>CAMZMU010000085.1:2168143-3623937 GCA_947311845.1 Poa pratensis | reverse complement strand
GATATAGGATGCTTGGTTATTACATTGATATCGCCAATATACTTGAAAAATTAGAGAAGGAAAGATCCAAGTACACTAAAGAAACTAGTTATGAAGGAGAGAATAAAATACCAATTCCTTTTAAGATTGCAGGAATGCATGAGGCACTAGAAAAGAACTTTAATTGGATTGTGCCTGAAAATTTATTTGATGAGGATAGTTTACCTAAAAGTAATGAAAGGGGAGTTTCTGAAACTTACATAGATAAAGTGCAATGCATCGTTGAGAAAACTTCTAAACTCTCCGTTGATGTTTCTTCTCTTGACAACACTTGATTTTCACTTTCTGCGCCTAGCTGAAAGGCGTTAAAGAAAAGCGCTTATGGGAGACAACCCATCGTTTTTATTTGCTGTTATTTTTGTTTTCTTTGAGTCAAGGAGTTTTGTTACTTCTGTAGCAACTCCTTTGTATCTTTATTTTATCGCAATGTTGTGCCAAGTAAAGTTCTATATTGAAAGTTGATGCAAGATTTGGATTTCTGCGCAGTGACAGATTTTTAGCTGTCACGGATTTGAGCTTATCTCCCTGTAGAAAATTCAAAAAATTCTGAAAAAATCACGCATATTCCTGAGATATGTACGCAACTTTCATTATTTTAGGCCAGATCCATCTGAGCAACTTAAGTGCCTCGAAAAAATTCGTCATTCCAGACTGTTCTGTTTTTGACAGATTCTGCCTTTTGTTTTGCATTCGCTCTTTTACTGTGTTTGTGTGGATTTCTTTGCTCCACAAAGCATTGGTGGCTGTAGCTAATGTCCAGAAGCTTTGGGATTGATTGTATCATTACAGAATATGAGAATTTTTGATTATGCACTAACCCTCTAATGAGAACTGTCTTGAGTTTGGTGTGAAGGAAGTTTTCAAGGATCAAGCGAGAAGGGTGATATTATGTGATCAAGAAGAGTGAAAAGCCTAAGCTTGGGGATGCCCCCGTGGTTCATCCCAACCATATTCAGAGAGACTCAAGCGTCTAAGCTTGGGGATGCCCAAGGCATCCCCTTCTTCATCAACAAACTTATCAGGTCATCTCTAGTGAAACTATATTTTAATTCTTTCACATCTTATGCGCTTTACTTGGAGCGTCTGTGTGTTTTTATTTTTGTTTTTGTTTGAATAAATTCGGATCCTAGCAATCCTTGTGTGGGAGAGAGACACGCTCCGCTTTTTCATGTGAATACTCATGTTCTTCACTTATATTTGTTGAGTATTCTTAACTAGCTACTGCAGTGCTTTTAGCTCCTGTTTTTCATGCATCTCTTCGAGCTGTTAGCACTTGTTTATAAATACTCTCTTGCTGCATTATATTATCATTTGGAGAGTTTATGTTTAAATAAATTGATTGGTGTTTGTTTGGAAGAAAGAAAATGCTACATGTAGTAGTTGGTATTGGAAAAGACATATGCATTCTTGTAGATCATTGTCTTGTTTCGATTTGATGCTTTGCAATTGTTTTGAGCTCTCAAGTAGATCATGTTTAAGCTCTTGCATCATGTAGTTAAAGCCTAGTAGTGGAGAACTACCGTAGAGCTTGTTGAGACTTGGGATGCATATTTGTTCTCTCTAAGGTCTAGATATTTTCTGGTAAAATGTTTGAGCAACAAGGAAGACAGTGTAGAGTCTTATAATACTTGCAATATGTTTTTATGTGATTCTTGCTGTACCGGTTTATACTTGTGTTTGCTTCAAACAACCTTGCTAGCCTAAACTCTGTACTGAGAGGGAATGCTTCTCGTGCATCCAAAACTTGAGCCAAAACCCATGCCATTTGTGTCCACCATACCTACCTACTATGTGGTATTTCCTGCCATTCCAAGTAAATATTTCATGTGCTACCTTTAAACTATTCAAAACTTTATTACTCCTTATTTGTGTCAATGTTTTATAGCTCATGAGGAAGTATGTGGTGTTTTATCTTTCAATCTTGTCATTTACTTCTGACAGACTTTCACCAATGGACTAGTGGCATATACATCCGCTTATCCAATAATTTGCAAAAAGAGCTGGCAACGGGGTGCCCAGCCCCAATTAATTACAACTTTCATTAATAATTCTCTTCACATGTTTTGCCCTGATTTATCAGTAAGCAACTTAATTTGCAATAGACACTCCTCCATGGTATGTGAATGTTGGAAGGCACCCGAGGATTCGGTTAGCCATGGCTTGTGTAAGCAAAAGGTTGGGAGGAGTGTCATCTATAAAGAAACTAAAATACATGTGTAAACAAAAGAGAAGAGGGATGATCTACCTTGCTGGTAGAGATAACGTCCTTCATGGGAGCCGCTCTTGAAAGTCTGGTTGACAAGGGGGTTAGAGTGCCCACTACCATTCGTTGACAATCTCAAATACTTATTTTGTGCTCTCTATATGCTTTCGAAAACTTAAAAAGCTCTAGCACATGATTTAATCCCTGCTTCCCTCTGCGAAGGGCCTATCTTTTACTTTATGTTGAGTCAGTTTACCTACTCCTTTCTATCTTAGAAGCAAACACTTGTGTCAACTTTGTGTGCATTGATTCTTACATGTTTACTTATTGCACTTGTTATATTGCTTTATGTTGACAACTATCCATGAGATATACATGTTACAAGTTGAAAGCAAATGCTGAAACTTAATCATCCTTTGTGTTGCTTCAATGCCTTTTACTTTGAATCTATTGCTTTATGAGTTACCTCTTATGCAAAACTTTTTGATGCTTGTCTTGAAAGTACTATTCATGAAAAGTTTTTGCTTATATGATTCATTGTTTACTCTTTATCTATTTGTTAGCAAACTATAGACATTGCTTTGAGTCACTTCATTCATGACATGAGCCTTGCAATATATTGATCAAGATTGTGTGAAAGCATGTCTCCTCAGAAATTATTTGTTGTTATCGTTTTACCTACTCGAGGACGAGTAGAACTAAGCTTGGGGATGCTTGATACGTCTCCAACGTATCCATAATTTCTGCTGTTCCATGCTTATATTATACCATTTGCTACATGTTTTATATACACTTCATATCACTTTTATGCATTTTCTGGGACTAACCTATTAACAAGATGCCACAGTGCCAGTTCCCTGTTTTCTGCTGTTTTTGGTTTCAGAAAGTTACTTCTGGAAATATTCTCGGAATTGCACGAAACAAAAGGCCAAGTCCCTATTTTTCCAACGTACACGGAGTCCGAAGGAGAGACGAAGGAGCCACGAGGTGGCCAAACCTGGCGCGCGGCAGTGGGCCCACCGCGCCGCCTGGTGGTTTGGGCCCCTCGGGGGTCCGCCGACATCGCCCCTTCGCCTATTTATTCCCCGAGACGTGAAAACCCTAAAACACCGAGCCTTTCATCCAGAACATATTCGCTGCCGCCGCTCGTCAACCCTAACTCGGGGGGTTTCTGAAGCTCTTCCCGGCACCCTGCCGGAGAGGGGAATCATCACCGGAGGGCTCTACATCGCCATGCCCGCCTCCGGAGTGATGCGTGAGTAGTTCATCCTTGGACTATGGGTCCATAGCAGTAGCTAGATGGTTGTCTTCTCCACTTGTGCCATCATGTTTAGATCTTGTGAGCTGCCTATCATGATCAAGATCATCTTATTGTAATGCTACATGTTGTGTTTGCTGGGATCTGACTTATATTGATACCTATGTGGAGCTGAATATTATATTATCATGTCTATGTCATTTGTGATCTTGCATGCTCTCCGTTACTTGTTGAAGCCTTGGCCAAGTGAATACTTGTACTCCAAGAGGGGGTATTTATGCATGATAGTTGGGTTCAACCTCTATTTAACCTGGGATAGTGACAGCAAGTTCTAAGGTTGTAGATGTGTTGTTGCCACTAGGGGTAAAACAGCAATGCTTTATTCAAGGATGAATGTATTGTTTACATTACGCACATTACTTAATGCAATTGTCTGTTGCTTGCAACTTAATACTGGAAGGGGTACGGATGTTAACCGGAAAGTGGACTATTTAGGCATAGATGCATGCTGGATAGCGGTCTATGTACTTTGTCGTAATGCCCAAATGAATCTCATAGTAGACACCACAACTCACACATGCATGTTATATGCACTTATCAATTGTCAATTGCCCAGCTGTAATTTGTTTACCCAGCATGTTAGTTATCTTATTGGAGAGACACCACTAGTGAACTGTGGACCCCGGTCCATTCTTTTACATCTGAAATACAATCTACTGCAATCATTGTTCTCTACTGTTTTATGCAAACAAACATCATCTTCCATTCGATACGTTTAACCCTTTGTTTTCAGCAAGCCGGTGAGATTGACAACCTCACTGTTAAGTTGGGGCAAAGTAATTTGATTGTGTTGTGCAGGTTCCACGTTGGCACCGGAATCCCTGGTGTTGCGCCGCACTACACTCCTTCACCAACACCTTCGAAGCAACCTCGTTTTCCTACTGGTTCGATTAAACCTTGGTTTCATACTGAGGGAAAACTTGCTGCTGCACTCATCATACCTTCCTCTTGGGGTTCCCAACTGACGTGTGACGTACAAGCATTGTTTCTGGTGCTGTTGCCGGGGAGATATTCCCTCGTCAACTTAGCGCTAGCAACCTTCCTTTTGCCGTAAAACTTTTGACTATATAATCACCCGGATCTCCCGAGGTCCGTATATCGTGTTTTCGTCGAGTTTTGTTTTCGAGCTGTTTCTACCAGGTTTAGCTCCAGATTAGAAGATGTCTTCATCCGGGGCTCCGAAGGATACCTTCTTCAAGAACGTCGTCAACCCATACATCAATGAGCTGAAGCAGCACCCTCAAGAGATGCGGCTTGTGGATGGAGTTCTTGTTCGAGAAGATGTCAAGGGACCCAAGGTTGAAGGGGACATAAAGGCTAGGCTAGAAGAAGTAGAGCATGAAGTTTTCCGGTACCAGAAGATGATAGAGCGCGGAGTGGAGATCAACCACAAGATCATTAATGAGCTTATTGATGAACACAAGAAGGAGACTGATAAGCTGTGGGATAACATCTTCGCACTTAGTAAAGCTACATCCAAGTTACAAGGGCAAATTTACGATCTTCAAAACCAAAACTATGAGTATGAAGCTAGGTTCAAACGCATAAGCTCAGCTGCTAGTTTCAGGTTCTTGGAAACCAAATCCTCTTTCGTTGATGGGGAGCCTCTGCCTTGGAAATTTGATGACGAGGAGTCTTATTCACCACCAAGAGATCAAGCCTAAATCGTCAAGGGGTAATGGCACTCCCATGGCTTGTTCCAAGCTTGGGGGAGTGCCCAGTATCATCTTTATCCTTTCGTTTTTATAATTTCGTGGTCATATCATGAGTAGAGAAGTTATCTTATAAGATGGTTTGCGATGTGGAGTGTCAATCCTTTAGTTATCCATGTATCCGTTGGTTTGAGTGTGTCTTGGTTCAGAATATTAATGAGAAGTTCCACCTTTACTTTCGGTACATTTATTTTAGCCTGCAATCTTCTTTATGTGCTGATCTTGCCATTAGTATTGACGCCACTTTTGGGTACATTAAGTAAATTATATTAGTTGTGGCAAACTTAGTATTGGTCATAGTAGCAATACCATGAAAACTTAAGTAGAAGGAGGGAATTACATGCAAAAATATTATCCCTTTATCTTTCTTTCTTGCTAGCCAATAAGATTAGTATTCTTTGAGTTAAAACATTTGTGCTTACAGGGAAGATAGCATGGTGCTTCTATTATATATATTTGTGTGTATCCCCCAACTTTTATGCTTGCTACATGACCTTGCTAGCCTTGACCACCGTACTGAGAGGGAATGCTTCTCGTGCATCCAAATCCTTGAACCAAACCCATGCCATTTGTGTCCACCATAACTTCCTATATGTGGTATTTCTTTGCCACTCCAAGTAAATTTCTCATGTGCACCTTTAAATTATTCAAAATGTTATTATTCCCTTTTGTGTCAATGTTTACTAGCTCATGAGGAAGTAGTGTGGTTATCCTTTATTCTACTTGTCAAACAGACTTTACACCTGGACTAGTGGCATATACATCCGCTTATCCAATAATTTGCAAAAAGAGCTGGCAGCGGTGCCCAGTCCCAATTAATTACAACTTTAACCAATTAATTCTCTTCACACTTTTGCCCCGATTCATCAGTAAGCAATGACAAACAGTGAAATACCTGAATGTGTCTAAACCAAAGAGAAAGAGGATGATCTGCCTTGCTGGTAGAAATAACGTCCTTCATGGGAGCCGCTCTTAAAAGTCTGTTTGACAGGAGAATACTGTTTTCACCCGCTACCATTCGTTGACAATTAACAAACACCTCTCAAAAATAGATACTCCTCCATGGTATGTGATTGATGGAAGGCACCCGAGGATTCGGTTAGCCATGGCTTGTGTTAGCAAGGTTGGGAGGAGTATCAAATATTTTATGCAATCTCTATATGCTTTTAAAAACCTAAAAGCTCTAGCACATGATTTAATCCCTGCTTCCCTCTGCGAAGGGCCTTTCTTTTACTTTTCATGTTGAGTCAGTACACCTATTTCCTTCTTTCTTGAGCAAGCATTTGAGTTGTTGTGATTCAACCATATATCGTTAATATTGTCAATCATGTTCTTTATCCTTTCTTGTCTTAGCACAAATATTTTTGCCTCTAAGAATATAGCTTTGCAAGTTATCAATGACTGTAAAGAAGGTGTGATAATTGAGTGTGGAAATTCTGCAATATAAGCTCTAATATAAAGACTCCTTTCGAAAGATAAGTATTGATTGCTTATTGTTCTATGACCAAGAATGAAGTGTGCCATACTAATCTATAATTCCTTCGTGTATTTTTTATTGTGGTTGTTTCACTACTCATGTTCAAGTTAGGTTATATGAAGAGTAGTTGCTGTTTAAAATGAGTGTGTTGTTTAGTAATTACTGATGCTTCTTGTCCGTATTCTTTATTATCGACGCTTCACTCCATAAACTTTTGTTCTAGTTTACTGAGCTCAGCTTTCGCTTGGGGACAAGCGAGGTCTAAGCTTGGGGGGTTGATACGTCCATTTCGCATCACTATTTTATAGCATAATTTACTGTTATTCAATGATTATATTTCATATTAAGAGGAGTTACTTATGTTATTTTGTCTTATTTTGCATGTTTGATGATCATTGATAATTAACTGCCGGAGTCAGATTTCAGCTGGAAAAAGCAACGTCAAGGCACTATATTTCTGGAGCACTAAAAATATTTCCGATAAGACAGATGTTCCTATTTTATCAGAAGATGGACTAAGCCAAAAGGGGAGGCTGAGATGGGCCAGGAGGGGCCCACACCACCCCTGGGCGCGGGGCCCATCTTGGCCGCGCCCTGGCCAGGTGTGGTGCCCCTGGCCCACCTCAGGCGCTCCCCCTTCGCGTACTTCATCCCCCAGAAACCCTAAGACACGGGGAGTCCGTGAGAAAATATTCCGCCGCCTCCACGAGGCGGAAACCACAGAGAGAGAAAAGCTCTCCGGCAGGGAGAAATCTGCTGGGGAAATTCCTTCCCGGAGGGGGAAGATCATCGCCATCCTCATCGTCATCGCGTTGGACTTCATCGGGATCATCATCATCATCATCTCCACCGCCATCACCACCATCACCGCTGCACCATCTCGTTCCGCTGTAACATCTAGGGCTATACTTTGTTTAGTTCATAGGGGAAACTCTCCCGGTGTTAATTACTCCTTGTGGTTGATGCTATTGAGTTTTATCGGTGAATTAAAGTATATGATCAAATCGTTATCCATCATTATATCACCTCTGATCATGATCCATATGATGTCTCGTGAGTAGTTCGATTAGTTCTTGAGGACATGGGAGAAGTCATGCTGTTAGTAGTGGAATTATGTTGAGTAATATTTAATGGTTTGATATTTAAGTTGTGGTGTTATTCTTCTAGTGGTGTCGTGTGAACGTCGACTACATGACACTTCACCTTTATGGGCCTAGAGGAGTGCATTGTGTATTTGGTTGCTAATTGTGGGGTTGCCGGAGTGACAGAAACCTAAACCCCCGATAGTATACCGGTGCACAAGGGAGCGTAGGATCTCAGAGTTTAAGGCTGTGGTTAGATTTATCTTAATTACTTTCTTGTAACTGCGAATGCTTGCAAGAGGTATAATCACAAGTATGTATTAGTCCAAGTAAGGGCGGTGCATTAGCATAGGTTCACCCACACAACACTTATCAAAACAATAAAGATTAATCAACTATGTGAAGCGAAAGCACTTGACTAGAATCCCGTGTGTCCTCAAGAACATTTTGTCATCATAAGTAAACCAACCGGCTTGTCCTTTGCTCTAAAAAGGATTGGGCTACTTGCTGCAATTATTATTACTGTCTTTTACTTACTCGCATTTTATTTACCTGCTATATCAAAAACCCCTAAAAACTTGTCTGCTAGCATTTACAGTGAAACCTTTACCGAAACTCCTTGTCAGCACCTTCTGCTCCTCGTTGGGTTCGACACCCTTATTTATCAAAAGTACTGCGATACACCCCCTATACTTGTGGGTCATCAACGGCCGGCCTCGTTGAAGTTCGAAGGACGCGGGCGGTCCTCCTCGTACCTGGCGAGTGCCTTCTCACGCCTTTCGATGAAGAAGGCGTCTCAAGTTGGGCGATAGTCTGGATGCCAGCGGGAATCCATCCGCTGCTCCGGAGTGAGCTCGAGGTAGTAGTGGTTCGTGATGGCCGCCCGACGCGCCAAACCTTGAGGGATAGGAGGGACCGGCACGCCTCCGGTGCTCAGCCTCCAGCCGACGGGGACGTCGTAGCCGGGTGGGCAGGGGTAGTTCGAGGTGCAAAGCGCCTCCGCCTCCGAGTAGGTCAGAGTGGGTACGGTGGAATCCATGGGAAAGTGATGAGGTTGCAGATATGAGTTTAGATGTGCTATGCCAATGGAGGCCATGACTACATATATATAGTGAGAAATGGCGGGAAGACGGAGGCGGGAAGCGGTGTGTGTTTCTTTTCAGATATGAGTTGTAGTATGCCCAATCAGGAAGAAGCACACGGATCGTGTGTTTCCTTCGTGCGCTTGTCAGCCGTTGGATCAGAAGTGTGTTTCTTTCGAGCCCTGGTGAGCCGTTGGATCCGGAAGAAGCACACGGATCGTGTGTTTCCTTCGTTCGCTTGTCAGCCGTTGGATCAGCGGTGTGTTTCTTTCGAGCGCTGGTGAGCCGTTGGATCCGGAAGAAGCACACGGATCGTGTGTTTCCTTCGTGCGCTTGTCAGTCGTTGGATCAGCGGTATGTTTCTTTCGAGCGCTGGTGAGCCGTTAGATCCGGAAGAAGCACACGGATCGTGTGTTTCCTTCGTCCGCTTGTCAACCGTTGGATCAGCGGTGTGTTTCTTTCGAGCACTGGTGAGCCGTTGGATCCGGAAGAAGCACACGGATCGTGTGTTTCCTTCGTGCGCTTTGAGCCGTTTCCCGCCCAAATATTTCCGCTATCGTTCCCGCCACCGTTTCCCGCCAAATGCCGCCACCGGTAGTTATATACAACCCAGTCGAAGGTAGGCATGGTACTCACTTGAGCGCAAGCATGGTGTGTATTGGTCCTTGCGAGAAGTGTGTGTCCGGGTTTCACATTTCCGCATCCGAGCATCTCGCTAGGCTTTCGAGCAATTTGAAGGTAGATGGTAGGGTAGTTCCAATTGAAGAAATTTTGCACACTAAGAGTCATCTCGCTTCGCTCGGGGCGAAGCTATGCCGCGATGGGTTTCCGTATAGGACCCCGCTCCAAATTCGTGCAGAAATGCTCAGGTTTGCAGATAAGTTTGACAGGAAAGTTACGAATAGTCCGTTCTACCGAACTGAAGCTGACCGTGATTCGTACGGTCGTTCCTGTCTCTAGGTAGTTGACAGCGATGATGACGACGATTTCATGACGTCGTCAAAGGAAAGGAGAGTTGAAGCACTGAGCAAGAAGGCTGAAGCTTCGTCCAAGGGCAAAGGCAAGAAGGCAGAATCTTCGTCAAAGGGCAAGGGTGGCAGCACACGCACGGCATAGGGTGGAGAAATTTGTTAGTTGTTCGTGATTGTTGTAATTTGTTCTACATGCATGTTTACTTGTTTGTTAGTCAATTATGTATCGGCAGTTCCAGAATGTGCTCGTTATGTGTTAACGTTAAATCAAATTCAGGGCTACTCGATATTAATCAATTTAGAGATGGAGGATCATATGACCTAACCAAGCACAACCAAGTATAAAAGTCCTTGTAGCTACCCCCTTTCGACGCCCGTGGAAGGGGTAGACGACATGGTTGACTTCCGGTCAACTGTGGGTGGGTTTCGACGGAACCGGGGGCCGCGGAGCGTCGGAATCAAACTAAAAACTAGGTGGTGCACTATCCTATGTGTTAGAGTGTGGTGGGAGGTTTCAAGAGCCAACATGAGACTCTGAGGTGTGACCGGCTTCACACCCCACACTTATCCGACACGAAGGTTATGCTCTTCTGGGTGGAAACTCCCATTTCGGGTGGAACGGCTGGAACCATGTGAAAACATGGGGCCAAAATGGGTTCCAAATGTTCATATGACCTAACCAAATACAACCAAGTATAAAAGTCCTTGTAGCTACCCCCTTTCGACGCCCGTGGAAGGGGTAGACGACACGGTTGACTTCCGGTCAACTGTGGGTGGGTTTCGACGGAACCAGGGGCCGCGGAGCGTCGGAATCAAACTAAAAACTAGGTGGTGCACTATCCTATGTGTTAGAGTGTGGTGGGAGGTTTCAAGAGCCAACATGATCGTTGCCATTTCCTAGTTTGTGGACTAAATCCGTTTCTTCATCGTTGCCATTCATAGATTATTTGAGTCAGAAACCTGGAAACATCGAAGACCCCTTACCGACAATGACAAATTGGTCCTTTTTAAAAAGGGGGGTGAAGGAGGCGGCGGTTTCATTCCATGGTTCAAAGCTAAAGTATTTCTCTATCTTACACGACGTTCATTTTAGTACAAGCCGTTTCGTCAACACTAATGTATCACACTTGTTCCTATTGCACCTGTAGGGAATTTCTGACCCGGAGATGAGGCCCGAGTTGAAGAAACTTACGTCATGCACCTATTCCGTCAAGACCTATAATTCTTATGACGTTAATGGGTTCTGCTTCCATACCGATGAATATGAAAACTCTCGGCCAAACCGGAAGACAACAAATACCGGGGTCTTATGCCAATGCCGAGACAATCTTGATTACTATGGAATATTCAAGGAAATAATTGAACTTGATTGTGATTTCGGCAAAAAGAAGAACCCCGTTGTCTTCAGGTGCCATTGGTTCAATCCAAAAAGAGTGAGACGAAGACCTGAAATTGGGTTGGTTGAAATTGAGCGAGAATCCGTCTACGAGGGAGATGATGTCTATATCCTAGCACACCAAGCCATCCAAGTTTTTTATCTTCCGTACCCATGCAAAACTGTGAAACGTCTACTGGGCTGGGATGTAGTCATCTCGGTACCGCCGCGTAATAAACCTCCTACCCCTAACGATGACGACTACCACCACCGCCTAAACCCGAACACATATGAGGGAGATTTTTATCAAGAAGATGGGCTGCCAGGCCGATTGAACATCACCTTGCCTACTATAGATGAAATGGAAGAAGATGACGATGTCATAGTAGTCGACGGGCAAGAGGACGGTGAGCCGGTTGTCAACTGGAGAGACGTGGACCTTCTTGATCGGATGCACCTATCCGATGTAGAGGAGCCGAGCGGTCCACCTCCAGACTACTTGCCAGATTGGTGGTACACTCGTGATAGCGATGATGATGATGATGATCCTGGTCCAAGTTATGATCCAAACAATGTAGACAATGGCTTCTGAAGCTTTGTACTTGTATGAACCATTTGCATGCCACTCCTGAACTTGTAATATTTGTGATGTAATATTTTGTATGAACCATTTGTATGCCACTCCTGAACTTGTAATATTTGTGATGTAATATTTTGTATGCCACTCCTTAATTTGTTTTTTGTTGCATTAATATGAGTTTTGGCATGCTTCTTATGTTCATATATGTGTTGTTCAAGCTTATTCAAAATATTGCAAATTCTACTTATGAGTTTTCTTTAAGCCTATTTATTACTATTGTGTTTTTACTTGTACTAATCAACACATTCTTCGTGATGACAGGTGATTGAGACATGGCTAGGGGGAAGGGGAAGGAGAAGCCGGGCGCGAAGGAGAAGCAGCTCGCGGCGAGGAAGAGTGTCGCGAAGGAGAAGCGACTCGTGGCGAGGAAGAGTGTCGCCAAGGAGAAGCGGCCTCTCAAGGTTGGGACTGTTTCTAACCTATACGCGCAGGCTGCTGATGGGACTTCCAAGGTGATGATTGGAAGAAAGCGTCACCGCTCGGCTGCGAAGGACTCTTCCGCACGGCATGGCAGACCCTCGACAACCACCCATGCGAGCGGGGGTAAGGCCCCTCGGGCTCGCTTGAGTAGTCCTGTGCCCGCAGCTTCGTCTTCCGAGTCTGAGGAGGAGGAGCGGCCCGGGGAGCCCGAGGTGGAGGAGGAGTCAGAGGAGGAGGAGCAGCCCCAGGAGAGTGAGGATGACTATCAGGTAGGGATGTAAATGGACATGTTAATGGCACCACTTAATCCATATAAATGCGTTCACACTTCATTTTTTCAGGAAACAAAAAAAAATTTGAACTGTAGACCGGAATAAATGGTACTATATGGCGCCACATACCTGACCATTTACATCCCTACTTTCAGGACCGGCGCTCGGAGGAGTCAGAGGACGAGGAGCTGCCCCAGGAGAGTGAGGAGGATGAGGATGAGGATGTCGTGGCGGATGAGGATCTGTTGACAGCTCATCCACTTCCGTTGATCGGCACTCTGCGCGACCGTAAGCCCTACTTGCGAGGTACTGCCCTGCCCGCCGCCTCCACCGAGGACAACCGGGGCGCGGGGCCGGGGACGCGTCCGCGGCGTCGAGGATGTGCGCGAGCGGGATCCAGGAGGCGCCGTAGAGCGGGAAGCCGTAGGAGGTCTGCCCGCTGTCGCCGTCGCGTGGCGCCATCGCCGGAGATCCTTGCAGCGAAAGAGAGCGGGCTCGATTGCGGTTTAGGCTATGTAATATGATCTTTCAACATTGAAACGTACGCTGCCTATACAAAGGTTCTTCACATTGATGACCCACAAGTATAGGGGGTGTATCGTAGTACTTTCGATAAATAAGAGTGTCGAACCCAACGAGGAGCAGAAGGTGTTGACAAGCAGTTTTGATAAAGGATTTACTGTAAATACTCACAGACAAGTTTTTAGGAGTTTTTGATGTAGCAGATAAATAAAATACAATTAAGTAAAATGCAGTGATAATAATTGCAGCGAGTGGCCCAATCCTTTCTACAGCAAAGGACAAGCCAGTTAATGTACTTATAATGACCAAACGTTCTTGAGAACACATGGGAATATTGTCAACTGTTTTCGCTTCATATAGTTGATTAATCTTCATTGTTTTGATAAGTGTTGTGTGGGTGAACCTATGCTAATGCACCGCCTTTCCTAGGACTAATACATACTTGTGATTAAACCCCTTACAAGCATCCGCAATATAAGAAAGTAATTAAGATAAATCTAACCACAGCATTAAATTCTGATATCCTGCTATCCCTCATGCATCGATATACCAACGGGTGTTTAGGTTTCTGTCACTCCGGCAACCCCACAATTGGCAAACGAATACAAGATGCATTCCCCTAGGCCCATAAAGGTGAAGTGTCATGTAGTCGACGTTCACATGACACCACTAGAAGAATAACACCACAACTTAAACATCAAACCATTAAATATTACTCAATATAATTCACTACTAACATCAAGACTTCTCCCATGTCCTCAAGAACTAAACGAACTACTCACAAGACATCATGTGAATCATGATCAGAGGTGATATAATGATGAATAACAATCTGGACATGATGATGTCTCGGGTTCATCTGAGGATGAGTATTGTTGTGCTTACATGGAAATAATTTTTTTTTGAAGGTTTATAGATGTGGCCTTCGCCATGGCAGATGACAAACACTCGGATTTCTTTGAACTGGAAGGGCATTAACATTAACAGTGATGCATAACGATGCTGGCTGCCAACTCTGAAACAAAAAAGATAGGCAGCTGATTCATGAGCTACTTTATTTCATTCTCGTGGGCATTAAACAAACTACGAAGGATTAAAGGCTAGGATTCTATGGTGGCCATGTCATGGTCTTGATTTCCGAAAGTCAGCAAGCCAGAACTGAAGACCACTCAACGTGCTCCAAGATTAGCTGCTTCTCCTATGGCATCAGCAGCCAGAACTGAAGACCACTCAACGTGCTCCAAGATTAGCTGCTTTTCCTATGGCATCAGCAGCGGCATTAGCTTGGGTGCATTGGTGATGTCTGCTGCTTGCCTCTTGCCTGCACGTCCTGCGATGAACTCGCCCTATTACAAGCACTACGACTAGCTCCATGCTCCATAATTTTGCTCCTCGAAGAATGTTCTGTCAAATTCACTTTGACATACCCCTCCCTTGGTTTCTTCCTGTTACCCATCGCAGATTCCCGGTGCCTTCGATGCCTATACTTATCAACTTCAAATTCTTGGTACACAGAGACCCAACAGATAATCCATGACATATGATAATCCATGACATATGATTGGATAATTCTGAAATATAAATAAAATAGTGAGCAACCTGTTCATGCTATTCTTAGGGAATCCCTGCTCCTTGTAAGAGGCTCGACCGTAGGTTGTGATGTCAATTTACTCGTCCTCCAGTAGGTCACTAGCTCTTGCTTATGAGCAAGCTCCTTGGGTAGGTCGGATACTACAAAAGCTTTAAACAAACTATCCATTTATATTTTGGAGCACCCATAATTGCATCTATATTTCGACCATTGCGTTAAGACTCAAGACAATGCACTTATCCATTTTATTAGTTTGTAACTTCTGTCGGTATGTTACCTGTATGTTGGTGTCAGCAGTCTCATTTATCTTGTCAATTCTGCCCAATAGCAGACATGCATATACGTACATTACTCGTAACCTTATTCAAGTGTATGAGTGAAAACCAAGTCAATCATTTAGTATGCCAAGCCATAAGTATGACCATGACCACATACATCTTTCCATAATTCCAAACAGCCACTAACCTTCTTGAATCATTATTTGCTTACTGTTTACTGATATGGAAAATTGCAAGGAAATCTGAATGGTAGACGTGCATTTGTGTAGTACACATGTAAGACGTGTGTGAGTAGTTGCTGTGTTTGTGTTGTAAAATCTGCCAAATGGCAGATGCGCATCTACATTCTATTAAAGTATGTGATGGAAACTAAGCCCTTATTATTCCATTTGGTCTCTACTATGCCAAATCCATCATTATGCGCGTCACTCTTATACATGTTTCCAGAATTACAAATTGACCAGATTCTTGTTTTCTTATTTGTCCATTGCTAGGGATTGATGCGGTGTCATGTAGCTCTGTGTTCCGTTGTTATGCTCCTCAAAGAAAGCTTTGTCAAAATTCACTTTGACATACTACTCCCTTGGTTTCTTCCTGTTATCCATCACTGATTTCCGATGCCTTCAATCCCTATACTTCTCAATTCAAATTCCTTGTACGCAGAGACAAAACAAACAATCCAGAACATAGGATTGGATAATTCTGAAATGTTCTAAAATTGGGAGCAAGTTGTTCATGTGCTTCTTAGGGAAGCCATGCTCCTTATAAATGGCTCGACGGTAGGCGGTGATGTCAACTCACTTCTCCTCTAGTAGGTCAATATCTCTTGGTTCTGAGCTTGATCCTCGGGTAGGTTGACTCCTACGAGAGCTTTAAACAAACTATTTTTTTAGATCAAGAAGGCCCCTCGAAGGGAGCCCCAGTTCCATTTCATCAACGAAACTAGAGTGATGTTGTTAAAGCTCAAACCAGTTCTTGAAGCTAAAACGAAGCGAAAGCAACTAACTGAAAACCACTCTAGCAGTATTGCCGCTTTAAGCAAACTATTAATTATTCACTTTTAGAAAAGGCAGAATTTGATTGGTCATTCAACCTTTGTGTCAAAATGATGGCCGTCAATAGCAAGGCGGCCGCCGGAGCGACGACAGCGAGCGGTGTCGGGGTCAGGCCAGCACGAGCAGAAGGGGAGGAAACTTCCACATGAGGCGGTTTGGCCTTCGCGCCCAGTTTTTAAGTCGAATGGGTCTTTGTCTATGGATTGCCAAATATGTCAATTCTTGGCCAAATTATGGGTAATGACCCCAAAAATAATTGCTGGACCACTGATGGGTATGCTATTGCAGCTGTTTTTTTTTTTTGCCCCCAAAGCCCAAAAAGTTTTTGGGTATTGAGATAAAATATGGGTAAGCTCTTAGAAATGCTCTTAGGCCAGTTTCGGCATTTCATACCGACGCTTTTAGGCCCTGGCGTCGCGTGATTGCTGGTGGTAATCATTTTCGCTCGGCTCGAATGGATTTGGTGTTAGTTGCTCGCGTAGTTAGCAGTACCAGATGTCGGACTAGACTGGCAACATGAACTACCGATTTTGTCAATGGCAAATGGAAATCACAGCCCACGTGGGCCAGACTTAAAGATCACTCTACCACAGCAACAACACTTGCCGTAGCTGGGGTGCATTGGGATGCTTCTCCCCGCCCACACGTCCTAAGATGAACTAGGACTTGCGGTACAAGCACTATAATAAGTAGCTCCTAGCTTCGGTGTAATCCTCCCTTGGTTTCTTTTTGTTATCAGTCGGTGATTCCCGGTGCCTTCTAAGCCTATAATTATCAACTTCAAATTCCCGGTACATAGTGACACAACAGACAATCCACTACATAGGATTGGATAACTCTAAGATGTAAATCTAATTGTTAGCAAGCCGTTCATGTTCTTCTTAGGGAAGCCCTGCTACTTATAATAGGCTCGACAGTATGTGGTGATGTCAACTCACTTGTCCTCATAGGTCAATAGCTCTTGGTTCTGAGATTGATCCTCGGGTAGGTGGACTGCTGCAAGAGCTTTCAACAAACTATTCAATTTTTAATTTTAGAAAAGACATAATTTTATTTGTCCTTTGATCTTTGTGTAAGGATAATTTATATAGCCATTCATCGGTATAAGTTTCATGAAAAATAAACTCCAAGCACCAATGTACTTCTTGTAGAGAAAAGGTGAGCTAAATTATTTGTACAAGGTTGTATATAGAATTTTTGTCTACTTCCCAGATCAAGGGTAATATTTATAGTGTTAACTGTACAATGGTACTTGTGCAAGGTAGCAAACAACAGTTTGCATACATATTACAGTTAATACTTAGTTCCAACAACATGAATGTTAAGGCAGTTTGAGTTTTGCAGTTCCAACAACAACAGACTGAGGCATAGCCCAGTGGTGGGGTGGGGAGGGGTTCATTGCTAGCTAGCAGCACATTCATAGCTTCAGCCTAGGGTGTATAGTTGACGTGCTGCTGGTTGACGACGTGATGTAGTCCAAGCAGGAGGCTCAGTGGACTTTGACTATATTCTTCTCCTCAAACAAAGGTTCGTCCAGATTCACTTTCACGTACCTCTCCCTTTGTTTCCTCCAGTTACCCATTGGCGATTCCCGGAGCCTTCTATGCCCAAGCCTATCAAATTCCAAGTTCTAGTAAACAGACATACAACAAATAATACACGAAATAGGATTATTGGATAATTCAGAGATAGAAATAAATGGGTGAGTAAGTTATCTTTGGGAAGCCTTGCTTTTTATAAGAGTCTCGATGGTGTGCATTGATGTCATCTACCTGTCCACATCCAAAAACCTCCTTGTTATGAGCTCGATCCTCGGGTAGCTTGAGAGCTTTAAACAAGTAATGCGTTTAGTTATTGAAAAGGCGGGATTGTATTTTAGATAAAGGCGGGGTTTTATTGGTCTTGATCTTAAGACCTCATTCCCCCGTCCATCTATTAGTACAATGTACATGGAAAATGAAGTCCAACCCCTAATATACCGTCCTCATAGAGAAAAGACGAGCTATAAGTAATGTGTACAAGGTTGTATATATCATTTAGGCCAACTTTACAGGACCTTTTAACTGAATAGTATGAATTAAATCTTACCATTGATTTTTAAAGGGTATTGATAGACCTTTTAATGAGGAAATTGTTCTTTGTGGCAATCGTAACCAATCTAAACTAAAATCCCGACAACTGGGTTTTCAGTCACCTTCCCAGTGTTCTATTCATTTAGTAAATGTAACTCTTGGTTGTATAGGCATGGCGGAGAGGAAGATAGCGGCGCTTTTCCTACCAAGGACACCCTGTTCAAGGTGCAAGCCATGATCGCCAGCGAGCACTGTCGGTCGGGGAAGACTGTGGTTGAAGCCGCGTCATTGGCGAATACAGGGGAGTGTGACGTGCCCATCATGTTGGTTCCCGGTCCCCTTTTCACAATTTTTCATGTCGTGCTCGAGGTGTATGGGCTTCGCCTTCTGCAGCTTCACCCCGACACCATGCTCTCAGTGGCGATTTTTGTTCACCTGTGCGAGGGTTTCGTGGGAGTGACGCTTTCGCCCCTGCTAGTGGTATGTTTGGAGTGTGACCAAAGTGTGTCATACCAATTTTTTGGTCATGACCAAAACTTTGCCTCTTGTTTGATAGTGACCCATTTTTTGGCTTGCCAACGCTCCCCTAATTCACTTTTTAGCCAATGTTGGCCAACTTGCGGGCAAGGAAAGGCTTAACCAAAATATTTGGCTACCAAATTCTTGGTAGGGAAATCTTGGGCAAAAAATAAACATACCCTAGGTCATCAACACCACGGTTTTGTCTTCCCGGTGCATCCGTGAGCCAAACATACCCTAGATCGCATGGGCCCTCGACGGGACTGCTGTGACCGCGCACAAAATTCACTTAGTGGAGCACTGCGATAAGCACGTCCTCCTGTTATTTCGTTAACTCCTGGACAGCAGAACGTTGTGGCTTGTGGATGTGAGATAGCATGGGTAGATCGATCATAGCCGGATGATCGGGAGGCAGTTAGCTCCTTTGCTTTGTAATCACATATATATAAGGAATGCATCGCAACAGAAAAAATTGCGCCGCTAGCAGCACAAACTCTTTTTTGTTCATTAATTCTCTGAATTTTACTGTAGCCTGTCACCTGTTGTCATTCAGTTCAGGTTTTGGCAACGACACTTGTTGCCCCATCGTCATCAGAAATAAATAGCAATGTCTGTTCATCAGAAATATATGGTTTTGGCAACGACACTTAGCTGATTGTTGTGAAATCCTTGATATTCAGTTGTGTTTATTGATGATGATGCAGGGATTCATTGGGAACACGGAGAAGTACATGGAATTCTGACACTCAATGAGCCAGGCTTGAAGATCACTTGGCGAGCTCCAAGATTAGCTGCCCTTTCATTGCTAGCAGAACATGCATAGCTTCAGCCTAGGGTGCATAGTTGATCAACAGTGTGCAGTAGTCCGAGCAGGAGGCTCAGTGAACTTTGACTATATTCTGCTCCTCAAACAAAGGTTCGTCGAGATTCACTTTCACGTACCTCTCCCTTTGTTTCTTCCAGTTACCCATTGGCGATTCCCGAAGCCTTCTATGCCTAAGCTTATCAAATTCCAAGTTCTAGTAAACAGACATACAACAAATAATACACGAAATAGGAGTGAGTATTTCTGAGATATAAATAAATGGATGAGTAAGTTGTCCATGTTTGCTTAGGGGAAGTCTTGCTCTTTATAAGGGGCCCGATGGTGTGCATTGATATCTGTAGTGCTCCCTCCATCTCGGTTTATAAGGCACATCTACAAAACTAGAAAATTTCAAGAATAGGGCGCAATTAGCATTAATTCTTCCTCAACTACTTTCTCTCCCCAGTCGACATGAAGTTTAGCCAATGGTACAATAATTAGGCCAATGCATATTCTTCCTACTGTATTGTATCTTTTTGACCCTATAACTAAACGTTTAGACACTAGAGAGTTATAAACTATGCCTTATAAACCGAGACAGAGACAAAACAGTCAAGATAAGAAAAAAAATTGCGCTAGGTTTTCAATTATTCTAATCAGCCGTGTAGAATTTTTTACCTGCATATTGCATCTCTTTTTTTGTGTTCGCTTCGCTTACTATTTCAATAAATTTGGTAACCAAATACCCCCTCCGTTCCTTAATATAAGGCGCCTAATCTTTTCAGAAAAATTCCGAAATATAAGGTGTATTATGATTTATGGACAATTTTTGGCATAAAAAAGGGTCACAATCTAGAGCGAAGCAATTTGACGAATTGTTTTCAAGTTGTGGCTAATAAGAACTAGTTTCTCTTGATTTTTATTCAAGAGAAAATAGTCCACCGCATGAAAAATACTGACGTCTTAATATCAGTGCCAAAACCTTAGGCGCCTTATATTAAGAAACGGAGGGAGTATTTCTTAACCTACCTGTCCCTCCCTTGGTTAGTTCCCTAGTTAATGTCTTCACTTTTGTAGCAGCCTTGTTTCTCCTTCCGAGGCTCACACCTACGGTGTAAATGAGTAGGATAATTTCCGCACCGTATTTGATTTCGTAACATTTTTTAAGACTCCATATCCGGTTTTAAGGAATCCGACGGATAAGGATATCCGATTCTGAATTTCACACCCATATATGTTATGTTAAATAGCGCAAAATATGTATTATCCGGAAAAATTAATGGGATTATTCGACGGATTTCATCCAAATAATCCGACTTTCTACCAAAATGTCTAACCTAATGGAGAATAATATGCAGTCAGCGAGGTGACGAGTTCGTCCGTTAAATACCAATTCACTTAAATAGTTTATGAATAAACATCATTTTAAAATTTACTACACAAATTTGAATTTAAAATTCAAAATTTCCCAGAAAAATTGAAAAAAAATCGAGTAAATCACATATTCGTTATTATGCATTAGCACAAAGTTTCATCGTATTTGGACACACGGTTTGTGAATAAATAATATTTTATATTTTGGCTTAAAAATGTTCACTCTTTTCTATCTGTTGGATCACGTTTAGATGGCTTAGACGAGGACAAAGTCACAGCTAGACTTTTGTGCTCAAAGTCACTGAAGCTCAATCCCGATCGGGGCGTTCGGTTAATTTGCTTCGTACTGCATCTATTTTTTTACTTGGCATATAGTTTGTTTTTACCGCATGGCTAAGGGCATGTACAATGCGGTGACGTTAGCCTTCCCTTAGAGATGCCACGTCGGATTTTTGCTTAGTTGGAAGAAAGAGAATGAAGAGATAGAGGGTTGCCTTCCCTTAGCTAAGGGATGATCTCTTAAAAAAGAGAATTCTATTTTGTCCATTGTATCATTTGCCTTCTCTTATTAACATAAGTTCTTACCAAATTTAGTTAGTTCTCAATAATTGCTAGAGGTGACAATAAGAGATAACCCATTGTACGACTAGTGTTTATTGCATTCTCTAAGTGACGAGGAGTGCTAAGAGAAGACCAGCCTTCTCTACCATTGTACATGCCCTAATTGGCTTACTGGGCCTGCGCTGGGCCTAATCTTCGCCTCTCCATCTCTGCCGTCCGTACGAAATCATACTAGTCTCCTCACAGACCATCGAAAGGTACTGTAAAAAGTTCCCAATCTTGCAGGTCGATCGTCTTCAGCAGCGACAGTGAGCTGAACTCGGAGATCACTTGGCGAGCTCCCAGCATAGCCACTCCATCAGTGGCAGCGAAACATGCATTAACTTCAGCTTGGATTGCACTGCTGGTGATGTGTTGTCGCTTGCCTGCACGTCCTGCGACCAATTCACCCTAGCGTGAGTACATGCAGCTGCCCCTGGCTTTGGTGTTGTGCTCGTCAAAGAAATCTCTCTTGAAATTCACTTTGACATACATCTCCTTTCGTTTGATCTGGTTACCCATTGGTAATTCCTGGTGTCTTCTATGCCTATAATTATCTGATTCAAATTTCTAGTGCGCTGAGACACAACAAACAATCCCCAGCATATGGTTGGACGATTTTGAGACGTGAATAAAATGGCGAGTAAAATGTTCACATCTTGCTCCTTATAAGAAACTCGAGGTTTCTTTGAGAAGGCAGTGACCCCTTAGGGCATCCTTGCTCCTTATAAGATACTCGATGGTAGGTAGTGAGATGAACTCGTTCGTAATCTGTTATGTCAATAGTTGAGAATCTCTTTGTTATGAGCTTGATCCTCGGGTAGGTCGGAGACACGAGAATTTTAAACAACTGATGCATTTAACTCTTATTTTTGGATTGCAGAATTTTATCAATTGTTTAACCTTTGCATCAAGACCATACACCTAGCTGATGCGTCTAAAGCACATGTTCGTCAGGAGACCTCAAGTGTAAGGTTTGATGAGTTTAGCGGCAAGTCTTCCCTCAGTAAGAAACCGAGGTTATCAATCCAGTAGGAAGTCGGCGATGCTTTGGAGGTGTCAACGGCGTCAGAAAACTCGGCGCAAAGTCTTGACGGTTGACTTGGAACCTGCACACAAGACAATCAAACTACTTTGCCCCAACGAAATAGTGAGGGTGTCAATCTCACCGGCTTGCTGAAAACAAAGAATTAAAAGTGTTGTATAGAAAATGATGTTTGTTTGCAGAGAATGAAAGAGAACAATGATTGCAGTAGATTGTATTTCAGATGTAAAAGAATGGACCAGTGTCCACAGTTCACTAGTGGTGTCTCTCCATAAAGATAACTAACATGCTGTGTAAACAAATTACAGCTGGGCAATTGACAATATTGAAAAGTGCATAATATGCATGTGCAAGTTGTAGTGTCTACTATGAGATTCATTTGGGCATTACGACAAAGTACACAGACCGCTATCCAGCATGCATCTGTGCCTAAATAGTCCACCTTCAGGTTAGCGTCCC
Organism: Poa pratensis; assembly: GCA_947311845.1. Lineage (NCBI taxonomy): Eukaryota > Viridiplantae > Streptophyta > Magnoliopsida > Poales > Poaceae > Poa > Poa pratensis. The sequence continues at coordinate 3,601,026 of CAMZMU010000085.1, read as the reverse complement.
ACCCCTTCCGGTATTAAGTTGCAAGCAACAGACAATTGTATTAAGTAAAGTGCATAATGTAAATAACACATTCATCCTTAGACAAAGCATTGATGTTTTACCCCTAGTTGCAACAACACATCCACAATCTTAGGGGTTGCTGTCACTCCCCCAGATTAAATAGAGCCCGAACCCAACTATCTAGCATAAATACTCTCTTTTGGAGTCACAAGCATTCACTTGGCCAGAGTTTCAACAAGTAACGGAGAGCATGCAAGATCATAAAAGATATAGACATGATAATTCAATATTCAACTTGACATAGTATCAATATTCATCGGATCCCAGCAAACACAACATGTAGCATTACAATAAGATGATCTTGATCATGATAGGCAGCTCACAAGATCTAAAAATGATGGCACAAGAGGAGAAGACAACCATCTAGCTACTGCTATGGACCCATAGTCCAAAGATGAACTACTCACACATCACTCCGGAGGCAGGCATGGCGATGTAGAGCCCTCCGGGGATGATTCCCCTCTCCGGCAGGGTGCCGGGGAGAGTTTCAGAACCCTCCCGAGTTAGGGTTGACGACAGCGGCGGCGGCGGATGTTTTTTGGAATATTGGCTCGGGTTTCTAGGGTTTTCCCGAAAAGATGAATATATAGGCGAAGGGGCGGCGTCGGTGGAGGCCCGATGCGTCCTCACCACGTGGCGGCGCGGCGGTGGGCCCACCCGCGCCGTGGCATGGTGAGGGCGGCCCACGCCCCCCTTCGTCTCTCCTTCGGACTCCGTGTACGTGTTGGAAAAATAAGGACTTTGACTCATGTTTCGTGCAATTCCGAGAATATTCCAGAACAACTTTTCTGAAACCAAAAACAGCAAAACAGGAACTGGCACTGTGGCATCTTGTTAATAGGTTAGTCCCAGAAAATGCATAAAAATGATATAAAGTGTATATAAAACATGTAGCAATTGGTATAATATAAGCATGGAACATCAGAAATTATAGATACGTTGGAGACGTATCAAGCATCCCCAAGCTTAGTTCTACTCGTCCTCGAGTAGGTAAAACGATAACAACAAATAATTTCTGAGGAGACATGCTTTCACACAATCTTGATCAAATAATATTGCAAGGCTCATGTCATGAATGAAGTGACTCAAAGCAATGGTCTATAGTTTGCTAACAAATAGATAAAGAGTAAACAACTGAATCATATAAGCAAAAACTTTTCATGAATAGTACTTTCAAGACAAGCATCAAAAACTTTGCATAAGAGTTAACTCATAAAGCAATAGATTCTAAGTAAAAGGCATTGAAGCAACACATAGGAGATTTAAGTTTCAGCAATTGCTTTCAACTTTCAACATGTATATCTCATGGATAATTGTCAACACAAAGTAATATAACAAGTGCAATAAGTAAGCATATAGAATTGATGCACACAAAGTTGACACTAGTGTTTGCTTCTGAGATAGAAAGGAGTAGGTAAACTGACTCAACATAAAGTAAAAGAAAGGCCCTTCGCAGAGGGAAGCAGGGATTAAATCATGTGCTAGAGCTTTTTAAGTTTTTGAAATCATATAGAGAGCATAAAATAAGTTTTGAGAGGTGTTTGTTGTTGTCAACGAATGGCAGTGGGCACTCTATCCCCCTTATCACCCAGACTTTCAAGAGCGGCTCCCATGAAGGACGTTATTTCTACCCAAAGGTAGATCATCCCTCTTCTCTTTTGTTTACACATGTATTTTAAATTGGTATGACACTCCTCCCAACCTTGCTTACACAAGCCATGGCTAACCGAATCCTCGGGTGCCTTCCAACAATCACATACCATGGAGGAGTGCCTATTTGAAAGTGTTTACATTTTGAAATTGCTTCTGATAAATCATTGGCAAACATGTGAAGAGAATCAAATGGTTAAAGTTATAATTAATTGGGACTGGGCACCCCATTTGCCAGCTCTTTTTGCAAATTATTGGATAAGCGGATGTATATGCCACTAGTCCATTGGTGAAAGTCTGTCATGAGTAAATGACAAGGTGATAGAGAAAATGCCACATAACTTCCTCATGAGCTATAAAACATTGACACAAATAAGGAGTAATAAAGTTTTGAATAGTTTAAAGGTAGCACATGAAGTATTTACTTGGAATGGCAGGAAATACCACATAATAGGTAGTTATGGTGGACACAAATGGCATGGGTTTTGGCTCAAGGTTTGGATGCACGAGAAGCATTCCCTCTCAGTACAGAGTTTAGGCTAGCAAGGTTGTTTGAAGCAAACACAGTATAAACCGGTACAGCAAGACTTAAATAAAAACATATTGCAAGTATTATAAGACTCTACACTGTCTTCCTTGTTGCTCAAACATTTTACCAGAAAATATCTAGACCTTAGAGATACCAAACATGCAAAAAGATTTCAACAAGCTCTACGGTAGTTCTCCACTAATAGGCTTTAACTACATGATGCAAGAGCTTAAACATGATCTACTTGAGAGCTCAAAACAATTGCAAAGTATCAAATCGAAACAAGACAATGATCTACAAGAATGAATATGTCTTTTCCAATACCAACTACCACATGTAGCATTTTCTGTTTCCAACCAAACACCAATCAATTTATTTCAACATAAAACTCTCCAAATAATACTACAATGCAACAAGAGAGTACTTCTCTACAAAACTAACAGCTCTGAACAAGAGATGCATGAAAAACAGGAGCTAAAAGCATTGCAGTAGCTAGTTAAGAATACTCAACAAATATAAGTGAAGAATATGAGTATTCACATGAAAAAGCGGAGCGTGTCTCTCTCCCACACAAGAATGCTAGGATCCAATTTATTCAGAAAATAAAACAAACAAAGCAAAAAAAAAGCACACAGACGCTCCAAGTAAAGCACATAAGATGTGAAAGAATTAAAATATAGTTTCACTAGAGATGACCTGATAAGTTGTTGATGAAGAAGGGGATGCCTTGGGCATCCCCAAGCTTAGACGCTTGAGTCTTCTTGAAATATGCTGGGATGCACCACGGGGGCATCCCCAAGCTTAGGCTTTTCACTCTTCTTGATCATATCATATCATCCTTCTCTCTTGATCCTTGAAAACTTCCTTCACACCAAACTCGAAGTAATTCTCATTAGAGGGTTAGTGCATAATCAAAAATTCGCATTCTATAATGACACAATCATCATCAAAGCCTCTGGACATTAGCTACAGCCACTGATGTTTTGTGGAGCAAAGAAATCCACTCAAACATAGTAAAAGAGAGAATGCAAAATAAAAGGCAGAATCTGTCAAAAACAGAACAGTTGTAAAGACGAATTTTTTCGAGCACTTAAGTTGCTCAGATGGAGAAAGTCCAAACTAATGAAAGTTGCGTACATATCTGAGGATGACGCGTGTGTTTTTCAGAACCGTGGACAGCAAAAATCTGTCTCTGCGCAGAAATCCAAATCTAGCATCAACTTTCAACTAGAGACTTTACTTGGCACAACAATGCAATAAAATAAAGATACAAAGGAGTTGTTATAGAAGTAAGAAAACTCCTTGACTCAAAGAAAAAGAAAAAGCAAAATAACAGAAATAAAAACCATGGGTTGTCTCCCATAAGCGCTTTTCTTTAACGCCTTTCAGCTAGGCGCAGAAAGTGAAAATCAAGTGTTTCCAAGAGAAGAAGCATCAACATCATAACTTGCTCTAACAATAGAATCAAAAGGCAACTTCATTCTCTTTCTAGGGAAGTGTTCCATACCTTTCTTGAGTGGGAATTGGTACCTAATGTTCCTTCTTTCATATCAATGATGGCACCAACAGTTCTAAGAAAAGGTCTTCCCAAAACAATAGGACAAGATGCATTGCATTCGATGTCCATAACAACAAAATCAACGGGGACAAGGTTATTGTTAACCATAATATGAACATCATCAATTCTCCCCAAAGGTTTCTTCATAGCATTATCAGCAAGATAAACATCCAAATAACAATGTTCCAAAGGTGGCAAATCAAGCATATCATAGAGTTTCTTGGCATAACAGAGATACTAGCACCAAGATCACATAAAGCATTGCAATCAAAATCATTCACCTTCATCTTAATGATGGGCTCCCAACCATCTTCTAACTTCCTAGGGATAGAAGCTTCATGTTTTAACCTTTCCTCCCTAGCTTGTATGAGAGCATTTGTAATATGTTTTGTAAAAGCCATATTAATAGCACTAGCATTAGGACTTCTAGCTAGCTTTTGAAAGAACATAATTACTTCAGAAATATTACAATCATCAAAATCAAAATCATTATGGTCAATGCTAATGGAACCATTGTCTCCCATAGTTCGAAAAATTTCAGCACTCTTATCAGGAACAGTTTCAATGGTTTTGGGCAATTTTAAACGCTTTGCAGAGGTAGTGGAAACATTGCCAACACCAACTATGTTACGATTGATAGTAGGAGGCTTACTAGCATGTGAAACATTAGCATTACTAGTGGTGGTAATAGTACAAACTCTAGCTATACTATTCTCTTTATCAATTTTATCCTCTCTTTCCCACCTAGCATGCAATTCAGCCAACATCCTAATATTGTTATCAATTTTAACTTGGATAGCATTTGTTGTAGCAAAAGTCTTGTTCTCTTTAAAATCATTAGGCATAACTTTTATTTTCAAAAGATCAACATCAAGAGCAAGACTATCAACCTTAGAAGCAAGAACATCAATTTTACCAAGCTTTTCCTCAACAGATTTATTAAAAGCAGTTTGTGTACTAATAAATTCTTTAAGCATAGCTTCAAGATCAGAGGGTACACCTCTATTGTTGCTGTAGGAATTACCATAAGAATTCCCATAACCATTAGAAGGATAAGACTTATAATTATTGCTACCAAAATTATTCCTATAGGCATTGTTGTTGAAGTTGCTGTTTTTAATGAAATTTACATCAACATGCCACGAGTACAGAACGACACATCGGATACCCCTCTATGGCAACGGCAAGAGTTAGGCGACGGAAAAATGAGCTCCACGAGTGCGCGCGCGCGCTAGTCGGTCGATGGGCCCGACACAATGGTAACGGAGGCTGAAAAGATCTCTATTGCTCATATATAGGCAACGGAGGAAAGAATATCTCCGTTGCTGATATTTCCACATCAGAAACGGAGATCGGTCTATCTCCGTTTCCCATGTGAAGGCACATTAAGCGGTGCCGGTATTAATATCTCCCACTCCAGTACTGTATCTCACTCTCACTCTCAGTCTCACTCTCCCCAGTTCCTAACCCTAGCCGCACACGCTCTCCTCCTACTTCACCCATCGATGGCGAACCCCTCCGGCGCCGACGGAAGTCAGGATGGAGCATCTTCCTCCTCCCACCCTCCGAGGCGCAGCCCGGATCTCCCCTACAACTGGGGCGAGATCCCCGGCGACTGCGGTCGCGAGTGATCCCCGGCGACTGTTGTTCCATGCTTATATTATACCATTTGCTACATGTTTTATATGCACTTCATATCACTTTTATGCATTTTCTGGGACTAACCTATTAACAAGATGCCACAGTGCCAGTTCCTGTTTTCTGCTGTTTTTGGTTCCAGAAAAGCTGTTCGGGCAATATTCTCGGAATTCGACGAAACAAAAGCCAAACCTCCTATTTTTCCGAGGGACACACGGAGCCAGAAGGGCAAGCCAGGCGGAGGCCCACGGCCTCCAAACCAGGTGGTTTGACCCCCTCGGGGGTCCGCCGACATCGCCCCTTCGCCTATATATTGCCTCAGACGCGAAAACCCTAAAATACGAAGCCAATTTCCACGAAGAGTTCCGCAGCGCCGCCGCCATCGACGACAAGTTTCGGGGGACAGAATCTCTGTTCTGGCACGCCGCCGGGACGGGGAATTGCCCCCGGAGTCATCTCCATCGACACCACCGCCATCTTCATCGCCGCTGCTGACTCCCATGATGAGAGGGAGTAGTTCTCCCCCGAGGCTGAGGGCTCTACCGGTAGCTATGTGGTTCATCTCTCTCTCCCATGGTGTGATCTTTATGTGATCATGAGCTTTGTAATCTAGTTGAATAAGTAGATGTTACTCTTTATCTATTATGCACTCTAGAGGTTACTTTAATATGAACTCCGGTACTCTCCACGGTGTAAAGGTGACAGTGTGTGCACCGTGTGTGATTCCTTTATGACGTTGTGGCGCTTGTTTACTCCGGCTTGAGGTGTGCTTTTGTAGCCCTACACAATGAATGGTGTTTGTTATCCAACAAGAGAGTGTTTAAGAGTAGCTTTTACTTATTCAGTTATGAGATCATTGTTGAGAGTGTCCACTAGTGAAAGTATGATCCCTAGGCCTTGTTTCTAAGCATTGAAACACCGTTTACAACAAGTTCTGCTACATGTTTGCTTGCTGCCATTTTTATTCAGATTGCAATTACACTTATAATCATCCATATTACTTGTATTTCACTATCTCTTCGCCGAACTAGTGCACCTATACATCTGACAAGTGTATTGGGTGTGTTGGGGACACAAGAGACTTCTTGTATATTAATTGCAGGGTTGCTTGAGGGATATCTTTGACCTCTACCTCCCTGAGTTCGATAAACCTTGGGTGATTCACTTAAGGGAAACTTGCTGCTGTTCTACAAACCTCTGCTCTTGGAGGCCCAACACTGTCTACAAGAATAAACACGTAGACATCAAGCTATTTTCTGGCGCCGTTGCCGGGGAGGTAAGTGTTGGAAGGTATCTCCTTTAGATTCTGCAATTATTTCTTTTTGTTTCTTGTTTTTATTTTCACTAGTTAGGCTTAATGGAAAACAACAAAAAAATTAGAGATCTTTATGAACTTTATATTGAATTAGGACATGATGCTTTTGAAGAGAAAATTAAAAAACCTATGGAGGCTTGTTTGCATGATGGTAGCAATGGTATTACTATAAATTCTTTGAACACCATTATTGCTAATGCTATGGAAAAGTCTAAGCTTGGGGAAGCTAGTTGTGATGAATATGATATTTTTAGTCCCCCAAGCTTTAAGGAGGAAATTTGCTTTGATGATACTTTGCCTCCAATATATGATGATTATAATCATTGTGATATTTTCAGTCCACCTACTATTGAGGATATAGTTTATGTTGATTATGATATGCCTCCTATATATGATGTTTACAATGATGAATATGATATTCTCAGTCCATCTACTATTGAGGATAAAAATCATTTGATTATTCTATGCCTCCTATTTATGATGATTACAATGATGGATGTGATACTTTTACTCCACTATTATTAATGATTATGCTTATGTGGAGAGTAATGATACTTTTATGCATGTGGATCATGATAAGAATGCTCTATGTGATAGCTATATTGTTGAGTTTATTCATGATGCCGCTGAAAATTATTTTGAGAGAGGAAAGTATGGTTATAGAAATCTTCATGTTACTAAATTCTTCTCTTTATGATGAATGTTTTGAGCTTTCTCTTGATTTGCTTTTATTTGCTGGGTACTTTAAGACCTACTGGTCCTTATGAGAGAGGGAGACACGATTTCATATATCACAATAATATTAAGTCTCTCTCTTTATGTTGAAATTTTTGAAGTTACACTTGTTTTGCATTTCTATGCTAGTCACTTTGTTCTTCATTGACTTGTTTTCTTACAAGACTCCTATGCATAGAAAGAGTGTTAGATTTAAACATGTTTTATATATGCTTCTTGATGCTCTCTTTTATGTTTCAACTCTCATCTTTATGTGGGCATCATAAAAATCACTATGCCTAGCTAAAAGGCTTTAAAGAAAAGCGCTTATGGGAGACAACCCATTGTTTTTATTTTCTGATTTTTTTTTTTTGAGTCAAGGTTGTTACTTCTGTAGCAACTCCTTTGTATCTTTATTTTATTGCATTGTTGTGCCAAGTAAAGTCTTTTATTGAAAGTTGATGCAAGATTTGGATTTCTGCGCAGAACAGATTTTTAGCTGTCACGAATTTGAGCTTTTCTCCCTGAGAAAATTCGAAAAATTCTGTAAAAAATCACGCATCTTCCTCAGATATGTACGCAACTTTCATTAAATGGACCTGTTCCATCTGAGCAACTTAAGTGCCTCGAAAAAATTCGTCTTCAGACTGTTCTGTTTTTGACAGATTCTGCCTTTTGTTTTGCATTCGCTCTTTTACGATGTTTTGTGGATTTCTTTGCTCCACAAAGCATTGGTGGCTGTAGCTAATGTCCAGAAGCTTTGGGAATGATTGTATCATTACAGAATATGAGAATTTTTATTATGCACTAACCCTCTAATGAGAACTGTTTCGAGTTTGGTGTGAAGGAAGTTTTCAAGGATCAAGAGAGAAGGGTGATATTATATGATCAAGAAGAGTGAAAAGCCTAAGCTTGGGGATGCCCCCGTGGTTCATCCCAACCATATTCAGAGAGACTCAAGCGTCTAAGCTTGGGGATGCCCAAGGCATCCCCTTCTTCATCAACAACTTATCAGGTCATCTCTAGTGAAACTATATTTTAATTCTTTCACATCTTATGCGCTTTACTTGGAGCGTCTGTGTGCTTTTATTTTTGTTTTTGTTTGAATAAATTCGGATCCTAGCAATCCTTGTGTGGGAGAGAGACACGCTCCGCTTTTTCATGTGAATACTCATGTTCTTCACTTATATTTGTTGAGTATTCTTAACTAGCTACTGCAGTGCTTTTAGCTCCTGTTTTTCATGCATCTCTTCGAGCTGTTAGCACGTGTTTATAAACACTCTCTTGCTGCATTATATTATCATTTGGAGAGTTTATGTTTAAGTAAGTTGTTTGGTGTTTGCTGGAAGAAAGAAAATGCTGCATGTGGTAGTGGTATGAAAACTTGCATAATCTTGTAGATCATTGAAACTTTGATAACTTGATTCTTTGCAAATGTTTTGAGATATTTAGATGGTAAAGCTTGCTGGTTAATTAAGTTAAAATCATTAGTGGATTGTTGTCTTTAAGCTTGTACCGTACTACAAACTCTAAAATTGTTGAAGGTGTAGTTGGACTTGATAGCTTTCCATGTCTGAAAGTTCATTGTAATAACTAAGTTGTGCTGAAGGTCGAGGGATCTAACGGGGTACTTGTACCGCCGTGAACGGCCCTTCTTGGAGTGAATTTTAATCATGCTCTTAATGTTGAACCTGCTAGTTGTTTGCAATAAACTTGTGAGTTCTTTTTGACTAATGTTAAGCTACGGTTTTTGGCACTTCCACCATCCATATTTGCTAGCCTCTTCGGTGCTGTGCATTGCCTTCTGCTCACATTGAGAGTTGTGCATACTTCGCCAGTACATCCAACCCCGTGGGAGGACTTCCTCTTGTTCTCCTACACATAAGCCTATACATCTTCCTCAAAACAGCCACCATACCTACCTACCACAGCATTTCCATAGCTGTTCCGAGATATATTGCCATGCAACTTCCATTTACATTACATGACTTGTTGTCATTTATCATTATATATTGCTTTGCATGATTCTATACAGCTGATGTGTGGTTTACCCATGTTACGCTAGATCATTGCACATCCTGCTACACTGGCAGAGGCATACAGTTTTATACATCATGTTTTGTTCATTATGAGTTATTTGTACCAAAAGTTGTAATCATATTAGAGTGTTGCCCCTTCTGAAAAGAGCCATGGAGGCCATCGAAAAGTGAAACAGAAAAAGAAAAAAAATAGAAAAAAAAAAAAAAGAAAAAAAAGAATAAAGAAAAAGGGGGCAACATTACTATCCTTTATCACACTTGTGCTCATGTTAGCACCTGCATATTCATAGTCATCATTTGTGCTCATGTTTAGCACCTATACTCCATGTGAGAGAGTTTTCATGTTCTATTGTATAACTATGTGGGGAATTTACACTATAGAACTTGGGTTGTATATTCCAATGATGAGCTTCCTCAAAAGTGCTCTAGGTCTTCATGAGCAACCAAGTTGGATGCACCCCCACTAGTTCCATTGGAGAGCTTTCATACACATATAGCTCTATGTGCATCCGTTGCATGGCAATCACTACTCCTTACATAGCTTCGATTATAAGACTTCCTCTTGTCTAATGATCACTTATAGCTTTGTGAGACTTTCTTCCATTGGCCTTCCAAACCCCCATTAATGTTCTCTTTGCCATAACATCATGGTGCCAATACCAAATGCTTGCGCTCACCGGTTGAGTAGACTTCGAAACAGTTGATTCATGACGTTCATGTTTATGTTTACTTGGCTGAATCCTTCTATGTTATGAAAATTTGCTTGATGCTTGGATTGAAGGATAGAACTCTATGCTGGATACTTAAATCATCTTTAATGAACCTTGTACGGTTTCATGTCTTTGAAGCAATAGTTCATGAAAACTTTTAGCTTGTTTGACTCTTGCTTTATTATCTTTTGATATCAACTATATACATTTGCTTTGAATGATTTGATCACAGCTTACATGCTTACAATATTATGATCAAGATTGTGTGAAAGCATGTCTCCTCAGAAATTATTTGTTGTTATCGTTTTACCTACTCGAGGACGAGTAGAACTAAGCTTGGGGATGCTTGATACGTCTCCAACGTATCCATAATTTCTGTTGTTTCATGCTTATATTATACCATTTGCTACATGTTTTATATGCACTTCATATCACTTTTATGCATTTTCTGGGACTAACCTATTAACAAGATGCCACAGTGCCAGTTCCTGTTTTCTGCTGTTTTTGGTTCCAGAAAAGCTGTTCGGGCAAGATTCTCGGAATTCGACGAAACAAAAGCCAAACCTCCTATTTTTCCGAGGGACACACGGAGCCAGAAGGGCAAGCCAGGGGGAGGCCACAGCCTCCAAACCACATGCTCGCGCGGTGGGCCCCAGGCGCGCCGCCAGGTGGGACCCCCTCGGTCCGCCGACATCGCCCCTTCGCCTATATATTGCCTCTGACGCGAAAACCCTAAAATACGAAGCCAATTTCCACGAAGAGTTCCGCAGTGCCGCCGCCATCGACGACAAGTTTCGGGGAACAGAATCTCTGTTCCGGCACGCCGCCGGGACGGGGAATTGCCCCCGGAGTCATCTCCATCGACACCACCGCCATCTTCATCGCCGCTGCTGACTCCCATGATGAGGAGGGAGTAGTTCTCCCCCGAGGCTGAGGGCTCTACCGGTAGCTATGTGGTTCATCTCTCTCTCCCATGGTGTGATCTTTATGTGATCATGAGCTTTGTAATCTAGTTGAATAAGTAGATGTTACTCTTTATCTATTATGCACTCTAGAGGTTACTTTAATATGAACTCCGGTACTCTCCACGGTGTAAAGGTGACAGTGTGTGCACCGTGTGTGATTCCTTTATGACGTTGTGGCGCTTGTTTACTCTGGCTTGAGGTGTGCTTTTGTAGCCCTACACAATGAATGGTGTTTGTTATCCAACAAGAGAGTGTTTAAGAGTAGCTTTTACTTATTCAGTTATGAGATCATTGTTGAGAGTATCCACTAGTGAAAGTATGATCCCTAGGCCTTGTTTCTAAACATTGAAACACCGTTTACAACAAGTTCTGCTACATGTTTGCTTGCTGCCATTTTTATTCCAGATTGCAATTACCACTTATAATCATCCATATTACTTGTATTTCACTATCTCTTCGCCGAACTAGTGCACCTATACATCTGACAAGTGTATTGGGTGTGTTGGGGACACAAGAGACTTCTTGTATATTAATTGCAGGGTTGCTTAAGAGGGATATCTTTGACCTCTACCTCCCTGAGTTCGATAAACCTTGGGTGATTCACTTAAGGGAAACTTGCTGCTGTTCTACAAACCTCTGCTCTTGGAGGCCCAACACTGTCTACAAGAATTAAAATCGTGCGTAGACATTAGCGAGTTCATTCTGAGCCGTCAAATCCCATCCGGATCCACGGCGGCGGCGGCCACCGACGCCGGATCTCGTCCTCATCGTCCTCCTCGGACGATGAGGACGAGATCTGGAGGTCGGTCTCCTTCTCTCTCGCGCCTCCTTTGAGCGCGAGCCCGCCGAGGGTGTCATTCGGGCGTCGGCGATGCAGAGAGCTATCCGCATCTCCGCCGCCGAGCACGCGATAGAAGCCGCCGAGGAGGCGTTGTTCCAGACGCAGCTCCGGGCGGCCATAGACCGCTCTCTTCTCCCTGGCCAGGGCCCTGGGCCAGATGCGGCGGCGGCAGCGGTGGCGGCGGCGGAGGAGGAGGATGAGGAGGAGGATGAGGAGGAGGAGGAGGAGGACGCTCCGGTGTTCAAGCAGGATGAGGTCTCCTCTGACGTCTCCTCTGGCAGTGGCTCCGGCACCGACGCCTGAGACGCAATCCGCGACGGAAAGCGACCCCGACTCGCCTAAGGTAAATGACCGCTCTGTTAGCTACTTATTTAGCTCGGTTTGCTCTGTTAGTTAGCTCTGTTCAGCTATGTATTTGCTATGTTAGCTACTTATTTAGCTCGGTTTGCTTTGTTTAGCTATGTATTTGCTATGTTAGCTACTTATTTAGCTCGGTTTGCTCTGTTAGTTAGCTCTGTTCAGCTATGTATTTGTTATGTTAGCTACTTATTTACCTCGGTTTGCTTTGTTTAGCTATGTATTTGCTATGTTAGCTACTTATTTAGCTCAGTTTGCTCTGTTAGTTAGCTCTGTTCAGCTATGTATTTGCTATGTTAGCTACTTATTTAGCTCGGTTTGCTTTGTTTAGCTATGTATCTGCTATGTTAGCTATTTATTTAGCTCGGTTTGCTCTGTTAGTTAGCTCTGTTCAGCTATGTATTTGTTATGTTAGCTACTTATTTAGCTCGGTTTGCTTTGTTTAGCTATGTATTTGCTATGTTAGCTACTTATTTAGCTCAGTTTGCTCTGTTAGTTAGCTCTGTTCAGCTATGTATTTGCTATGTTAGCTACTTATTTAGCTCGGTTTGCTTTGTTTAGCTATGTATTTTCTATGTTAGCTACTTATTTAGCTCAGTTTGCTCGGTTAGTTAGCTCTGTTCAGCTATGTATTTGCTATGTTAGCTACTTATTTAGCTCGGTTTGCTTTGTTTAGCCATGTATTTGTGATACGTCTCCAACGTATCCATAATTTTTGTTGTTCCATGCTTATATTATACCATTTGCTACATGTTTTATATACACTTCATATCACTTTTATGCATTTTCTGGGACTAACCTATTAACAAGATGCCACAGTGCCAGTTCCCTGTTTTCTGCTGTTTTTGGTTTCAGAAAGTTACTTCTGGAAATATTCTCGGAATTGCACGAAACAAAAGGCCAAGTCCCTATTTTTCCAACACGTACACGGAGTCCGAAGGAGAGACGAAGGGAGCCACGAGGTGGCCAAACCACCTGGCGGCGCGGCCCCCCACCGCGCCGCCTGGTGGTTTGGGCCCCTCGGGGGTCCGCCGACATCGCCCCTTCGCCTATTTATTCCCCGAGACGTGAAAACCCTAAAACACCGAGCCTTTCATCCAGAACATATTCGCTGCCGCCGCCGTCGTCAACCCTAACTCGGGGGGTTCTGAAGCTCTTCCCGGCACCCTGCCGGAGAGGGGAATCATCACCGGAGGGCTCTACATCGCCATGCCCGCCTCCGGAGTGATGCGTGAGTAGTTCATCCTTGGACTATGGGTCCATAGCAGTAGCTAGATGGTTGTCTTCTCCACTTGTGCCATCATGTTTAGATCTTGTGAGCTGCCTATCATGATCAAGATCATCTTATTGTAATGCTACATGTTGTGTTTGCTGGGATCTGACTTATATTGATACCTATGTGGAGCTGAATATTATATTATCATGTCTATGTCATTTGTGATCTTGCATGCTCTCCGTTACTTGTTGAAGCCTTGGCCAAGTGAATACTTGTGACTCCAAGAGGGGGTATTTATGCATGATAGTTGGGTTCAACCTCTATTTAACCTGGGATAGTGACAGCAAGTTCTAAGGTTGTAGATGTGTTGTTGCCACTAGGGGTAAAACAGCAATGCTTTATTCAAGGATGAATGTATTGTTTACATTACGCACATTACTTAATGCAATTGTCTGTTGCTTGCAACTTAATACTGGAAGGGGTACGGATGTTAACCGGAAAGTGGACTATTTAGGCATAGATGCATGCTGGATAGCGGTCTATGTACTTTGTCGTAATGCCCAAATGAATCTCATAGTAGACACCACAACTCACACATGCATGTTATATGCACTTATCAATTGTCAATTGCCCAGCTGTAATTTGTTTACCCAGCATGTTAGTTATCTTATTGGAGAGACACCACTAGTGAACTGTGGACCCCGGTCCATTCTTTTACATCTGAAATACAATCTACTGCAATCATTGTTCTCTACTGTTTTATGCAAACAAACATCATCTTCCATTCGATACGTTTAACCCTTTGTTTTCAGCAAGCCGGTGAGATTGACAACCTCACTGTTAAGTTGGGGCAAAGTAATTTGATTGTGTTGTGCAGGTTCCACGTTGGCACCGGAATCCCTGGTGTTGCGCCGCACTACACTCCTTCACCAACACCTTCGAAGCAACCTCGTTTTCCTACTGGTTCGATTAAACCTTGGTTTCATACTGAGGGAAAACTTGCTGCTGCACTCATCATACCTTCCTCTTGGGGTTCCCAACTGACGTGTGACGTACAAGCATTGTTTCTGGTGTTGCCGGGGAGATATTCCCTCGTCAACTTAGCGCTAGCAACACGTTTTCTGGCGCCGTTGCCGGGGAAAACCGAATTGCTTCTGCAAGGGGAGTCTCTCACACCCAATCTCTTTACTTTGTTATTTGTCTTGCTTAGTTTATTTTTATTTAGTCTTGTTTGCTCTCTTTATCAAAAACACAAAAAAATTAGTTACTTGTTTAATTCGGTTTGATTTTGTTTTTCAAAATGAATGCTCCTGAAGTTGAAGTTCGTTCTTTTAGGCAACTAGGAGGTGAAAATTTGAAAGATGCTTGGTATAGAATTAGTGATGCTCATCATAGATGTACTAAGAAACACTCTACCACTATCCTCCTTAGGAACTTTTATGTTGGTATCTCTAGTTGGTATAGGTATGTTCTAGACACTCTTACAGGTGGAAATTTCTTGGGTACTCCTGCTTTAGAAGCCTGTAATATTATTGAAAGTTTGGTAGGAACACCACCCACTAAAGATATTAAAATTGAGATCACCTTGGAGGATGTTATAAATAAGTTAGACTCTATGGAGAATTTTTTTCCAAATTTTCTTGATTGTATTGGTAAGACTAATGAATCAATAGCCACCATCAATGAAAGAATCACTGTTCTTGAGGATAATAATATCCATGACACCCAAAATCATAGAATTGATGAGTTAGAGGAAGCTATTGAAACCTTAAGTTCAACCTTTACTTCTCTTAAGTCTAAAAAGGAGAAAGTTTATGTGGGTAGAGAGCAAAAGTTTATGTATGTTCCTAAAGTGCCAAAACCAAAGACTCATTATGAGCTTAAAATTGATAAAACTTTTAGTACGGTTAAAGGTAATGATGAAACACCTCCAGGAACATCTAAGATACCCATTGTTACAAGCTGTGTGTTGGAAGAAGCTTTTGATGATTTGAATGATTTGCCACTTGACAACACTTGATTTTCACTTTCTGCGCCTAGCTGAAAGGCGTTAAAGAAAAGCGCTTATGGGAGACAACCCATCGTTTTTATTTGCTGTTATTTTTGTTTTCTTTGAGTCAAGGAGTTTTGTTACTTCTGTAGCAACTCCTTTGTATCTTTATTTTATCGCAATGTTGTGCCAAGTAAAGTTCTATATTGAAAGTTGATGCAAGATTTGGATTTCTGCGCAGTGACAGATTTTTAGCTGTCACGGATTTGAGCTTATCTCCCTGTAGAAAATTCAAAAAATTCTGAAAAAATCACGC
The DNA here is from genome assembly GCA_947311845.1 of Poa pratensis. Lineage (NCBI taxonomy): Eukaryota > Viridiplantae > Streptophyta > Magnoliopsida > Poales > Poaceae > Poa > Poa pratensis. The sequence goes on along the minus strand of CAMZMU010000085.1, from coordinate 3,585,128 downwards.
ATATTCCTGAGATATGTACGCAACTTTCATTATTTTAGGCCAGATCCATCTGAGCAACTTAAGTGCCTCGAAAAAATTCGTCATTCCAGACTGTTCTGTTTTTGACAGATTCTGCCTTTTGTTTTGCATTCGCTCTTTTACTGTGTTTGTGTGGATTTCTTTGCTCCACAAAGCATTGGTGGCTGTAGCTAATGTCCAGAAGCTTTGGGATTGATTGTATCATTACAGAATATGAGAATTTTTGATTATGCACTAACCCTCTAATGAGAACTGTCTTGAGTTTGGTGTGAAGGAAGTTTTCAAGGATCAAGCGAGAAGGGTGATATTATGTGATCAAGAAGAGTGAAAAGCCTAAGCTTGGGGATGCCCCCGTGGTTCATCCCAACCATATTCAGAGAGACTCAAGCGTCTAAGCTTGGGGATGCCCAAGGCATCCCCTTCTTCATCAACAAACTTATCAGGTCATCTCTAGTGAAACTATATTTTAATTCTTTCACATCTTATGCGCTTTACTTGGAGCGTCTGTGTGTTTTTATTTTTGTTTTTGTTTGAATAAATTCGGATCCTAGCAATCCTTGTGTGGGAGAGAGACACGCTCCGCTTTTTCATGTGAATACTCATGTTCTTCACTTATATTTGTTGAGTATTCTTAACTAGCTACTGCAGTGCTTTTAGCTCCTGTTTTTCATGCATCTCTTCGAGCTGTTAGCACTTGTTTATAAATACTCTCTTGCTGCATTATATTATCATTTGGAGAGTTTATGTTTAAATAAATTGATTGGTGTTTGTTTGGAAGAAAGAAAATGCTACATGTAGTAGTTGGTATTGGAAAAGACATATGCATTCTTGTAGATCATTGTCTTGTTTCGATTTGATACTTTGCAATTGTTTTGAGCTCTCAAGTAGATCATGTTTAAGCTCTTGCATCATGTAGTTAAAGCCTAGTAGTGGAGAACTACCGTAGAGCTTGTTGAGACTTGGGATGCATATTTGTTCTCTCTAAGGTCTAGATATTTTCTGGTAAAATGTTTGAGCAACAAGGAAGACAGTGTAGAGTCTTATAATACTTGCAATATGTTTTTATGTGATTCTTGCTGTACCGGTTTATACTTGTGTTTGCTTCAAACAACCTTGCTAGCCTAAACTCTGTACTGAGAGGGAATGCTTCTCGTGCATCCAAAACTTGAGCCAAAACCCATGCCATTTGTGTCCACCATACCTACCTACTATGTGGTATTTCCTGCCATTCCAAGTAAATATTTCATGTGCTACCTTTAAACTATTCAAAACTTTATTACTCCTTATTTGTGTCAATGTTTTATAGCTCATGAGGAAGTATGTGGTGTTTTATCTTTCAATCTTGTCATTTACTTCTGACAGACTTTCACCAATGGACTAGTGGCATATACATCCGCTTATCCAATAATTTGCAAAAAGAGCTGGCAACGGGGTGCCCAGCCCCAATTAATTACAACTTTCATTAATAATTCTCTTCACATGTTTTGCCCTGATTTATCAGTAAGCAACTTAATTTGCAAATAGACACTCCTCCATGGTATGTGAATGTTGGAAGGCACCCGAGGATTCGGTTAGCCATGGCTTGTGTAAGCAAAAGGTTGGGAGGAGTGTCATCTATAAAGAAACTAAAATACATGTGTAAACAAAAGAGAAGAGGGATGATCTACCTTGCTGGTAGAGATAACGTCCTTCATGGGAGCCGCTCTTGAAAGTCTGGTTGACAAGGGGGTTAGAGTGCCCACTACCATTCGTTGACAACAACAAACACCTCTCAAATACTTATTTTGTGCTCTCTATATGCTTTCGAAAACTTAAAAAGCTCTAGCACATGATTTAATCCCTGCTTCCCTCTGCGAAGGGCCTATCTTTTACTTTATGTTGAGTCAGTTTACCTACTCCTTTCTATCTTAGAAGCAAACACTTGTGTCAACTTTGTGTGCATTGATTCTTACATGTTTACTTATTGCACTTGTTATATTGCTTTATGTTGACAACTATCCATGAGATATACATGTTACAAGTTGAAAGCAATGCTGAAACTTAATCATCCTTTGTGTTGCTTCAATGCCTTTTACTTTGAATCTATTGCTTTATGAGTTACCTCTTATGCAAAACTTTTTGATGCTTGTCTTGAAAGTACTATTCATGAAAAGTTTTTGCTTATATGATTCATTGTTTACTCTTTATCTATTTGTTAGCAAACTATAGACATTGCTTTGAGTCACTTCATTCATGACATGAGCCTTGCAATATATTGATCAAGATTGTGTGAAAGCATGTCTCCTCAGAAATTATTTGTTGTTATCGTTTTACCTACTCGAGGACGAGTAGAACTAAGCTTGGGGATGCTTGATACGTCTCCAACGTATCCATAATTTCTGCTGTTCCATGCTTATATTATACCATTTGCTACATGTTTTATATACACTTCATATCACTTTTATGCATTTTCTGGGACTAACCTATTAACAAGATGCCACAGTGCCAGTTCCCTGTTTTCTGCTGTTTTTGGTTTCAGAAAGTTACTTCTGGAAATATTCTCGGAATTGCACGAAACAAAAGGCCAAGTCCCTATTTTTCCAGCACGTACACGGAGTCCGAAGGAGAGACGAAGGGAGCCACGAGGTGGCCAAACCACCTGGCGGCGCGGCAGCCCCACCGCGCCGCCTGTGGTTTGGGCCCCTCGGGGGTCCGCCGACATCGCCCCTTCGCCTATTTATTCCCCGAGACGTGAAAACCCTAAAACACCGAGCCTTTCATCCAGAACATATTCGCTGCCGCCGCCGTCGTCAACCCTAACTCGGGGGGTTCTGAAGCTCTTCCCGGCACCCTGCCGGAGAGGGGAATCATCACCGGAGGGCTCTACATCGCCATGCCCGCCTCCGGAGTGATGCGTGAGTAGTTCATCCTTGGACTATGGGTCCATAGCAGTAGCTAGATGGTTGTCTTCTCCACTTGTGCCATCATGTTTAGATCTTGTGAGCTGCCTATCATGATCAAGATCATCTTATTGTAATGCTACATGTTGTGTTTGCTGGGATCTGACTTATATTGATACCTATGTGGAGCTGAATATTATATTATCATGTCTATGTCATTTGTGATCTTGCATGCTCTCCGTTACTTGTTGAAGCCTTGGCCAAGTGAATACTTGTGACTCCAAGAGGGGGTATTTATGCATGATAGTTGGGTTCAACCTCTATTTAACCTGGGATAGTGACAGCAAGTTCTAAGGTTGTAGATGTGTTGTTGCCACTAGGGGTAAAACAGCAATGCTTTATTCAAGGATGAATGTATTGTTTACATTACGCACATTACTTAATGCAATTGTCTGTTGCTTGCAACTTAATACTGGAAGGGGTACGGATGTTAACCGGAAAGTGGACTATTTAGGCATAGATGCATGCTGGATAGCGGTCTATGTACTTTGTCGTAAGTGTGACGTTACACGCATCAAGCATAGTTTCTGGTGCTGTTGCCGGGAAGATATTCCCTCGTCAACTTAGCGCTAGCAATTTGCTATGTTAGCTACTTATTTAGCTCAGTTTCTCTGTTAGTTAGCTCTGTTCAGCTATGTATTTGCTATGTTAGCTACTTATTTAGCTCAGTTTGCTTTGTTTAGCTATGTATTTGCTATGTTAGCTACTTATTTAGCTCGGTTTGCTCTGTTAGTTAGCTCTGTTCAGCTATGTATTTGCTATGTTAGCTACTTATTTAGCTCGGTTTGCTCTGTTCAGCTATGTATTTGCTATGTTAGCTACTTATTTAGTTCGGGTTGCTCTGTTAGTTAGCTCTGTTCTGCTATGTATTTGCTATGTTATCTACTTATTTAGCTTAGTTTGCTCTGTTAGTTAGCTCTTCAGCTATATATTTAGCTCGTTTGCTTTGTTTACTACTTATTGGCTCTGTTTATTAGTTTTGTTTGCTGTTTTTAACAAAGAATATTCGTTGCTTCAAGAGCTTGGTGGATGCTTGGTGACGATGCTGCTGCCGTGAAGACCTAGGAGCGGGGCTCCATACACGGTGCCGTCACCAGGAGCAGTACATTTTGCGCAGCAGGAAAGACAGTAGATGTTTAATCTGGCGGCCGTGAAGACATAGGAGCAGAGCTCCAGCCACGCGCACTGATGAAAAGCAGGGCGTACAGGAATACGGTGATGACCGGGCGGCCGTCTAGTCGCATGGAGCGGGGCTCCATCGACGGCACAGCCCATCACCGTGTTTTTTTTTTGTTTTCCTGTAACCCTTATTAGAAACGTTATTAGCAAAAACTCCGTCTCAGATGTTAAATACATCAGAAACGGTTTATCTCCTCCGTTGCCATTGTGAGGCTTCACATCAGTGACAGAGGCGGGACACGGACCCTTTCTCCGTTGCCGAAGGGGTTTTTGGCCCGTTTCCGATGTGTCGTTCTGTACTAGTGTGCTCTTCTTGAGCAACCAATGAAGCTAAAGGAACATTATTAGGATCAACATGAGATTTACCATTCACAAGCATAGACATAATAACATCAATCTTTTCACTCAAAGAAGAGGTTTCTTCAACAGAATTTACCTTCTTACCTTGAGGAGCCCTTTCAGTGTGCCATTCGGAATAGTTAATCATCATATCATCTATTAGCTTTGTTGCAGCACCCAAAGTGATGGACATGAAGGTCCCTCCAGAGGCCGAATCCAAGAAGTTCCTTGAAGAAAAATTTAATCTTGCATAAAAGGTTTTGGATGATCATCCAAGCAGTCAGTCCATGGTAGGACAATTCTTTATCAAAGATTTCATTCTCTCCCATGCTTGGGCAACATGTTCATTATCAAATTGCTTGAAATTCATAATGCTAATTCTCAAGGATATAATCTTAGCAGGAGGATAATATTTCCTATGAAAGCATCTTTGCATCTTGGCCATGAATCAATACTATTTCTAGGCAAAGATAGCAGTCATTATTTAGCTCTTCCTCTCAAAGAGGAAGGAAATAATTTCAGTTTAATAATATCCTCATCTATATCCTTATACTTTTGCATCTCACAAAGTTCAACCAAATTATTAAGATGGGCACCAGCATCATCAGTAACTAACACCAGAAAATTGCTCTTTCATAACAAGATTTAATAGAGCAGGTTTAATTTCATAAAAGTCTGATTTAGAAGCAGGTGGAGCAATAAGGTGCATATGAAATCATTATTATTTGTGCTAGTGAAGTCACACAACTTGTGTTCTCATGAGTACTCATTTTAGCAAAACAAAAACTAGGCCAAAATAACAAAATAAAAACAAGTAACTAATTTTTTTTGTTTTTGATAAAGAGAGCAAACAAGGCAAAATAAAAATAAACTAAGCAAGACAAATAACAAAGTAAAGAGATTGGAAGTGAGAGACTCCCTTGCAGAAGCAACTCGACTTCCCCGGCAACGGCGCCAGAAAACTTACTTGATGCGTGTAAAGCACACGTTCGTCAGGAGACCTCAAGTGTAAGGTTTGATGAGTGCAGCGGCAAGTCTTCCCTCAGTAAGAAACCGAGGTTATCAATCCAGTAGGAAGTCGGCGATGCTTTGAAGGGTCAACGCGTCAGAAAACTCAGCGCAAAGTCTTGACGGTTGACTTGGAACCTGCACATAAGACAATCAAACTATTTTGCCCCAACGAAACAGTGAGGGTGTTAATCTCACCGGCTTACTGAAAACAAAGGATTAAAAGTGTTGTATGGAAAATGATGTTTGTTTGCAGAGAATGAAAAAGAATAATGATTGCAGTAGATAGTATTTCAGATGTAAAAGAATGGACCGGGGTCCACAGTTCACTAGTGGTGTCTCTCCATAAAGATAACTAACATGCTGGGTAAACAAATTACAGCTGGGCAATTGACCTTTGTGTCAAGACGATTCACCAATCCATTTATTAGTACAAGGTTCATGGAAAGTAAAGTCCAACCTCTAATGTACTTTCAGCTAAGTAATTTGTACAAGGGCAAATATCAGTTCCGTCTACTTTCCAGGTTAAGGGTAATTTATTTAGCGCTTATTGTACGATAGTAGAAGTACAAGGTAGTAAGTAGCAGTGTGCACACATATGTCAGTTAATACTGCGTAGTCCAACAACATGAATATTAAACAACATGAATATTCATCATTTCGGAAAAAAAAACATGAGTATTAAAGCCGGCGTCGAGCCATGATTTGGACTGAATGTGCCTATCGGAGCAGGATCTTCACTCACGCTTGTGATTCTGTTCGGCATGCATTGTACTCTGTTCATCTAAGGATGAATAATATTTTGCTTACATGGAATTTTTTTCTAAAGGGTATGTAGATGGCCTTCAGCGGTTTGCATTGCTCCCCCCGAGTTCATGGTACCAGCGTCAGCGAGCCAACTCGAATGTCACTCGGGGACATAGCAGATTAGCCGCTCCTCCAATGCAAACACCGCAGCAGCTCATGTAGCATTGGTGATCTGATGTCGTTGGCCCGCATGTCCTGCGATGAACATCCCCAGTTTGACCGCATCAAAAAGCCCAATGCTCAAGTTTTCTGATCTGAGCGAAAGCTTTGTGGGAGCTCACTGGACACACTCCTCGCTTGGTTTATTCCGTTATCCAGTGGTGGTTCCTGGTGCCTTCTATGTCTAAGCCTATCAATTCACAAGTCCTCGTAGGTAGAAACACAATATCCTCCCCCCCCCCCCCCCGCAAAAAAAGGAGATACAACAAATAAACACGAAACAGGATTGGATAATCTGAAATAGAAATAAATGGTGAGTGATTTGTCCATGTATTTCTTAAGCAGCCTTGCTCTTTGTAAGAGGTTAATGCCTCAATGGTATGCGCCGACATAAACTCACTGTCCTTCTGAGTATCCATTAAGCTGTGACCTTGATCCTTAGGTAGGTTGAAGGCTATGAGATCTGTGTAAAAGCGATGCATTTACTTCCTCTCTTGGAAAGGCATGGATTTACTGATCTTTTAACTTCTGCACCAAGACGATGCACCTGGCCATCACATAGATATATAGTATAATATTAACATCTTGCCCACTGAGAGAAACTAAGTAAACCTGACATCATCCGTAAAGATATATACCTAACGTCACCTTTTCTAACTCATTTGTTTCCTTAACGTGTAAACGGCAATCTGTCTACGCTTATTAACGTGCAAGTAAGTAATCGACATTGTGCACACATGGGCCAATATGCCTTTTTCTAGCACTAGTACACGTGCACGTGCAACGCACGTCTCCATAAAAATTTCACACTAAAAATTGTGCGACTTATCGAGAAATTTAAATTTATAACCTGCAATTTCAGGAACATGATTTGTGAGACAAAAGGAAGTTGTACAATGTAATTTACATAGTTAAATCTTTTGGAAAGTTTGCGCTAATTTGATTGCTTCGTTGTCTTGCCAACCGATTGAGCAACATAAAAAATGTTGGCGTGCACAAGAAGTCGATAAGTAGCCCTAATAGACAGATGATACATCTTAAACAGATTATTCGATGAATATAAATAAATAAAACCTATTGGTAAGATGACAAACAAGTAAAACAAAAGAGCAGGTTATCTAAGCAGCAGCAGCAGGCACCAGCCTAGCCCCTCCTCACATGGCCCTGGGAAAATCACCAAAACAATCGTCATCACAAATTGTTGTACTTGGAATACAATATGATAATCTGAGCGCACTTCAAGGAAAAAAAACCATTTTCACCTGCAGAATCATTCCCCATTGTCATTGGAGCTGCTATCTGCAAGGATGTTGCTTCCTACATAAAACAGGCTTTCTATAAACATGAAACAAAATCAATGGAGCACGACAGGTGCATTGGCCTGGAAATAAGAGTACGATTTTGATTACTACAGAGCATTGCAAATGCTTCAGTAAAAAAAAAGAAATAAATAATAGTATCATTTGGAGCATTCAGTACTAACGATGTGAGTAACAATCTCTTTGCCTTGCACCCAGTGTAAAAAGATACATTCTTTAACTTTTAAAAAATTACAAAGAGTTAAACATATTCAGATCGAGTGCAAAGCTTCAGACTCAGAGCTGAGTTCGTATCAAATGAAAATTCGTGTTGGAGTAGTCCTTGTACGATTCCCCAGATCCATTGGCCTGAACTTTTAATTCGCGTTCCACTTGAGCCATCTGAAGCATGGATGGAGTTAAGAGTAGCACTGCTGTGAAATAAAACACCGTGCATCAAATCTCTCAGTTCAGTTGTTCTGAAGTACTCTGGCGAGCTGAGCTCCGAGCGCCGTCAGCGTGACAGGCTTCTGTATCACGCCATTTATCCCCGAGTGGTGCCAGAACTCGCTCATGCGCTCATCGTCGCCACCGCTGACGGAGAGCGCGGCAACGACGAGCAGCCAGCAGCTGCTCCTCAGCCCTCAGGCCTCACCGCCTCAGCTCCCTGATCCGGAGCGCCACGTCGAAGACATCCTCTGGCGGTTTCGTCAGATCCCGACGAACACATGCAGCCGTTCATTATCTGAAGAAGAAATGAGCAAACGACCATTCGCCGATACTTGTTGCACTTTACCTGCACTATCTTGTTGCACATGTCGAAGATAATCCCCATCTCGGAGCTTGCCGGTCTCGCTGTTGGTGTTTCCATCCCAACCTGAAACTTGACACGTATGCTGCAATCTGCAGATGATCGCATCGGAATCCAGTCCCGACAGTACCTCTCTTCTTCGCCCGCACTGCAGCTCTTGACTGAAAAACGAGGCAGCCTGGCGCGGCGCCATCGCACGGCCGGCCGCCGACGAGCCACTCGGGCAAGGAACTCTCCGAATGGTGCGAGAACACGATGCCGCTGGAGTGCGTACCTGGATGTCAAACTTGGAAAGGCCGGGCACGTCGAGCAGGAAGGCGTATTCGGCAGGGTCTCCACGATGTCCACCGGCGCGCCGCCGCCAACGCGAACGCCGTGCGAGCGGGGCTGCCCGTGTCCGAGGGCGGCCTGGTGGTAGTGATGCGCGAGGCGCCGCCACTGGAGACCGAATCAGTCTTGGCTATTCCTTCGCTGTAGAAACTTTGCCTAGTATAATACCGAACGGAGCCCCATGGAGATGGAGTCAGGTGAGCAGCTCGCCTCTGTCCTCGCAGTCCGCCGCCGCCAGAGAAGACTTCCTTGCCACCTGTGCTCGAGCAGCTGCTCTCGTGCTCCCCTCCTCTGCCTGGGTCCGACGGCCTGACGGCATGGAAGCTCCAGCGCTGGCACCTACGCACACGCGATTCGACATAGCCGTGTCTCCAATCGGAAGAGGACGGGATCACACGCCGAGCTTGGGAAGGAGAACGCGCTGGCGGCCTGGCGAACGGGGAGCGCGGCGGGAGTGGTCTCGGGGGCGTTGATGGAGAGCTCGGCGACGGACTGGAGGTGGAGGACAGGAGGAGCAGGGCGAGATCGTGGCCATCGGAGTCGGCGAGTCCGGAGAGAGAGCCGCAGGCGGCGGCCGGGGCCGGAGGTGAGGCCGAGGAGAGGAGCTCGGGCTGTTGGAGAAGAGAAAGCCGCAGGCGGCGGCCGGGGGGCAGAAGGGTAGGTCGGGGGAAAGACAAAAATAATAATTCGGAGATGAGTGGCAATTTAGTAGTATTATGTGATTTGGTGGGAGAGTAAAACGGGAAAAATCGGACATTGTTGAGTTGTCAAACATTGAGACGATCTGGGCTGTTTGATCGGATATTGAACGGTCCAGATTTAAAGTATCCCAACAAGTTTGCTCTTTTAATAGTAGTATAGATATAGAATATGTAAACATATTGTTTAGTTGTGTTTTACGATATAGTTCAACTAAACTTATTCAAACTATTTACTAAACTAGTACTGCCGTTTGTCTGTTTGCAATTGTTTTAAGGGCTGGAAAGTTTTTGCCTAATTTTTCAGGGCTAGAAAGTTTTAGCTCGAACAACGGAAAACACGTAAAAATTGTTGGGTATCCTCCTCATGTGGGCTGTGAGGAGATGGCCATTTGAAGCCTCTAAGGCTGCCCAAACATGTGCAAAAACCCAAGGCCCATTAGGGTTATGACCAAGGGTCAATTTGGACATTGCACATGATGGATGGAGAATGTTAACCCTCCCAACCAGCCTCCACCAGAAAAAAGGGACGAAAATCAGGATAGCCTCCATTGGAGAAGAAAACCGAGAGAGAAGGGAAGAGGAAGAAGCTTGAGATCAAGCACGGGCCGTGCCCACAAGGTTGTGACGTCCAGATCCACTACCTTGTCTCCTTCAAGCTGTGATTCCACCATCTTTGGTGAGATTGTTCCAATCCCTAGATCTTGTGCCCCAAATCTTATTGTAAGAGATCCCTTAGAGCTCTCTAGGGAAGAACCTGTTGTATCCCGCTCTGATATAGTGGAAGAAGATTTGGGTGGCTTCGGCCCGTGTTTTTCTTTTCATGTTGAGAGGTTTTCCACGTAAAAGGACTGGTGTCTCTGTGTGTTGATTTCGGCTGATGTGCTGCTGTTCTAAGAGTGCTCTACCTACCTTAGACATCCTCTATGGTTAGGTGAGAGGTTTTCACCTGAGAACAGACACCCTCTATGCTTGAGTGAGTGCTAGAAGTGTCCTGTCTGCTCCATGTATGCTTGATGCATGTTTCCATCCGACACGAGCAACGATCCGGAGTTAGTACATCAGTGGTGCTGAAGTTTACATTTATTCCGCTGCGTATTTTCAGATCACGTTAAGAGTGTGCTAATCTCCATTAAGGGTTAATTGGTCTGCCCAGTTTTCCCAACAAAAATAAGTACCTTGAAGCCGTTTAGCCCAACTATGTTGATTTCCGCGCAGGCTGGGGCCGAGCCGGTAAACATGGGTCAACCCAAGCTCGCAGCCCAGCCCATCACCTCGCTGTGACCGCGAGTCGCGCCGCAACAAGGTACACCTCCGGCGCTTCGCGGGGGCTCACGCATTCAACGAGCGTGAAGTGCCCCAGCGACGGCGCCAAGACCGCACCGCGAGCTGCGGAGGCCGGTGACCAGCGGGCAGCGGAGCCGTCGGTGGCCGGACGACGAAGCCAGATCGCACATGAGGTAGCTGCGGTCGAGCTCCATGGCGGCGTGCACGATGGCCTGGATTTCGTCAGTTAAGCCATGCACCGGCGCAGCCGCAACGTCTCCAGCCTCGCGAACGACGCGGGCGCCGCGACCAGGGCTGTGGCGGCGATAGGATCATTCCGTCGAGGTTCAGCGCGCGGAGGGCTGGCTGCGGACGGCAAGGCGACGACCCGGAGTCTGTAGAAATCCGGCGGGGAGACGTGTACATAGAGCTCCTCGAGGCCACGCACCGGAGATCATCTGGCGCCGCGACTAGTAGATGGTCTCGTTGCTGTTTAAGGGCTCGATGGAGTCGTATTGGAAGTGCGCATTGGATCCAAGACGACCCTCCTGTGGGTTGGCTCGCAACGACGTCGCGGCGGCTGATCACCGGAGCAGAGGAAGACGACCGCAGCGCCGGTGATTGGGCCCTCCGATCCTCTCTTGGATTACTTGCGGAGAGGTGGACGCGGACGAGGCGCAGCCGGAAGAAGGTTCAGACGGCGTCGAGGACGGCCACATCGACGATGACCTGAAGCATCACGGTGGTCGGCGCCGCCGTCGTTTTCCCTTCTTACGCGAGTCAGAATTTTTCTTCGTTGGATTTGGGGAGGAAGAGCTGACAAATGTGCTCCACCGAAAAATTACAAAGGAAACAAGAATTTAAAACCTATCCAACGTATGTCTCCTTCAAGTATAACAAAAAAAAAAGGTATGTATCCTTGGACCGATTTGTCCTTGCCATGTCACTCCTGATAGTGGGGTCCACCTGTCATAAATCGGTTTACCCCGGCCAAAATCGAGCATTGGTGCTACCTGCAACAAACCAGCGCAATCCCGGTGGATTTGTGAATTTCGAGCGCATTTGTGGTGATCTTGGAATTAACTCGAAATTTAAGGTTAAGAGCCCCATAAATTATTCTCCAAGCCATTGCTGGCTCAACAGCTTTCTAGCATGCTTTACTTCTCTAGAAGCTCTAAATTTTGCGTGCTGTCAATATAACTGCACTTGAGAGACTAGTGAGCATATGCAGAAAGCTCATGACTCTGCAACTCAACAATGGTATCCTCTTGACAATGTCACCAAGCTAACTGATAGGACTCCACGGATAACAGAACTCAGAACGGGTTACTTCTCCACCGATTAACATCCGGATCTTTTCGCGAAGGTCAAAGCGACATTCACGGATCGTCTTCGAAACCTGGGAAGGCCCCGGGGTGCTGCTGCTCCAGATTACCTATCGGCATTATATTATGTGTGTGAAGATTGGACTGATCCAGAGATTCCCTACGTGTGAGGATACACTAAAATGAATACATATACCATTATGTGAACTAGTGGTTTCTTTTGCAATGTTTTCTCTGGGAACGGGGGCATATGCACCCCCCCCCCCCCCCCCCCCCCCACACACACACACACACACACCTCCTTTCATGCATTTTTTTCCAGAAATTGACCAACTATCATCAATGTTTTCGTCTTTGCATGGACGATCAGTACCTCCTTCGCGAACTTCTATGTTTTGTCAATCAACAAATATGATGGCTTCACCACCATCGGGCTCGCCGCCATCACCTAATGTTGCAGGATGCCTTCCTTAATTTCTCTCCTAAACAAATGTGTGTTTTCGTGCTAAGAAAATTTAGGTGCCTGCTTAGTCCAAAAATTCTACTACCTCCAATCCATAATAAGTGTCGCAGTTTTTAACTAACCCCATGTTAAAGCTATGACACTTACTTTAGATCGGAGGTAGTAGCTTTCATGCAAAATTACTTGCAAACTTTGACCTTGCTCCGAGAAGCAATTGGTACATTCCGTTGAGTCATTATTTTACCTAGTTTTGAGCCTTTTATTTCCCTTATGTTGTTGTGCATAAAGATATTGATCACACAAATGTGAGTGTGCAATTACTTATTATTTATGTAGCTCTCGATGAAGTTTGTATTAATAACATTATAGAACCTGAGTTGGGTAGTTCATGTCATGTTGCTTTGAAAAGTTGTGTTGTGGTTTCAGGCCAAATTCCCTCAAGAACTTTGTTTAGTCTTTCTAATTTATGTGTACTGTCCATACTGCAGAAAGGGTATTTGACCTGCAAGAGATCCCGTAGAAATTTGTTCAAGTCATTGCTAGCTCAGCAACGTTCCAGAATCCTTTGCTTTTCTAGACACTTTCATGCTTAACCTAGGAGGTCAGTTTCATTCTACTCCATAGGCTAGTAGCCTAGTAAGCATATGCAGCAAAATCAAGACTCTACAGGTCAACAATGGTATCTCTCTTGACAATGTCGCTAGCCTACTTCTCAAGGCTCCGCAGATAACTTGGAACGGGCAGATTCTCCACCCGGCATTTGCAGGTTGTCAAATCCTATAAGAAGGCTTTCTGGGACCCGGGGTGCCCCTGCTGCTCCAGGCTACATGCCAGCATTATATTGTGTATGTGGGACTTACATTGGGCTCATTTGATTCATAGGATAGGAAAAGGTGTAAAAATAGAAAATCTATAGGATTGGAGTGATGTGTTTAATTGAATCCTTTGAGAAAAGCGAAGCGAGAACCTTTGATTGATTTTCCATGAGATTGGATCTCATGTTATTTTCCTATGAAATTTATACTACAAGAGTTTTCTTGGATTATTTTCTATAGGATTCAATACTACAAATTAAACGGCCAACGTAGAAATAAATCCTAAGATTTCCAGTCTACAAAAATCTTATAAAATCAGAATGATTTAAGGAAGCCCTCAACATGTGCTATACCACCGTGCAAGGCCCTGGGCTCGTAGCATTCATCAGCGGATGTAAGAATGTGCTGCAGCTATAGGTATGTAACTCTTCCTCTTAGCAGTTGGATCATGATCTTGAATCATTTTCTTCTTTCAACAATTTATTAAGCTGTGATAATTTTTCAGGTGACAGACTTGATCGAGGACCACCATCTATCCGTGGTGGCGTCAACCTGCAAGTGCTGCGGGTGGTTCCCATTTTCTTTGGCTACGACGGCGAGCGGGTTTTCAAGATAGGCCTCGTCGACGTCTCTGCCGGCTGCCCCAACCTTGAGTCCATCCTCTACTTCTGCAGCCGGATCACGAACGAGGCGCTGATCACGGTGGCGAGGAACCGCCCCAACCTGACCAGCTTCCGCTTCGCCGTCCTCGGGCGCCGCTCGCCGGACTACCTCACGGGGCAGCCGCTCGACGCCGGGTTCAGCGCCATCGTGGAGCATTGCAGGGTGTGAGGCGTTGCTGGACAATGCCGCTAAGCTCGAGACGCTTCGCTACCTTTGGATGTCCCTCTGCGAGGTGACCGTGGGCGGATGCCGACGCCTTGCGCTCCAGATGCCTCGCCTCTCTGTTGAGGTAACAATGAAAGCCAAAGAAGCGTTGGAGTCACTTCCGCCTGAACTCACCGTCGACACATTGTATGTCTACCGGACACTCGCCGGTCCAAGGCTTGACGCGCCAGGGGGCGTCAAGATTGCATCTAACACAATATAGATTTTTCTTTTCCTATCAACTTGAAATACTAGTAGCTGGATAACTGTAGGAGGTTGGGTGGCTCCCAAGAAACTACTAGATTGAACCTCGGTTTGTCTTTTATGTCTAAAAATTATGGCACCATTTTAATCTTCTATTGTACTGTGTACTTCTGGATAATATGTGCCTGGAGCGACTTCTTTGGCATTCCCTTTCTGATTACGGGTTGTTCTGGATGTTATATAATTTTTGCACTATGGATAATCTGGTGTTCTCTTTGGTTCATGGAAACTGCAAACTGACAGGTCAAAGCCTAGAAATAGAGTATGATCATTGACACGCAACACCAGGAATCAGCCACAATTTTTTTTTTTGAATTTATGAGGCAAAAGATTTGCCCCTATATATTAATTAAGAAGGAGTTAGAGGCTTAAACATTGTTTACATCACCGACCATAAGGCCCAAACCAAAAAACTAGATAACGGATGTTGTCACAAATTTGAAATGTCCAGACTCCAGTTGGCCTATTCAGTTTTAAATTATGCATATTGCTGCAGAATAAGGTCACTTCTACATTAGTTCAGTTTTAGTGCTGCCTCCATTCAAAAGAATGGTTCTTATGTCTGCCCATCGGACTTAAGCTATTACGGAGCTGAAGCAGCTACAATGCAACACACTATTCATGATGAGAATAATGCCATACATTACGTAACTAGTACTATATTATTGGCTAAGTAGTTCGTGGTGAAGAAAAGACAGGGCGAACCGAACAGAGGGAATACAGGACGTCGCGGACGAGACAGTAATCCTGCGGTCCTGGAGTGTTGGCTTAGCTTCGGATTCCAGTCTTCTTCCTTTTTTCGACTGAAGGGCATATGGCCCCAGCTTTTCATTACGAAAAGCTAGTTATTACAGACTGGTGTTGGAGATCACGTTAGAATGACTACGACATAGCAACAGAGGACTACTTCTCCATTCTCCACTCTCAGTGGCGGAGCTAGGCCGCTGTATGAGCCTGCGCAAAGTCCATTGACTGTAACACACGCTGTTATTTGCCCCAGCAAACATGGTTGCTAATCAGTATTTGTCACTAATATTTAATGGACGGTGGCCGGAGCAGCCCGGGCAGCTGCCCAGGGTCGCCGGGAGCTAGCTCCGCCACTGTCCACTCTCCACATCAACGGCTACCAACGACGACACTAAGAACGGGTTGTCGAAATATAAATATATTGCATAGTTACTTTTCATCAGTTCTGACTATTCAGATAGTTGGCTAGTGCCTAAATTTAATATGGTATCAGAACTAAGAGGTTTAAAGTTCAAAACCTTGCTCACATAGTATTAAAAAATCGGCCTCCATCGAACCCAAGGTAAGGACAAAACTAGCCTAACGTGAGGGATTTAGTAGCGGGGAGAAAAAATTCACCAGACGCCATGTTCCTCTACTCTAGTTCGATTCTAGATTGGATGTGTTCGGGTAAGTTAGGTGGCTGACCTTAAGGAAAAATAGGGTAGTGCCCACATTCGCAACGCTGCACTAGGAAGGGTAGCTCCCCCGTCTCCGACGCTATCTAACCAGCATTGGATCCCACCATACCATTTAATTGCCACGATGTCAGGGGTAGCATCGTCGTCCCCGGCTTTACCTATCCGTTTACACCCCTAGTCAAAACTAACTCAAGTCATTTTTCACACTATTGCTTTTGCAGCGGGGAAAGAATGTGAATACTGCTTTTCAGTCACCCAGTAGTCAACTTTTCTACTGCCTTTTTAAGCTGGGTGACGTATGGTGTCTGCGGAAGAAAGAGTTTCTATTGTAGCATGGAGCCAACCTTTCTTCTTATTGGAGCTGTGATGTTGGCGATGCATGACTTGGCTTGGCTCGTGGAGTTCCTTAGTTAACAAGATGAGTTAGAGTTGTTGTTTTCGTTTTCCAACAAAATAATCTCTCTCAAACGCTCATCCATTCTTTTCTCAGGGCGTTCCAACCAGATTTTGGAACTGGGGCGAATTAAATTGAATAAAATAAACTCTATAATTATACTAACTTTTATATTTATTATATTTTTACCGTGTTGTCATTTTCGAAGTACGAGTTCTATATTACTTAGTTAGCATTGTTAACCATACAATAAGATTACTCAATATTTATTATTGTGTTTTACGCTATACAATTGCAATTTATATCATTCAAGATATATATGTAAGTTGTGGAAGACGTTTTCCCATCCCGATGTATTTCCTTAGCAAGATCCCTAACCACACCTCAAATTTGGAAACAAAAGAAAAATGTGCATATCCTTAAACATTTTTCTTACAAAAATGAATTATCATTTGTATATGTATATTATTGTGTTAATGTTTCTTCTCATTTTTTATATTATTGAATATAATGCAAGAGACAACCTTAAAGCCTAGCAAATATCTTAATAAATGTGTATAGTGTATGGTTGGAAGCAATATATAGAAAGTTCTGGAGTATACATTTAACAGGTTGTATGATTATTTTTTCTATGGCAAAAATGTGGGTTCAGTAGTAAGTTGATAATATATCTGCGGGTAGTTGCCATGTGCAGTTTGGACTGCGGACAGCTAGGTCGTGCGGCGTTGCAGCTCGAGTGTGAGCGGTGGCGTGTCGGGGCGGCGGCCCCGGAAGGCGGTGCAGGTGGATTGCGCGGGGCGTGATGATGAGGTGAATGTCGGGGCGGCGGCTCCGAGAGTTCCGCAACATCGAGGGTGCTCCACCTTTGTGTCGTGTGGGCGACAAGGTTACTCATGATGTTGTTTGTTGTCGGGGCTCTTAGTGTTCCGGAGGTTGCGTGGGCGTTGCCCCGTGGTGTTGTGTTTGTTGTATGGTTTTCGCCCGGTTTCTTCCGCTAATAAACCGGGCACCTTCTGCTTAATTAATGGATAAGGCAAAGCTTTTGCCTTCGGTTTCAAAAAAAAAAGTTAATGATCTACACTTTTTATTTAAATAGCACCACTTATAGTTATCAACGTCGAACATAAATCGTGTTTGGGCTCGAACATAAATTGTGTATGGGTTCTATTACTTATGCACACAAAGTTCAATATTTCCTCACCGTGGTGAGCCTTCATATCACATGGTACATAGTTGCTCATGTTGTTTCAAATAAATTTATGAATGGAATTAAAATATGTGCAGCAGAACTTTTAATACAGCATTATAAGGTATTCATAAAAGTGTACCACGTTCAAACTATACTTGTCACCACCTATCTAACTGATTTGTTCTTACATGGCATATTGTATTGTTTTGTCGTTTGCAATTGTTCATGTAAACAGATTCGTCTTTGTATTGGTAAATTTTCAATAATATCTTATGTGACTAATAATAGTAAAATAGTTACAACTAAAATTTAATACCCAAGAACCTTGTTCGCCCTGTTTGCCGGCCCTATGGACCGTCCCTGCTCTTTTCGCCGCCCGCCCAGCCGTTGCACGTACTGTCACGTTGGATTCTGCATCGGAGTCGCTGGCCTCCTTTTCGTCGTCTCCATCGTCATTGCTCCAACCGACCCCGTGCTCCCAGATGACGTGTGGGAGCACGCCTTTTCCTTCCCTACATGCTAGGATACACTAAAATGAATATGTATACCATTACGTGAACTAGTGCCTTCTTTTGCAATCTTTTCTCGGGGAACGGGGGCATATGCCCCCCCCCCCCCCCCCCCAACCCCCTTTCGTGAATGTTTTGGCAGAAATTGACCCCAACTATCATCAAAGTTTTTGTCTTTGCAAGGACGATCACTGCCTCCTTCGCAAACTTCTATGTTTTGTGAATCAACAAATGCGGGGGCTTCACCACCATGGGGCTCACCGCCATCACTCAATGTTGCAGGGTGTGTTATTTAATTTCTCTCCTAATTAAGCAAATGTGTGTTTTCGTGCTAACAAAAAGTTTGGTGTCTGCTTAGTTCAAAACTTCTACTACCTCCGATCCATAATAAGTGTCGCAGTTTTTAATTGACCCCATGTTGAAACTATAACACTTACTTTAGATCGGAGGGAGTAGCTTCCATGCAAAATTATTTGCAAACTTTGACCTTGCTCCGAGAAACAAGTGGTACATTCCCTTGAGTCATTATTTTACCTAGTTTTGAGCCTTTTGTTTCCCTCATGTTGTTGTGCATAAAGATATTGACTATACATATGTGAGCATGCAATTAATTATTATTTATGTAGCTCTCAATGAAGTTTGTATTACAGTAATAACATTATAGAACCTGAGTTGGGTAGTTCATGTCATGTTACTTTGAAAAGTTGTGTTGTGGTTTAAGTCCAAATTCCCTCAAGAACTCTTGTTTAGTCTTTCAAATTTATGTGTACTGTCCATACTGCAGAAAGGTTATTGGACCTGCAAGAGATCCCCGTAGAAATTTGTTCAAGTCATTGCTAGCTCAGCAACCTTCCAGAATCGTTCACTTTTGTAGACACTTTCATGCTTAACCTAGGAGGTCAGTTTCATTCTACTCCATAGGCTAGTAGCCTAGTAAGCAGATGCAGCAAAATCAAGACTCTACAGGTCAACAATGGTATCTCTCTTAACAATGTCGCTAGCCTACTTCTCTGTCATGTCCCACGGGTGGGCATGACCAAATCAGTACCAAACAACACAAATAGAGAGATACAAGTGTTCCCGGTGTATGAATCAGATTCACCAAACCAAGGTTCACAAAGGGGGATACAATCCACAGAGGAGAATCAAGGTTGGGAAGAGCATAGACTTTGGGGTAGAGGAGCAAGAGATGAACTCGTACGGAGACGAGGGATGGGGACGAGCCAAGGGAGGAGACAGAGCTTGTTCTGTTCTGATCGATCCTTCTCTCGTTGACCTCTGGTGTCCCTTTATCCTCACCTCTCCATGGCCTGATCTGTTGGGCCGAGCCCATGTCCGCAACACATCACCTAAGTGCGGCCCAGGGAGTACACCGGGTGTTACACTACCGCCCCGGCAAAACATTGCTTGTCCCCAAGAAATGGCGTGCTCAGGTTGCAACGGGCAAATAGCTCAGGTACTACATCTTTTCATGCCAATAGCTGGAAAACGTCGTCTTTTCGAGAAATAGCTCAGATGCTACAAATGACAGGCCCAAATCGTGAAGGCCCGATACGGCTCTTTAAGCCCTTATTAAAGGGTTAATTGCTTCTGTGTCATGATTCGATGAGGGACCCATATGTCATAGATTTAATAATTTCAGGAAAATGTTTGGATTTTCGAATTTCGAATCTAAGATTCGAACGGTGCAAATTCGAATTTCAAGTTTGAAAAATTCGAAAATGTGAAAAAATTTCCAGGTGTTGCTAATGATATAGGAAACAACTTTGCCAAATCGATTTTCCAAATTCTTGTGTCGTTTGGCCTGTGTAAAAAAGACAAATTTCTAGATCTGAAATCTAGATCTAGACAGTGTAGAATTCGAAAAAAGTCAACTTTCGAATTTAAATGTGAAAAAAATCTCGATGTTGCCAATGATATAGGAAACAACTTTGCCAAAGCGATTTTCCAAATTCTTATGTCGTTTGGCATGTGTAAAAAAACAAATTTCAAGATCTGACATCTAGATCTAGAACAGTGCAGAATTCGAAAAAAGTCAACTTTCGAATTTAAATGTGAAAAAAATCTCCGATGTTGCCAATGATATAGTAAACAACTTTGCCAAAGCGATTTTCTAAATTCTTGTGTCGTTTGGCCTGTGTAAAATGAAAAAAATCGTTAAACATTGTGCTATACGTGAGTTGATGGGTCGCTGGCTAGCTCGTATACGTGAACGCCGCAGTGCTCGATTCACCTGCGTCCGACCTCACTTTCCACTCTATCGTGCTCAGGATGAACCGAGCGTCCTAATGGGCAAGGTGTTACGCGAGAGAGAGGGTTTCTCCACGATCACAAGCGGGCGGCGCCGTTGGACTATCGTCGAACACCTTGAGTGCGCGATCTGAGTATGCCAATGTTGGCATCAGCATGTTCCCACCGATTCCCAACTAATTGGGAAGCAATCTTTATATGTTTGTGTGTAGAACTGGATTTCCTACAACTTTCCAGTTATACGTGTTTGCTAGTTTTGAACTTCCTCTATCTGTTTTCGTGAAAAACTGATCTAGTCCGACCTCCCAGTCCACTTTATCGTGCTCAGTGTTAGCCGAGCGTTCTAATGGGTATGTTTTGACGCACGAGAGGGCTTCTTCGACTATCACGAGCGAGCGGAGCCGTCAAACTACTGTCAAACACCTTGAGGGCGCGATCTTGACATGGTCATGTCGGCATCAGTATGGCCATTATCGTGTCATAGTTTGTGATAAAGTTCCCATATTAGCACATATGTGTGCCATGGTATGGGAAACAACGTCGCCGAAGCAATTTTCCAAATTCTTTTTACAAATATCATTTTCCACTTTTTAAGTGCTAAAAATGACATTTTTTGTGAAGCAAGTACATAAAATATGGTTCAAAAGTAGCCAGACAGCCCCATTTCTAAACCTGTCATTTTTTCGACCTTCTCCAAATGATCTCAAACTCTAGGAGATGTTAGTACATGATAAACTAAGGCCATGTGCACTGGATTCGCATTTTTTTGATGTTTTTTCAATATCTTTTGAATGTTTCAAATTCGGTTGACTTTTGTTGACCCAGATTTGAAATATTCAAAAGATATTCAAAATACATCAAAAAAATGCAAATCCAGTGCACATGGCCTTAGTTTGTCATGTACTAACATCTCCAATTGATAAACAAGGTCTACATACATGTTACACAAGAAGTGCTTCATAATCTCACATCTCAAACTATAGAGTTCATAGTTTGAGATGTGTGATTTCACACCATATTGAAGCATTTCTTGTTCAATTTGTGTGTAGACCTTGTTTATCAGTTGGAGATGTTAGTACATGATAAAATAAGACCATGTGCACTGGAATATCATTTTTTTCTTCTATTTTGAATATCTTTTGAATATTTCAAAATCGGCAGAAGCCAAACCAAATCAGCATTTAAACAAGTTTTACACACCAAAATGGAAAACTAAGCCTAGATCATTCTTAGTCACACCAAAAGGAAGGTTTGGTGAGGTTTTGGAAAATTTCATGTTGCAAATCTCAAACCACCTATCTCAAACTATAGAGTTCATAGTTGAGATGTGTGATTTCACATTTGAAGCATTTCTTTTAATTTGTGTGTAGCCTTGTTTATCACTTGGAGATGTTACTACATGATAAAATAAGACCATGTGCACTGGAATATCTTTTTTTCTTCTATTTTGAATATCTTTTGAATATTTCAAAATCGGCAGAAGCCAAACCAAATCAGCATTTCCACAAGTTTTACACACCAAAATGGAAAACTAAGCCTGCCTCATTCTTAGTCACACCAAAATGAAGGTTTGGTGAGGTTTTGGAAAATTTCATGTTGCAAATCTCAAACCACCTATCTTCAAACTATAGAGTTCATAGTGTGAGATGTGTCATTTCACCCCATTTTGAAGCATTTCCTATTTAATTTGTGTGTGGACCTTGTTTATCAGTTGGAGATGTTAGTACATGATAAAATAAGACCATGTGCACTGGAATATCTTTTTTTCTTGTATTTTGAATATCTTATGATTATTTCAAATTCGGCCGAACTCAAACCAAATCAGCATTTCCACAAGTTTTAAACACCAAAATGGAAAACTAAGCCTAGATCATTCTTAGTCACACCAAAAGGAAGGTTTGGTGAGGTTTTGGAATATTTCATGTTGCAAATCTCAAACCACCTATCTTCAAACTATAGAGTTCATAGTGTGAGATGTGCCATTTCACCCCATTTTGAAGCATTTCCTATTTAATTTGTGTGTAGACCTTGTTTATCAGTTGGAGATGTTAGTACATGATAAAATAAGACCATGTGCACTGGAATATCATTTTTTTATTCTATTTTGAATATCTTATGATTATTTCAAATTTGGCAGAACCAAACCAAATCAGCATTTAAACAAGTTTTAAACACCAAAATGGAAAACTAAGCCTAGATCATTCTTAGTCACACCAAAAGGAAGGTTTGGTGAGGTTTTGGACAATTTCATGTTTCACACCAAAATAGAGTTCAAATGAGCTCTCAAGGTAGTGTAAACGGCTCCATTTGTAAGCAACATTTTTTTCGACCATCTCTAAATCAGTCAAAAAAAATTCTACACATCTACTATATATATACAAACCATGTGCACTGGATTTGCATTTGTTTGATGTTTTTTGAATATTTCATAATATTTCAAATTCGGCCAAACTCAAATTCGGCCTAACGCGCATAGCCACGGCCCAACGCGACGGCCAGAAAACAAGCCGGCCCATCAACTCACGTATAGCACAATATTTTACGATTTTTTCATTTTACACAGGCCAAACGACACAAGAATTTGGAAAATCGCTTTGGCAAAGTTGTTTACTATATCATTGGCAACATCGGAGATTTTTTTCACATTTAAATTCGAAAGTTGACTTTTTTCGAATTCTGCACTGTTCAAATCTAGATGTCAGATCTAGAAATTTGTCTTTTTTACACAGGCCAAACGACACAAGAATTTGGAAAATCGCTTTGGCAAAGTTGTTTCCTATATCATTGGCAACATCGGAGATTTTTTTCACATTTAAATTCGAAAGTTGACTTTTTTCGAATTCTGCACTGTTCAAATCTAGATGTCAGATCTAGAAATTTGTCTTTTTTACACAGGCCAAACGACACAAGAATTTGGAAAATCGCTTTGGCAAAGTTGTTTCCTATATCATTGGCAACATCGGAGATTTGTTTCACATTTAAATTCGAAAGTTGACTTTTTTTGAATTCTGCACTGTTCTAGATCTAGATCTCCGATCTAGATGTGAGATCTAGAAATTTGTCTTTTTTACACAGGCCAAACGACATAAGAATTTGGAAAATCGCTTTGGCAAAGTTGTTTCCTATATCATTAGCAACACCTGGAAAAATTTTCACATTTTCGAATTTTTCAAACTTGAAATTCAAATTTGCACCGTTCGAATCTTAGATAAAACTCATCGAACCATGGCACAGAAGCAATTAACCCCCTTAACTAGCACAGGTAAGTGACACGGACGTTTAACCACAATGGGTGGGTCGAGGCTATTTTGCTGCTCTCACGCGTAGTACCCTAGCTATTATCTCCAACTATGTCGCATCGCAGCCAATTCCCTGAAAAAACGTAGTACCTGAGCTATTGGCCCGGTTGCAACAGGGTGTAGCTCCCACCTCGGCATTGAGATTGCCTGGACTTGACACGCAGTGGTACCGTTGACACAGAGATTGAGACTTTACCTGGATCCCAAGGTACTGACACATAGATTGAGACTTTACCTGGATCCCAAGGTACTGACAAGTGGTCTAGGCCTATGTTCAGTCTGTATCCTTGTGCACCAATCCTCTGCATCCTCCATGATTGTTCGGTACAGTTTGGCTCTTGTTCACCATGCATGGTCGATAAGAACTCACCGGGATCCCACTGTATGTGTGCATCCAAGACCTCAACAGAATGCACAACGGGCATGATAGCTGTCCAACACACATCACCTAACTGTATGTTCTGCTCGTGGTCAAGTATTATGACGCTATCCTCTCCAATAATCTCAAACATGTTCATACTCGCATTGGCTCTCACACTTGTAGCAATCATGATTGAAATACTACAGTCCAACTCCTTGATTTGGCTAATGACTCTTATCATGTGCCTCTGCTTGTCTTCGGCCAAGCTCAAGTTCTTACCAAGCAGCTGACGGAGAGAACAAATTTGTACTCCAACTGGCCAACAACCATAACGTATTTTGAGCCAAGTAGAAAATCTGAGCCAGGCCTTAGTAATATTGAAGATGTGCCTGTCCCAGGCCACAGTCAGATAAGAGAAGATGTAATCCACACCATGGTTATCTGATCCTTGATGAAGTGCTAATGCTGCCCCAGGAAATAATTCGACTAGTGGAGTAATTATCAAGTGAAGGATCAGCAACTCAAATGATCTCCCTGCATATTGACTGAGACTTGAAAGTATAACCATCCATGATACTGCACATATGGCAATAAGCTTCACAGTACCCGGATCCCACTGTCTTATCGTCGACTGGTTGTTCTCTATTTCTCTGGACTTGGACAATAGGGAAGTAACTGAGGTATGCAACTGTAGAAATTCCGAACAAAGAAGGGTAACATCACTGATGGCAAGAAGCCGGCACATCTCGTGGGCTCCCAGATCCCAAGAAAACAGACATGTAGCAAAAGTTTCAGTGTCATTAACAATGGTAGAATTAGAATAACCACGTCTAGCCATTTCCAGGACATGCATGGGATCATCTAGATTGAATTGCTTGTTTGCATATGCTTTATCCCTAGAGCCAACCAAGTCGTACATCCATAATGAGTGAAGCAAATATTTAACCATATCACTTGGATCCCATATCCCATGTAACCTCCCCGTCACCTGATGTTCACCACAAATACTCAGCACTACACTCTTCCGTGGCTTCTGCAGTTGAGATATTCCATATGCATCCTTTGCATATCCAAGATATGACTCTCTAATAGGCTGCCTGCACAGGCTGCACCCGAGCAACATTGCCACCACACTGATTACAGCCAATTCGTCCCGCATACCCACTTGTGAGGACTCATCTTTGATCAAACCTTTTTCCCAAGGACTAGAACAAAAATAGCTAAACCTGACAGCCACTTTAGCATACCCGGAGACGATCTCCATTGCTCAAGCAAGCTGACAAGCATCATGTAATAACCATGCTGCAACACAACCGCGGGACAATACCACTTGAACAAATGCACACTATGCAGCTGCTTCTCATATCCAGGACTGAAAGAATTTTGGCACCATGCCTTCTTCTGTGGTGGCGTAAGCTTGTAGTCGCACCGAAGTAAAGTCACAAACTGAAAGGATGGCCACAGCAGTGGCATGGGAGCAGTATTCTGACCTACACATTGTTGTTCCGGAGGCCATTGTGGCGGAGGTGGTGAGGTGTGGTGGTACTTTCTCCTCGGAGTCCACCGTACTGTGCGTCGACTGATTGGCACTCCTGGTACCCACTTGATGACACGGCATGGCTTCTTCTGGATTTGTGTCATCTCAAGATCATTGTCCAACACCTCAGGTGTATGATCTTGCTGCACCTTCGTATGACACAAAGGCAAGGCCACGACTGCATCTACACTGACCGGTGTGGTGGCGGTCGTCTCCACGACAAGCGCTGTGGATTGTGCCAGACTTGCCGCGGAAATTGGCTTTGCTGTAGGCTGGGGAACCTCGACGTTGGGGCTTGACATTTCAGCAAACACCATCTGGGCGCCCCTCGATGCAGTTCCCTTGGAGATTTTCTGCAACGAAACACAGACGTCGTGGACCAGTGTGGATGATATTGATGATATTGGCGCTGCAGGTGTTGAGGAGGTCGTTGCCGTTGGTGCCATGGTCATCACAGGTGTCTCCGGCAATTCCGAGACGTGGTGAGGACTTGGCACTGGTGTGCACTCGATGGAGATGTCGCAGCATCCGTCGTAGATGTTCCGGCCGTGCAAGGCGTCGCGCGCACGCACAGCCTCGTGCCCCGACCGTAGTTGGACCGAGGCCTCCACGCACCCATTGCCCTGGAACATGGCCAACCTTGTCACGCCGCAACCATACATCTCGAAGATCTGGCGAAGCACCGCCTCTGTCACTGGATACACCATGTGGCTCACGGAGACATGGATGACGCTGCTCATAGTCACCTTGTGCTGGGTAGACATTTCAGTGAACACCTTGTGGGCGTCGATGGTGGTGTGGATTTTTTTTTTTTTTGGAAGATTTTCGTGGATTTTTCTGGTAGATTGTGGAGGATCAATAGCTCTGATACCAAACTGTCATGTCCCACGGGTGGGCATGACCAAATCAGTACCAAACAACACAAATAGAGAGATACAAGTGTTCCCGGTGTATGAATCAGATTCACCAAACCAAGGTTCACAAAGGGGGATACAATCCACAGAGGAGAATCAAGGTTGGGAAGAGCATAGACTTTGGGGTAGAGGAGCAAGAGATGAACTCGTACGGAGACGAGGGATGGGGACGAGCCAAGGGAGGAGACAGAGCTTGTTCTGTTCTGATCGATCCTTCTCTCGTTGACCTCTGGTGTCCCTTTATCCTCACCTCTCCATGGCCTGATCTGTTGGGCCGAGCCCATGTCCGCAACACATCACCTAAGTGCGGCCCAGGGAGTACACCGGGTGTTACATTCTCAAGGCTCCGCAGATAACAACTAGGAACGGGCAGATTCTCCGCCCGGCATTTGCAGGTTTTCAAAGCCTATAAGAAGGCTTTCCGAACCCGGGGTGCTGCTGCTGCTCCAGGTTGCCTGCCAGCATTATATTGTGTATGTGGGTCTTACACTGGGATCATTTGATTCATAAAATAGGAAAAAGTATAAAAATAGAAAATCTATAGGATTGGAATGATGTGTTTAATTGAATCCTTTGAGAAAAGCAAGACCCTTTGATTGATTTTTCATGAGGTTGGATCTCATGTTATTTTCCTATTTATTTTTTAGAAATGGGGGCAAACACTTTGTCCCATCTATTAATTAAGGAGAGTGCAAGGAAATTAAAAGTTGTTGTTTACAAAGGCCACTACTCTCGCGGCAAGAAAGATCTCAAACATTTCACGCCGTGGTAGCCCAAAGATAGGCCTCCCGCTTAATACACTCTAAAACAAATCGAAATTTATACTACAAGATTTTTTTTCTAGGATTATTTTCTATAGGATTCAATACTTCAAATTAACGGCCAACATCGAAATAAATCCTAAGGTTTCCAGTCTATAAAAATCTTATAAAATTAGATTTATTTAAGGGAGCCCTCAACATGTGCTATACCACCGTGCAAGGCCCTGGGCTCGTAGCATTAATCAGCGAATGTCAAAATCTGCTGCAGCTATGTGTATGCAACTCTTGCTTTTAGCAGTTGGATCATGATCTTGAATCATTTTCTTCTTTCAACAGTTCATTAAGCTGTGATTATTTTAAGGTGACGGAGTTGATCGAGGACCACCATCTATCCGTGGTGGCGTCAACCTGCAAGCGATGCGGCCTGCGGGTGGTTCCTTCCCATTTCTTTGGCTACGACGGCGACCGCGTTTTCAAGATAGGCCTCGTCGACGTCTCTGCCGGCTGCCCCAACCTTGAGTCGATCCTCTATTTCTGCAGCCGGATGACGAACGAGGCGCTGATCACGGTGGCGAGGAACCACCCCAACCTGACCAGCTTCCGCTTCGCCGTCCTTGGGTGCCGCCGTTGGCCGGACTACCTCACGGGCCAGCCCCTCGATGTCGGGTTCAGCGCCATCGTGGAGCATTGCAGGGGGCTCCGGCGCCTCTCCATCAACGCTCTTCTCACGGACGCCGGGCTCAGGTCGATCGGCGCGCACGCCGATCACCTCGAGGTGCTCTCGCTCGCCTTCACCGGCGACAGTGACATGGTCCTGCATTACATCCTCTCGGGCTGCTCCGGAGGGTGCAGGCCACGGGGTGCCCGTTCGGGCACTTTCATGTATAATGTAGAAATCATAGAACCATTTTAATCTTGTAAAGTGATGTGGTTGCTGCTAGATAATTTATGCACCTGTGTATCATCTGGTCTCCTCTTGGGTTCATGTATGGAAACTGCAAAATGGCAGCTCAATGCCAGACATGATCTTCTAGCACCCAGCGCCAGGAATCAACCACTGTTTGCGGTGAAAATTTGAACCAATTATGTCACGAATTTGAAACGTCTAGGCTCCACTAGGACTATTCAGTTTTAGATTATACATGTTGCTACATATAATAAGGTCGCTTGTACTACCGTAGCTGCCTCCATTCACAATAGTGGTTCTCGTCTCCCATTCGGGCTATCATTCAGCATACTATCCATTATAAGTCACTCTATTACAGAGCTGGAGCAGCTATCATACAGCATACTATCCATTATCAGAATGATGTGGAATACATCATCTAACTATATTATTGGCTAAGTAGTTCCTGGTGGTGAAGAGAAGACCGGGTGAAACCAACACCGGGGAATGCAGGACGCTGTGACTGTGGTGATCCTGCGACCCTGGAGTGATGGTTTAGTTTAGGATTCATCGGTCTTCGGTTCAGTAGTCCAGAGGTGGTATGGAGGCGATGCCGCCGGTGAGATTCTGCAAGTCGTGGCTCGCGGAATAACCGTCACAGGCATCGCCCTGCATCATCCTTGCTCCGGGTGCAGACAGAAGGCCCTCTCCATTGCGGACCATCTGCTGCACCTCCTGCGGCGAGAGTATCTTTATGCACCATACGCTATTCACAAACTCCCTGGTAAAGCAAGCATGGCATTCAGAGGTGTTATGCATGAACGGAGATTCAGCCTACGAGAATATACATTAGGGTATATAGAACTGAGAGACGGTTTTCGAGGTCCCTTACTGCCATGGGTCGTCGCCAACGAGAAGAATATCATTCTCTCGGTCGACGAATACAAGCTGCCAGCCTGATCTTACAGGGTCCTCCAGTTGGCCTTCAAGGCCAAATAGATGCTCGAGCTCACCACGCAACTCATAGTAGCTGCTGAATTTGGTGATATCAAGCGATCTTCCAGGGGACCCGATTTGTAAACCTGTCAAACAATGATTGAAGTAATTAGCCAGTTCATGCAGAAGAATTATGCACAATAAGATGGATGAGCTGGTAAGAGTTTGTAGAGAAACAAAGGTCATGAAAATGTGGTTATTGGTAATCTAACACTTGTGGTAAGGATGTCTAGAATTCATAATTTACGATTACAAAAAAATGAACCTTTTATCGCTAAATCATAAGATCTACATAGTGGACGAATGCCCACTAAGTATGACTACAGTTACCAAATTCTAGAATCAGTGGAATAATGTGCATCGAAGAACTTGTAGGGATAACACATAAGTAGGAAACACATACCTTCACAAAGGTTTCACCTTGTGATGGGTTTACACCACAAACATTTTCAAGAGAGTTGAAGGTTCCCGATTCTCCTAAACTGGAAGTTTCTATGGGGTCTGCGGGTGGCAAATCTTCGCCACCATACGTCACCAAAGGTATGGCCATAGAAACTGTTCCACTGCCACTGCCACTGCCACCCCTGACGCTTCCATGCCATCCTGGGGTGCAAATGATGATGAAAACATCTGGTTGTCAACATTTGAGCCATAAGCCTGGACACTAGAACAGTCTCTTGCTGACTGTGATGCCAAGGTTCCAGCAAAGTGGGATATATTTGTCTGGTGATTTATGTTCTCAAGCTTGGGTTGAACAGACCGAGATTCAATATGACCAAGGGGTTCCATAGCCAACCTCTTTGAAGGCCATCCATCTGGTGACATTAATTGGTCACCTCGAGGCAAACTACAAGGTTTGAGGCATCTTGGCTAGAAAAGTTATGGAAACCGTTGTGCAGATGCAATGATGGATCAGTGTTTCCTTCTAAGACGGTCTGCTGGTAGAATGGTGATTGTGACTGGGATGCAGAGTCAGAACCAGAGACGCTAGAATCTAAATCAGAAATACGGTGACAACTAGATGAAAGCTGCTGTTGCATCTCCTGGTGCGACTGTTGTTGTATAACCTGGTGTCTCTGCTGCTGGGGGGCGACAATTCTTGTTGCAGTTGTTGGGGGTTATGCAAATGCAGCTGCTGCAGCTGACTCTGAACAAACCCAGCGTTACCATTGTACTGACTATGGCCGTGTTGAACAGTTTGCTGAGTTTGATACTGCATCTGCTGTAGAACATGATTGGCATACACAGAATTCAACCCGCCGTTCAGATTTTGAGTCTGTTGGAATTGCAAGAGAGCTGAAGACTGTTTTGAAGGATCCCCAGCTCTAATTTCTTCAAGCGCTGCAGCAGCCATCTGCTGGTATGTGTCTGGCTTAAGACTCAGCAATGGAGTATCTATTCTTGGCTGAAGCCACGGTGACACTCCAAGACCCTGGAAGTTCAACGATTGACTCCCTCTATCCCATCTCCAAGCCACATGAGAGAAGAATAACGAGCAAAATCATCATTCTTGACACCTGCATATATTATATAGAACAGTTAAGAACACTTGATTGAATTGTATAAAATAACCATATATACCCATTCATGTCATTGATCAGCCTACCATTGAACATGCCATGCATAGATGGCAGCCCTGAAGCCCATGGACGCTTGAGTCTTAAAGGAAAGGCACTTGGATACATCGGAAAAGTTGTCAATGGCTCAATTTCCCATAGTGAAACTCTCGGTTGTTTCTCACCAGCAGTTGACTCATCCCAACCAACCTAAGACATTACAAATAATAATTAAGGCAATTATCATTGGAGTGTAGTTCTCACAAAGGTAACCATGAAGCATATGGCAACAGATTTGACAGATCCCGGTGAATTATGAAACAAGAGAACAAGGAGCATTCTGAAATCATGAAACATTACCTTCACAGAACGCCAATGTGAATTTGGCCACCGCACTGAGTCGAGATCACTTATGGTTGTGATTGTACCCATGTATCTGAAAGAACAAACAACTATCAGATCATAGTACTCGCGCTGTTACTCGGATTCATTTTTTGACTTACCGCCTGACGCTTGACTCCTCTGTCTCGAAAAGCATTCTAAACCGCATTCCAACAGACACACGTGTGTGGTACACAGATTTGACATACTTGGCCAATGGAATGATAAATTCAGAAGGGCTAGCCCTGATAAAAACGATGCCCATGTTAATTAGGTGTAGAAATAAGCTGAATATTTGTTGAATCGGGATTGTAATGAATATACCGAGGGTTGTAGAAAATAGTGAAACGACTGTTTGTTGCTGCAGCATGAGCTGCTGCTGCAAGAAGGCCTATATGCATGCTATCGCTTGATAGCACAGAAGACGGCATAATCGTCTGAGGACGATTTGCATGACGAATCCCCAAGAGAAGTTGGTTATTATCATTCCTGGCAAACATGGAAAAGTATTTAGTGTAACACAAACAACAACCAGGGTAAAAGCATAACTTTGGTTACAAACAAAGTGCAGCAGGTACCAGATGAATATAACAGAATCCCCTGCTACTAGTCTTTTTGCACTTACAAAGACACTCCAACCTGTAGTCAGGAGATGCCTTTTTGGCTGACCTGCATAACAAGTGTAAAGGCTAAGAGAATGGGCCAACTAAGAATCCAAGATATCCCAGAACAGAATTAAATGCATCAACAATTTGCAAGATGGGAACTGCAATAGATGAAGGATATTATCATTACATTTTACAAAGAAATTCCCCAACCAGCCAAAACCACACTAACAGTCTTGCTGGCTGAAAGAAATAAACAATTTAGTGACTAACAGAAGGCTATAAACTTCTCATCTAAAGTTGCAGATCATACTTATTATTGTCCTTTTTAAGATTCTTAACAACTACTTATTTTCACTTGTTCAATAATAAAACATAATGTCTATGCTTGTGCTGCACTAGTTTGAGTACATACCACGGAATATGTGGCGAAATTTCCATTCATTATCATGCAGATCTCTTGCAATTAGCTCCTGGCATGGAGGCTGCAGCGAGAAGTCCTGTAGAAAATTGAATGTGTCAAAAATCTAAAAGGAACAGCTCTTCTAAATACAATGAGCAAATAAACCAAATTCACTGAATTTTTTTGAGAATACAAACCAATGGAGGGAAGACTTTCTCAGCAGATCGACGGGGTACAGAGAATCCGCCGTGTGTACTCGTATCACTTGCAGTCAACGTCTTGCAGAAGTAATTAGTTGGCTGCTTGCTTGCAGCACCCAACTCAATTGGCAGAAAAGGCTCTTTTTGCTCTTCCTGTAATTGGAACCACACAATGGAAGTATAAGTAATGCAATATTAACCTAAAACATGTTATTGGAATTCAGGTTATAAGAGCAAAGCAAACTGGTCAAATACCGTGCTCAATGGCTGCAGTGTCATTTGAGCATAAACTTCATCAGTCTCCGCATCAGCCTACATTACCATCAAGAAATCATATCAGGGGACCTCTTAAGAAACTACATTATGATCCCTAAGTGTGGACTTACATGCATGGTGACATTATGAAGCTGGCAGATCAACTGAGGGGGGAGGTTTGGATAGTTAGGGATTTGAGCATCAACCTCCTTATTAGTTGATGCGGCAACCTATGCAAAACAAAATCACTTTAGAAAACTGTAGTTGGATAACACCCATGCAACAAAATTGATTACTCGCAATAATGACATCCTTAATATTTCACTAAAGCTGTGCCTCGGCAGAATCACCGGCCATATGATGTTTAGGCGCTACATTAGGCAAAGAATAAGAACTTCCTGAGCACTAAGGGCACAACTATACTTAATGTTCCTTCCTTTGGAAAAAAAAATCGAATCCCCAGCTTATTCAATAAGAAATTGGTGTTACAAACTGATAATCCTGCCTACCTGCTCACTATGACCTTGTGGAAAATAGATAACCCGGCTCCCAATCACGGGCAGAGACACAAGGGGCCCAGCACATGCATGCCACAGCTCCGAGTTCAGGCACCTTTGTTCCCCTGAAAAATGCCAAGCACATATGAGCTGAACAGAAACCACCAGAAAGCAAAGTTCATGTGATGCTACTATTTGTACTTGCCACAGACAGGAAGTCACAAGGGGGAGGGAGGGGCTCAGTAAGTATCAATAATAATGGCATAACATGGGGGTAATGAATGGAACCAAGCAGTGCAACAATTGTGCGTGCAAGAGAAATGCAGGCATATGTATGTAATCATCATGCACAGACAACACGGGCAAGCCATTTGCCAATTTGTTCATCAATAATCGGAACATTTCACAGTCTATACTCCACCGAAACAAATCAGACTCAAGCGCAAGCTGAGAACTGAACAGCTGAACTGCCGAAGGAAGTATCGAAACTGTGGGACGAGATGATGTACCATCATTTTCGGGCAGGGACTGCGGCATCTCGGAGAGGGGGAGCTTTAGACCGACGCCAAGAACACCAAACTCAGCAGCAGCAGCAGCTCCTCACAGCAGCATCGTGCTCCCAGCAGCACTGCCGCCCTTCCTCGCGCCTCTTTCCCCTTCGCTACAGAGCAGCGCCCGCTAACCGAAGCCGGAGCCGTTGAGGCAAACCCTCGCCATCGCCGGCCCCAAATCCCCGAAACCTCCGATCGGGGCAGCGAGCGAATCGCCCGCTCACCGATCCAGTCCTCTTCCTTCCCGCAGGCAGCGAGCGAACCGGGGGAAAAACCACCAGCCAGCACAGGCACAGGCACAGGCACAGGCACGGCTCGACGCTCGGAGCCGAGCGCGCACGCACGGAGAAACCGAGGAAGGCGGGTCAGCTCAGCTGAGGGAGCAGAAGCGGCGCGGCTCGCGAAGGCATCAGCTCGCCGCTCGCCGAGGACCGCGGCCAC
This sequence comes from Poa pratensis, assembly GCA_947311845.1. NCBI lineage: Eukaryota > Viridiplantae > Streptophyta > Magnoliopsida > Poales > Poaceae > Poa > Poa pratensis. The sequence continues at coordinate 3,551,130 of CAMZMU010000085.1, read as the reverse complement.
TCGCCCCCTCGAATCGCCATTGCGCTCCGGGCCAGACCAGACCAGACCCGAACACCACGGCGTGCGACCCGCCGGGCCTCCACTCCCCCTGCCTTCTTCAGCCGGGGGCCACGTTCAACGCCCGCCCACCCACCCCCGCCGGCCTCGAGAAGGACAGCGAGCCGCCAAATCCGGCTACGGGCCCCACCGGCGGCCAAACCGGGCGCGGGGCGGGAGCTGGGAGCGCGGCGGAGGCTAGGCGGGGCGGGGTGCGGGCGGAACCCTAGCGGGCGGGGAAGCAGGAGGGAGGCTAGGCGGCCATGGTGGATCGAGGGAGGGAGGGAGCGGAAGCCGAGGAGGAGGAGTGGTGGGAATTACTGTACTTTTCTGCTGCCCCTTTTTTTCAGTCTCGGGTTTTATGGGCTCGGTCGTCGAGTGCGCGAATCGCAGGAGGGAGGAAGAGGTTCTTGGAGCGTGTAAAAGATTCAGTCAAGTGTAGGTAATTTTCTTTCGTAATTTTATGGACCGATATGTTTTTGTATAGAGAGGTATGTTGACCTCAGTGATGCTAGATAATCATTCACTGGTAAAGAACTAACCCTTAAATGACACCGTTCTGATGGAGATGATCTCGTCAAAGTCGGTATCATCATAAATCCACAACACTAAGATCATGTCATCATGACACTACAAACAAATTAGGTCCAGGTATGATGATGGCTCCAATGATCAATGTTATGTTTGTTTATTTGTATTGTAGCTCTTGAAAAAAATTGTCAGAAATTATATATTAATCCATTTATTCCTTAATATAAGATGTTTTAGTTTTTCTTAGTATTTTCAAATTCAGATGTATCTAGGCAATGTTTTAGTGTGTAGCATTTTAGTTTGTATGTATTCGATATTGTAATATCTAAAAACATATTATGATTATAAAAGTAGGCAATACTATTCTTGTTCTTGATAACTTCTTCCTTAGAAGCGGACTTTGAACATCTTTACAAACTCAAAGCTTGTAAGAAAGTACGTCATATCCTTGCTCCTCACATATTACAATCAGGTGGCAACACATCACTAATATAACGTGTTGACATCACCGTCTCCATGTCTATCTTATCTCTTTCACTCTATGGTCTTTGCCTCCCTTGAAGTATCTATAAATCCTCTCTCCCTCATGTGTATCGCGTCGTCCTTCGCTCGCACACATCTCTGTCATTTCTACTCATGTGTTGAGATTGAGAGAGGGCGCATGGCACGTTGTTGCTAAGCCATCCCTTTATTAAGTTATATGAGACCTTATTGTCTGGTAAATAAAAAAAATACTATTCTTGTTCGATATTGAAATGTACCTTCAAATATATTAACATAACATGACGTCAAAATAAAATTGTAATATCTTTTATAGTCAATTTTTCAATTTCTACTTTGACTAGTCCTGATTAATCAAGCAACTTAATTTCTTCTACCCCTTCGGTTCAAGATGGATCAAATCACCAAGTCTAACTTATGCAGTCATGCACAAATTGATATGAAGAAACACGTGCAATGGTGTCGTAAAACTGAAGATGATGTCATAGCATTATCGATGAACAACTCGTACATGATAGCATGCACCGCACGCGATCATAACCTAGCAATTATTAAGTAAGTGAAATATTATTACAATTAACAAAATTGACCACATATTAAACATTTAGACGTATTTTTATGGCATTAAAATGTATTGTTCAATATGTAGAATTCCAAATTTTAGACATTAATTGTGTGTACACTTATAAATTTTTTTATAGTATTTCACAATGAAAACATATTACTTATTCCCCTCCAAGACATTTCCTCTTAACGTTAGACATGGCCCCTTTAGACCATATGAAGAAAAGCAGAAACATTGCTATCCACCAATTTATTTTGTGGTGCTCAAATAAAAAATCTATAGTTTGTGTTTATATATGTATATGGGGGTTCATGTTTGTTTCCTTAAATTGTGGTGATTTGATAGCTCTAAACAAATATCTCAGTATAGGTTTCCGAAGTGTCTGCTATATCCTGGGTGCAAGAAAAATATAAACTCTAGAGCAATTGACCTTCGCGATACAACTAAAAATCATTTAGACATGGGGAACTCAAAACCATCTCAACATATCAAGTTTGTAGGCATTCACATGTTGATTAGAAAATCATGCGCGGAGCATTATAAGTTAGTTTTTCGTCTTAATCATTTCAATCAACCGTCTATTTTCTGCCAATTGTTTTCTGTGATGATGATCGCGTTACAACTGTTCAAGATCACATGGTTTTTATATGTAATTGTTCAAGACTGCGGGGGCACACCCGTCATTTCCACCACACCAGTGGCGCTCTCGTGGTACGAGGGAGGATTCGTCCCTTTCCTCCCGAGGAGGCTGGCGGGCCCGCCGCGTCCCGCGTCGCGCTGGACGGATCTGAGCCGTCGGATGTGGGATGGACGGTTTACCTTACCTCGGTCAGTGGAACCGCGCGCACGAGGGGGGGTTGCAGTGGGTGGCGTGCTGTGGTATGTGTGGCCTGTGGAGTGGTTCGTGCACCGTGCAGTTCTTTGGCAGTGGGTCACTTCCAAGTTAACGTGCTAGGCATGTTGATTTATGGTGAAGATCCAGGGTGATTAGTGCACTTCCAAGTTCAGAACCATCCGTAGGCCTCGCTTTTTTCTGCTCACAGCGCGCGCGAACTTACAGGACGACGCGACTTGGCACTGACTGGCTGACACGGCGTCTCTCTGCAGCATGCGCGAGTGTGATGGTTGGCATGTTGATTTATGGTGAGAAATTTGTCAGCGACCCAAGGGCGAGCCCCGACGCTGGCCCATCGACAGGCTCAGGCCCAGCAAGGAGAAGCAACTGTCCACGCCATCTGCCTGCGCGTCTGCGTGACTAGTAGGTTAAATAGATGATGTCGCTGCTTATAAAGGTTGGCTTGGTAGACACGGCCGATGCCGTTGGTTAGTTCGTAGCTTGTATCCAGATCTGAGGGATAACTATGAATCATAATCCATCTCTCTCGCAGCAATTCAGCGAGCAATTCTACTTTGCCTATTCCTCCTTTGTCTAGTTAGATCGAGACCTAACAATTCTGGTATCAAAGCCCCGATCTGGAGCAATTTTCCCCCACCACCCACCACCGCACCAGGCAGTACACCACCAAGCCGTTCGGGAGCCCCCAATCCCTTTGTGGGTTGTGCCTCGGATTGTTGTTGTAAGGCTCCGGATTCCGCCTCGAAGGAATACCGATAGTGGAAGGTGAACCAAACCTTTGTGGTGCGGTTCATCGGAGAATAGGGTGAGCCTTTGTGGCGTTGAGATCGACCTTTGTGGTGCCTCACACCTCTCCAACGAGACGTACTCCCTTAACAAGGAGGAACTCGGGAATACATCCTCGTCTCCGCGTGCCTCGGTTATTTCTATACCCGAGCCTTTTACTTATGCGCTTTACTTTGTGATAGCCTTCGTGGTTGAAGTATTCTATATTGCTATCACCTTGTTGCTTGTCTTGCTTAGCATAAGTTGTTGGTGCACGTAGGTGAGCCTAGTATATTTAGGTTGTTGGCTTGTTAATTTAAACACATAGTTTTATTCCGCAATTAGCAAGCCTTTAACCGGAAAAGTTTTAATCGCCTATTCACCCCCCCCTCTAGGCGACATCCTTGTCCTTTCAAGAAGTCTAGCCCACCTCAATGACCAGAATCTGCATACACAGTGGCAGTACAAAGCACTTACCAAAATGTTGGGTCTGCAATATACTATTGTATACCGCAATGGAGCAGAGAACTCTGCGGCCGATGCTCTGTCTCCTAAGCCAGGTAACACTGATGTACTTCTGGCCATATCATCTGTCCAACCCACCTCGATTACTAATGTGATCGCTGGATACCAACAAGACCTAGACGCACAGCAACTTCTGGCTAAACTCGCACTGCATACTGAAGGAGTTGATGGATTCCAGTTGAGAGATGGAATAATCAGGAAGAAAGGGAGAATTTCGTTGGGTTTTAACCCACAACTCTAGGCTCAAGTCACTATTGCCCTGCATGCTGGTGCTACAAGTGGGCTCTCAGGGTTTCCTGTGACATATAGGAGGATCAAAAGCTTATTGATGAAACAATTTGTACGACGCACAGTGCAAGAATGTATCACCAACCAACGAGCTAAACTAGAAAAAGTTTGCTATCCGGGCCTTTTGCAGCCATTGCCAGTCCCCAAGTATCCTCCTCACCACTTCGGTATTATTGCTGATGAGGTGTGTTCTGTACCTGACCTGCAAACCTGGCTGACTGAGCGTTCCCTGGTCACTGTTGTGCTCCGCCAGCAACTGATTCGAGTTCAACAGAAAATAAAGACCACCGCTGATAAGAAGCGCACCTTCCGGGAGTTTCAGGTTGGTGATCAAGTTTTCCTCAAGCTTCAGCCGTTCATACAACCCTCTGTCGCACTCCGGTCCAATCAGAAACTGGCATTTAAGTTCTACGGGCCATTTCGTGTGCTTGCTCGTGTGGGGAGTGTGGCCTATCGCTTGGAGTTACCAGAGACGAGTAAAATCCATCATGTCATCCATGTCTCTCAGCTCAAGAAGGTCATTGGCCCAGGTGTGCAGGTACAACCTGAATTACCCGATCCTGACGCTAATATGCAGGTTCTTTTCAAGGTGCTGCAGCGCCGCATGTGTCGCAAAGGTTCGTCCGCTGTATCACAGGTACTGGTGCAATGGTCAGGAATGTCTGAAGCTCTTGCGACCTGGGAGGATGCAGGAGTTCATCGACAGCATTTCCCCGAAGTCCCAGCTTGTGGTCAAGCTGCATCTCAAGGAGAAGCAACCGTCCACGCCATCTGCCTGCGCGTCTGCGTGACTAGTAGGTTAATAGATGATGTCGCTGCTTGTAAAGGTCGGCTTGGTAGACACGGCTGATGCCGTTGGTTAGTTCGTAGCTTGTATCCAGATCTGAGGGATAACTATGAATCATAATCCATCTCTCTCGCAGCAATTCAGCGAGCAATTCTACTCTGCCTATTCCTCCTTTGTCTAGTTAGATCGAGACCTAACAAAATTCCACAGTGATTAGCGCGATTCCAAGATTGTAGCTGATCAGTAGACCGTAGACACCTTGCTAGGTACTGATATCATCAGTTCGAAGCCGTACGTACGTGATGTGCCTTAAAAACGGTAGGTAGATAGATGCATGTGAGTAAAAAAAAAATATCGACGGAGTGCAGCAGAGTGGATTGGTCGGTCCACTGATTTCATATGAATGAATCTCACGGGTTTCAGTACAGGGACGTGCAGTTCTCCAAGCACAATGGTGCTACTGCTGCTCTTGACATCCACTCGAACTTACCGTGGTCACCACCACCGACCCACACGCGTGGTCCCTCCAAGCACAATGGTGCTTTTTCTGTGCGACGCGACTTGGCACTGACTGACTGACCGACACGCCGTCTCCCAGTCTCAGCCTGCGCGGGTGTGCGTGTGCGTGGAAAGGCGTCAGCCGACACGACGAGACCGGACGCCGGCAGCCGTACGATGTCCAGACGACGGGACGAGTCGTGTTGGTTCTTCCGGCACGTTTCGTACATGCTGTGCTGGCTGACGGCGCGGTTGCAGCAGCCGGAGACCGAGGGGACGGGTCGTGCAGCCGTGCACAGGCCGGCACACAGGCCTCTTTCCGCCGGCGAGTTGATGATGGGCCAGGTTAGGGGGCCTCAGTTTGTGTTCCCTTGCCAAGAACCATTCCTTCTTCTGCTGCTGGCATTGTTGGAGAGAAAAAAAACTTTTGGAGTACGTACGTGGCTACCGCTCGGTGCTGGGAGGAAAACTCAGTCCTCCTCATCCGACCTGTTAGCTCAACTATCGTAGGGAAAAAGGAACAGCATAGTCGATTAACCTGTAACCTGTAGCATAGTCGATTAGTGGACCGGGAATGTACTCTTGCCCAGGGGCGGAGCCAGGAAAAATGGTCGCCGGGGTCAAAACACAACTAGCACTAATTTACGGCTCACAATAGCTACAATATATATTGCTAAAACTAACATAAGTACAAATAATAATTGCCAATGTTTCACAATAAATCAAATTTCGTTTACAAAACTAGTTACCTCTATTTTTCTTGGCCTCTACGATCTTTCATTTTCAGAAAAAGATCTATGACATCCTTAATCGGGATTGAATATAGAAGTCATTGCTCCAAGAAGCAAATGATGCAGTCATTCACGAAGTCATCGCCTATGCGATTACGTAGCACGGTCTTCACTATCTTCATTGCCGAGAAACCCCTCTCGACTGATGCAGTGGCGACGGGTAGTACTAATACCAACTTGAGGAGCCGATATACCAAAGGAAAAGCTAGGTGTTTGTTTGTACTGACCATCATCTTGGCAAGTGCAGAAATAGTTTTAAGACCAACAAATCTTTCATCTGCTCGCACATTATCAATGTAAAAAGGAAGCTCGTGAGCAAGTTCCTTCACTTGTATGGAATCAAAGTCATCTGGATAAGACTTAGACAAATCGACCAAGCTCTCAACTTTGAAAGCATCAAAGGCATCTTTGGGACTGAATGCAGCCATGCGAGTAAGCAAATCTGAGTTTACCTCATTGAAACGGTCACTGAACTCTCCGAGCAGCAAGTCAATAACAGGATTCAAGCAATCATATCTATAATGCTCATAGTTAGTGCGGTTGGTCTTTTTCCTTGGCCTATGCCTATCTATGTACTCTTCTTCCATGTCCAACTTCTGAATACCATAATCTTAACTAAAACCACAATAAAACTTCACTATCTCGCCAAGTAGTAGTAACAACCTCTTCCGGCGAGGAGACCTCGGACCAACCACCCACGTTTTCAGACGCGGGGAAAGCTGCCGGCGCTCTCCTCGCCGGCGCCGGCATGAAGCGCGCGCGCAGCTCCGAGGTCTTCCTGGGCCGCGCGCGCCGGCGCCTGGCGCCCCTCCTCACCGCCGCGGCCCTCGCGTACCTCCTCTTCGTCTCCGTCAAGCTCGCCGGCCTCGGAGGCTTCGACGACGTCAGCCGCCCAGACACCGCCGCCGTCTCCGCGGGACGCGAGCTTCTTCTACAGTGCGAGCCGGAGACCCGGGGGAGGCGAGCCGCTGCTGGTGCTGCGACCGTGGCGGCGGGGTACGGCCGCATCACCGGGGAGATCCTCCGGCGCCACCACGAGGCTGTCGGCGGGAGGCGGCGGGGAAACTCCTCGGAGCTCGAGCGCATGGCCGCGGAGGCGTGGGCGCGCGGGGCCGTGGCGTGGGCGGCGGCCGCCGCGTTCTCCGGCGACGTGGGCTCCATCCTCTCCGGCGACGGCGCGGGTGGCGAGTGCCCCGGCTCGCTCGCGCTCGGCGCCGGCGGGGAGGGCGAGAAGGCCGCGGTCCTGCCGTGCGGGCTGGCGATGGGGTCGGCGGTGACGCTGGTGGGGACGGCGCGCGCGGCGGTGGCGGAGCACGGGGACGGGACGGTCATGGTGGCGCAGTTCGCGGTGGAGCTGCGCGGCCTGCGGGCGTCCGGCGACGAGGAGCCGCCCAGGATCCTCCACCTCAACCCGCGTCTGCGGGGCGACTGGAGCCGCCGGCCCGTGCTGGAGATGAACACCTGCTTCCGCATGCAGTGGGGCAAGGCGCAGCGCTGCGACGGCGCCACCTCCAAGGACGACGACCGTGGTGCGTGTTCTCTACCCATTGAAGCATTCGATTTACTGTATGTACTCCAGCTTGCTTGCTTTACAGTCATTCTGTTCCGGACACAGGACAATGTAGCATTGCCATTGTCCATCACTGATTGGTAACTAGGCATATCAGAGCTTTTATCCATGACAATCGCTTGCTAGTTTGTTGATTGTTTATAGATTTGTAACAATGAGAACAATGCTAGTTCCTTTTCCTGTACAATTGGACTTACTGGTAGTAGTGATATGTGCATTTGCGTTGCGTCCAATATTCAGATCTTTCAGACAATACTGCAATGTACTGCCTGGGTCGTCTTTTACCAACCTTTCTCCTGAAATGATTTCTGCATGGATTGTAGCTTCTATGTTTTCTTCTTTAAAACGGCGTAACCTTGGCCTGATCATCACTTGACAGCCTCTACATTTGCTGACAGTAATGTTAACTTTGTAGTCGACGGATTCCTGAAATGTGAGAAATGGGAGCGGAGAGGTGCCGTTGATTCAAAAGAAATGAAGTCAGCCTCGTGGTTCAACAGGTTCATCGGCCGAGCAAAGAAACCAGAAATGAGCTGGCCGTACCCATTTCTGGAGGGGAAGATGTTTGTTCTCACTATCCAAGCTGGCGTTGAAGGGTACCATATCAATGTGGGAGGTCGTCATGTTACCTCATTTCCCCACAGGATGGTAAACCTTCCCAATCCTATGACAAATATTTGATTCTTTTATTGTAGAAACATAGATTTTATGCTGCCTTATGGGACACCATATATTTTACAGTTCTGCGAATGAAAATCCTGAATACCTTTTGTTACCAATGTTCTTCAGGGATTCACTCTCGAAGACGCAACTGGTTTAGCTGTAACAGGTGGCATAGATGTTCATTCAGTGTATGCGACCTCTCTTCCGAAGGCCCATCCCAGTTTTTCTCTCCAAAACGTATTGGAAATGTCCGATAAGTGGAAGACTCGCCCTGTGCCAGAGGAACCAATTAAGCTTTTTATTGGCATTCTCTCTGCTACAAACCATTTTGCTGAGCGGATGGCTATAAGGAAAACCTGGATGCAGTTTCCCGCGATCCAATTGGGGAATGTGGTTGCTCGATTCTTTGTCGCACTGGTACGATAGGTGTTCTTATGTTTTTTAAAACTATTGAGCCTCTTTTGTCGATGCATGATATGCTACAGTTTGGTCTTCATATACATTTTAATGGAGTAGCTTGTTCAAATAATTGCAAAATAACTGTAAAACTATTGAGCCTATTTTGCTGATGCATGGTATGCTACAGTTTGGTCTTCCTATACATTTTACTGGAGCAGCTTATTCAAATAATTGCGAAATAACGGTAACACACCACGGGACCTGTTTGCTTCTGCAGAGCAACCGGAAAGAGATAAATGCAGCAATGAAGAAGGAAGCGGAATATTTTGGAGACATTGTCATCCTGCCATTCATCGACGGTATGAGCTGGTCGTTCTCAAAACAGTCGCGATATGTCAGTACGGTGTAAGCCATGCTACGGTTCTTCACGTATCAGTTTACACTTGGCAATGTACCATTCACATCTGTTTTATTCACGACGCACTTATATATTGTATTCAGGTGCAGAATGTTACTGCGGAGTATATCATGAAGTGCGATGACGACACCTTTGTGAGGCTGGACATAGTGTTGCAGCAGATCGCCACCTTCAACAGAAGCTTGCCTCTTTATCTCGGCAACCTAAATCTCTTACACAGGCCTCTCAGATACGGCAAATGGGCTGTGACGTTCCAGGTAAGCTCGGCTTCCTGATAATGTGGATTTCGACACGCGCTTGTCCACTCCTCACAGCGCAGGCAACTCCACATGCAGGAATGGCCAGAGCTGGTGTATCCTCCCTACGCCAACGGACCTGGCTACGTGATCTCGGCAGACATCGCCAATGACATCGTGTCCCGCCACGCGAATCAGTCGCTGAGGGTAAGATCGATGTCTACTCTGACCGTGTCGTGGCGCATCTCGTGTCCGGTCCCTTTGATCCTACCCTACCATCGTCCTCATCGTCTAACGGCCATGATCTTGCTGCTGCCTCGTAGCTGTTCAAAATGGAGGACGTGAGCATGGGGATGTGGGTCGAAGACTACAACACCACCACCACCCCAGTGCAGTACGTCCACAACTGGAGGTTCTGCCAGTACGGCTGCGTGGACAACTATTTCACGGCGCACTACCAGTCCCCCAGGCAGATGTTGTGCCTCTGGGAGAAGCTTTCGTTAGGCCGCGCACGGTGCTGCAACTACAGATGAGATGACACGGTGCTACCACATCCATGGCTGGCTGATTCACCGGGAAAACTGACGGTCTAATTAAGCTAGGTGGCATCCATCGATCCCACTGCCACAGCGTCGTTTTAGAAGAACACCGGCGCCGATCAGGATCAGGTCTGAGAGGTCTCCATCACCCTTACCTTGAGTGTGCTCTATACATCTGCTCCATCGACTGACTGACGCGGTGGAGACCATCTACCTTGCCGGTACACAATCAAGATACACACACCATCGGTTTTGTTGATGCTATAGGCCTATAGCTGCTTCACGTCCTGGAGCTCATACATTGGGTGGATGAATCTAGTGGCGGTATTAGTACTAGATGTTGTTTGTGTCTGGGTCGTTGAAGACGAATGCAAACATTAGGGCCCAAAATTAGCCGATTTTCAATGTACAGGGGCGACTCATTTTGTAAGTCTGTTGTGAGGGTCATCACTTGTGCTCTTTTGTCTTGCAGAGCGGATGTCAAATTGATGTTGCTGTCATGATTTGCAAGACTACTCGCCTCGTTTACTGTCGAATCTTTTGCAAACCTAAACTCTCTGTGGATTGGTGAGCTCTCCTTGCTCCACCGATTTACAGTACAACCTCCGATCCATATTAATGGTCTCAACTTTATCTAGATACGGATGTATCTAGTTAAGTGTTTAGACTAGATGCATCCGTATCTAGACAATGTTGAGACCATTAATATGGATCGGAGGGAGTATATGTTAGTGGTCTCCCTCTATCTACAACTAGAAATTAAATTGTTGCTAGCTACGGAGTACAATGGATCGAATCAGGTATACTTCTCGAGAACCAAGAATCGAATAATTTGAGCAGGTTCTACGCTCTGCTAGTAGAAATTTGGAGCCTACACATGAAAGGTATGTGAAAAATATCTTCAACATGCCTACAAATAGCCCCGTAAGAGTGATGAACCATTGTGGCCTCAGCTAACTCAGAAGCATGATTTCCCCTGGTTCCTCGATGCGTTAAGCATGTTCAAAAGAGAAGCATACATGTGTCTCAGCATGTACTCATTTGTACTTACAAAAAAAAATTTAGCGCTAAAAAAAGGATTTGTACTTACAGATTAACTCTGTCTACGTGCAAGCTAACTGAATATATGTGCAACATGCCTACAAATATTCCCTCAATTCTTAAAATTTATACCCGTTGATAAATCTCAACACTGCCTACGTACAAGTGAGTATTTGCAAGTATAACAAAGATTGAAAACCAGACACGTGACATCATCTCAGCACGTTTTGGGGAAGACATTGACATAACTCTTTAGCTTGACGTTCTTGCATGTACTTGTTGTGGCGTCGCTCTTGTGCCCCTGAAAACTAAGATTCACGTCTTTCAATAATACGTCACGGCATGGGAATGTGTCGCTGCAATCAAGCTTGATAGCCTCTTTTGTCCACTTGTGCCTCGTATATTTTTGAATTGGATGTTGTTGAGTTGCACCGCTGAAGCTTGTTTCTCGCATGCCTTGGGGTTCGATGGGTCGGCCATCGTGCAGTAGTTTTGATCGACGATTATAGGATTCTTGACTCCCGTCATAGTTACGTCCTCAAATATGATTCGCATATCCTTTCCCTCCTTGCCATGTCTTAATGCGTACACCATTCACTGCGCCGGAAAAGTGTGCCTTATAGACTGTTACGTTGGAAACTCGGGCCTCTGAGTTTTGGGCGCCTAAACTTCCCACACTTATTCCATGACCGGGTCCACAGGTTATTCTCGAAGCATAGAGGTTCTCCGTGCCTGTCTTGATCGATATGCAATCGTCTCCGGTTTTGATATTGCAATCCATCACTTGAATATCCTTAGTGCGAATAATATGGACCCCGTCATTCTCTGGGCTGTTACCAGGCGCAGTTATTGTTAGCCGCTTCAAATGCACATCCTTGCAATCTTGGACTGATATGTGGATCTGTTGGCTGTTCAGCATCTTAATATTTTCCACCCTGAGCTGGTTACACTTGGTAAGCATCAACGCAATCGGAGCAAACGTGCACTTTTGGTTCTTGTCGACCCGGCATGAATTTTTCCACCACGCCTCGCCGTTTCCATCCATAGTCCCACCGCCGGTCACCGTCAGGCCGTCCACATTATCAAACACAATCCACTTCGGCCGTGCCTCCGATGGCCAGCTAGATCTTGCAGGAGCTACCAGTTTTCCTTCGAGCTTGAACGTGACACTAGACGACCTGCATTTGCCCGAGAACGTGATGTGCTTGACGAGGTACGTCTTCTCCTTTGGGACCAGGAGGGTGGCCGGCGTGGAGGAGGAGCAAGCCGCGGCCCACGCTTTCTGAAACGCCGGCGTGTCATCCTGCTTGCCGTCGCCGACAGCGCCGTGGCTCGTCACGTCGACCTCACCCGCGTTTTGCGAAGGCTTGCTCGTCTCCTCTCCCAGCTTACGGCCGTGGCCGCCGCCGGCTGCTCCTGGCCTACGACCGTTGGCCTCGCTCTTGTGTCTTAGCTGGCGGCGCACGGAGAAGTTGGCGGTAGTGTCCGTGTGAGCTCCCGCCGGCAGCAAGATGAGCAGCAGTAATGCGCCGACGACGAGTACTGCTGCTAGTACCGCGATTGCACGCGAGGCCGCCATGTCGACTTGTGCAAGGTCGCTCGCTCGCGCACCAAGGAGCAGCTAGCTAGCTAGGTATGCTTGAGATCGACGATGCTTATGATTGAGGTGTGCGTTGTTGCGGTTGATTGATTTGAGAAACAAGCTGGGATTCATGCAGTTATATAGTACCGGGGAAGAGGTGTAGGTAGGTGTAGTCGGAGTAGACATCCTATTCGGTCAGCTATTCACAGCAGCCATGTATTTGTACGTCCGACTCCGAGTGAGGTCGGCCGGCGTCCGATTCCGGGTGAGCTCAGGCGATCCAACGTTTACAGGCGGAAAGTATCGATCGTGCATGGGCAGATAAACAACATGATCGAATAACCGCTGAAAAACTTACGTAGAGCTATATTTTTTTTCCTGTAACGTGCAAAAAGCCACTCAACAAAAACAGGATACACACAAAAATAATCCAGCTAAAACTGAATTTTTTCAGTTGTGGCCTGGCTTGTAACTGTAATGTTTTTAGTTGCAACCGAATTTGCAACTGGAAAAAAACTCAGTCGCAACTCGAATTGCAACTACAAAAATCTCAGTTCAAATTCGACTTGCAACTGGAGAAAAACACAGTTTCAACTCGACTTGCAACTTCAAAAAAAAATAGTTGCAACCGGATCTGCAACCGGAAAAAAAAACTCAGTTGCAACTCGACTTGCAACTACAAAATTCTCAGCTGCAATCAGACTTGCAAGTGGGACAAAACTCAGTTTCAACTCGACTTGCAACTACAAAATTCTCAGTTTCAATCGGACTTGCAACTGGGGAAAACTCAGTTGCAACTGCAATGTTTTTAGGTGCAACCAGACTTGCAAGTGGGAGAAAACTCAGTTGCAACTCGGCTTGCAACTACAAAATTCTCAGTTGCAACCAGACTTGCAACTAGGAAAAAACTTAGTTGTAACTTGACTTGCAGCTGCAAAAAATTCAGTTGCAACCGACTTGCAACTGGAAAATTTTCAGTTGCAGCCGGACTTGCAACGGCTGACAACCATAAAGTTGGTTGTGATTTGACTAATTCTCATACGACTAGGAATTAGCATTTACGATAAACTAATTAATAAAAATAGAGTTAAAATAATCATGAATAAACAATATTTAAAAAATGGTGCACCAAAGTCCATAATAAACAAATCAGTGCATTGTTTAAAAAGCACAGATTATAATTTGACAAAAACAAGATACACGGGATTTACTAAGGGACATGAGGAATTAAATGATAAGAAATACAAAATAAGTACAAGGAAATACAAAACGTCAATAATTTTTTTCTTTTGACATTCAACAAAACCAATACAACAACGTACCCTTCAACAGCAACAACAAAAAGAAAGAAAAGCGCGTGCAAAAGAGCTCAGCTCTGTGCACAAAAAGTAAAATAGAAGAAGGCACGTCATGGAAACAAGTCATGGGTCAGAAGTGAAACAAAATAAAGGCCAGCCAGTCAGCTACATCCAAATCGCAAATCTCAAAAAAAAAAAAAAACTACATCCAAATCGCAAGTACCTCTCTGCACACGTACAGGTCGCACTTAGCGAGAGAAGTCACAAGTCGTTACACGAATCAGTGCCCAAAATCGGATGGTTAGCATGTTGACTGAGCGCTAAGCTAATAAATTAGCAAAACCGAAGAAAAAAAATAACGCGTTACAGCAAAGTAGCTGGAACCTTAAAATACCCTATAGCGTGTTATACTCACATTACAACGCGCTATTAGCAGGAAATTGTATATCGATTGATTTAGCGAGATAATTCGACTACAGTATTTTTTTCTTCCAAGCTCGAGATCCAACGGCGGGCGACCACGGCGAAGCCAAGATTTTCTTCCCGAGCGGGTACTGTTGCGAGACACTGAGACCGAGGCGGCCCGACCCGAGCCCGGTCACGCCCAACATATATGCCTTCACCTCCCTCGCGCACCGAGCCTCCGCCTCTCTGATTCCTTCCGCCGCTCGACACACCTCCCTCCCTCCCTCCGCCCTCGCGCTCGCCTCCAGCGCCGGCGACCTCCCTCCACCGGCGAACGGCCGCCCCTCGCCACCGGATCGGCCGCCGCCTCCCCCCTGCCCGCCCGCCCTCGGCAGATCCATCTGCGGCCCCACCCTACCCGACGCCTCGGCCCTCCCTACCCACGCACGGTGAGTCCCTCGCCCTCCCCCAATTCCCGTTCCCCGCCGCGGAATTCGGGCGGGCAGCTGCTGCGTAGGCGGCTAGGCTAGGGCCGAACTGAACCGGGGGCGAGTGGGGAGTGGACCTCTGCTCTCAGAACCCTAGACGAGACTAGATTGCTCTGTTTTAGGTTGCAGAGGTTGGGAGTCGCCACGGATTTTAAACAGGGACTGTTATACTAGCCTTTTGGACAGTAGGTTTCTGGTGTCATGCTGCTTGCTTCCGGAAGTGCGGCGATCATGTTTGCGGCCTAATTACTTCGGTTGAGGATGTGCATACGCTTGAATACAAAAGATTAGGGCATGATTCGTCTCGACCCTGGTACATGAAATTGACTGATATCCTTTCGGACAGTAGTTTTGTAGTGTCACGCTGCTTGCTTCCGGCCAGGGCCGGCCCTGACATATTGGGGGCCCGGTGCAAGAACAAAATACTGGGCCTCCATAGATTATATTTTATATTTCAATAGAAATTTACACATGATTCTAATTTTTTTTTTAGAAATTTACACATTGAAGGCGATTCTCTGGAATTATGAGATTACGTGTGAGCAAAAGCACCTGGCTCTGGATGTTTGTAGCTTCAGTAGTTGACTGGTTGGCGTTGATTGCTCCTGCTCTTCCATGCCACGAGAACGTAAATGTAAAAACCTTGCCGCCGCCTTGCTCTTGGACTTTCTGCTTCCTGCCACTGTCGTCTTCCTCCTCTCTCTCACAAGCCTTCGGCTAAGAGAAGACAGGTACAACCGAATCGAATCAGGCCTGGCAGATCGGATAAACAAGGACAGATAAACCTAACGGGATATCTAGAAGGGGATTGCTACCGTTGCAGACTGAGAAGCGAGTTTTTGCAAATCAGCAGATCGATCGAGATCTCCTGCTCCATTAATTCCAACAAGAGAGTGGCGTCCCCTCGGCGTGATTGGAGAAGACGTATGGGGATGGGGAACGAGGAGGCGAGACCGAGCGAGAGGGAAGTCGAAAATGTTGATGAATTGGCGAGGAGGCATTCACGTTCTTTCCATAAGCCACGATCTATGTTTTTTTAGCGAAATCTGCTCTCAGCCGTATCTTATGGGCCTGCTCCAGCCTTCTTGTACACACCTAGGTGGGGCTCTACAAATTGGAGGGCCCTGTGCGGCCGCACCTGCTCAGGGCCGGGCCTGCTTCCGGCAATCGTGTTTCCAGCCTACTTCGGTTGAGGATATAGTATAAATACACTTGAATATAAACGATTAGGGAATGATTAATCTGGACCTGGTACATGAAATTGACTCTGTTATAAGAACTTGTGTGGTAACCTGTTACGGTTTAGTGTTAGTATCGAAGTAGCGACAGATACAGTTTACCGCTTAGTATATTGCATAGTGTTTATTTCTGCTGCGCTAGAGATGTTTGGGATGCACGTTTTGGGCCCCTTTTTTCATTAGTGTTATGATTATCGGCGTTGGCCCAGTTGCTGCAGCTCTAACGAGAGCCCTTGATTTGCCTGTTAGTATGCACAGTGCATACTAACCTTCTTACTGTGTTTAAGAATGGAAACGGTAGCTGTCAATTTGGCATAATTTGCAACCAGAATTTTTTTACATGCAACTTTTGGCGTAATGCTGTGAAAAATGCTTAGGAGAACCAGTGCCTGGAGCATAAAGCCATGTAACTTGCTCTCCACTTTGCTACCTTGCCAGTAAGAAGTGCAAAAATACAAAGATATATGTTCCATGATTACAGAATAAAACAGATTAGGTCATGATTAATCTTGACATAAACCATATGGCATGCTTTCTGTACTCGTGTTGTGCATGGAATTGACCTTGTTGTAAGCGCTTATGTGGTAGCCTGTTACAGTTTTAGTGTTAATATCGAAATAGCAACAGATTATGAGCTGGATCTTATGAGTCGAACTTTAGGCCGCACACAGACCGCTTATTATATTTCATAGTGTTCATTTCTGCTGAGCTAGAGATGTTTTGGATGCACATTTTGGGCCCCCTTTTTTTTGTTAATGTTATGATGTCTACGTTGGCCCAGTTACTGCAACTCTTGCAAAAGCCCTTCATTTGCCTCTGTTAGTATGCACAGCACATACTAACCTTTTGACTGTCTTTAAGAAATGAAATGGTAGCTCTCAGTTTGGTGTAATTTCCAACAATTCTACGGCTACCTGCAACTTTTAGTGTCAATACTGTGGAAAATATTTAAGAGAACCTGTGCCTTGAGCATAAAACCATGTAACTTGCTCTCCACTTTGATACTTTGCCAGCAAGAAGTGCAACCATACAAAGATATATGTTCCATTAGATGACTGCAGTTTTCTACATGTCTTCCTGTGTTGGTCTACTTGAGCTGACAGGACTGAAGTTGAACTTGTTTATGCCGTTAAATTTGTAGACACATAATAGACAGTCTGTATTTGGGAGGTGCAATTGATTTGAAATGGAATCAATTTATTGCAAATAGGAAATCTGCTGCGGGGAGCTGGTATCATTTCAGCTGGGTTGTTTGTTAGTTCATAGTGAAAACAATTACCTTCACTTTTGAACATTAGTTCTAAAATATTGTTGAATTGAATTTCAGGTGAATGATGAATTGCGCATAGACCGAGCTTCAGTCTGATGGATTCTGATGACAAGAAGTTTGGCAAAGGTAAACCGCTTTTGTCAAAATGTAGAAAACTAGAATTGGCAAAGCATATTCGTCTAGGTAACTTTGCCTCTCTAATTGACTATGGGTGTTAATTTACCACCCGTAACTTGAAAAGTATTTCGCACCTTATCTTCATTTAGCATCAACTTCGGTTCATTTCATTTGCAATTTACTGTGATGCTGTCATAACTATCTGCGTTTGTTATCTGATATTCCCTTCCGTCGTTTTTGTAAGGTGTCTTTTAATTGCCTAAATTCAAGTGTTGACCAACAATTAATCCAACAATATGTGGGTTACTGGGCTATCACATCAAATTGATCCCATTGGACCTCTACCCAAAAGCAATTATGACTGTTGCTGTAGACATTAGCATACTATTTTGCAAGATATCTACATTCCATGTTCAAACTTGACAGTCAAACAACGTCCTACATGTGATGTCTTGAGCTGTGCAGCATCCCTGGAATTGCCAATTTTTTTTTCTATATTCACATTTTATTGGTCAACATTGGACATTAATATTTTCTGTTGTGCCCCACAACATGCTACTTTTTGGGACGCTACCAGTGCCATAAGTGTCCATTGTAACTTTTGAGCATGGTTGAATTTTCCTGACATGTCTTGATCACATCCATCTCCAAATTTCAAACCCTGGTAACATCCAATGCTTCCGAATATGACTCTTTTCTATTTCAGGACCTAGGGAGCTCACTGGTGCTGTGGATTTAATAAGCCAGTACAAACTGCTGCCACACCATGATTTCTTTTGCAAGAAGCCTCTGCCACTGGCAATCTCAGATACACATTATCTTCACAATGTTGTGGGGGATACTGAAATTCGAAAGGGAGAAGGAATGGAGCTAGATCAACTTGTTCAGAATGCATACTTAAGAGATAAGCCTGCTTATATTCAGCCCTTTGATATGGAAACTCTGGGGCAAGCGTTTCAGCTTCGAGAAACTGCTCCAGTAGATCTACCCTCTGTAAGATCATTTTTGTCACCCCGCTTCCTTCATCTTGTTATTGCATTTCTTATCATATTATTCACATTTAAAACCATGCCCAGGCTGAAAAGGGTGTACCGACTATTTCGGGGAAATCAAAAAGTGAATCCAAGGACAAAGAGAAGAAACATAAGAAGCACAAAGACAGAGATAAAGACAGGGAGCATAAGAAGCACAAACATCGGCATAAGGATCGGTCTAAAGACAAAGACAAGGATAAGAAAAAGGATAAAAGCGGGCATCATGAGAAGGTTGGTCTATTTTCTGTATTTCAAAACTTCAGTGTTACCAAGTCTTACTCGTCACATAACTATACTTGATGTTGTATGATGCCAACACATTGTGCAGAAGAGAAAGCATGAGGGAATGGAGGATTCAGCCGATGTGCATAAACACAAGAAAAGCAAGGTAACATACAATCATCGTTTTCTTCGTGGTATATGACAATTCTCACAGTGACTTATTATCGCAGCATAAGAGTTCCAAAACCGAAGAGATGAGTAATGGACTTAGTTAGCTACACCTTTCTTCTTACTACTATTCTCAGTCCATTCATATGTTGTTAAAAGGAGTCTCAGAAGGTTTCTGTCATCCGATTTATTGCAGATTTACGGTACATGCTTCTTGAACTTCTATTTGATGTTGTGTTAATGAATTGATTACATGGTCTTGCTTTCTTAGTTGTTTCTGTCTTTCGGTGAAACATGAAGTTGAAAATGTTTCAGATAGAGCTGCATCCTAACCCTGCGTATTTACTCTTTAAGACAATTACTTTTAGAGCCTACATGATGAATATAATAAGATCTGTCTTTGCCTGATATTCTAAATGTTAGTCTCATTGATTTTATGTGACTGCCTGGAGTATGTGATATTAGGCACAGTTACTCAAGTTATGACAATCATTTCTCAACCTAGGTTTATTTCATTTAGTCGCTCATACTAGTCTTAAGAAGTATATTTACTCTGTACTATCACAATATCACTCATAATGGGCTCTGTTGCCTTTATTGTTACATGGCATGACCTGGTTATGTTTGACTTGCATCATAATGTTGTCGTGTGCTGTTTCAGTTGACGTCGCACCTAGTATAGGCTTCTATTTCCTACTTTTATGTGGATGACACAAAGTATAGGCTTCTATTTTATATGTTCTGATATTCCAGACTATCTAATTCATACTTTATGTGGATGATGCAGAAATCATGAATGGCTGTTTATTTCAAGGTGCTTGAGATGGAGGTCTTAACTTGCTGCTGATTATGTTGCTCTTGCAGCGTGGATCCTCAGGAAACTATAACTTGTAACTAGGGACAAACCCCCACTGTATTTTGCAACAGCGTGTCCCTCACTGACTATATGGTTGACTTGTAGGAACATTTAGATTGGTTAGTTGGTATTTTAAGATTAGGACATATTGGTAGGTGTTTTAATGAGTAATTTTTTTAAAACTAGGAGCAGTTCACTCTTTCGTTTAGATAGGACTACTAATGAGATATTCTTTCCATAGACCAGGACATCTAGGTAGGCGTTTCAAATGAGATGATTTATGCAGACTAGGAGCAGTCCAGTATTCCTTACCAGGCTACTGTTAAGTCGTTGATGTAGCATAAGATAGTTGTAGGATGATACTTCTGTGGTTTGAAAATGTAGCTCTTTTTCATGAGATAATTTAAGGCTAGGAGCAGGCAACTACTCGGTATTTCATTTAGATAAAGACTTCTAGTGAGCTTCTTTTTAAGTTCGGGACAGCTAGGCTGGCATTTCTAGTGAGATGATTTTTGGAGACTAGGAGCACTGGGGCACTCCAGTTTATGACCAGGCTTCTGGTTAAATCGTTGATGTAGCATGAGATGGTGGTAGAAGGGTAGTTGCATGATCTGAAAATGTAGCTCTGTTTACCGTGCTGATAAGGTGATCAGTTAATTCAACCGCATCTACAGTCAGAAAATTGGCAGATGAAATGATTCGAACAAGGAAAACCTTACATATCTGAACGGGAGAACAATGTGACAAATTTGTTGAGATGGTCAACAAAATCCAGAATCTCATTTGAGGCAGCGGATACAAATATACCAGAATCCCACCAAAGGCTATGCATCCCAGATGAGGCCGGATAGTGCGTCACTGCCCCATGCACGTTTCTCGTGTGCCTATGTCGCTCGTGTGTAGGAATTGTCCTCGTGTACCTTGACCCATGACTCGGCTAAGTTGTTATTATTATCACGACCAGTGGAGGCAAGTGTGCAGGGAACGTTTCTCGTGTACCTCACAATGACCTGTGGTGAAGGACTTCGATGACTGACTAGTGTAGGAGGGCACATTCCACACAATACTAGTGAGAATCATCCACCCTCGTTTTCACCTTTGTTGTTCAGCATTGTGGGGAATACCGCAAGTAGTATGATCAAGCTTTAACTTCTCAACACACCTACATGGCAATCATGCATAACCAACACATCGATAATATGCAGATATCACTATTTATTTGTGGAGCATACTGAGTTACTGACAAGTCTACTGCTGAAATAATAAAGTGTACTATTATGAATGCATGGTTTTGTTGAAGATAAGTTTTCAAGAAGTGAGGTAATTAATGTACTACCTCCGATCCATATTAGTGGGCACAACTTTGTCTAGATACACATGTATCTAGTCTAAATACTTAACTAGATACATATGAATTTAGACAAAGCTATGCCCACTAATATGGATCGGAGGGAGTAACATAATTGATTAACATGAGCAATAAATGGCCGCTAACCCATTTTACTTCCCAAGGAAAAAATTCCTTGAAATATTTAGGCATTTACCTCCTGCGAGAGCTATGTAGGCGCTGATTTTATGGATAACCGCTAAATTATCACGTGGACAAAAAACTCCTAATTGACGGGTTTCCCATGTTCATTTCTCTTTGGGAAGGGTGAGTGATAAGAGGAAGTATATAATATGACAAAGTGGGAAGATCTTTGTGAGCCTAAGGAGAATGTAGGTTAGGTACCGAGATGACAAAAAAGAAGAAGACATCACTTTATTTCCAAAATGGATTATGAAGCTAGAAAGGGGTACGAGGATCGAGGAAACCATGTACGCGCGCATCTTTGTTCAAGAAAGCTTGCATTGGTCTTAATTGATCTTTCAGTTCAACATGAGTTGACCATTTGAAGATCTCTTACTTGTAAATGTCCACGTGAGTAGAAATGTAGGATCCTCTGCGGTAGATCTACTCAACGTACTTGATATTGTCGGGATTCTTATATTGTTTGACACACAAGGGATAGGCTAGTTTCTGAGGCCTTGCATTCCTATTTTTTCTTTAGAAAATAGGGTGCGCTTTCCCAGCCTCTGCATCAGAATGATGCACACAGCCATCACAATATTTAAAGTCTACAGTATAACAATGTTTACAATTCATGGATCACATGACGTGGCTACAAAAATCAACCACTTAAAGAACGTTCTATCAATCTAATCTCTTATGATGTTGGCACCCACCTAGTCAGAAGATATGCTTAGTGTGTGCATCTTTACTGTGTCCATTCGGAATGCTCAAGTATATATACACCCTACCTGTTCTCCATGCGTCCATGCCACTTTAATTATGATAGAATGAAAAGGTGGAACGTACAATACGTCAATACTCAATACCCCTCCCCACTATATATAACTATTCCTTCTCTCCCACATGCTAACTATTTGCATGTCTGCTCTCATAAACTCCTCATTTACCTTCCTCTTCCCCGGCCACTCCTCATTCATAGGCATGAAAGGTATCAGCAATTTGTAAAGTACCTGGGTGTAAGTTGCAGTAGTTTGGGATAGGTAGTAGATATACAGAGAGAACCGAGAGGGAGGAGAGAGTCCAAGGATGAAACTTTGTTTCAGATTCAGCGGGTCCACTTGAAAGCTCCCATCCGGTGCCACCGACTTGGTTCTCCGGATTACATCGTACGTTGACTGATGTCGCGCGCCCTTCTCCCCACATGCTAAGTATTTGCATGTCTGCTCTCACAGACTACTCATTTACCCCCTCCTCCCGGGCCACTCCTCATTCATAGGCCTGGAAGGTATCCGCAATTAGTAATGTACATCGCCCTTGAGTGGAGTAGTTTGGGATAGATGGTACAAATTGAGAGGGAGTCGAGGTTGAAGTGGCCGGCATGAGGATGCCTCTCTGTTTTTGCCTGCTACAAATTGTGCATTCATGCACAAAGTGCTTCACAAATTATTTTTTTGCCTTTCCGAGCAAAAAGGTGTTTCACGCGATGATAAGAGATGTAGCTACCGACGAAAACTCTCAAGTGAACCGGAGCTCGCTTGATCCGGTTATCCACCCCTTCGTTTCACACGCTGACGTCAAATAGCGAGTCGTATAAGAGAAGCGAAACAGCCAGGCAAATACGTCCCCAACCACCCAGCAGGTATGAATGTGAGGAGTATGATGCACCTGTGCAGTGGCGGATCCAGTGGGGGTGCCATGGATGCCATGGCACCCCCTCCAAAATACAATCTTTCAATTACATACTAATATTTGGGCTAATCCCATGTATATTTTTGGCTAATTGTGAAGTCTACAAGCCTAATAGTAAGCTTGGCACCCCCACTGATCCGATACTAGATCCGCCACTGCACCTGTGCGACATGGAACCGTGTGGGGCTGGCTTCTTAATTAGGTAGGTGGCCACCCGGTCGCGATCCGCATTAGTAGCATCTTAGGCTTAACCCTCTAAAGGTACTCAGTTTAGCAAGTACTATACTCAGTTTAGCCGGGCAAATGGGGTACCGTTTAATTAGGAGTATTAGAATCAAAGCACCACCATTACTGTAGCCCCTATAATTAGGAGTATCAGATTATGAATCAAGCAGTCTAATTTCGGTTAACACCACGACTGTGCTAGAGCTCTCGGCTATTTGAACGACTTTTAGCTAATAAACTGAAGAGGGGCCGTACAGAATTACACATCTAAGCACTCTCATGTCCGACTGCACATGAATGGTGGCTCATAGTCACCGATTCATCTCCACTCAGACTCGGCATCAGCAGGCTTTACAAAACAAGGCTTCCAATGCAGAGATGTTTTGAACTCGATGAAATAAGCAATGTCATCTCTAGTCAGCATCAGCAGCCTAATAATTCACACGTACGCACATTTGATCTGCAGATCGAGATTTGGG
Organism: Poa pratensis; assembly: GCA_947311845.1. Classification (NCBI taxonomy): domain Eukaryota; kingdom Viridiplantae; phylum Streptophyta; class Magnoliopsida; order Poales; family Poaceae; genus Poa; species Poa pratensis. Next base: position 3,527,537 of record CAMZMU010000085.1, on the reverse strand, counting down.
TTGGTCCAGGTGGTGGTAAGCAATGTCATCTTCAGTAAACAAGAAACACAGAGGAATCAAGGATGGACCTGTACGCAGCCGGTGCCACCTTGCCTCCGCCCATTAAAAACGATCGCGCTACCTAACTGTCGACGCATTAACTCTCTAGGTTCGTATCCCCGTATAAATCATTATCCCAGAATTACATGGCCCCGCATTTAATGCTGCCTTGCCCCAGTTCACACACAAAAAACCACTCCATTTTACCCGGATCAAACGAGCCCGAGCTCTATTCGTCTAGCTAGGGGTATTTTCTGATCTGTTCGGATCGTGAATTCACTATAACAGTTATAGGTACGAGCACCAATGGTCGACAGTCAGTAAGAGGGCGATGCACTTCTTCTCATAAGATGACAGTCCCAAGTTTCACAGACATAGTGCTTTACTCGATCAGGTACACATGCGATGAGGTACTTGTCTTGCATAAGCACGACCCCAATGCCAGTACCACTTGCGTCAGTTTCAATAACGAAATGCTTGGCGAAATTTGGCAGTGCGAGGACAGGAGCTTCGATGTGCGCACATTTCACAGTGCGAAAAGCTATGTCAATTGTAGAGTCGAGAGGGAGATAGTGCCTCCTTCTCCAGGGCCGGAGCCTGCTGCCATGGCTGCCTTGGAGGCTGCTGACCTGCCTCTGCCGGTGGATGCTGCTGTGGGTGACCCTGCTGTGACTCTGCTTCAGCAGGGGCGACGCTGTAGTCCTCGTCTCGCTTCCATTGAGCCAGGGGAGTGCATCTCCATCGTCGACAGGGCTATCTTAGCCAAGGCAAAGAGGCTTGAGGGCACCGGGAAGCCGGACACTGCTCACAAGGGGGAGCTGCCCGCCGATGACCTCATTGCCGAAGCCTTGGCAAGCGATGGCCCGCTGGGTGAGCAGAATCTTCTTGCGCTCGCCACTGCTTATGACATCTCTTGTACTGACCTGGAAGAAGGCCAGCTCGTTACCCTGGCGCCTGCCTCTTCGCCATGATTGGCCACGCCAATCACCCCTGGGCCTGCCGGCCCACTATCGCCGACCTCCACACTATCAAGCTCGCTGCTCCTGCTATCTACTATGGGCCTCATGTGAGCAGCTTACCTTCTAGGCCTGCTACGTCATCTCAATCTGCCCGGCTGAGCGCGGACTCCTTTATTTTTCTGTTATGTTCCTCTGTTGTAATCGTACTAGCTTATTTCGAACTTGTACTCTGTACCCTGAGCTCGTGGCTCCCATTTATTTTGAGGCGGCTGATCCCTTTTATGTTTACTCCGTCTTATCGTTGCCCGCGGTTACCGATGATAGTTAAACTTCTCCTGTCTGGTTGGAATACAAGGGGGCTTGGACAGCAACTTAAATGCGATAATGTGCACGCTGCCCTTGAATCCTTGGCTCCGGCTATTCTCTGTCTCCAAAAATCAAAGCTCGAAAATGTTTCTCGCTTCAATGCCGCTGCCTTCCTCCCCCTTACCTTAGGACCTTTGTCTTCAAACCTTCGGTGGGTGCGTCCGGTGGGATCATCACGGCTTGGGACGATAGACTCGTTGATCTTATTAGTCATACTATCGACGAGTTCTCCATTACTACGTCCTTCTCCTTTCGACTCGATAATTTTTCTTTCTCTGTCGTTAACGTCTACGGCCCCTGTGATCACAATTCCAAGCGCGTCTTTCTCGATTCCCTTGCCTCCATCATTTCCTCCTCTCATGGCCCGATCGCCATCATGGGGGATTTTAACCTTGTCCGTTCCCCTAGGGATAAATCTAATGGGAACATCAACCCTACGGAGACCTCCTGGTTCAATGGTTTCATTAACAATTCGGCCCTCATTGAGATACCTCTTCTTGACCGTCAGTTCACCTGGTCGAATCAACAAAACACTCCTATCCTCGCCCGTCTTGATCGTGTTTTCATTAACACCGACTGGAGCCTTGCTCTTCCGGACTCGACGCTTACCTCTTCATATCGACCCACCTCGGACCATGTCCCCCTTCTAGTCTCCACCTCTTCCAAAGCTCCTAGGAGCACCATTTTTGCCTGGAAAACTCCTGGCTTACTAATGATACCTTCTCCTCCCTGGTCGCTGCTAACTGGAGCAGCGTAAACTCCTCTCACGCTGATAACAAGCCTATTGGTCAACTTAACCTTAGACTTAAGCGTATCCGGTCCGCTGCCCGGATCTGGGCCAGATCTCGGCGTCTTCCTTCCATCTATCTTGAAAACTGTAAGACCGTCATCCGCCTGATCGACCGCCTGGAAGAAACTAGGATCCTTGGACCGCCTGAAGTCACGCTTCGCCGCCTCTCTAAGGCCTCTCTCAGTAGGCAAAACTCCTCGCGTGCCGCCTACTGGAGGCAGCGGGTAAAAATCAAGCACTGCATTCTGGGAGATGAGAACTCTCGCTACTTCCACCTTTGTGCCTCTGGGCGCCTGCGCAAAAACCAGATAAAAATCATCGAGGATGATGATGGCACGCCAGTCTCCTCCCACCAGGGAAAAGCTCAAATTTTGCACACCTTCTACAAGGATCTGCTGGGTAAATCGAGCCCTATCACACCGTTACTGGATCTCCCGTCACTTGTCACCTCCACCTCCCTCGACTCCTTCCAAGCGACCACCCTCACTGCACCTTTCTCGATCTCTGAACTTCGGACGCTATTCTCTCCATGCACGACAACTCTAGCCCTGGGCCGGATGGCTTTGGACCAGCTTTCTTCAAAAAACACTGGAACTTAGTCAAAGACTCTCTCTTCACAGCCCTTCAAGATTTCCATGCTCTAACTGCTGACCTTCAGGCTATTAACAAATCCTTCATCGTTCTCCTCCCCAAGAAACCTGGCGCTAACAGACCGGACAACTTTCGGTCCATCTCCTTGCAAAACTTCTGCCTTAAAGCAATTACGAAGTGCCTCACCATCCGCCTTCGCCCGATTCTCCCCAAGCTCGTGCACCCTGATCAGACGGGGTTCATTGCCGGTAGGTCTATTGCGGAAAATTTTATATATGCGGCGACATCGTCCAGACCTGTCATAAGAGATCGACCCCAGCTGCTGTGTTTAAACTGGATTTTCGCAAAGCTTTCGATTCCATCAGTTGGGATGCTCTCGATCTGATTCTTCAGGCTAAGGGCTTCCCTGCGCTGTGGAGGAGCTGGATTAGGGGGCTGAACCTCTCCAGCCAAACTGCGGTTCTTCTTAATGGGATTCCGGGAAAATGGATACAATGCCGCCGAGGCCTTCGCCAGGGAGATCCGCTTTCCCCTTTCCTCTTCGACATTGTTGCCGATGTTCTCCAACAACTTCTCCTGCAAGCCTCCCGGGAGGGGCTCCTTCTTCATCCTATTGTTGACGACCTCCCCTGTCCTATCCTTCAGTACGTTGATGACACCCTTATCATCATTCGAGCCATTCCTGAACATGTCGCAAACCTTAAAAAGCTCCTGGATGACTTCTCCTCTGCTACCGGTCTCCTGATTAATTTCCACAAGAGTACCTTTGTTCCTATCAAAACTTCACCCTGTCTCGCCCAGTCCATGGCGGCCGCCTTCGGGTGCGCTGTCTCCTCCTTCCCTCAAACCTACCTCGGACTCCCCCTTTCACCCTACAAGATGCGCCTTACTAATTTTGCATCAACTATCTCCAAGTGCGACATGCACCTCTCCGGTTGGCGGGGCCGATCCCTTCCAATTGGCAGTCGCTTGGTTCTTATAAACTCCGTTATTACCGCTAAATTTGCCCATGCCATGGCTGCGGGTTTGCTTCTGGCCGGCGTCATTGAAGCTATTGACAAGCGACGACGTGCCTTCTTCTGGATTGGCGAAGAAACCTGCTCTGGAGGACACTGCAAAGTTGCTTGGGATGAAGTCTGTTGCCCTAAGAAACTTGGCGGGCTTGGCATTATCTCTCTTGCTCAGCAAAATGCTTCTCTGCTGTCCAAATTCCTCCTCAAAATTCACTCTAACTGCGACTCCCCCTGGGTCCTTTGGTTCAAACGACAATATGGTTGGTCTAAAAACAAAGATTTGGGGGCCACTCATCACCTTCACACCCCTGTCTGGAAAAGCATCTCTGCTGGTCTTTCTGCCTTCCGTGATCAATCCCTTGTTTCGATTGGGGATGGAGCAAACACGGCCTTCTGGGCTGATCGTTGGCTCGGTCCTATACCTCTCTCAGAAAAATTCCCGGCTCTTTTCTCCCACTCTACTCGCCCTCACGCCCAGGTTCTTGCTGCGTTGGAGTCTGGCTTCTCGCTTGTCCCTCGCCTTTCCCTCCGAGCTGTCACAGAGTTAGCTAGGTTGGATGAGGATATTGCTTCCATTACACTGAACCCTGATGCGCCGGATACCCGAGTTTGTCGGCACACAATGAAAAATTTCTCGAATCGTATGTTCTATGCTAACTCTTTCAGGCACATGCCAGTTGATGAACTTGCTGAACAGTTTGGAGAAGCTCGGCGCCTCTCAAGTGCAAGATCTTCAACTGGCTCACCCGACGTCGCCGCCTCTCCACCAACGAGCGTCGCCACCGGCATCACCTCGCTGCATCCCCAAGCTGCCTCTCCTGCGACGACGACGAAGACGTGGACCATTTGCTGCTCTCCTGCCCCAGGGCCCGTGAAGTTTGGGATTCATTCTTCCCGCCGGCTGATCATGCCCCAATTACCTCCGTCCTTGAGCTGTGGGCCACTCGCTGCCGGTCTCAAGCTGAAGCTACCATCTGCACCGCTATCTCTTGGAGCATCTGGAAGCGGCGCAACGCCCTCTCCTTCAACGGCATCGATGAGCCTCTTGCTGTCACCCGCCGGTGATGCATTGATGACCTCAGATTCTGGGCTCATCGATGTCACAACGCCTCAATAGCTCATCTCATTAATATTTGGTGTATTTCTTTTGATCCCCCATAGAACTCCAAACCTCATGTAATCTCATTTCTTTTCGTTCACCCTGTACTCTTGCTGCTACACATGCGGTGATCATCTTTATATAAAGTTCAGGCCGACTCTAAGAGTCTGCCGTAGTTACAGTTCTAAAAATAAATAGTGCCTTTCGTGAGTAAATCTGTGAGTGATCGACTGTTCAACCCAAAATATTTGACGGATTTACAATAATACCCTGCAAGTCCGAGAACCTCGTAAATCTTCTAGAGAAACTGGAATTAGACATTGTTGCATTGTCTTGATCTTGTCACCACCGCGAGCAAATTTGATGTCCTAGATAGGTGAGATCTTCTTTGGGAAAAGGCAAATCTAGGTAGTTTTTCCTTGAGTTCATTCAACTACGTACGTGAGTTAGAGGACTTGCTTCAAATGCTGAACATGTTCCTGGAATGTAGCACCATAGACTAGAATGTCACTGAGAAACACCTACACACAACAACAATGAAGGAGGGGGACCAAAACTATGTTCATAGCGAGATCTGCTATTTGGAGACCGATCCATGGAGCTATTTTTTGAAATTTTCAAAATGGTACTAATTGTTTAAAGAATTTCGGGAAAATATATCTAGGTGTACATAATGTTAAATAATATATATCTACCACTGTGCAAGTGCAATATCTCAGTTCAACAGTGAGTTGACTATTTGAAGATCTTTTGATTGTAAATGTCCATGTGAGTAGTGTGGCGCCCTGACCTGACTGTTATACAATGATGCTGTGTGTCACCGGTTAAGCGATACAACCGGAGGTTACGGGTTTACCAATCCCCGGCCAAAACCTTTGGCAGGCGTTGCTCGGAATGGATCATCGGCAACACAACACCCCGATTGATGCCTTAACACAGGCACAACCCTCAATGCATAATAGAGAGATCAAGACTTGTGGAACAACTGGCACATCACAGACTCTACGACACAAATCATATAGCTCAACTCTTATAATAGAGAAAGATAGCAAATGACAACCAGAGGTCACTGACCCAACATTACATCAAGCGGAAGCAAATTAGGTTGTTCTAAACAACAAGAACCAACATATGGCCTAAGAGGCCTACAGATAAACATCACAACGCCAGCTGTTCCAGGATGTCCCAAGCTGCCACCTGGGAACCCCAGACTACTCGTCGACGTCCACAAAGAACCCACCTTCGAGGTCGGTGAAGTCCTCCTCTGAAACAAAACAAACGACGTTGAGTTCGACGAACTCGCAAGATTAAGAGCTAATATATGCTCGATGAGGCTTTCAAAGTTATATGGTTGTTTTGCATAAAGCTGATTTTATTTATGAAAACATAACTCAAAGGCATTGACTATTCAGAATATTTTCAAAAGAGGTAAGAAGTACTCTTTTCTTTCATCACCTTTCTCAACATCAACCACCGTACCTGTTCATCAAAGGCACCTCCCCGAATCACCCTCGAGGAAGCTCACCTTACATTTGTGAGTGGTACCTCTAGTACCAGTTTTTAATCATTCCATTACAGTTATTCTATGATCTTACCTTCACTTCCCAAGTTCGTCCATAACCGCGGACACGGCTTTTCGAAAAGATTTAACCCTGCAGGGGTGTACAAATGTTTGCCACGCGTACCGTCCGGCCCATTACCTGCGCATTATCTCTCTTCCTTGGAAAGCCGGCTGGGTGGGAGCGGTGTCGACTTCTCCCTCGTTAAGGACTTTCCAGGATCATCAGTGGCGGTAGGACTGCCAGGATCACAACACCTCGCCCCACGGCCACTCATTTTCCTAACACCACCATCCTCATACCATTCTCAGCCACCAACTCACGCACGCGCAAATGGAAGCCCGAACTAGAGGACCCTGGCTAGCCCCGCTCGAGTTATTTAGTCTATGAGGGTTCCTGCAAATGCATAGGCCTCACGCATGGTTGCACGCTCAGTCTTGGTTCAAGAGGTAAAGAACTCGCACCTAGGCGGCGAGAACGAGACAAAACACCACAACCACAGTGGCCTCTCATCCCCACCTTTAAGCATTTTATTATCCGTCACCACAATTCTCCACCATCAACGATTTATCTCATCACCTGTTTCCACCACAAACCATCCATCGTATAGCTATGCAATTTACTAAGCATGGCTAAGCATCAACATAGCATAGTAAGTATCTCAGGCCACAAAACAATCCTATGGATAATAGGAGGGAAAACAGGTATTGGCATCGGAAACTTAATGCAACTATAGGATACTCTAATCCCAGAAAATTGACATTTAGAACCGCATGCAATATTATAGTGGAGAAGATATTTGCGGAAACATAGGATAAGATATGCTCAGAGGGGGGATTACGCTTGCCTTGATCAGCGTGCTGGTAATACGGATCCTCGCGATACGGTGGTGGCACTTCCACTCCTTGATCTACCGATGCACAAACAATACCGGAGAGGAACAATCAAAACCACGGATAACATAGGTGCAATGCGCAAGCACATGATGACATGACATTTTAAATCCCCGGGAGGGGGATGATGCAACTATTCCGATTAAACGGAGCTCGGGTGCTTAGAGGGGCGCATCCCGGATATCCGTGAATTTAGGTCATGGATCATCTTACTTGTTGATCACGGTAGTCGAGACCCGAGGATTTCACTTGTAGATGCTATGACATGATCAGATGATGCACTGCGGGGTATCGGTGATTTAATAAACACGACAACCACCTAAAAGGTTTGTTCACATATTTCCGGACATTTGGGTAACTCACAACCTTTTATGGTAGACCGAGTGAAATATAATTTAGAACATTTTATTTCCTCTTTTGGAGATGCCCTGAGGATTACTTAACTCCAACAAATTACCAAGACTTAACCAAAATAGGAAGAAAGGAAAAGGAGCAGTAACATATTTGGTACAGGGCATTATCGGAATATCCGAATTTTCAGAAATCGGAAAATCCGATCGGGTAGCCCAACAGAAATTTGGCTAAGGACCTGGTGTTTCCTCGTACTGATGAAGATCGGAAAATCCGGAGCTGCTTCGTTCGGAAAATCCGATCGCTGCGGAGAGCATGGAAAAGTCGACTAAGGACCAAAATCTTCCCGCACTGGACTGGCTCGGATTATCCGAGTTCATCTTCTTCGGAAAATCCGAGAGCAAGGAGATGCACGGCGACGCGCAGTGGCGTGAACGCAAGGGCGGCGAAGAATGCGACGGCGACGCGCAGTACCGAGACGAGGGGAAAGAACAGGGGCGAAGGAGGTGGGTGTGCTCACCCTGAGCACGTTGGCGTCGGCGGTGAGGCTGGGGAAGCGGCGACGGCAGCGAATCGCTCCCGGCGACCCGTGTACGGCGGCGGAGGGAAAACGAGGACGGCGGCGGTGATTCACGGCCTTCCCGGTCGATTCTTGCGGCGAGGAAGTAGAGGAGAGCTAGGCGGAGCTTCCTGCGGTCTTCATTTGGCTCGGGAGCTCCTCAATCGACGGGGAGACGGCGGCGCAACTCGACGGCCATGGCGGCTCGGTGCGGCTCGTGGGGAGAAGGGAAATGGAGGGGACGGGGCAGTGGAGTGGATAGGGCAAGCAGGTGGGGGCCTCGGGAGCTTGCTCTCCTGCAGGGAAGAGGGCAGAGGGGGGCCCCGGTGCGGCGTGCGGCATGGTGGTGCGGCGCGAGCACGGACTGCTCGTGCGGTCGCTACAGGTGAGAGGAGAGAGACGACCATCTCACGGATAACCCGCTGGGAAAACTTTGTTCACCACAGATAGGTCCTCCGCTAATTACAAAGAAGCCCTTTTTTTATTTCTTTTAAAACCAGTGACGTTTCTCTGATTTAATTGAGGCACCAAAACATTTCCAAAAATTATGAAATAATTTGGGTGGCCCTTTCATACCATGAGGAAGCTCCACAAAAATTGGTGCCTCCAAATAAAATGTTTTGGACAACATTTGTTTAAAGAGGTTGGATATGGCATTTTTCTAAATTCAAAATTGTTGCTCCTTTAACAATTTGGAGCAAGTGCAAAATATCATTTTGGAGCTCTTGGAACCTCCTTGACAAATAGGAGATGTCAAAGTATTTTGCTTTGCAACTTTGAATGTCTTCATTGCGTTGTAGAAATGTTGGAGCAAGTTTGGCATTCTAGTTTTCCAATGTTGCCAAACCAAGTTAATGTGTGGTTTAGCAATTTTAGAAAGGATGCAAATGATGCATGCATGCCATGATGCAAATGAGGACACAAAAGTGAAAATTTGGTTCACAAATTTGGGGCTGTTACAATTCTACCCTCCTTACAGGAATCTCGTCCCGAGATTCTAAGATTGCGAAAGAAGTCGGGATACTCCTCACGAAGACTAGACTCTCGTTCCCAAGTTGCTTCTTCCCGGAATGGTGCGACCACTGAATCTTGAGAAACTTGGTAGTCTTGTTCCGGGTCTTTCTTTCGGCTTCATCCAGACACGGATAGGATGCTCGCGATAAGTAAGATCTTCCTGGAGATCCAGCTCTTCATGATTGACCCATGGATAGGATCTTTGAAACACCGGCGAAGTTGGAGACATGGAACACATCATGTACATTGGGAAAGATGACCGGTAACTCCAACTTATAAGAAAGATCTCCTCGCTTGGCCAGAACGGTGAAGGGCCAACATAGCGAGGCGCCAATTTCCCTTTGATTCCGAAGCGGCGAACGCCACGAAGGGGAGAGACACGGAGATAAGCTTTATCACCAATTTCATAGTGAATTTCCTGATGATGCTTATCATAGTAGCTCTTCTGCCTAGACTGAGCAATCTTCAGATTCTCTCTTATGATTCTAACCTTCTCCTCAGCTTCATTGATAATATCTGGACCAAAGAGTGCCCTCTCTCCGGTTCAGACCAATTTAGAGGAGTGCGGCATTTTCTTCCATAGAGAACCTCAAATGGAGCCATGCCCAGACTAGCTTGATAGCTATTGTTGTAGGAGAACTCCGCGAAAGGGAGATACTTTTCCCAATCCTTACCGAAAGAGATTACACATGCCCTAAGCATGTCTTCCAAAACTTGGTTCACTCTCTCGGTCTGACCATCAGTTTGGGGATGGAAAGCGGTGCTGAAGTTAAGACGGTTCCCATGCATTTGGAAACTAGTCCAAAACTTGGAGGTGAATAGGCTTCCACGATCAGAAATTATCTTCTTGGGAACGCCGTGAAGGACACAATCGGAAGCATACAGGTCTGCCAACTTGGCAGCTGTAATGTCAACACGAACTGGGAGGAAGTGAGCCACTTTTGATAGTCGATCAATGATGACCCAGATGGCATCATGTCCCTTTGGAGACTTCGGCAGACCAGTAATGAAATCCATACCAATTTCATCCCATTTCCACTCGGGATAGCAATAGGGTGAAGAGTGCCGGCAGGCCTTTGATGTTCAGCCTTTACCCGTCGACAGGTGTCGCATTCAGCAACATACCTAGCAATTTCCCGTTTCATACGGTCCACCAGAATTGTGGCCGAAGGTCTTGGTACATTTTGGTACTACCGGGATGAATAGAGAGAGGAGATTCATGAGCTTCTTGGAGGATCAACTCCCTCAATTTTCGTTTCTTTGGCACTACCAAGCGGTCACCAAAATAAACAACTCCATTCATTGACAGAAAACATTTGGCCTTCCCGCTAGCAATGTTCTCCTTGATTTTCAGAATACCCTTGTCACGCTTTGAGCATCCTTAATCTGGTCCACAAGAGTAGATTTGATCTCCAGATTTGCAAGGTAGCCGGAAGGAACAATTTCCAGGTTCAAACGGGCAAACTCTTCATAGAGGGCAGGTTGGGCCTCTTCAATCATCAGATTGTTGCAATAGGACTTCCGACTTAGCGCGTCAGCCACGACGTTTGCTTTGCCGGGTTGATAGTTCAGACTCACATTATAGTCCGTGATTAACTCCAACCAACGCCTTTGCCTGAGATTTAAATCCGGCTGGGTGAAGAGGTACTTCAGACTCTTGTGATCCGAGAAGATCTCGCAACGGTTACCAAACAGGTATGGTCTCCATTGCTTCAAAGCATAGACCACGCGGCAAGTTCTAGATCATGAGTTGGGTAGTTGAGCTCATGCGGCTTAATTGGCGAGAAGCATATGCCACCACATGGCCATCTTGCATTAACACACAACCCAAGCCTTGTAGAGAGGCGTCACAGAAGACGACGAAATCCTTGCTGTGTCCGGCAGGACAAGCACAGGAGCGGACGTGAGCTTGGCTTTCAGTGTTTGAAACTCTCTTCAGCTTCGGCCGACCATACAAACTTTTTATCCTTCTTGAGAAGGTCAGTCAGCCTTGGCTATCTTGGAGAAACCTTCGATGAATCGGCGGTAGTAACCCGCCAATCCGAGAAAGCTTCGAATGTCCTTGACTGACATTGGAGTTTTCCAATCCAGAATGGACTGAATCTTGTCAGGAATGACAGCCACACCATCAGCGGATATCACATGACCAAGGAAGATGAGATTATCCAACCAAAACTCACACTTGGAGAACTTGGCATAGAGGCGGTGTTCTCGAAGTCTTGTCAGAACCAAACGAAGATGTTCCTCATGCTCTTCATTGGTTTTGGAATAGATGAGGATGTCATCATGTAAATGACGACAAACTTGTCAAGATAATCCATGAAGACAGAGTTCATGAAAGTAGCGGGGCATTTGTGAGACCAAAGGACATGACGGTATACTCATATGAGCCATAACGAGTAACAAATGCCGTCTTTGGAATATCCTCCTTTCTGATTTTTATCTGATGGTAGCCTGACCTCAGATCCATCTTGGAGAATACCGTTGCACCAGCTAACTGATCCAACAGATCATTGATGCGAGGAATAGGATACTTGTTCTTGATTGTCACCGCATTCAACGGTCGATAGTCAGAGACTAGACGAGGCACGGTAGAATCCCTCTTCTTGACAAAGAGTACCGGACAACCCCAAGGTGAACTGCTAGGCTGGATGAACTCCTTAGCTAACAGCTGATCAATTTGCTCTTTCAACAGAGCCAACTCTTCCACCGGCATACGGTAGGGCTTCTTGGAAATTGGAGCGGTACCGGGAAGTAGCTCTATGACAAACTCCACACTTCGGTCAGGAGGCATGCCAGGCAACTCTTCCGGGAACACATCCGGGAAGTCACACACCACGTGTATGTCCTGGATTTCAGGAGGGGATTCGCCTTCCATAAAGCAAAGGAGAATCTCAGGTGAGCGGGGTACGATGGCGGACGGAGGTATTGATGTTGCAGGCCAATACTTCACAATGTCACCGGAAGGAGCGGTCACGTAATGGTCTTGGCAGCACAGTCGAGATTAGCCTGGTATTTGCTAGCCAGTTCATGCCCAGTATGACATCAATGCCTTTGGACTTCAGAGCTACCAAGGCATAAGGAAAAGACAAGGAACCTATATTAATCTGGACCTCAGGAGTAACCCCATCGGTTTGCCATTTGGAACCAGGAGTAGCGATCACCAAGGGACGGCTCATTTTCTCGAACGGTATTTTGTGTCTTTTGCAAACGCTATGGATATGAATGAATGCGATGCTCCAGAGTCAAACAAAACTGTAGCTGTATTGCCGTTGATTCGTAACTCACCCATAAGAACGCCGGGGTCTCTTCAGCTTCTTCAGCAGAGATGTGGTTCAGGCGACCACGCACATAGGTCCAGCCTTGCCAGTTGGAGTGGCAGGGGCTCGTGCAGGAGTTATCGCGAGAGGTGCCTTCTGGGGGCACTCCCTGGAGTAGTGACCAGCCTGGCCACAGGTGTAGCAAGTGACTCCAGGTGGAGCAGGTAGCATAGGACGGTACCCACTTCCGCCTATCCCAAGTGTCGAAGTAGTGGGGCGCGGAGGAGGTGGCCTATATCCTGCTGCTCTCGGCATGAATGGAGCACGAGGTACGGCGCTGTAGGGAACAAACACCCTGCGCTTCTTGCTCTCAGAACCCGAGGAACTCTGGTGGTCCCCATGTGCGGGCCTCTTGGAAGCTTCAAGTTCCTTTCTTCCTTGCTCAAGAGTGAAAGCCTGGTTGAACAGCTCCTGATAGGTCTGGAACCTGAAGGGCAACAACTCATAGCGGAGCTGCGGAGTCAGACCCTTGCGGAACAGCTCTTGCTTGTCAGCATCATTGGTCACGTCCCTTGGGGCGTAACGAGAAGATGGTTGAACTCACGACCATAAGTGCGGAGGTCCATCCGTCCCTGTTGCAAATCCAGGAACTCCCTCCTCTTCAAGTCCATGATCGGCTGGGGAATGTACTCCGCTCGGAAGGCAGTGCGGAATCAGCCCAGGTGAAGACATGGTTGGCTGGAAACAAAGCCACATGGCTTTCCCACCAACAGCCAGCAGCACCAACCAAGAGATAGGTGGCAAAGTTGACTTGCTCCGCCAATGGGACATGAGCGCGGAGAACTTGCGCTCCAAAGCACGAAGCCAATCATCAGCTTCCAGTGGCTCCTTAGCATCAGCAAAGTGGGTGGCTGGAACGCAGGAACTCGTGAGAGTGTTGCACTCGTTCCTCCGTGCATTCTGCTGCACCAACTGCTCAAGCAAGCGCTCATTGCGCCCACGGTTCTCCTCAATGGCCATCAAGACCTCAGCCATCGAGGGTGGTGGCGGCAGATCATCCTCATCATCATTGTGGTTACCGCGACCACCACGGCCTCCACGACCTCCTCGAGCCATTCTGGAGATTTGACAATGACACAGTTAGTATCTTTCTCCGAATGGTCGAACAATAGCATTAGCGTCTACACAAGTACACAGACTAGGGACGATAATACTTTGCGAGAAGGAAAACAACAAGATAGAACTTGGGTCAAAGATCAGCATCATGTGCTACTAGTGAGAGTTAAGAAATCACAACTTAACACACTCTAGTTGACACAATCCGGGACCTTATGTTCAAGTCCGTGGGTTAAAACCCAAAGAAAGGATCAAAAGATTAACTCGGTAGAAACATCTGAGTTGATTTGGGATTGCAACGCAGCGGGAGCAACGTGACACATAACACTAAAGGTCGAACCCACCCCGTTTCTAATCATTTTGAAGTAACAGGTGAGAAGTAAAACCTTTAATCAAATCGAGGTAAGATTGCTCCGAGATTAGAGGGTAACCAGATAAGGAGTAAAAAGAATCCTAAGATGGTTTTCACAACTCATTTTTAGGTTAAAATATTTTCACAAACACTAGACTCAACATCGACCAGTAGAAGGGTTTCCTACAGGCAGTACTGCTCTGATACCAACTTGTGGCGCCCCGACCCGACTGTTATACAGTGATGCTGTGTGTCACCGGTTAAGCGATACAACCGGAGGTTACGGGTTTACCAATCCCCGGCCAAAACCTTTGGCAGGCGTTGCTCGGAATGGATCATCGGCAACGCAACACCCCGATTGATGCCTTAACACAGGCACAACCCTCAATGCATAATAGAGAGATCAAGACTTGTGGAACAACTGGCACATCACAGACTCTACGACACAAATCATATAGTTCAACTCTTATAATAGAGAAAGATAGCAAATGACAACCAGAGGTCACAGACCCAACATTACATCAAGCGGAAGCAAATTAGGTTGTTCTAAACAACAAGATCCAAATATGGCCTAAGAGGCCTACAGATAAACATCACAGCGCCAGCTGTTCCGGATGTCCCAAGCTGCCACCTGGGAACCCCAGACTACTCGTCGACGTCCACAAAGAACCCACCTTCGAGGTCGGTGAAGTCCTCCTCTGAAACAAAACAAACGACGTTGAGTTCGACGAACTCGCAAGATTAAGAGCTAATATATGCTCGATGAGGCTTTCAAAGTTATATGGTGTTTTGCATAAAGCTGATTTTATTTATGAAAACATAACTCAAAGGCATCGACTATTCAGATATTTTCAAAAGAGGTAAGAAGTACTCTTTCTTTCATCACCTTTCTCAACATCAACCACTGTACCTGTTCATCAAAGGCACCTCCCCGAATCACCCTCGAGGAAGCTCACCTTGCATTTGTGAGTGGTACCTCTAGTACCCAGTTTTTAATCATTCCGTTAAAGTTATTCTATGATCTTACCTTCACTTCCCAAGTTCGTCCATAACCGCGGACACGGCTTTTCGAAAAGATTTAACCCTGCAGGGGTGTACAAATGTTTGCCACGCGTACCGTCCGGCCCATTACCTGCATTAGCTCTCTTCCTTGGAAAGCCGGCTGGGTGGGAGCGGTGTCGACTTCTCCCTCGTTAAGGACTTTCCAGGATCATCAGTGGCGGTAGGACTGCCAGGATCACAACACCCGCCCCACGGCCACTCATTTTCCTAACACCACCATCCTCATCCATTCTCACCACCAATCACGCACGCGCAAATGGAAGCCCGAACTAGAGGACCCTGGCTAGCCCCGCTCGAGTTATTTAGTCTATGAGGGTTCCTGCAAATGCATAGGCCTCACGCATGGTTGCACGCTCAGTCTTGGTTCAAGAGGTAAAGAACTCGCACCTAGGCGGCGAGAACGAGACAAAACACCACAACCACAGTGGCCTCTCATCCCCACCTTTAAGCATTTTATTATCCGTCACCACAATTCTCCACCATCAACATTATCTCATCACCTGTTTCCACCACAAACCATCCATCGTATAGCTATGCAATTTACTAAGCATGGCTAAGCATCAACATAGCATAGTAAGTATCTCAGGCCACAAAACAATCCTATGGATAATAGGAGGGAAAACAGGTATTGGCATCGGAAACTTAATGCAACTATAGGATACTCTAATCCAGAAAATTGACATTTAGAACCGCATGCAATATTATAGTGGAGAAGATATTTGCGGAAACATAGGATAAGATATGCTCAGAGGGGGGATTACGCTTGCCTTGATCAGCGTGCTGGTAATACGGATCCTCGCGATACGGTGGTGGCACTTCCACTCCTTGATCTACCGATGCACAAACAATACCGGAGAGGAACAATCAAAACCATGGATAACATAGGTGCAATGCGCAAGCACATGATGACATGACATTTTAAATCCCCGGAGGGGATGATGCAACTATTCCGATTAAACGGAGCTCGGGTGCTTAGAGGGGCGCATCCCGGATATCCGTGAATTTAGGTCATGGATCATCTTACTTGTTGATCACGGTAGTCGAGACCCGAGGATTTCACTTGTAGATGCTATGACATGATCAGATGATGCACTGCGGGGTATCGGTGATTTAATAAACACGACAACCACCTAAAAGGTTTGTTCACACATTTCCGGACATTTGGGTAACTCACAACCTTTTATGGTAGACCGAGTGAAATATAATTTAGAACATTTTATTTCCTCTTTTGGAGATGCCCTGAGGATTACTTAACTCCAACAAATTACCAAGACTTAACCAAAATAGGAAGAAAGGAAAAGGAGCAGTAACATATTTGGTACAGGGCATTATCGAAATATCCGAATTTTCAGAAATCGGAAAATCCGATCGGGTAGCCCAACCGAAATTTGGCTAAGGACCTGGTGTTTCCTCGTACTGATGAAGATCGGAAAATCCGGAGCTGCTTCGTTCGGAAAATCCGATCGCTGCGGAGAGCATGGAAAAGTCGACTAAGGACCAAAATCTTCCCGCACTGGACTGGCTCGGATTATCCGAGTTCATCTTCTTCGGAAAATCCGAGAGCAAGGAGATGCACGGCGACGCGTAGTGGCGTGAACGCAAGGGCGGCGAAGAATGCGACGGCGACGCGCAGTACCGAGACGAGGGGAAAGAACAGGGGCGAAGGAGGTGGGTGTGCTCACCCTGAGCACGTAGGCGTCGGCGGTGAGGCTGGGGAAGCGGCGACGGCAGCGAATCGCTCCCGGCGACCCGTGTACGGCGGCGGAGGGAAAACGAGGACGGCGGCGGCGATTCACGGCCTTCTCGGTCGATTCTTGCGGCGAGGAAGTAGAGGAGAGCTAGGCGGAGCTTCCTGCGGTCTTCATTTGGCTCGGGAGCTCCTCAATCGACGGGGAGACGGCGGCGCAACTCGACGGCCATGGCGGCTCGGTGCGGCTCGTGGGAGAAGGGAAATGGAGGGGACGGGGCAGTGGAGTGGATAGGGCAAGCAGGTGGGGGCCTCGGGAGCTTGCTCTCCTGCAGGGAAGAGGGCAGAGGGGGGCCCCGGTGCGGCGTGCGGCATGGTGGTGCGGCGCGAGCACGGACTGCTCGTGCGGTCGCTACAGGTGAGAGGAGAGAGACGACCATCTCACGGATAACCCGCTGGGAAAACTTTGTTCACCACAGATAGGTCCTCCGCTAATTACAAAGAAGCCCTTTTTTTTTCTTTTAAAACCAGTGACGTTTCTCTGATTTAATTGAGGCACCAAAACATTTCCAAAAATTATGAAATAATTTGGGTGGCCCTTTCATACCATGAGGAAGCTCCACAAAAATTGGTGCCTCCAAATAAAATGTTTGGACAACATTTGTTTAAAGAGGTTGGATATGGCATTTTTCTAAATTCAAAATTGTTGCTCCTTTAACAATTTGGAGCAAGTGCAAAATATCATTTTGGAGCTCTTGGAACCTCCTTGACAAATAGGAGATGTCAAAGTATTTTGCTTTGCAACTTTGAATGTCTTCATTGCGTTGTAGAAATGTTGGAGCAAGTTTGGCATTCTAGTTTTCCAATGTTGCCAAACCAAGTTAATGTGTGGTTTAGCAATTTTAGAAAGGATGCAAATGATGCATGCATGCCATGATGCAAATGAGGACACAAAAGTGAAAATTTGGTTCACAAATTTTGGGGCTGTTACAAGTAGACATGTAGAACCCTTTGTGGAAGCACGCGCGCTGCTGCACATGGGGATAGTGTTCCTGAAATCTTCGAAAGACTTATATAGTTTGATAAACAAGGGATGGGCTAGTTCCCGAGGCCTCTCGTTCCTAAATAGTCTGTGTAGTTGATTTTAGTATAAGAGATGCTAGATGAAGCTCGAGAGATAATTCAGTCAAGTAGTTGAGACTTGAGAAGCAAAAGCACGATGACAGGATGGTACCGAAATAGAGAACATGCAAGGCTGAATGAGAATTCTTATCCGAAGATTTATAGTTCGGATAAAAAACTGGTGACTGCGAGACAATCCGAAATCATCAATGTAATGTATATATGCACATTAAAGATAGGAACTATGGTCCCACAGTGTTACAAATATTTAAAATACTTGCAATGAATATAAAGGCCCTAACATTTGTGTTTGGCCAAATGAACTCCTTTGTTGGCCTTACAAACTGCAATGCAGATGCAGTCATGTTTACTATGGGGTGTTCATTTAAGGCTTAACAGAAGGATTTTTTTTGTCAAATTATGCCCCCAATGCACCATTAATATCATTCAATGATACTAAATAAAGGAATAGTAAGATATAGGAAATGCACTCTTTGACATGGAACATACTGCTCGGTGCTCAGAATGCTCACGAGAGGCGGATATATTTCCGTATTTAACCGGGTGTTAGGATTTACAAACATTCGAATTTTATTTTCCGTACATTGTTGTTCCAATATTTTTTCACCTGCAAAGTTTCAAGATTTATTTTCGTTTTGTTTGGGAGAAATTAAAAGAGAAAGTTTGTTTACGGTACCAACACAAAATAGATTGTCCGCATAAGGGTGGGTACCTATCTTGCTGCTCAATCACGAATTTCCCGTTGTTTATCTCGAAGCAGAGTTGATCCTTCATGGATTGGATACAGTTAAACATATTGTTCAGTGTGTTTGACTTCGATCAACCATGTTAACTGTGACCATGACTACTAGTTCCTCGGATGTGTATTCTTGTATACAACAATCCGTAGCATATGAAACGATGAGCAGACGCCATGCAAATACATATCATGTGGAGAAATACTCGTAAAATGCCTCAAGTTGTGGACGACCGATGTGGAGCCTATGAAACGATATATGACAATATAAGTTTTCAATCACAATAAAATGTAACAATGGATAGATCCCAAAATCATATAATTTACGAGAACATAAATAATAATTTTTAGGGTTAATTTTTCGAAAAATATATAGATACAAATGTTAAAAAGACCCAATCTAGGAGATGTTCTCCAGGATTTAAAACGGGGGAAGTGTTTCCATATTAGCAAGATTAATCCTAGCGTGGGCTGTTGTTCAAGTGGTTTGGAGTCCCCAAAGAGAAAGCATGAGAAATGTTGGTTGAGAATGTATTTATTGTTAGAACGTGGATGATGATACTATATTGTCAATTCTTTCGTATTTGGATGCTCCCATATGATCTTGTGGATGAAAACGTTGTGTCACCAGCTGAAGCTACTAGACGTATTAATCATCGTGTCAAGGTCTGATTATAGATATGTGTGATGAACCGTTTATGATAATGATGATGATGAAAAATTGTGTAAGCAGTTAGGATAATGCTGATTAAAGATGTGTGTGATTAACCGTTTAGGATAATGATGATGACGCCAATTTTTCTTCTCGCCACACGACCATGGAAATTATCCTTGTCTCCTTTAGGCAGTCATAAACAGTTAGTTTGAAAATAGTTCAACTCTCAAAGACTAATTTAGTTCATTCGTCAAGCTCAAGTATATATATGCACCCTAACTATTCTCCACGCTTCCATGCCACTTTAATTACGATTGATAGATTGAATGAAAAGGTGGAACGGACAATCCCCCCCCCCCCCCCCCCCCCCCCACCCCACTAGATATAACTATTCCTTCTCCCTCACATGCTAAGTATTTGCATGTCTCTGCTCACGGTCTCCTTAATTATTTGCCTTTCTCCTCCTCGGCCACTCTTCATTCATAGGCATGGAAGGTATCAGCAATTTGTAATGTACACGGGGGCAGACTTGAGTAGTTTGGGATAGATGGTAGAGATACAGAGAGAATTGAGAGGGACGAGACATTCCAAAGACGAAGCTCTGTTTCAGATCCCGATTCACATTTCCTACTAGTTCATCGATGCCTTCGCAAGACGAGCGACTACCTCTATTTATCAGCGGGTCCACTTGAAAGCTCCCATCTGGTGCCACCGACTTGGTTCACCCTTCTCCGGATTACAACGTTGCGTACTGTCACGCGCCCTTCTCCATTCGACGCCAGCTACCCGTACCATGGTATAACATTCTCCCCTGCTTGTGTTTTGGCACGTATCGTCTTCTTCCTCCAGCTTTTGACAATCCACCCTTTCCTGTTTGTGTTGCCTGCCTCCCTCCAGTACAGCGAGCTTCTTGGCAAGGGCTCCTCAAAGACTGTGTAAATTTGTTTGGTCGATCACTTAATTTTTTCTGGTATTCTTCGTGTGGGGAGTTGAAGTCTGATAGAGCTAGCAGGATTCTCCATCGTCCTCCAAGGTAGCGAGATTTGACGGAAGCCCGTCTCATTGCGCCAGAACATGCAGTTGTGCGTCTTTACCTTTCCGCGCCAACTGATGCGCAAGAAGCATTGGACCTTGAATGTAAAGGATCAATAGTTTGTGACAGAAAAGTGCTCACCTCCTCTTACGAAGCGCCTTTAAAAAAAAGAGAAATATGCACAGAGGGATGGATATAACTGATATCTGCTAAGACCAACTTGTGTGCCACCGTGTTCACTCGCCGTAACATTGTATACATCCCATAGTAACGATAATCCAATTTCTGGTGTGGCCAACGAGCAACTGACATCTGAATGTATGGTTGAAACTTCACGAACACCCTGTCACCAACTTCAGACTCACGTTCGGTTTAATGTTTGTCCGACTGGTGCTTCATCCTCTTCTGGGCACGCGAGCGTTTTTTTCCGGGTGATCTTTGGGCACAAATGAGTTGTCATTGCAGTAACTCTCTCATCACTTCATGCTCAGGAATCCATGCTGCCAGGTCCAAAACTAGGCACTGATCCACCTGAGTGTAAACCTCATGCCACAAGCGACCAAAGAGAAAAAAAAATAAGGAATGTTGGTTGAGAATGTGTGTTATTGTTTGAACGTGGATGATGATACTATAATTCCATTTTTTTCGTATTTGGCTGCTCCCATATGATCGTGTGGAGTGGATGGAAACATTGTGTCACTAGCTGAATCTAGAAGACGTATTTATCATCCTGTCAAGGTCTGATTATAGTTATGTGTGATTAACCGTTTAGGATAATGATGATGCCGACAAATTATGTATGCATTAAGGATAAAGCTGATTAAAGATATGTGTGATTAACCGCTTAGGATAATGATGATGACGCCAATGTTTCTTCTAAACCCACGACAATTTAGACGACATGCACCCCGTGCCCAACTTTAACTTAATAAAGCCACACAACGGCATGACCAAGCTGGTGAGAGCATTGGTTAAACAGGTGAAAGTTTAGGATTACAGGCCTCTTGGCTGAATAAAAGACAGGTTCTAGCGGCAACAGGTGCTTAAGCTGAAAAACAGAACCGCCCAGCTCCCACAACTCTAAAGACAATGGGCATTATCATTGTCTCCTTTAGGCAGTCATAAGTAGTTAATTTGAAAATAGTTCCAAAGACTAATTTAGTTCATTTGTCATACTAAGAGCATCTCAAGCAGAGCCCGTAAAAGGCGAACTTCGATAAGCTTCGCCGCAGCTTCCTGTGGTCACCAGATGAGGAGGCTTCTGGAGGGAAGTGTTTGGTCAGCTGGGTCAAGGTCTGTGCCCCCACTTCGTTGGGTGGGCTGGGCATCAAGGACATGCAGGCCTTCAGCCGAGCTCTACGGTTGAGATGGGAGTGGTTCAGGTGGACTGACCGTGGGAGGCCTTGGATTGGCACTGAGACGCCGTGCGACAAGGTCGACAAAGCCCTGTTTTCGGCGTGCACAAGGATCCAGCTTGGAAACGGTGAGATTGCCTGCTTTTGGGCTGACAAGTGCCTTGACGGGGAAGCTCCTATGCAGATTGCGCCTCTTTGCTATCCGCTTGCTAGGCGGAAAAACCTCTCTGTCAGAGAAGCCCTCTCCAACGACAGATGGCTCAGCGGCATTCAACGTTTATCGACCGAAGCACAGCTTGATCAATTCTTTGAACTTTGGCAGCGGCTGCAACTGGTGATCCTTAATGAGGATAGGGACAAATTGTCTGGAAGCTGATTGCAGATGGACGCTACTCGGCGAGGTCGGCATACCATGCCCAGTTCCTGGGAAGGATGCATCAACCCTTGCTGGACTTGGCATGGAAGATCAGAGCGGAGGGCAAGGTCAAATTCTTCTTTTGGCTTGCCGTCCAGAACAGAAATTGGACAGCGGAGAAGAGACGTGATCGGGGCTTGACTCACAGTGACCTTTGTTGCCTTTGTGATCAATGTTTTGAGATGGCCGATCACCTGGCCCTAACTTGCCCTTATGCCCGTGAGTTGTGGCATTGCTTTCAGGCCACATGTCCCTCTTCTGTGCACATGGCCGAGGCCAACACATCCTTGGGCGAGTGGTGGGCAAAGGCTAGTTCAGGAAAGTTGGACCAGCTTAAGCACAAACGGCTTTCTCTGTCACTTTATATCATATGGCATATCTGGAAGGAAAGAGGAAGACGTGTGTTCCAAGATGAGACGATGCCGGCTTTGGCTCTGTCGGCCCTTGTTCGGGCTGATCTCGAGTTGCTAAACATCGCTAGAGGAGTTCAGGCAACTCATTCTGCAACTTGAGTGAGTGAGTTGAGTTCGTGGCATTGATGTGTGGTGCTCACGGTTGTGAGTGTGAGTTTGTGTTGAACGCCTAAGGGCTGTTCGGGTGTTGTATGTGTTTGTTCCCCCTTCTATAATGAAATAAGGCAGAGCTCCTGTCGTCCCGGTGAAAAGGCGAACCCGCAGAACTGTTTCATTTTTTGACTCGAAACGAGCCGCGGCGGAACATCACCCTCAAACTTAAACTGTAAAATCGAATATTCCCTTATATTCTTTTCCAACATCTTCTTCTTCCTCTCGGTCGGATCGATCCAGTACCTGCGTGCCCCCGCGTGGTAATCAATTGATGCAGAAACAACGCTAACGTCGTCGCGTTAAGCTAGCTACCTAGTTGTAGGAAAAGAATCCATCAGGAGCTAGCTAGCTGTGTGTTGAGCTAGCTATGCTCGATCGATCCACGAGCTAGCTAGCTCGCGTTGAGCTAGCTACCGTATGAATCGATTCGATGCAGGGGATAGCTAGCTAGCTCCCGGTGAGGTGGACCTGGACATGTGCATGCGCTTCCGCCGGTCGACCGACCTGAACCTCTTGCGGCCACAGCTGTAGCTCCTCGCGGCCGCCATTGTTGCTGCTCTCGCAGCCGCCGCCTATCCTCGCTGTGTTGTCTGTCTTCACGGGCGCTTCCTGCCGGCGCCGGCGCGCCGACGGGGAACTCCGGCCAGTGACGTGCGGCCGCAAGATATGGAATGCACGGTGAGGATTTCATCTCGCGAGCGTTGACCAGTTTCCACGCGCCCATACATGAATTCTCAAATTGCCTAAAAAACTCCATGTTTCCAGGTTGTGGCTACGAATACACGGGAGACCTCAAAAGTTTTTAGGGTTTGACCAATTTTACAGGCTCTGTTCGGGACGTTTTTTCAACAAAATCTATAAATTTACAGGTTTGATCAGTTTTTGCGGGCTCTGTTAGAGATGCTCTAAAGTATATATGCACCCGCCTGTTCTCCATGCGTCCATGCCGCTTTAATAATGTTTGGTAGATTGAACAAAAAGGTGGAACGTACAATACCTCTCCCCACTATCTATAACTATTTCTTTCCCCCCGCATGCTAAGTATTAGCATGTCTTGCTCTCACAAGACTCCTCATTTACCTTCTCCCTCGCCGGCCATCTCATTCGTAGGCATGGAAGGTATCAGCAATTTGTAATGTACATGGATACTGACTGGAGTAGTTTGGTATAGATGGTAGAGATACATAGAGAATTGAGAGGGACGAGAAGTTCCAAGGACGAAGCTCCGTTTCAGATCCCGATTAACATTTCCAAGTAGATCATCAATGCCTTCACATGACGAGCGACCACCTCTTTTTATCAGTGGGTCCATTTGAAATCTCCCATCCGGTGCCACCGACTTGGTTCACGCCTTCTCCGGATTACATCGTTGCCTGATGTCAGCCTGTACCATGGTCGTAATTAACATTCTCCCCTACTTGTGTTTTGGCCTGTCCCCACGCCGTTGTGGTCTGATAGAGCTGGTAGAATTCTCCATCGTCTTCTACGGTAGCGATATTTGACGGAAGCCCGTCCCGTTGCGCCAGCAGATGCAGTTGTCTGACTTTACCTTTCTGCACCAACTGATCTGCAAGAAGCATGGGACCGTGGCAAAGAAGAGCTCACCAATGTACTGTATGGCCTTTTTGAACTGAAAAACATGGTATGCCCAATTTGTATGCGACCTTGAACTGAAAAACTTCAGGAACACACTATCGCCGACTGCAACTCACGTTCAGTTTTTTTTTTGAGTTAAACTCACGTTCAGTTCAATGTTTGTCGTCCTAGTGCTTTACCATCTGCTGGGCACAGGGCTGTCCCTGTGGTGGGATGGCCTGTTTCCTGTAGCCTGCTACGAATGGGCCAGCTAGGCCTTTGTTTCTCCGCTGTGCGGTCGATGCCCGTTGCCGGCTTTACGCGAGAATTGACAGGCCTTTGACGCAGTGTGACGCTCGCT
The DNA here is from genome assembly GCA_947311845.1 of Poa pratensis. NCBI lineage: Eukaryota > Viridiplantae > Streptophyta > Magnoliopsida > Poales > Poaceae > Poa > Poa pratensis. The sequence continues at coordinate 3,502,988 of CAMZMU010000085.1, read as the reverse complement.
CGATTTGATCTTTTATAGCTTTCAAATACTAAAGGATCGAATTTGGAAGAAGATCCAGGGATGGTTGGAGCAAGCACTAGCTTCTGGCGGAAAGGAGGTTTTGATCAAAGCTGTTGCAATGGCAATTCCACTCTTTTCTATGTCGTGCTTCAAATTACCGGCTGGTTTATGCAATGCGATCAACGCCATACTCCGTAGCTTCTGGTGGGGCTGCAAGGATGGCAAGCGCAAGACGTGCTGGGTGTCATGGGAGGCAATGTGTACCCCTAAATTTGCTGGCGGATTGGGATTCCGTGATATTGAATTATTCAATCTAGCCATGCTAGCTCGCCAAGCATGGAGAATACTTCAGAACCCTCTATCATTAAGCTCGAGGATTCTAAAGGCTGTCTACTACCCTGATACAGATTTTCTGGAGGCTTCCCTTGGCTCTTCCCCATCCCGGGTTTGGAGAGCACTTATCGAGGGGAGAGACACGATGAAGCAAGGCCTAATCAGAAGAATCGGTACTGGAGAAGACACTCATGCATGGAACCAAAACTGGTTACCGCGTGATCACATGCTACGGCCACTTGTGTGCCGGAAGGCGGAACCACCAGTTAGGGTGGCGGATTTCATCGACTCTACCTTGGCGAGATGGAATGCAGAAAAGCTGTGCGAGTTCTTCATACCAATGGACATCGAAGCAATTCGATCGATTCCGCTGAGTACCAGGCGGATTGCAGACCGGTGGGCATGGCATTATGAGAAGAATGGAGTCCTCTCTGTGAGGTCGGTTTACCGCCTCCTCATTACCACAAAAATGAGGCGGGAAGATTGGATAGAGGAGCGACCAGCTGCCTCTGATACAGCTCGGGAGGGGAGGCCTGGTGCTTCTAGTATAAGGGGGTTATGCCCAAATTTTTACTGTTAATTCTTTATTATTTTCAGCGTTATTATGAAACATTTATCTGGTGCTTCAAAACAAAAAACGAGAAAAGATGAAATAAAATTGGTTGATTCACAGAGAGCATTTATTCACAATATTTTGAAGAGTAATTCGGACACTCCAAGAAATCCATACAAGTTGGCGCAAGTTGTTTCCATGGGGGACAAAGTAATGTAAATTCGAAAGATGAGACCCAAACAGAAGACAATGTTGAGATCAACACGGAATATAACAATGTGAGTAAGACTTATTCAATTCATCTCATACAATACCTGCTAGTGTTGATGACCTAGGAATTAATCATGAACACGTATTTTCTTCCGTAAGGGTTTTTTACATAAAAATGTGTTTTTTAACTAAACTCGAATTTATTAATTGGCAAACACACTTTTACATCATCCATGATTAGAGCGATAAAAAAATTCTTTACTTGTCTATACTAGGGCCCTAAATTTTAGTTTCGCCCCGGGTCCCCTGAAATCTCAGGACCGGCCCTGGCTGGGCATGCAAGAGTTGTTGTTGCAGTAATTCTCTCATCACTTAACGCTCACGAATCCAAGCTGCCACGTTCAGTACTATGCACTGATCCAACTATTGTGTACCAAACATCACGCGACAAGCCACCCAAGTTTATCTGGAATGGTGTGATATGATACCCACTGCAGAGTGAACTGAAGGACTGTACCAATATTCGGAGAGTTGCAACCAATGAAACAAGCTGCCAGGAGATGAGTGAAAAACACATCTCACATACACTTCGAAACATTGGATAACCCGTTCTATTTGCCGGCACTTTGGTGACGAAAATAATGACTAAGTCGAAGGCAGTATCTTGCCAAAGTGCGCTTGGAGAAATGCCATCCCTACCCGAGACAGTATTTGTGCCTCGTGCAATGCAGTAAAATGATGCTTCAAGGAAATGAAGTGACTTTATTTCTAGAATTTTTCCACAGTGATCTAGAATGTGTCATGATTGGAACTTGGAAGAACGAGAATGCCTTCGATGAAGTCGAGAGTGAGAATCTCCCACGATTGGTTTGGCGTGCCCAGAGGTTGAAGTTACCGGCTGGAATCACCTCTCTGTTTTTTCCTCGTGACAAATTGTGCACTGTTAGCAGTTTTTTGCATGCATGTCCAATTAGAAAGGTGTTTCACGCGCGCTGTCACGTGATGATAAGTGGTTTCTTCCAAAGTTGACCCCCAACCCACGTCACCTCTGAAGGAGGCGACGCGGGGCGAGGGGGAAGCTCTCTAGTTCCAGAGTTTGGTCCTGCTTCTGAATTTTCAGTTGCGAATGTATGGTTTGGGGATAGAACCATAAACATTCTGCAGCTCAAAAGATTTTGTCCTGAAACTTTTCTTTTATTCATTTGTTCTCTATCATATCATCCATTTTGAAGTTTCTCCTCAGTTTCCAAGTTTTAAATCCATGGACGCCATTGACATATCCTGCTCCTTTAGTTTCTCTGTATAATCATTATAGGTTCAACCTCCGCAACCAGTATTTGACATATAAGTAGTACCACTTTCGTACCGTCTCACACGATCCAGAAAACGGTGTCATTATGAGCTATTATCATATTGTACCCACCACATACTTCCAATTCCGTGCTATATATCTTGGCAGAAGCATGTTATGCATCAATATTTTTTTCATCCAGCTACGCCGTCTCCTTGATGCTCAACTCGAGATTGTTTAGAGGAGGTCTTTTCCTCTATATTTTTGTTTCACCTTTCATTTATTTTGCTGCTCAAGCATTTATTTCCTAGAAATGGGTGGCATTAGGAATATATCGCACATTTACTTGATAAACGATGAAAGTCCATGGAAAACCAGTCGTGCATTCAGTTTACTGCCAAGTGCCATCTATGGAGATGACCGATAGCTGGAGCAGCATTCGCAGGCGGTTGTGCAAACCAGTTCACTGGCAGGGGGACAACGGAAGACACTTCTTGCTCGCATGTCGCCTGGGGAACTCCTGGAGCAATCCCGTGAGGCGGTACCATAAGTAGCATTCAGTTCCTTGTTAAAGCTGCCACCAGTTTCGTTTTCTGTACGTCTGGCCACATCCACATGCCCATATGCATAAACATAACAGGCAACCTTTGTGTTCGCTCTACCCAGATCACATCACATGCATGATTAGAACTTTTAACCTTTCATTCCTTATGAAAACCAGCTGATCATACTCTGCATCTTTGTTTCACTCACAATCAAACTAAACTACTTCTCAATGTTTTTAGTTATTGTGGTTTATGGTACAGCTTATGCTGAATTTAAACTGGAGTTCATTGCTGAACTTCACGAAGTGATGGAGACCTGTGTCTATCCTACCATTATTGGTGGTGACTTCAATTTGATTAGAACTAGTCGAGAGAAAAATACTGGCAACATTAATCACCACTGGGCCTATCTCTTCAATGATTGGATCAACAAATGGGGGTTGATTGATCTTAAGATCTCTAATCGTAAATTCACTTGGTCTAACACCAAAACTCCCCTGTTATGGCCACTTTAGATCGTTTCTTAACTACCACGGCCTGGGATCAGTTATTTCCTTTTTCTTTGGTTAAAGCACTGACCAGGATTGGTAGTGATCATACCCCTTTGCTTTATGACTCTGGCTCCTTGAGGATGCCTGCAAAAAAGCTTTTCCGTTTTGAGAAATGGTGGCTTAGTAATGAGGAGTTTGCTCCTCTAGTCTCTAAAATCTGGAACTCCAATTGCCCCAAAAAACTCTCTCATGAAATTTGGACTTTTAAGTCCGGAACCTAAGAAAAAACCTAAGGGGCTGGAACTCTAATGTTGAGGCAGCCGCCAAGAAAAAGAAGAGGGACCTTTTACAAGAATTTGACATCCTAGACGTGTTCTCTGAACAAAACCGTCTGTCCCCTGAGGAGATTTTGAGAATGAAAGAAATCTCACAAGAGCTCAAAACCATTTGGTCCGTGGAGGAATCAAAAGCTTGGCAACGGTCGAGGGACAGAGACATCCTTGAGGGTGATAACAATATCTCGTACTTCTTATCTATTGCTAGCCAACGCCGTAGAAAAACGAGAATCTCTGCCCTCGAAGGACCTTTGGGTCTGGTGGAAACTACTCAAGAGATACTGAAAATTGCTACTGACTATTATAAAGGTCTTTTTGGGTTTGGACCCAGGTCGAATATGCACCTGTCCCCTGATTTTTGGTCTCATACTGAGTTGGTTTCCCCCTCAGAGAATGATGCCCTAGAAAAACCTTTCTCTGAAGATGAAATTAAAAATGCCATTTTTGGTTCTTATGCTGCGGGAGCCCCAGGTCCTGATGGCCTGTCGTTTCTCTTTTACCAAAAATTTTGGGATTTGATTGAGAAGGACTTTATGGCCCTGGTGACTGATTTCGAAAACGGTTCTCTTCCTGTTGAGAGACTCAATTTTTCCATTGTTACCTTGATTCCTAAGGAAGCAAATGCTACTGACATCAAAAAATTTCGTCCCATTTCCTTGGGTAATTGCTGTATTAAAATCATTTCTAAGGCTTTAACCAACAGGCTTTCGCCGGTTGCAGATCGTTTGATTTCTCCGAACCAAACTGCATTTCTCAAAGGCAGATTTATTTTGGAAAGTGTGGTAGCTGCCCACGAACTCCTTCATGAGATCAAACGATCCGGGGACCCTGCTCTTGTTTTAAAATCGACTATGAAAAAGCGTATGATAGAGTTAATTGGGATTTCCTTGAGGAAATGCTGATCTCTAGAGGCTTTGGAACTAAATTTGTTGGGTGGATCAAAAAAATTCTTTACAACAGCACCATGAGCATCAGAGTTAATGATGAGACTGGGCCCTATATCGTTGCTGGTAAAGGACTCAAACAAGGGGACCCCATGTCCCCCATTCTGTTTAATCTGGTGGGTGGTGTCTTTTCTAAGATGCTTGGAAAAGCTGCTCATAACAATTTGATTTCTGGTATTCTTCCTTCTGTGCCCTGGAGGTATTATTAGCCTCCAGTATGCGGACGACACCATCCTCTTCCTTAAGGAAGATGAAAACGGTGCCCGTTATTTGAAATGGATTCTTTCCTGTTTTGAAGCAATGTCTGGGCTCCGTATTAACTACCACAAAACTGACCTCATGACTCTTAACATGTCCCCAGAAACAGCGAAATTCTTCGCTGCTATTTTCAGTTGCAAACTTGGAGACTTCCCTTTAAATACCTTGGTGTGCCTATGCACTACAAAAAGCTGAGAAAAGAAGACCTTCAACCTATAATAGACAAGATTGTTTCAAAACTCTCGGTTGGAGAGGGAGACTCCTTTCCTATGGAAAGAAGTTGGCCCTTCTGAAAATTTGCATTTCTAGTATTCCCACTTACCTCCTCTCTGTCATTCGTTTCCCCAAATGGGCCATCAAAATGATTAACTCTCAAATGGCACACTATTTTTGGGGTAATATTGATGACAACCACAAATATCATTTGGCCAAATGGGAGCTCATCTCCCAGGAGAAGAATTTTGGGGGCCTTGGGATACATAATATTCAGGATTTCAATCTTAGCCTTATGGCTTCTTGGGTTAAAAGATACTTTGCAGCAAATAATCAACTTTGGGAGAAAATCGTTGACTTCAAATACAACAATTCTTCTCCGAACATTTTCTGGGGTTCTGATCTATCTTGTTTCCCTTTCTGGAAATCTTTTCTTGGGCAGCAAGAGCTTGCAAAATGGGCTACCGCTGGAAAATTGAATCTGGCACCCAAGTGAAATTCTGGCTCGACATCTGGTATGGCAGTTGTTGCCTAGCAACCTCTTTCTATGATATCTTTCAAATCGTAAATGAAAAATACATTACTGTTGCTCAAGCTTGGGATGGGTCCAATCTGAAATTTACCTTTAATAGATGTGTTGATCAGGGTTTGATGAACAGGTGGCTTGAGCTACTTGGGATTGTGGGAAATTTAACTCTTTCTTCACTCCCCGACTCTCCCAGTTGGATGCACACCCCTGATGGTGTTTATACATCTTCTTCTTTTTATTCTATATTGAATTTTGGTGGTGTTGCTCCCGAGAATACACATAAAATCTGGAACATTGCTGCTCCGGTTCGTGTGCAAATCTTTCTCTGGCTTCTCATCCACAACAAACTATTAACCCGTGATAATTTGCTGAAACGTCGCCCTGTGGCTGACCCTACTTGTGTATTTTGTTCTGAACTTGAGTCATATCACCACCTGTTTTTTGACTGTGTGGTAGCCAGAAATTGTTGGTGTGTCATTGCTGATATTACTAACATGCAAATTATCACTGACCTGGGATCCCTATGCAGGACTTGGTCCTCTGGAAAACAAGACATTTCGAACACTCTCTCTACTGCTTTGCTCTGGGCCATCTGGAACTTACGCAATGCTATGTGTTTTCAGGGTGCTGCCTAGTCAAGCATGAAGATGGTATGGGATCTGGTGGTCAAACTGCTTCATCACTGGAAGCCTCTCTTCAAGTCCTCCGCGCTGATGGATCGCTGCATTAGGGTGTTGGAGCGCACCCGTGGAGAGCTCCTAAGAATCGCTTGGACCTGAAGCTCTGATCACCTTCACTTCGAAGAGCATCACTTGGCGTCTGGGTCTCCCTTACTGCTTAGTTCCTTTTCTCTGTGATGGTGGTTGTGAAAAACTTTCGGATAACCCTGGTTTCTGTAATAAGTAGCAGTTCCCGGATGCTGTAAACCTGTACTCGAGTGCTTGCACTCTGTTTCATTTCATGAAAATGGAACAGGGGGGAAACCCCTTTTATTCTAAAAAAATGTTTTTAGTTATTCATATGTAGAAGACTCCAGGGATAAGTATGATCAAGCCCTTATATTATATTATATTATATTTTATTTCCTATGGTTATCCTTATGTGGTAACACTCAATGACAGTACGTATGAAAATATCTGCTATGTGAGACAGAGGTGTGCTCCATGTAAGACAAGAACTACAACAACTTACCTTGGAAGGCATCGTGACGAAAATATTTTATTCAACCCTCCTAATTCTATAGCTTGCTAAAATTATTTTGTAAGGACTGATATCTGTACCGGGTTATTACAATGCCACTCTAATTATGATTGGTAGATTGAATGAAAAAGTGGAACGTACAATACCGCTCCCCACTATATATAAATATTCCTTTTCCATGTGTGCTCTCACACGGTCTCCTCATTTACCTTCCTTCTCCCCGGCCACTCCTCATTCATAGGCATGGAGGGTATCAGCAATTTGTAATGTAACTCACTACCAATTTCAGGTGTTCGGCATAGATGGTAGGGATACAAAGAGAGTTGAAATCTGATAGAGCTGGAAAGATTCTCAATCGCCTTCCCAGTTAGCCAGATTTGACGGAAGCCCGTCCCGTTGCTCCAGCACACGCAGTTCTGTGACATTACGTAACGCTACCAACTAATGCGCAAGAAGCATGGGACCTTGAACAACATGCAAGAGATCAACAGTTTGTCGCAAAGAAGAGCTCAGGAATATAGTGTGACAAAGTACCTTTTTGGGCAGAGAAATATGCACGACAGGTTGAATATGACCGGTATCCGGTAAGTCCAACGTGTATGCGATAGTGTCCATTCGTTGCAAGATTGTATACAGCCCATAGTAACGGAAATGCAAATTTCTGGTGTGGCCGACGAGCAACCGACATAAGAATGTATGGTTAAAGGCTAAAGCTCTAGGAACACGCTATCCGCCAACTGCCAACTCATGTTTGGTTCAATTTTTCTCGTCCTGGTGCTTAATCCGGCCTCTGCTGGGAACACGATAGTTGTTTTATTTTATGATAACGAGCGCTGTATTATTCAATTTTTTAAAGTATTGCATCCATGCTCTAAATAATTGGGATGCACACAAACACCACAATTTCCAATTTAAAGTAGAAACAAAAGGCGAAAAATAAGTCATCAAGAAAAGTAGTTGATCGCCTATGATCGCTGAAAGTTTTTCTAAGTCGCATAATGTTTTTTCATAAAGCAATAACTACTTGTTTGCAAAGGTTGTTTTATCTCCATTGCTCTACCTCGTGCATCCCCATGGATAATCAATAATGCAATATGTCTGCGAATATTTTTTTTTTTTTGATAGACGAATAAGAGGGGTTGGGAACAGGGCGAAGCTAGAAATTTATACAACTTGTGTCATTCTCCTAAAGCTGCCGGTGTCATTCTCAATTTCCTATAACATTGCTCTTGTTCTAAAGAGGATTACCATAAAATTATTGATGTCATTTGATACCAATGGTTGTGCTCGCTCCGCCTCTGGTCGGGAATAACTCTAGAGTTTTTTGTGGTTGATCTAGAGTAATAAAGTTGGACAATAAGTGAGCACATTGTCTTCTGTCACACAGTTAATTCACATAACATTCTGAACTACACTCATTAATTACCACATGTTATCTCTCATAGCTTAGCAGCGCTGGACATTCTACAGCCAAATCACTTAAAATCCTGAATAACATTAGCCAAAGGATACAGACGACAACCACTTGGCTCTATTCTATCGTATCAACGATGACAACATGCCAAAGCGTTGGCTCAATGACACTGAAGGTGCACCAATCACCTTCCTTGATCCTGTTGTCCCGACAGAAGGTCCTCCAACCTTGCCCAAGATGGTGGGCGGCTCTGGCCCCATATGCTAGACCGCGCACTTGCCAAGACCTGGAACTGTCCATCGAGGTTTTGAGGGTGATCCTGCAATTTTCCCGGAACCCGATTGCTTTGCAGAACGACGAAGTTAGGGACTGCAAACGTTGCATCACACAAGTTAATAAAGAATATATATATGCTGTTAATATCAGAAAAAGAGATGATTGATTCAGTGCTTACAATATGGCGTTCAGGTGCGTTAGTGTTGATCTCCTTCTTGATCCAGGACGGTGGCCCAATCTCGTAGATACATTTGTGCAGCATTGGCGCCGATTGTTTCTCCAAAGCTTTAGAGCTTTTTGGCCTTTTTTTGTCTTTAGCACTTGGCATGTCGTTATTACACTCTCGTTTCCTACTGGATGAAGGAGCTTCCGGTTCCCTCTTTAGTTCTGTATATTCCAAAAAGACAACACAGAAGTAAGAAATGCATCGATCTCATAATTTGATAACCTGCTAAGATTTTGGGAAGACCTGAAACTTACTTGTTTCCCCACTTTTCTCAGTGTGCTCAAGTTCACCTACATGGTCTTTGAATTCTCTCTGGTATCCGTTGGGCCCAAACACCTGGACTGTAAACACCATATTGCCTTCATACTTCAGTAGAAGGTCATCCCTTTCAGTGATACCATGAAACTCCAAAAACTGTGACCAACCGTGTGCAAAGAACACATCTGATCCATCCTTCTCAAGCTCAATCCGACAATGCTTGCTGGGGGGATCGAAACAATGGCCATCTTGCTGCTCAGGTGCTTTTCAGAGACGTAGCGTTGCACAAACTCAGCTGGAATAGGCTGCATGCAAGAACTCATTAAACAACAGGATGTACTTGGTACCATCTTAACAATAATATATTGTTTTTTATCTAAAAAGCTCACGTGGTATTTTCAAGAGTGAAATATGAACATCCCACACAAGATTACTAAGGAAGAGTGAGCATACCATCCTCCTCACAAAACTGCGATCAAGTACCAGGATGAACTGCGGCCTATGAGCACCACCAATGCTGCTCCGAGTAGCTGCAACTGAAACGTGAACAAGAAAGAGATGCTTAATTGACTATCTATTAGTAGATTTTTATTAAGACAATAAAAAAGGGAAGTTTCAGAGTTATCAATGCAAATGACGGATCCATTTTTACTAATGGCACCGTGAAGACACACATGACCTCTATTATTGACCTTAGCACTGAATGCAGGTCTATTATTTGAAAGTTATGTAGATGATAATTCTAATTTTTTTATTTCCAGATTGCATTTTTTACACCATGTGAAATTCTCAGTCAATCAGAATTTGTTTCTAAGCATGAAAATATACCTCAATAGAATATTTCTCCCTTGCGGCATACTACAGACAACAGTATGTGATATTGTGATGCCTCTGCTTATTCAGTTTAATTTTTACATGGCTGCACAATATGCACCATAAATAAATCTCAACCTCACACTTCACATGCCTTTTTCTCTTTACTTTGTTACTAATTTTGCCTGTTTGTAAATTATCTGGTTTATAAAGTTTGCATATCCCTACGTGCACCAGGCTCACTCAAGCTTCATGGACAGGCCAAAGAAGAAGAAATTGAAGACAATATTAGACAATCTGCACCGTGCCTTCCGTACTTTATGATTAATTTTCTAAAAGAGCTGAAATATGTACTCCCTCCGTCCGCGAATAAGTATACTTCTACCTTTTTTGGTAAGTCAATATTATTAAAGTTTGACTAACTTTTTAGGGAAACATGTCCACATTCATGACACTAAATGGGTATCACTAGATTCTTCTATAAAGTTGGTCAATGTTTTGAAAAATTGACTTAGCACATATGCTAGATGTAGACTTAGTCGAGTCCGGAGGGAGTATGCTACATTGCTGATCAGGTAACACAAAGAGGCACATTGTGCTTGATGGATTGTATAAATTTTTCCTTTGTTTTTGTATCGTATGTAGCACAAGTTGAAACATGTTCTCCATAGTACTCACAGTCACATGTCATGTTTTGCCTGATCTCACACTCAACTAGCAGTACGAAAAGCCGGCCGCACACATTGAACTGTATCTTCCTCCATAGGAATGACACAAGCATCATGTTCTACCCAGGTCGATCTCGCACTCAACCTTCGGTAGAAAAGAAAGAATTTTGTAAATGAACTATCTCCTCCACCACGCGAAGTCAAATATATGTTTACATTGTATCAGTGGACAGAAGCGATCCAGACTTAATCTACACACGTCGATCTCCCTGTCCATTGTCACTAGAATAATACTTTTCCCAGGTGTTGAATTAACTCCATGCATCTTTTTTCATATATGTACACAAGATTATCGTATCCTAAATTTCTCAAACATTCTCATTAAATGATAATATTGTTAGTTTAGCTCTGGCAATTAGTCATTTGTACAGGTAACAATATTATCTTGCTTAAGAAGTACTCTAACCGTCTAGCGTGTGTGCTTATCAGATCATTTGAACATATATTTCAGTTATACCAAGCAAATTCCCGCAGCAAACGCTCGGGGAATCATCTAATTATTTTGATATTGTGTATAAATCAGACTGATGTGGTAGTTTAATTGAACCAAAAGAACATAGATCGAACACAAAGCTGAGAGGCAATTACTTTCTTAAATGGCAGTTAATTAATTTATCTTTCACCAAAGAGAGTAAAACAGACCTAATCTAGTTATCAGAGGCAGAGTATATCTGAACCGGTGAGTGAACGGCCGAACTCGTTGAGGCAGCCGGTGGTGTTGAACGCTTTGACGGTGAGCACGCACCGTCCTTCGTGCCGAAGCACCAAGAGCCAGTCGACGCCGATTCCGTGGTCGCCCACGAACTGGGGCCAGCCGCGACCTAGGAACGCGCCATCGCCGTCGCGGCCGACGTCCACGTGCCAGATCTTGCCGAAGGAGTTGACGACGAGGGCCGTGCAGGTGGTGCCGCCGCCTGCTGCTGCTTCCTCCAAGCGGCCGGCGAGCTCGTCGGAGATGCGCTGGACAATAATCATATGGTGCATTAGTTGGCTTTCGTCGCGAAGAATATTATTGCTATCTAGAGATGGAAGCGTCCTCCTTACCAGCTTGTGGGAGGAAGCATGCACCAGCACCTTCATGCGCTTGGTCATGGCGACGGCCGACGGCTAGCCGGGTCCTAGCGAAAGGTGGGGGAACTGGGGAACTCACCAGTTGTACTGTGCCCTCCACTGTTTCAATCTGCATACTGCAGTAGTAATATGTTAGTCCAAGAGGCAGACCTGGACGGGACGTATCAATCTGCATACTGCAGTAATCAAATGCTCCAGGACGAAAGCAAAAGGATACGATCGCATCATCATAGCCAACCTGAGACTACCCACAATGGGTATCATAGGTGGTATCATGCATTACATGCATGCAAAAATCTGACGTGTCATTGTAATTAATGATGTGAGAGTATGTAGTGGTATCATAGGTAGATACCGTAACATAACGCATTTCAATGCATATTGAGTCTACAAACACAATAAATGCACTGTTACATGATACTACACTTATGTTACTCCCACTATGGGTTTAGTAACATAGAGTAGTAGTAACATAAGTGTAGTATCATGTGCATGATACCACTATATGATACTCTCCATTGTGACTAGTCTGACAACCCAAGTCAAGCATGCATGAATGCCTCGCTGAGTTCCAATGCATAGCCTACATTTAGCGGCGTGACCAGTTGACCAATTGTATCGTCCCTCGTTCACCCATTCGATTGCTTCCATTTATTATGCATATACATCGTCTCCGATTTGGATGTCGGTCCACTTCGATCAAATCGATGGCCTGTACTCAAGTAGGTGGACCGATCGATAGTTAGTGGTGGCGCGAGGGTGAAGATCAGGAGTAAGTAGAACCGATTCTATACCTAATAATAAAACCATTAAGGTTTCTTGTGATACGTCATTTTTGTTTCCAGTTTTACCCTCCCACCAAATCACATAATACATCCAATTGTCACGGTATCGATTCGATTTGTTTTGTTCGCTTCTGTTTATACGAATCCCCACGATCCTGCAGCAGGAGAGAGAGGAGCGGCGGTCGGATGCGCGGATGGACAGGGGCGGCGCGGAGGCGCGGATGGACAGGGCCGTCTGTAGGCGGCGCAGATTGAGAGGGCCGGCTGCCGGCGGCGCGGATGGAGAGGGGCGGCACGGAGGGAGAAGGCGGAGCGGCGACAGGCGGCGCGGATAGAGACGGGGCGGCCGGCGACGAGGAGGGGAGAGGGCAGTGCAGAGGGAGAGCGGCGGCGCATGAGAGGCGGCCAAGTGCCCGAGTCCGATGCGATCTCTGCGGGAGAGAAAGAGAGAAAAACGCGTGTGCGTGCGTGCATAACGCTCGCATAGTACAGGCAACGCAGCTCGACAACTCACTGAAGGAGAGCAGCAATCGTCCAGACCTCTCTGCGAGTCACAACTCACTGAAGGAGAGCAGCGAGCTAGGCTGAGGCGGCCACGCACGGACCGGCCGACCGGGGAGCCACCGACGCCGGCCGCCCCGAAGGAGTATGGGGATCTGGCGACTGGGCCTCTCGCAGAGCACTGCGTGTTGAACGAATATTTAGATCGATGCATTAGCTAGCACCGATCGATCGATTAGCCAGCTACACTCAAGTTCAGCACGGATTGTTCAGCTAGATACACAAAAGCATGTATCGATGTACCGCCAGGCTGCCAGCTACACGAGTTAAGCTAGCTATCTCACTGATTCCACGGACGAGGTCGTGACAACGACGGTGCTTTCATGGCGTGGCGAGCACAGGCCACGACATCACACAAAATAGTCGGAATTGCATCTCTTCGCCGTGAACTGATAGGATTCACGTCAGAAATAGAGCCTCCTCATCATGGAATCGGCCTCGAGAGTCGCCAGCGCCGGCGCCACCGGGAGCATTTACCAGCTTCGTTAAGTTTGATTTAGTCATTGTTAACTTTCAGCCTACCCTCTAATTATTTTCTGGACTCGCCGTTGCATGGCGCCATGGCGTGATTGCATAGGAGCCTTAAGCCAGCTACTCTACTTTCGAGCTCCAGGGCAGCTGCTTGTATATGTGTCTATTTTGTGCTACTACTGAAAGCTGCTCTGTTTCTGAAACAGTTTAGCCGACGATGGTTCGGTTTTAACATTCAGACTTAGTTTTTGGTGAGCCGACAAACTCAATGGCAAGCATGGCGTCAAAATCTTCCCATGGCAGCAGTGTATCCCTTCTATGCACGAATTAGGATTAATTCAGTGGTACCATTAGTTTCAACATGTACGGGTATTAAACATGCCGACATGCTGAACAATGTTTGGCAATCCAACTACATGAATAACAGTTCCATGTGCAGAACTGAAATCCGAATTCAGACATACCACATTGGGGACTTCCAACAGAATTGGAATGATACAGAAAACTCAACGACAAAATATTGTGTCACCATAGCAACCCACGGTCTTTGTGCTATCTATTATATACTAAAAGCAAAATGAGTTAGCTAATAGAGCCACCACGTTAAGCCACATCATCTAAATTAAATTTAGTCGTTAGATCTAAAATATATGGCGAAGATTTTATCTTTAAAGTTAGAGTTATGTAACATAGTTTGACACGACTTGGTTGGAACGTGACAGGTAAAAGGAAAGAAAATCTAACTCAAACGTGTTAGCAAAGGAGACGTGGACTCCTTTTCCATGGTTTACCAAAAAAAAAAAGTTACTCCATCCATTAAACACGTACTTCCACATGATAATAGGCGCGTCCGTTTAAAAACCAGGTCGTGTAGGAGACTAAGTTTTTTTTACCCCTACCTTGGTTAAAACGTGATACCTGAAAGGAAAAGAAAAAAAAAACTGAAAACGTGGTGGCATAGGATATGAGCTATATGGATAGCTTAAATATAATTAACTATAATTAAACTGATCACTATGTATTTTTCCTGTTTTATTTATCCTGAGTTTCTAAGTTTATTTAAAATCCAATTTTCGAAAATTGACCAAAGATGTAGTCAGGTAGCAATAAATACCAACATTAAAAAAAATCATAAATCAAAATTTTATAATCTCAAAAAACTTTTTACGATGATTCTATTAATAATCATTGTATATTTTAGGTGGTATTTTATATATATTTGATCAAACTTTGAAATGTTAAAACACATGTTAATTAACTATATATGAACATGGAACCATTGTTTCCACGATTGAGTACACATAATTGAAAATTGTATTTGACAGTCATGAGACCAACTCACAAGAAACTCCTGCAGAAGTTTTTTGGGTGGTGGAATTTTAAAATTAATGAAGCCACGACACTATTCACAGCACGTACATTGTTTTAAATTCTTATTGAATATACATTAATGACAAATATATTCGTTTGCCATTAGATTAATACTCTTTCAAAACGCATGCAGGAGTTCAGAGTTCCGAGTCGTTTTTCATATAAAAGAAGTGACGCCATTAGTCACATTATCAACAGGAATGACACTCAAACTAAAAAACATTACCAGCTTAATGACAAAAATAGGGCTGAGTCAGCACATAATCTCCCACCGCTGGAGGAATATTCCGATTTAGTGAGACACAACGCGTAAGATACAACATTAGTCGACACACAATCAACAAGAGCATCACTCACACTATAAAATATGGTGGTTTAACGATACACATAGGGCCAAGTCACCACATATTGTCGATCGGTATGTTCCATATTTAGTATCCACACAGCGATGAAGATCACGATAAGTGAAGAGTCTGGAAAACCTATAATAGTACTTCTCTAACTATCACTATGGATGTATGAACATGTTAACTGATATCTCTAAAAATAAAGGCCAATGTTTCATGATGTTCACTTTTTCTAAACAAATGTTGCACATGGTGATATGGAGTGAGTAAACGAGAGGAAGAAACATCAGAACACGATAATTCTCACTATTAAATAAGACCTACCTATAAAAGAGGACACATTTTGTTTTGATCAATAATTTTTTAATCAAAGATAACTAACCTCCCATACTGATCTAACATTGTGTAAGATTATAGTTCACTTTACCAATCCAATATCTTTTCCATGGGTGTTTCAACATATGGCATGATAATGCATTGTCCGCAAATTTTAGACTACCAAATATGTACTTGCAAACGTGATATTTTTATTACCAAAACATTTGCAATAGCTGTAGAACAATTTTGCTTACGATGTCGATTAAACAATATTTTTATTTATTGAACACTTTCAACCAACATCAGATAATGCCCTCGCATTTGGAGGGCCACCATGCTAGTTTTAGAAAAAAGAAAGACGGTTGGTTAACTTCAAAAAATTACGTAGAGTACTTTCTAACCTCGGGGCACTGATACTTCGTGGTTATGTACATACTTCAGTCCCTATTGTGAAGCATCCGAGGTATGGCTCTAGACGAGTGTAATATGCTTGCGTGAAGTATTTTAGATGGAGGAGAAGTCACGGTAAGATTGTTCAAGCACTAACTAAAACTGAGTTGCGGAGAAGAAAGTAAGAATTGAAGACCATTTCCTAGATGTACTACCAAATTGCGGAATTTATAAGTTTATGTAGAGTCGAGCTAAATATTAACACGAGAAGCTCATGAGCTTGAGGATTTTTTTTTCATAAAGAGTGGTTGAAGTGGATAACCCCATGTTGAAGTGGATTATACCGAACAACTGAACCATGATATTTTTTCAATCTCTCGTGCAAACCAGCGACGGGGGACGGATGTACCAATTAAAATTTTGTTTGTGTGCCTCTCCAACCAGATTTGAGTCTCCCGTTGCAACGCACGGGCACGTTTCCTAGTAGACTACAAAGACAGTATCGACATCGGATAGTACGTCTGTACGTGTGCCAATGTGCCCTAGAAATTCAAGCATGGAATCCTGAGGCATAGTTCAAAATAACTGGGCTAGGGAGTGGACCGGTTCGTGGTTCACCGATTGACCTTGGTTCGCTCGGTTCCCTTGTTGCCGGTTCAATAGCTACAAAATATTGTTTTACTTCAGTAATTTCGGTAATATAGTAGGTCAAAATGCTCAAATGTCAAATAGACTGATTTTCCCACAATGTACAACAAGGTAGGCAAGCCGAGGTGGTTATTGGACCAACTTTGGTGCCGATATGAGTCCAAATCTTGGTGCCTTCTAGGAGTACTTATTTTTCTCTCCCAGCACAAACATTTCATTCATCCTGTTCAACCACCCGCTTTTTCACCAAATAATTACCCGATTTTAATTAAAAAAACATTCGGTTTATCTTGGTCTATGGCATCGTTGGCCCGCTTCGCTTAAAATGCCGGCATTCACTGATTTAGTTTTTTTTTGGCTCCGACTGGGTTCTGTCTAATTTTTGAAACTATTATTTTAGAGCCTTTTTTACTAAACTCTAATTCAGCATAATTCTAGACCACTCACTAACGGAATATATATGTCTCCTTAATGCGGTTTATTGGGCACTCCGAGGGCCGTGCAGGAGCCCACGTCCAGGACCTAGGTGGAACCAGAGCGCCGGTGCACACAACGTGTTCGACCTAATGGCATATATTATTCACTAGCTACTAATGGTTAGAGATAGCGTTAACTGTTTTCTTCTTCTGTTTTTGCCACGTAGACCTGAAGGGTGGGTCTTACTATCGTAAAAACGTGTTAACAGGCTTAAACAGATAAATCAATGCTCCACGTTACAGCATGGCCCCAAAGTGGTATGTATGTGTTAAAAAACCTAGACATGATGGTTATGTGTCAGCTTGTGCGCAAATGCGGTGGTTTTCCGTCATTTGGTCTCGCTCTTTTGACATCATGGCGGATAATCGGTTCATGTCATGTCTTGTCAAAACACATATTTTGGGAAAAACTATGTGGTTGGCGGCTTGTGCACTTGATTTTCTCGATGTGTTTAACTGTTCCACCGAGAATAACCTAGTGCACTGCTCTTGCGCAATAAGAATACCCATTGCCATTGCGGTTAGGGCACCAAAGTGCTCTCCAAGCTAAAAACAATCTCTCCACAACATCAGTGACCGACCAGCGGTTTCGGGACGAGAACGTGCCTGGCGAGAATGGTAGGACGGAAGATGAGGAGAATTTCCTCCCCTTGTATGAAGCAAGAGTGCCCTTGGACTCTGACCCTCCATCGCCTCCTAGCGACCACGCCGACGACTCAGACGACAATGATACCGACGAGGAGGACCCGGTCAAGGAAGGGGATGATGATAATGATGATGATGATGTTGCTGCTTATGATGATGGTGGTGGTGGTGGTGATGATGGTGATGATCAAGAGGAGGAGGTTGCAGCGGAGGAGGGGGCCTGACCCTAACGACGACCACAACGTCGAAGATGAGGCAGATGACGGCTACGATGTTGACGGCAAGAGGCAAACCCCGTCGTCGACAAGGACGATGACGCAAAACCGCCATCGAAAAAGAAGTAGTACTAGTAGCATTAGCAGTAGTGTTAGAACTAGTATTAGTATTCTACGTAGTTTGTAAAAGTTGTCACAAGAACATATTCTGAAAAAGAAGCAGTAATGGAAACAATATTGTTTTCCCAAAAAAAAATCGTCAAGTTATTGTTAATCATGGTAAAACAGATGAAATGGACGAATAAACCACATCTTTTTAAGAGAGACCACGGTCGTGTCCCAGCTATCAGCGCTCGTTAGTGCATTTTAAAGGTTAACGGGCTAGCTTGACCGACAGAAACACGCCGTTTGATCATCTGTGAAACTCGAGTAAAACGAAATGGGACAAATGTGAGACAAATTAAAGGAGTGGGGCAAAACAGAGTACCTAGTATTAACCGAATTGGGTTAGCAAAATTAAAAAAAAACTAGTAAATATGTCGTGCCGCAGTCTCGGTTGAAATCTTTCTTGCAGTGAGCGCCAGTTCAGACTTCAGAGACCTCGATGTACTCTGTAGTCATGCTGCCGAGAATCTGAACGAACTCGTGTCACTTTCTGATGCAGAGTAAATACGCCGCGTCCCAGGCGATTTACATCTTTCTAGCAGTGAGCGCCGGTTCATGACCTGGCTGTACTGTTCAAGCTGGCTGCGGAAAAGCTGAAAGAAGTCGTAGACGACTTCCTGATGCCTTCCATTCCTCACTAGAGATGGAACTAAGCAAGCAATCTGGAAACGAATAATTTGGTATTCCTTGAGAGTTCACTAAAGAGTACTTCCACTACCGCTACTTTCGAGAGACACCCACAAGGCCACACTTAACTTCTGTGATTGGTTGTAATACTACCAACTTGTGGTTGATAGGATTTATAAGGGGCATTCTCTACTGAGAACATAGTGAGCTTATGATGGTAGTTTTTCTTCTCATGTACAGCAGCCAGGGAGTTGGTGGGTCTTTATAAGGTTGTCCCAATAGGATGAGAAAGGCATGCAACTGAGTCCGGATAGGACAAGAAGTGGGTATTTTGTTTTAAATCTATACTACTATTAAAAAATAAACATGTTGGATACTTTAAATATAAACCGTTTAGTTGTCTATCAACAATCCAAATTGTTCTGACGTCGAGCACCAAACAACTTTTAACCATGTCAAACCATTTTTTATTCTAAAGTTGGAAAAAAGAAAGGCGACCTCAACTCTGTTCGATTCGTATAGGTACAAGAAGGAAAGGAAAAAAGAAATGAGTGTCCCGATGAAAAATAGTGTCATGAGGAGTACTGATGGCACCCGCATCCATTGGGTGTGGGTAGATCTTAACCAAACCCGCACTCGCGTTATCATATCTTAACCATACCCACACCCATATCCACGTCTAGGTATTAATTTTGTACCATACCCGCACCCGTGTGGGTATTTAAAACCCACGGGTAAACCACCTAAAAAATCATTCATCTACAGTATATAAAAAACCATCGATATGTATGCTCAATAATCCACTGATTCAACAAACGACATATATATGGATGAAAAGAAACAATAAAATAACAAAATGTATATGAAAATGGATAACAAAACAACCCATTCATCAACGCGTAAAGCTCGCCACTGCCAATGTCCATGGATAGCAGGTGCGGTTGTGGCCAAGCCGGGTACCGCGTCCAGTGGAGTGTGTACCAAGAGAGCGGGATGTCGGACTGGCGGAGGCTAGTGGCTGCCTGGTTGGGGTGAAGGACAGGGCGGTGACAAGGAGCCAGGTGGAACATTGTTGTATCGATCTAAAAGTAGTGGAAACTAGAGGAAATAACCCTATGTACCACAGATGTACCGCGTAGTAGGCTGGCTGCCCCAGGAGGACCTCCGGCGCTAGGTACCTGCACCGCACGTTCCACAGCGTCCATACGGAGGGGCCTCGGTCATGGACATGGCGAGGCCAAGGTCGCATATCTTGACGCTGACGCAGTCGAGGCCGACTAGGACGTTCTTGGGCTTGATGTCCCGGTGGACGACGCGGCAGAGGTACATGTG
Organism: Poa pratensis; assembly: GCA_947311845.1. Taxonomy (NCBI): domain Eukaryota; kingdom Viridiplantae; phylum Streptophyta; class Magnoliopsida; order Poales; family Poaceae; genus Poa; species Poa pratensis. The sequence goes on along the minus strand of CAMZMU010000085.1, from coordinate 3,482,949 downwards.
CGCGGCGCTGGCCAGGAGCTGCCGCATGACGCAGCGCACGTCGGCCTCTGGGGCGGCCGTGGCGGTGGTGGCAGAGGACGCCGTGGAAGCTCCGAGTCATGTGCTACTCCTTCAAGAGCTATGCACGTAATCTATCCACTTCAAATTATTCCTCAACCAATACCTGCTCCTAATTTCTTGGTGTCAGGCAACGCACTAGGTGTTTGACAAAATGTTAGCTTGCTAACTTTTCAACTGTAGTGGAAGGATGCATTGAGTGTAATCAAAATAATTCCCAAGTTTATTGTTCCATCAACTTGCAAGATAATCATGCTATGCACAGCAGATACACGTATCAATCTTGATGCGCTTCATGTGTGCTCCTTCACTATTGAATTTACTTCTCATACTCCACCACCAAATGTTCCTAATTAATTCATATAAAATAATTCCTCTAATTAAAATATATTTGTGGTTTTTTATAATTTTGTAATCAATTATTTTTCCGTTTTAACATTTTTGTTTTGTTTCCAGCCAGTTCGTGAATATTTGATTTGTGACGTCCAGAAAACATACGCTCTAGTTTTTTTCTCCATTTTTACTGAAGACTTGCACAATACCCGTGCGTTGCAACGGGTGAAGAAAAGTTAAACAATTCTTACGAAAACTAAAATAAACAAAAAATGGTCTTCACTCAATTTTTTCAATCAAGAGGCTTCGGTTTTCCTAATAATCAGTGGCACATCACAGTCTAGCACAAGGCTTTTTCTAAATCCCTCTTTTACCCGGTGACACGATGTTAAAATGACTTTTCACTATCTCGATTTATCCGATTCGCAAAGATATATGAAGGTGGACACAACTCTTTTAGATGCAGACGTGGTAAAAGTTGATTATGTGACTCGCATGGCTCCATGATTTCTAGATAAATCCTAACCCATATCCTAGTGTCCATTCATATGCCTTGTCATATGTCGCCACTTATCCACCCTCACCATAGATTTCCTCACTTGTAAATGTTTTGTTCCTTGGCTCGCACGCCTTCACCTGACTCCTTGCTCAGATTCACGAGGGTTTGTTCATGAAATTCGCAGTGTCGCCGTTATGTTTCATACGGACATGTGCCTCATGGCTAACCCTAGCCAGAGAGAGGGCGTCGTGCGCCGATGGACCCGAAGCCCACAACCGCGGTGTGCCGTTATGTTTTATACGGACATGTGCCTCATGGCTAACCCTAGCCAGAGAGAGGGCGTCGTGCGCCGATGGACCCGAAGCCCACAACTGCAGTGTGCCTCTTTATATTTATTTTTGCATGACAATCATCTCAATTTGACTCGTACAAAAGTCTCGGATGTGCTTGGGCTTGGACGGAGGTATTTTTCTAGTATTTGTTACTGATCATGAGCATAGTATTTGGGATATTTTTTTTCCATGGATTATCGGCATGTTGTTAAAATTAATTACAAATATTTGTTACAAATATTTTTCCATGAGCATACCCTTTTCTTTCTTATTCGATCCTATAAAAAATCCGATTGGTAGTTGTGCACGTACATGTTCTTTTCTTTACACATGTAAATTCGATCTTTTTTAATGTTACGCTGCCGGATAAGCCCACCAAGGCCCCAGCCTCAAGGCCCAGCTAGCGAGCTCGCTTCGCACGCACAGGAGGACTCCGTGCAGCGAACACGCGCACACGGCTGTTGGTTTTTTCGCGAACGTTTGGTTTTTTTAGCGAACAGTTGCGTCCGAGCGGCGAGCGCACAAGGTGTGTTGGTTTTTTTAGCGAACGTCTGGTTTTTTTAGCAAACAGGTGCGCCCGCCGTACGATACGTACCGTCATTAGTTCACATTATATAGTATATAGTAGAGATCTAACGACCTACGGACCTTATTGGCGATGCGCTTCTGTTAGAGTATACGTGTACGGTTTGATATGGTAGTCTAGGATAGAGTTAGGATCTATTTCCATATATTCCCTACCTTGTCTTGTACTCCAAGTCGGTCCATTGTACGCCTATATATACTCGTCCATGAGTCTCATAATACATCCACCAATTCCACCAATCTCATAATTCTACATGGTATCAGAGCGGCACGATCTGACCTAGCCGCCGTCGCCGCGCTTCCGCACCGCGCCGCCCCCGGGGAGGTCGATCTCCATGATCTCCGCCGGGGGCTGCGCCGCCCGTACCTAGGGTTCGTCCGCCGATCGGTTGATCGGCTGCCCTAGCGTCTTTTTTTTTCCGATCTTTAGATCGGTTTTCTTTTCTCCGCCGGTCACTCGATCAGTGTTTTCTTTTTTGGTTTGCCGATCATCGATCGGATTGCGTCGCCCACCGCCCGTCGTCCTCGCGCCTCTACTCCGACAACGGCATCGACCTGCACCGGCCAGCTCCTCGACAGCCGGCTACCGCGGGCGACTCGCCGGCGCCGACTCCGCACCGGTCGGCTCCTTCCAGCCGGCTACCGCGGCCGACTCCGCACTGACCGGCTCGTCTTCACCGACCGCGCAGCCAGGCCGGACGCGCCGTCCAAGGGACGCCTCGACGCGTCGCCACCGGCTTTTCTCGCTTGCAAGGTCTCCATCGCCGGTTCGTCTTCAACGTCATCGACCGGGACTTCACCGACAACTTCGCCATCGATTCCGATCTGCGCTTCGTCGTCGCCGCCATGGCACGTACCGCGCTGCGTCGGTCTGATCAATCGAACGCGTGCCTGTCTACGCCAAGCACGTCCCCGAGCACGCGTCTATCACCGATCGAGTTACAGGCTGCCGCCGCGTCACCCCTTCGGACTGCCGCGCCGCCGCCATTGGTCCATGTTGCCGGCTGCCAACTCGCCTTCCCTGGCGTATACGCGGCTGGCGACACCCGCCGTCGCCCTGACCCGCGCACTGCTGCTGCGTCGCCTCTTCGGGCCGTAGCGCCGCGGCACGCGGTCCACTCCGCCGTCCCCGCGTGTCGACTTCTACGTGGTATGCGCCGCGTCGCCTCCCTAGGCGCGGGAACGCCACTTTCCACGCATGGTCTTCGTCAAGCCGCTGGGTTTCTTCCTCGCCTACTTCGAGTAAACGCCGCCGCCTTCTACAGGTAACCTGCTGGCCACCTCAGGCCGTCGTAGGTCCCGCCGACCACTCCTTGTCCAGGCGTCCAGCATGGCCACCCCAGGCCGCCGCTGCCTTCGCCGCCTTATAGGTCTTCGTCCACCACGACCACGTCGCCAGCGTCATCATCCCCGTCCCCGACTACGTCTACTCCGACAACCGCGGACTGCATCGACATCTCTCCCTCTACGTCGCTCTGCGACTCGCAACCGTTCAGGAGGCCCCCTATGCTAGTCCCTCCGACGCTGGCGTATGGTTCACGGTGGTCCCTGCCCCCGCACGCACGGTACTGGCAACACCGGTGTGTGCCTTCGTCCCCGACGTGTCCCCAGGTCTGGCAAGCCCGGGTCGGCGCCTCGTCTACATCGGCTTCGACAACGTCTTCGACATCGACTCCCTCCTCTACGACTGCCTCGACCGCGTCACCGACTTCTTCTATGCGTACTCGGCTCTGGCAAAGCCGGGGTATGCCTTCGTCCCCGACATGCGCCTTGTTCCGGCAAAACAATGGCCGCACTTCGTCCTCGACGGCTTGTGCTACGTCTTCTTCGGCATCGGCATCCTCGACGACTGCCTCGACGTGTCTCCATCAATCTTCACGCGCACTATGCGCTCGCGGCTTCTTCTGCGTCTACCTCGACACCGGCAACCCGACCACGACATCGACCACGGCGACCCCCTCGCACGGCTACCACGACCAAGGCTGCACCGCCTAATGCTCTCGGCTCCCTCGACATCGGCAACAAGGGCTACCACCTCGCTTGAGCTCCTCATCAGCTTCCTCTACAGTCCAAGCTCTGCGCCGCGACACCGTCCACGACGTTCCCGCTCCTACTGCGGGGGGATGTCAGCCCACTGGACTCTACCTCGGTTTCTCTCCAGTCTGACCGTCCACGACGTTCTAGTTGTTCACGACGCTACCGCTACGACTGCGGGGGATGTTAGAGTATACGTGTACGGTTTGATATGGTAGTCTAGGATAGAGTTAGGATCTATTTCCATATATTCCCTAACTTGTCTTGTACTCCAAGTCGGTCCATTGTACGCCTATATATACTCGTCCATGAGGCTCAATAATACATCCACCAATTCCACCAATCTCATAATTCTACAACTTCAGGCACACGATGTATATTGCGTTGTAATGGTACCAACCTATTGAGGTATCACCAAACGAAATAATCCACGTAGATCTTGATTTTTTTCTACATGTAAATTGTTTCCTTTAAAAATAAAGACGTGGGTTGCACGTACATGCCAATTAGTAGTTAATAAAAGAGTACCATTGGTATCTTCTTCATCACACGACTAACTTCGGTGACATTTGTGTTGTAGGAGGAGCTAATGAAGCTGTCAGAGGTTGTCTACATAGGAGAAGGAAGAGATTGGTCATTCCTCTTCCCAAGGCTTACCGTTGTTGTTGATTCAGCTCATTGTTGCTTTTCTAGCAAGTTTTTTCGTCTTTTGTTTCTCTACATCGGTTGTCACTGGAACGCGCGATGGACAACAGGGCTTCTCTCGTGACATTGGATTCAACGTTAAGAGTTAGGAAGATGGAAAATCAAATTTGAGTAGAGTTTATCATAACATTTTATCCGTTGCCTTTGAAGTGGAAGTTTCACACTCTAAATTAAGAACGTTTCTATGGGTAAGTGTTGTCTATGAAGCAGGTCACACTTATGAGTTGGGTTTTAGGATCCATTTGGGAGCTCTGTTATTTTAAAGTATTCTGTTAATACTTTTTTTTTTCGATATAAGGAGCCTCAAATTAAAGAGACTCCCAGTTTCTAAAAAGAAACCAGGAGTGGATACAGGGTCAAGTCTCAGCTTGTCTTTTAAGAAACCGCACGATTGCGCCGAAACACTACGGCAACAACCTGATGTCTACAGGAAACCAGAAGGGTGGACACTCCCACACACTTCTGCCTGCGACATCCAGAACTATAACAACTAAAAACATCCAGAACAGCTATTGTTTAAAACACCTTACAGCAGGTTTTCTCATGTAGATCAAGGGCACAACACGGAGGTGGCAAGAATCAACACTGTATTCTGGCAACAGTAGGATTCCATCCGTGCATCCTCCCGAAGATCTCACGCGCCACCTTTGACAGCAATTCCGCACCCCGCTGCAGAATTCTTCGCAGTGCGCTTTTCTGCAATTTTGCCCAATCATGTAAGAGACAACAAGCTAAAAGAATTACTTCTAAAGGATCTTTAATATACTTCTTTTGGAAATACGAGTTATTCTTTATTTTCCACATCGACCAACAAATTGCAACAGCTCCAAGCATCACTACTTTCCTCTCAATTCCGAAGAAAGTAGCTGAACATTGCTGATACAATTCCGCAAGAGAACTTGGCACACTACTCAAATTAAAAGCTACTGCTACCACATTCCAGGTGAGTTTAGCCACCGGACAAGCAAAGAAAAGATGATCCTGTGTTTCCTGCGCGCTACAGAACTCACACATATCACACCCTTTCCAACCTTTCTTTTTTAAATTGTCCCTAGTTAAAATTCTGTTTTTAATAACCAACCAACAAAAAACCTTAACACGTAGAGGCATTTTTAACTTCCACATTTGGGTTTGATGGCTTCAAGTGTTATCATCATAATCGAGTAAAGTGCACTGGGATTTCAGAATCCAGACAATAGCAAGGTATCCATTTTTCCTTGGTATATGCATCAAAATATACTAGTAGTAACGCCACATGGGTCCATCTCAATTTTCATGTGACACCAGACTTCCGTACGTGATGGGTTGCATCATTATCTCACCCACCACTCTCGGCTCCAAGTTATATATATCCTCACAATACCTTCCTCCTTTCATCGACAGTTCTCCGCTGCTACTAAATGTCAAGCTAGAAATGAGTTCTTGATCTTCTCATATCGTCCCGTCTATTGCCGGATAAATTTTCTCACATGTAGCTAGCTAGGAATGAGAGGTTTCAAGAATTTTTTCATCACTAGAAAACCGATGTACCGGGCATACGCTGGAAGGATGGCAACTTGTCTTTCTTATTCATCGTGGTGACGAGCTCATGGTCCACCTAGGTACAGTTGAAGCTGAAGATCAACTACTACAAGTTGTGCATCCTCATCAACGTCCTGTCCATCAGGGTTGAAACACACACAGACGTAGACGTTTTGTCCTGCATCCTCATCAACGACGTCCCGGGTTTGCAGATTGCAATGCGAAGAAATGTTCCAACATATTTAAAATGAAAAAACTCGAGCAACTTACAGATAGTTACCTTCATATTTAGTACTCCATTTTTTGAACTGGAAACTTATTTTCCACTAATCCTGGTGCTTAGCAAGATTGCTAGCCAGTAGCCACCAATCAGGAAAAAAAATGCTGGTGCGTCCTCCAGCCAGAGTGAGTTCAAGGCATCCACTCCCTTGTCATATTGAGCGATGGCACGAGCGAGGACAGAAATTAAACTCAAAAACATCAAAAGCCAAACAGCATAGGTTTCTACCTTCATGGTAGAGGAGTAGAGGACAACAATGCCCGCCCTGTCATTGGCTCCTGACTTTAGAGCATTTACCAGGTTGAGAGATTTCGATTCGATGATCACCCCGAATGCTCCAATATTGCTGATCCCTTCTATGGCTGCTAGAAAAACTCGCGCGTCAGCATGCACTGCCTTATGCTTCATACGACCCGCAATCATTTTTCCTTCGTCAGAATGTGAAAGGAAGCCTCATGCGCACCCTCATTGGTATACTGCCATACTGGCAGTGTTGCGCAAGGTAAATGCCATACTTCTTCCAACTTCTGCACCATCGGTTGCTAACTTGCTATGCTATCTGTGGTTTGAAATCTAGGAGATGTTTCTGCACTGAGAAGAACACATCCTCAGTTGATCTCGCCTTTACCTTGGACGGCTCACATGCATCGTCACCATCTGCACGCGATGTTGTGATGCTCCCGAAGCAGGGGCTGTTAGAGAGCATGAGCACCGAGAATGTTTTGTGCTCCGGTCTGGTCGGCAACCACTTTGCTGTCGGAGGTGACACTGGTTGATGGGGAAGAACAGTGGCGCCAAGGCCGTCAAGGCCTGGGACAACAACGTGGAGGACCGGTCCAAGATGAAGGGTGGTGCTGCTGCCGACTCGTGAAGGTCGACGAGGCAGTGCGGGGTGGACTGGAACCGGCGATGTCCTTCTTACCCACACAAAATCAACACATATACCCATTCTATGGGTAACAAACATCGCACTCACTTACAGGTGGGTCACACATGTTCACAACTAAGAGCAACCACATCGATCTATTTTTAAAGAGCTTAGTACTTAAAAAAAATCACACTCACTTACAGGTGGGCCCACCCACATTCACACCTAGTAGAAATCATAACCCTCGATTTTTGAAAAGCTTGGTCACTTACAGTTGGGACCATCCATATTCACACCTATGATCAACCACAAACCTCTAGTCCTAGTGAGCTTAGTTCTTTAATTAAAGGATAAGTATTTGTAATCAGATCTAATTTCGATCGGCTTGCGTTTAGTTATTTATTAGTTATAAATAAAGAGAAACATTTTTTTTTCATGCACATTGTTTTGATATTGAATCTGGTGGCCTAATGTGGAAATTTTGGATCAATTTGTTGGCGCATGGTGATAGTAGGCTTGGTCTAAACTTGCGAAAAAGTAAGGTCAAATATCGTTTTCTTACCATTTAAAAATAATTAGGTCATTTAGATCCATATAAGTATACTGGTTTATCCCCCAAACATATGGTAATAACAGCTGGTGTGGTGCTTGGGTTCATAGAAGCCAATCGCGCGTGCATGTTGAGTGCTTGAGCAAAATCTGAGAAACTTACCGGCTAAAGCTTAGTGAGGTATCTATTTTTCATTGGTATATGCATTAATCTATACTACTAGTGACGTCACATGGGGTTCATCATTTCAATTTCCATGTGACACGTGACTTTCTTTAAAAACTCGGGCAGCAGGAGGGAGGAACCCCATGCGCCAATATCCTAAGAAGGAGGAGCTCTAGGCGCGCACAACCGAGGAGCCAGGGGCTCGAGCTCGGCGCTCCGTGGGCAGCTGCCTAACTGGGCGACGCCACAGTCCCCGAAAGGTGAGCGGCCGGAAAATTCGAGCGCACGCAGCCGAAGCTGGGACTCGAACCCGGGCGGCAGGGCGCGCACACGCAGCCACTGACCACTGAGCTAGCACTCAGTTCTCAACGTGACTTTCTTTGATGCGTTGCATTATCTCACCCACCACTTCCGACTCCAGATTATATATCTTGACAATACCTTTCTCCTTTCATCAAGTTGTCTCCGCCGCTACCAAAATGTATCAAGCTAGAAATGAGATCTTGATCCTCTCATTTCATCCCGTCTATTGCCCGATCAATTTTCCCATATGTAGCATTGGAATGAGAGGTGTCAAGAATTTTTTCAACACCACGATGTGTGGTACGTCAGAAGATAGAATAGTTACTAGTGTTATATGCTGATCACGGGGACGATCTCATTCTATATCCAGCGCTGAAAAAATAGCTACTACTGGGTGTGCCTGCAGGCTGCAGCCGGACCTGGCCCTCAGGGTTGAAGCCTACACATGGAACTGACATCGCGCTCTCCTACAGGCTACATCCTCACCAACCGCGTCCCGGCTGGCCTGTAGGTCAAGCACCACGCGAAGGATGGGTTAGGCGATGAGGCTGGCACACACTGGTGGTGCACGCCAACGACGCTCCAGAGATATCGTCCACCTTGTATTATTGGAAAATGCAACTTCACATATAGTTGGAGCTCCCCCACTTATTTGTGACGTGTCAAATTGAATGGAAGGCGTGCATCAACTGAATTTCTCCGCCCTTTTCGTCCGCGTGGTAGCCGTTGGACTCTGCAGCCCCCGGTTTTTACAGACCGCCGGTCAACTCTGGAATCGGCTAGAGACACTCGGCCGTGGTTGACTCTTCATGTCGCGTGTATATTATTCTTTCCAGTCCTAGAGCGGTGTATCTCAGACGTTTCTTTTTTCATGAATACACTCGGGAGTAGGGCTGAATTTAAAACTCGAAACTTCTGAGCTAAACTAGTAGCTCGTGACTCGGCTCGGCTGGGTTCCAACTCGCTGTCTCAACCAAGCTACTTGTGAGTAACTAGCGAGTAGCTCGATAACTAGCGAGTAGCTCGATGTTTCTACAAATTTACATCTTTGACTGTAGATCAATGTTGAACCATAGAACCTCTACACCATTATCGGTGCAAAAAAATATTAACTGACATCGCGCTCTCCTACAGGCTACATCCTCACCAACCGCGTCCCGGCTGGCCTGTAGGTCAAGGACCACGCGAAGGATGGGTTAGGCGATGAGGCTGGCACACACTGGTGGTGCACGCCAACGACGCTCCAGAGATATCGTCCACCTTGTATTATTGGAAAATGCAACTTCACATATAGTTGGAGCTCCCCCACTTATTTGTGACGTGTCAAATTGAATGGAAGGCGTGCATCAACTGAATTTCTCCGCCCTTTTCGTCCGCGTGGTAGCCGTTGGACTCTGCAGCCCCCGGTTTTTACAGACCGCCGGTCAACTCTGGAATCGGCTAGAGACACTCGGCCGTGGTTGACTCTTCATGTCGCGTGTATATTATTCTTTCCAGTCCTAGAGCGGTGTATCTCAGACGTTTCTTTTTTCATGAATACACTCGGGAGTAGGGCTGAATTTAAAACTCGAAACTTCTGAGCTAAACTAGTAGCTCGTGACTCGGCTCGGCTGGGTTCCAACTCGCTGTCTCAACCAAGCTACTTGTGAGTAACTAGCGAGTAGCTCGATAACTAGCGAGTAGCTCGATGTTTCTACAAATTTACATCTTTGACTGTAGATCAATGTTGAACCATAGAACCTCTACACCATTATCGGTGCAAAAAAATATTAACAATTTGGCGCTAATATATGAAAAAACTTAATACTTTTTATTTGAGCGAGTTACGAGCTATTCGCGAGTTTACCGAGTCGAGTCAAGTTTCATTTCTGAACTCGGTTGTTGAACGAGTCGAGTCAAGCTTAACTCGTCAGTTGGGCGAGTTTAAGCGAGTCGAGTCGAGCCAAGCACATTCGACTCGGCTCGATTTCCGACCCGGGAGGTGTATAATATTTCGTAGAAGAAAGTCCAAGATGGTCGAACGCCATGAATTCGAACATGATACAAACATGACAGCAAACGACATCACATCAACCGCATGGTTCCTACTAGGATTCGATTTAAGCGCACTTGGATTTCTGAATCCAGCCAATAGTGAGGCATGTACTCTTCATTGCTATTATATCCTACAAGTAACACCACATGGGCCATCTCAATTTTTTTCTTTTTGACGCGTCGTACAGTGGGGAAAACCCCACTGTGTCATTTTCTCATTAAGCAAAACAATTACAAACTCAACCGAAATGCATCAGAAAAATAAATTACAAAAGGTCAAGCCAATCTTGCATGCCTTCTTTAAGACTAGGCTTAATCCTATGTCTTATTAAACTTACGGAATCAACAAAAAAAAAAAACAAATAACAAGTATCAAGATTCCTCATCTCGCCATAAAAAATGATCTTGTTTCTGTGATTCCAGATGCTCCAACATCCAGCCATCATGGCTATCTTGAAGAACTGATTGTTAGATCTATTTTTGGCGTCTATTAACATTTCCATCAGTTCCTTGTCTGAGTTTCAATCTATGTCCAGCTTGTTCCAAAACGAATTACTGAACTCACATGTAAAGAACAAGTGCAGCAAGGTTTCTCTGTCATCATTGCCACAGAGAACACATGATTTTGATTCCACATCGAAGTTTTTCCTATCCATCAGATCCTCGGTATATAATCTGTCCTAGATCATCAACCAGAAGAAAAATTTGTGTTTTGGCATGCACATGAGTTCCTTTGATGATTGCATCATTATCTCAACCACCACTTTCGACTCCATATTATATATCTTGGCAATCACCTTCCTCCTTTCACCAAGGTGTCGCCTCCGCTACTGAATGTGAACCTGGAAATGAGATCTTGACGCTCTAATTTCGCCCTAGTCTAGTACCCGATCAATTTGCTCATATGTAGCTAGGAATGAGAGGTGTCAGGAATTTTTTGAGCACAACAATACCTGCGCAAGGAGCATTGGTTGAAAGACTTGCAACTAACTTTCCATGATCTTCATGGTGACGAGGTCATGCTCGACCTATAGTTGAACATGAATGTAAAGTGCTGCCAGGTGTGCCAGCATCGGGACCTGGTAGTCGAGGTCGAAGCCCAGACACACGTCAGCGTGCTCGCCTACACCCTCACCAATACAGTCACAGTCACATGCGTGCAGATCTAGCTGAAAGTCGAACATTGGGTAACGACGCGCGATGAGGCAAGGACACAGGTGGTGCGAACATGTGCTGGACATCCTCGGCAACGACCCTACACCAGCGGCAGCGGGCTCCATGAGACACGAGGTTCGCATCGCGCATGTTCAGGCAAGACCAAGACCACAAGGTGCTGACAAAAAAGTAGGACATACGAGGAGTAGGAGGCCGAGAAGGAATTGTTGCACCCAAGCTGCTGCTTCCAGTCTAAATTAGTTCATATAGATTAAATTATCGTTAATATCCCATCCCATCCCATTTAACTTTATTATTTGTTCATACATATGTTGGAATAATTTTACAAACGAATTCGGTTTTAGCGGAAAACCTTGCTTTAATTCTTTGGGAGGAGGTGATAATTCGGCCATTCTGTGTTGTGTTTGTGAGACTTATTGTCTATGTTGTGATGTTATTATTGGTAAAAGATGTGTGGTTTGGCTCAACTACGATCGATTTGCTTCTAGTTATAGCACGGTCAGCTGCTATTTTACGAAATCTAGGTCGATGCTTGGGTATTTGCACTGCAAAATCACGTGCATTTGTAATTCGAGACATGTGCTTTAGACTTGTTGATGTGTGGACTTGGTTGACGAGAAATTTAGGATTTCGGAACCTCGTGTGGCATGCTATTGTGTCTTAATATTTTCTAAATTTGGATAGCTTGGCAGTCCCGCAAAATAGAGTTAAACTCCCTCATGCTGAACTAAGAACTTGCACTACTTGTGGCAACAAACAAATGTTTTAAATGCGTTGGATAATGGCATAAAGGCTTGCGCCTTGCGATTCACTTTTAGAAATGTCTGGGATCCTGGATGTCCTATCTACCCATGCAGTACATGCCTTTGGCGGATGTCGGCCACCTTCGGCCTTCTTGGGGTTTCAGTCGTTCGGTTTTTCTCCTTTTTTTTCTCTCCCTCCAAGTGGCAACCACGACATCCTGAAGCAGTGGTGCTTGTTGATTCCAGCGAAAGAAGAGTAAGGTGATAACCACGGAAACACGCGGTTGGCGATAGAGGTTTCCGACATAAAGTAGGATCTGCTTGTGAAATTATATCACTTCACTTTGCAATTATATTGTTTTTAGTGCAACTAGCACAGGGGCCCTCGCAAATGCGAGGGCACCACTTGTGGTTTGTCGAATTTTGGTCATATAATTCGGTGTTATAAATATATTTCTTTGTTGTGTTTACCTTATTTGTTATAAAATACGCATCCTTCGGACATGGATGCTATCTTCAACTCGTGAAGTTTACATTTTTGTGTGTTAATGATTATATTGCAAAGAAATGAGGTGAGGTGAGGGGTACTTTTTTAATTATGAAATTTTTGTACTTTTTTATATTAACACTTTTTCACATGTCTTATTTATACATTCAGAGGTGAGGTGTGCATGCTCGCTATATGAATTTTGGCCTTTGTATGAAGCTTAAAAAACTCATACTAAAAACATGATTTTTTTTTACTCATGATGGAAAAGAGTTTTAGTATTTCCAAAATAAAACATTACTATGTTAGTAATATGTTGCATGTATTATGATCCTAGGATTAAAATAAATATAATGTAATAAAAAGTAAAGTTTGTGAGCACGCGTAAATTTTGTACTGGTAATGTGTTTTTGTGTTTCTTTCTTTTTGATCTATGGGTGTGTATTTCTACATAAAGTGAACGGATCAATGGTATTATCCTTAATCTTGAATGAAATTAATAGCAGGTTCCTTCTCTCTTTATCATCTTATTTCAGCCTCTTTATGTCATATTAATTGCTCTATTTTCTCAATGAGGTCTTGCTAATGGGTTATTTTTGGGTATGACTTGTCAAGATTTGGTATAACACACGTTGAACCCTACCTTTGCACATTGTGGTGAGTGAGACTCGTGTCCAAAAGAAATGGAGAGGACAGCCAAATCCCCACAAAACATAAAATGTGCTAAAAAGGACTTAATTTGGATAAACATGACATCCATTTTTATCTACACACTATTTTTTTTATTGTTTCAGTTTTTGCACACTTACTCGCTTAGATTACTTCTCACTGGTTACTTAAGCCCCACACCGAGATTGTTGTTGATCCAATACCGAGTTATTTTTTCTCAAACCAACACGTCACTGCTGAACCCCGCATATTGAGCGCTCAAACATATTTAGAGCTTTACATATTCTCTTGTATTTTAATATCTCGAACGAACACTTTTACTTCTCTCAATGATCCCGTGAAACTTTTATAAATACAAAACTTTTCGAGAAATTTATTCCGATACATGAAATTAATAAGCTTAATATAGTATTCTCTAAAATTTTGGACTTAATTTGAATTAGATAAGATTTGAATTAAATATCATATTTTATATTTCAGGAGATAAGCCCCCACTTAAAATATTCCTGTATATTCCCCCATGGAGAAAATGGTTTTCCAAAAGTCAATTACATGTTCTAATTCCTTTTTCCTTATTTTTTTTGTTTTGTTAATGGACCGCATTCTTTGGCCCATCTTTCTTCTCCTTTTTCTCTGTTCCTCCACTCGCATGGGCCAGCCCACCAAAGGCACGTCTGCTCAGTTCGATCGATCGGTCTAACAGGAAACGTGCTTTTTTCCGGACGTGAGGGACGTGTCTGCCTGTACCTACGTTCTATGTAACGTTTTTTATATTTTTAATCTCAACCGTCATAACTAAAATCAATGGATTATATATTTCTAACCGATGTGGCTTAATGTGGTGGCTCGAAAACTGACTCATTTTGCTTTTAGTATATAATAGATAGATTAGTTTGTTTAAAGGATTAAAGAGAAGAAAATAAGTACATGAGGTTCAAGTGGCAAACGATTTTTGATTGTGTTGTTCGGGGTGTTTTGTTCTTCATGCAATTGACATTTAGGGCTAAAGGAAACGTATCTTTCTCCAAAAGGCGAGTTATAAGTTATAGTACTCTGTTTCTGCATATGGTGACGGGAAGTGTTCTTGTGCCTCATGCTTCTCTCAGAAAAAAATTTGTACCAGCAGCTGGTGTCGTGCTTGGGTTTACACAAGCCAATCGCGCGTCCACGTTGAATTCTTGAGCAAAATCTAAAGCTTACCCTTCCATCTACCAGCTTTACTAGCCTTCCTTAGGTTTGATGGTTCCAAGCGTATCATCATCCTCGAGTTAAGTGCACTGTGATTTCATAATCCAGCCAATAGTGAGACCTTTATTTTCCATTGGTATATGCATTATATATCCTACTAGTAACTCCACAAGGGGTCATCTCAATTTTCATGTGACACGTGACTCCCATTGATTAGTTTCATCATTATCTCACCCACCACTTTCAACTCAAGATTATGGGCATGTTTGGTTTGTGCCTCCAAGTTGCCCTACCAAAATATTGGTCACCTCAAAGATTCCCTCTCTCGTTTGGTTTACTGCCAATTTTTTGGCTGCCTATGCAACGTTCTGTGTTCCCTTCACTGATTCTTGCCAAATTTTTGGCCATCCACGGGCGGAGGATTCCTGCGCCAAAAAATTGGCTTGCCAATGTTGGCAAGGCACACATGGGCAAAAACCAAACATGCCCTATATATCTTGGTAATACCTTCCACTTCGATCATCGACCCTCCGTCGCTACTAAAATGACAAGCTAGAAATGACATCATGGTCTTCTCGTTTCGACTTATCTAGTGCCCGATTAATTTTCTCATAGTATGTTGCTAGGAAAGAGAGGTGTCAAGAATTTTGTCAGGACTAGAAGATTAGGATGCACGGTATAAGCTGAAAGATAGGCAACTAGCCTGTCATGATTATCACGATGATGAGCTCATGGTTGACACACCGCTGAACATTAACTACCGCTGGATGTGCCCGTATCGAGACGTGGTAGTCGGGGTCAGAGCCCACATAGAAGTCACTGCGCTCTCCTACGCCCTCACATACGTCGTTCTGGGCCTCGAGGTCAAGCATGACGATGAAGGATGGGTAACGACACGCGATGAGGAAAATACACCAGTAGTGCACGTCAACGTCGTACCGGAGATCCTCGGCAACAGGAGCTACACCAGCGTTCTCCGTCACAAGCTCGTAAACCACTAAGCCACACGTGTCGACGCCTGATCAATCAGTATGTCTTCGCTGAGCCGGCGCCCGGTCAATAAGATGATGCCACGGTACATAGAAATAATATGTACAATAGTTCTAAAGTGAGAACCCCTCTTGTATCACAAGGTCAACCCCATCTCTTGATTCAGTCCACTTCAGCTTGCAAATCAACCACTACTAATGGGGATTCAGAAGAGGCTCATATTTGCCCAATATGGCCCGTGCCTCTCTTCATGTTTGACAAACCTACAACAAACATAACAACAAACTAAGATCAAAACTAGTGAAATCACAGAAAAAAACTGAGCCTAATACCGGCGTGAACTACTTTGGTTATTTATTGGTGTACAACAACGCTTGAAACTTGGTTGGCCCTGCAGTGTGTGGAGCACCGAGATTTATTTTTGGAGGTGGTGTTACGTTTGGAGGCAAAGCGGCCAGAGAGTTATTCTCTCGGCATGGATGATAACATAGTCTTCGGATCGATGTACCATCTTCTTCGGCGGTTTTACAATTTCTCATTATGATATGTGACGATTTGGAGTGCTAGGCACGTGGTGGGAATACTTCGGAGAGGGCGCAACGGTTGCGAAGCTTCTTCGTTTTCGTCGATCTGCCATTGTTGACTTTTGTTTCTCTTACCTTTTTCTTCTTTTCTTTTGGGCTTTGATGTGATGTTTGGCCCCAGCAAACTTGTGGGCGGTTGCTTAATTTATAAAGCTGGACAAAAGCCTGCTTCGTGGTCCTGGCTGTCGACGCGTCGGGAGGCGGACTGCTCTTTCCTTCTCCCTTTGTCAATGTTAGGAATAGAAATAACCGTCTTAAACGGTTGCTATATGCCCAAACCGACATGCCTCCTAGAGGTGTCTTTTCGTGTTACCGACATACCAAATAGTCGGTTATCCTTGTATAAATAGCCCATGTAATCGATCAATGAAAGTAACAGTTGAATCATTTTGTTCCTCTCTCGATTCCTCCCGAATCTCCTTCTAACACGTTATCAGCACGCTCACCACGGAGCGAATTCCATCCAGAGAAGAACGGGAAGAAAGAAGCAAGAACAGGGGATGTCCCAATCGTTCCAAAGAAGAACAGATGCATACATCTCCAAAAATCGAAGGCCACAACAAAGAACTGGTCTTCAAGATCATCGAAATCGAAATAGAACAGACCATCATACAAGAAAAGCCTGCATAAAAAGATCGGGATATAGGAAGAAAGGCAAATCGGTAAGAAAATATGCCTGTAGTCACTGTTTCTTCTACTCGTTCACGAGGCCATCAAGAACAGAAGAAGAACAAACGCCACAATCCCAAAATCTCTACTGCTAATCGGTAAGAACATCGATTGCATCTCGAAAATCAGATTCGTCACCAAATTTCCGTAGTCGTGGTCGCCGTGACATGCGTACTCGGCCCCGGCGTGTCCAACGACAAGCACGAGGCCCGCCGCTGCAATCTCCAACCCCGCGGTCGTCGAGATCGCCGCAAGTTCGGCGCTCGCCTCCGTGCCGCCGGGATACACGCACAAGACGTCCTCCACGGGCCCTGACTCCCCTGCCGCTCTCCCGTCTCCGCCGCACGCGGGGCCTCGCCGCCGCCTTCTGGCGCTCGGCGTCCCGCTGGCGAGCCTGCCGCTCGGGCCGTGCGGGCACATGGAATCCGACGGCGCTCGGGCTCGCGAACGGCGCCTCCAAGGGCGTCGCGCCCGGCAGCCTCCTTCCTGGAGGTTCTTCTGACGAGGAGGAGCGGCGGCGGGAGCCCTATCGCCGCCACTGATGCGGCCGGCCGGCTGGGTCTCTAGCTGCGCTGGGTCGGATTGGGAATTTGGGATTGAAGTGTTTTGGGAATTTTTCCTTGGTCGCTCTCCCTTATCCGATCCGTTGACCCGGTTTATTTAGCGATGGCTGCCTTTGTTTGGCCCATTTGCTGCATGCGTACTGGGCCACCACGAGTCCATGCTCATTTTCTGAATTGCTTAGTACTAATTCAGCATATTAGCAAATCAGCTGTTTAACATATAACCCTCAAAAACAAAAAAAAAAAGCTGTTTAACATATGTTTCTAGCATATTTAGTCTGCTTTAGACTTGTTAATTCGGTACATATATTTCAGTACTGTTTTCTGTTGAGTATAGATATATTCCAGATTCTAAATTGACGCAATATATGTCCACGTTTGTCACGTGTCGAAATTAATTATGTTCATTTGCAATTGAGATTATCAATTTCTTGCAAATACAAATTCAGTACCTATATAGTATTGTTCCTCTGTCGAGTACAATGTATTCCAGAAACTTTCTAAGATGTATATTTCCATGTTCGTCACATGTCGAGATTAACATGTCTATTTGCAATTGAGATTTTTAGTTTCTTGCAAATATAGATGCAAAATTCAGATTTTCTCGAATTGATGTTTTGGGATCATGATGTGGTGTGTAGATTTATCTACCACTATTTAAGCCTACATTTTGTCATCTTTGACATTATGATTGCCAATGTGCTCTCCCATACATTTTAATTAAGTTATGACATAAGGCATTCGAAGTGTGAGTACCTATACTCCGCTAATGCTGCTAGATCTACTCCATAATTTCTTTTGGAGATTATCTACAACGTGTCATACTTAACAATTTGAGATTCACACTAATGAGTTCAAGGCAACTTCTTGAAACCTCATTTATTTTGCATATTTCATTATGACATCATGATGGATTTTAATTTACCAAATGGAAATTAATATTCTCTGATTTACCTGTATAAGTAAACGATGGCTCGAGAGTTTGATGTACTGGCTCTCAACGGCCATAATTATCTTATATGGGCCATGGACATCAAGATCGCCCTTGCGTCCTCTGGATTAGTGCGTGCAATCCAAGCTCCTGATGTTCTAACCCCGGCTGGAGTCACACCGCTGACACTACCACCAATCCCATGGACGCAACACACCTTGACGGAAAAGGTTTGAAGCCAACTTCAACCTTCATCTAGATGGCACCGATGGAGCTCGTTGTTCGTGAGACGTTCCTTCTAGACCTCGCAATACCGCAACTCTCCAGCCGTCATAGCACCTACAGTAACGGAGGACATGATGGTTGAGTACGCCTCAACCGACATGTTTGGAGACTTTGTCTAGTCCCACTATCTCCTTGGCGGTCGCTTTATTAATGTCCATTTGTATTGTCATAAATACATATCAGCACTCTAGTATGAAAGATTGTATACATTCTATATATATGATAAAGATTTCCATATGGAACTTCATCAATTATATATATAGATTTCTACGAGTGCCAATCCGATGGATGTGGATCAAGTATATGAAAATGTACCCACTCTATTGTCTAGATTGTACTACACGTACACCTAACTCGTAGCACATGTTGCATATAATGCAATTCCATCGGTCATGTTTTGCATGAGCTAAACTTTTCCGGTCATGAGATGTTGTGTGCACATATTGTGACAAAGGATCACTTCAGTCCCTTGAACGCATTCAAAGGTGATATTTGTGGTCCCAACCAACCATCGTTTGGACTAAAGATCGAATTCAATCGATTCGAATGGACAAATATTTTTACAGAATTCTCTTCACATGCCTCCACCATTTAGTGCATGGCTCCGAGGATCGAAGTTCAGCACAGTGTCCTATGTGTCCATACACAATTGTTTTCGGTTCCATCTCTGATCAAAGGATTTTTCTCATTGCACGACCCATGTTAATGAATTGCAATTTACCAACTTCATGTTGGAGTCACACAGTTTTACACGCTGCTACTGACTAACTGCATATAGCAGCACTTCCCCTCTGCAATTGATACGTGGAAATCCTCCGAGCATTTCCCATCTGCGTAAGTTTGGAAACGCTTCACGCGTACCGATCTCACCACCGCAGCATACATCATGGGCCCACATATGAGGGATCTATGTGGGGTACAGATATCCGTCGATGTACCTTGAAACCCTCATAAGGGAGGTATTCATAGCCCAGTATGCTGATTGCTTATATTTAAGGAGGATCATTTCCAGGCATTAGGGGGAGATTTAAAGTACCACATCGAATGCCAGGAAATCAATTGGGACTTCACGTTCCTCCTCATACCCACGTACTCAAGAATTTGAACTCTACGTTCGAATTCACAAATTTGCAACACATGCAAATAACCTGCCAGATTCATTTACTGATCTAAAAGGTGTTACAAAATCCTTCAATCCGATTAGAATGCGCCCGAAAGAGTGGAGGTACCAATAAAAACCACTCAACTCCCTGTTTTATAAAAAGAGGGGGAGTAGTACGGCCTCTAACTTGGATCCAGCTTTTTGCAAAGCAACAAAAGGAGATCGAGGATAAATCCTCTAAATCAGTAAATGCAAGTCAACCTTGCGTTGATGAACACCTAATGGGTAGTATACACCCAGTGGAAGGGAAACCTCCACAACCCCAGATCCAGCTTGCACACACTAGCTGGGACATCGGAACACCCAGACTCACGCGTATTGGGAAATCACGAAGAGTCGTCAAGGGGTGCATGTTATTCGCTCCAACTATATTGATTCTGGAGAATCATATAACCAAAGCCTACAAATGTCGACAAACATCTCTTGTATGATTGCAAATAACCTTCACAATGATTCAGATCCAAAGACCATGGCCATGGCAGAGTGTGAACACACTTGCTAGGACTGAACTCATCAAATGATGCAATCCAAGCAGATATAGCCTCGCTCTTACAAATGAATTCCCTTTGGGATTATTCAATGTGTTTTCTTCCAGAAACGGAATGAGAAATACTAGGTGGTGAGAAAGCAAGGCTTGTAGCACAAGGTCGGTTTCCGCAGAGATCCGAGACCTACTCTCCAGACATGAGTGGAATCTCTTTCCGATACATATAACATTGGCAGCACAAAATCATCTATCTATGCAGTTGATAGATGTAGTGACTACATTTCATGTGGATCACTAGATTTGGACATGTATGGTTCCCGGTGGAATCTCTATCCAAATCGAAATGTAAATGCAACATGCATTGTGTAAAATCAGTGAGTCATTTAATGGCTTGTTGTTGTCGGTATATTTTGGTACAACCGACGTAGTGAGTTCCTTACACACAAGGATTACTCCTATAATGATGATTACCCATGCGTGTTTGTCATACACAAGGATTACTCCGTCAATGACGAAACACGTGATCATCTAAAAGACGGAATTTGAGATGAAGGATTTGATAAACCCAAAATGTGCCTGATACTACAAGTCGGGCTACTTCACTCAAGTATTATGGTACACCAAGATGCCTATATTATAAATATCGGAGAAACCTAAAATGGACAAGTCATGTCTATCTCCCATGCCGGTTGTTCGATCTCTAGACGTAGAGAAAGATTCACTCAAACCACGGGATGGTGTAGAAGGGATATTGGGACTTATAGTTCCATATCATTGTGCCATTGGACCCACCAAAACAATTGGTTGGGAATTAAGAATATCTTTCGATATCTCCAAGGCACCACACATTATTTGACATGTTCTTGTAATTTCAGAGAAATCTGAACTCCAATATCATCAGGATACACTGATGTTGGCTACTTGAATGATCCCCACAATGTGTACCTACATGGTAGAACTGTCACTCCATTGATGTCTTCGAAATAGACTTCGGTGACTACACCTACCAGTCATTCTGAAATACAAAGCCGCGTTAATACGCGTGGCTTCACGGAATGATAAACCACGTACATTATTCATGTGGTATTGGTTCTCTCGAATCACCTATCATTATCTACAAAGATAATGTTGCTTGTGTTGCACAGATGTAGCCATGTTACATAAAGAGCAATATCATCAAGCATATTGCGTTAAATGGTTGTATCCCCATGAACTCCTCAAGAATCGGGGAATAAATATCTTGCAATTCAAATCATGCGATATCCTCGCTGATGTATTCACAAAGTCTCTACCAACTATAACATTCCAGAAATTAATTCATGGGATTGGTATTGACGACTTCGTGATTTGCAAGGGTCAGGGGAGAACCTTCCTGAATAGTAACATGTTCAAAGCATCATATTACACTCTTTTTCCCTTTATGAGTTTACTTTCCAGGTTCTCATCAAGGTTTTTAATGAGGTAATATCAACATAAGATCATATGTCATACTTTCTGTTTTCCCCATCGGGGTTTTTAGGAAAGTATACACGACATATTTATTGTCCGCTAAACTCTATGGATTTCATTCATATTGAGTTAACAAAGACAATAATCATTATATGTTGTATCATTTTCTCCTTACTTTTCCCACTGGGTTTTAAAGGAGTTTTAACAACATATCAAATACAATTCTCCTCACAGGGTTTTTGGGGGAGAACTTCAAACATCATATGTCATACTTCTGTTTTCCCCACCGGGTTTTTAAAGGAAGTATACAAGGCATATTTATTGTTCTCTAAACTCACTTATGGGTTTTCCTTTCTAAGGTTTTCTCATATGAGTTACCAAAGAGACAATAAACCTTATATGTTGCATCATTTTCTCCTTGTTTCCCACCGGGTTAAAGGAGTTTTAGCAACATATCATACACAATACTCTCCTCATATTTTTCCCACAGGGTTTTGGGGGAGATATTATCAACTTCAAAGATCATCAAGACTACATGGAATATTCAAGATTATACAAGGGATACAAGACATACAAGACGTAGCTTTGTGCAAGGGGGAGTGTTAGGAATAGAAATAACCGTCTTAAACGGTTGCTATATGCCCAAACCGACATGCCTCCTAGAGGTGTCTTTTCGTGTTACCGACATACCAAATAGTCGGTTATCCTTGTATAAATAGCCCATGTAATCGATCAATGAAAGTAACAGTTGAATCATTTTGTTCCTCTCTCGATTCCTCCCGAATCTCCTTCTAACAGTCAATACGCCTACACATGCACAGTGCACACACTGCACCGTTGCATAGTACTTTTTCTGTCCATAAACTCAACATGGGCGCAGCGTCCTCTTCACCGTTCGCATCATCTTCCTCCTCTGCTCGGTGCCTTCAATAGTTCTTCCATTCTAGCTCGACGCCATGCATGTCTCATGTCAGATGCATCGTCTTGCTCCTTCTCTCCTCTCCCTATGTGATTCGTTGCCCATTTTGTGGACAAGCTCTTCCATTCTAGTCGATTTTACAAGTGACCCAACGCGGTAAGTTCTCTCGAATTGATCATTAAATTTGTAATACCCGGAGCCAAGAAATGTCTGAATTTTTGTTACAGACTTGTAACTTATGGGAGTGGCACGAGCAGTATGCCAGCATCATCAGCCGTCTGCAGACAGAGGGACGTGCGGACGTGTGGTAGGCCAATAAATCGCTGCTTCTTCTTCCCTCCCTCACCTTCCGACGCAGCAACGGCGCCCTCATATTGGCTCTATGAACCAGGCTTTGTTCATTATCATCTTAATCATTTGGTCTATCAATCTGTTCGCCTTAGCGCTTATCCTGAATTCCTGATGGCCATAAACTGAAGTATTGGATTATGATGGAGGAGGCAACAAGATCGAGACGGCGTCCAAGTAGTAATTAAATGAAGTTTTAGGTAGTCCTTGTGTTCTAAACCAGTGTCTGTCCAGCAGTGTTTTACTATCCGATTGCAGTGATTAGCAATTTAGCATTGCCATGTGTATCTTAAAGTGTAGAAAATCCGTCTCAGGTGTAGTCTGTCAGTGTTTAGTTGTCAAGTTGTACTGATCAGCAGTTCTATGTGTAAACAAATGTTCAATCATGAAATAAGACCGTTCAGTTGTTTTCACAGACTCCTATCTCTGTATCCTTTTTTCTGAATTCCAAATGTTGGCACCCTGACATTGGTTATTTTATTGCATTTGACTTGTCATTTCAGCCAACGGAGCTCACTGCTCGGTATCCGTAATGTAGAGCTGGCCTCCCCATCTTCGCCGGCTGCCATTCACAGTTCATATCCCTCACGCTGTCACACAATCTGCACTCTCGCCGGTTCACTTCAGCGCGTTCAGTTCAGACACTTCAAGCGCGGACTTTTGTTCGGCACACCTGGCACTCTTCCCTCACCTAACTCCTCTGATACGCACTGTTACCGCATACGCACAGGGTCGTATTCCTTTTTTAGAGCGCTCCGTATCTCATACAGACTATCGTAGGCACAGATTCCAACACCGAAACAAGAGGCTCACATTACGCCATATGGCAGATCACTGGAGCCCGGGTCTAGGAAATCTCCTCTAAAAAAAGGCCTATCTCCTTGGCACATAAAGTCCCAGTTGTACCGACTCGCCAAGGTATCTTAGAGCATCTCCAACCGCGTTCCCCAAACCCAGCCCAAACGTCCGGACGGCCTTTGGGCCAAAATCGAAGAATCAGCCGCGGCCCCCAAACCGGCCCCAAACGACCGGGCGGTCCGGCATACCCCAAACCCAGCCCAAATAGGGGCGGGTTTGGGGCGGCCCGGACGCGTCCGCCCTCAGGTCGCTGACAAGTCGGGCCCGCGTGTCGGATGAAGGCTGACCGTCGGAGAACACTGACCGGCGTTGTCCACGCGTCGCCGGCGTGATAAAATCGGAGCCCCCGAGAAAACCCTAACCGCATTCCCCATTTCCTCATCTCCAATCTGCAATGTCGAACAGCTCCGAGGACAGCAGCTTCTGGGATGAGCCGGCGGACGCGGAGAGCAAGGCGCCGGCGGCTGAGACGCCGGTCGAGCAAGGCGAGGAGCACCCCGACGACGACCTCGCCTATCGCCTCGCTGTCCTCCGGTCGCTGGAGGATAAGCGGGCCTTGAGCACGTCGGCGCGTAGATCGAGAGAGGCCAGTGGCCAATGCAGCCGCTGGTCGGCTCCGGCTCGTAGATCGGCGCCACCTTCCGTTAGCCGCAGGTCAGCTCCGGCGTCTGCGGCAGCGCCGCGTCGTCGTCTCCCGCCGGTCCAAGCCCCTTCTGGATGGAGGATCCTTCCCGATGGGGAGGGGTGGAGGCTTCTGCCGGTGCCGCCGCCGCGGGCGCCGGAGACGGTGGGTAAAGCGTTCCGCCAGGCGAAGCGGGCGGGCCAGTCGCTGAGCATGGCGGCTGCCGTCGCCGGGGCTGACGCGGACCTCCCCCTCCATGTGGTGGCTCAGTCCTTCACCTCCGCCGAGACTGACGCCTGTCGCCGCCGCCGCAAGGACCAAGAAGCACTGGAGGAGGCCATCGGGATGTCGCAGGCGGAGGCGGAGAAGAAGAAGAAGGCGGTGGCCAATGCGAGCCGCCACGCGGAAGAGCAGGCCCGCGCCGTGCGGATCCTCTCCGGCCAAGTCGTCGACGACGACGAGGAAGACGCGGATCCGTACTACGCCTTCCGCAAGCGCTCCAAGGGCGATGCCACCGGCGGCTCCGGCAAGGGCAAATCCGCGATGTGAAATTTGCCCATCTCTATACTTTTGTATGTATGTATGTATGTCAATCCGGCAACTTGTTGTCGGATGAACAATGTATCAACGTTCTATATTTACGTTGATCAACTATCTCTCGACGTTGCATGGGTTTGTATGGATTTGGGGGTTTCTTTTGAGGGGAACGACTGGAGCGGCATGTTTTTGGGGTCCTCCGATCGCTGTCCGCAGACACGTCCGGACGTGTCCGCGGACAGTTTGGGGGCCAAATTTGGCAACTCCGACTGGAGATGCTCTTAGTGCAATGCATCCAGGAGCTCAGAGAGCCTTCCGAGATGCTACACGATGTAACGCTTTACCCACACAAACAAGATGGAAATTGGCCTGGGTCATGATGTTCAGTTTGGTTGAAACTCATTGAAGAATTAAATAATACTCGTTTCCAACTCGTTTTTGTTATCCTCGCTGTATGTTCTTCGTGGTATCCCTTCTGATAGAGTATCTGAAATGGGAGCCTTTAGTAACAGAGCTATACTCATGTAGGATCTGCATCGTACAACAACATAGGTCTACCAAAAATACATACACATTCTGCAAAATCACGGATTTTGCCCAGCTAACTATATGAAAATCTAGTTCAAACACTAACAGCACCTCACTGCTGGAAATTTTCATCAGATCCCCTCGACAGAACACACATTAGAGCATGTCACCTGTAGTCACTTGACGACCTCAGCTTACCACTGTTCAACGAGTTGAGGTGCAGACAGGGGCGGAGCCAGGATTTAGGTATAGGGGGGGCGAGGCGCGGGCGAGTCAAAATGTTGTTTGGTATTCAGGCAACCTAATGGAGATTTTTTTCCCTCATATAACTGTATTTTGTGAGTTCTCACTAAGTCAATAGTGGACAATTCGCAGACTCAGAGCTTTAACCAACATAACTACCTCATGGATACAAAAAATTTCATCAATTTTTATACGCAAATCATAGATGAAATTGTTGAATCTTGTGCTAGCACTTCTGCCGGGCTTCAATGGGGAATTATTGCTGATTGGTAGCAATTTTACTGGGCTTGACAACTCTGTATACATGTGCTCAAAGAAAATTGATAAAATACGTGCATAGAGTTACCGCCGTACCTCAAGATTGAGTGTTTGATCAGCTATAACTGAGAAGTCGACATCCTTTAGACCTCTGTGTATGATGATGAGGTGCCACAGATATGCATGACCAAGAGAGTACAGCACGACGGCATTGCCGGGGAGCTTCCCATGGCTCTACGCTTAATTTGCAAGTTGTAGCCGGCGGCCAGGAGCCATGGCAGATTGATTTGAGATCGTGAGATTAGGGTAGGATATGCCTCGGCATAGTGGACATAAGTTACGGTAAAAGTAATAGGCCTAAACTGGGTTGGGCTGGGCCTTGGTACGTACATATGCAAAGGTAGCGTGGGACACTGGGACTGAATTCTGTGCACTAATTAGTAATTACTCGTTAATCAACGCTTACCATAGATTAGTTGACTACTAATACATACAGTAGATCATTAGGGGGGGCCGAACCATGGGGGGGGGGGGGGGGGGGGGGGTCGGACCCCTGCTAGCCCCCCCTGTCTCCGCCCCTGGGTGCAGACAAACGAATACAACCCCGATCACGACTATCAGGCTGCCGAGGAGCGTGTTGTGAGGTTTCTATTTCATGTGGTATATGCACTGTATATTCTACTAGTAACGCCACATGGGGTCATCTCAATTTTCACGTGACACGTGACTTCCTTTGATGAGTTGCATCATTATCTCACCCACCACTTTCGAATCCCGATTATATATATCTCGAGTTCTTGACACAATACCTTTCTCTTTTCATCCACCTGTCTCCGCCGCAGCCAAAATGTCAAGATATAAATGAGATCTTGATCATCTAATTTCGTCATGTCTAGTGCCCGGTCAAATTTCTCATATGTAGCTAGGAATGAGAGGTGTCAAGAATTTTTCCAGCACAATAGCATCAGCATATGGGGCATAAACTGGAAGACTAGCAACTAGTATGTCATGGTAAACATGGTGAGGAGCTCATGCTCGACCTAAGGTCTATTACTATTGGGTTTTCCCGCAGGAGGGCTTGTATTCAGCGTGAAAGCTCACATAGATGTCAGGGTGCTCTCCTAGACCATCACCAACTACGCGTTGGAGATCCGAGCGCTACGCCAGCTTGTGCTATACTTTTCTTTCATTGGCTCGTCAACCACCACCCCAAACACACACCTCCGGGTCTGTCTTGGTTGAGCCGTCGCCCAATAAGATGTTGTCGCAGTCTCTCCCTGAGATTATTAGCGAACGGGAATCAGTGAGGGCTCCACCGAGGAAAACATTTTAAGGAAAAAGCTGGATGTTCGAGGAGGAGGAGGGCAAGGAGGTACCATTGCACCCAAGGTGTTGCTGCTTCTCAGTATCTACGCCCTCCTTTCCTAAAAGTAAGGAATGTTTTTCATGCGTTGGATAATTGCATGAAGGGTCATACTAGGATTGTTACTTATCTCGTGGTACAATGTTAACACCGATACCGGCTACAAATTACTCTCCCTCTATGGAGGGCTTGGCAACTTAGAACAGTGAGCATTTTACTGAAATTCCTTTATCACTTTGAGATAATATTCTTCCAATGTGTTTAAGGGTTAAAGGAGGGTGAGCTCTGGGCTAACTTGCCACTCATTTATCTTAGTTTGGAGATGCATAACTCTATTTTATTTCAATCTTTTTGCCTTTTCATGGATTAGTTTTGTTTGTCTCGTCTATATGATAGTACCTTGATTGATTTGAGGAAAGAGTCATATCGGGTTATGAGAATGCTAATTTTTTTTATACGTTGCTCAGAGTTACGAGGGAGGGGATATGGTTGGCCATGAGATTAGTATTTTGGTCGGCGATGTAACGTCATGCCTGATGGTTTGGTGGAGAAATCATTGTAACAATGTTTAATCTAAAAATATATGTTGTTTTATTAATGTGGACTTTGAATTTGTACAAGAGCTAGTCTGTTATGTATTTGTGATAGTGCAAAGAAAATATACACAATTTCTTTTGTAAAGATGAAGATATAGATCATAAGAATGTATTGGACTACTCAAGCCCGAAGTAAATGAGGTATGAAATCATCGGGATATTCCTTCGGAATCGAGTCCATATGTATGTAAAATATAAAAAAAAATGATAGGAAATTCCTACGATACGCAGCAAACTTTTAAAATAAATTATTTGGTACTAACATTCATAAAATCTGTGTAAATCATAAGACCCTAAATCTGTAGTGCTCATGTGTAGTAATTGCAGTTGTACATTAGTTTTGTATATAAAAATGAGGATGGAAGAATTAAACCAAAATTGCCAAGAAATTTTCCTACATAACATAAAAAACTCAAGCAATTTAGATATAGTCAATTGCCTCAATTTATAGTTTTTGTGAGGCACTCTCATTTTACCTTTTTGTTTTTTGTTGGGGAGGGTACAATGTCGTGGGATTCGAACAGGGTATCGCACGGCCCAGGTGTAGGAAGGCGCAGATGACGGCCCAATGGCCCATGGACTCGTCGTCCTGCTGCAGCAGTAGCTGCTGCTAGTACACTTCCCCTCCGTCTCTCTCTCTCGAGATCCGGTCTAGGTCGCCGGCCGGAGTCGCTCGCCGCCGTGCAAGATGAGGAAGCGCGACCTGGGCATCCTCCTCCTCGCCGCCTTCGCCGTCTTCTTCTCCCTCCAGGTCAGCCTCTTCCCCATCCCCATCCTCCGCTCCGATCCAAACCCTAAGCAAGCCATTCCTCCCATCTCCCATGTCGCTCTCGGGCGACACCGGAAACCCTAGCCTCTCGAGCCCTCCCCTCCTCTGAGCTCTCGGCCTCCGTCCTCTCCCCGTTGGTCCACACTCGGCGTAGATCTCACGGTTCGTTCGAAAGAGTCCCGCCGCCGCGACGGGTGCTTCCTGCTCGGCTGTCGTCCTGGCTTGCACGCCTGGGCAGTGCGCCCATGGTTTGTTCGTCTCGCCGTGGCCGTTACCTCCCAGCGCAGGCTGGTGTCGCTGGAGTGAATTTGAGCTGAGAAGCTGGGTGTGTTTCCTCGGGGGCATATCTATGGATCAGCTAATTGACAACGCTTGCAGGCGATAACCTTCACATTTGCTTGTGTTGCCGCAGTCGGGCCCGGTGGAAGGAAACACTGGCGAAAGCTTGCATGGCCATGTCCATTACCGGGGTTTTCGACGTCGGTCACCTTCACGGGCTCTGAATTCCTTCTCACACCGGTGCGTGCGTGCGTGGACTCAACCTCCTCTTGCAGTCCCATCCTCCAGTGTGTCCGGCGCTCTACTGCTGCACTTACTCTCCTGGGTACTCTCGCTCCCTACCTCACTTGTTGTCAGCACAACATCTTATAGACGGTTGTTCCTCCGCCAACAATGAACCCCTTGCCGCCATTGTCCGCCGTTTCCTCCTTGGAGCCCCTTCCACCCCGCGGAGTATCTTTAGCTTCTATGTGTCAGACAAGTGACGACGATGGTGCTGCCTGAGTGGCGTCCGGTTGATCTCTTGTTTGGACCCCAAGCCGTTCTGTGGTTGAAGTTGTTAGCATAAATGGTCGTTGCTTCATTCCACATTTGTTCATGACCTGAACATATATTATCACTTATAATGAAATCTGCTAACTGAAGACCAAGTCTCATTGCCATGGCCTCAACCGAAGCCACATTCGCCACATGTGGTATGAATTGGCAAGCTGCAGCAATAACTCACCGGCTGAATTTCGTATGATTGCCCCAGCTGCACCTGACTGATCTGCAGAATTAAAAGATGCATCAACATTTAACTTGGCATACCTTGAACGTGGCTTCAGCCATCCACGTTTATGACTCCCAGAACTGGGTTTACTAGCCTTTAAATGATTTGAGACCAACGCCCTTATTGACATTGCACATCTAGTAATTGGTGGTACTGATTCACCATGAGTTGTTCTACTCTCGTTGCTGTAGCTCATCTTCCAAGATATACAGCCAGCTTTGGAAAGGTGGAGAGTGAAGTTTAAATCTGATTTGATGCTTCATAGACATCGTGTTAAGGATGCTTTGGTGCAGCCACTGCTACAGTGGATCCTTGACTTGAGCTTTTAAATCATGTACTCTTCTTTTCCATTTAAACCACCTTGATGTAACTCTTTGTATTGAGTCACCTCTTGGTGCTGCTGTTCTTATTATGATAAAACCCATACCGTAGGGATTTTTCCGTACGGTATTGATCTTCAAAAAAAAAAAAAAACTGGTAACCCCAGGGTTTTCTTCCTTTGTTGTGTTCTAAGTTGTAAGTCTTGTAACTTGTTGTTGTTCTAAATCTCCAGCACGAGGGCGACTTCTCGTTCCGGGAGGCGTGGTACCACCTCTCGGACGACGGGTACCCCATCAAGCACGACGTCGACCGCCTCCTGCCGCCGCTCGTCGCCGACCTAAACGGGGACGGTAGGCCCGAGGTCCTGCTCCCGACCCACGACGCCACCATCCAGGTCCTCCAGCCCCCGCCCGCGCACCACGCCGCCACCACCCTCGACGACTTCCGCGAGGCGCGCCTCATGGCCGAGATCTCCCTCCTCCCCGCCAACGTCCGCGTCGCCTCGGGCAGGCGCCCCGTCGCCATGGCCGTCGGCGCCGTCGACCGCTCCTACTCGGCCGCCGCCCACGCCCGCAAGCAGGTCCTCGTCGTCGTCACCTCAGGCTGGGCCGTCATGTGCTTCGACCACAACCTCAAGAAGCTCTGGGAGGCCAACCTCCAGGACGACTTCCCCCACGCCGCGCGCCACCGGGAGGTCGCCATATCTATCTCCAATTACACGCTCAAGCATGGCGATGCTGGGCTCGTCATCGTCGGAGGCAGGATGGAGATGCAACATCATGTATGGCCTCATGCCCCACAGTCTCATCAATCCTAATCTTCTGCCTAACCTTGATGATTTGAAACAGCAACCTTGTTTATTTATCAGTCGGCAGATCTTTTCGATGACTTCATGGCCTCTGAACACAGCAGGGAAGAGCACCGTCGAAGTGCCAGCGAGAAACAGGTTATTTTCTTGTAATTCCAATCTTTCTGCTCTTAGCTTATACTGTCTTAATATGGGCTGCTGCAAAAATGTTAGTACCCCATAATTTGATAGAAACCTAAGCTGTTTTGGGCTGGCACTTTTATGTGCAGGATTCAGAGGGTGCCAATGTAGACGTTCGTCATTTTGCGCTTTATGCCTTTTCTGGTCGTACCGGCACATTGAGATGGAGCCGGAAGAATGAGGTATGCCCCATATTCAAGCATTCTATTCCATGTTTTCTCCATTAATAAATTTAACGCCACTGTTGTCAGATGGTGTCGACATTTGTAGTTGTATGTTCTCTCTACTCTGATTTAGCATGTGATTAAGCTGGAATAGCTGTGAAAATAGATCCAACTTACATATTGTTGTCATGTTTTTCTCTCAACACGCAGAACATCCAGTCACAGCCATCAGATGCTTCAGTGATGATACCACAACACAATTACAAGCTTGATGTTCACGCCCTCAATAGTCGCCATCCTGGTGAGGTTAGAATTATTTCCACCACCCCTGATAACGAAATAATCTTTAAGAGGTCATATTCACAATAAGTAAGTCCTTTATTCTGTCCCACTCGTTCTTTGTTACCTTGATTTAACTATCATGATCGTCTTCTTAGATAGGTAGCAAGGTCTTAACAGTGCCAACATCCCCTCTGATATCTACCAGAGTGATTTGCTTGTACTATGCAAGAATATGTTATTGACATCCATTTTTTCTAGTTTATCAACTATAACCATCGTTCTTTGTGCTGCTGCTTTTGATATTTTGCTTACAAATATTATAACATGTTTGGACTTGGTAGTTGCCTACATAGCAATCTTTCATACCATTTCTTGAAATTTGATAAAGAAATATATGATATCAAAATTTTGTTAAGATACTATTTAGGTTCACATAGTATTTTTTTGCTTAACGGAACCTAATGTGTAATATGAATTGCAGTATGAATGCCGGCAATTCAGAGAATCAGTTCTAGGTGCCATGCCTCATCATTGGGTAAGATTAGATACTTGTTAACTTTTTTTAGTGTCTGTTTTTGGTTATTTCTAATTCAGATCCTTTTTTTTTCGTTCTTTTTCAGGATAGGAGAGAGGATACTTCCCTACAACTTGCACATTTTAGGAAGCATAAAAGGAAACAGTTAAAGAAAACTCAAGGAAAAACTGCTGTGAATAACGTGCACAAGCCCAGTGAACATAATCCACTCGGGAAGGATGACACTAATAGATTAACCAAAGCGATTGGGAAAGCTGCAGATCTGGCTGGCTCAACTAAAGGAAGGAAGGTACAACAAATACACCTATCTTCTCTTTGTAGCAAGTTGAGCACAACTGCAGTGATCTTGAAGTCCCCTTTGTATAGATATGTTTGAGCGACTACTCTAGTTGTAGATATTAATAATAAGTTATAAATTGACAACTAGTATATGGTAGATGTCTATTTTATGATTAATTAAGTGATATATAGCACTGAGTCTTTATTTCTTTGGCATCTGCCATTCCCTGGCGAAGGGTGCAAAATTGTAAACTGGTGCTAATATCGCTGTGATTAGTTTTGTTGGGATCTAGCCTGGTTAACATACTTCATCTTCATGTATTACCCGGAATATTATAGCCTTCTCCTCTAGGATATATGTAATTTTGTAACCATATAATTTTCAAACTCGTCAGTTTTTTTAGTGCACATTTCTATCTGCATAATGCGGTCTGTTCTGGAATTTGTGGTAGCTAGTGCATGTTCCCTTGCACCACAGCCCTTACGTATATTGGTTCACTTTGTACATGAATGTAACATCTGGCTTATATTGCAGTCTCTGAACAGGCTTTATGTTCCTACAATCACAAACCATACTCAAGTTTGGTGGGTTCCTAATGTTGTTGTTGCGCATGAAAAGGAAGGGATTGAGGCTATTCATCTAGCGTCGGGACGTACGCTTTGCAAGGTACAAGATGCATCGTAGTTATTTATTCTGTTCACTCTCTGCTATTGCCTACGTATGGGCTCATGTATTTTGTTAAAAGAAAATCAATCCAGCTTTCTCAAATGTTTCTTTGATCCCTGACTTATTTTTGTGATATTGTTTCCATGTCCAGCTTCATTTGACTGAAGGAGGTCTTCACGCAGATATTAATGGAGATGGAGTTCTAGATCATGTTCAGGTGTGTTGAAGTGTCAAAACTAGAGCTGCAATTCTTGTTTTTTTGCATCTGCGCCACATTTTTCAGGTCTGGAGAATAATGCTCTTCAGGCCACAGCCATTGTATCTTATGTCCGGAATTGGAGCATAACTATATTTTTTCCTCGGCTACTTGTGTTATAAGTTGTTATCATACTTCTTAGACTGAATTTTTTGAAGCGCAGGCAAGATTTTTGCCTTTTCATTAATTAATGAAGTACATTTTAATTCTGCAAGAGAAGTCCACCAACAGCTCAGGGCCAGAGGGTGTGATTACTCTCCTAAGTCCCCAAAAGGGGTTTCCAAGATGTTCAGTGGCTGCATATACTCTTAGGCCTTTTCAATGCCTGCCAATACTCTTAGGCTTTTTCACTTAATAAATTTATTCAAATGGTACATAGGAGTTCCAGTTAGGTTTTTGTTGGGGGAGAAAGATGTCTTCTTAACCATGAATATAGATCATACTGAACATGGCTTGTTCTGTCTGCATTATCATTACTTGTAATGCTATCATTTTGTTCTAGCAAGTAGTAAGATTGTTTCTGATGAAATTATATTGTCTTCGTCTTAAGTGATTAGCCAGAATTTATGCAATCGGACCACTATAGTGCTAACATGGTAAATGAATTCCTTTCCCAGTTCACCTCAAATAATAAGAGTTCATATTCATCATCAACTTTGAGGCCTACTAATTTAATTTGGAAATGTAGGAATTAGTGTACACAGACCCAACTTGGAATCATGTTAGTTGTTCTTATTACGAAGCCTCGTCTGCTGGGATGGGCAATTTCTTTCCTGTAATTCTCCTAATGAATCCGTGATTGTCAGATATGCCTTCTTTGCTCGCCCCAATAGGTGCTTTTCTGTTAATCATTGTTATCAAAACTGTTAGTTCATTTTGTAGGTGGTCGGTGCAAATGGTGCTGAGCAAACTGTTGTTAGCGGGTCCATGGAGGTGCTGAAACCCTGTTGGGCAGTTGCCACATCGGGTGTACCTGTGCGGGAGCAACTCTTCAATGTTTCTGTCTGCCATTACAACCATTACAATCTGTTCCATCATGGTGACTTCTCAACAAGTTTTGGGAGGACGTTTGATCCAAGTGGCTTAGAGGTGGCAACTCCTATTCTGCTCCAGAGAGACGATGGTCATAAACACAGAAGAGGAAGTCATGGCGATATCATCTTTCTGACAAGTCGTGGAGAGGTCAGCATATTCTTCACCGTTACTTCTTGGAAGTGCTAATCTAGGGTAGTTAGGCAGGGTTGCTGCCTGATAGTTGTGATATGCTCTGAACATTTCATATGTAGTTAATATCAAACAGAAAAATATCAAAGAATATAATGTACTTATGACCTGTGGGTTTTGAGACCGGTGCATACTTTTAACCTTATCTGTCTCCAAAGTCTCTTGGCATTTAAGGGATTAGACGCATCAAATCCTGATACTAGCTTTTCTCTCATGAAATTATTAGCAGTGGTTGTTTAGTTCTTAATAGTATCCTGACTTGTGTTTTTTTACCATTGTAGGTTACGTCATATTCTCCAGGTCTGCTTGGTCATGACGCGGTATGGAGATGGCAACTATCGACAGGCGCAACATGGTCCAACCTGCCATCTCCATCCGGGATGATGGAGAACACTGTGGTTCCTACACTCAAGGCCTTCTCTCTGCGGGCCTACGACCCGAAGCAGGTGATCATCGCGGGCGGCGACCAGGAGGCTGTGGTGATCTCTCCTTCCGGCAGCTTGCTGGCAACCATCGAACTCCCCGCGCCCCCGACCCACGCTCTGATTCTCGAGGATTTCTCTGGCGATGGTCTAACCGATGTAATTCTGGTGACGTCCGGGGGAGTGTATGGGTTTGTGCAGACGAGGCAGCCCGGGGCGCTCTTTTTCAGCGCGCTAGTCGGCTGCCTGATAGTGGTAATTGGAGTGGTGTTTGTTTCTCTGCACCTCAACTCGTCGAACGGTGGTAAACCAAGGTCGTCGAATGACTACCGGTGACATGATGTACTGTTTGTTCTGTCAAGAGGATCTGATGTGAATTTCTGAGGTGGGGAGCTGTTAGTGTTCGATCTGGATTATCGTATAGTTAGCTGGGAGTACTTAATTTATGTGAACTTTGCACAATGCGTATGTAATTTTGGTAATAGACTTATGTTGTTATACGACGCAGATCCTCGATGAGTACAGCTCTGTCAGACTGTTACTAAATACTACTACCTCCGATCCGAATTAACGGTCGCGGAAAGTGTACAGCGGTAGTACAAATTGCTATAGGGCTGACGACTGTTAATACGGATCAGAGGAGTAGCATATTCTGTACTTTTTGGTTAGCATTAAATCTCGGTCTAAATCAGTGCACGAAATAAGACAAGAACGCCGATATAACAATACGACATGTAAACTTATTATTTTCTTAGAAGTGCACACTATCCATGCTTCAATTCTTTACTGGTAGGAAAATGACACCTCCAAGTTCCAATCAAACTGAAGATAAAAAATGATGACCTCCAAGTTACAATCAAACTGAAGATCATGAATTTCCATCTTGTTGTGTCAGAGCGCAACATGGTGATGCATCTACCATAACTTTGGGAAGTCCTGGATGTGGTGCACGGAGAGACATTGGCGAGTGTCGTCAGTGTGCCAAGAACAGAGACCTTTTTGCTGATGCCACTACCAAGAACAGAGGACTTTCGAGAAAGCCAAATTCTGGAACTCTTACGCCGTCCGTCTATTCCTATTCATGCTGCATGGTTCCTTAGGCAAGTCGTCAACAAATTTCCAATGCCTCCGGTTCCTAAGCTAGAGATGACACTGATCAAGCACTGCCCGATGAGAAATAGTTTGGTCCTTTTCCAGGATAATTACCAAAAGATGTAGACATGCAAGTTATATGATGTTGGTCGCAATAAACGGGAGCTCTACGAAGCTGGATGCTACGAGGAAATATATGTCTACTAGCGAGGAGTTGCTATTTATTTTGAGATGTAGTAGCGAGGGAGAGCTAATGAATCTGTAAGGGGTCGTCATTCCTTATTTCCTTCCATTAAAGGAGCCAGATTTCTCAGGGTCTCAGGCTATCTATCATAGCACATTAGCACCTCTTAAAATGGTTGTTGATCCACCTCTTTGTTGCTTTTCTACCATTAAATCTTCTTTCTTTCACTTCATTGGTACTGCTTTGAGCGGCAGACCCTTCGACATCGGCAGATATAAGAGCCAGCGCCCTAGTGTTAACTGTTAAGTGTATGGCAATAAAGCCTTAGCCAGGCCTCTCAGTGTGGCAATGAAGCCCTGAGATATAGGATTTTATCAATATATGGTATATCTGATACATAAAAAATTATATCACACAACGAAATTATGTATTAATGAAGTCAATGCTAGTTAATTAAAGGATTAAAGGTGTGGCCAAATCGAACAAAATATGTACTCCCTCCGTTCACAAAAAGGATGTCTCAACTTTGGCCTAAGCTAGGACAAAATTGAGACATCCTTTTGTGAACGTAGGGAGTAGTTTGTAGCGTATCAACATTTTTCGGCCGTTTCATAGCAGCCTTTACAGTTTATGTACCACATATTGCTTCAACGGCTGAAGCAACGGCTGTCAGAGAGGAATTAGCCTTGGCTAATCGCTATGGTTGCACCGATGTAATAGCCGAATCGGATGCATTGGAAATTATTGAAGCATGCTCAGGTGAAGAAACATGGTGGGTCATCTTCGGCAATATTCTCAGACTGTATTGATATGGTGGTACTTATAGGAAGAGTTTACTTTAAAGCATTGTCCGAGCGAAGCAAACGAAGTGCCCAAGCATGAATTAGCTAGGTCTTGTTTTATTCATAAAATTCTTATAATTGGGTCAATAAACCCGCTACTATTATTCTTGGCAAACTTATAAACGATGCATCTATTATTTGAAATTAATGAAATCACGCAGCAGGAGTGCAGGTCAGAGTTCTGATACTTCCTTTACAAAAAACATTTTTCGGCCAAGCAATATGCTCCTACCTATGTGATCATACTGGGCTGCCAGAATGGAAGAATATGCTGCCGGAAGCCTCAGCTAAGGTGTCGACATGTTCCCGGATGCCTTCCAAGACTAGCTAGACAAGAAAATACAACAGAACTAATAAATCGGGTAGTACAACTAGACAGGCGAATGGATGTAAATTAGAAGACCTTGGTTGCAACTAAATAACTGTTCTTGTTGATAGCATTTCAAAGGGGAAGATGCTAAACCGATAACGCACTAGCCCAAAGAAGCTGATTCTATGGGGAAATAACTATATGTCCACTAGCAAGGAGCTTTTATTTTATTTTGAGATATAGGAGCGAGGGAGAGCGAGTGAATTTGTAAGGGGTTGTCCTTCCTTCCATTAAAGGAGCCAGACTTCTCAGGGTGTCAGGCTATCGATCATAACACCTCTTAAAATGGTTGTTGATCCACCTCTTTGTTTTTTTCTACCATTAAATCTTTTTTCTTTCACTTCACTGGTACTGCTTTGAGCGGCAGACCCTTCGACATCGGCAGATAAAAGGAGCCAGCGCCCAGTGTTAACTGTTAAGTGGAATGTGACCTAATTGGGCACTTGGCCAGACCACTCAGTGCGGCAATGAAGCCGTGGCCACTACGTATCACGTGTGTGTAACTAGAGTTGCAACGGAGGATAGTTATATTGTAGAAAAACACAGAACATGTAAACATCATTAGTAACCGAGGATACTTTCATGATGATACATAGTGTGCGAATGGAAGTGGTAGTGAAAGATGATCCGAACTTACCTATACCTGGAAGACACATGAGTAAATTATGATCCAATCGCGTTGATAACTGGGGACACGGCTAAACACTCAGTAGTGAGTGATACTATAAAAGAAAACAAGCTAGATTTTTTTTGCAGTGATCGAGACTGGTAGGGATAATTTTTCAACACCTTTTCTAAAGAATTTGTCGGGTGGACTTGAGTTCTGTTGGTTTTGCCTTCCTCCTCAGGGACGGTTAGGGGGTATTTTAGTGGGATTCAACTCTCTAACTCTCCAGATTAAGGGGGTTTTTCCGGGAGACAGGTGTGTTAAATTCCATGTGGTTTCAAAGAGTGATAATTTCGAATGGACTTTAGTAGTGGTGTATGGTGCAGCTCAAGATGCCCAAAAGGGGGAATTCTTGGCTGAGCTAGTTGGCATTTGTGAAAATGAACAAAGGCCACTCCTAGTAGGGGGAGACTTCAACATTATTCGTCGACAGGACGAGAAGAATAATGACAACTTTAATGCCCGATGGCCTTTTATTTTTAACGCGATCATCGAAAGTCTAGACCTGAGGGAAATATATCTCTCCGGCAGACAATATACTTGGGCTAACCGCAGGGAAAATCCTACCTACGAAAAGTTGGATAGAGTCCTAGTGAGTGTGCCTTGGGAACAGAAATTCCCCTAGTCACGGTTAGAGCTCTCACTAGAGAAGTTTCAGACCACACTCCGTTGCTTATTGACTCAGGTGAACAAGCTCACCTAGGAAATAAGGCTTATTTTTCTTTCGAGTTATCTTGGCTACGACAAGAGGGTTTTTCAGAGTTGGTAGCCAGAGAATGGGCTACAGTTAATCATGGAGATACACCGATGGTAGTTTGGCAGAATAAGATCCGCCATCTACGTTCTTTCTTACGGGGGTGGGCTAGGAACATGAGTAGTGTTTACAAAACTGAGAAGATTAGACTCCTTAGTATTATAGACACTTTAGACTTAAAAGCTGAAAACACTCCTCTCAATGCATCCGAAAGGGAAGCTATGAGAGAAGCCAATGATAAAGTAGCAAAACTTAGAAGAGATGAGGAATCCAAGTGGGCGCGGAGAGCTAAAGTAAAACATATTCAGGAAGGCGGAAACAATACAAAGTACTTCCACCTTATTGCAAATGGGAAACATAGGCGTAAAAAGATTTTCCAACTAGAGCAAGATGAAGGTATTATAGTGGGGCATGAAAACATCAAGAACTACATCACGGCTTATTATAGAGGTCTTTTGGGGCTCCGGCCGAAAATTACTTCTCTTTAGTAGAGACAAATACACACGATATTCCTCAGATTTCAGCTGAAGAAAACACTATCCTTACAGCCGACTTCACAGAGAAGGAGGTGTACGAAGCAATAATGCAAATGAAAAAGAATAAAGCTCCAGGACCAGACGGTTTTCCAGCTAAGTTCTACCAAACTTTTTGGGATCATTAAAGCTGACTTAATGAAGTTGTTTGTGAAATTCCAACAAGGGATTTACACTATTTCATTTAAATTACGGAAACATAGTTTTGCTTCCAAAAAAAAAATGCCATTCAGATTCAACAATACCGCCTATTTGTTTGCTTAATGTAAGTTTCAAAAAATTTACCAAAGTTGGGACTAACCGGGTTACAGAGGTAGCTCAAAAGGTAGTAAGCCCACACAGACGGCTTTCATGCCCGGAAGGCACATCCTAGAGGGGGTGTTGATCCTTCACGAAACCATACATGAACTTCATAGGAAGAAAATGAATGGTGTCCTCTTAAAAATCGATTTTGAAAAGGCTTATGATAAAGTTCAATGGCCTTTTTTACAACAAGTTTTACGGATGAAAGGTTTTGATCCAAAATGGTGCCACTGGATAGAACAATTTGTTAGCCGGGGAAGTGTTGGTATAAAAGTCAATGAGGATTTAGGTAGATATTTCCAGACAAAGAAAAGTTTGAGACAAGGGGATCCGTTATCCCCTATACTCTTCAATATTATAGCAGACATGTTAGCTGTCATGATTGCAAGAGCAAAAGAAGATGGACAGGTGGCTGGACTCATACCTCATTTAGTAGAGGGAGGGGTTTCAATCCTCCAATATGCCGACGATACAATTATTTTTATGGAACATGACTTAGAGAAAGCTTTGAATATGAAACTTATACTTTGCATTTTCGAGCAACTTTCAGGTTTAAAGATAAATTTTCATAAGAGTGAACTGTTTTGTTTTGGGCAAGCAAAAGAGGTAGAAGATCAGTATCGAAATCTATTTGCTTGCGCCTCGGGATCATACCCATTCAGATATCTGGGTATTCCGATACATTTTAGAAAGCTAAAAAATGGCGAGTGGAAACTGGTAGAGGATCGTTTTGAGAGGAAGCTCGCTAGTTGGGCAGGCAAACTTTTTCATATGGAGATCGCCTCATCCTAATCAATTCGGTCTTGACAAGCCACCATGTTTATGCTCTCTTTCTTTGAATACCAAAAGGGGTACGGAAAAGAATGGACTTTTTTCGTTCAAGATTTTTTTGGCAAAGTGATGGACATAAACGTAAGTATAGGCTTACTAAATGGAACATTATTTGTAGACCAAAGATCAGGGAGGCCTCGGGGTAGAAGTTCTGGAGTTAAAGAACAAAAGTCTTCTATGTAAATGGCTTTTCAAAATTTTAAACGAGGATGGGGTTTGGCATGAGTTAATCCAAAATAAATACCTACATTCAAATCTTTGTCACAAGTGACGGCAAAGCCTTTTGATTCCCCTTTTTGGAAGGGTCTTATGAAAGTTAAAGATGATTTTTTCAAGAGAGGCTCTTTCAATATTGGTAATGGAGTGTGCGCCCGGTTTTGGGAGGATGTTTGGTTAGGAAACAGTCCTTTAGCTGAACATACCATCTCTCTACAACATAGCTCAGCGAAAACAAGTTTCAGTAGCTAATGTTTTGTCACAAGCGCCACCACTTAACATAGGTTTTAGGAGGGCTTTAACCGGGGATAAATGACATCATGGCTTCATTTAGTTAATCGACTGATGGATATCAGCTTTCCACTCAGCCTGATACTTTTAGATGGAATTTGACTAAATCTAGAAGTTTACAGTCAAATCTCTATATCTTGATCTTATGAATGGCCATACACGATTTCTTAGAAAATACATTTGGAAAATGAAAGTACCACTAAAAATTAAGATTTTTATGTGGTTTCTACACAGGAAAGTACTTCTCACCAAGGAGAACCTAGTAACGTAACTGGAATGGTTGTAAAAAATGTTGCTTTTGTGACCAAGATGAAACAATAGAGCATTTATTTATAACATGTCCTTTTGCCAAAATGGTTTGGCGTATTGTCCATATGGCTTTAAACTTAACACCTCCTAAATATCTCACACTTGTTTGGGAATTGGTTACGGGGGTCTCCAAGCAGGATAAAGTACCGATCCGAGTTGGAGTATGCGCTTTACTTTGGGCCATATGGAACATAAGAAATGATTATATTTTTAACAATGCAAAATCTTGCTCTTTCTTGCAGGTTATACCAATGGCTACGCATTGGATCCGTATGTGGTCTTACCTATAATCAACGGAGAAGCGTCCCGAGATTGTTTCTGGGTGCAACCGACTGGATATGGTTGCACGGGACTTGTACACCCAGTTTAGCTGGCGTTCTGATTTTAGGATAACATGTTGATGCAGCGTCATTCATGTTTATCTTTTCAGTTTAGATGGCTCATTCATGTTTCGACTTTGTGTGATCCTTGAATTCTTGTAATGACTGATTCTTAATAAATGAATAAAAGCCGTATGCATCATTTCGATGCAGATGCTGGGGCTTCCCCTTTTCTAAAAAAAAATCGCGTTGATAACTACGCCCTCGGCCAAGATATACAAAGCCCATTTTCTCTCATCAAAATTGCGTGTTGTGTGTGTTCCGTCAACAGAACGTCATGAGAATTTTCAGCGATGAGGAACCATTATAGTGTTTGAACAAGATTTTCATGTCGTTACTTAGCTGGGGGTGTCTCTGTTCTCTGAACTTTGCACAACGTGTATGTAATATTTGGTAGAGAACTTATGTTTTTGTACGACATCGATCCTACATGAGTATAGCTCCGTTCCTCAGGACTTATTTTACATACTCTTTGGATGGCACTAAATGTTGCGTTAAATCAGCTCAAGAAATATACCTTCACTTCTTTACAGTTAAGAATTAGATGACCCTCCATCTTCAGAGAATTGAAGCAAACTGAACATTATGACCGAGGAACTGAAGGTGATAGGCAGAACCAGCGTTGTATGCCCTGTGCACGGAGAGACCTTGCCGAGTGTTAATACAATTGGGAATTACTGTGCCGCCCAAAAGAATAGGCCGGCTATGGAATTCTTAACATTCAGAGATTCGCAGCCACTCTAACACTAGGCTGGCTTTGGTTTGGGTGGACGGGCATGGACGAAGCGAAATATTGGATCACCATGGGGAACGCATGCACTAGCAAGGATAGAGAACTTTTGGCTGATGCTGCAGTGACCTTGCGGAATCGCGAGAAGGCCAAATCCTGGAGTTTCCTGTTCTCGGTCCACGCCCGGCAGCCTTTGAAAATTGAGAAAGCCTTGTTCCGGCTCGCGGTCGTGAGAGAGTGAAAGTGAGACGAGTGTGTGTCAAAGAAATGGTTTACTCAATTTTCTCATTGTCTTCCTCCCTCTAAATAGGGGGTGTGTCGGCTAGCGGCTTAAGTCAACAATGAACAATCCGGTCACATTGTCACTCCGACTCGCCACTATTGACAACGCCAGGACTCAAAAACACTATAGCTGACGTCTATCCTATCTACCCTTTCTGCAGTGGTGCTGATGCACCACCTCAGGACACCGGCTACAGGACGCACTCGGCTATCCGACATCCGGCTCCCTGCTTGGAACCGACGTCTGACTGCCGCACTCTCCCTCGGATCATCATATCCGAACAGACTCTGGCTCGGACACACTTCCTTGACTCGGAACAGACCCCTAAGTCGGAACTCTACATGCCGGCTCCACACTGACGGGAAGTCGACTGGACACACAAGTCTATTCCAACAGCCCCGCGGGGTTTCCCATCGAAGTCGTCGAATAGTTTCCGATGTCTTCCATTCCTAACTAGAGATGGAACTATCCGCATTTGGGTATTGCGCCGTCTGCCTCGTTTCATGGTACATGGATCCACAACCACCTGGTCGACGAGTTCCCTATGCTGGGGACAGAACTAATCAAGCATTGCTGGCGGAGGAGAATTTGGTCTTTTTCGGAATAATTACAAAAAGACTACGTCCTTGGTCAAAAGATGAACAAAGGAAAGTTGGGTGATGTTGGTTGCAATATACAGGCCGGCGAAGCTGGATGCTAGGAGGAACTATAATATACTAAAAGCAAAATGAGTTAGTTTTTGAGGCACCACGTTAATCCACATATGTTATAAATATATGATTCGTCGATTTTTATTTTGATGGTTGAGATTAAAAGACGTAAAAGTTACGTACAACGTTAGTCGGTACAAACCAGTCGTTTTCAACAAGTACAATCATGTCACGTTATCTCTACCTAATAATAAAGGGACTACGGCTTCCTTCGTTTCGTTTGGTACATCGCTTCCTTCGTTTCGTACGTAAACAGGCCCACCACGTCTTGCCTTATCCTTTCCCCGCCGCCTCCTCGAGCACCCACGGCTACAGTGGGCCGTGGCCATGCTCGCCCAGCTCCCTCCTCTCCGTCTCGCATCTCGTCGTCCCCTAACCGCTGCAGGCGTGGACTCAACGACGACGACGCCTTGTCGCCATCCGCCTCCCAACTGCGGCGTCGAGGCGGTCGAGGACGAGGCGCCATGGAGCCGTGGATGCGGCGGCAGCACGGCAGGGTGAGAGACGGCGGCGGCATGGGGTGAGAGGAGGCGGCGGCGTCGTCGCGTGCGGTCCCTTGGCGGCGTCGACCAGGAAAAGGGGAAGAGGCGCAATTGGACCTCGCCTCCTCGCCGACGGAGAAGGTCGCCGGCCGGAGCTTGGTGCTCGAGCAATGGCGGGAGCAGGGGCCCTCCTGGCCATGGTGATAGAGGTGAAGGCGGAGAGGTCTGAGGGAGGAGGGTGACCGGTAGCGCGAGGAGGAGTTAGAGAGAGGGGCACCGGCTAGTTGGGGTGCTCGCCGGCGGTCACGATTCACGACGCGGCCGGGGAGCGAGGAGGCCGGAGGCACCCTGTGCGTGTGTGTGCTCTGCGGGTCTCTCGCGTGCGTGCTCGTGT
Organism: Poa pratensis; assembly: GCA_947311845.1. NCBI lineage: Eukaryota > Viridiplantae > Streptophyta > Magnoliopsida > Poales > Poaceae > Poa > Poa pratensis. Next base: position 3,438,699 of record CAMZMU010000085.1, on the reverse strand, counting down.
GGTGGCTGTGAAGAAGATACGGAGAGATGAGGAAGGACCCAATTGCGAAATTAAATAAAGAGGCGGGGGTGTAGGTGGAAAATGACCAGGGTTAGGCTAGGGTTCCGTTCCTGGTTGGCTGGGCCTTGTGCCTCTCCCAGGCCTGGTCGGGCTGTGCTGCTCTCTCGCTCACAGACTCTAAATTGCCACAATTTGACAAAACAATTTTGCAAAATGAGACAAATTGTTGACAAAATTATTTAGATAAGTTTAGAAAAACAAAAGGTAGAGTTCACGAAAATAATTTGGATGGACAAAAATGTATGATAACATGATGAGTCTGAACTTTGTGATCAAGTATTAAAAGATTTACTGTGATAAAAATGTTAAGAAAATTATTTGAGTTACAAATTATCAAAACAATTCTGTGATTTCCCTGAGTGTTTTGTGGTAAAAGTAGATAGGAAAAAAATACTAGAAAGACTAAACATTCTTTTCTCTCGACCGGAATATTTCACCAATACAACTAATGACGAAGCGGATTCTAAATTTATTGTTTTTGTGTCCCGTTGCAACCAGTGGGGGAGCTAGAGCATTCAACACCAGGGTGCATACGGGTGCCAAAGCAGATAAAATCCATCGTTTTAGGGGTGCACACATGGTGAAAATGTGCTGTTGTGCAAAGAAATTTTTGTCTATCCGGTGTCCTGTGCACCCGGGTAGCTAGCTGTAGCTCCGCCGCTGGTTGCAACAAATGCCACGGATTTTTTTTATCCTGTTGAAACGCACCGGATCCAGATCAGTTTATCTCTACATACTACTAAAAAATAAGAGCGTTTCATTTCAAGGATTTTACGAACAACTACGAAATGTTATGATTTAAAAAAACACCGTGACTTAAAACTTTTTTATACCTAATTTAATAAATTCACATAAAAATCCATAGACTGCATCTACACGAAATATAAACGTACATTGCCATACTATGAGTTATCGAATCGGAAGTGTTTCAACTGAACATCGCATTATACGGTTTTATTTTACAAATAAATATGTTTTGTGAATTAGAAATTAATTAATAGGGGGTCGCAACAAACGAGTTTGTTTTCGGTCGTGGATATCGATCAAAATTAATGATTGTTCGTCAGCGGAGTCCCAATGTTGCATAGGACGTTATGGGTTTGAACGACACGTAATTTTTCTCACGTTGCAACGCACGGGTATTTTTCCTAGTCTCCAAAAAAGAAAATAAAAATCATGTCACGTACACAACGCCAACAGGTTACATATAATTCATCACAGGAAGAATTTGCAGGCACGGTCCGCTTCCTGCCGGACATATAGTTATCCAATCCATCGGCGCTTCCGGCCGGCCGGACCTAATAGTTAGCTGGTCGATCGGTCAGTAAATACAAATTGGAATCTATAGTACAATCCGATCGGACATATAAGCTGATCAATCGCATGATAACTAGCTGATCAATCGATCTGTAAAATCCATGTGCTCTCTTCGGGTCCTAGCTAGGTCAGCCGCCGGCGGCAAGACTCCATCTACGGTTAGCAGTCTGGCGAAGATGAAGCGTCCACTTCCCTTTTTTTTTTTTGCTTCGCATGCGGCCAGGCGCCGATACTTCCGATAGACCGAAGATGTTGTTGATCTATCGAGTTCCTAGCATACGGCCACTTGCAAATTCTTCGCCGACGATGCATCTGATCGATGTATGCAGCATCCAAACTCTCAAGTCTCAACACGATGTATACATGTACCATGGAAGAGTGCAGACGCACACGTACTTGAGATCTTGGTGCAGCTGTGCTATGTTCGATCGATTGTCTGGTCTGCCTCCTAATTATTTTTTGTCTCCACGTGCTGCCCTAGAAAACGCCTACAATATCATTCGTTGTCACTATTTTAACTTTTCATAACACAAAATTTTAATTTAAAATAAAAAATATGTTATATAAGCACAATATGGTAGAGAAATATACACATGTCAGAAGTTCCCCAAAAAAGAAACATTTGGTCATCAATCTAGCATACCCTCTTTTGATTAGTAGATTATAAACAACAAAACGTTCATAAATATCTATAAACATGATGAAAATCAATTTATAATAATGATCGTGCCGGAACAAATCACAAGTCAACAGATTTCCATAGAAAAACTTGACCAACACACTATGGTAATATATTGATGATAGATCTTCCTAATGTGTGCAATATAATAATAGAACTTAATCTCTTCACAACCGAAAGTTTTCATGAGTTTACTTCAATCTTATATGGTTTTCCTAAGGTGTGATCAAATAAACTTTTAAGTCAGTCTCTTTGGGGATTTAACTTTCTCGCATGAACTTTATTTTGATTCTTAATCTTAAATTTATGAGACATCTATGAAATTTTTAATATTGTAGAAGACATTATGACAGATGAAGATTCCAAAACAATGTTTCCATGGAAACGTAGTGGTGTTTCATGACACGACATATGCAAGTGAGCGAGATATTATTATTACTGGGTAAAAGAGTGAGTTTGGCAGGGAGAGAGAGAAAGAGAGAGAGAAATAAATCATACAAATCAAATAATAGAATTATTTGGGGTATTATTAGGACAATGCAACTAGGGAAAATAGTACGCTGGTTAGAATTTTGTGGGGCAATTAAAAACATTAATTGTGAGACGACTTAAAGCTTGGTGACTTATTAAACCATCTAAATATTTTTTAATTTAGTATGTTACATGAAACTATGTGCTATTTAAGTCAGTGTAATCATTACTACATGACAAAAAAATCGGTATCACTCAAGAATTGGGATGGCAGAAAAAGAGTAAAATATAATGTATTAAAATGGCAGTATTACCTACGGCTAAAAGTAAACGAGCTTCTCAAAATATGTGACATGCTAATTATTTTTGAGATATAGAACACCTATTATTTACAAATTGAAATAATACACATGCATGCGTAATTCAAACAATAGTCAAAAGATGCTCTTATTTAGATTTTGTTCTTTCCCGACAAAAGTACACATTTAGTACACAGACATATTAAATACATTTTAGATGACGCCCTCGCATTTGCGAGGGCCACCTTGCTAGTTGTTTAAAAGGAGCCAGACTACTCGGTCTGTTAGAGCAACTCTTAAAAAGGGTTGTTGAACTTGCTGCTTTTTACCATTGATTTTTTTGCTTTGAGTTTCTACTCTGTTGGTCACTGGTTTGGGCGGCAGACAGCTGGGCCTCTCGTGCCGTCGGAGCTGCGGCGCAGTGGGAGTCTCCTGGTGAATCGAGCAGCCGGGTGCATGATCAGTGAAAGTGAAACATACGTCCATAAATTGCATAGCAGTGACCAGTGAACAACCTTGACATTGGCAGATAAAGGAGCCAGTGTTAAATCGAACTAGAAAAAAAAGGTGATTTTGCTACTAAAGGTGATTTGAACAAAAAAAAAAAGGTGTTTTTGCTAGATAAAATAGCGCGATGTACTTGATGTCAAAAAAGGGGTGCTTTGAGTATATATGATTGTAAACATAATTATTACCTAGTACAATAGAAAATAAAAAAATATAAATAGTAGAAAAAACTGATAATGAATCTTTGATACTGTCTAGAAGTTCTCATCAATGATAAGCTTAACCTCCTTTTGAAAAGCATATATTATTGACTTCTCGGCGTAGAAGTGCACACCATCGATGCTTCGTTTATTTACTATTAAGAAACAGTTGACCTCCAATTCCATGGAATTTTGAGCAGATCAAGACTCAGGAACCAAACACGATATGCAGAACTAGCGGGGTCGTATGTCCTGTCATTTGTGAATTTCCATCTTAAGCGTCTTGAGGGTAAAGCATAGCACCGTAAAGAATCTCCCATAGCTTTTCGAACTCAAGAATGTGGTGCATGGACATGGAGAGACCTTGGCGAACGTCATCCAACTTTGGAATAAGTGTGATAGGAAACAGACGTTTCTTAAGTTGCCACTACTCCGGGCAAGCGGACTGACGAGGAGGCTATATTTTGGAGCTCCACATGGGCCGATGGCCTGCGGCCTTTGTACTGTCGAAGATATAATCAATTTAGTAATTGTTTTAATCCACTAAAATAGTAAACTGTTTATAATTAAAATAATCAGAAATAACTAATCATGTCATTTACTGAAAAAGTAGATAAACATAACGAATCTGGAGCAATTACTAAAATCAGAAAATCTAACAGTATATCAAAATATACGCATCGGCTCGACTCATTCGCGCAACCCGCGGCGCGTCATGACGTGAGGTGATGAGCGAGCGGCGGCGGGGGAGGATGACCAGAGTGTGCGGGAGAGAGCCTTCTGTTCTCACATGCTTACCAAATAGCACAACACCCCACCTTATAAGGTGGTGCAACTCTCTCCCAACTAACAATGTGAGAATAAACATTTGTCACACTGCATCCACAACCACGTGCACATGGGTTAATGAGAATTTTATAATTTTAAGTTGGGCTTTGGACCAAATACCCACTAGCAATGCTAGTCAAAATTTCAACATGTACATCGCGCTGTCCGTCTACAAGAAACTTCAAGATCGTAGTCGACGACTTTCTGATGCCTGCCATTCCTAACTAGACATATGGAACTAATCAAGCAGTCAAGCACTCGTGGAGGAGAAGCACGTCCTTAGTCACAAGATGCACACAAATATTACATTAGCGAGCGAGAGCTAGTGAGCTGTCCCGATCAGAGAAGAAAAGCACTACCATATTGCTTCCCTTAAAAGGAGCGAGACTATTTGGTGTGTCAATGAACCTAGTATTTAAAATGGTTGTTGAGTCGTCTCCTTGTTGCTTTAACAATTTTTCTGTTTTCCTTTTTGTTTCTAGTCTAATCGTCACGAGTTCGAGCCACGAACAGCAGAACCTCGTGTGCCATCGGACCCACGAACCGACAAACCAGTGGGAAGCGAGCAGTTGGGCGAGCGGAAGTGATCGTCCCTAGATCACATGGTGGTGAATACTTTTTTCGTTGAGTGTTAGCAAACTCATTGCTAGAAAGTTGGTTCAGTTTATGAGGAAAAGCGGATCTAAAAACATATAAAATGGCGCCTTTCGGTGAACCACACACAACTATAAAACCACGAGTCCCTCTCACACACGAAACAGGCTTTCGCCCCGCTTTATAAATAAAGCCCAACGGCCAAACCGATACATAGTGATGAGGAAACCTCTTACAGATCAAAGATAAAACAAGAAAAACTAAGAAGCATCGAGCTTTGCCGAAGACGCCGTCGAGATCAAGGAAACCAGAGCTCCACGACACCGCCTCCAAGGAGGTAACGACACACGCAAGCGCCGCCGACATCGAGACCATAAGGTCTAGGGTTTTCACCCGGAGCCCTAGTGCGGAGAGTAGCCACAACGACGCCCTCAAGAGGGTCACGACACCCGCAGGCGTCGCCGTCGTTGGCGCCGGAGCACTAGGCTTTCACCCGGATACACCCTGCTTGGAACCTCAGATCATCCACCGTCTTCAAGCCGAGCTTCCACACACGATCTGGGCGCTGACCACGATGTCGCCGCCAACACCAGGAAACCCAACGACCACTCCTTGCCATCCACATGGTCCAAAGAGATGGGCCATCACCACCACAACGCCGCCCTGCCGTCAAGACGCTCGCGCAGTACACCTTCCGGAGCCGCCGCCCCGGCATCCGCGGACTCGCGCCCGTGTAGCGAGGCTCAGCCTGTGGCCTGCGAGGCGGGAAGGGTAGGAATGGTTGAATCGAAGGACGGCAGTAGCACAGCCAGCCGAAGGAGACCATCCTTCACCGCCATAGGCAGTTGCCGACCGGACGCGGCAGCGGGGGCACACCAGGCCCTCTGCCCGGCCGGGCCCCGGAAGGGGCCCGTGAAGTCCCTGCCGCCACGCTGCAGCAAGAAGGCCGTCGCCGCCGCTGCCCTTGTTCCCACCGCCCCACCTTACTACCTCACCATGCCAGCACCGACGCCCACAGCTCCAGGAGCGGCCTCCTCGTCACGGCCCGTCCCTGGCCACCACAGGCCCGCCTGGCCCGTGGCAGGCCCAGATCGGGCCCGACTCGTCGCGCCGCCGGTTGGAGCGCTGCCGCACCGCCTCCCGGAGGACCACCCGCCCGCTGGAGGTCCTCGCCAGTAGCCGAGCTACCCACCACGCCGCCGGAGGGCCGCGCCGACGCCCCACTCGACGAGGGCGTCGCCTTTCCCGGCAGCCAAGATCCGCGCCCTGGCAACCGCGAGAGGGGAAGGAGGAGGTCCCGCCGTCGCCGGCACCACGCGGGCCTGGCCCGGCGGCGCTCGCCGGCGACGGCGGGGAAGAGGGGACGAGGGGGAGGACTGGCGGCGGCGCTAGGGTTTCGCGTCTCGGTCGCCCGCGCGGGGGGCGACGCGAGACGCAGGTCGAGGGGTCACCACGAGTCCCTCTAAATAGATCCACCTCCTAGGCAACGCCCCGAAGAGAGAATGTGATGCGAGGTAGCGCCGTCATTGTCTGATCTAGAAAACTAGGTTTCCCCTGAAGTATGTGAGGGAAGGCGGGTGGGAGTAGCTACATCGATGCCTGCCAAAACTCTTGTATGTTTTCCCTCTGTTCTCACATACCCTTTGTAGGTTCCTGGTCATAGCGAGCAGCAGGGTGAGTCAAGACTCGAGCGTCCTAGAGTCCATGGCGGTACAAAAACAAGACCCTTCGACGTTAGCAAATAAAGGAGCCAGTGGCACCGTTGCTTCCTAGAAGCCTAGCACCCGCTCGATGTTAAGTCAGAGGTGACATCGGGCAGCCGGAAGAGGAATCATGCCGATGCTAGAGGTGGGAAGTGACGGGTGGGAAGCGGAGGCTAAACCTCAGCGGCCTGGCCTCTCAGCCCTTCGACGCAGCAAAGACGAGAAAACAGTCCCAATGCCTCTCATTTCTAAGCAGAGACGTGTGTGTAATTTGAGTCGCCTATAGTGATAGTGTAGAAAAACACGTAGCTCTCCTTGTACTAGCAATGTAGAATGTTGACGAGGAGGAGACAGAGATTCAGAGAGAGATGACGAACGTATATCCATGTGACATGTGAGGATACTTTCACGATGATATATAGTGCCCAAATGAAGGTGGTGGTGGAAGATGATTCAAAGTTACTATATGGAAGGATTGGAGAGATCACTTCAGATGTCTGAGCTACCCATCATTGTAGAATCAGATTGCTACATGCTTGTCAGCGCAGTGAACTCAACAACTCCAGACAGATCACCACATCTTCATTTAGTTCATGAAATTAGAGATTTAGCCTCTCAGTTTAGCGTGTGCAATTTTGTTAAAGTAGATCGTATTCAGGTTATGGTTAGTGATTCTCTGGCAAACTTTGCGAGAGTGCAGAACCGTACTATGTTTTGGTTAAGCTCTGCACCGGATGATGCTCTCCGGTTACTAGAACTTGATCGCAATGTAACCCTACCTGTTTAATAAAGTTCAAGTATTAGCCGCAAAAAAAAGTTACTATATACCTGCATGACACAGGCACACAGGGGAGAGCCAATACGATCCAATGGCGCGATTTAACACTCGTTGGCCCAGGTACATTTAATTGTTTTTATCAGGATATGGTTTTTTACCAATATTTATATTATTAACATCTGGTTTATGTGATATGAAATCAAAATGATTAGCAAGTAGTATTTTGATACAAATCCACTGACAATGATTTATATCAGCAAATTAAGTTATGTATTGATAAAGTGAATGTTTCTAAACGAATTAAGTTATTTTTTGATGAAGTGAATGTTAGTTAAAGCCTTAAATTTGTGGCTAAATCGAGCAAAATACGCCCTATGTATCCAAGAAAAAATAGTATACACGCATTTTTCTTCCATTTACCAGAAAAAATGATCAAATAATGACATAATTTCTTGGCAAATCATTGAAATATCATCATGATTTGAACCTAATAGACAAGGTTCAGAATAATCCATCTCCATCCTGGATGATGTGTGTCTGCAGGTCTACTTGGTCATTAAGTGACATGGAGATTGTACCTCAACATGGTCCAGTCCCTCCATCTCCTAGTGGATGACGGAAAACATCATGGTTCCTACACTCGGGGCCTTCTCTTTGCGGGATTTTGACCGGAAGCAGGTAATCATCATAGGCGGCGGCCAGGAGGCGGTACGAGAGTTCCGACAGCTTACTATTATCCATCACTCTGTCTTTTTATCGTGATCCAAATTCATATAAATATAAAGGCTAACTTTAGACGGAGCGGAGCAAGGCCCATCGCCGGAGGCTTGGCCCGAGTGGGACTTAAGGTCTTTGCACCATATATATCTCTTGTAAGCCGCCGGTTTGGGATAAGTCGCAGGTTGTAAATATCCGGCGTTTGTAACCTCACCCGGTCATAGTTAAGTATTGCCGGTTGACGCCCGTGTCTTTTCTCTCCCGTTGTTGGGGAGGGTTTTTCACGTTAAATCTCGTGTCCTTGTTTGTTGGTCTTTCTTTTTATCGTCGTTTATAACACACTTTTTGTGCCTCAGACACATGCGCCGATCCTCGAGAATTTCTCCAGCGATGGTCAAACCAAAATCATTCTGGTGACATTCAAGGAAGTGTATGGGTTTGTGCAGACAGAGGCAGCTTGGGCGCTTTTTTCAACTCGCGCGTCAGATGCCTGATACTGATAGTCGTAATCGGAGTGGTATTCGTTTCCCTGCGCATGAACATGTTGAACGGTGACATGTAGTAGTGTGTGTTCTCTCGAGACCATCCAATGGGAATTTCCAGCGGTGAGGATCTGTTATAGTGTTTGAACTAGATTTTCATGTAGTTAACTCCGCATGTTTAACTTATGTAAGCTTTCACAATATGTATGTATATTTGGAAGTGTTCTTATGTTGTTGCACGATGCAGATCCTACATGAGTACAACTCTGTTTGTAAAGATATTTTATATACTCTTTGGCTAGCATTAAATCTTGGTCTAAATCAGCACAAGAAATAAGACGAACAACGTGCAACTGGGCTAGCAAAGTTTATACGAGTCGGAAACAATATATTATTGAGTTCTTCGTGTAGAAGTGCGCACCAACGATGCTTCACTTTTTACCTTTAAGAAATAGATGACCTCCATCATCAAAGAGTTTCAAGCAAACTGATCATGACCAAGGTCAATTTACATCTTATTGTGTCAGCGACTTGGGGGGCAAAGCTTAAGGAACTATAGACCTTCCTAACTCCTGGATGTTGCTGCAGGGAGAGACCTTGGCGCGCGAAAATCAGTCCAACTGGGAATGAGTGTGCCACAGACCGAGATCTCTTTGCTGTTGCCACAACTGTGGACTACTGCAAGATGGCCGTATGCTGGAGCTCCGCTTGGGGCCAATGCCTGCGGCTTTGGAATTGGCCTACCTCAGTGAAGTCGTTGACGAGTTTCCACCGATGCCTGCCATTCCTAGCTAGAGTGTAACCTAATCAAGGACTGCTGGAAGAAAACATTGGTCCTTTTCAAGATAATAATACTAATAGAGTCCATCCTTGGTTCTTGCTCAAAACAAGCATATGGGTAAGTTGACTGAGAGGTTGGTTGTAATTCACAGACCTGCGGAGCTGGACTGTAGGAGGAATTTATATGTAAGAGGTTGTTCAGGTCAGACTAGCCAGAGATGCATTGTAATTGCTTCCCTTGAAAGGATTCAGACTACATGGTCGTCTGTCAGAAGTCAGAACCCCTCGTAGATATAATGGTTGTTGATTCATCTCCTGGTTGCTTAGTAATGTGGAAGTTGGGTGTAATACTTAAAACTCTTTAACTAAAGATCCCTTTATGGCAAAAAATATCATGGTAGCTTGTCCCGCCATTGAGTTTCTCGCCTTTACTGTTTCTACTACCGATGCCGCTTTCTTGAGCGGCGGGTAGTAGGGCCTCTCATACCATCAGACCCACGTGAGAGTGGGAGTCTTCCGGTGGAAGCGAAAAGCAGGTTGAGTGAAAGTGAAACGTTCGAAGAGCCTATAGAGATGGAAAAACCGTCAACCCTTACATGTGGGAGATAAAGGAGATACCGGCACCATTGTCTTGCTTATGGTGATCCAAATTCATATGAGTATATATAAAGTGAGAGGCTAACTTCGGAGCGAAGCGGAGGCCCTTCGCCGGAGGCATGGGCCGTAGCTTCGCGGAGGATTGGTACGGTACGAATCATGTCCAACTCGACTGCAGCCGACTTAGAGTTATGACTCCCCATAAATACATCTTGTAAGCCGCTGGTTGGGGTAAGCCACACATTGTAAATCCACAGAGTTTGTAACCACGCCCGATATAGTGAAGTATTGTTGGCTGGCGCCCGTGGTTTTTTCTCTTCCATTGTTAGAGTGGTTTTCCACGTTAAATCTCATGTCCCCGTTGGTTTGATCTTTCCGCTCTTAATCGTTTTCTTGCTATAGTTTATAACACTTTGTTAATTCAAATGTGACATCTCGACAACGACGTCTTGACATGAAACAATATCAAATGCCTAAAATTCTCACGTGTACCGCAAAAGACGATAGTGATATTGATAATCTAACTACGATCAAAGAATATTATACAATAACACATATAGCTCCAATTTGTATTTAACCATGAATATTGCTTAGCACTTGATGATAAAAAGTTGATATAAATATCCACACGTGGATACTGTCATGATGATACTTCCACCAGAAACGTAAAGCGTTTTTGTTTATCAAGAGAATACTTTATCAATATTTATCTTATTAATATGTGGTTTATTTATTGCAGAAGAAAATCTAATGATAACAAGTTTATACCACAACACTAGTTAAGTTATGTGCTGATGAAGAGAGTGTTAGTTAAAACCTTAAGCCTTCAAACGATTTCCAAATTACCGAAGAAATGATCAAACAATGACATGATTTTGTTGACCATCGTTGAAATTTAATCGCAACTTGAACTCCTAAATGAGGTTAGAAGAACCAAACGAATTTGATGCCATCAATGATAACAATACATTGCACGTTCAATATAATGCCAAAAGGTTTTCTCACGAATGATAATGTTCCTACATTTCTTTCATTATGATCGAGGCCAGATATGCCGCTCATTTTTGCTAAGGTCGTCATTATTAGGTTGTCTAAAACGTTCTGTGCAGACCAGGTAGATCCAACTGACATATCCAAACGCAGCCACAGGGAGGCTAGTGTGTGTTAGCCAAACTAATCGAGTCGCGTCGTTAGCAAATAATATGCCATTTTTGTGTGCACGTTCAAAGCATCTCCACCGGGGCCTCTAAATCGGTGTCCGGCACCCCCAAATTGGGCCTCCTTTGGGGATGCCGGACATGTGTCCGGCCAACATTTGGAGGCCGTCCACAGCGTCACTCCTTAAAGGCCCACCCCAAACGCGCCCAAAATTTGAGCGAACTGCCGAACACCTTGCGGGCATGCCGTGGTCGCCGCCGATGAATAGCACAAGTGAGGAACAGACGGCGGTGCATGCATTAATAAAAATGTCTCAAATGATGCCGGCAATCAAATATTTTTGCCGCGCCGGAGAACAAGTCAGAGACTTGGCATAGTTTCGACCGCGCCGGAGAACAATCTCCAACGCCGGCCATCAAAAAAGGATCGACCGCGCCGGAGAACAAGTCTCCAAGGCCGGCCATCAAAAGGACGCCTCCCTGGCGCAATGGTTCATGCCGATCACGTGGCGGCCTCCTAGTCGACTTCTTCGTCGTCGTCGCCGTCCTCGCCTTCCTCTCCGGATTCCGCGAGCCCTGCCGCTTCGGCCTCCTTCTCAGCCTGAATGCGCCTCCGTTCGGCCACACAGTAGGCCTTCTGCTTCGGGCTCATGCCGGTCGTGTTCGTGGCCATGTACAGACGCTCCTCCTTCTTCTCTTGTTTCTTGAGCTTGGCCTCCTGCATCTTGAACTAGAGCTTCCACTTCTCGTCGGACTTGGCTTGTAGCTTCTTCTTCTCGAAAGTCGCCGCGGCCACGTCGGCAACGTATAGCTTCACCGACTCTTGGATGCTGCCTGCGGCGCCCGAGGCCCCTGGCTTCTTGCCAGCCCTGGCGGCCGCCTTGTACGCCTTCACTCCCATCTCGGGACGCTCGGCGCTATCAGCCGGCAGCTTTCTTTCATCTCCCTCGCCGGTGCCTTGGTCTTTTATATGGCTCTTCCACTTCGGGCAACCTTTAACCACCTCCCAAACATGCATGAACTTGTATGGCTTCTTGCCATCCATCTCCAAGTCAAGGTATATGTACTTGGTGTCTTTCAGCTACACAAACAAAGGCCAAGTCAAGTATGCATGTAAATATGATGGGTTATAAGTTAAGATGATCGGCTAACCTTGTCGGCATCGTTCTTGCCACTCTTGTCTACATCAAGATTTGCTCATTGCAAACGTGAAAATTGGTAGTGAGGTTCGAGATGACGCCCCAACGACTCTCAACCGATTTGGCATTGCGGTTGGGCAAATCTTCATGAGGAGGATACGACCTTCTTTCGGTGTAGTCCTTGTGCACGCGTAACCAATAGGCGTTCTTCTTTTGGTTGGCACCCTTCTATCCGCACATGCTCACGTTCATCCACGCCTCGGCCAACAAGACGTCCTCCTCCTCGGACCAAGTCGGGCCTCTGTTTCCCGGCCTCCGGACGCCATCCTCTTCATCGCCATCCTCTTCTTCTTCGACCTCCCTTCCAGGCCCTGGCCCTGGCCGGCATCCCCTTCCTGGCCTTGGCCCTGGCCGGCATCCCCTTCGTCGCCCTGGGCGAACTGATCTGTCTCGTCGTAGGCACTAGCGGCGTAGGTACTACCGTCGTCGATGATTGAAGTCATGAACGAGGCGCCAGCGTCCTACCCAGCAAAAAACACAATTTGCATCCTCGGCAATTAATGCACAATAAAACAATTTGCATCCGGCCGTTCGCAATAACTGCGCACAATCGGCCAGGGAACACAATATATGAGGGAGATCAAGATTATAAATAGCACTCACATGGCCGAGTTGGTCGCCGAAGAGAAGGCCGCGGGAAGCAGTCGCGTCTTGGCTCGTGGCAGGTGTCCGCCGCAACGCCGGCGATTCGCTGAACAGCGGTGCGGCGTTCTGATCGAGGGTCGGCTCTTCGAGGGAAAGCCACGACACCTGCGACGGGTAGCCGGAGGTGCCGTCGAAGAAGGCCGGGACAGACGGCGACCCGACAAACCCGCCGACGGATGCTGGGCTAGAGCTGCTTTGGCTCATGGAGATCAACATCTCGGCGGAGTTGTCATTTGGCGACGACGATAGATCGGAGGACTTCTCCTTCCCCTTGACTCGTTGTTGCCGAAGCTGGGAAGCGGCGGCGCGGAGCTGGGCCTGGCTCATCGCAGGATTGGCCGCCGACAACGGAAGATCTTGTGGCTCCCGTTTCAGCTGCTTCTTATTCCGCTGCGTCGATGACGGCGGCTTGCGTCCCTTGGGCTTCGAGAGGCCGACGGCCTTGGGCGGCATGGTGGCGGAAGGCGAGGAGGTCGCGGCGGCGGCGCGAGGGTTTGGGAAATGGAGGGAAGATTGCGAATTTTGGCGCCGGGGGCGGCAATGTAGAGGAAGGGAAATTGGGCGCGGGGCGTTGTGTGTATAACGGGCGGGCCATTGCTGTCGAGGCCCTATTGGGGGTGCCGGACACAAAATCGTTGGGGCGAGCCTTTGGCGGGTGCCGCTGATGGCGGTTTTTCGCGTCCGGCCCCCCAAAGGGCCTTTGGGGGTCGTTTGGAGGCCCCGGTGGAGATGCTCTCAGTCAAGGCTTTGTTTTTTTGGTAGCTACTAGTCATTGTATCTACTAGCTTAGAATAAATGTGCCAAGAAAAAAATAAATGATTCCAGTTAAGTAGGGAACTCTCTTTTCTCCTCCCCTCTCTCTCCCTCCCTCCCCACCGCCTGAGAGCCGTGTTCGAGTTTCCGGCCCCTCTCCTCCTCCTCTCCGGCGGCTCTGCTGGCCGGAGTTGTGGGAGGAGAGGGTGCCCGTCCCCCCTGTACCTAGTAGTGTTAGGTTTTCTTTGCCCGTGGTGGCGTTTTGGCGTTATGCCGGTGAGAGCGGCTGCTCCGCTGATGTGTGGCGGTGTCCGGCGGCCTGGCTTCGTCCTCTACATCCGCTCGTGGTGGGAGCTGGTGGTGCTTGGGCGCGGCATCGAGGTCGTCATCGATCTGTTCTTCGTCAAGCCTCCAAGGTGGAGGATCTGCGGAGGTGAATCGGTGGCTGCTCTCTTCAATAAGTGCTTTTGGTTCCGATTGTTGTGGTTCTTGATCCTTTTCCTGGCCGGCCGCGGCGGCGAGGGGGGAAAGGGGACAGGAGCACGGCAGTTGGTTCTCTTCTCTGTCCTAGCTTCTCTGGCCGGCCGTGACGGCGAGGGAGGAGCTGGTGGAGCTTTTGCTGCTGGTGGTGGAGGTGCTCTTCTTCGTCTGTTCTGCTCCGGCCGGCCGTGGTGGCATGGGGAGCGGCGACTGGAGACGACTGGGTGATGGTGCTGGATGTCCTGGGCGTCGTCGATTCGGCTGGAAGAGGGGTGGAGCTGGGGAGCTCGCGCTGTGGCTGTGCGCGTTCAGCGCGTCTAGGCTTCGTCGCACGGCGGCGGACGACTTATGCAGCCATCTACAACGTGTGGCGGTGCTTCCTTCCCGGCGGACGGTGGTACGGCGATTCCGGCGGCGACTAGGAGCTTTGGGTGCGGCAGAGGATCCGATTGTGATCTCGTTCGGTGGCTCGGGGTGTTCTATGCACTTTCCTGGGTCTGTTTGTAATTTCTGTTTTCGTTTTGGACCTTTCTGTAAAGTGTACTGAGCTTCCTTTATATGAATCGGATCCTTCCCTCAAAAAAAAAAATGTGCCAAGAAAAACATGTGTTTTTATGTTGCCGCTACTCTGAGCCAGCGGGCTAGCGAGAAGACCAAATTCTGGAGCTTCCTGGTTGCAAGACATGCGACCTTTAGACACTGTTGTGCGTCAGTGCTAAATCATGTTGCAGGTTACTTCAGGCTAGTGGTCCACGAGTTTCCGATGCCTCCCTTTCCTACCTAAATCAAGCACTCCTGAAAGAGGAGAATTTTCAGGATAGTTACTAAAATTGCACGTTCTTGGTCTCTTGCTCAAAAGATGATAAGTTGGGTGATGTTGGTTGAGTACATGAGCTGGATGCTAGGAGGAATTATACGTCCAATACAGTGGGAGTTTCACTTCTTAGATGTTGCAATAGCGAGGGAAAAGCTACGGTGAAGCTATAAGAGGTTGTCCCGATCGGAGAAGAAAAGCATCACCATTGCTTCCCTTAAAAGGAGCCAGACTATTTGGACTGTTAAAGAGCCTATTTAAAATGGTTGTTGAGCGTTATTTCTATTGTACATATTAATTTAATGTCTTTTGTTTCTACTCCGCTTGTCACTGGTTCGAGTGCCAGACAATAGAGCATGTTGTGCCATCGAACCCACAACCCAATGGGAAACGAGCGGCAAGGCGAGGGAAAAAGTAGGGATGTGAAAGTGAGATTTCACTCAGAGCCCATTACGGTGAATAACCTCGAACATTCGACTTTGCCAGGTAATGGAGTCTGCGGTACCAGCGATAGGTCTTTTTTTAGGGGAATGCCATACCACTAATAGGAAATGGCATAGTGGCAATACGACGTTAGCGACACTGTGGAAAATTTGGCACGAACTGGCAAAAAGTTGCGGAAAATATGCCCGTTGCCAGTAGTGCCATACGGACAACGTGTAAATAAAAGCACCCACTGCCAGTAATTTTTGGCTGCCCACGGACCTCGGTTAAAAGTAGTGGCAACATAAGCACGCTGGCAGTACGCAGGTATCTGAAACGCTCCATTGGCATAACTAGGGGATTAAGCGCGGCCCCCGCCGCGCCTGTGGGGTGAAATTAAAAATTGAAAATGTCCATGTTCAATAGTTGTTTTGATTTCGAAATGTTTGAAATTAAAGAAAAGTTTGCGTTCGAATCTTTGTTTGGATTGCAAAAAAACGTGCAAATTTGGAGTTTGCTTTGTTTTGATTTCTTTTCACGTGTGCAAGTTGTTAAGATTTGGAATATATTTAAAATTTTGTAATTTTTGAATTTGATTCTTGGTAATATGCCATATAATGTTAGAATTTTTTTCTGTGGTTATGTTGCTCTATTGTTTTCTTATATTTTTCGGATGGGTATATTTGAATAGAAAACTCAAATTTGGAAATGGCCATATTGAAATGTTGTTCGGATTTGAACTCTGTTCGTTAGTGGGAAAATGGTAAGCGGGGTAAAATGTGGTTTGAAGAACAAATAACGCTTTGGGAAAATTCAATTTTGAAAGTATCACAGTAACGCTTTGGGAAAATTCAATTTTGAAAGTATCCATATTTAAAAATTCTTTGGATCTATAAATTACTGAAACTTTGAAAAGTCTGTGTTTAAAAGTTGTGCAGATTTTAAAAGTTATTGTAGTGGTAAGCTATTTAGATTCGAATTATATTTACGCTGGTATTGAAATACCCCGATAAGGGGTTCTTTTTCCATAAATTTGTGATAATATTGGGCAATTCAGAATATTGAAACATGCTTGTTATTTTCGTAGTACATAATTTTTTTCCTGAACATTGTAATATCTTTGTTTTATATTTGTCAGATGAATATTTGTGGAAATGGTTACATTTTTTGCTTTTTGTTTTTTGTTTAAATTTTTTTTGGCAAGGTGGGCATATCGTCAGCATTTTGAAATATTTTATTGTATTTCCAGATATATAGCAAATGGAAAAGTGGGAATGCGGATATATTTTAAAGCTGTACAAAAAAATTTGAATCGGTTTGAAATGTTAAAAATTTTACATTTTTTTCTAGACATGTTGATGGGTTTTAGCGTTTTTCAAAATATAGCTCTTTAGCAAATTGAATTGTTCGATTGAGTTTGTATTTTAAGAGTATTTCCAATTTTTTTAAGCAAGTTGGAAGGTTGAAGTGTGTGTTTTTTTTTAAGCATTTAGAAATATTTTGTCGCAGTTACAAATTCTTAGCAAATTGAAATGTGAGGATGTTGATATTTTTGTGAGTTTGTTGGGAAAAAAAATTATGCAAATTGGAAAGTCCGAATTTGTTTTTTTTTCCAGAGCATTTCGATGTGTTCCATCGTATTTCGAAATGCCTGCGAAGTTGAATTGGTTAAATGAGTTTGTGTTCGAAATATTTGATTTTTGAACTTTTTTTCTAGAATTTGTTTAGGAAATATGGCAGATGTTTAAAGTTTTTCTGAAAATATGTTGCTAAAAAGGGAAGAAAAAAAGAAAACTGACAGCCGGGGTCCACAGTTGCGTCGTGGTGACGTCAGCACTGCCCACGGCGGGCACGGGCACGGCGAGCTCGCCGGCGTCGAGCCAGCGCCGTCTGGGACGCGAGGCTGGCCGTGCCTGACGCGTTTCGATGCGGGGCATCCGAAAGTGGCGGCGGCGCTGCGGTTTGGTTGCCGGAGCGGCGCCGGCGGCGAAAAATCACGGCGGAGGGAGCAGACGGACGCCGGCGACGAATCCGGCGTGGAATTGGCACCCCAGCACGCGAATGTCAGCGAGGAGAGAGAAGCGGCGACGGCGCATCTCTGCGTGTGGTTCGATTTGTACGCACGATTCTATTCTTGTAGACAGTGTTGGGCCTCCAAGAGCAGACGTTTGTAGAACAGCAGCAAGTTTCCCTTAAGTGAATCACCCTAGGTTTATCGAACTCAGGGAGGTAGAGGTCAAAGATATCCTCTCAAGCAACCCTGCAAGTAAGATACAAGAAGTCTCTTGTGCCCCAACACACCTAATACACTTGTCAGATGTATAGGTGCACTAGTTCGGCGAAGAGATAGTGAAATACAAGTAATATGGATGATTATAAGTAGTAATTGCAATCTGAAATAAAAATGGCAGCAAGCAAACATGTAGCAGAACTTGTTGTAAACGGTGTTTCAATGCTTAGAAACAAGGCCTAGGGATCATACTTTCACTAGTGGACACTCTCAACAATGACAACATAATTGAATAAAAAAATACTACTCTCAAACACTCTCTTGTTGGATAACAAACACCATTCATTGCGTAGGGCTGCAAAAGCACACCTCAAAGTCTGAGTAAACAAACACCGACAACGTCATAAAGGAGTCACACACGATGCGCACACTGTCACCTTTACACCGTGGAAGTGAATCCGGAGTTCATATTAAAGTAACCTCTAGAGTGGCATAATAGATAAAGAGTAACATCTACTTATTCAACTAGATTACAAAGCTCATGATCACATAAAGATCACACCATGGGAGAGAGAGATAAACCACATAGCTACCGGTAGAGCCCTCAGCCTCGGGGGAGAACTACCCCTCCTCATCATGGGAGACAGCAACGGCGATGAAGATGGCGGTGGAGTCGATGGAGATGGCTCCGGGGGCAATTCCCCGTCCCGGCAGGGTACCGGAACAGAGACTTCTGTCCCCGAAACTTGTCGTCGATGGCGGCGGCGCTGCGGAACCCTTGGTGGAAATGACTGATTATTTAGGGTTTTCGCGTCTGGGGGAATAAATAGGCGAAGGGGCGACGTCGGTGGAGGCGCGGGGCCCGCTCCCCATAGGGTGGCGCGGCAGGGGCCCCACCCGCGCCGCCATGTGGGGAGGGCGCCCTGCTGCCCCCCTTCGTCTCTCCTTCGGACTTCTGGAACGTGTCGGGAAAAATAGGCATCTGGGATTTTGTTTCGTCCAATTCCGAGAATATTTCCAGAACAGCTTTTCTGAAACCAAAAACAGCAGAAAACAGGAACTGGCACTGTGGCATCTTGTTAATAGGTTAGTTCCAGAAAATGCATAAAAATGCTATGAAGTGTGAATAAAACATGTAGCTATTGGTATAAAACTAGCATGGAACATAAGAAATTATAGATACGTTGGAGACGTATCAAGCATCCCCAAGCTTAGTTCTACTCGTCCTCGAGTAGGTAAACGATAACAACAATAATTTCTGAAGTGACATGCTACCAACATAATCTTGATCAAATAATATTGTAAAGCATATGTCATGAATGAAGTGACTCAAGGCAATGGTCTATAGTTTGCTAACAAATAGATAATGAGTAAACACTGAATCATATAAGCAAAAGCTTTTCATAAATAGTACTTTCAAGACAAGCATCAAAAAGTTTTGCATAAGAGTTAACTCATAAAGCAATAGATTCTAAGTAAAAGGCATTGAAGCAACACAAAGGAAGATTAAGTTTCAGCAATTGCTTTCAACTTGTAACTTGTATATCTCATGGATAATTGTCAACACAAAGCAATATAATAAGTGCAATAAGTAAACATATAAGAATTGTTGCACACAAAGTTGACACAAGTGTTTGCTTCAGGGATAGAAAGGAGTAGGTAAACTGACTCAACAATAAAGTAAAAGATAGGCCCTTCGCAGAGGGAAGCAGGGATTAAATCATGTGCTAGAGCTTTTTAAGTTTTGAAAACATATAGAGAGCATAAAGTAAGTGTTTGAGAGGTGTTTGTTGTTGTCAACGAATGGCAGTGGGCACTCTATCCCCCTTGTCACCCAAACTTTCAAGAGCGGCTCCCATGAAGGACGTTATTTCTACCCAAGGGTAGATCATCCCTCTTCTCTTTTGTTTACACATGCATATTTATAAATTGGTATGACACTCCTCCCAACCTTTGCTTACACAAGCCATGGCTAACCGAATCCTCGGGTGCCTTCCAACAATCACATACCATGGAGGAGTGCCTATTTGATAAAGTTTAACATTTTGGAATTTGCTTTTGATAAATCATTGGCAAACATGTGAAGAGAATCAAATGGTTATAGTTGAGATTAATTGGGACTGGGCACCCCATTTGCCAGCTCTTTTTGCAAGTTATTGGATAAGCGGATGTATATGCCACTAGTCCATTGGTGAAAGTCTGTCATGAGTAAATGACAAGGTGATAGAGTAAACGCCACATACTTCCTCATGAGCTATAAAACATTGACACAAATAAGGAGTAATAGCTTTTGAATAGTTTAAAGGTAGCACATGAAGTATTTACTTGGAATGGCAGAAAATACCACATAATAGGTAGATATGGTGGACACAATTGGCATGGGTTTTGGCTCAAGGTTTTGGATGCACGAGAAGCATTCCCTCTCAGTACAGAGTTTAGGCTAGCAAGGTTGTTTGAAGCAAACACAAGTATAAACCGGTACAGCAAGACTCACATGAAAACATATTGCAAGCATTATAAGACTCTACACTGTCTTTCCTTGTTGCTCAAACACTTTTACCAGAAAATATCTAGACCTTAGAGATACCAATCATGCAAACCAAATTTCAACAAGCTCTACGGTAGTTCTTTACTAATAGACTTTTAACTACATGATGCAAGAGCTTAAACATGAAATACTTGAGAGCTCAAAACAATTGCCAAGTGTCAAATAAAACAAGACAATGATCTATAGAGTGTCTTTTCGATATACCATCTACCACATGTTGCATTTTCTGAACCAAACACAATCAACTTATTTCAACAAAAACTCTCCAAGTAATTTACAAATGAAACAAGAGAGTACTTTCCACAAGAATTAACAGCTCTAAAAGAGATGCATGAAAAACAGGAGCTAAAAGCATAGCAGTAGCTAGATAAGAATACTCAAAAGATATAAGTGAAGAATATGAGTATTCACATGAAAAAGCGGAGCGTGTCTCTCTCCCACACAAGAATGCTAGGATCCAACTTTATTCAGAAAAATAAAAACAACAAACAAAAATAAAAGCACACAGACGCTCCAAGTAAAATACATAAATGTGGAAGAATTAAAATATAGTTTCACTAGAGATGACCTGATAAATTGTTGATGAAGAAGGGGATGCCTTGGGCATCCCCAAGCTTAGACGCTTGAGTCTTCTTGAATATTGCAGGGATGACCCACGGGGGCATCCCCAAGCTTAGGCTTTTCACTCTTCTTGATCACATCATATCATCCTTCTCTCTTGCTCCTTGAAAACTTCCGCCACACCAAACTCAGTAACTCGTTAGAGGGTTAGTGCATAATCAAAAATTCTCATATTCTACTGTGACACAATCATTACCAAAGCTTCTGGACATTACTTACAGCCACTGATGTTTAATGGAGCAAAGAAATCCAATCAAACATAGTAAAAGAGGCAATGCAAAATAAAAG
The DNA here is from genome assembly GCA_947311845.1 of Poa pratensis. NCBI lineage: Eukaryota > Viridiplantae > Streptophyta > Magnoliopsida > Poales > Poaceae > Poa > Poa pratensis. Next base: position 3,417,529 of record CAMZMU010000085.1, on the reverse strand, counting down.
GCAGAATCTGTCAAAAACAGAACAGTCTGGAAAGACGAATTTTTTCGAGGCACTTAACTTGCTCAGATGGAAGAAGCCCAAACTAATGAAAGTTGCGTACATATATAAGGATCATGCGTGATTTTTTCAGAATTTTTCGAATTTTCTGTAGCGCATACAGCTCAAAACGGTGGACAGCAAAAATCTGTCACTGCGCAGAAATCCAATTTTAGCAACAACTTTCAACTAGAGACTTTACTTGGCACAACAATGCAATAAAATAAAGATACAAAGGAGTTGTTACAGAAGTAAAAGCTCCTTGACTCAAAAATAAAAGAAAATAGAAAATAAAAACATGGGTTGTCTCCCAAAGCGCTTTTCTTTAAAGCCTTTTAGCTAGGCTAGAAGATTTTATGATGCTCTCATAAGAATAAGAGTTGAAAAAAAGAGAGCATCAAGAGCAAATATCAAACACATTTAAGTCTAACCCACTTTCTATGCAAAGGAGTCTTGTAACAAAATAAATTATTGAAGCATAGAGCAACTAGCATAGAAAGATGAAACAAGTGCAACTTCAAAAATTTCAAAAAAGAGAGGAGACTTAATATTATTGAGATATATGAAGCCATGTCTCCCTTCTCATAAAAACTTTCAGTAGCATCATTGATAAAATCCACAATATAACCATCACATGAAACATTCTTACCATGATCCATATGCACAAAAGTATCAATATTTTCCACACAAGAAAAGTTCTTCTCATTAATAACAATGGGAGCAGGATCATCATAAAGAACTCGAACATGATAGACAAGTTGTATATTAAAGGGATGGTTTTGGGTAATCCCTCCATAACTATGACAAGTTTCATGAGGATGATTGTAATTATAACCTATGTCATAGTATTCTTTATAATAATTATCAAAGACTGGAGGCATAGTATCATCATAAGCAATAGAATAGTTATCTTCCAAAGTGTGTTCATCTGTAAACATATCATCACTTTTACTAGAAGGAGATGTATCAAACATATAATCATCAGTAGCAAAAGGATTTTCAAACACATCACTAGGAGGAGAGGTCTCAGATATATAATTATTACTAGCAAAAGGATTTTCAAACACCTCATCCCCAAGCTTAGAGCTTTTCATATCATCATTGGAAGAAACATGGATAGTACTAAAAGTATGGCAATTATTAACATCATCATTTTCAGAATTGGTACCCCAAAGATTTTCAATATCAAAAGTAGTTTCATTTTCCCAATCATGATCACTACAATAAATAACAGGCATAGGAACATCATCTAATTCGGACTCATCAGCAAAAACTACAATAGGAGCAACATGTTTAGGGGAAGATACCGTTTCCTCTCTCCTTTTACTCTCTTCTTCTTCTTCTTCTTTCCCCTCTTCTTTTTATCTTTAGGAGGGAGAGGTTTGAAAGGAAGCTTCTCCACATAACCTGGTTTATTGTTAGAAACAACAGAAGAAACTTGGGAGGATTCCTCTCTTTCATTAATAAGAACAAAACACATATTAGTCCTGTCATATTTTGGTAAAGTCCATCTTTTATAATATTTTGTATGTAAGTATTTGCGTGGCAATTATCAACACAATAAAGATGACAAGCATGCAGGACACTATTTATATCAAAAGCACTCATATCTACCAAAGAAGTTTTTCTTGATAACTCTTCACACCCCAAAAATAATGTAAGTTCATCATGCTGATTAGGAGTGATCATGTCATCACAATATAAACTCGCAGCACTCATAGGATTCGAAAGACTATTATCATAGCCCGAGCATTGAAAATTTAAATGACCCACTTTATAGCAAAGTTCACAAATAAAAGGATAGAGGGCACAAACTTTTTCACCAAGCTCATCAAGAGCTCTGTTCCACGTTCTAGTTTTTTCATTCCTATGATGGATACAATATTCATCTTCGATTTGATTCTTTTCACAAGGTCTAAGTGCTCCACAAAAATTAACATGCTTATAAGAAATAGTATTTTCAGAAGTTTGAGCATGTTTATTACAATCATTAATAACAGTATCATTTTTCATGCAAGTGTCTTTGAAAGGTTCATGATACATGTCCCAACTTTCTTTAGGAACATTAATATGAGAAGCAAAGGTTCTACAACAATCAACAATAATTTGAGAATCAAGACCATAATTAGCACTAAGCTTTTGAAAACCAGCAGTTTCAACGAAAGACTTAATGCATTCATATTCATAGTTTATACCTGATCCTTTACCTTTGTCGTTCTCCCAATCTTCAGTATTGCTTTGAATTCTTTCAAGAAGATCCCATCTAGCTTCAACCTTCTTACTTGTGAAAGAACCCTCTGAACATGCATCTAGATAATCCTTGTAATGACCTGAAAGCCTTGCATAAAAATTATTAACAATTATTTCCTCAGAAAGCTCATGGTTAGGACATTTGAGTATTAATGCTTTCAGCCTTCCCCAAGCTTGAGCAATGCTTTCTCCATCATGAGGGTAAAAATTATAAATGTAATTCCTATCTAGATGCACTTCATGAAGAGGATAAAATTTAGAGTAAAAGAGAGATTCAAGCTGTTTCCAATTCGAAGGTTGTTCATCCAGCAGCCTATACCATTCCTTTGCTTTGTCCTTAAGTGACAATGGAAATAGTTTCCTCATGACATTTTCTCTTGATAAACCTGCAACCTTAAATAACTCACAAAGTTCTGTAAGTTTAGACAAGTGAGCACTTGGATGGACTGATCCATCCCCTGCATACTGATCATTCATAACCCTTTCAACAATTTTCATAGGTACTTTAAAAGAAATACTTTCAACAGGTGGATTTGGAATATCACAAGCATCATTCGAATTATCACATATGGGAGACAAACTATCATCAGAGCAAATTTTCTCCTCTAAAGCTGGGGAACTAAAAAGATCATTTTCATAAAAACTAGCTTCCCCAAGCTTAGACTTTTCCATAGCATTAGCAATAATGGTGTTCAAAGAATTCATACTAATAACATTACTACCACTATTATGCAAACAAGCCTCCATAGGTTTTTTAATTTTCTCTTCAAAAGCATCATGTCCTAATTCAATATAAAGTTCATAAAGATCTCTAATTTTTTTTTTTTCCATTAAGCCTAACTAGTGAAAATAAAAACAAGAAACAAAAAGAAATAATTGCAGAATCTAAAGGAGATACCTTCCAACACTTACCTCCCCGGCAACGGCGCCAGAAAATAGCTTGATGTCTACGCACGCTTCTATTCTTGTAGACAGTGTTGGGCCTCCAAGAGCAGAGGTTTGTAGAACAGCAGCAAGTTTCCCTTAAGTGAATCACCCAAGGTTTATCGAACTCAGGGAGGTAGAGGTCAAAGATATCCCTCTCAAGCAACCCTGCAATTAAGATACAAGAAGTCTCTTGTGTCCCCAACACACCTAATACACTTGTCAGATGTATAGGTGCACTAGTTCGGCGAAGAGATAGTGAAATACAAGTAATATGGATGATTATAAGTAGTAATTGCAATCTGAAATAAAAATGGCAGCAAGCAAACATGTAGCAGAACTTGTTGTAAACGGTGTTTCAATGCTTAGAAACAAGGCCTAGGGATCATACTTTCACTAGTGGACACTCTCAACAATGACAACATAATTGAATAAATAAATACTACTCTCAAACACTCTCTTGTTGGATAACAAACACCATTCATTGCGTAGGGCTGCAAAAGCACACCTCAAAGTCTGAGTAAACAAACACCGACAACGTCATAAAGGAGTCACACACGATGCGCACACTGTCACCTTCACACCGTGGAGAGTGAATCCGGAGTTCATATTAAAGTAACCTCTAGAGTGGCATAATAGATAAAGAGTAACATCTACTTATTCAACTAGATTACAAAGCTCATGATCACATAAAGATCACACCATGGGAGAGAGATAAACCACATAGCTACCGGTAGAGCCCTCAGCCTCGGGGGAGAACTACTCCCTCCTCATCATGGGAGACAGCAACGGCGATGAAGATGGCGGTGGAGTCGATGGAGATGGCTCCGGGGGCACTTCCCCGTCCGGCAGGGTACCGGAACAGAGACTTCTGTCCCCCGAAACTTGTCGTCGATGGCGGCGGCGCTGCGGAACCCTTGGTGGAAAAAGACTGATTATTTAGGGTTTTCGCGTCTGGGGGAATAAATAGGCGAAGGGGCGACGTCGGTGGAGGCGCGGGGCCCGCTCCCCATAGGGTGGCGCGGCAGGGGCCCCACCCGCGCCGCCATGTGGGGAGGGCGCCCTGCTGCCCCCCTTCGTCTCTCCTTCGGACTTCTGGAACGTGTCGGGAAAAATAGGCATCTGGGATTTTGTTTCGTCCAATTCCGAGAATATTTCCAGAACAGCTTTTCTGAAACCAAAAACAGCAGAAAACAGGAACTGGCACTGTGGCATCTTGTTAATAGGTTAGTTCAGAAAATGCATAAAAATGCTATGAAGTGTGAATAAAACATGTAGCTATTGGTATAAAACTAGCATGGAACATAAGAAATTATAGATATGTTGGAGACGTATCACGTATCGGCGGCGGCGCGCGTCGGCGGCCGCGGCGACCTCGCCGCCGCGCGCGAGAGAAAGGAGAGAAGAGAGTTGTGTGTGGACGATTTTGCAAAAAAGTCCACCAATTTTCTGGTAATTACGGAAACATCCTTTTCTGTGAAGTTTGGTGGACTGCGGAGTTTGGTGCTGGATTTTCAGAGGGCTTTTGTGCGATTTGGCGCGGTGACCGGCTGCGACCGGCGCGACCGGCGGGTGACCGGGACGCGTGGCGCGACGTGATTGGCTAAAAATAGCCATGAACAGTAACGGGTGGTTCGGGGGGACGTGGCCGTATCTCGGCCGTCCGTTGCGCCGATCGGACGGCCACGGATTGTGCGCGACGTGGCTGCACGAGAGGGCGTGGTTTCTGCGACCTACTATATATAGTAGAGGATACAGGGAGCGTGTAGCACACGTTGTCATTTTTCTCCCAAGTGCGTGACCCTATCGTGTTGGTTCGCGTGCCCATAGTAGCAATGTGCCATCAGCATGTACGTTGCCACATAGAGTTATTCGAAGTGTGTGCCTGCCCCGCACGTAGTGCCGACCATTCGAAAAAGATAGGGTCAGCTCGAGAGAGGTGTTTTGTAGCACCAGCTCCATGTATCTTTTATTTGGAAAAAAGTGAAATCAGCACTTTTTGGCTTCTAAAAATTATGAAAAAAATCTCAGAGGTAGTTAGTGACACGATCTTCAAGTGTACGCAATTTTAACTCAAATTAGTTGTACTGTGGGATGGACAAAAATGACAAATCTGTGGATGTGGATGGTGAATAGTACACGGATTCAAAAAAATGAAATTTTGCCTGACTTGTCATTTTTGTATATCCCGGAATACAACGAATATTGAGTTGCAATTTTGTATGCTTGTTTATCTATACACAAACTACATCTGGGGTTTTTTGCATGATTTTTGCAAACAAAAAATACCGATTCCGAATTTCGAAAAAACGAGCTACATGGAGCTCGGGTTCCATTTAGACTTTCTGGGATCAGCTCCCCTTTGTGTCATCAAGGGTCAGGGACCCTTTTTTCATCAAGAGTCTGATCGAAAGGCCGGTTAGCATCGATGGACTCGTGCTCATGGGGCTATGAATAGGCAAGCTCAGCACACAAAACATTAAGAGTAAACAAGCAGGTGGTGGCTCGCTTGTAACGGAGGAGCTTCTCGAAAATGTCTTATGAAGTTGTCCAAGACATTTTCGTGAGAGGCCGGAATACTGTGTCAGTATCAGTGAACAACGCAAAAAGTGGCTCGCTGCTTCGACGGAGTTTCTCGAAAAGGTTATATGAAAACTAAATTTTGGAGCTTCCCGTGGGTGCAAGACCTGCGACCTTTGGACATTGAGTTGTGCGTCAGTGCTAATTGAAGGCAGAACTTCAGAGTAGTGGTCCACGAGTTTCCGATGCCTGCCATTTCCACCAAGATCAAGCTCTCCTGGAGGCGAAGAATTTAGGCCTTTTCAGGATAGTTACTAAAATTGCACGTTTTTGGTCTCTTGGTCAAAAGATGCACACCGATAAGATGGGTGATATTGGTTTCTGTACAGGCTTGCTCAAGGGAGATGCACACCGATAAGATGGGAGAATCCTTGCTTCTTATCTCGTCCGTGGTGGTGCTGACCTCGGCTGCGGGATGCCCGGCTGACCCGCGCCCCTCCCCTGCGGACCCTGCTCTTGTTGCGCCCCGGCTCAAATCAGTGGTGGTCGCGGGCAGCAATGGCGGGCTGGCCTCCGTGGAAGTGGAGTCCGGTGCTGTCTCCGAGGGTGTGCGTCGAGGAGTAGGGGATGGAAAAGGTTGGGAAACGGTCGGACCAAGGCGCCGTCCACGCCATGTCCCATCGCCGCCACGCCATTCTCTGGTCTACACCGAGAGGGAAGCGGTCTTCAGGAGGAAGCTGCGCGGGCGATGTTTCCGTTGCTTCTCCCGACGCCACTTCGCCAAGGATTGCAGGGACCCGATTCACTGCCTCACCTGCCGCTGCTCCGGCCACCGTGCGCGGGACTGTGTCGATCACCTCGCCACCTCCATCGCCCATGACGCTTTGCTTCCTCGTGCCCCTCCGCCCGCTCGCCGTCCGGATGGCTCCTCCTCATGGGCTGAGGTTGCGGCCCCTCGCCCTGCCTCTGGACCTCACCAAGCAAGCATGCCAAAGGTAGTGGACTGCCATGCACCTCCTAGCCCTGTAGCTCCGCCCGACGCGCTGCAAAACCTCGAGGAGCAGGCAGCGCTGTTGCGGGCAGAGCTGCGAGGCTTGGTCGCGTCTCAGCTCGAGGGGATGGTCGCGGCTCAGCTTCAGATGCAGGATTCGATGCAGGGATTGATGGAGCGTGTTGGAAGCTTGCTCGCGCAGGCTGAGGCTGCTCTCGAGAGGCTCTCCTTGCCGCCGACGGTGGTGCAGATGAGTCCAGAGCCATCTCCCGTGGCTGGTGACAATGTGGGCTGTGTTGATGGTGTTCTTGACCTATTTGGTTGTTACTCCCCTAGGGGTGTGACCAATCCGGCGCTTGCCCTGAACTCCACCTCGACGCTCTTGGCTGCTTCAGAGCATGTTTCCCCGGTGGTGCAGGTGCCCTCGATGCAGGATCGTGGAGTGGAGATGTTTGTGCCTTTGGCATTGGAGGAGTTGGTGGGTACGGATGCCGCTACCCTGGAGGAGAAGATCGCGAAGGTGATGGCACAGTTTGACGTGATTGAGCCAACGGAGAAGACCTTGCCATTCTCGATGGTGGATCTCTGTAGAGAGATAGCCGACATGCCCAAGGACAAGCAACTTCGGGAAGATGCTCCCTCTTTGGCGGAGCGACGGAGCATCCGGTTGGACAAGAAGAACAAGAATTGTGCCATTCCCGCATCCAAGCGCGCCGAGTTTAGGCGGGCGGAGGGTTTTGGAGAGAACCCAAAACACAAGAGTAAAGGGAAGGCCACAGAGGAGGTCTTGGATGAGAAGATGCAATTTTATTTGCAGATGTACGAGAAGCAGCACACACTGGTGACACCACAGGTGGTGGAGGCTGTTCGAGCTTTAGTTGAGAGCAGTGCTTGAGCTCTTTTGTGGGGAGGGTGCACTTTGGTGCATCTCTAGTCGAGTGTTTTCGAGTGTGTTTGGGGAGGTTCTTTTAGTTGGATATGAGGTGTGCCCTGTTAGGTTGGGTTTAGGCTCTCTTGTTTCAGGCACCGATGATGTTCCATGAGTTAGAGTGTGTGGTTTTTAACCGCGTTTTGTATGGTTTTTGGATCTGGTTTCTCTGATTAACTGGACCAATTCTATTCTTCTATAATGCAATGCGGGAGCTCCCCGCCATAGGTTTCAAAAAGATTGACGAATCAAATGATATTTCTATTCTAATTTCTGCCACTGAATTGTAGTCCTCTCGGGAATGGTTACAAAATGCGAAGGAGGAGGCCTGACGAAGCTGGGGATCTAGATAGATGACCCTATTGAATCTATTGAGTTTGCGATACTACTTGCACAGGAAACATAAACCGTTGTTTTCTCTACTTTTTTTTATCTCTCCTATCTAAAAAAAGAATTTGGTTCATTAGTCTGCCAACAGAAAAACCTTTCGTCCAACATCGTCGTCCCCTCGCGCTTCTCTCCGCTCACCCGCGTGCAACCTACTGGGCCAAAGCCCAACAAACTCCAGCGTCGCTCTACGATCCCTTCCTCTCCCTCTCCTCTCCTCCGGCTCAACCACACGGGCGTCGCCGCCCACGCCAGTCTCAAGCTCCACTACCAGCGTCGCCGCCCCTGGCCTCCTCCATCGCGTGTGGGAACCACGCCTCCACCTCGCGCCGGGCGCGCGCCCCTTCCGCGTCGGCGCCCCTCAATCACGATTTCACGACGCTGTCGGCGCACCCTCTCTGTCCTGGATCCCCTCAGCTACTTCTCTCTCGCGACCGCCTGTCGGAACCAACGACGTCAGCGCACTTGCCACCGCCGGCCTTCACCGCACGAGCGTGGCCGCCCACACGCCAAGGCTCCTCGCCTCCGCCCTCACCGACGAACACTACTGTGCTGACCTCCTCCCGCCGTTCCCCGTCCTCTGGAACACCGCCTCCGCCGCCGCTGACGCCCCGGACTAGGGCGCATGGCTCTGGTGGGGCGTCACCAAGGGCGTGCTCCGCAGGAAATAGGGCAACACCGACTACTGCCGCCAGGGGAGGTCGTCGACCACGTCACCGCCCGGCGGCCGCAAACACGTCTTCGTCCTGACAGGTAATTCTTTAGATTTGATCTAAAATCAAACAATCTGAGCATGTTCGCCACTCAATGCTGAAGCAGAAAAATGATCTCCAGCGACACTACCTGAAATGATATTGTGTACTCCAAATGATCTTTATTAGTTTTTCACTATAGTTTCTTAAATTTGTTCGATCTAGATGCCATCACGAGAAAATACTTTTGTAATGCACTAACCCACAAATTAGAAATAGTTTTGCGTACTTTGAATTGAGGTCAACTATAAAGTGGCTTAGCTTGAACTATCACGAGTTAAGAAACCTCTTGTGGATCATGCAAGTGTGTGTACATATTATCACACCTTAGTATTGGAGACAAAATACTGTACTTTCATGCAGGTGATGTAGACACGTTTCGTTTATTGTGTATGTCCTGGTGATTTGGTGAAGATTGATTTGCGTAGCAGCTTATTTGTTTTTTGGATGCTCAGGTCGTGGTTAATACGGAGGAATTCTTTGGCAGACCCTATGGCAATGTGGCATGTCCGGGCGGAGATTGCTCCAGCAATTCTATATCGTCATTGAGAGCGGACAAGGAGAAGATGGTTCATGGTTTGTCAGATTGCCACATTTACCGACTTACCTTACAAAAAAGTTTTTTCTTGCTTCTACTTCATTAATTCATAACACAATGACCTTGCCAGGTTAGGCACTTGAGGTGTGTTTCACCAATGCAGTCTTCTTTCCGGTTAAAGCATTAGTTCCTGCTGGAAGTACTGAGAACAGTTTTCCCGCCAGGAAAGCATGCCACTTTATATTATCAAAGGTAAACAATTTCCCCAACAAGTATGTGACTCTATTTATTTTGCTACTTCATGCCATAACCAACCCAAACGGGGATATTTTACTCCCTTTTATCATGGTTGGAACTGTCGATTAGGAGGAACAGCAGCAGCACCTGACCAAAGGGGAGATAGGGAGATAGGCAATGACGCAAGGAGACCGTACAGGTGCTCGATTCAGAGTTATCTCTTCCATCACTAGAGAGTAAGTGGTCTACAGCTTCTCAGTTTTTCTTGCTTCGATCCTTTGTAGTTGCTAGAGCCATGTGCCAGTTCCGGACGTTTATGTAGCCTCAATTTTCAGGCTATTTCCTCCGAGTTAATTGCGCTGGAGGTCACACATCTCGTCACGTACGTGCACATTGGTCACACATCTGGAAAACGGGATTTTTTTGGTCACACATCTCGACTTTGCGTGCACATTGGTCACAAACGGGAAGTGTCATCCCGTTTTGGACTGGACATTTTCAAAAAAAACCCTAGCGTAATATTACAGGGGCCCTATTGCAAATATTCATTTAGGAAATGATTTTCGGAAAAGAAAAATTATGGCTGACGTCACGCTGACGTCAGCACTCTTCTCCACCGTCGCCCTCTTCTCCACCGCCGGCGGCGCCCCCTTCTGCTCGGGCCCTCAGGCTCGCCGGAACTGGTCGTCTTCGCCGGAGCGGCCCGCACCGGAACTGGTCGTCTTCGCCGGAGCCGCCCCGCCCCCTCCCCCCGCACCGCCCCGCCCCCTGTCCCCCGCACCGCCCCCCCCTGCTCGCGGCCGAGCGCCGGCTGGGCGCCGCCGGCCACGCCGCGCCGCCCCGCCCCCCTGCCCCCCTGCTCGCGGCCGGCCACCCTGCTCCTGGCCGTCATGGCGGTCGCCGGTGACCTCGCCTGCTCCCGGCCGCGCCGCCCCGCCCCCCTGCCCCCTGCTCGCGGCCGGCCACGCCGCGCCGTTGCTCGCCCCGCACCGCCCCGCCCCCTGCCCCCCGCACCGCCCCACCCCCTGCTCGCGGCCGAGCGCCGGCTGGGCGCCGCCGGCCACGCCGCGCCGCCCCCCTGCCCCCCGCTCACGGCCGGCCACCCTGCTCCCGGCCGTCATGGCGGTCGCCGGTGACCTCGCCTGCTCCCGGCCGCGCCGCCCCCCCCCCCCCCCCCCCCCCCCCGCCGGTGGAGAAGAGTGCTGAGCGTGACGTCGGCCATAATTTTTCTTTTCCGAAAATCATTTCCTAAATGAATATTTGCAATAGGGCCCCTGTAATATCACGCTAGGGGGTTTTCTGAAAATGTCCAGTCCAAAACGGGATGACACTTCCCGTTTATGACCAATGTGCACGCAAAGTCGAGATGTGTGACCAAAAAATCCCGTTTTCCAGATGTGTGACCAATGTGCACGTACGTTAGCTATGCCTTTTATTTATGCCTTTTATTACTGGACATTTTCACGAGATGTGTGACCTCCAGCGCAATTAACTCTATTTCCTCCCATAGTTAGCTATGCCTTTTATTCCAACTCATCCGCTTAGCTTAATCTGTTACGTAGTATCTGTCCATATTTGAATGCCATTGTTTGGAAGAAATCCATAGCTCAAAATCGACCACTTATTACTGGTACAAACTACTAAAGCAAGGAAATAATGTGTCGTCCAAAAATAATTGTGTCTTCCTCATAATTATCCATAGCTCTCTGCATGCATTGTTGCTTTACAGGATGAACTGTGTTCAGTTATTTGAGCAAAATCACACCTCTACTGCTTGTTGGATGTGTAGGTACAAATGTTCCAATTAGAGGTGTTGACTGTTGAGAGTGCTTGATCGCTGCGAAGGGAAACAAGAGCATTCTTGATCGTTCTGAGGGTATTTCTGTAAATTTGGCTGACTGCTCTGGAGTAGCAGGTGTGCTTAAATTATGTTCATTTCTTTCTTTGTTTGGGGAATGGAATGCTGAAATGTCTTGGGCTTAAATTTATAGAACCTTCCATGAATTTTTTCACCGCATGCTTCTGTGCAATGTAATCTTCTGTCTTGTTGGTTGTACGGAGTAATATTTTAGTCGGAGCTAAGACACTTATACCATATGTTCTTGCTTGTGGAATTATGTCGGTGTTTGACCTGATGTTCAAAAGTGTGCTAGCTTGCATTGTGATTACAGTGCCATGATGCCCTCCTCCATATACACAATTTCCCATTTCTGGGAATAGTTGAATTATTAAAATGCTTGCCAATTACAATATTGTTTCACCTTTTAACGGTAGTTTTTTTTTGTGTAATTCTGATAATAAAACAATGCACTTATATTTGGAAGAGCAGCACCAGTGGCAAACGGGTCTGCAGTATACAAAGCATTGTAACGTTGAACAGTTGACACCGTTTCATTTAGTCAGACACAAATGGATACGATCATACAAGCTGTAAATTGGTAGATGCTTAATTTAAAGAAAGATTGCACGTTGTGAACAAGTACAATTGATAAAATTTGCTCAGTGATCACAACGTTTATCGAGTTTATGTCTGACGGAACGTGTGAAACTATTTTCTTTCTATCACTAGTAGCATCAAAGCAATGCAACATGTTTTACACGTTGCAAACTGACTTAACTACCGCAGCCCCCGGTTTGTTGTAATATTTTGCAACTAAATATATATTATTTTTAGCTCCTGGTGGGTGAAAACCATTAAAATATATGTCCCCGTTGCAACGCACGGACATATTAGCTAGTTTATCTAAAAAGAAAATTTGCGGAAATTCGCATTGGCACCCGGGTGTAGATGCTCCCGATATTTCAAAAAAATTTCAAAATTTGAAAACTCATCAAAAAAATCTGAAAAAAATCATGCACGTACATGATCATGGTACGCACCACCGTATTTTTTTTCGCGACGAAATACCATCGTACGCGCCCTGTACAAAAATGACAAATTTCCTGTCTCTGACAGGAAATTTGTCATTTTTGTACAGGGCGCGTACGATGGTATTTCGTCGCGAAAAAAAATACGGTGGTGCGTACCGGGGTCATGTACGTGCATGATTTGTTTCAGATATTTTTGATGAGTTTTCAAATTTTGAATTTTTTTTGAAATCTACCGGGTGCATCTACACCCGGGAGCCAAAACGCCTCTCCCGAAAATTTGGTCCTTCATCGAGCCTCTCCGTGTTCTGCCGGTCCTTCGTCGGGCTTCCTTTTTATCTTCTGCGAATCGTCGCGCTGCTCTCCGCTAGACCCGAAACCAGCAAATATCTCTTCCCGTAGCGATGCCCCACGATGGCCGCCGCCACCGCGCCCGCCCCCATTCTCTCCTTGCCTGACCTCTCACCTCTCCCTCCTGGATGAACGGCGATACCAATCCTAGGATAATAACCCGTGGCTCTTGGGAAGCGAGGCAAGGCCAAAAAAGATCCTCCGCGCCGGTGGCCGCCGCCATCGTCGTCGGGGAGTTCCCGGGATGCCTCCGCCTGATGCCGCCATCCACCTTCGTCATCTCTGTCCACGCCAAGCCCGGTACGAAGGTCGCCACCATCACCATTCCGTACTACGCGCTCCTCGCCGAGCCCCTCCTGTTGGAGACGCTAACCCTCCGGGAGTAACTCGCAAAGATTGGGGAGGAGGCCGTCGGGGTGCAGATCAACTCGCCGGCCAGGGACGAGGAGACCAACGCCACCCTCCTTGACTTCATCAGCTCGGTAATCTCGTGCTTCCTCCTTGATTTTTACGCATTTCTTCTGCTTGATCTAGACGAACTGGACAAACCAAGATAATGATTGGTAGTTCCGTGGAGTAGCCAGGAGCACGGCATCAACAGTTCAACACAACTGCCGACCTGCTCGGCATCAACACAGCTACCGACCTGCTCATTCCCTCACGGCCGTGTTTACTCGGCCAAAGAAGGTGGGGATAGCTGAGTGAATGGACCTACATTTTCGGGAAGCTCTGACCCCAAGCGTATCTGTTGAATTTTTTTGTTGTCTGAGCAAGTATTCGATATTACTTATTGCAATTATTTGATATAACTAAATGCAAGTGTGAAGAAGAGCATAGATATATCAATGTATGATGATGTAGCTATTTTCATCTGTTTAGGTTGAGAAGTATAGCTGCAGTTTCAATATTTGTGAGCCTTTGTAGCTCTGTTTCTGTAACAGCTAAAATGTCAGGGATATATGTGCATCTTAACTGATTGGTTTATGACTCGGATGTTGAAATTAGAACCTGAGAACATAGTGATAGCATCATGACAGAAGCTATGTTAATTTGTTTGTTGTTTACGCCGCAGATTGCAGGCATCCAAAGAGAGTCATTGGAATATGGTCAGTACTTCTGTTTGTATTTGACATATGCTATACTTCATGGACATCGCATTCAAGTATTTCGAGCGTTTCGAGTGCTGCAAGCTCAACTGGTCTGGACTACAGCCCAGTGTATGAAACCTCGCCAGGAAAGCACTGCAATTGGGTGACACTTGTGCAGGTCAGACATAGGATCTAGATGTTGTAAAGTTTTCATATACATGCATGATCTCTGAGGTACATTTTTTCAACCTTTGCCCTCAAATTCTGACGAACGCATATGTGCAAGTATTGGGCATTGCAGCTCTGAAGATGGGGGTTGTTCAAAAAAAAGATGGGGGTTGCTCTATGCTCTGCTCCTGAGACATGCTAAAAGATAATAAAGCAAGTTAGTCAAACAAGCTAAAAGTTTTCATGAACTATTGCATTAAAGACATGAGACCGTACAAGGTTCATTAAAGATGGTTTAAGTATCCAGCGTAGGAGTTCTATCCTTCAATCCAAGCATCAAGCAAATTTTCATAACATAGAAGGATTCTGCCAAGTAAACTTAAACATGAACGTCATGAATCAACTGTTTCGAAGTCTACTCAACCGGTGAGCGCAAGCATTTGGTATTGGCACCAGGATGTTATGGCAAAGAGAACATTAATGGGGGTTTGGAAGGCCAATGGAAAAAAGTCTCACAAAGCTATAAGTGATCATTAGACAAGAGGAAGTCTTATGATCGAAGCTATGTAAGGAGTAGTGATTGCCATGCAACGGATGCACATAGAGCTATATGTGTATGAAAGCTCTCCAATGGAACTAGTGGGGGTGCATCCAACTTGGTTGCTCATGAAGACCTAGAGCACTTTTGAGGAGGCTCATCATTGGAATATACAACCCAAGTTCTATAGTGTAAATTCCCCACATAGTTATACAAGTAGAACATGAAAACTCTCTCACATGGAGTATAGGTGCTAAACATGAGCACAAATGATGACTATGAATACTGCAGGTGCTGAAACATGAGCACAAGTGTGGAGGATAAAGGATAGTAATGTTGCCCCCTTTTTCTTTATTCTTTTTTTTTCTTTTTTCTTTTTTCTATTTTTTTTCTTTTTCTGTTTCTCTTTTCGATGGCCACATAGCACTTTTCACTTTCAGGGGCAACATTCTAATATGACAACACACTTTTTGGTACATATAACTCATAATGAACAAAACATGATGTATGAAACTGTATGCCTCTGCCAGTGTAGCAGGATATGCAATGATCTAGCGTAACATGGGTAAACCACACATCAGCTGTATAGAATCATGCAAAGCAATATATAAGTGACAAATGACAACAAGTCATGTAATGTAAATGGAAGTTGCATGGCAATATATCTCGGAACAGCTATGGAAATGCTGTGGTAGGTAGGTATGGTGGTTGTTTTGAGGAAGATGTATAGGCTTATGTGTAGGAGAACAAGAGGAAGTCCTCCCACGGGGTTGGATGTACCGGCGAAGTATGCACAACTCTCAATGTGAGCAGAAGGCAATGCACAGCACCGAAGAGGCTAGCAAATATGGATGGTGGAAATGCCAAAAACCGTAGCTTAACATTAGTCAAAAAGAACTCACAAGTTTATTGCAAACAACTAGCAGGTTCAACATTAAGAGCATGATTAAAATTCACTCCAAGAAGGGCCGTTCACGGCGGTACAAGTACCCCGTTAGATCCCTCGACCTTCAGCACAACTTAGTTATTACAATGAACTTTCAGACATGGAAAGCTATCAAGTCCAACTACACCTTCAACAATTTTATTAGAGTTTGTAGTACGGTACAAGCTTAAAGACAACAATCCACTAATGATTTTAACTTAATTAACCAGCAAGCTTTACCATCTAAATATCTCAAAACATTTGCAAAGAATCAAGTTATCAAAGTTTCAATGATCTACAAGATTATGCAAGTTTTCATACCACTACCACATGCAGCATTTTCTTTCTTCCAGCAAACACCAAACAACTTACTTAAACATAAACTCTCCAAATGATAATATAATGCAGCAAGAGAGTATTTATAAACACGTGCTAACAGCTCAAAGAGATGCATGAAAAACAGGAGCTAAAAGCACTGCAGTAGCTAGTTAAGAATACTCAACAAATATAAGTGAAGAACATGAGTATTCACATGAAAAAGCGGAGCGTGTCTCTCTCCCACACAAGGATTGCTAGGATCCGAATTTATTCAAACAAAAATAAAAGCACACAGACGCTCCAAGTAAAGCGCATAAGATGTGAAAGAATTAAAATATAGTTTCACTAGAGATGACCTGATAAGTTGTTGATGAAGAAGGGGATGCCTTGGGCATCCCCAAGCTTAGACGCTTGAGTCTCTCTGAATATGGTTGGGATGAACCACGGGGGCATCCCCAAGCTTAGGCTTTTCACTCTTCTTGATCACATAATATCACCCTTCTCGCTTGATCCTTGAAAACTTCCTTCACACCAAACTCAAGACAGTTCTCATTAGAGGGTTAGTGCATAATCAAAAATTCTCATATTCTGTAATGATACAATCAATCCCAAAGCTTCTGGACATTAGCTACAGCCACCAATGCTTTGTGGAGCAAAGAAATCCACACAAACACAGTAAAAGAGCGAATGCAAAACAAAAGGCAGAATCTGTCAAAAACAGAACAGTCTGGAATGACGAATTTTTTCGAGGCACTTAAGTTGCTCAGATGGATCTGGCCAAAATAATGAAAGTTGCGTACATATCTCAGGAAGATGCGTGATTTTTTCAGAATTTTTTGAATTTTCTACAGGGAGAAAGCTCAAATCGTGACAGCTAAAAATCTGTCACTGCGCAGAAATCCAAATCTTGCATCAACTTTCAATAAAACTTTACTTGGCACAACAATGCGATAAAATAAAGATACAAAGGAGTTGCTACAGAAGTGACAAAACTCCTTGACTCAAAGAAAATAAAAATAACAGCAAATAAAAACGATGGGTTGTCTCCCATAAGCGCTTTTCTTTAAAGCCTTTTAGCTAGGCATAGTGATTTTTATGATGCCCACATAAAGATGAGAGTTGAAACATAAAAGAGAGCATCAAGAAGCATATATAAAACATGTTTAAATCTAACACTCTTTCTATGCATAGGAGTCTTGTAAGAAAATAAATCAATAAAGAACAAAGTGACTAGCATAGAAGGCAAAACAAGTGCAACTTCAAAAATTTCAACATAAAGAGAGAAAACTTAATATTATTGTGATATATGAAACATGTCTCCCTCTCTCATAAGGACCAGTAGGTCTTAAAGTACCCAGCAAATAAAAGCAAATCAAGAGAAAGCTCAAAACATTCATCATAAAGAGAAGAAATTTTGTAACATGAAGATTTCTATAACCATACTTTCCTCTCTCAAAATAATTTTCAGTGGCATCATGAATAAACTCAACAATATAGCTATCACATAAAGCATTCTTATCATGATCCACATGCATAAAGTATCATTACTCTCCACATAAGCATAATCAATTTTATTAGTAATAGTGGAGTAAAACTATCACATCCATCATTGTAATCATCATAAATTGCAGGCATAGTATAATCATAATAAACTTTATCCTCCATAGTAGGTGGCACCAAAATACCACTATCATTATAATCATCATAAATTGGAGGCAAAGTATCATCAAAGAAAATTTTCTCCTCAAAACTTGGGGGACTAAAAATATCATATTCATCAAAACCAGCTTCCCCAAGCTTAGACTTTTCCATAGCATTAGCAATAATGGTGTTCAAAGAATTTATAGTAATACATTGCTACCATCATGCAAACAAACTCCATAGGTTTTTTAATTTTCTCTTCAAAAGCATCATGTCCTAATTCAATATAAAGTTCATAGAGATCTCTAATTTTTTTGTTGTTTTCCATTAAGCCTAACTAGTGAAAATAAAAACAAGAAACAAAAAGAAATAATTGCAGAATCTAAAGGAAATACTTCGAGCACTCACACTAGCAACACTAGAAAATAGCTAAGTAGCCAGAGGATGTGAATACCTTTTACCTTACCTCCCGGCAACGGCGCCAGAAAATAGCTTGATGTCTACGTGTGCTTCTATTCTTGTAGACAGTGTTGGGCCTCCAAGAGCAGAGGTTTGTAGAACAGCAGCAAGTTTCCCTTAAGTGAATCACCCAAGGTTTATCGAACTCAGGGAGGTAGAGGTCAAAGATATTCCTCTCAAGCAACCCTGCAATTAAGATACAAGAAGTCTCTTGTGTCCCCAACACACCCAATACACTTGTCAGATGTATAGGTGCACTAGTTCGGCGAAGAGATAGTGAAATACAAGTGATAGGATGATTATAAGTAGTAACTGCAATCTGAAATAAAGATGGCAGCAAGCAAACATGTAGCAGAACTTGTTGTAAACGGTGTTTCAATGCTTAGAAACAAGGCCTAGGGATCATACTTTCACTAGTGGACACTCTCAACAATGATCTCATAACTGAATAAGTAAAAGCTACTCTTAAACACTCTCTTGTTGGATAACAAACACCATTCATTGTGTAGGGCTACAAAAGCACACCTCAAGCCGGAGTAAACAAGCGCCACAACGTCATAAAGGAATCACACACGGTGCACACACTGTCACCTTTACACCGTGGAGAGTACCGGAGTTCATATTAAAGTAACCTATAGAGTGCATAATAGATAAAGAGTAACATCTACTTATTCAACTAGATTACAAAGCTCATGATCACATAAAGATCACACCATGGGAGAGAGAGATGAACCACATAGCTACCGGTAGAGCCCTCAGCCTCGGGGGAGAACTACTCCCTCCTCATCATGGGAGTCAGCAGCGGCGATGAAGATGGCGGTGGTGTCGATGGAGATGACTCCGAGGGCAATTCCCCGTCCCGGCAGCGTGCCGGAATAGAGACTTCTGTCCCCGAAACTTGTCGTCGATGGCGGCGGCGCTGCGGAACTCTTCTGGAAATATGACTTGGTGTTTTAGGGTTTTCGCGTCTGAGGGAATAAATAGGCAAAGGAGCAACGTCGGTGGAGGCTCGAGGGGCCCACACCACCTGGTGGCGCGGCCGGGGGCCCACCCGCGCCGGGGTGTGGTTTGGCCACCTCGGCGCCCTCCTTCGTCTCTCCTTCGGACTCCGTGACGGCGCTGGAAAAATAAGGACGTGGCCTTTTGTTTCGTGCAATTCCGAGAATATTCGCAGAATTACTTTTCTGAAACCAAAAACAGCAGAAAACAGGGAACTGGCACTGTGGCATCTTGTTAATAGGTTAGTCCCAGAAAATACATAAAAGTGATATATAATGCATATAAAACATGTGACAATGATACATAAAACAAGCATGAAACATCAGAAATTATAGATACGTTGGAGACGTATCAGGGTCCAGGTGCAGGCGGTGGTGCGGTGGTGGTGCAAGGCGACATGTACAAGAGGAGAGGGGCGACATGACAAAGGAGGAAACAAGCGGAAATTGGGTGGGCTGAGATTTTCTGAATTCAGCCTGGTTTCCAAAACCAGAAGACAATATCCGAGTAGACCCCATTGCCCTATGCCCCAAAGCTCTACATTGGCATATTGCACTGAGCACGGAGCTCAGCCGTCGCACCATCCAGGACGACCAGATGGGCAGATGGTACAGGTCTTGCATAACACTGTATAGTACACGTACGATACCCAACATCAAGGAGACACTGCATGCCCACGGTACGTACAGTGCCCGTGCATTCCCTAGTAGTATAAAAGTAGGAAGGATTCACCCTCCAATCCAACGTCCACGTCGCCTTTTTTACCGTGACCGTCCGATCGACGTAACCAACGGTTTGGATTGCTTCAAAATTCGTGCGAGCTACAGTAACACTGTAGCAGTTGGATTTCTAACAATCGCGCGCTGCCACGTCGCGCTCCACCCCGTCATTTTACAAAAAACCGCCCGCAAAGGACTACTTTGCAATTTACGAACAAGTCATTGGCCTCTGAGCAAAAACATCCACATAACTCATCTCCTCTCTTCTCCCTCGCGCGCGGGCCGGAGCTCGCCGCCGCCGACGCCCGTCCCCGCCGCTACGCGCCTCCCCAGACAAATCGCTGCTGCCAGCAGCTCTGCCGCCGCCTCCACTTCATCCTCGCAGAGGTTTGCTTGCCGGAACGCCGTGTACAGCCTGGAATCGCCGTCGCCGCGTTCGGGATCCTCCGCCGCGGATTCACTCGCCGCCGGCGGCTCCGGCGACCATTTGGTCTGTCGCGCCGCCCGTTCGGCTCCCCTAGACGTTATGAAGCCCATCTGCACGCTCCCAGCCCCGCGCGAGCGCGCAGCTGCTCGAGCGCGAGCTCGCCAGCGCCGCCGCGCCCTCCGGCGAATAATGACGCCAGCGCTGACGTCATGCGCGACCCCACACGACAGTTTCCCATTTGTTAAATGATTTTGAAAAAAAAAAACCTGACAGGTGGGACCCATCTGTCAGAAATTCCACAAATACAGAAAAAATTGCTAAAATTCCAAAAAAAAAAAATCATAGCTTTTTCTAGAACAAAAAAAAATCATAACTTTCAAACTACAATTCAGAAAATATAAACAATATATCAAAATTCTCTAAATTTGACAAACTTTAAATCTTTCTAATTTTTTTTAAAATGATTTCCAAAAAAAACCTGACAGGTGGGACCCATCTGTCAGAAATTCCACAAATACCGGAAAAATTGCTAAAATTCAAAAAAAAATCATAACTTTCAAACTACAATTCAGAAAATACAAACAATATATCAAAATTCTCTAAATTAAACAAACTTTAAATCTTTCTAAAAAAATTACAAAAAAAAACCCTGATTGGTAGGACCCATCTGTCAGAAATTCCACAAATACAGAAAAAATTGCTAAAATTCGAAAAAATCATAACTTTCAAACTACAATTCAGAAAAATACAAACAATATATCAAAATTCTCTAAATTTAACGAACTTTAAATCTTTCTAAAATTTATCGACTCCTTAGAAATTCATATCTTTTAATCTATAGTTCAAAAAAAATACAAACAACATATCAAAAAATCTAAAAATTTAAGACTAACCTAGCGTTAGTTGTAAAATATTCGGAATATTATACAAGCAAAAGAAAATATAAAAAAGAAAATAATGTTTAAACAATGTTACAAAACATTAAAAGAACGAACTTTAAATCTTTCCAAAATTTACGACTCCTTAGAAATTTGTATCTTTTAATCTATAGTACAAAAAATACAAACAATATATCAAAAAAATATTAAAATTTAACACTAACCTAACATTAGTTTTAAAATATTCGGAATATTATGCAAGCAAAAGACTCCAATCCAACGTCCAGGTCGCCTTTTTTACCGTGACCGTCCGATCGACGTAACCAACGGTCTGGATTGCTTCAAAATCCGTGCGAGCTACAGTAACACTGTAGCAGTTGGATTTGTACCAATCGCGCGCTACCACGTCGCGCTCCACCCCGTCATTTTACAAAAAACCGCCCGCAAAGGACTACTTTGCAATTTACGAAAAAGTCAGGGGCCTCTGAGCAAAAACATCCACAGAACTCATCTCCTCTCTTCTCCCTCGCGCGCGGGCCGGAGCTCGCCGCCGCCGCCGACGCCCGTCCCCGCCGCTACGCGCCTCCCCAGACAAATCACTGCTGCCAGCAGCTCCGCCGCCGCCTCCACTTCATCCTCGCAGAGGTTTGCTTGCCGGAACGCCGTGTACATCCTGGAATCGCTGTCGCCGCGTTCGGGATCCTCCACCGCGGATTCACTCGCCGCCGGCGGCTCCGGCGACCATTTGGTCCGTCGCGCCGCCCGTTCGGCTCCCCTAGACGTTCTGAAGCCCATCTGCACGCTCCCAGCCCCGCGCGAGCGCGCAGCTGCTCGAGCGCGAGCTCGCCAGCGCCGCCGCGCCCTCCGGCGAATAATGACGCCAGCGCTGACGTCATGCGCGACCCCACACGACAGTTTCCCATTTGTTAAATGATTTTCAAAAAAAAAAATGACAGGTGGGACCATCTGTCAGAAATTCCACAAATACAGAAAAAATTGCTAAAATTCAAAAAAATCATAGCTATTTTTAGAACCAAAAAAAAAATCATAACTTTCAAACTACAATTCAGAAAATATAAACAATATATCAAAATTCTCTAAATTTGACAAACTTTAAATCTTTCTAAATTTTTTTTAAATGATTTCCAAAAAAAAACATGACAGGTGGGACCCATCTGTCAGAAATTCCACAAATACCGAAAAAATTGCTAAAATTCAAAAAAAAATCATAACTTTCAAACTACAATTCAGAAAATACAAACAATATATCAAAATTCTCTAAATTAAACAAACTTTAAATCTTTCTAAAAAAATTACAAAAAAAAACCTGATACGTGGGACCCATCTGTCAGAAATTCCACAAATACAGAAAAAATTGCTAAAATTCAAAAAAATCATAACTTTCAAACTACAATTCAGAAAAATACAAACAATATATCAAAATTCTCTAAATTTAACGAACTTTAAATCTTTCTAAAATTTATCGACTCCTTAGAAATTCATATCTTTTAATCTATAGTTCAAAAAAAATACAAACAATATATCAAAAAATCTAAAAATTTAAGACTAACCTAGCGTTAGTTGTAAAATATTCAGAATATTATACAAGCAGAAGAAAAATATAAAAAAAGAAAATACTGTTTAAACAATGTTACAAAACATTAAAAGAACGAACTTTAAATCTTTCCAAAATTTACCGACTCCTTAGAAATTCGTATCTTTTAATCTATAGTACAAAAATACAAACAATATATCAAAAAAATCTTAAAATTTAACACTAACCTAACATTAGTTTTAAAATATTCGGAATATTATACAAGCAAAAGAAACATAAAAAAAAGAAAGAACTGTTAAGCAATGTTACAAAACATTTAAAAAATGGTAATGCATCGTTTAAGCGGAAGAAAAAGATAAAAAAAAGTTCTATTTAAGCAATGTTCCAATTCCTTTAAAAAATGATAATAGAATCAGGAAGCGTTTAAGCAGAAGAAAAAGAAAAAAAAAGGATCTATTTAAGCATTGATCCAATTCCTTAACAAAATGATAGTAGAATCTTTTTTTTTCTACAATACTCCAAGCATTTCACATCTCCTTTAATAATAATGCCATTTGTGAAATCAAGAGGAAGAAAAATAATTGCAAGACATTTTAGTTTGCAAGACAGTTATATTAAACCGATTTATCTTTCTTCACAATAACTCCATAAACTGTAACATTTATTGCATTTATATTTAATAAATATGGCAACTGTATTTAATAAATAATCAAAAATGGTTAGCATTCAGAAATAACCATAATATATTTCTTCCGGTATGCTGATACATAAAAAAATGGTAAAATAAAACTATATTTGACCATTTCAACTTAACTAACATATTTAGAGTTTATTCAACTTAAATCTCTCTAACTACACAATTCAATTTTAAAAATGCTGAAAAAAAACACTTAACATTCCAACTTACTACAAAATTGGAAGCTAAAAAAACTCTAAAATGTATCAACATTCCGACGTTTCAATTTGCTAGGAATTTAGAGAAACGATAAGATATTTCAAAATGCCCATGGAAAACATAAATGCAACACACTTGAACATTACAATTTACTAGAAAATTGAAGGTACTATAAAGTATATCTTACATATTGCACTATCCCTGTTTATGAAGTTAATACAAATATTTAAGGTGCACAACAAATATACCCGAAGATTCCAATTTGGTAAATACTCAAAAATATGCAAACAAATTTAATAAATGGTGAAAAAGGAAACTATTTGGAGATAACCATAATATATTTCTTCTGATTATAAAGCTAAATAAGAAAATTACAACAAAATGTAACCATAATCTACATTTCAATTTAGTTACCATATTTGAAGCTAACATACCTTAAATCCCTCTTGTTATGTAGTTACACTTACAACAAAAAAATGATTAGATAAGTACTTGAAGAAAATGCAAATTCATTTCCTCTAATTATAAATTGAAACTAATATGAATTTAATAAATACTCATATAATGTATTTTCTCTGATAATTGAATTACCTTTAAAGATTCACAACAAACCACAAACATATTATATCAATTCGAATAGGTTACTAATTATATATGCACATAATCGAGAAAATATAAAAAATATACTAAAATGCTAGGGAAAAAATGTTTACTATTTTCCACAAAAAACTAATAAGTTCGAACAACTCAAATGTTAACTATATGGAAAGACCAACCATATTTGAGCATTCCTACTCAAATTACAAATTTGAATATTCCAAAATGTCATACAACTTCCAAACCTGCTCATTTGGTAAACAATAAAAGAATTCAAATTTGAATAAATTCCAAATTGCTCATTTTTCTAAAATCTATTTAAACATTTCAACTCAAAATACACATTTACAAATTTCAGAATTTCAAGTACCTTCCAAATCTAAACATTTTGTACACATCAAAAGAATACAAATTCAAATACATTCCAATACAAACCATATTCGAAAGCTAAACATTCCTCCAAGCACAAACTTTTCGAAATTCAAATAATATTCATATTCCAACAATTTTTTTTACAAACATCCTTAAAATTCATCAAACACATACGCGGCTTTGCCGCGCTAATATCCCTAATTCCCACCAAAAGAGCAATGCTCGGATGTCCAGTAGGTGGCTGTCTCGCTCCATCTGTCCACCGCCCATTCGCCCCACCCGCATTCACTCTCCCAGTTTCAACTCCAGTGCGCCGCGGTAAAAGTGTCTGTACAAGAGGAAAAAAACAGACGGCGGTGCGAAATGACGGGCTTGCCCCTACTAGCAACGCGGGCTCACGGGCCTGCGGGTCCTGGACGTTTCGGGCCGCGTGGACGTGCCAGGTCACTGTGAAGAGTTGACGATCGAGTGGCCGTTGCCGTTGGTATAAAAAGCACGGAGACAACACGAGCCCAAAAACCGTCCGCGCACTAGTACTCCTCAGAGTGACGAGAAGAAGCTTCGGTCGCGTCACTGTCCCCGCACTAGTTCAGAGACTGGTGTTCCGTCCATGGTGGCCGCGCTTCCAGCTCCGGACGTTCTCGGGAAGCCACCCCCAGCGACGGAGAAAGAAGGGATGCTGCTCGGGCTCGGGGCCTCGTCGCCGCTGTCGGACCTGGACACGGCGTCCTCCACGGGGGCGCCCAACTCCAGCCTCAGCTCCGCGAGCAGCCTCGCGCGCTGCTCCAGCCTCTCGCGCCTCTCCTTCGACTGCTCCCCGTCCGCGGCCATGGCGTCATGCTCGCCGCGCCCCGTCGCGCCGCCGGTGAACCGGCCGCACCGCTCGGGCGACGTGGCGTGGGCGGCCATCCGCGCGCTCTCGGCGTCCCGATCCTCCTCGTCCTCCTCCCGCCGACGCCGCTCGGGCCGGCGGACTTCAAGCTCGTCCGCCGCGTGGGCGGCGGCGACATCGGGACCGTCTACCTCTGCCGCCTCCGCTCCGTCGCCACGGACGAGACCTCCCCGTGCCCCCTGTACGCGATGAAGGTGGTGGACCGGCGCCTGGTGGCGCGGAAGCGGAAGCTGGAGCGCGCCGCGGCGGAGCGCCGCATCCTGCGGCTGCTCGACCACCCGTTCCTGCCCACGCTCTTCGCCGACTTCGACGCCGCGCCCCGCTTCTCGTGCGTCGTCACCGAGTTCTGCCCCGGCGGGGACCTCCACTCGCTCCGCCACCGCATGCCCGCCCGCCGCTTCCCGCTCGCGTCGGCCAGGTTCTACGCCGCCGAGGTGCTCCTGGCGCTCGAGTACCTGCACATGATGGGTGTGGTGTACCGCGACCTCAAGCCGGAGAACGTGCTGATACGGGCTGACGGACACATCATGCTCACCGACTTCGACCTCTCCCTCGAGTCCACCTCCTCGCCGTCGCTCGAGCTTCCCGACGCCGACGACGTCACCGACGAGGAGGAGGAGACGCGCAGTGTATCCTCCTGCTTCCCGGTGCGCTTCGGCCGGCGAAGGAGGCGTCCTCGCAGATGCGCGGCGTCACCCCCGCGGTTCGTGGCGGAGCCGGTGTCGGCGCGGTCGAGCTCCTTCGTCGGGACGCACGAGTACGTGGCTCCGGAGGTTGCCAGCGGCGGCGCGCACGGCGCAGCCGTCGACTGGTGGGCCTACGGCGTGTTCCTCTACGAGCTCCTCCACGGCCGCACCCCGTTCGCCGGCGCAACCAACGAGGAGACGCTCCGCAACATCGTGCGCGCCCCGCTCTCCTTCCCTGCCGTCTCTTCCACCGGCACCGGCTGCCACGCCCACCTCGCCGCGGCTCACGACCTCATCGCGCGCCTGCTCGTCAAGGACCCGGCCGCCCGCCTCGGGTCCATGCGTGGCGCCGCCGACGTGAAGGCGCACCCGTTCTTCAAAAACCTCAACTTTGCGCTCCTCCGGTCGTCGCGCCCGCCCGTCGTCCCCGGCGCGCCCATGCGGCGGTCGCAGTCCTGCAAGGCTCCGACGTCACGCAAGCCGGACACTCGCGTCGACCTCTTCTGATCGCTGCAGAGTCAACGCCGCCGAGACTCTCCGGCAATGTCGCCGGCCGCGTTGGCACGAGTTAGAATCGCATGCATGCATTGACTTGGCATTCACCAGCTTCCAGTGCCGTTGTACAATCAGCGCTAATCACGGCCCTTAGTGACGTAGTATTACTAGTAAAGAACTAATGTCATCTAGATTAATAATCCATATGTATTCCAGTCCTTGTATGGGCTGCTGAGTTATCTAATCATCGAGGCTACACTTGTACTTGCAGTGAGTCGTTGAAGCTTTGACACTGGTTACTGACAATAATCTAGGTAATGGTAGGTTACACACTGAGTATCATTCGAGACAGGCATCACATGGGTGTTGTAGCTGTCTGGTAACAGGTTTGGGGTTTCCACTAATGGCTCGTTGACCTGTCCCTTGCGTGTGTCTCCTCTGTCTCTGAGTTGGTTTGTGGAGTGGTTCTGCTTGCCGGGGAGTGTGGCGTGACATCCTCAGCGAATTGCCGGTTAGTTTGGTGCAGAAGTTAGCAGAGATCGAGATGCACACTCCAAATTCATGTCCGACATGCTGCGGTGCCGTGTAAAAAGGAGTGGAAGAAGAGATGGAGATAAAGAAATTTAAAAGGTTTCAAACTTTATTCACATTTGTTATACATTATAAAGAGTTTGAATGAAATTCAAAAAACGGTGCAAGTAGCCTAATCTTGGACTAATCCTCCTTCTCCCACCACCCTCCGCCGTTGTCGTCGTGAAGGACCACTACGGTCGAGGAGGAGAACTGCTGGGGGCGCCATCTTGATGCGACGCGTGGCTGGTGGAGCTGTCTCCGAAGGAGGAGGCCGCCATCTGCACGGAGCTCGCTAGGGTTGCCATGAGGCCCAGCGAGTCTTGTTCAACGGTGGAAGCCTAGGCCATTGCCGTCGTACTCGTGCCACTGCGGAGACGGCATGTAGGAACCCGTCGCGATGACCTCCACCTGCAGGTGGCTCCGTCAGGTGTTCGCGGATCAGGATGTCGCTGCCACCCCCTCAACGACGCGGTGGTGAGAGCCATCCCTCGGCAGCTACGGCCTGGCGCGTGGTCCTGGTAGTCGTCGCGGCGAGGCGTGTGGGCCTGGATCTCGTTGCGCCGTGGCGAGCCCGGTGAGAGCAATCGCAATGGGTTAGGGTTTCACGTTGTGGCATGCTGGCAGGCGGCCCCAATGGCACATGTCACCATGTGGCCGATCCCATCCCACCTTGTTGTAGCGCCCCGGCGGGACAACATTGTGAGCGGCTCCTCGCGCTCGTGCTCGAATCGCTGGAGTTAGCGGTCCAAGTTGTCTTCGTCGTACTCCTGCACGATCTTATTAACACAAACACAGTGTTATGTCTCTATTACGGGTCGACCACGCTTGTCGGGGCACCAGAGAAGCAGCCGCCAAATTTTTGAAGGGACCTTGGCAAGGATTATTTCTTAAAATATTGTTCGGAAGTTTAAAGTGTGGATACACGCGACACAATGGTCATCTCTTGCGGAGTACTTCCTCCGTTCCAAATTAATTGACTTTCATTTGTCCACATGTGGATGTTACACGTATAGATACATCCACATGTGGACAAATGAATTACACGTATAGATACATCCACATGTGGACAAATGAAAGTCAATTAATTTGGAACGGAGGGAGGAACACACTGTTCCCGTGTGTACAGATGATCCTGAGTGTAGGCTCGGCTTTGTAAGGAGGAAGGGACAGCGCGCGCCGACGACGAGCTATCGCCCCCCGCGTTTGCCGTGCCAAGACTTCCTGCCGCCACGTGCCGTGTCTGCTTAATTGTATAGTTGGACGTGACCGCCTTACAGTAGAGCACGCCACCGCGATCCAGCGATAGGGCCCTCCTCCGGTCATGGACGGATGCATGCATCCACGCACGCATGGCATGGCATGGCATGGACGCGCAGCCTTTGCGCAGAGCAGACCAGAGCCAGGGCTTTTTTTTTGAAGCAAAAAACAGTGGGGAAGGCCCCCACTGCACATTTTCCATTTTCAATTACTCCAGCATAATTACCAGAGCCAGGGCTTGACCCCAAACTTTGGGAAACCCAGTCGCCTCGATCGGGTCACGCTGCCGGACGACATCTTCTGTCACCACCGCCCAGCCGGTGCATATATATATTTTTTTAATTTATCAGGCAAAAGATTTGCTCCTATATATTGATTAAGAAGGAGTTTAGAGGCTTAAACATTGAGAGACAGTGCATATATATTACGCTGTAGCGAGTTCTTCCTTCTCAGAATTCCAAGAAATTATTCGAAACTTTCAGAAATATTTGAAGAAAATCAGGCATGTTCTCGGAGATGTATCCCATAATGCCCCATATCTGAAACAGTGTCCAATTAAGCCATGTCGGACAGGAATTTGGACGATGACTGTGAGAAAATGCTTTGAGGCCGGCCTAGCGCCCTGGCCCTATCTTCTT
This sequence comes from Poa pratensis, assembly GCA_947311845.1. Lineage (NCBI taxonomy): Eukaryota > Viridiplantae > Streptophyta > Magnoliopsida > Poales > Poaceae > Poa > Poa pratensis. The sequence continues at coordinate 3,388,627 of CAMZMU010000085.1, read as the reverse complement.
GCTCCCTCCTAGAAAGGATCAAGAATGTGACCACGTACAACCACGTGGTCGATTACTAGCAATGGTAGTAGCCTGTGATGTCATGTGGGTTGCATTAACTATACGTTCTGAACACGGAGACGATCGAGAGCTTTCACCATGCTGGTAGTTTGGAGGATCGAGGGGCAGAAGCCCCATGCAACGCCTCTACATACAGTACCTTCTACTAGCTCGCCTCCCATAGCCCGCAGCCTAGCGATCGAGTTGAAGACGACCGATCGAAAGGCAAAACTCTGCACGCACGTCCCGCCCCGTGAGCTGCGCAACCTTCCTATACAAGGATGCCAATGGGTAGGGTATGGGACGGGTAGACCAATACCATACCCATACCCGTGTAGTCAATGGGTAAACAATTTTACCCATACTCGTACCCGCGAGTATGAAACTTTACCCGTACCCATACCCGATGGATACCGATACCCATTGGGTATCCAACGGGTAGATCAAATAGTACACAAGTTACTCATAATTTTACATTCATCGATGAATTTTTCATATATTTATCTTAACCCAATAACATATATTTGAGTACGTTAGAATTATGTCAACTCAAATGGACAATTGATACAAATTAACATAGGTTCACAAGTTCACGAAAATAAATGTTAGACTTCCACGGGTAAAGTACATAAACGGGTAGGGTATGGGTATACCCACGGGTACGAGGTTATACCCGTGCCCTACCCACGACTTAAACGGGTAGGGTACGTGTACTACCCATGGGTATAAAATTATACCCATACCCTACACATGCCTGTACGGTAACCGCGGGGACCCGTACCCATGGATAAAATTGACATCCTTATTCCTATACGATCAATCAATTTACCACCGTCCGTATTCGTAGTGTCGCCGCCGGAAAGCCCTGTCCTCGCTCTCGGCCGCATATTCATCATGGTGACCGGCTGACCGCAAGGCTGGCAGCAGGCTATGCCGTGTCCCTGCGAGCTATTCCCTACATTTTCGGTTATCTCGTTTACAAGAGCATCTCCACTGGAAACTCCAAATTGATATCCGCCACCATCAGTCGAGACCCAATTGGGACGTCGGACATTTAGGGGTGTCGCACACAGCGGCGCACCCCAAAGACGCATTTCCGTTTTTTTCTTCTTTTGTTTATAAAACAATTCTGGTGAAGATGCTCTAAGTTCTCTATGTATTCTTAGGTGGTAAATTTTAGCAACATAATATGATATGTATTTAAAAATATTTAATTAGAAAGTTCAGACTTTATATCGTTACTCATATATTTTTTGTATTTTAAAGTGTATATTATATTAGTTATTAAATATAGACCTAGAAATATGAAAAGGCTTATAAACCGGAACGGAGAGATTAGTAGAAACACGTGCAACACGTGCTGCCCGTGCCTGTACGTGAAGGTGGTGAACCGGCGCCTCATGGCGCGGAAGCTCAAGCCGGGTTTCGCCAACTTCAATAAATGCCTATTATTCTTTAGAAATGTTAAAATTCATCAACTTCTGAGCTTCGTCGGGCTTTCGGGCCGGCCTTATTGCACAAATCTGAAGCATGGGCCTGGCCTGACGGCGGGCTTTCGGGCCGAGCTTCTCGGACCGGACTGCCCATGCTCAGGTTTGACATCTTCTAAGTTCTAACTTATACCACCGAGTCAACGACGACACTAATTAAGGTCCGACAATGTCATCAAGCATAATCCATATCTTGGGATGTCTTGCTTTGTTATCTAATCACCGAGGCTACACCTGTCTACAGAAACTGAACTCTTCTCATTTTTTTCTTCTGAAAATGCATATAGACATAGTGGTCACCAAGGGACGTGTGTGCATGCATTGAGTCTAAGAATTCTTAGAGCATCTCCAGTCGGGGCGCCCAAATAGCCGTCCAAAGGCCTTTGGGGCGTGCCGGACACTTTTTTCTCCCCACTCGCGCCGCCCAAATTTGATTTGGCGCGGCCCAGTTTTGTGTCCGGCACGCCCAGCCCACGCCCTCAACTTGGGGCGGCTTGGGGCGGCCCGGACACAACGAAACTGTCACCTCCGACGCGCGGGCCACGCCTGGCAGTGAGACACGAAGCGGCGGTCGTCGTCAAAGGCGCGTGACGCCTCGGTTTCACAGCCCGACGCAGACGGCAGTGAGCCGTCGCCTCGACTGCTCGCCGGAGTGAATGCACGGCGCGCCTTTTCGAGGCGACTGCGTAAATGCGGCCACCGCTCTCCGGCGGCAATAAAAGGCGATGGCCCCGGCCCACTCGCCGCACCAGCCGTCACCGATCTCTCTCCCTCCGCCTCTTTCTCTGCCCACCGCAAACACCGCCGCCGCGCAAAGAGATGGCCGGGAACTGGCGACGCACGGGGGGCGCGGCGGCGAACGGCTTCGCGCCGCGCACCCTTCTCCGCGAGCAGTCGGAGGCACTCGCGGAGAACGGGTACCCCGTGCCGCCCGACATGCGCGTCGGGCATCGGTACGGGATCTCCGTGCACGGCATCCAGTGGCGAAGCCGCTCACCCACGCGAACAAGGACTTCCCCGCCGCGCAGGTCACGCACTACTGGCGTGAGCTGACGCCGGAGGAGCGCGACAATCTGCGCTGGAACCTGGAGGACACGGGCAGCGCCCCCCGCTACGAGGAGGCGTTCCGGCGCCTCTACGACGAGGAGATGAACAGGTGGGAGGGCCCCGGCCCGGTGCCCAGAGACAAGAATGCCGCCGGGCGCGAGGCCTTCTGGAGCGTGCCGCACCGCACGCTTCAGAACGTCATGGACCACATCGCCACCGGCGGCTCTCTTCTGGAGTGGCCCGCGACGCCCTATACTACGCGCCACCTCCTCCTCCTCCTCCTCGGGCGCCGCGGCTTGCGACGCCATCTTCCTCGCGCTCGACGGCATCATCGTCGCGGGGGTCCTCATCACGGGCGTCTTCCTCCTCCTCCCGCACCCGTGCCGCCGGGCTCCTCACGCCGAAGCCGGAGCCGATGAAGGTCAAGGCGGAGCCGGGGACGACGCTGGCGGCGTAGCTCTACGCCGAGCTGAAGGCGGCGCAGGCGGCCTAGACGAGGAGGAGCTCCTCCGCCAGGCAGAGGCCGCGTCGCTCAACGACGTGCCGCCCATGGACACGCAGAGCGCTTGCGCCTGGTCGGCGTACATGCACGCCTAGGAAACTAGCGTGCCGTTCCTCGACCTCACCGGCGACGCCCCGGCCCTAGCCTAGCATATACTATTCTTTCTATCAATTTCAGCTTCTCTTTCCCACCTAGCATGCAACTCAGCTAACATCCTAATATTGTTGTCAATTTTAACTTGGATGGCATTTGCTGTAGCAAAAGACTTTCAGTTTCAAAAGATCAACATCTAGAGCAAGACTATCAACCTTAGAAGCAAGAACATCAAGTTTACTAAACTTTTCCTCAACAGATTTGTTAAAAGCGGTTTGTGTATTAATAAATTCTTTAAGCATGACTTCAAAATCAGAGGGTACACTCCTACTATTGTTGTAAGAATTAACATAAATATTACCATAACCACTACCATTATTAGAAGGATATGGCTTATAGTTGTTATTACCAAAATTATTCCTATAGACATTGTTGTTGAAATTATTATTTTTAATGAAGTTCACATCAACATGTTCTTCTTGAGCAACCAATGAAGCTAAAGGAACATTATTAGGATCAATATGAGATTTACCACTCACAAGTATAGACATAATGATATCAATCTTTTCATTCAAGGAAGAGGTTTCTTCAACAGAATTTACCTTCTTATCTTGAGGAGTCCTTTCAGCGTGCCATTCGGAGTAGTTGATCATCATATCATCAAGAAGTTTTGTTGCTGCACCTAAAGTGATGGACATAAATGTTCCTCCAGCAGCTGAATCCAGCAGGTTCCTTGAGGAAAATTTTAATCCTGCATAAAAGGTTTGGATGATCATCCAAGCAATCAGTCCATGGGTAGGGCAATTCTTTATCATAGATTTCATTCTCTCCCATGCTTGAGCAATATGTTCATTATCAAATTGCTTGAAATTCATAATGCTACTTCTCAAAGATATAATTTTAGCAGGAGGATAATATTTTCCAATGAAAGTATCACTACTAGAAAAAGGGTTATAGGTGGGTTGGAATTCTGTGGCGCACCCTTAATTGGCGCGCCACAGAATTATTTTTTGTGGCGCATGGTGTCCCGTGCGCCACAGAAATCTGCATTTTTGTGGCGCACCCAGACCCGTGCGCCACAGAAATCTGCATTTCTGTGGCGCACGGGCATGGGTGCGCCACAGAAATCTGTATTTCTGTGGCGCACCCAGTATCGTGCGCCACAGAATATTTGAAAGCCCACCGCACCTAACTTCTTTCTCTTCCTTATCCTAATTCTCCACCGCACGTTCTCCTCTCCTTCTATTTTTTTCTCTCCCTTATCCACACACCACACTATCCACAGCACGTTCTCTCTCCTTATCTCGATTCCCCACCACAGCATCTTCACGCACGCGCACACACAGCAACGGCCGCCGCCGGCCCCCATGATCCACGGCGCGCGCTCGCGGCCCTCCTCGACGCCCTCCGCGGCGGCCCCGGCGTCGCACCCTTCCTCGGCCTCCCAGCGGGCCGCATGTGGCCACCCTCCCAGCGCGCGCGTCCGGCCGTCCTCCCTCCACATCGGCAATGCCATGGACGACGACAACCTCGACGACGCCGCGCTCTGGGCCTCCGTCGACATGGTCGCCGAAGCCTCCCGCCAGGCGCTCCCCAAGCCCGTTCCCTGCCCCGCCGTATCCCGGTGCGACGGCTCCGACGAGGACCCGCACCGGGGCGAGGTGCTGCAGCCCGCGACTGGCCTCCCACAGCTCCAGCCCCGACGAGGACCCGCACCCGAGCTGCTGATGTCTACGCACGCTTCTATTCTTGTAGACAGTGTTGGGCCTCCAAGAGCAGAGGTTTGTAGAACAGCAGCAAGTTTCCCTTAAGTGAATCACCCAAGGTTTATCGAACTCAGGGAGGTAGAGGTGAAAGATATCCCTCTCAAGCAACCCTGCAATTAAGATACAAGAAGTTTCTTGTGTCCCCAACACACCTAATACACTTGTCAGATGTATAGGTGCACTAGTTCGGCGAAGAGATAGTGAAATACAAGTAATATGGATGATTATAAGTGGTAATTGCAATCTGAATAAAGATGGCAGCAGCAAACATGTAGCAGAACTTGATGTAAATGGTGTTTCAATGCTTAGAAACAAGGCCTAGGGATCATACTTTCACTAGTGGTACCTCTCAACATGTTAGCACAACTGAATGCATGTAAATGATACTCGGGATTATTCTCCTTCTTGATAACACAAGAGTACTATGTGTAGGGCTGCAAAAGCACTCCTCAAAGTCTGAGTAAACAAACACCACAATTCCCAAGAACAAGCCATGATAAATATCTAAATTATTCATAGAGTCACACACAAGTACCCACACTGTCACCTTGATACCGTGTTGTCACAATGACTCCGAAAACTAGATACAATCACTTGAGTAGCATAAACATTACATATGAATTCAGCGATACTAGCAATACTCATGATCACATAAAGATCACACCATGGGAGAGAGATAAACCACATAGCTACCGGTATAGCCCTCAGCCTCGGGGGAGACTACTCACACATGGTCATGGTGAGCACACTTGATGGAGAGGTTGATGAAGAGGTGCAGCCCGGAGAGGAGACGGCGGCCCGCTGCAGCCACGGCCGGCGGCGGCGCTGGAGATGGCGATGGAGTCGATGGAGATGGCTCCGGGGGCACTTCCCCGTCCCGACGGCGTGCCGGAACAGAGATTCTGTCCCCCGAAACTTGTCGTCGATGGCGGCGGCGCTGCGGAACTCTTCGTGGATATGATAGGATTTTTTAGGGTTTCGCGTCTGAGGAATAAATAGGCGAAGGGGCGATGTCGGCGGACCCCGAGGGGGCCACACCATGGCGGCGCGGCAGGAGGTGGGCCCGCGCCGCCAGGTGGTTTGGCCGCCTCCTGGCTCCTCTTCGTCTCTCCTTCGGACTCGTGTACGTGTTGGAAAAATAGGGACGTGGCCTTTTGTTTCGTGCAATTCCGAGAATATTCGCAGAAGTACTTTTCTGAAACCAAAAACAGCAGAAAACAGGGAACTGGCACTTGGCATCTTGTTAATAGGTTAGTCCCAGAAAATGCATAAAAGTGATATGAAGTGTATATAAAACATGTAGCAATTGGTATAATATAAGCATGGAACATCAGAAATTATGGATACGTTGGAGACGTATCAAGCATCCCCAAGCTTAGTTCTACTCGTCCTCGAGTAGGTAAAACGATAACAACAAATAATTTCTGAGGAGACATGCTTTCACACAATCTTGATCATAATATTGCTAGGCTCATGTCATGAATGAAGTGACTCAAAGCAATGGTCTATAGTTTGCTAACAGATAGATAAAGAGTAAACAATGAATCATATAAGCAAAAACTTTTCATGAATAGTACTTTCAAGACAAGCATCAAAAAGTTTTGCATAAGAGGTAACTCATAAAGCAATAGATTCAAAGTAAAAGGCATTGAAGCAACACAAAGGATGATTAAGTTTCAGCAATTGCTTTCAACTTGTAACATGTATATCTCATGGATAGTTGTCAACATAAAGCAATATAACAAGTGCAATAAGTAAACATGTAAGAATCAATGCACACAAAGTTGACACTAGTGTTTGCTTCTAAGATAGAAAGGAGTAGGTAAACTGACTCAACATAAAGTAAAAGATAGGCCCTTCGCAGAGGGAAGCAGGGATTAAATCATGTGCTAGAGCTTTTTAAGTTTTCGAAAGCATATAGAGAGCACAAAATAAGTTTTGAGAGGTGTTTGTTGTTGTCAACGAATGGTAGTGGGCACTCTAACCCCCTTGTCAACCAGACTTTCAAGAGCGGCTCCCATGAAGGACGTTATCTCTACCAGCAAGGTAGATCATCCCTCTTCTCTTTTGTTTACACATGTATTTTAGTTTCTTTATAGTTGACACTCCTCCCAACCTTTGCTTACACAAGCCATGGCTAACCGAATCCTCGGGTGCCTTCCAACATTCACATACCATGGAGGAGTGTCTATTTGCAATTAAGTTGCTTACTGATAAATCAGGGCAAAACATGTGAAGAGAATTATTAATGAAAGTTGTAATTAATTGGGGCTGGGCACCCCGTTGCCAGCTCTTTTTGCAAATTATTGGATAAGCGGATGTATATGCCACTAGTCCATTGGTGAAAGTCTGTCAGAAGTAAATGACAAGATTGAAAGATAAAACACCACATACTTCCTCATGAGCTATAAAACATTGACACAAATAAGGAGTAATAAAGTTTTGAATAGTTTAAAGGTAGCACATGAAGTATTTACTTGGAATGGCAGGAAATACCACATAGTAGGTAGGTATGGTGGACACAAATGGCATGGGTTTTGGCTCAAGGTTTGGATGCACGAGAAGCATTCCCTCTCAGTACAGAGTTTAGGCTAGCAAGGTTGTTTGAAGCAAACACAAGTATAAACCGGTACAGCAAGATAAATAAAAACATATTGCAAGTATTATAAGACTCTACACTGTCTTCCTTGTTGCTCAAACATTTTACCAGAAAATATCTAGACCTTAGAGAGAACAAATATGCATCCCAAGTCTCAACAAGCTCTACGGTAGTTCTCCACTACTAGGCTTTAACTACATGATGCAAGAGCTTAAACATGATCTACTTGAGAGCTCAAAACAATTGCAAAGTGTCAAAACAAGACAAAACAGATCAACTAGTACATGTACTAAGAATGCATATCTTTTCCAATACCAACTACCACATGTAGCATTTTCTTTCTTCCAAACAAACACCAATCAATTTATTTAAACATAAACTCTCCAAATGATAATATAATGCAGCAAGAGAGTATTTAAAACAAGTGCTAACAGCTCGAAGAGATGCATGAAAAACAGGAGCTAAAAGCACTGCAGTAGCTAGTTAAGAATACTCAACAAATATAAGTGAAGAACATGAGTATTCACATGAAAAAGCGGAGCGTGTCTCTCTCCCACACAAGGATTGCTAGGATCCGAATTTATTCAAACAAAAACAAAAATAAAAGCACACAGACGCTCCAAGTAAAGCGCATAAGATGTGAAAGAATTAAAATATAGTTTCACTAGAGATGACCTGATAAGTTGTTGATGAAGAAGGGGATGCCTTGGGCATCCCCAAGCTTAGACGCTTGAGTCTTCTTGAATATGGTTGGGATGAACCACGGGGGCATCCCCAAGCTTAGGCTTTTCACTCTTCTTGATCACATAATATCACCCTTCTCGCTTGATCCTTGAAAACTTCCTTCACACCAAACTCAAACAGTTCTCATTAGAGGGTTAGTGCATAATCAAAAATTCTCATATTCTGTAATGAACAATCATTCCCAAAGCTTCTGGACATTAGCTACAGCCACCAATGCTTTGTGGAGCAAAGAAATCCACACAAACATCGTAAAAGAGCGAATGCAAAACAAAAGGCAGAATCTGTCAAAAACAGAACAGTCTGAAGACGAATTTTTTCGAGGCACTTAAGTTGCTCAGATGGAACTGGCCATTTAATGAAAGTTGCGTACATATCTGAGGAAGATGCGTGATTTTTTACAGAATTTTTCGAATTTTCTGGAGAAAAGCTCAAATTCGTGACAGCTAAAAATCTGTTTCTGCGCAGAAATCCAAATCTTGCATCAACTTTCAATAAAAGACTTTACTTGGCACAACAATGCAATAAAATAAAGATACAAAGGAGTTGCTACAGAAGTAAAACTCCTTGACTCAAAAAAAAAATAACAGAAAATAAAAACAATGGGTTGTCTCCCATAAGCGCTTTTCTTTAAAGCCTTTTAGCTAGGCATGATTTTGATATGCTCTCATATGTATAAGAGTTGAATATAAGAGAGCATCAAAAGCAAATACCAAACACATTTAAGTCTAACCCACTTCCTATGCAAAGGATCTTGTAAGAAAAAAATCAATGAAGCAAAGTGACTAGCATAGAAGGCAAAACAAGTGCAACTTCAAAAATTTCAACAAAAGAGAGGAGACTTAATATTATTGTGATATATGAAATCGTGTCTCCCTCTCTCATAAGGACCAGTAGGTCTTAAAGTACCCAGCAAATAAAAGCAAATCAAGAGAAAGCTCAAAACATTCATCATAAAGAGAAGAATTTAGTAACATGAAGATTTCTATAACCATACTTTCCTCTCTCAAAATAATTTTCAGCGGCATCATGAATAAACTCAACAATATAGCTATCACATAGAGCATTCTTATCATGATCCACATGCATAAAAGTATCATTACTCTCCACATAACATAATCATTAATAATAGTGGAGTAAAAGTATCACATCCATCATTGTAATCATCATAAATAGGAGGCATAGAATAATCAAAATGATTTTTATCCTCAATAGTAGATGGACTGAGAATATCATATTCATCATTGTAAACATCATATATAGGAGGCATATCATAATCAACATAAACTATATCCTCAATAGTAGGTGGACTGAAAATATCACAATGATTATAATCATCATATATTGGAGGCAAAGTATTATCAAAGCAAATTTCCTCCTTAAAGCTTGGGGGACTAAAAATATCATATTCATCACAACCAGCTTCCCCAAGCTTAGACTTTTCCATAGCATTGGCAATAATGGTGTTCAAAGAATTTATAGTAATACCATTGCTACCATCATGCAAACAAGCCTCCATAGGTTTTTTAATTTTCTCTTCAAAAGCATCATGTCCTAATTCAATATAAAGTTCATAAAGATCTCTAATTTTTTTGTTGTTTTCCATTAAGCCTAACTAGTGAAAATAAAAACAAGAAACAAAAAGATAAAATTGCAGAATCTAAAGGAATACTTCGAGCACTCACACACTAGCAACAACACTAGAAAATAGCTTAGTAGCCAGAGGATGTGAATACCTTTTACCTTACCTCCCCGGCAACGGCGCCAGAAAATAGCTTGATGTCTACGCACGCTTCTATTCTTGTAGACAGTGTTGGGCCTCCAAGAGCAGAGGTTTGTAGAACAGCAGCAAGTTTCCCTTAAGTGAATCACCCAAGGTTTATCGAACTCAGGGAGGTAGAGGTCAAAGATATCCCTCTCAAGCAACCCTGCAATTAAGATACAAGAAGTCTCTTGTGTCCCCAACACACCCAATACACTTGTCAGATGTATAGGTGCACTAGTTCGGCGAAGAGATAGTGAAATACAAGTAATATGGATGATTATAAGTAGTAATTGCAATCTGAAATAAAGATGGCAGCAAGCAAACATGTAGCAGAACTTGTTGTAAACGGTGTTTCAATGCTTAGAAACAAGGCCTAGGGATCATACTTTCACTAGTGGTACCTCTCAACATGTTAGCACAACTGAATGCAAGTAAATGATACTCGGGATTATTCTCCTTCTTGATAACACAAGAGTACTATGTGTAGGGCTGCAAAAGCACTCTCAAAGTCTGAGTAAACAAACACCACAATTCCCAAGAACAAGCCATGATAAATATCTAAATTATTCATAGAGTCACACACAAGTACCCACACTGTCACCTTGATACCGTGTTGTCACAATGACTCCGGAAACTAGATACAATCACTTGAGTAGCATAAACATTACATATGAATTCAGCGATACTAGCAATACTCATGATCACATAAAGATCACACCATGGGAGAGAGAGATAAACCACATAGCTACCGGTAGAGCACTCAGCCTCGGGGGAGACTACTCACACATGGTCATGGTGAGCACACTTGATGGAGAGGTTGATGAAGAGGTGCAGCCCGGAGAGGAGATGGCGGCCCGCTGCAGCCACGGCGCGGCGGCGGCGCTGGAGATGGCGATGGAGTCGATGGAGATGGCTCCGGGGGCACTTCCCCGTCCCGACGGCGTGCCAGAACAGAGATTCTGTCCCCCGAAACTTGTCGTCGATGGAGGCGGCGCTGCGGAACTCTTCGTGGAGTATGATAGGATTTTTTAGGGTTTTCGCATCTGAGGGAATAAATAGGCGAAGGGGCGATGTTGGCGGACCCCGAGGGGGCCACACCATATGGCGGCGCGGCAGGAGGTGGGCCCGCGCCGCCAGGTGGTTTGGCCGCCTCCTGGCTCCTCTTCGTCTCTCCTTCGGACTTCGTGTACGTGTTGGAAAAATAGGGACGTGGCCTTTTGTTTCGTGCAATTCCGAAAATATTCGCAGAAGTACTTTTCTGAAACAAAAAACAGCAGAAAACAGGGAACTGGCACTTCGGCATCTTGTTAATAGGTTAGTCCCAGAAAATGCATAAAAGTGATATGAAGTGTATATAAAACATGTAGCAATTGGTATAATATAAGCATGGAACATCAGAAATTATGGATACGTTGGAGACGTATCAGCTGCCCTGGGTCACGGAGCCCAGCGCTGCGAGCCCCGTCGCCGCGCACGCCGTATTTCCCTCCGCAGCGAGCCCTCGATCCCCTTTCCTCTGCGAACGCTAGCGCCGCCCGCAGCATGCGCCGATGTCGTCCATCCTCGCCCAACCACCTGCCTGCGCCGCATCCCGCCCACCTCCCTCGTCGACGTCGGGCTCCGGGAACCTCCTGCCTGCCTCCACGACGGATGGACCACGGTGTCGCCGTGCAGCGCCGTATTTTTTTTAAAAAAAATGACGAAGACATTCTGTGGCGCATGCTTACCCAGTGCGCCACAAAAATCTGTGTATTTCTGTGGCGCACGTTGAGGGTGCGCCACAGAAAAAAAAATTAGTGGCGACAATTCTGTGGCGAACCCAGCAAAATGGGCGGGTGCGCCATAGAATCCCAAAACGGTGCGCCGCAGATAGCCGTTTTCCTAGTAGTGTATCTTTGCATTTTGTCCATGAATCAATACTATTTCTAGGCAAAGATAGCAACCATTCTTTATCTCTTCCTCTTAAGGAGAAAGGAAATAGTTTCAGTTTTACAATATCCCTATCTATATCGTTATACTTTTGCATCTCACAAAGTTCAACAAAATTATTAAGATGGGCAGCAGCATCATCAGTACTAACACCAGAAAATTGCTATTTCATAACAAGATTTAATAGAGCAGGTTTAATTTCATAAAAATCTGCTTTAGAAGCAGGTGGAGCAATATGAGTGCATATGAAGTCATTATTATTTGTGCTAGTGAAGTCACACAACTTGGTGTTCTCAGGAGTACTAATTATAGCAAAAATAAAAACAAAACCGAAATAACAAGATAAAAACAAGTAACTATTTTTTTTTGTGTTTTTGATATAAAGAAAGCAAACAAAACAATATAAAAATAAAGCAAGACAAAAAACAAAGTAAAGAGATTGGGTGTGAGAGACTCCCCTTGCAAGAACGCCAGAAAATACTGGTGCCTAGTGGAGGCAGAAATCTTCTGAATCCAAAGCAACTCGACTTCCCCGGCAACGGCGCCAGAAAATATGCTTGATGCGTGTAAAGTCACACGTCCGTTGGAAACCCCAAGAGGAAGGTATGATGAGTGCAGCAGTAAGTTTTCCCTTAGTATGAAACCAAGGTTATCAATCCTGTAGGAAGTCAACGTTGCTCCGAAGGTGTTGGTGGAGGAATATAGTGCGGCGCAACACCTGAGATTCCGGTGCCAACGTGGAACCTGCACAACACAATCAAACTAATTTGTCCCAACGAAACAGTGAGGTTGTCAATCTCACCGGCTTGCTGAAAATAAAGGATTAGGCGTATAGTGTGGAAAATGATGTTTGTTTGCAGAGAATGTAAAAGAACAATGATTGCAGTAGGTTGTATTTCAGATGTAAAAGAATGGACCGGGGTCCACAGTTCACTAGTGGTGTCTCTCCATAATAAAATACTAAACATGTTGGGTGAACAAATTACAGTTGGGCAATTGACAAATAGAGAGGGCATAACAATGCACATACATATCATGATGATCACTATGAGATTTATTTGGGCATTACGACAAAGTACACAGACCGCCATCCAGCATGTATCTGTGTCTAAATAGTCCACCTTCAGGTTAGCATCCGCACCCCTTCCAGTATTAAGTTGCAAGCAACAGACAATTGCATTAAGTATGGTGCATAATGTAAACAACACTAATATCCTTAGACAAAGCATTGCTGTTTTACCCCTAGTAGCAACAGCATATCCTCAATCTTAAAACTTTCTGTCACTGTCCCAGATTAAATGGAGGCATGAACCTACTATCTAGCATAAATACTCCCTCTTGGAGTTACAAGCATAAACTTGGCCAAAGCCTACACTAATAACGGAGAGCATGCAAGATCATAAACAACACATATATGATAGATCAATAATCAACTTGACATAGTATTCAATATCCATCGGATCCCAACAAACACAACATGTAGCATTACAATAAGATGATCTTGATCATGATAGGCAGCTCACAAGATCTAAACATGATGGCACAAAAGGAGAAGACAACCATCTAGCTACTGTATGGACCCGTAGTCCAAGGATGAACTACTCACGCATCACTCCGGAGGCAGGCATGGCGATGTAGAGCCCTCCGGTGATGATTCCCCTCTCCGGCAAGGTGTCGGAGGAGAACTTCTGAACCCCCCGAGTTAGGGTTGACGGCGGCGGCGGCAGCGGATGTTTTCTGGAAATATGGCTCGGTGCTTTAGGGTTTTCGCGTCTGGAGGAATAAATAGGCGCAGGGGCGACGTCGGTGGAGGCGCGGGGCCCGCTCCCCATAGGGTGGCGCGGCAGGGGGCCCACCCACGCCGCCATAGGGTGAGGGCGCCCTGCTGCCCCCCTTCGTCTCCTCTTCGGACTTCTGGAACGTGTCGGGAAAATAGGCATCTGGGATTTTGTTTCGTCCGATTCCGAGAATATTTCCAGATCAACTTTTCTAAAACCAAAAACAGCAGAAAACAGGAACTGACACTGTGGCATCTTGTTAATAGGTTAGTTCCAGAAAATGCATAAAAATGCTATGAAGTGTGAATAAAACATGTAGCTATTGATATAAAACTAGCATGGAACATAAGAAATTATAGATACGTTGGAGACATATCAATGATGAATGGTTTGACATAGACAGGCGTCACATGGGTGTTGGAGACTTGGAGGTGTGTGTGGTAAGTGGTAATAACAGATTTGTGGTTTCTATTAATGGCTCGTTGACCTGTCCCTTGCGTATGCCTCCTCTGTCTCTGAGCGAGTGAGTTGGTTTGTGGAGTGGTTCTGCTTGCCGGGGAGTGGTGTGACATCCCCAGCAAATTGCCGGGTAGTTTAGAGCATCTCCACCGGGGGCCTCTAAAGGACCCCCAAAGGCCCTTTTGGGGGACGGACACCAAAAACGCCCACCAACGGCACCCCCCAAAGTCTCGCCCCGAGCGATTTTGTGTCCGGCACCCCCAATAGGGTCTCCAAGTTTGGAGGCCCTCATGGGGGTGCCGGACATCGCCTTGTGCATGGCCCTGACAGCGCTGGCCCTCCCGTCATACACACGACGCGCCGCGCCCGAGTTAATGAAGGCGCGCAGGAGGCCGTTCCGCCGCGTTAATGGCGGTCAGTCGCCGGGCAGTCTCCCAGGCGATGGGACTGGATGGGAGGCGATGCGACGAGACGGCGGCGGCAGGCCTGCCGGCACGCGTCGCATTAATGCCGGTGACAGCGTGCGCGACAGTCCACGCGCCGGCGTCGCGGCGTTTCCACGCAACGCATTTACGCCGGCGCGGATGCTCGCGCACCGCCCCCTTCTCTGCCCTTAAATCTCCTCTCCCACGGAGCCCTCTCTCCCACGCCGCCCTCTGTTCTCTCCCTCTCCCACATCCTCCGTCGCCCAGTCTCCCACTGCGTCCATGGCGAACAACTGGGAGTCGGGCAGCAGCAGCAGGCGCAGCGGGCGCACGGTCTCCACCGAAGAGGCGTGGGACCTGTACCGCTACGGCCTGCTGGTGCCACCGGACGCGCGTCTGCCCACATGGTGGCGCACGTCCCCCCACGGCGGCCTCCCTGTGCCGGCGCTGCCGGAGATGCCGGACCAGATCCGACGCGACATCGCGCGGCGCCGCTCCTGGCTGACCCCGCACGAGCGCACCCTCCCAGAGTACGACGACAACAACTGGGGGTTGTGGCTGCGGCGGTTCGAGCGCGAGCAGACGGCGGCGCTCGCGTTCTTCGACAGCCCGAGACGGCCGGGCCGCCACAACGCGGAAGGCCGCCACCAGTGGTGGGGCAGCACAGGCCACACTGTGGGCTCCGCCATCGCCGCCGCGCGCCAGCACGCAAGGACGGGGAACGCCACCCCGTTGCGCCTGCTGCCCGTGCGGCCACCGCACCAGGAGATGCAGCAGCGCCGCAGCTGCCGCCCGGTGAAGGACGAGCCGCGCTCGCCTCCGCGTCGTGGAGGAGGAGGCACCGGCATCGTCATCCGTGAACGCCGCGAACCACGGCGTTCGCCACCACGCGGACGGCTCTACCTGCGCCGCCCTAGAGCCAGGACGCCTCCACCTCCCGTGGAGATGATCCCGTACGGGTACGACGTGCCGTCCCCGCTGCGGAACGAGCACGACGGCGACGCACCGGGGTTCCTGGCCGCGATCGCGGACTCGGTGACCACCATCGAGCGCGACAGCCCCGGCTACATGGCCGCCATCGCCACCTCGGTGGCAACGGCGGCACCCTCGTCCTCCTCCGGCGGCGCCTCCTGCAGCCGTGCACCGTGTCGCCATGACGGCGCGTCCACCAGCCACGGGTCCTCCTCCGGCGGCGCCTCCGGCTACATCGTGGTCGACGACGACGACGGCGATGGCAGCGGCGACGACTGCGAGGAGGCCTGGCTGGAGGCAACTTCTACGGCTAGGGTTTAGGGTACGGCGCCTAGGCCGCCCAAGTTCAAATTCATTCAAACTTTTGTAAAATATAACAAATATGAATGAAATTTGAACTTTTTCAAATTTTCTGCAATCTATTTGAACGCCCCCGAGGTGTTCGACAATTTGCGCGCGTTTGGGGGGTTGGCCTTTGGGGAGTACCGCTGTGGGCGGACTCTAAATGTTGACCGGACACATGTCCGGCACCCCCCAAAGGAGGCCCAATTGGGGGGTGCCGGACACACATTTAGAGGCCCCCGGTGGAGATGCTCTTAGTGCAGAGGTTAGAATGAGTTGGGGGCAGGGTTTTTCCCGTGTCTGTGTACTCACCTCAGTTTGCTCTCTTGTTTTTATGGTGCAGAACTTTTCTTTGACAATTTGGTGCAGCCAAGTGTCGCTTGAATATATGGTTTTCCCTTGTGCTCACCGTGCTTGTTTCTATATGTCTCAACCAACTTCAAATTTGGATGTATTTATATGGAATATAAATACATCCAAATTTGAAGTTGGTTGAGACATCTTTTTGTGAACGGAGGGAGTAGAACTTTTCTCTATCGATTTTTTCAAGGAAGTGACCCAGGAATTACTGCTGAAAATACTATATTCCAGAGGTGAAAGTGTGGACAAACATAACACACTGTTCCCCGTATGGGGACTGTAGAGGATCCTCTCCCGTATGGGGGTGGGACCCAGTCGCCTCGATCGGGCCGCGCTGCACGACCTGCCATGCCAGAGGTCATCTCATGTCTGATGTCTCTCACCGGCCAGTGGATCGGTTTTTTTTTTTTTGAGATTAAGTATGGCTGCATCTTTATTAACCTCCACCATCCAGGTCCAAAGCGTTCCTTACAAAGTCAGGGTAAGAGTATACCCAGATATCACACCGTTTATTCATGCAGCCTTCCCTAGCTATTTTGTGTGCCACTCCATTGCCTGTCCGTGCCACATGCTTGACCACCGTGTCTTCAAAATCTCGCAGCATCGACTTGATTTCTTCGACAAGAGGTCCATGCCCAGACCGATCCATCTCCATCGTATTCAACTTACCCACCACGCCAGCACAATCCGTCTCCAGCACCAATTTCCTGACCCCCATGTCCTTCGCCACTTGAACGGCATGGCGACATGTTAACAGCTCAGCTCTCTCCGGTTCCGACACACGAGGGAAAAAATGGCAAGCTCCTGCGAGAGCCGCACCATGGTGATCTCTGAGGACCACGCCCACACCGCAATGTCCTTCTCCGGCAGCCATGCTACCATCAGCATTAGCTTTATGCCAGCCCTCCACGGGAGGGAGCCAGTGCTCCATCTCCTTGGGCTCACGAGACCCGATGTCACTTTTCAGAGCCCGCCATTCTTCCAGCAGCGCCATTATACGACGAGTCGTGCGATCTGGGTCCTCAATCATGGGTTCATCACGCGCATCATTACGCGCTAGCCACATGTGATATACAGCCATCATCACCACCTCCAGTTCTTGATCCTTGAGCTTCGCCATCCAGTCCAGAAGCCAGGCTTGGAGCTGACCATGCGATTGGCAATCCTGAGGAGCTGCAGTCAGCTCCAGTGCAGTACGTTCCCGGAGAATCTCCCAGGTCCGAACCGAGTACGGACATGCCCAGAAGCGATGATGTAGTGTCTCTGCCCTGTTGCAGACAACACACCGCACGCCCTCCTTGATCTTTCTACGGCGTAGCTCATCTCCAACAGCCAGCCCATTCTTGATCAACCTCCAGCAATGAACTTTTACTTTGCTAGGAACGTTGGCCGCCCAAAGAGAGAGCCAGCCTTGATGCTCCGAGCAGTTCAGAGAAGAGCTCGCTCTACCTGCTGCCATATTCTTGAGATGTTGTTTGAGGTGATATGCCGAACGAACACTGAAAAGACCGTTTTTGGTGTAATTCCATGCAACATAGTCATCTGATCCAGCCCTACCCACCGGTATTTTCAGTATATCCTCTACATCCGCCTCATAGAACGTCTCATTTAACTTGTTTATATCCCAACCAGCTCCTCCTGGCAGCAGCAGTTCCTCCACCTTTTCTACCTCCACGCCCGGTTTATGTCCCATAGGTTTTTGCAGCCACGACCTAGGGATCCAAATGTGGTTCCAGATATCTATTTTCTGCCCATTGCCCACTCTCCAAATTAAGCCCTCCTTCAACAGATCTCTCCCATGCATGATGCTCTTCCAAGTATAAGATGCTCGCTTCGGACAGCTAGCATTCATAAAGTCCCCATCTTTGAAATATCGAGCACGGAGAACCCGAGCACACAGAGACTCCGGAGTTGTGATCATCCTCCAAGCTTGCTTCGCAAGAAGAGCCTGGTTGAAATCCCCAAAATCTCTGAATCCCATTCCCCCACTGCGCTTAGCTGAACACATCCGTTCCCAGCTAATCCAGTGAACCTTTCTTTTCTCCTTGCCGTCCCCCCACCAGAAATTTGACGAAATAGAAGACAGCTCGCTACATTGACCCTTCGTCAACTGAAAACAACTCATAGGATAGGTAGGAACAGCCTGCAGGATAGATTTGATAATAACCTCTTTTCCGGCCTTGGATAAACCCTGGCCCTTCAACCCCGCCACTTTTGCCCTTGAACGGTCGGTTAAGTACTTGAAAGAACCGCTCTTTGATCGGCCTACCACCGTTGGCAGCCCGAGATACCGCTCGGAGAGAGCCTCGCACTGGATCCCTATAGCTGTCTTTAGGGAGTTCCTAGCATCCTCACCACAACCCTTCCCAAAGAAGATAGACGATTTCTGCAAGTTTACTCGCTGGCCCGAGCAGTTTTCATATTTCTGCAGAATTTCCCTCAAAGCCTCCATGTTGCTAGGACTGGCTTCCAAAAACACTACACTATCATCCGCAAAGAGGAGGTGTGTTACTGTCGGACCAGTGCTGCCAAAGCTCACTCCAGCCACCTTCTTCTCCTCCTGTGCTCGACGAAGAAGGGCTGAGAAACCCTCAACGCAGAACAGAAATAAATAAGGGGACAGAGGGTCCCTTGCCGTAAACCTCTCGAAGGCAGGAAAACATCCGAGAAGCAGCCATTTAATTTGACCGAAAACCGGACAGAGCGCACACACCTCATGATCATCTGAACCCACTGCTCCGAGAAGCCCATGCGCCGCATCACGTCAGCCAGAAAAGACCACTCCACCCGATCGTAGGCCTTCATCATGTCGAGCTTTACCGCGCACAAGGGCTTCTTCCTCTTCCTTGTTCTGATTGCATGAACACACTCGTAGGCCACAAATACATTGTCAGTTATTAATCTGCCCGGGACGAAGGCACTTTGCTCCTCGGAAATAAGAATTGGGAGGATCTTCTTGAGTCTGTTGGCCACCGCCTTTGAGGCTATTTTGTACAGTACGTTGCATAGGCTTATTGGCCTGAATTGGCTCAGTAGCTCTGGAGAGTTGATCTTGGGAATTAAAACCAGCACCGTGTCATTGAAATCTTCAGGACACTCAACTCCCGCCAAAAAATCTCGAACAGCCTTGCAAACATAGGCCTGAACCAAAGACCAGTGTCTTTGATAAAACATCGCCGGCAACCCATCCGGCCCCGGAGCTTTTGTTGGTCCCATCTGAAAAAGAGCCTCTGTAATTTCCTTGTCCGTCAGCTCTGCCGTCAGAGCTTGATTCATATCATCCGACACCAAGCCTTCCAATAAGTTCAGAACATGGTCGCCACCCCTTGATCCCTCCGTTGTGTATAGGTTGTGGTAGAAAGCCTGTGCCATCTCACACATTCCCTCATTAGTACTACATAGGGATCCGTCACTGCGTCGAAGTCCTTTGACAGTGTTTTTGCGTCGCCGGTGCGACGCCCTGTTTTGAAAGTACTTGGTATTCCTGTCACCCGCCTTGAGCCAATCTTGACGAGATCTCTGTCTGAACATTATCTCCTCCTTTTCATAGACCTCATGCAGCCGCCGTTCTAGTTCGCGAACCTCCGGAGAGGTCCCTTGCAACATTGATGCCTCTCGAGCATTAGCAAGCTGATCACGCAACCTTTTTAACTCAGCTCGAACTGAGCCAAAAGTGTCGAAACTCCACCTCTTCATCTCCGATGAGACCTCATGGAGCTGTCTCCATAGGTCATCGATCCCCCTCACCCCCCTGTCCCGAGACTCCCAGGCATTCCTGACCATCTCGTCATAGCCTTCATGTTTCAGCTACATTTCCTCGAACACAAAACCCCGAGACATGGACGGGCACCGATGTGGGGGTTCATCTCTAATCCTGATAACCAGCGCCATATGATCCGACTCTTCCGTCACAACATGTTCCACATAGGTCATCGGAAACAACTCTAGAAACGACGCTGTCGCCGTTGCTCGGTCCAATCTGCATTGCACGTTATCCGCACCCTCCCTCTTGTTATTCCACGTGTAGTCATACCCCTTGTACCCTAGATCAATGAACTCACAATCACTCAGACATTCCCTGAATGCTACCATCTGCGATTGGTTCCTTGGGTTGCCCCCTAGTTGCTCTGAATGTGACAACACCTCATTGAAATCACCCGCACACAGCCACGGTAAGTTGTCCTGTGACTTTAAATACCTCAGTGCATCCCATGTTTTACTTCGTTGATCCGTGCGAGGCTCCCCATAGATCCCACTCAATCTCCATGTCTTGCCATTGAATGTGATCTTTGCATCCAGGTAATATTGGCACCAAGGCCTTACTGAAACCTCCACACCATCCCGCCACCAAAGAGCCAAGCCCCCACTCCTACCATTACAGTCCACCGCCACACCATTAGAAAATCCCAAGCTCCACTTCAATTTGTCCATCTCTTTCGCTCGCTTCTTAGTTTCGCATAGAAACACCACCGCTGGGTTGTATGACCTGCACAGGTCCCGTAGTTCGCCTACCGCCGCGTCCAACCCCAATCCTCGGCAATTAAGGCCTAAACAATTCATTGCTCTCGGTTGAGAACACGAACCGGAATGGTAGTACCTTTAGATGGATTTGTCCGATTTTCTGGCCAGCTCTTGGAGTTCTAAACGATCAGCTTCCTTGGCTTCTGAGGAACCGGAGGTGCTAGATCTTGAAGAACTGTGTTGTCGGCAGCAGAAATACAACCACTACAGGTCGAGGATCGAAAATGAGTGGAAATGGTGGAGCACCAACCAGGTTGCGTGGCAAAGCTTCTTTCTTTTTGGCCACAACCGTATCTTTCACCTTGCTTGCAGCAAAGGAGGATGATCAATCGGGCTGGAAGAGGCAAAAGGTAGAGAGAATCGATGAGGAATCGAACGGAAAAAAACCGGACGGCAAGAGATAACCGTGCAGGGCAGGTAATTTCTCAACAAAAGTAGTTTCTCAACAAGAGGGAGCTGGATTGGGGAAAAGGGATTCGGATCTGGAGGAACCGTGCTGAATCTGGGTGACGATAAGAGAAATCCAAAGCAACTGAGAAATCGGGGGAGAGATTAGAGCGGCATGACGCCAGTCGCCGGCAAATCGCCAAATCGCCACAGAGGGCAAGTCACAAGCTTAATCCTAGACCCTCACACGGAACGTTAATTACCTGCACTTCCCAGTGAGCATAGTGGATCGGTTTTTTACTACGCTGTAGCTGATGCATGAACGGCTGCTCGTACAGTCGAGCTAGACCTGTACGTTCTTTGTTTTCTTTTTTTTTTTGCGATGAAAAAGACGACGAAATTACACCGGATTCTTACAGAAAGCCCCAGGAAACAGAAAAATTACAGATAAGCCCTCCTGGGACTCGGCCTCGAGGACGAAGACAGGAACGCTCCGCCGGCGCGCCGCCGCTGCTCCACCCCATACGCTGTAGCTGATGCATGAACGGCTGCTCGTACAGTCGAGCTAGACCTGTACGTTCTTTGTTTTCTTTTTTTTTGCGATGAAAAAGACGACGAAATTACACCGGATTCTTACAGAAAGCCCCAGGAAACAGAAAAATTACAGATAAGCCCTCCTGGGACTCGGCCTCGAGGACGAAGACAGGAACGCTCCGCTGGCGCGCCGCCGCTGCTCCACCCCATACGTTCTGGATCAGGTGAGCCCCTCCGCGGACGGGAAGTCGACGATCCTCGGTTCGCAAGAACCTCCACTCCGCTCCATCTTCAACGCCGTCCAGCGCCAAGCCGTCATCTTCTTCGGGAAGTTCACACCGGAGCCGCCGCTACACGGACTCCGACGAGGGGAAGTCGCACCCCGCAGCTCTAAGGAACCGCGACGGCGACGAGGACAGAAGGTCCGCAGCCAAGCTCCGAAGAGCACCAGCAGCGGGGAAGAAGACCCCCATCCGCAAAAGCCACTCCGGCGCCGCCACCTCCTCCAAAACGCCGCCGGCTAGCACACTACTTGAACCTACACTATATACACGCCGAGATCCGGCGATTCCCCAACCTCCCGCCGCCGGAGGCGAGGAATCGCGCGGATCTAGCGGCGGCGAGGTGGTTCGAGTAGTTTCGCTCAGAAATTCGCCTCTCCGTGAACAGTAGCGGGGGAGAGAGAAACGTACGTTCTTTGTTTTCGACAGGTTGCGCCGCGTCGTAATTGATTTTTGTAGCTAACGTTCATTGAGAAAATCTCGCTAGCCGATCATATCGGCTGATGTATCGCTCACTCATTTTTCATGACGAGGTTACCGGTTACATATGATCTCTTTGCAGAGCCGCGCGCATGCACTGCGGCGCCCATCTGGTTTCGCCGTCGATGGGAGTAAAGCAATACCGACGCCGGCCTAGCCTAGCCTATGTTGGTTCGAACTTCATCCTCGCAACGATTTATCAAGGACGTACGTGACCACGGCTAATTTTATTAAATAATACGCAAAAATTATTAAATTCTGGAACTAATACGCGTTTTTATTTTTTTTCGAAACTAGGATCCAATCATTCTTGTGCAAGCCGACAGGAGTTACTCGTCCATGGCTAAGACGACTAGTCCCACTCGTCGACGCGGAAGACGAGTAGTGGCTGGCCACGTCGCCCCCGACCCACTCGTCCTGGGAGCGTTGTCGTCTTCGCCAAGGACGACTCGGCGCTGGGCGAGAGCGGCGCGTTCCCGTGATGCTGGGCGAGAGCTACGACGGCGGCGTTCCTGGGCAGCTGGGCGAGCGCGGCGTTCCGGCCAGAGCGACCATGGCGTCGTTCCCGGCCAGCTTGGCGAGAGCGGCGGCGTTCCCGGGCAGCTAGGCGAGCGCGGCGGCCGGCGGCGTTCCGGCCAGAGAGACCATGGCGTCGTTCCCGGGCAGCTTGGTGAGAGCGTCGGTGTTCCCGGGCAGCTGGGCGAGCGCGGCGGCCGGCAGCGTTCCGGCCAGAGAGACCATGGCGTCGTTCCCGGGTAGCTTGGCGAGAGGGGCGGCGTTCCCGGGCAGTTGGGCGAGCGCGGCGGCGTTCCAGGGCCTGGGCAATAGCGGCGGCGTTCCTGGGCAGCTGGGCGAGCGCGGCGGCCGGCGGCGTTCCGGCGACCATGGCGTCGTTCCCGGGCAGCCTGGCGAGAGCGGGCGCGTTCCTCGGCAGCTGGGCGTTGCTCCCGTCTGGCTGAGCGACCGCGACGTCGTTCCCGGACTGCTGGGCGAACGCGACGTCGTTGCTGGCCTGCTGGACAAGCGCGGCGGCGTTCCTGCTGAGAGCTCGTGAAGAGATTAGCACGCACTGCTGGGAGAGTAAGCACGTACGCACGCTATGCTACAGGCTTGCATGAATCTGAGCACGCACGCACGCTCTGCCTGGGAGAGCTAGCACGCACGCATGCATGAAGCTGAGGACGAGTGGTCTGTCGTCGTCGCCGAGGACGAGAGGCCGCCTGGTCGTCTTCGCCAATGCCGATAGGTCCTGTCGGCTTCCCCAAGAACTATTTCTGAAAAAAATAAAAACGCGTATTATATTCAGAATTTAATAAATTTCGCGTATTATTTATTATATACTAAAAGCAAAATGAGTTAGCTAACGGAGCCACCACGTTAAGCCACATCATCTGAATTAATTTTGACAGTTGGATCTGAAATATACGGTTATGATTTAATAAATACCAATAGCAACGTAACCTTTTAATTGTCATTGACCAACATGGACTGTCACGTATTTAATGCACGTTTAAAACGGTTAGATTAACTAAAAAGATTATGTTGTCACGTATTTTAATGGGTTGCAAACCAATCCAATCGGTTAGTTGAAGCAAAAAAAATAAACGCGCACCCTAGCATAATCGTGGGTCGTGGCAAGGCTGACTCCTTTCCTTCCGGCTCCCGTAAGAAAAACTGCACAGTCTAGCATGGCATGCACGTATTTAAATGGCATGTGCAACGCAATTTGTTCGACGGTATTTTTTTCAGAAAACAAAACTATACACCCTAGCTGTATCATGTAGGCGTGACTCTTGTTCTCATTCCCGTTCGGCCGTAAAAAAGACATTGTCCATGATTGAACGTTATTGACAAATGTGTACAAGATTATATGTATGTCCATGATTGAGAAGAGTTAATCACAAGATAAATAATTTTTAGAAACATGAAGTACAACTAGAAGGAAAACACGCGCGTTGCCGCGTCTATCCTAATACAGACAATGATAGATGAAGAAAAAAAATTAGCGAGACATAAATAAATTTTGGTATCAATGATAGATAGATAAAATAGTATCATTGGCTCACTATTTTATAACACGATTACTCATACACCCTCATATAAATATTGAGGAGTACAGAAAGGACACATTTATTTTGTTGTAGTAAGATTAGGAGTACACCACCAAACATAAAGACGGAGGGCTATGGTGCACGCTGGCGGCAGAGATAAGAGAGAGAGCGTTGTCGGGTAGCACCCGTAGCTCTCGACTCACCGCATCTCCTTGTAAAAAATCGAAACGACATGTTTAGGTTTCAAGTTTTTGAAACAAAACATACAACTATGTGTATGTATTGCACACACTCTATAAGATTTTCTTGTATTTTAGTCTACCCAAAAAGAGTATTTTTGAGGGAAAATAGAGCTATTTTTCCTTTTTTTACAGCCAAAATTTTGTTTTTTATAAATGTGAATCCTTTTTATTTCACCAAAAATTTAGCCGATAAGTACAAACATATGTATATATCCAATATTTTTTTCAAACTGAGTATAGAACTATTAGCTATAAATAAATAATGTGAGTTATGTGGGGTCTACCATGATGGTGACATGTGGGAGAAGGAGAGGGCTCCAATCCTAGGGAGCTTAGTATTTAGAAAGATATGTGGGGTCTACCATGATGGTGACATGTGGGAGAAGGAGAGGACTCCAATCCTAGGGAGCTTAGTATTTAGAAAGATGTAACATATTCATGAGCATAGTACGACCATATATATAGACATAATTACCCTACATCGTCGTTGACGACTTGAGTCAAAGGAACTACGAGATTGAAAGAGCTCCGAAAGAAACATAAACTCATAATTAGAAGTGCAATCATATTCTATCATACACATATGGCGTAAAGCGCAAGGTTTTAGCAAAGGAAAAATCTGAACTTAAAAGAGACGCCACGTTAAGCCACATCATCTGAATTAATTTTGACAGTTGGATCTGAAATATACGGTTAAAATTTAATAAATACCAATAGCAACGTAAAATTTTAATTGTCATTGACCAACATGGACTGTCACGTATTTAATGCACGTTTAAAACGGCTAGATTAACTAAAAAGATTATGTTGTCACGTATTTTAATGGGTTGCAAACCAATCCAATCGGTTAGTTGAAGCAAAAAAAATAAACGCGCACCCTAGCATAATCGTGGGTCGTGGCAAGGCTGGACTCCTTTCCTTCCGGCTCCCGTAAGAAAAACTGCACAGTCTAGCATGGCATGCACGTATTTAAATGGCATGTGCAACGCAATTTGTTCGACGGTATTTTTTTCAGAAAACAAAACTATACACCCTAGCTGTATCATGTAGGCGTGACTCCTGTTCTCATTCCCGTTCGGCCGTAAAAAAGACATTGTCCATGATTGAACGTTATTGACAAATGTGTACAAGATTATATGTATGTCCATGATTGAGAAGAGTTAATCACAAGATAAATAATTTTTAGAAACATGAAGTACAACTAGAAGGAAAACACGCGCGTTGCCGCGTCTATCCTAATACAGACAATGATAGATGAAGAAAAAAAATTTAGCGAGACATAAATAAATTTTGGAATCAATGATAGATAGATAAAATAGTATCATTGGCTCACTATTTTATAACACGATTACTCATACACCCTTACATAAATATTGAGGAGTACAGAAAGGACACATTTATTTTGTTGTAGTAAGATTAGGAGTACACCACCAAACATAAAGACGGAGGGAGAGAAATAGTGTCGCGTGGCACAGGACGCGCGACGCTATGGTGCACGCTGGCGGCAGAGATAAGAGAGAGAGCGTTGTCGGGTAGCACCCGTAGCTCTCGGCTCACCGCATCTCCTTGTAAAAAATCGAAACGACATGTTTAGGTTTCAAGTTTTTGAAACAAAACATACAACTATGTGTATGTATTGCACACACTCTATAAGATTTTCTTGTATTTTAGTCTACCCAAAAAGAGTATTTTTGAGGGAAAATAGAGCTATTTTTCCTTTTTTTACAGCCACAATTTTGTTTTTTATAGATGGGAATCCTTTTTATTTCACCAAAAATTTAGCCGATAAGTACAAACATATGTATATATCCAATATTTTTTTCAAACTGAGTATAGAACCATTAGCTATAAATAAATAATGTGAGCTATGTGGGGTCTACCATGATGGTAACATGTGGGAGAAGGAGAGGGCTCCAATCCTAGGGAGCTTAGTATTTAGAAAGATATGTGGGGTCTACCATGATGGTGACATGTGGGAGAAGGAGAGGGCTCCAATCCTAGGGAGCTTAGTATTTAGAAAGATGTAACATATTCATGAGCATAGTACGACCATATATATAGACATAATTACCCTACATCGTCGTTGACGACTTGAGTCAAAGGAACTACGAGATTGAAAGAGCTCCCTGTCGAAAGAAACATAAACTCATAATTAGAAGTGCAATCGTATTCTATCATACACATATGGCTTAAAGCGCAAGGTTTTAGCAAAGGAAAAATCTGAACTTAAAGAGATGTCTGCTTTATGATGAGTCGTCATAGTTTTAACTATTCTTATAAAAAATCAACTTTAAAATAAAATATGGTAGATAAGCACAATAAGGTAGAGAAATGTAAACATGTAAGAAATTCCCAAAAAAACATAACATCCAATTAGCAGACCATCCATTTATCAGTAGATCATCCGCATCAAATGTTTATAATCATCCATAAGCAATATGAAAACCAACATATCATCATAATTGTGTCGGAAAAATCACAAATACAACAGATATTCGTAGCTGCATTAAAAAATCACGATGAATAAACCATGGTAATTATTCAAAAATATGGATCTTTCTAAAGCGTATAAAGTTTAATAATATAACTTAGTGTCTTCACAACCAACAGTTTTCATGAGTTTACTTCAAGCTCATATGGTTTTCCTATGGTGTGATTAAATTCACTTTTATGTCTTTCTTTGGGTATTATTTTGGGAACTTTATTAAATTCTTATTTGTTAAATTTGATTGTAGAAATTTGCAAAGTTGTAGAAAAACTATAACTGATGAAGATGCGAAAACAATGTTTTCCGTAACAACATAGTGATGTTACATGACGAGACATATGCAAGTGAGCAGCACAGTATAATTATTAGGTTAAAGAGTGGGTGTGGCAGGAAGAGACCTAAATAATGCAAGACAAATAATTGACCAAAAGTATAGGGTAGTATTGGGTATTATGAGGATGGGGCAAAGAGCGATAATAACATGATGGCTAGAGTTTGATGGTGCAGTTAAAAGCAATATTTTTTAGATGAACTAAAGTAAATTTGTGACTGATATTCAAATGTTCAAACTATGTACCATCATGGTATGAATTTATGAGCCATGTAAGTCCATGTAGTCATGGTTACATGACAAAAAGTATGTATCACTCAAACAGTACAATGAAGAATGGAGGATGTCACGAAAAGAGTAAAAATGTATATTAAATAGCACTACATAAGATTCAATGTAAACGATCTTATAGAATATGTGACGTGGTATTTTAAGTAACTCATACTCTTTGTAAATTCAAAAATTACAGATATGTGTGATTTTCTACCATAATTTTATGATAGTCATAGGATGTTCTTATTTAGATTTTAGTCGCCTTTGCATGAAAACAAAATTTTAGTATATGAGCATATTCATTATGTTGAAAATGATGCCCTCGCGTTTGCGAGGGCCACCTTGCTAGTTTTAAAAAATTAGCCGTGACCACGTACCGACGTACGTCTCGAGTGCTTGTTAGCCTTGCTGTGATGTCGTCACGTGGTTGGTCATTAACTAGGTCCTGCACACAGCGAGAGGAGAGCTTTCACCATGTTGGGAGTTTGGAGGATCGAGGTGCAGACGCCCCATGCAGGCAGCGCAAGAAAAGGTACTCGCAGTGGGTGCAGCATGCGTTGAAGAGCGAGGAAGAAAAGGTACTCGCAGTGCGTGCAGCATGCGTTGAAGAGCGAGGAAGAAAAGGTTAGAGAGCAACAGTTGAAGCTAGAGCTAGAGCTAGAGCTAGAGAAGGACGAGAAAGGCACCGTGATATGCGCGACCTTCCTTCCTGTAATCCCATCGTCACCGTCCGTCGCTCTCGGCCGTATATTGATGACGGTGACCGCAAGGCTAGCTGCAGGTCATGCCCTGTCCCTGCTGGCTAGAAGCTACGTAGTACTACTAGGGTGGTGGTGGATGTGCAACAAAGATACTATATGGTGCATCAAAGATTCGTGTAGTATGTTTGAACAACATGTGCTACAAGTTTTGACAACTTGTTTTTATTTGATTGGTAAGGTGCCTAAATGTAGACTTTGAAATTCACCCGCTTTATAAATAAATCTACATGGCCGAGCAAATATACATAGTGATAAGTTCTTTCACTGCATGGTGCATTCAATTTGTCTCCATAAAACTGCTATAAATTAATGTTTGCTAACCCATATGTAGCTTATTTACAAAACATCTTTCATAGAACCACAATTTGTAATATACAAATAAAAACATTCTTAACAACCACCTACATTGCAAATATACCACTTTGAAAACCATAGCCTACTAGTGTAAATAAATATGGGCCTACTAGTTGTACTCGTATGTAAAGTGCAACACTAATTTAGGTCATTGCTCTCTTGAGCAGAAACCGGAGGGAAAGCACCCCCAAGGACACGGTTTGCCAAAACCACCCTCCAGCGTTCCTCGGGTCAACCTTTTTCGCCAAGAACCAGGCAATGATGCCTTCCAGGACGTGTAACACAAACACGACCACAAGGGTTATCCGAAGGACCAACATCGAGCGGAAAACAAATAAATGAAGGGCCAGCACCCATTTTAGTGGACCAACAGGCGGAAGGCAAGCAGATGAAAACGCAGCGAGCCACAAAGTTGCCACTGCCAACCAGGTGAATATGGTCGGGCCATCTAGTTCTCTCCTCTTCCGTTCTTGGAAATAGGAGATAGTTGCAGCCAAGCCTTCCTGAGGACTCGTCGTAGGCACATAGCCAAGCTCCTCTTTTGCTTTCAAATACGAGAAGTAATGTGTAACACCCAACTGTTAGATTGAAATACCAGCATTAGTATATGATGAGGATCCACGTACATAAGGACTATCATTTGTTTGTTCTCACTCATTAGTTATCAATACTAATATTAGATTAGACGAGCATACGTATGTTGTAAGCATGTCCCTTGAATATGTCGATTTTCAAAGGAAGGCTGAAACAATTTTAACAGGATACACAAATGAATTTTCTTATTCTGGAAAATCAAAAGGTGAGGAGCTTATGAGGAGACTAACACTGAAAACTTCTCCCCCTTTTTAGTCAGGGGGTCTGCTTATGAAGAGTGTTAGATAGGTGAGTCAAAATAGGCATTGCAGCATAATTTTGGCACTATCGAGGAGTGTTGATCATAGGGTGAAAAGAATTTTTTGGTGCCTTGGAAACAAAGCGATGTTAGGATATATGGTAAATCAATGACAATTTTTTAAACTATGACCAATTTAAGTCGCCGTAGTTATGTGACTGGATACAACATACTGAGTGAGGTTATTGATCGTCATGCATGATTGAAGAGTGTGGAGCAATAGGAAGGAAGTATAAATAAAAATACCACTGCTCTAAGTTACAGAATGGTGACATGCTATTTTTGGAAATGGCACAATAAATTTTGGCAAAAAGTTAAATTTGTTCTACAAAATTTAGATAGGTTTTATTTTACTTCACTAAAATCCTTGAACAGGTTTAATATGCTAAATATGATGCCCTCGCTTTTGAGAGGGCCCTCTTGCTAGTTAATTTAAAAGGAAAATAGTTTGCCAAATTTAAAATACTTAACAATAGGATAGTATCGAAGATTTAGGATAGGTACAGAGAAATTTATTTAAGGGACTGCACTGCGTAAGCTCATTAAGACATGACAAATAGACTTACCTCCTATACTTCAGCAGGAAGCAGAAGAGGCTGAGGAATCCATTTACTATCTAACCATGAATGTAATAGTGTTAATAGGAACAAGATAATTTTTGAAATTACAAGGGCAACCGAGGTATCTAGTGAAACTCGAGGAACCATATGGCCCAAGCTTCGGCATAAGGGGCTGACGATAAATTCATAAGTGTTAACAGGTGCTCCTGCAAAAAAAAGTAAATTTCCTCAATCAGGCAACACAATACTTACTTTGATGTATAATCAGTTAATTACCACACTAAATAAGTGTAAAATTCAAGTAATACAACAACTTTAAATACTAAACTTGTTAAAGGTCGTAAACAATTAGTCAATTACTGGATGTAAACGTAACTAGTAGAAAATCATCTACGTGTCACAATTGAATTCGTAAGCATTGGGCTTTTAATTATATGAGTTCAACAAAAGGAAATGTAGGAAAATAAATACTTTCAGGATCATGTAACGTTTTCTGAACAAAAAGTAGCGAAGTACTTTCAGGCTCTCATCAGCTTATAAGTTGTGTAGTATAGTGCTAGAAGTAGAATAGACATTCTTAACAATGACACTATATATTGCTAAAAATCAAGGAATCAAATCACCAATGTGCTCTAAATAGTTCAATGTAACTACTACAATTAGAACTTAATGTTGGGACCTTCCCTACAGTTTCTCAAAAATAATTGACCAGTATAACTAGATTTACCAAAAAAGGCCGCACAAATAAGCATAAGAAATGATTAAATTCAGAAACATAGTACTATATATAAGTCTATAACTGACTAACCGAGTAACAATACATAAATTTAGTAATAATAACATACGAGATATCTTGCAGGTTAACAAGAATTACCATCACATATGAAATATGCTTGACCGGCTGCTACAGGAGTTCCCATCCTGCCAGGGATTTCATCTAAAAGTCCCATGCTTGCCAAAATCAGTGCAAGAACAAGATTATCTGCATAGACCCAATCTGTCTTCACACTTGGACCCCCAATCTTAAAGAATGCTAACCCCAACCTTGCAAGGGACGTGATCCTCGATATAAGACGCTCTTCACCAGGACCATATATAGCAGCCAGGCGAATTGCACATGTATATAGACGAGTACTCTTACTTCTGTAGGCAAATTCCGATACATAAATATCAGTAAAACAGCCTGCCTGATTGGTGTCAAGTAATGCCAAATGCAAATGCTATTCCGAATTCTAAACAAAACCGAATATTTTTATGCTTTGGTATACATGCAGCAGCCTAAGAAGTTGTGCCCATACTAGAATCAACATATCGCATGGCATGGCATTGATGCAAAGGCAGAACAATACATAATAGTTCAACTTACTTAACTTGCCGTGCATTACTCTTGAGCACCAATTGTTCAGCGACTGATTTGCTACGCCCATAATTATCAACATGGTCATGGATGGGAAAATAAGGCAACTTCTCATTACCATTGACAATTGGCTCTCCCCCAAACACAACCTTATACGTGCTTACATACACGAGCCTCCCGACACCATGCTCATGGCAAGCATCCAGGACGTTCGATGTCCCAATTATATTGACCTCATCCGCTCGCCCTGCATACATCATTTCTTTCCCTGACATGCCATATGAAGCGAGGTGGAAGACGCAGTCCACGCCGCAGAAAACTCTCTCCACGTCCTCCTTCTTTCGAACATCACCTACAGAACAAAGCCACCCCAAGATATCAGATAACTTGGTGTGTGCGCCGTGTGAGCATCAGCCACAGATAGAAATTTAAGGCATGCATGAGGGATAATGTTAGTGTTTGTTTTACAATGTAAGGATTAATGATCCGTACTTGGACCCAAACGAACCAAGGAGTCAGTGGCGTATGCAGGAAAAAAATGGAGGGTGGGCACACTCTAACAAAAATCATCAAAAGTTGCCAAATGAACAAGATAAATAGCAATATATATCCATATATGCGTGATCCCAATACAAAATAGTTCAACACATCAACATAGTCTTACAAGATGAAATTTAGCTTAAATAGAAAATTACATCAATATCATTTGGCAATTTTACGCCGTCGCATTGCCATGAAGGCTTCAACTATGTCATCTTCACTTACTTTCAAGAACAACTCTCTCTCAACAAATGTCACTAAGCAATGGTTCAAGAGATCATCACCCATGCTATTTCTCAACTTGTTTTTCACTAGCCTCATTGACGAAAAGAATCTTTCAACATTCGCCGTCGCCACGGGTAAGATCAATATCAATTTGAGAAGTAAGTAGACCAAATCATAAACAAGATGCTTTTTTGTTTCAACAAGCATAATAGAGAGCTCACCAAGATGATTTACACATTTGAACCTATCATCTTTCCTCATATCATCAATAAAGGTTTCAAGTTGGAACTCAAGTCTTATCAACTCCACACTTGATATGTCATTGGGGTAGAATTGGGCAAGTCGCATTACCTTTTGTGCATCATAAGAAGCAAATGAATTCGATGGATTGAAAGCCGACATGCAAATAAGCAACTCCATATTAACCTCATCAAAGCGATTGTCAAGCTCTTGAATAATTTGATCAAGGACACCAAGAAATACTTCTCTTCTATAACGATCATCATTTGTTTGTCTTTCATAATACCGATGTGATCTTCCATGAGCCACATATTGATCATCCGGTGAAGGAACTTCAATCCCATGTTTCGAGCAAAACAATGTCACCCTTGCAAGAAATCCTTCCCATCCATGAGACCTCATACCACGAAGTTTATCCTTTGTCAACGCAACAAGACCCATTGCATTAACAATATCTTGATCCCTCCTTTGCAAAGATTGAGACAAATCATTTGTGTAACCAAGAATAACAAGCATCAAGTTAAGATTGAAAACAAAGTCAAATGATTCAAAGGCCATGGCCACTCCACGTATTCTTGTCCACTCACCCTTTTGTGAAGGATCTTTTCCAATCCTCACAAGTACTTCAACAATTGTGGGGTACATATCAATAATGTTGCAAATAGTTCTAAAATGAGAGCCCCATCAAGTATCACCGGGTCATAAACCCATTTCTTGGTTCAATCCACTTCCACTTTCAATTTCACCCATTTCAAGTGCTTCCAAAAGTTTTTGAGCTCTCACATCTCGAAGCATATCATGACGCTTGCAAGAAACTCCAATAATGTTGAACAATAATGTCATGTTGTATGCTAGGACTCTTCAAGATGCAATTTCCCGGAGCATTCTTCAAAACAACCTTATTAACCTCTTCATTATTATCGGCAAGCCATTGTAGAAGTTCAATAAAGTTCCCTCTATTGCTTGACTCTTCACTCTCATCATGTCCACGGAATGCCAATCCTTGTTTCAAAAGTAACCTCAAGCATCTAAGAGAATAAGTTAGTCTTAACTTGTAAAGATGTAGATCCTTCTTAGACACCTTCACAATAATATTATCAATTTCGGTATTGGGTGTAACAAACAAGTTGTACTTCTCTTGAGCTTCTGGGTGGGCCGCGGCCCCCCCGGCCAACCCGCTGGGAAGCATTCCTATATGGGGGTCTCAAAATTTTCACGAAATTTCTGGGTGGGCCGCGGCCCCCCCGGCCCACCCGCTGGATACGCCAGTGCAAGGAGTGATGACGGTGAACTCTCCTGGGAATGGACACTAGCTAGCTAGTTTGCAGCTTGAATCAGTAGTACTAGTAAGAACAGAGAGCATCATAGTGTATCATAATTCGAACAAAAAAATGTGCAAATTATTATGTGCATCTAATCGCCTTGAACAAGCTGTCTATACTGAAGCAGGCCATGAACCGACCGAACGACATTTGAGAGCAGGCCAGGGGTTTAGGTAGTTATACTGAAGCAGCGGAAGCATGGTAGCTTGAGCAAGAGAGGAGACCTTGGAAGACGCGGACGCCGGCGTCGAGCAGCTGCTGAGACCAGGAGGAGGAGGCGCGCAGGTCGAGGCAGCGGACCTCCTGGGCGCCGCGGCGGAGCAGCTCCAGGGAGAGGGCGGCGCCGACGAAGCCCTGCCCGCCCGTCACCGCGAACCGCTTGCCCTCGATCCCCACGTTCTCGCTCACAACCATGGCTTTGCCGACGCCGAGTGTGGTAGTGTGCGTGGGATTCGGAGGAAAAACGAAGCTGGCGGTTCAGCGGCCAGTTGCTCTTGGTTTATAAGCTGCTAGCGCACGCGTATGCATGGTTTCGTTAGATAGATAGATCATGGTCCAGCGTCAGCACGAGTGTCGGCGTGTATCGTCCACGTCGGCAGATCCGAGATGAAGTTGCCGTAAATTAGGGTTGGTGAGGGTTGGCGTGGCAGGGAAGAGATGGGGGCGTTGCATGGCTTGGCACTTGGCAGTCGGGCTCGGAAACAGTACTGCAGGCAGCGACAGCAACTCCATGCATCCGGAATAACTTTGCCTATACTAATATCTCAGTGCAGCTACGGCGGCAGCTGAGTTTGAAGAGAGCGAGAAAATGGTCAGAAAGGCAAAACTGTGTACTCACGTCCGGCTCCGTGAGCTGCATGACCTCCCTTCCTGTAGTACCATACTACCATCGTCACCCACAGCCCGTCGGCGGCAGAAAAGGCTGGCCATGTCCGTCACTCTCGGCCGTATATTGATGATGGTGACCGCAAGGCTAGCTGTAAACACGCCGTCGGCGTCTCCTGCCGTGTGTCTCCGACGTGTTCTGGACCGGCTAGCACCCAAGAATGTCTACCCATTCGTCCTGCAATTTGGTGGATGAAGCCGAATGTAGAAACAGCAAAGGCCCATGAGAAAAGGCTGAAACCCCTTGTTTCTTCCCATATTTTATAGGCCACAACCCATGTTTGAAAGGCCCGTGCAATTAGAAGGCGCAGGGTTCGCCCGCGCTGCTGCTCCCATCGCCCCGCGCTGCTGCTCCCATCTGAGCCGGCCCATTTTTATTTCTCCTTCTAATTTATTTTCCTTTTGTATTGCTGTTTATTTTCTCTATAATTTTTTTATTTTTTCTTTTACTAGTTAACATGCATGTACAGCGCACATAAAAAAATGATGCATACTATGTGAGCATAAAACAGAGTTTGAAAGTGTTGTATATTGTTTACAATTGATCATCCATTTGAGATAATATAGAAGAACAACATAAACATCGTTAAAAAGGTGCAAGACGAGCATCGACACGAAATTCATAGTAGTACATAAAAGCATGATAATGTTGCATCGGAGTTTGTATACTTGAAAAAGCTAAAAAGATGCATTCATGGGTGGAATGTGGGAATCATGTTATGGAAACCACTCGGTAGTGTACAATTGAAGATGTTACGCATATACTCTCTCCGTTTTTGTTTACTTCATGTTTTGTGTTTAGTCAAAATCAAAATTTGTCAAGTTTGACCAAGAATATAGAAAAGAATATTATCATACACAATACCAAATGCATATAATGTTAAAAAATACTTTATGACGATTCTAATACTATAAAATTTATATTTTAGACATTGATGTTTTTTTACTAAATATTTTATCAAACTTAACAAAGTTTGATTTTGACTAAACTCGGAAAGGAAAGTAAATAAAAATGGAGGGAGTATTACTTAGCACAAATGAAGCCTGCTACTCATAGTGGTAGCTACACACCCATGCAACAGCGTACACCTGTCCATGCGGTCAAACAAGCTTAGGGGAAGTGACCACCCGCATCCCCCGCATGCAAGCTTTGTTAGCGTGCTTTGCAGCACATCGTCAGAGATTAACATATTTTGAATTCAAACATTGGGCCCCGCATGAATCATAGGAGACCTATATAAACAACACGATTCAAAAATTGAAAAGGGATGTGCGTCTCAGCTCCATGTGCTGAGGCCTCTCGCCTTTCATCCGAACGGACACCGCTCTACGTTCTATTATTCATGCCCACTCTAGAAGGAAGAACTGAACACAAAGGATGCGCATGGAACGAGCACAACAGTCTTCGGCATTCTCCACTTCATTGGACGTAGATCACGATCACACGTATGAGGAACCTTCCAACAGGTAGAAGAAGAACTAATCTTCCCAGCCTAGCTGCCCATTGTTTTTCAGATGAACTCCTCTATGTGCTTGCTTTGGTCGAAGCCCCCTGATGTTGTCTTTATCGAAGTTCAAGAGTTTGAATAAGAAGGATTGAGGTCAAAAATGTTTTTGAATGCAAGCTACCGTTAGGATAGTAGGCTGCCATCGGCCACTTTTTTGTTTTAATCAGTAACCGGAACTGCCATGTTATCGACGAACTTCGACATCTACAGCGATGAGTAGCCGGAGGTGAAATACAGTGAACAGTACTGCATGCATTTCTTGTTCTTGAGTCGTGAGGCCCCAGAGAGGCAGAGACTTATCAATTTGGTTTGAATTGTTGGGACCCAGGCATTCATCATCTATCACAAGTTGTCGTTGTACTGCAGACAACCGATTCTCTATTATTGGTTCGAACTGTAGACGATGTACTGGTAGGACTTACTGTAGCTAGTACAGTCGACTTACTGTTGATGTACAAGGATCAACCACTCATGGTTCCCACCGGAAAGCGCAAGAATCAGCGTCCTATATAGGCCTTACGATACAGGTTTGCAATTGTGTTTTTTCATGTCCCCGCGCGAAATAAGTCTTTTCCCGCCACTTGTGACATTTCTTGGCGCCAAACCTAATGCGCCACGCACAGCATGTATCTGCACGCGCGCCACTCGCTTAACTCAACCATTCCCGCCAGAAATTAGCATGCACGGCCTGACAATGGTAAGTGCGTAAACAATCCAGCACGTGTTGCGGTCAACGACTTTGCGGAGGGGGCTTAACACCGAAGCACATATCTTATAGCGAATCCGACGGCAAGGGCAGCGTGCGCAGCTACCACTATGAGTAGCAAAATGGCTCTTTGACACAAATAAAACCCAATTGCTTGACTTATGGATTATTTGTAATGAACCCACGATCGAAACCTAATTGTCTGATTTTAAAATCAGTCCATGAGACTGATCCTGCATAATTTTGTGGACTAATTCAAAATGTACATAAGATTGGGTTGCCACAAAAAGCCTTCATAATAGCAGTACATCACCCTACCAAGACAATCCAACACATATATAGAACTGGCAAAGGCCCATGGGAAATGCTGACACTTAGCCCGTTGTTTCGGAATCGCCCTCCTATTCGGCGCCTATAGCGTCCGCTACGGGCGCGACGCTTCTGTGGAAAACATGGTGGGCCGCGACCCATGAAGATTCGCTCGCCTGTTTTGCTGGCTTGTTTTGTTGTTGCTTGCTTGTTTTGCTTTCTTCTGTCCCGCTTTTCTGGCCGGTTCAGATCCGTTTTTCAGATAATGAACATTTTAAATGTTTTGAAAGGCTGACACTTAGCCCCTTGGTAAAAAGAGTCGTCACCTTGCGTTCTTGTCTGTGTAAACACTTATGCTTGGTTATTGTAGTTCCTGGACTGCAAAATACTTGATGGCGTCATATTTTCATTAACTGTTGTGATGCTTGCATCATACACGTTTAAGAAATAATTGTATTTTCAATCTATGTTGTTGCATGTCGAGTTCGGCGAGT
The DNA here is from genome assembly GCA_947311845.1 of Poa pratensis. Lineage (NCBI taxonomy): Eukaryota > Viridiplantae > Streptophyta > Magnoliopsida > Poales > Poaceae > Poa > Poa pratensis. The sequence continues at coordinate 3,350,579 of CAMZMU010000085.1, read as the reverse complement.
CGAGGCAAATTTCAGTTATGAACTCGTTATTTGCGCAAGTTTTACAAGTTGCTTGTCTCGGCTCTAATTATAGGTTAAAGTGTTCAATGGTGAAGGACTAAATTTGTTTAAGGTTGGACGAACTAAAAAATGCAAATATCAAAACATTTACTGCCAAAATATAAGCAACTCAAAATACGTAACGGTGCAAATTATGTGCCTTTTGTTTTTCGCAAATCTTCCTAATTTTGTCAACTCTTCTTTATAAGATTGGAGTTGCAGGTCACTCCTCATTTTTACCCTTCCAGTAAGCAAATAATATGACGTGGCATCTCTCGCCTACGTCTACGTAACGAGCTTGTCGGCGGCAACGATCCCTCATCGCCCTGTTTTCTCCGCCACCGCTGAATCCCATGCCGAGTACAACACTCGGCGTTGAGACAGAGGGACACACACACAAGCATGGATTTGAGCGAGAACGTGCGGATCGAGGGCGTGCGGTTCGCGGTGACGGGCGGGCAGGGTTTGTGCGCATGGCAAGCACATGAATATGTTCTCTGTCGAATTTGAATTTAGATTATCGTAATAACCATATGTTTTCTAAGTTTGTTTTTTATTAGACTGCAATCATTTTCCTATGCTTAGAGCGTTTCCACCGGGGGCCTCCAAACGACCCCTCAAAGGCCCATTGCGGGTCCGGACGTCAAAATCGGCCACCAGCGGCACTCCCCAAAGGCTCGCCCCGAGCGATTTTATGTCTGCACCCCCGAGAGGCCCTCCAAGTTTGGAGGCCCTCTAGGGGGTGCCGGACATGTGGGCGGACATGGCCCTGACAGCGGTGGCCTGCCCGTCATAGACACAGACTATCGCCCCCGTGTTAAATTAGCTGTGCAGGAGGACGTTCCGCCGCGTTTAATGTCGAGGCGACGAGGCGGCAGCACTCCTGTCAGCACGCGCCGCAATAACGCCGCACCCGTTCCCCTGGCAGGCGCAGAGCAAAGCGACGCGTCGCAATTACGCCGCGCCTCTTCCCATGGCGCAGACAGAAGCGACGCGTCGCAGCTGCTGGCCGCGGTGGCACCTGCACACGCTTCGTCGGCATCCAGGGGAGGATCTGCTTGGGCTGACCCTGATGCACATGCATCAGGGTCCAAAAATTTTTTAGCTTTACTTATCCCTTAAAAGGGCATTTGCATCACGTTAGCAACCAAAGTGTGCATCAGGCAGTCAGAGTGCATCGGGGTTAGTGTTGCTCCAGCTCCGCCCCTGTCGGCGTCAATGCGCGGCCAGGCGAAGCGGTGGTCGCGTTAATGCAGGCCACCCAACCCCGCTCCTCCGGCCGCCTTTAAAACCCGACGCAGAAGATAGGCTGCCATGGCGGGCAGCCGCGACGAGCGTTGCGGTGAGCAACGCCACGAGCAGCTGGAGGAACTCCGGTGTCGCAACGAGGAGGCGGAGATGGCACAGGCGTTCCAGCGAGGCATGTGGCGCGAGGAGGCCGACAATACGCCTCCGTACGTGCTATCGCTGGAGACCACGCGGCTGTGCAGCCGCCACGCGGTGTCGGTGGAGGCCGACGTCGCCCCCCTTCCGGACGGGTGGGTGAGGAGTGCCGCCAACATTCCGGTGGCGCCACGTCTCAGCGGGCAGGAGCGCATCGACTTCCTCAAGCGCAAGTGGATGGAGATATCATATGAGTAAAAGCTTGACCCCAAGTACTCCATCTCGGCGCCCTACTGGTACGCCGTGGTGGACAAGGAGTTCGAGGCGCGTCATAGTGGCCGACGAGAGCCAACGCCGAAGTTGTCCGCAACGGACGGCGAGCGTGACGGCGACGACGACGACCCCGAGCTGCCCGATCTGCCTCTACCACCGGCTGCATCTTGGGCAGCAGCGTCGCCGTCACCGCAGAAAGGGACGCCGCAAGACGAAGAGGCTTCCCATCAAACGCTCCGCCGCACGTCACGGCGGTAAATCGGATGCCACGCGCCGGCGAAATCAGAAGCCTCAGCCGGCAGCCGAGGCTACGGGACGTTCTTCAAGGCCGGAGCCCACGATATGGGAGGCCGTCGGGAAAGTTTCTAAAGGCCGTAGCCGAGGGGAATAGCAGATGAATTCCCGGCGCGGGATCGTTGAGGCATGCAAGTCTCTTGATGATTCCGGCGCTTGGTTCGCATCTTCTTCTCCTTCGGCAGGCCATGAAGCGGCACCTTTCTCCCCGCGTGCAGGCTATGAAGCGGCATGTCGCCCCGCCGGCGTGTGTAGTGGTTGGCTATACGCTGTAGTTTAGATTTACTCCCTCCGTTTTTTAATATAAGAAGTTTTAGGTGTTGGACATGTTGTCTAGATACACACTAAAGTGAGTGAACATACACACTGAAACATGTCTGCATACATTTGTGTATGTATGAATGTGGACAATTACTAAAACATCTTATATTAAAAAACGAAGGGAGTAGTTTGTCAGATCTCGTTTAATCTTGTTTAAATTCCGCCGGAGTATCATTATTGGGTGAGTTATTCTGCATGGGAAGCCGCGTCGCTGCCTGTAGTACGGATTGCCCACCCTTCCGGACGGGTGGGTGAGGAGTGCCGCCAACATTCCGGTGGCGCCGCGTCTCAGCGGGCAGGAGCGCATCGACTTCCTCAAGCGCAAGTGGATGGAGATATCGTATGAGTAAAAGCTTGACCCCAAGTACTCCATCTCGGCGCCCTACTGGCACGCCGTGGTGGACAAGGAGTTCGAGGCGCGTCAAAGCGGCCGACGAGAGCCAACGCCGAAGTTGTCGGCAACGGACGGCGAGCGTGACGGCGACGACGACGACCCCGAGCTGCCCGATCTGCCTCTACACTAGTACAGAACGACACATCGGAAACGGGCCAAAAACCCCTTCGGCAACGGAGAAAGGGTCCGTGTCCCCGCCTCTGTCACTGATGTGAAGGCCTTCATCGGTAACGGAGGCCAAAAACCGTTTCCGATGAGGTCTCCATTTGGCAACGGTTGTGCGCAGACCTCCGTTTCCTTAGTTTTCCTTCATCAGATACGGAGTTTGCCATCCACCCGTTTGCACTGAGCATTTCTCATATTTCGGTTACAGGATGCCACGTTTACAAATGCCACTAGATACTTAAAATCTCACAGCACAAGCTCAAATACTAAAACGGTAACAGATTTCATTCATATCACAATGTAACTTTACATTTCCATCACAATTTCACCTTTACAATTGCATCACAAGATGTGACAAACATAAGAGGTAAAACGATAACAGATTTCATCTATACTAAGCCTATCATGTCAAAGGACGGAAAGAATATATGATTTCTTCCCTACATCCTTTTCCACAATCCTCGCAGGTGTCACTCTAGCTATCTCTTCTTATCTCAACTTCTTGAGAGAAGGATGTTGAAGCTTTGGACCCTATACATTAGTAAATAGAGTTACAATTGTTAAATACATATGCTAAAACAAATACACTATGAATTTAAGCAAACTGAAACGATATCTTACCTATGTCTTGAGGTGGCTCTTATTGATGAACCGGAGCAGCCAACACACGGCTTGTCAACAAGATATTGCGATGTCAGCAGCTTCATAGGATGCCTGACAACGATCATCCTTTCCATGGAGGCCACCACCGGCTCTGGATTTTTTATGCAGTGTCACCGAAATCTAATCTAATACGTCACCGATGTGACATTTCGGCGACACTGTATAAAACACTCTTACTTAAAAAAGTATTTTATGCAGTGTACCAAAACGTCACAATAGCGACGGTGGATATGTATGGTGGAGTTTGAAAGGGAACAGCTTGATATCCCTAAATGTAAATAAGGATTTATGTTAGTTCTGACACTACTAGATAGAACAAACAATTTAACACAATAATATGAAGTATACAGTAGTATATAGTGTGTACTGACCTGTGTATATAATTGGAGGCCATTATGGGAAAGTCAACAAACACTACTCTCTTGAGTAATGTTCGTTGTTTGTTCTGTGTCTCCGACTTTTTTATGCAGTGTCACCGAAATAGACTCCTGTTTTCACATGGACTAGTTAGCTAAACTACAACCGGTTGCAAGTGCACAATAGGCAAGTTAACTACATCAAGAAATGATCTAGATAGAACTACCGGATGTGAACTGAACTACTTTCAACAAGTTAGCTAAACTACAACTAGTTGCAAGTGCACAATAGGCAAGTTAACTACATCAAGAAATGATCTAGATAGAACTACCGGATGTGAACTGAACTACTTTCAACAAGTTAGCTAAACTACAACTAGTTGCAAGTGCACAATAGGCAAGTTAACTACATCAAGAAATGATCTAGATAGAACTACCGGATGTGAACTGAACTACTTTCAACAAGTTAGCTAAACTACAACTAGTTGCAAGTGCACAATAGGCAAGTTAACTACATCAAGAAATGATCTAGATAGAACTACCGGATGTGAACTGAACTACTATCAACAAGTAAGCTAAACTACAACTAGTTGCAAGTGCACAATAGGCAAGTTAACTACATCAAGAAATGATCTAGATAGAACTACCGGATGTGGATCTGATACCTTCTTCACGTCGCCGTTGGATCGATCTAGCAGATCCGGAAGTGGTGGAGGCAGAGGAAGCGGACAGAGCGACGACCTCGCCGTGTCGGGCGAGATGGCGAAGACCTCGCCGTGTCGGGGGACATGGCGAACACCTCGCCGTGTCGGGGGAGATGGCGAAGACCTCGCCGTGATAGCCGTCGTCTGGGCGGAGACGGCGCCGCCACGGCGCCGGCGATGGCCGCAACGCCAGGAGGCGCCGCCACGAACAGATCTAGCATACTGGGACAGAGTGAGGAAACGAGTGTTAGGTTTTGCTCTGTACGCCCATATATATAGGTAAAACATAGGAAACGGTTCTTTAGAAGGACCGTTTCCTTTGTGTTTCTTCCACTGAGGTGTGGGACCTACGCGCCCACTCTGTGGAATTTCTTCTACTCTCTGGAATAATATTTTCCTAATCTCTACTATATGGAGAAAACCACTTATAGGATACTTATTAATATTAGTGATTACTACATTACATACGCAGTACATATTAATAAAGTAAATTACAGTTGGAGAACTTATAGAACTACTACTAGCTACTTCTTGTTTTTCTTGCGCCCTGCTTCCGCGCAATCCTCGTCCTTCTCACGGCCTCGCTTATTGGGGGCCATTGGAGGTGGTGGTGGCGGCGGCGGCGGCAGCATATCGGAGGCGGTGGCGGCGGCTTTCTTCTCCGTCGCCGGGGCTCCCTTCTTCGGGACCGGCGCCTCCGCCTCGTCCTCCTCGTCCTCCTCCTCCTCCTCCTCCTCCTTCTCCTCTTCGGTTGACTCGTCATCAGAATCAACCTTCGGCGGGCCCAGCATCAAGGTGGGATCATGGAAGTTGGCGTATTCGTCGTCGCTCGTCTCCGGCGTCGGTCCTTCAACGGACTCGCCGCTGACGGGGGGACTGTCCCGCGGCGACTCAGTGTGCTCCTGTGTGTCGTTGCTGCGAGGCATCTTCGCTAATCAGTAGGAGGGAGCGAGCGAGCGAGAGAGAGAGCAGATTCGGTGGCGTCTTGAGCTAGCAAGGATTGGGGTTTTCAAGGAGTAGTGGGCGGTGCCACTACGCCATGGCATTTACTCGCCTCGCTTCGAATTCCAAGATGGAACGTGTCCACATTGGAAACGGACACCCAAAAGTCTCCGTTGCTATAGAGGCACATATCGGAAACGGAGCCAGAATTAAGACCGTTGCCAATACTATGGGTAACGGAGTTAATACTTTCTCCGTTACCTATGTTGACGGGCCAGCCGCGGCCCAGGTCAGGTTTGTACGCACTGGCCGCGCGGAAAGCGCGATTCTCCGTCGCCTAACGCCTGTCGTTTCCATAGAGGGGTATCCGATGTGTCGTTCTGTACTAGTGCTACCACTGGCTGCATCTTGGGCAGCAGCATCGCCGTCACCGCAGAACGGGGCGCCGCAAGCCGAAGAGGCTTCCCATCAAACGCTCCGCCGCATGTCACGGCGGTAAATCGGATGCCACGCGCCGGCGAATCAGAAGCCTCAGCCGGCTCAGCCGAGGCTACGGGACGTTCTTCAAGGCCGGAGCCCACGATATGGGAGGCCGTCGGGATAGTTTCTAAAGGCCGTAGCCGAGGGGGATAGCAGATGAATTCCCGGCGCGGGATCATTGACGCATGCAAGTCTCTTGATGATTCCGGCGCTTGGTTCGCATCTTCTTCTCCTTCGGCAGGCCATGAAGCGGCATCTTTCTCCCCGCCTGCAGGCTATGAAGCGGCATCTCTCCCCTCCGGCGCGTGTAGTGGTTGGCTAGACGCTGTAGTTTAGATTTAGTTTGTTAGATCTCGTTTAATCTTGTTTAAATTCCGCCGGAGTATCATTATTGGCTGAGTTATTCCGCATGGAGCCCGACTGTTTCCATCGCCATGCTGCCCCCATCTGTTCCTGGCCACCCCGACCATCACCAACCCTGATTTACGGCAATTTAATTCCATCTCAGATCTTACAAAGTGGACGATCGGTCGTGCTGGCGCTGGACCATGATCTAACGAGTCCATAGTTCCATACGCGCGCGCTAGCTGCAGCTTATATAGCGAAGACCGACTGGCCGCTGAACCACCACCTTCGTTTTCTCGGCCACCTCCGAATCCAACGCACACTACCACACTCGCACCAACATGGTTGTGAGCGAGAACGTGGGGATCGAGGGCATGCGGTTTGCGGTGACGGGCGGGCAGGGCTTCGTCGGCGCCGCCCTCTCTCTGGAGCTGCTCCGCCGCGGCGCCCAGGAGGTCCGCGTCCTCGACATGCGCGCCTCCTCCTCCTGGTCTCAGCAGCTTCTCGACGCCGGCGTCCGCGTCTTCCAAGGTCCCCCTCGCTCGCTCGCTCGCTCAACTTACCATGCTTCAGTTCTGCTGCTTCAGTACAACTAGTGTCCATTCCGAGGAGAGTTCACCGTCATTACTCCATGGCTTTGTTCTGTAGGTGATATTCGAAAGAAGGAGGACGTGGAGAGAGTTTTCTGCGGCGTGGACTGCGTCTTCCACCTCGCTTCATACGGCATGTCAGGGAAAGAAATGGTGCATGCAGGACGAGCAGATGAGGTCAATATAATCGGGACATCCAACGTGCTGGATGCCTGCCATGAGCATGGAGTCAGGAGGCTTGTGTATGTTAGCACGTACAAAGTGGTGTTTGGGGGAGAGCCTATCATCAATGGGAACGAGAAGTTGCCTTATTTTCCCATCCAAGGCCATGTTGATAATTATGCGCGTACCAAATCAGTCGCTGAACAATTGGTGCTCAAGAGTAATGGTCGGCAAGCTAAGTAAGTTCATCTTTTATTTTTCTAGTCGTCACGATATGTATTTTTCTGCCTTTGCATCAATGCCATGCCATGCAATATGCTGATTCTAGTATGGACACAACTTTTTACTGATCTGATATAGTATTTGACTACAGAAGTAAAAGTACTCGGCTATATACATGTGCTATTCGCCCGGCTGCAATATATGGTCCTGGTGAAGAGCGTCATATGTCAAGAATCATGTCCAATGCAAAGTTGGGATTAATATTCTTCAAGATTGGGGGTCCAAGTGTGAAGACAGATTGGGTCTATGCAGATAATCTTGTTCTTGCACTCATATTGGCAAGCGTGGGACTTCTAGTTTTAGATGACATCCCTGGCAGGCGGGGACCTATAGCAGCCGGTCAAGCCTATTTCATATGTGACGGTAATTCTTGTCAGCCTGCATGATATCTGTTTATCTCCCGTATTATTACTCAGTTTGTATACTTTTAGTCAGTTGTTATAGTCATGCTACTGTGTTTCTGAATTTTAATCTTGTCTTCTGCTTATTTGTGCGACCTATTTTAGTTTTTACTGGTAAATTATTTTGAGGAGAAACTGTAGGGAAGGGCCGGACAATAAGTTCTGTTTGTAGTAGTTATATTGAACTACTAAGAGCGCGTTGGTGATTCATCCCTTAATTTTTGCAATAGTGCCATAATGTCTATTCCACTTGTAGCACTACACTACACAACTTTGTACCCATTACATAATCCTGAAAGTATTTAGTTTGCTACATTTCCTTTTGCTGAACTGATATATTTAAAATCTCAATGCTTACGAATTTAATCGTGACGCGTACATGATTTTCTACTGGCACATTTACATTCAGTAAATGCTTATAACCTTTAAAAAAGTGTAGTATTTAGAATTGTCGTATTACTTGAATTTATACTTATTGAGTATGGTAATAACTGATTGTAATTCAAAATACAAATTGTGTTGACTGATTAAGGAAATTTACCCTTTTTTCAGGAGCACCTGTTAACACTTATGAATTTATTATCAACCCCTTATGCCGAAGTTTGGGCTACATGGTTCCTCGAGTTACCCTAGATACCTCGGTTGCCCTTGCAATTTCAAAAAATATTTTGTTCATATTAACACTATTACAACCATGGTTAGATAGTAAATGGATTCCTCAGCCTCCTGCTCTTCCAGCTGAAGTATACGAGGTAAGTCTATATGTCATGTTTTAATGAGTTTACGCATTGCAGTCCCTTAAAGAAAATTCTTTGTACCTATCCCGAATCAGAATTTTCGATACTATCCTATTGTTAAGTTTTTTCTTGTGAAATGAGGAAAACTATTTTCTTTTATATTAATCTAGAAGGGGTGAACATGGATTCGGCTAAAGCTGAAAGGAAAAAATCCTGAGAAAAGTAAGACATAATCTACTTAGAGTATCTCTACCGACAGCCATAAAATTCGTGTTCAGCAGTCCCCAATAGGGCCCTCTTTAGGGTGTCAGACATCTATCCACCGCATTTGGGAGTGCAGCCCACAGCGGCGCCCCCAAACAAAAGAGAAAAAAGAATTGATGAATTCAAATTTAATCAAAAGATAAATTTCATTCATATTTGATTATATATTACAAAATATTTGAATGAAATTTGAGTTGCGGATCCTAGCCCTAACGCTAGGCCTACTCAATACCGTGCTAGTCGACATCGTTGTCCGTGTCGTCCTAGTCATCAAGCATCACGTAGGTGGAGGAGGAGGCGACACGACTAGTACTATAAGCATCGTCTTGACGTGACGCACGACTGGTGGAGGCGCCGACGAAGAAGGATGAGGATGCCATCTGCGCCGAGCTCGTCGGCGTTGCCATGAGGCTCAGCGAGTCCTGCTCGATGGTCGCCACCGAGTCGGCAAGCGCCAACACAAAACTTGTGTTGTCGCTGTCGTGCTCATTCCACAACGAGCACTACCTGTCATAGCCTGCCCGTCGGCAGTGGCTCCGTCCTGGTGTGACGTAGGTAGAAGCGGCTGTCAGGTGGTGGTCAAGGCCTTGGCTCGCGGCGTTTGTAAATAATATGCCGCCTCCTCCGCTGAAATGTGATGCAGCTGGCTTTGATCACCAAGGGCGAGGTGCCCGTGTGGTCAGCGTTAATGCCATGCATGTGACAGGCGCACCGCCGTCCCGTCGTGTCGCGTTAGAAACCGCCATTGATTGCGCCATCAACGCAGGCGGACCAGCCTACTGCATACATGACGCGATTAATAATGTCTGCCCGGCATTGTGTCTATGAAGGGTGGGCCACGCCTGTCGAAGGGCATGTCCAGGCAATGTCCGACACCCTTGACGAGGCCCTTAAATTTGTCGAACCACTAAGGGCTGCCAAACATAAATTGGCTCGGCCCGAACACCTAGGGGTGGTGCTATGGGTGATATTTGGTTCGGTCCCCCATTGAAACTTTGGGGTCTACTTGGGGATGCTTGTGGAGATGATTTTATATATTTTTGCATGCCTGGCCTAGCCCATGCTCCCCACATATTTTTTTCATTGTGCCTCAGGATGGGGTTTTCCTGCCTTTCAAATAGCTCGTTGTGCCACACTTCCTTGTTGGTCCAAAACGACTCAAATCTGAACCTTTCGCATTTATTCACTTCTAATCTCGTGGAATGAAGGAGGGGGCAATGGTCTGAGATTGTCCAAGACATGCCTTTTAAGAAGCGGCCCGAAAAAAACTGTGGGATTCAACCGAACCCAACCTGAGATCACTCCTCAGCGTGTTATTGTGTTTGTCATTTGTCCAAGCGTTAGTGCAACCGTTTAAAAGGATATCTATTAGCAAGGTCCTCATAAGCAGACCCAAACTAAAAAAGGGGAGAAGTTTTCAATGTTAGTCTCCTCATAAGCTCCCTACATATTTGATTTTCCAGAGTCAGCAAACTCTTTTGTGTTTCCTATTCCTTTTTTGTTATGAGTTTAACCTATTCGCCGAAGTGATGCATATATTTGAAGTATACTAGTTATAGTTGTCTCAACGTTACTATTCAAGGGACATGTCTACTTACATAATATGCTTGTCTTATATTTGTACCGATGACTGATGAGTGGGAACAAACAAATGATAGTCCTTATGTATGTGGATCCTCATCCTATACTAATGTTGGTAGTTCAATTTGACAGGTGGGTGTTACACATTACTTTTCGTATTTGAAAGCTAAAGAGGAGCTTGGCTATGTGCCTACAACGAGTCCTCAGGAAGGCTTAGCTGAAACTATATCCTATTTCCAAGACCGGAAGATGAGAGAACTAGATGGACCAACCATATTCACCTGGTTGGCAGTGGCAACTTTGTGGCTCGTTGCGTTTTCAGTTGCTTGTCTTCCACCTGTTGGTCCAATGAAATGGGTGCTTGCAATCCATTTATATGTATTCCGCTCGATGTTGGTCCTTCGTATATCCCTTGTGGTGGTGTTTGTGTTGCATGTCTTTGAGGGCATCATTGCCTGGTTCTTGGCGAAAAAGGTTGACCCAAGGAACGCTGGAGGGTGGTTTGTTCAAACCGTGGCCTTGGGGATGCTTTCCCTCCGGTTTCTGCTCAAGAGAGCAATGACCTAAATTAGTGTTGTACTTTTACATACGGGTACAACTAGTAGGCCCATTTATTTACACTAGTGAACGTGCACGTGCAACGCATGTATCATGCATAATCTGTAACAAAAACCTTTATTTGTAATTGTATTTATATTTTAATGAGATTTTTTACCGAGTCATTTACTTCATCCTTCACAAGTGTCTTATGCAGTATACCACGATCTTAATATACTACTATGAAGAAACCAGTGCACTGAAGTTCTTTTAGTCAGTTCCTATTTGGCACATTTAGTACCATGAAGAAGGAAGTTGCATTATCTCGCGATCGGACTAAATCCTCCTGCGGGTAGAATTAGGTGCGCATTGTTTTCATCTGATTATTAGAGAGTAAGACAAGAAAAGCGAGTGAGAAAGCAGCCGTATTCCAATCGTCATTGATGCCAAGTTTAACCATCCAATCAACTGCAATTAGAAGGGCAACCAAGACCAGAACGCATGCAGACAGCCACAATAAAACAGTTGGAATCGTAATTAGATGAGAATACTAAATAAAATGACAACACAGCTAGCTGCAACATGCTGATTAATTAAGAACAAAGGTAGAAGGGCAACGGCGGAACGGGCGGCGACGTGCATGCGCTGCTCCTCCTGCTCACCCTCGTCCCCGCGTGCCCGAAGCCGGCCTCGCTTCAGCCAGCTAGCAGGAACAACAGCAACGACTACGAGCATTGTTTTTGCTATTTCTGCACATCTGCATGGCCGCCGGTGGCTTGCTCCTTCACATCCGCAACGAACAGCTAGCTCCCTCCTGCAACAAACAGCTAGCAGGAACAACAGCCTCGACGGCGGACGACGATGGCTCGCTCCTGCACATCCGCATGGCCGCCGCTGTCGACACGCACGGAAGGAGAAGAGGCTAGCTAGGCTGTCCTCGCCGTGGGAGGGCAAGGGAGCGACGGAGACTGCGGGTGCGGACGGCGGCGGCACCTCGAGCTCTCTCGACGGCGGCGCGGCTCCGGCCAATGGCGAGCATGCGAGGCTTCGATGCGGTGCGGAGGCATGTCGCATGCCTCCCCACATGATGGACATCTAGACAGCATGAAGAACTTGGCAACCTCTGCGCGCAAGCGCACCAATCCATTAGCGATGAACAAACTCTGTTCTTGGGCGTCGGTGGAGGTACAAGTCCTTCTCGGACGACGACAGCTCTCCGTCAGGGAGTGGTGCGAGTCGGGATCACCTGTCGTGGTCAGGGGCCTGGACGCGACGCGGCTCAGCGGAGGGTGGAGTAGGTGCTTCGGGAGACGGGCGCCGACATCATCGCCCTCGCACGTGGAGGAGTGGCGCGGGATGTGGCCGTTGTCGGACCTCGTGAACGGCCTCGCAGGCATGCGGTACGTGTTCGCGGAGAGCTGTGCGTCACTACCCTCGCTGCCGGGGCACGCGCGTGCGTGCTACGGGAGACGGGCACCTGGCACGATGAAGTAGTTGGAGCGTGGCGAGTAGGTAGCAAATAAACGAAACGGTGGCAATTTGTCGAAAGAAACGAAACCGTGTCAATTTGGTCGTATTATGTGATTTGGTGGGAGGGCAAAACGGTCCAAACTGGACATTGTTGAGTTGTCAAACATTGGGACGATCTGGGCTGTTTGATCAGATATTGAACGGTCCAGATTTAAAGTATCCCAACAAGTTTGCTCTTTTAATAGTAGTATAGACTAGTAGGCTTTGGTTATGAAGATTTGTAGGACTTGTTTGGAAAGTGGTATATTTGCATTGTAGGTTTTTTTTTTAATTTATATTTGCATTGTAGGTGGTTGTTAGGAATGTTTTTATCTGCATATTACAAATTGTGGTTCTATGAAAGAGGTTTTGTAACGAAGAGTTAGTAAACATTAATTTATAGGAGATTTATGGAGACAATTTGAATTTATGCCATTAATATAAATTCTTTCACTACATAGAGCATCACGGATTCCTGTAGTATTTGACAACATATACGACAAGGTTTGATACCATTGTTTTATTTGATTGGTTAGGCTGCCTACATGTAGAGACTTTTAAATAAGCTTATTTCACCCTGCCATCTGCCCACTTTATAAATAAATCCACATGGTCGAACCGGTGCATAGTGATAAGTTAAGCCCCTTACAACGAAGATCAAAGATGACATAGAAGCACATGAGCAGCCACATCCCTTGAGGTGACACCAAGCATCCATTGATCCATGTGAAAACCCGTCGGATCTCCATGACAATCAGGGAAAGAAATGGTGCATGCAAGGCGAGCAGATGAGGTCAATATAATTGGGACATCCAAATATCCAATGTTCTGGATGCTTGCCATGAGCATGGTGTCAGGAGGCTCGTGTATGTAAGCACATATAAGGTGGTGTTTGGGGATGAGGCAATTGTCAATGGTAATGAGAAGTTGCCTTATTTTTCCTATCCAATACCATGTTGATGCTTATGGGCGTAGCAAATCAGTCGCTGAATAGTTGGTGCTCAAGAGTAACGCTCGGCAAGCTAAGTAAGTTGATCGTTTTTCTTTGGCATGATGTGTATTTTTCAGCCTTCGTAATATGCTAATTGTAGTATGGTCACAACTTCTTAGGCTACTGTATACCAAAGTAAAAAAATATTTGGTTTTGTTTGGATGTCAGAATATATAGCATTTGGCATTGGTTAACACCAAGCAGGCTATCATAATGATTTTATATTTGCTTACAGAAGTAAGAGTACTCGCCTTTATACGTGTGCAATCCACCCGGTTTGCTATATATGGTCCAGGTGAAGAGCGTCATCTTCCAAAGATCCTCTCCCTTGCAAAGTTGGGATTAGCATTTTATAAGGCTGGGGGTCCAAATGTGAAGACAGATTGGGTCTATGGAGATAATCTTGTTCTTGCACTGATATTGGCAAGCAGGGGAATTTTAGATGACATCCCTGGCAGGAAGGGGGCTCCTGTAGCAGCCGGTCAAGCTTATTTCATATGCGATGGTTAGCCTGCATTATATCTGCTCATACTCATGGTCAGGGACGGAGCTGCCTTAGAGGCGTTGGGGTCAGCTGACCCCAATGGAATACCCAAAAACCTTCACTAATTAGCATTAGCTGATGATTACTTATAGAAGATGACATCAATGAAATGGAGAGAATATACACATGACCCCATTGGCATTTTTTCCCAGCTTCGTCCCTGCTCATGGTGCTATATTCTGAATATTAATCATGTCTTCTCCTTATCTGTACGGCCTTTTTAAGTTAATCTAGTTATACTACTACTAGTAAATTATTTTTGTGAGAAACTGTAGGTAAGGCCCCAGCAGTAAGTTATCTGTGCGGAGTATTTGTAGTAGTATCTTAAAATAAGAAGAGAACATTGGTGATTTGATCCTTTGCTTTTCTTCAATAGTGCCATTGTTAAGAATGTCTAATCTACTTGCAGCAGTACATGACACGTCTTAATTTGAAGATGAAAGCCTGAATGTACTTCGCCACTTTTCGTTTCAAAACATGCTACATAATCCCAAAATTCTTTATTTTACTACTTTTCCTTTTGTTGAACTCATATAATTAAAAGCTCAATGCTTACGAATTTAATCGTGACAGATACATGATGTTTTATTAGTTACGTTTGCATTCAGTAAATGCTTACAACCTTTAACAAGTATAGCATTTTAAGACTTGCTGTATCAATTAAATTTAATATTTCTTTAGCATGGTAATTAACTGATTGTACAACAAAATAAGTATTGCATTGCCTAATTGAAGAACCTTTACCTCCTTTTCCAGGAGCACCTGTGAACACTTTTGAATTTATCATCAGCTTCCTATTCTGAAGTTTGGGACTTACAGTTCCTCGAGTTACCGTAGATACATCAGTTTACAGTTGCAATTTCAAAAATTATTTTGTTCATATCAACACTATTACATACATGGTTGCCAAAAAAAAGTGTTTCAGTACCCGTAGCCGTGGCAACAAACCCGTAAAAGAATCTGCAGTACATTTCCATGCACTAACAGTCTAACACAGTCCAAGGTAAATCATCTTGCAAAAAAATACCGAAAGTGCACCATCTTGCATAAACATAACACTTAACATTGTTCATGCATTCAAGCAAACAGACTTCACAAAAGTCTCATATTTATTTAAGGCAAGACAGAGATGATATCAAGAAGCACCATTATTCAGAGCAAACAATTGGTAAAACTATGATAGTCACTGCTCCCTCTTGCTAGTTTATTACATATATAAAACGGGTTAAGTATGAACGCTGCAAATAAAACAGCAGCTTAAGTAAGTTTCTCCATATTTTGGCTAAATAAATCCGGCAAACCCAGGGACTGATAGGTGTACAGACGACACACGCAGCTACACAGCCAGCGCCAGCGCCAGTTTGCACATCTCCGAGCTCCCGTCTGTCATCTCATCTTGTGTTCAAAGTGAACAGAAGAACAATTAACCCGCAAGACTTGGGTTTTGTGATCGAGTCAAACAACAAGGATCTGTAGCACTAGCAAAGTTGTTATGGATAAATTGACCGCAGGTCACTGCACACATACCCAGCTCAAAATTAAATAATAACCTCCGAGTATGCACTTGCGTCCAAGTGATATCTTTTGTCCCTCTTCTGTTTTTACTCCTTGATCAAAAGATGATACTCGCCTTGTCGGATCTGGTCCCTCACCCGAATGTATGGTACATCTTACTTGGTCCCTAACCCGTAAAGCATCTTAGAAGCAGCCTCATAGCTGGCTTTCTTGCCCATAGATAATAAATATTGCTCTCCTGGGTTCACGGTAAAATCAGATACGAGTAAGTTCCAACAGTACAGAGATCCGAGCAGTAAATTGAGCAAGTGAGGATGAGAGTGGAAGGGCGGGGTACCTATCGTCACATAAGGGATGTGGGCAATCTTGTTCCACTCAGAACTTCCGTGTTCCGTGTCTTCTTCTCCAGGTCTGGATGTCATACTGAAAGAACAAGTATCTTCAAGGAGGAGGGCAGACATGGAAGTGACTGGAGTTGCCCATCATTCAATAAAAATAAATTCTCAAGAGAGCAGAGGTCTTGCATGCTTGGTAAGGAATGTGCTTTGTATATACACAGGTATTGGAGGGATGGGTGGTTCTGTAGCGGCCATCGTTCAGTTAAACTCTTCATCTCTGACCCATTAATGTATAAACCTTGAGTGTGGCAGAGACTCTTGAGCGGCTCAACAAGCAGCAAGGATGGATGATCAATGTGGAGACTAAATATCTGCAGTGAGCTGCTGGGATCCACCAGATGCATTTCTTCGTCACCAGAACCACAACCAAAAGGATATCGAGTTAGACGGGACCCACCAGCCTCCACGAGTTTACTACACTCGACGATTTTTAATGTGTTGAGGGGTGGAGATGATCTGAGCCCTCCCAAGGACGTGAGATTCTCACATCCCACTATCTCCATGCTCCACAGAGACCTGAGACTCTCAAACGCATCTGCGGAGGGGAGAGACACCAGGCTTGAACAGTTCTGAAGCTTCAGCGAAAATAAATTGGTGAGAAGTTGCAGTGACCCACTTAGTGTAGATTCCAGGTCACCACACTGGCCAATAGTTACTTCTTGAAGTGACGGTGATAACACGACCTTATCTTTGGCATCTCTTAGCATCCTCAACTTTGGCCATCGACTTATTTTGAGCGTCTTGAGTTCTTTCTCAAATGGTATGGGCAAGGACTCCAGATGTATACAACCATCAATTTCTAGGGATCTAAGAGCTCCCATGTACAATTTTTGCTCGAAAAAGCTCCCTTCCAACAAAGTCAAATATGGACAATTGGTGATCTTTATTTCAGTCAACTTAGACGATTTGCACTTGATGCTCTCACTGGATATCTTGCCAATCATAGGAAGTTTGGTCAGTCCAACATCTTTTATTTTCAATGATATTAGGCTTGGAGGCAGAATAGGTAATTCAGACAGTTCTTGGCATCCAGTTACTGACAAAAAATCAAGGCTTTGAGGTAACAGCAACTCCATGGAGCTACTACTGGACATATCAGATGATCGACCAATCTTCTGTAGCTTATGAAGGTTAAGCAACCTTAGAAACTTCAGCAATACTAACTCACCGAGAGAGGGAAGGTATTCCCAATTTATGCAGCTTATCAAATCGAGTGATACCAGGTTTTTGACAGAGTGATTCTCAATCCAAAATGGAATTTTGGGACCTCCGTAACCCTGAATTTTCAATACTCTAATATTAACATGTGGCTCAAGGTTGTCAAGAACCAAGTTATTTTTCATGATTTGATCAGATGTGGACCACTCCAGAAATAACGAATTGAGGCATTGTTTTTCCTTCAACTTGGCATTCTTAGCTTCTTCATAACTCTCAACATTCTCAAGGCCTTTCACATCCAATTCACGGAGATCTCTTAAGGTTCCAACTGCACTTATTTTATTGCATATTCTTCCTACCTGGTAGTCATCTAATTCTTGAAGAGAAGTGAGCTTGCTTACAGGGAAATTGCCAAATCTACCCGCTCCATAGGATACATACCCCAACCGTTGAAGGTTCCCTAAACGTCTCACTTCAGATGTTTTGGTCTCCAAACCCCTAGCACAGCGAAGTACCAGCAAGTGATATAGTTTGGCAACCTCACATATCATGTCTGATGATATGCAAATCAGGTGGAGGAAGTGACCGGTGGATAGACCTCTCGCGACCAAGGAGTCAGCACCTATCGCTCGTTCGTCCAGACCTCTCGCGACCATGGCCGCCAGTGGCCGCGCGCCGCCGCCGCCGGCGTGATCTCCCTCCACCGGCCACTTCCTCCACCTCCGCGACTAGATCCGGCACGCTCTCCGCGTCCTCTCTCCACCCCTGGAAGCTCAGCTCTGCCCGTCACCTCGCCGCCCTCTCCCCGCTCAGCATGTGAGGGCTGCTGCTCGCCACCGTCAAGTCCCCGCGATGGCGGATGAGGCTGCCTCCTCCACCCGCCACCGACCCCTTCCGACGGCCGCCGCTCCAGCCCCGTCGCCCGCCGTCTCCCTGCATCCTCACCAGGCCCCCCCGCCGCCGGCCGTGGTCCCATCCGGGCTCAAATCGTTGGTCGTCGGCGACCTGGGCCCTCTGTTCGGCGCGGAGGAGGTGACCAAGTCTCAGCTGGAGGAGAGGCCTGATGCGGGCAATGGCTCTGTGGCCGCATCCCTGCCCCGACCGCCGCCTCCTCCTGAGCGGCTCCCTCTCGGCTTCAAGACGCAGGTAATGCTGCCGCCGTCCGCTGGTCCGGTGGTTGAGGGCGACGAGCTGGGTTGGCAGGAGGTGTGAAACCGGCGTCGCCCGCAGCTGGCCCTCCTGCCCACTTCCCCTCCCCGAGGAGATGAAGATCGTGTCAAGGCATTTAGGCGGAGGGTTCGTGGAAGGTGCTTCCGGTGCTTGGAGTCTGGCCACCGCGTGGTTGGCTGCCATGGCCCAATCAAGTGCCTCGCCTGCCACCACGCCGGCCACCGCGAGCGGGACTGTTGGCAGTTCCGACAGGCCAACCGACCTTCCTCCTGCTCCGATTCGTCTGCTGCTGGTCCGGTAAGGCCTTTGGACCGCCCCTGGGCTGAGGTCGCTGCGCCCCCTGGCAAGAGCGGGGATCAGGGTCCCCCAATTCAGGTGCAATTGTCGACCGGATCTGTGGCTGTAGATGTGAGGCAGAAAACCTTGCTCGAGGAGCAAGCGACGCTAATGCGGGCTGAGCTGAGTGGCTTGGTCACGTCCAAGCTTGAGGAGATGGTCGCGGCTCAGCTCGCGATGAAGGATTCCGTGACAGAACTGCGAGGATTGGTCACGTCTCAGGTTGAGGAGATGGCCGCGACTCAGCTCAAGTTGCAGGCATCTGTGCAGGGATTGATGGAGCGTTTTGGGAGTTTGATGGAGCGGACTGAGGCTGCTATCGGGAGGCTTTCCTTGCCGCCTGATGTCAGTGTTGGCTGCGTGGATGGTGGTCTTGAGCTTTTCGGTTGCTACTCCCCTAGGGGTGTGACCGATCCTGTGCTTGCCATGAGCTCTACCTCCACGTTCGTGGCTGCTACGGAGCATGTTTCCCCGGCGGCGCAAGGGCCCTCGGTGCAGGAGGTTGGAGTGGAGATGTCAGTGCCTATGGCATTGAAGGAGTTGAGGGGTATCGATGCCACTAGCCCGGAGGAGAAGATCGCGAAGGTGATGGCCCAGTTCGACGCGATTGAGCCATGGAAGAAGACCATGCCATTCTCGATGGTGGACCTCTGCCGAGAGATTGCTGACATGCCCAAGGACAAGCAGGTTCGGGTGGATGCTCCCTCTTTGGCCGAGCGATGGAGCATCCGGCTGGACAAGAAGAACAAAGATTGTGTCATTCCCGTAGCCAAGCGCGCCGAGTTTAGGAGGGCGGAGGCTTATGACTGATCCCTTCTGTGAGGAGGGTGCACTTCGGTGCATCTATAGTGGAGAGAGTTTGCGTGCGTTTGGAGAGGCTCTTTTAGTTGGTTTTGTCGTGTGTCCTGTTAGTTTGGGTTTAGGTGCCCTTGTTTCAGGCACAGACGATGTCCCATGAGTTAGATACACCACGCTTTGTATGGTTTTTGGATCCGGTTTCCCTAATTAACTGGATCAACTCTCTTCTTCTATAATGCAATGCGGGAACTCCCCGCCCTGGTTCTCAAAAAAAAAATCAAGTGGATATAGCGAAGATGTTCAAGTTACCAATCTTGTCAGCAAAAACGAATGTGCAAGACAGTTCTGAATGGAATAAACGCAATGATTTTGAGTTCCCAACAATCATTACAAGTGCACAAACTACATCAATATCAACCTTTCTGCCATCATATATGATAATAGTGCGCAGGTTTTCAAAATCGGAGATTTTCTTGATCTCATCAGCAGAGAAACTGTGAACATTGACAATGCATAGGTGTCGGAGTGTATCCTTCTCATATTTAAGGTGGACAGGATCATCTATTTTTGCACATTCACCAGTGGACACATTCTTTGCTAATTCATGCATCAAGTCATGCATTACATAAAGTTCCCATCCACCACCGTAGGATTTCAGATCAAAGAATGACTTTCTAGTTAGCTGCGTCAGGAATTGTTCTGCAGTATCCTCCAAAGTTTGAGTGTCACTTGCAGGTTGTGCGATCAATCCTGAACCAATCCACAGCTGCACTAGTTTTTTCTTTTCAAATTTATGGTCCGGCGGAAAAATGCAACAATACCGAAAGCAAATCTGTAACTCCGTTGGTAGGTGGTCGTAGCTTAATCTGAGAACCTTCATAATATCATCTTCGGTTCCTTTAAAATGTTTCAATCCTTGATGCAAGAATTTTCTCCAGTACTCAAGTGTTATATTGCCTTGCAAATGCTCACCGATAACCTTTGTTACCAAGGGACATCCTCTCAGCTTTTTCGCAATTTGTCCTCCAATTGACTTCAAGTACAGATAATCTTCTGTAATCAATTCGGAAAAGGCATGATGTATAAAGAGCTCAAGATTTTCATTTTCTTCCAGCCCTTCTAATGTCAGGCACTGATCTCTTTTGACTCCCATGACTTTTGTAGCCATATCTGCTACAGATTGCATTCGGGTTGTCAACAAAATTTTGCTCCCATCATTGTTCACTTTCCTCAGAGGAGCCAATAACTTCTCCCATTCATCTCTTCTCTTATCTTCCCAAACGTCATCTAAAACTAGCAAGAAATTGATAGACTTGAGTTTCTCTATGAGATCTTGCTGGAGTGGTTCCAAATTATCAGCACTTGGTTTTATGCCTGTAACACATTCCAGTATTTTACGTGTCGCTGATGTCGCGTCTAAGCTAGTAGATACAGTAATCCAGATCACCTTAAAATGCTTCAGCACCTCATCTTGTTCACATATGCTCTGAGCCAAAGTAGTCTTCCCCATGCCACCATGAGCAACCACTGAAATAATAGGGATACCATTGGTCCTTGTCACACCATTTTCACCCGATTCAACTGACGTGTTGGCCAGCCATCCAATAATCTGTTCTTTCTCCTTTTCCCGCCCAACAAAGATGGTTGAACTTAATGTAGAACCAGTCTGACGATCATTGTCCACAAGCTTCTGCACTTGCAGTTGACTGCTGGTAGAAGAACATCCACTGAGATGGTCCGTGAGATTGAGGAAGCTGACAACACCTGCAGCAGCCTTGTCTAAACCATCAACAGATTTCATCAATCTCTTCATAGTGTCACGGTGAGTACTTTTCTTGATAATCTTGTTGACAACAGGGCCATTCTTAACAGACCTGACAACCTTGTGCTTCATCTTACTAAAAGGAGAACCCCAGTCACTAACCTTTTGGTCCTTGGCCTTCTCCTCGAGCTCGTAGTACTCAAGCTCATCGATGGCATCCTCCGCCGCCTCGACCGCGTCCCTGAGCTGCCAGAGCCATGCATCCAGGGCGCTGCTCTGCTCCCTGACGCGTTCCGGGCTAACGACATCCATCACCGCCTGGATCTGTGGCATGGCCAAGAGGAGCCGATTCTTCACCTCATCCATGCCTTCAGATTTGAAGTAGTCATTGATGTAGCTGAAGGCCTTGTTCATCAAGAAGGATATAGCCGGAGTTGCCACAGACTTCCCTGCAAAAACGAGCGCAGCAGAGGCAGCCATGTTTGTGGATGGACTTTTGTGTGTGTGTGTTGCGTTCGTGTGAGAGGAGGGCCAACAATGAGCAAATGATGAACTTTGCTACTCATCATTTGGAGTAGTGGCCATGTGGTGTGGATAGGGAAAGTGGGAAACTTCGTGGAAGCTACTGTTCCATACGCAAACACAGAATCTGTCACAGTCATGAGTCAAGTCGTTGCTAACAACAAGGTGGCCAAACTTCAAACGGAAGTTTCCGTGGTTTATAAGTCTGAAAGTTCGACACTTTCATTCCAATTTTGAATCAAAAGGGAGTGCGAGGCCTGTAATGCCCCAGCAGGACAGGACAATACCATGAAGGTTTGACCCCTTCAGTCCAACTCTGAAGCAAAAAAATGACTCAACTAAAAATCTCTAATAAAATCTGACTTTTTACCGGTGCTCTGAAGTTACGAAGCTCAAAACGCACTATATGTATACATCTCAGACTTTCTGTACCACTCTGTGATAGACACATCACATGCCTCATAAGGGCGGTCACACTTAAACCCAGAAATTCGGTTTATCACATTTCGGGTTTTAGAGCATCTCCACCGGGGGCCTCTAAATCGGTGTCCGGCACCCCCCAATTGGGCCTCCTTTGAGGGGTGCCGGACATGTGTCCGGCCAACATTTGGAGGCCGCCCACAGCAGCACTCCCAAAGGCCCACCCCCAAACGCGCCCAACATTTGAGCGAACTGCCGAATACCTTGCGGGAATGTCGTGGTCGTTGCCGATGAATAGCACGAAGAGTGCGCGGCGGAACAGGACGGCGGTGCATGCATTAATAAAAATGTCTCAAATGATGCCGGCAATCAAATAGTTTTGCCGCGCCGGAGAACAAGTCAGAGACTTGGCATAGTTTCGACCGCGCCGGAGAACAATCTCCAACGCCGGCCATCAAAAAAAAGATCGACCGCGCCGGAAAAAAAGTCTCCAAGGCCGGCCATCAAAAGGGCGCCTCCCTGGCGCAATGGTTCATGCCGATCACGCGGTGGCCTCCTCGTCGACTTCTTCGTCGTCGTCGCCGTCCTCGCCTTCCTCTCCGGATTCCTCGAGCCCCGTCGCTTCGGCTGTCGCCTTCTCAGCCTGAATGCGCCTCCGTTCGGCCACGAAGTTGGCCTTCTGGTTGGGGCTCATGCCGGTCGTGTTCGTGGCCATGAACAGACGCTCCTCCTTCTTCTCTTGGTTCTTGAGCTTGGTCCGCTGCATCTTGAAGTAGAGCTTTCACTTCTCGTCGGACTTGGCTTGTAGCTTCTTCTTCTCGACAGTCGCCGCGGCCACCTCGGCAACATATAGCTTCACCGACTCTTGGATGCTGCCTGCGGCGCCCGAGGCCCCTGGCGGCCGCCTTGCACGCCTTCACTCCCATCTCGGGACGCTCGGCGCTAGCAGCCGGCAACCTTCTTTCATCTCCCTCGGCGGTGCCTTGGTCTTTTATATGGCTCTTCCACTTCGGGCAACCTTTAACCACCTCCCAAACATGCACGAACTTGTATGGCTTCTTGCCATCCATCTCCAAGTCAAGGTACATGTACTTGCTGTCTTTCAGCTACACAAACAAAGGTCAAGTCAAGTATGCATGTAAATATGATGGGTTACAAGTTAAGATGATCGGCTAACCTTGTCGGCATCGTTCTTGCCACTCTCGTCTCTAAGCAAGATTTGCTCATTGCAAACGTGAAACTTGGTAGTGAGATTCGAGATGACGCCCCAACGACTCTCAACCGATTTGGCATTGCGGTTAGGCAAATCTTCATGCGGAGGATACGACCTTCTTTCGGTGTAGTCCTTGTGCACGCGTAGCCAATAGGCCTTCTTCCTTTGGTTGGCGCCCTTCAAGCCGCACATGCTCACATTCATCCACGACTCGGCCAACAAGACGTCCTCCTCCTCGGACCAAGTCGGGCCTCTGTTTCCCGGCCTCCGGACGCCATCCTCTTCATCACCATCATCTTCTTCTTCGACCTCCCCTTCAAGGCCCTGGCCGGCATCCCCTTCCTGGCCCTGGCCGGCATCCCCTTCGTCGCCCTGGGCGAACTGATCTGTCTCGGCGTAGGCACTAGCGGCGTAGGCGGTGAAGGTACTACCGTCATCGATGATTGAAGTCATGAACGAGGCTCCAGCGTCCTACCCAGCAAAAAACACAATTTGCATCATCGACAATTAATACACAATACAACAATTTGCATCCGACCGTTCGGAATAACTGCGCACAATCGGCCAGGGAACAAAATAAATGAGGGGAGATCAAGATTATAAATAGCACTCACATGGCCGAGTTGGTCGCCGAAGAGAAGGTCGCGGGAAGCAGTCGCGTCTTGGCTCGTGGCAGGCGTCCGCCGCAACGCCGGCGATTCGCTGAACAGCGGCGCGGCGTTCAGATCGAGGGTCGGCTCTTCGGGGGAAAGCCGCGACACCTGCGACGGCTAGCCGGAGGTGCCGTCGAAGAAGGCCGGGACAGACGACGACCCGACAAACCCGCCGACGGATGCTGGGCTAGAGCTACTTTGGCTCATGGCGATCAACATCTCGGCGGCGTTGTCGTTCGGCGACGACAGATCAGCCACCGACTTGTCCTTCGCCTTGACTCGTCGTTGTTGGCGAAGCTGGGAAGCGGCGGCGCGGAGCTGGGCCTGGCTCAGCGTATGACTGGCCGCCGAAAACGAAAGATCCTGTGGCTCCCGCTTCAACTGCTTCTTCTTCGGCTGCGCCGATGACGACGGCTTGCGTCCCTTGGGTTTCGAGAGGCCGACGGCCTTGGGCGGCATGGTGGCGGAAGGCGAGGAGGTCGCGGCGGCGGCGCGAGGGTTTGGGAAATGGAGGGAAGATTGCGAATTTTGGCGCCGGGGCGGCAATGTAGAGAAAGGGGAATTGGGCGCGGCGCGTTGTGTGTATGACGGGCGGGCCATCGCTGTCAGGGCCATGCCCGCGACAATGTCCGGCACCCCCAATAAGAGCATCTCAACCGGGGCCTCTAAAGGACCGCCCAAAGGCCCTTTGGGGGGCCGGACACCAAAAACGCCCACCAGCGGCACTCCCTAAAGCCTCGCCCTGAGCGATTTTGTGTCCGGCACCCCCAGGAGGGCCTCCATGCCCTCCTGGGGGTGCCGGACATCGCCTCGGGCATGGCCCTGACAGCGATGGCCCGCCCGTCATACACACGACGCGTCCGTCCCGTGTTAATGAAGGCTGTGCAGGAGGCCGTTCCGCCGCGTTTAATGTCGAGGCGACGAGACGGCGCCACGCCTGTCATCACGCGTCGCAATAACGCCACGCCCGTTCCCCTGGCGGGCGCAGAGCGAAGCGACGCGTTGCAATAACGCTGAGCCGCTTCCAATGGCGCAGACGGAAGCGACGCATGCTGGAGTCGCAGCGGCAGGCCGCGGCGGCGCCCTGCAGACGCTTCGTCGGCGTCAATGCGCGGCCAGGCGAAGCGGTGGCCGCGTTAATGCAGGCTGCCCAACCCCGCTCCTCCGGCCGTCTTTAAAACCCGACGCAGCGCAGCCCTCCTCTCCTCACACCATCACTTCTCCCTCTCTCTCCCTCTCCCTCAAGAACATAGGCCGCCATGGCGGGCAGCCCCGGCGGGCAGCAACGCCACGAGCAACTGGAGGAACTCCGGCGTCGCAACGAGGAGGCGGAGATGGCCAAGGCGTTCCAGCGAGGCATGTGGCGCCAGGAGGCCGAGAACGCGCCTCCCTATGTGCTCTCGCTGGAGACCGCGTGGCTGAGCAGCCGCCACCAGCTGCCGGTGGACGACGACGCCACCCTTCCAGACGGGTGGGTGAGGAGCGCCGCCAACATTCCGGTGGCGCCGCGGCTCAGCGGGCAGGACCGCGTCGAGTTCCTCCGGCGCAAGAGGACGGAGATGCCGTACGAGCAAAAAGTCGACCCCAAGTACTCCATCTCGGTGCCCTACTGGCACGCCGTGGTGAACAAGGAGTATGAGGTGCGTCGTAGCGGTCGACGAGAGCCAACGCCGGAGTTGTCCTCAACGGACGACGAGCGTGACGGCGAGGACGGCGACGACAACGACGACGACGACTCCAAGCTGCCCGATCTGCCTCTACAACCGGCTGCATCTTGGGCAGCAGCGTCGCTGTCACCGAAGAAAGGGGCGGCGCAAGCCGAAGAGGCTTCCCATCAAATGCCCCGCCGCATGTCATGGCGGTGAACCGAAAATGACGCGCCGGCGAAACCAGAAGCCTCAGCCGGCTCAGCCGAGGCTACGGGACGTTCCTCAAGGCCGGAGCCCTTGATCTGGGGGAACCGGCGGGAACGTTTCTAAAGGCCGTAGCCGATGGAACGGAAGATGCAATCCCGGCGCCGGATCATCAATGCATGCAACTCTCTTGATGATTCTTTGGCTTGGTTCGCATCTTCCTCTCCTTCGGTCGGCCATGAAGCGGCATCTCTTCTCCTCGCCGGCGCGTGTATTGGTTGGCGAGAAGTTGCATAGGCCCCCTTCTCTCCGCCTAGTCTAGATTTAGTTTGTTAAATCTCGTTTAAATTCGAAATTGTAAATTTGTTAAATCTCGTTTGAATGAAGTTTGAATAAATGAAAATTACAAATACATGCGGCGTACTTCTCTCCGCCTAGTCTAGGGTCTACGCATCCTTCTTCTTCTTCTTGGAGGTCGAAGCTTCCGCGTGATCGCCGTCTTGGCGAGGACGCTTGGGGGCCTTCGGCTTCTCGACGTCGTCGTCGTAGCCGTCCTCGTCCTTGTCATCGACGGCTGCGTCCTTGGCTGCGGGCGCGACCTCGCTCTCCTCCCCGCCGGCTGCCTCCTCCTCGGAGGGGGTTCCATGCGGGTTCAACACCTCGTACGGAGATGCGGGGGCTGCCTCGTTCCCGTCGGGCGTGTCGTCCTCCTCCTCGTTGTCCTCCTCCTCTGCGGGGTATCCACGTCCGACGAGGAACGCGGCGAAGGGGTGTCGTCGAGCCCGTAGAAGAGCTCGAGTTGCTCGACTTCTGACGGCGATGGCTCGACGGAAGAAACAGAATCCGAGCCATTGCCGCTCGAGGATGACGACACCGGTGCTGCGCCTTCGCCGCCGGACTCCTCGCTGGTGGCGCCATGCCACATCTCCGGCTTACCCCACTCGGCCATGTCGTACCAAACGAATAGAATGCGATCGACGTGCGCCCGCGAGGATGGTTAGATATTGCTGCCAAGCGGCGGCGGTTGCACGCCCACACGAACCGGCGGCGGTTGCCGTAACGCGGAGCGACGCGGCGGTTGCCGGCGGCGGTTCGTGCGCCCGCAAGGTGTTCGGCAGTTTGCTCAAAATTTGGGCCGTTTGAGGGGTGGGCCTTTGGGGAGTGCCGCTGTGGGCGGCCTCCAAATGTTGCCCGGACACACATTTGGAGGCCCCCGGTGGAGATGCTCTAAGGCCTCCAAACTTGGAGGCCCTATTGGGGGTGCCGGACACAAAATCGCTCGGGGCGAGGCTTTGGGGGTGCCGTTGGTGGCGGTTTTTGGTGTCCGGCCCTCCAAAGGGCCTTTGGGGGGTCGTTTGGAGGCCCCCGGTGGAGATGCTCTTAGACACATTTGGTTACTGAAAAATGAATTAATTCTACACTCGAAATAAGAGACCGAGAATTCAGTTACCCGGGAATTTCGGTTCAGCTTTCCGATAAAACCAGAGTTAGTTCTCATTAGCTCATCTGAGTAGTGTTCAGTAACTATTTGGACCAGGACCTAGATAAGATGGTCTGAAACCAGGCCTGATGCTCGCATGCATATTCGACTACCAAATGGATTGAAACCAGGATCACAGTCTTGAGCAGGCCCGTAAGCAGTCCATTTTTCGGCCAGGAGGCTTCACCATCAAACCTTCAGGATATCAGTATGTCACTTCACCACATTTGCTCGTGGATCCTGTGAAAACTGTGAATAATGACAAACATATTGAACAGTCAAAATATGTTTGGATAACAGACTAATTATGCACTTCATATTGTTTGCTGGCTAAGCTTATCCTGACTTTTCAACCTGACTGACTAGTGCTTCACTAGTTTGTTATTGCAGAAGAAAGTCTCAAGCTTCAGTATCTGATCAAGCAGATATGGCATGCGTTCACATGTGCGATGATAAGCCTTCTTTATGTGGATGTTAAATTAAGAGCTATACTTTGACTGGCATGAGAACAGGCCTACAAGATTCTGAAGACTTTTCCAGATCACAAGTGAATGAATCTCATGTATCAGCAATGATAGTCACTGCTCCCTATTGCTAAATCACTTCACAAGGAAGTATCATATTGTTGCCCGTGAGATCTTTTCGCTCGAGAGAGAGAGGGGAGTGTGTGCCAAAGAAATGGTTTGCCTCAATTTTCCCTTTTTCTATTCATGGGGTATTTATAGGGTAAACACTATTCCTACAAATATCTGGCTAGATATTTCCAGCCATCGTGGCGAACCCATCCACACAGGGACAGGTGTCACACCACTACGCGCGGGCCACACAGGTGTCCAGGACACCTGTGCTTCTAGAACCTCCTAGCAGATTCCAGACCGCCAACACCCGCGCTGACGTGTCCACGAGCAGGAGTCGACAGGCCGACTTCGTCACTCGACACTTCCTCGGGTAGGAGTCGAGAGTTCGACTCCACGTACCCGGACACTACCTCCAGTCAGAACAACCTCCGACTGGGCTACCTACTCTAGTCCTCCTGACTCGAGAGATGATCGAGTCCTCCTGACTCGAACACTCGGGTTCTCCTGACCCGAAGTCACTCGAGTGACAATCCACTCGAGTCGACTAGGAATACAAGCCTATTCTAACAATCACTCCCTAGGCTTGAGTTCCGGCGACACCTCCACCATGCCGATCCTTGAACGCAGCTCCGCCAGGCGGACTCGACCAAGTGGCTTGGTCAGCATGTCTGCGAGTTGGTGTTCGGTGGGCACGAACTCCAGCTCGACTTTCTTCGCCTCCACGCAGTCTCGAATGAAGTGGTACTTCAAGTCGATGTGCTTTGATCGCTCGTGGAAGACGGGATTCTTGGCGAGCGCGATAGCCGACTTGTTGTCGACCTTGAGCACCACGTGCTCAGCTTCGCCGTTGCTGAACTCGGACAGCAACCGAGCCAGCCAGATCCCCTGGCAAGCAGCTGTGGCAGCCGCCACATACTCCGACTCGCAGCTCGACAGAGCCACGACCTTCTGCTTGAGTGACTGCCAGGTCACTGGGCTGCACCCGAGGAAGTACAGGGTGCCCGACGTACTCTTGCGCGAGTCGACGTCGCCCGCCAGGTCGCTGTCGCTGTAGCCGACCAGGCGCGGTGCACCTTCTCTCCTCCCATACCTACACCCGAGTCGCTGAGACCCGGCGATGTAGCGTAGGATGTGCCTTCACAGCCGCGAGGTGCTCCAGAGTTGGAGCCTCCATGAACCTCGATACGAACCCGACTGCGAAGGTCAGGTCCGGCCTCGTGTGCACCAAGTACCTGAGGCTCCCGACGATGCTCCGATACTCGGTCGCATCTGTCGCGGGTGCCGTGCTGCACTTGGACAGCTTGAAGCGTGGCTCCATGGGTGCGTGGACGGGGTTGCACCCGCCCATCCCCGCCTTCTCGAGCAGCTTCAGGGCATAGGCACCCTGCGAGATATCGATCCCGCTGGGTCCTTGTCGAACCTCGATGCCAAGGTAGTAGCTTAGCAACCCGAGATCGGACATCTGGAATAGGCTCCGCATCTCCAGCTTGAATCTGTCGATGTCGCTGGAATCCGAGCCTGTGATCACCAAGTCGTCGACGTAGACACCGACTAAGAGCCGGCTCGGAGTCGCTCCTCGCGCGTACATGCCATGCTCCGACTCGCACCTTGCGAAGCCGAGCGTGACGAGGCATGCATCGAGCTTGGTGTTCCATGCCCTTGGCGCCTGCTTGAGGCCGTAGAGCGCCTTGCTGAGTCGAAGCACCAGGTGCTCCTTCCCCTTTGCAGCGAAGCCGGTTGGCTGCTGCACATACACCTCTTCCTCCAACTCGCCGTTGAGGAAGGCTGACTTGACGTCCATGTGGTGGACGTCCCACCCCGCACTCGCCGCCACGGCTAGCAGTAGCCTGACGGACTCGAGACGGGCCACGGGTGCGAAAACCTCGTCGTAGTCGACCCCGTGCCGCTGCACGTAGCCCTTCGCCACCAGGCGAGCCTTGTGCTTAAGGACTGCGCCATGCGCATCCTTCTTCACCTTGTACACCCACTTCAGGCCGATCGCGCGGTGACCTGGTGGTAAGGTGGCCAGCCTCCAAGTCGAATTGGACTCGATGGCCTCCAGCTCCTCTTGCATCGCCTGCCTCCAGCTGGCATGCACCTTCGCCTCATCGAACGAGCCTGGCTCTTCGGAGGCGAGATAGTGGAGCTCCTCGTCCGGCTCAAGGGCCGAACCCACTTCGAGCACGTTCTGCAGAGTGCGGAACCGGTGGTCGAAGCTCATGTCGTCTTTTCCATCGAGCATACCTGAGTACCTCGAGGGTGGCGTGACGAACTCGACGCCTGAGACAGCCGGAGTCGAAATCTCGGCTGTCGGGTGCTCCGGTGTTGTTGGAGAACCAGCTGGGGATGCACTCCCCACTCCAGGAGTTGGCGAGTCTGGAGTCGGCGAGTCGGGTGCTGGACCCGCACTCCCGTCACTCGAAGTTGGTTGCGGCTCGAACACCATGTGCTCAACCGCGAAAGTGTCGACTCCGAAGTGTTCACCGGAGTGTCCGGCGAACTCCAGTCCCAGCTCGCGTTCTCGTCGAACACGGCATCTCGCGTGATGGTCACGCGGTTAGTCACCGGGTCATAGGCCCGATAACCCTTCGTCCCAGGTTGGTACCCGACGAAGATCATCGGCCTGCTCCGGTCGTCGAGCTTCTTCAGCCCGGGGCGCGTCTCTCTGACATGCACCACGCACCCGAACGTGCGCATGAAGCTCACATTCGGCTTGCGGCCATGCCAGGACTCGAACGGCGTCATGCCGTCCACGCTCTTGGTTGGCGACCTGTTCAAGATGAACACGGCCGTCGTCACTGCCTCACCCCAGAATTCTCCGGGTACCTTCTTGGCCTTCAGCAGACTGCGGGCCATGCCCACAATCGTCTGGTTGCGTCGCTCCACGACGCCATTCTGCTGCGGGGAGTACGGAGCCGTCAGGTGACGCTCCATCCCGAGCTCAGCGCAGTATGCTGTGAAGGACCCGGAGGTGAACTCGCCTCCGCGATCCGTGCGCAGCGTGCGCAGCTTGCAGCCTGTTTCTGCTTCGGCTCCCGCCTGGAGTCGAATGATGCGGCTGCGGCCTCGTCCTTCGTCGAGAGAAGGGCGAGCCACATGTACCGCGACAGGTCGTCCACCAGCAGGAGGAAGTACCTCTTCCCACTCGGTGTGGCCGGGGTGATCGGCCCGCAGAGGTCGCCATGGACCAACTCGAGTCGCTCCTTCGCCCGGAACTTCGCTTGCTTTGCGAATGGGGCTCGCCTCTGCTTCCCTGCTAGGCAGGCGTCGCAGAGCTGGTTCACGTGCTCCACCAGAGGGAGGCCACGCACCATCTCGCCCTTCGCCAGTCGGCGCAAGCTGTCGAAGTTGAGGTGCCCGAACCGCGCATGCCAAGTCCACGCCGGGTCGTCGCCAGTGCCCACGACTAGGCACACTGGCTGCGCGACTCGCGCGTGCAGCTTGTACATCCGATTCGGCTCTCGCCTGACCTTGATCAGGAGCTGCCGCTCCCTATCACGCACTCGAAGGATCCCATCCTCGATCAGCACCTGGCAGCCGTTCTCGTCGAACTGGCCCAGGCTGATGATCTGCGTGTTCAGCCGGGGTATGTAGTACACCCCGGTGACGGCCCGATGCTCGCCTGACTTGCAGACGAAGAGCACCGTCCCTTGCCCGCAGATTTCGACTCGCGAGCCATCACCGAACTTTACAGTTCCAATGATGCTTGTGTCGAGTTCCGCGAACGCGGCGCGGTCACCAGTCATGTGATTGGTGGCGCCCGAGTCGAGGTACCAGACGCCCTTCTTGGCGTCCCCCTCTTGCGCCAGGTTCACCTGCGCCTTCTCCTCTAGCATGAGGAGGACCGGCTCCTTGCGAGTCGGGTCAGCCAGCTCCTTGCGAGCTGGCGCAGTCGAGTGCTTTCCACTCGACGAGGGTGTCGAGTCCTTGCGACCCGACACTCCCGGCTGCTGGAGCCGGGTGGCCAACTCCTCCCGAGTTGCCATGGTCAGCTCCTCCTGAGCCAACGCAGTCGAGTGCTCTCCACTCGACGAAGTTATCGGGTGCTCTCCACCCGACGAGGCTGTCGAGTCCTCCTGACTCGACACTCCCGGATCCTTGCGACCCGAGACGGCCGACTCCTCTCGAGTCGCCGAGCCCAGCTCCTCCCGAGCTGGGGCAGTCGAGTGCTTGCCACTCGACGATCCTGCCGAGTCCTCCTGACTCGACGATGCTGTCGACTCCTCCTGAGTCGACATGTCCCACTCCGCGATCCACTGGATCGGCGCGAGTTCCTTCGGAGGAGTCGACGATCCCTCCGACTCTGCCACCGGTCGAGACAAGGGTGCCGCCTCCGAGGTGCTCGACTCCGCCTGGCGAGTCGAAGCAGGGAGCTGTGGGGCAGTCGCGATGGTGCAGGTCTCCATCATGAGGAGTGCGCTGTCATCCTCATCGTCTCCGCCACGGACGAGGTGTGCTTCTGCACCCTCTGCGCGCACGAGGTGTGCTTCCTCGCGCTTCTTCTTGCGGCAGTCCCGCACCCAATGGCCGGCGACTCCGCAGTACCTGCACGTGTCTTTCGACGTGCCAGGGTTCCCAGCTCCACGAGCTGAGTTGCCTCTACCGCGACCGCGCGGCTTGCCGCCGCCGCGTCCGGTATGGCTGGAGGATCCACCTCCATCCTGCAGGCGCATCCGAGAGAACCACTCCTCCTCCGTGAGGAGTAGTTTCCCAGCCTGCTTGGCCTCCGGCTTCTCCGCCTCATGTCGCTCCTCAGCCGTTTTGAGGCGGCCGATGAGCTCCTCCATGGGGAGCTTGTCGAGGTCGAGCAGAGTCTCGATTGAGCATGCCATCTGCGAGAACCTCGTGGGAACGACCGAGAGAAACTTACGGATTGTGTCTGGCTCGGTGATGGTGACGCCGAGCACCCCAAGCTGCGACACGAGTGACGACATCCGCATGGCGAAGTCGTCGATGTTCTCGCCGTCGCCGAACTTGATGGCCTCGTACTGCTTCTTGAGCGCAGTCGCCTTCGCCTCCCGGACACGGGTATCTCCGACCCGCATCGTCTTGATCGCCTCCCACGCCTCCTTGGCCGTCGCCTTCGACGCCAGTGTGGAGATCATCTCCGGCGGAACGGCGAGCAGCACGTACTCGAGTGCTGCCCGGTCCGTCTCGCGCTCCTCCGTGCCATCGTGCACGGCGGACCAAACACGGCGTGCCTCAAGCTTCACTTGCATGAGCAGCGCCCAGTCCGCGTAGTTTGACCGCGTGAGCAGCGGCCACGAACTACCGGCCTCCCGCACAACACGCTGGACTGCCAGCGTGCTCGCGGCCTCCTTCACCTCCGCCGGTAAGAGCGCCTTTCCGTCGCCCATCTCCGGTGAGATCTCTCAAGAACTCAGCTCTGATACCAATTGTTGCCCGTGAGATCTTTTCGCTCGAGAGAGAGAGAGGGGGAGTGTGTGCCAAAGAAATGGTTTGCCTCAATTTTCCCTTTTTCTATTCATGGGGTATTTATAGGGTAAACACTATTCCTACAAATATCTGGCTAGATATTTCCAGCCATCGTGGCGAACCCATCCACACAGGGACAGGTGTCACACCACTACGCGCGGGCCACACAGGTGTCCAGGACACCTGTGCTTCTAGAACCTCCTAGCAGATTCCAGACCGCCAACACCCGCGCTGACGTGTCCACGAGCAGGAGTCGACAGGCCGACTCCGTCACTCGACACTTCCTCGGGTAGGAGTCGAGAGTTCGACTCCACGTACCCGGACACTACCTCCAGTCAGAACAACCTCCGACTGGGCTACCTACTCTAGTCCTCCTGACTCGAGAGATGATCGAGTCCTCCTGACTCGAACACTCGGGTTCTCCTGACCCGAAGTCACTCGAGTGACAATCCACTCGAGTCGACTAGGAACACAAGCCTATTCTAACACATATGATATCTATTCAAATCCCTGGAACAGCACAGCTATTAGTAAGTGTACAGACGATACAAGAGCTTACACGATCAGGACAGGTGCACAAGTTTGCACGTCTCCAAGCTCCGGTCCGTCGTCTCGTCCAAAGGGAGAACCACCGAGGACGATCCTTCATAGTTTCTATCAAAGTCACAATCATATTTGGCAACACCGGCTTCATGCATCTGGTGCCTCCACAGCACCCGTAGCTGCTCTGCGACTTCCTTCATCGTTGGTCTGTCGTCTCCTCTCACGTTCAAACAGTGCACAGCGAGTATGGCGAGCTTCTCAATAACCACCATGACTGCAGCATCCTCCACAATTTCAGAGTCAGCATTGTCTGGTGCTTGTTCTTGTGAAACACCAAGAGGAAACTGTGGGCCAGGGACTTCTTTTCTTTGGAGGAGTCATCGGCGTAGAGAGCTCCCTTCCTAGTCATCAGCTCGAGGAGAACGACCCCGAAGCTGTAGACGTCACTCTTGTCGGTAAGGAGGTGGCTGATAAAGCTCTCAGGGTCGAGGTAGCCGAGGGTTCCCTGGACGAGCATGATGAACTCGCTTCCGTGAGCGCCGATGCACCAAAGTCTGCAACCTTGGCGTTGTGCTGATCATCCAGCAGGATGTTGGCAGATTTGACATCCCCATGTAGGATCATGCCAGATGTCGATGAGTGCAAGTAAGCAAGAGCTTCTGCTGATTGAGTGGCAATC
Source organism: Poa pratensis (assembly GCA_947311845.1). Lineage (NCBI taxonomy): Eukaryota > Viridiplantae > Streptophyta > Magnoliopsida > Poales > Poaceae > Poa > Poa pratensis. The sequence goes on along the minus strand of CAMZMU010000085.1, from coordinate 3,316,108 downwards.
TTCAGGCGAAGGTCTAACGGAATTGGTGGCAGATTGCAATCAGCACTGCCATGAAGAAACTCATATAGTGTTCCGTTGGAGACGAACTCGTAGACCAACATCGGGACATCTATGTCCAGGCAACAGCCTAGTAGCCAACAAGAATATGAACTGGAGCGTGTATAGAGGGAGATAATATGGTAATTTATTCCCACGATCCGTTCTTACGGTGCTCCCCTTCACCTTCCACGCCGGCCGCCGCTCCATTTTCTCCTCGCTTAAGTTACTACTCCAACCTCGACATCGTTCTGACTTCTGAGCTGGCACGCAGAGAGAAGGGATGTGGCTTTCATCGTTGTGGTGGAATTCGTTATGTTTGGATGGAGTAACAATTCACAGCTATATCACGAATTACCTGACTTTCGCCGAGTACCACGTCGAGACGAATTGCCATGGACAATGTTGGCAGATGGATCATATGTAGTACTAGTATCTCAGGAATCTCACAACTGAAACTGATGCCCAGCCAGTTGCTCCAGGACCAGCAGTCCAGCACCAACTATCTGTTTCTAGTGGAAAATGTCTATCTCTTTTCTTTCTCGATTCAGAAAATTGAAATATGCAACTCTTTAAGTGACCAGCTAAACGACCTCTACTCGAATTAGGTTCATTGGCACAAAACAATAACAGAAGCTCCACACAAATCATAACGTATACTCGTAGTCCACATGCATAGATAGTTGTCAATACGCAAATACATTGATGTCATAAGTTATAGTCAATCATACAGATTAAACAGCCAACTGATTCAGAAATACAACCGAACTCCAATATATCACAACGGAATCTTCCTGGCTAGTTGCAAATGTTCAAACACACCTTCTGCCACTTAGCTCTATCGAAAGTCCCGTCTTGCTCGTCGCGACAAGGGACCAAGCAACAGTAACAGTTACCTCAGCATCACCAAGGGCACATTTCTTCTGGCTTATGTTGCAAACTTTGGGATAGAAAGAGACGCAAGTTTCCGCGGCGATAGCACCAGTTTTGGAGTAGGCTTTTATGACAACATCCAACCTTCCTTCACCTTCTATAGAAACAACTTGCCTCAACAGATGTACATGACCACTTTCACCTTTCAGCAGTGCTCTATCTTCTGACTCAATCAGCACAATCTCGCTGGATGATGAAGTATCGATTTGACGACTGATTCGACCATCGGTGACCATAACTCTTCCTGATAGTGGGGTGCAAGCAACTAGGCCGCCATATTTGAAAGGCCATGATCCATCGTCTTTGGCAACCTGGACACCCAAGATGGTGGCCTGGACCGTTTGTTTAACTGGCTGCAAGCACAGCTCTAGCGTGCACAAGGCATTGTTGAAGCAAATGGTAGACACGCCGGGACCGTTCCATCCCGTGTAACAGCGTGCAAGACTCATCAACGCTTTGTCCTGAGAGCCTTTTACTCTTAGTTCGATTTCAATCCAAGCCTTGTCTGTAAGAACGATTGCACGGGACGGACCAATCAAGTGCAGAAAAGGATCCTGCAAGTAAATCACCCATCAATCACCAACGTGCATGCAATTAAAAAAGATGTACAGAAAGAAAGTCAAGATAGTAGCAGCATACTTACATTCTGTTTCAGTTCTTGGGCCTTGCTGCTATCGCGAAAGAAGAGGATGTTTCGGTTGCGATCCACCGTGTCTCGGACAGCAACCACGCCATACACAGACAATGGCAACTCGAGGCCACCAGCAAGTGGAGTGAGTTTGATGGAGATGATCTGCAAGGTTTCTGGGGTGTAACAGTCACTGCTGAATGGGCTGCGTCCAGGCGTGTAGTGTGTAAACTGCATTGAACTCAGAACCGCTGCACCCAAGAAAATGGAGCGTGTGTTAAAATTAACATGCATGAACTAACACTACCAGATAAGCAGAAAATATTGAGGGTTCATTCATTAATTGGTTTTCTCACATGGTTCTGTGAATAAACCACAGGTCTTCCCGCGTTTATATTCCCAGAGTCTGCGGTATGAGGCGTATGTCTCTGCCTCGGCAGCCATCTCCACCTCGACGGCCGTCTTCTTGGCCTCCTTGTCTGATTCGACCTCATTGGTACCCTCACTCCTCCCGTCGTCGTCTTCATCATCGCCGCCAGCTTGATCCAACATGTTGGACACATCTTTGAGCAGCCGCAAGGTCTCCTTATCCATCTTCCTGCTCTTCTTCTTGGCCAAATTGTCTCGGATGTGCAGCAAGGCACTCTGTGTCTCCGCATACGGCTGTGCCTCCATCATCATCTCGAGATAGCTCTTCCCCGCTGAATCCTCACTCCTCTTGCTGCTGCTCTCTGGAAGCTTCTCGTGGTCGTGGCCGATGAAGAGCAAAGGTTTCATTGCCGCCGCCCTCTCTGCGTTATGTCTCATCAGTTTCTCCCGATATTCAGGCCGCATACTTGAGTAAAATTCCGGCACCGGCTCCTCCCCATGTTGCTTCATCTCAGATCTCTCTCCCGACTCCTCCTCGGCTTCCTTCTTCAGCGCTTCAGACATAGGCTCCGGACTGGTCGCCTCTCTGCATCTGCCAACCTGCACGACAATTGCAAAATAAAATAAAATTGACAACTCAATTGCAAGATTCTTGCATCATACAGGTAACAGGTTCGCAGATGCTTGAGAATCAGAGAATGATTAGGGAGGAGGGGAATGGTGGAGAGGAGGTGCTGGCTGCTCACCTTGGCGTGAAGGGCAGGGAGGAACGGAGGCGCTCAGCAGGGCCACGGCGGTGGCGGCGTCGGTGCAGGCGCCGGCGTTGACGACCCCGTGAGACGACGGACGGCGTTGATGGCCTAGAGGAGGATTGAAGAAGGTCTCGTCGGCGGTGATGGTGCAGGGCGGCGGCGACGGCGGTGGCGGCGACGAAGAAACCCTCGGACTCGGGAGGGAGCCGCCGCGTGTGGTGCTGCTGAAGGGGTGGGTGGGCCGTGGGCTCAATCCATTCGATCTGAAGCCGCACCGCACCGGCCCAGACCGTATTATTTGGGCTCGACCCGCACCCGCAATTGCTATATATCGCTCTATGCGACTCCTAGCTCTGACTCGCCTACAGGCAGCAGTTCGTGGTCCGGCCCAGCTATTCCCTCGCTCAAACAATTCTCAGGGCTCTCTGGTAAGTGTGTCCGTACTTCTTTCTCTTTTCCTTACTTTATTTTTTCTTTCTAACCTTGTTTTTATGTGTATTTGGTTTTCAATTATTTTCAGATTAAAAATGCCCTTTTACGTTTTTATTTCCTTTTTTGCCTTTTTCATAGTAGAGCACCTAGCAAAGCATTATCCCAATTGTTATCACTTCAGCGTCATAGTCATCAACTCCAATTATCCCAATTGTTATCACTTCAGAGTCTCGAGTTCCGGACAATAACAGGTGCGTACAACTTGTATATATGATCCAACATAATAATAAATAATTATACTTACATAACATAACATATTCAGATCCGAAATCATGACGCTCGGGCCCTAAGTGTCAAGCATTAAGCACACCATGTTGCAACAACGATAATAACCACACACAACGGATACTAGGCACCATGTCCTAAAAATCTGACATTTATTACATGAACAATCTCTTCCAATCCCTGCCATCTCCTTCGGTGTATAACGGGGAATTACTCACACATGGATGGGGGAAACATGCATGATCAATGGAGAGGCGGTGGTAATGAAAACGGCGATGATCTCCTCCAAGTTCTAGTCTCGGCAAAGTGCCAGAACAAGAATTGCTGATCCCCGAACTAGAGTTTTCGGTGGTAGCGGAGCTCAAAAAAGTTTCTCGTAAAATCCTCTCTCGTTCGAGAGTTTAGGTCAACCCAAATAAGTAGTCCAAAGCGCGCCATCATACGGACTCTATGGCGGCCAGGTGAAACCCAGGCGCGGCCCCACCTCTGGTCGCGCCTGATGGTCGTCTGGGGGTGTGGGGCCCTCCTACAGCTCCCTTCGGGCTCCGTGGGTTTTCTGTCAAAATAGAACTTTCTCAGATTTTTCCAAGAACTTTGATTCTGAACATAAGTAAGACACAAAGACAATTCTGCTGAAAACAACGCTAGTCCGTATTAGTTCGATTCAAATCATGCAAAATAGAGGAAAAAGAACAACATAAGTGTTTGGAAAGTTGATACGTCTTATATGTATCATACATCTTGTTAATAAGTTAGTTCCAGAATATGCATAAAAATGATATAAACCATAAATAAACAAGTAGCATTTGATATAAAACAAACATGTGATATCAAAAATTATAAATATGTTTGAGATGTATCAGTCACATTTTAGGCAGATGGTTTGATTGTCAAGGACTGAAATTTTCTCTTTAGATGCACTAGATCATACGAAAAAATCATCAGGTTAATGGACTAACACATTGCATAAAGAAATTAAAGCAACACGATATTAGATGGGGTCCACTTTCTACCATTCTTTCTCCATTTTTCCACGGGCCTCCCGATTTGCACCGATTTCTACAATCATTTGTATTTATTTTCACCTGATAAAGGACGTTTTATTAATATCATAAGTTAATATTACGCTGATACAACAAACAAGAATTTACACCAGGCCTAGGATGCTTTCATGCATACAACCACACAAACAAAATAAAAAACAACAAGAAAATAAAGTGGAAAACTTGTAGCACCGTCTAAGGCGATGGAGGGCGATGCTTCATATTAGTGGCCTAACTTCTTCTCCAGTGGAGGTGGTAGAGACCGCTGACGTTATGAATATTTCTAAACAAAGTAATTATAAAATTTTGATAAGGTACATTGAGTTGCTACCAAACGGCTAGCCACGAGCTGAAGTTCAAAAAAAGACATTCGCTTCAGAAAAAAATCTTACCAACTGAACATTGCATAGATGCGTGGTGAAATATTCATAGTAAAAATTCGAAGTAATGTACACGCAAACTAAACCATCTCAAAAGAAATTAGCAAAAGCAAGCCAAATTGGTCAGCAAACAGAGATAGCTCAGTCAGATCAATCACGAGATAAGCACAGAACAAACATATTTCATCAGATTTGTCCCATGATTTTGAGCATTCGAGGCATACTGACAAAGTACTGAAACTTAAAAATGGTCTGACACTGAAATTAGCTGAGGTAGATTATTCAGAACCGAAATGGCAAAGAGTTTCAGCTTGTCTGATACTGCAAGACATTCATTCTGCATAACATTCCTGTGCCAAAAAGAAGAACATGCAGTTGACCAATCATCTACACGGTGATGACTTGAACCTAATATGAGCATGGCAAGGAACTGAACATATTCGCGGTCCAGGCCACCGGGATGCATATATTTTTCAGCCTGACAAAGAACTGGAAACAATGCTGTAAAGAAAACAAAGTTCACAACACCAAACTAAGTTTCATAACTTCTACTTGCTAGTTTCTTGTGCTATGTTTAGCTAATTTGAGATGTTGAGCTATGCAACATATATAACTATTATTATGGTCTACGTGTGTTCAAACGTGGACATATTTGTACTGCATTTTTACAAACTACAGGAACTGTTTACTTGAATACAACTTTAGGAAATCAGTAATAACCTGAAGAAGAAAATCTAGCAGTAGCCCCTGGTAAACTACTGAAACTTAACCGAGCAGTCAACATTTCTGGCATATAATCGAACTTAACTAAGGCTAGTTCATGAGTCAAAAACCGAAATATCAGAGTTTCAATCAGCTTGATCGATCCTTTGTAAGACAATGGAGCTGCATAATATTCCACAATGGTACAAAAAAAAGCAGAGAAATGCAGTTGTTCAATCATCTACAAAAATATGACAATAACAAACTATAATGCATATATGCACGAAGAACATATAGATCGAGCAATCCATCTTAGGCTCCGTTTGGTTCAACTTCCACGACCTGCTTCTGCTGTGTAAAAGCAGAAAGCTAACCAAAGGGGTTCAAAACCAAAGCAGATTCCACGAAGCAGGTAGATTTGGTAGTGTAATTTCCACAGCAGTCAGACCCCTGCTTCTACTGCGGTGAGTTTAGAAGTTGGTGGAAAATTACCCACCATGCCACTGGTAAGTGGCGTACCGGTTCGATTAACTTTTATTTTGACCCGTGCGACCCCAGCTACTCGCCGCATCGGGACAGGTGAAGAAATCTGCATCGCGACGACACAAGGCCTTACTAGCCGGCGGCGCCCCACTCCGGCAGCGCGCCTACTCTTCTCCTCCGCATCTTTCTGCCTGACGCGTCGTTCTCCTCCGCTTGCCCATGACAGACAGCTCCTGCCGGCCTTCTCCCCGACTCCGCGCTAAACGCCGCGGACGGATCTTGCCGGTCCTCTCTGGCTCCTCCCGCCCACGACGCCTCCGGCCGATTTCCTCTAACATGTCAGCCGCGGACGGCCGCTTTCCTCCACCGCATCCCTGTGTCCCATTCGTTAGACCTGTTAACCGTATGTAATTATTTTTTTAGACATGTTCACTGGTTGGACACATACGGCTGTGTGCTAGCTAAGTTCAAATCATATCATATCTGGTTATAATATACAGTAGTATCATATATCATAGATGCGAAGAACCTAGTATGGAGTTTTGGGCTAAGTTTCGGAGGTTTCCGGCGAGGTCCGGGCAGCTCACATGAGCTCCCGAATGGCTCCGATGAGGTATCATGAGGTTCTGGGGTGGCTATGATGATCTCCGGCGAGGTTCCGACGAGGTCCAGCCAATTCCGGCAAGAGTCCGGTGATGATCTCCGGCGAGGCGTTCCGGCAAGGTGTTCCAGCAGCCATGGATGTCCCGCGCAACAGAGCTCCGGTGAGGCACGACGGTCTGGCGAACTCCGACGAGGTTCCGGGGAACTCGGGAGATACTGGTCAGGGCTAACTTCGGCGACGGTCCGGCAATACCAAAGTAGCCAGAGGCGTTCCAGCGCGACTCCGGCAAGGTCCGGCATCTCTTTCCCTATTTCCGGCGAGGTTTCGACGAATTCTGACCAACTCCGGCGAGGGTCCGGCGATATCAAGGTGGCCGGAGGCGGTTCGGCGCGACTCCGGCAATGTCCAGCGTGTCTTCCCCTATCTCCGGCAAGGTTTCAGCGAGGTCCGGCCAACTCCGGCGAGGGTCCGGCGATATCAAGGTGGCCGGAGGTGGTCCGGCGTGGTGGCCCGGCGAGGCGTACAACTCTGGCTAGAAATTCCGACGGCTCTCCCACGGTATTAGTGGTATTAAAGATGATTCGAATAAAATTCACAATTTCACAGTTGCTTCAGCCAAATGACTTTCAACTTTCCCACAGTTCTCATCTCACAGCGGGTTTTTCACAGCTCACAGTTCACAGCAGCTTTTTTGAAATCCACAGCTGAACCAAACACACCCTTAGGATCATCTGCAGCTCAATTAAAACCTTAACATAACAGAAACAGTTTGACGATCCGTAAACGCAGTTTGGGGGCAGCCATGCCGCACCAGACACACATGTTTCAGACGAGATCTCTCCAGCTGAACAACATTCCATACACGCATGCAAGGAGACATTGAGAATACAAGTTCAGGAGAGTAATCTACAACCGAACAGACGTCCATGCCTTAGTGCCTTACCACACACTTGGGTTTCAAACAAAATCATCCAACTTGAGAAGATTCAGAGTAACAGTTCAAAGCAATTTGTGAGCACAAACGGAGCCATCATAGCAGTAATTGATGCATGCACAACAAAATTAGCAAATGCAGGATACAATGCGTTTAAGAACAGAGCAACAACCCGCAGATATATTTCATCAAATTCATTCCAAGGTTTTTGATCATTCAAGCCAACAACCATTCGATGGGTGCCACAAGACACAATCACTCCAACGATCGGAACCACTACTAGGTACGATCCTTGCTACTCCTCTGTTTTTATTTACTTCGCGTTCTAGGTTTAGTCAAAGTCAAATTTTGTTAAGTTTGACCAAAGATTTTGAAAAAAATACCAACATGCACAACGTATGATCTATATGAATAGAATCGCCATAAAGTGTACTTTCATAATAGATGCATTTGGTATTATATATGTTGATGTTTTTTCCTATAATTTTGGTCAAACTTGACAAAATTTGACTTTGACTAATCCCAGAACGCGAAGTAAATAAAAACGGAGGGAGTACTAGCTAGAAACAAAAGAGAGCGAGCTAAAACGACGATCAAGACGATGACTCACGCACGCATCTTGGGGGAGGCGCAGTCGAAGGGTCCCCGAAGCCTGCGCAGCTGGTGGCGTTGTTCATGTCGGCGGCGGAGGCGACGGCGACGGAGGCGGCGAGGCTGGCGAGGTGGATGCGCGGGAACAGGACGTAGAGTCCGTGGACGGCGACGCGTGAGTTGACCACGACGTCGGGGTCCTTGATGGGCATGTAGTTGATGCGGACGTCGTCGTGGGAGGCGTGGGTGACGACGAGGCTCTGGCCCTCGCCGGCCATGGTGGGGAGGATGGCGCCGGGGCGGAGGCGGCGGAGGTCGGCGCGGGTGAGGCGGTGGTCGGGGACGACGTGGAAGCGCACCGCGGAGACGTACTCGTGTCCCCCGTCGACGAAGATGCCCTGGTCGTCGAGCGCGAAGAGCGTGACGTTGCCGAACCTCTCGAGCTCGGCGAACTTGACCCGCATGGCGAGCGCGACGAAGCCGTACCCGCCGTCGCGGAGGCGCGCGATGGCGTCCCGGAGCATGACGCGCACGACGGACGCCGCGGCCTCCGCGGCGGAGAGCCCGGCGGTGCGGGAGCGCGGGACGGAGTCGAAGCAGGAGTGGGTTAGCGGGCGCAGGAAGCCGTGGAGGCCGTGGACGACGTAGCGGCCGTCGTGGTAGAGCTCGGGGTAGGAGACCTCGACGCCGTCGGCATAGATCCTGGCGTAGCGGACGCCGAAGGGGCCCCGCTCGGTGGCGATCTGGAGGCAGAGGCCGACGGAGGCGGAGGGGATCTTCATGGTGGCCGCGGAGGCGAGCTCGGAGTAGGGGTAGTAGCCCATGGCGATGTGCTGCACGAGGAGGTGCGCGCGCGAGCACATGGGGCAGGAGGCCTGGAGGAAGGCGTCGGGCGCCGCGAAGACGGTGATCGCCCCGGGACAGCGCGCGAGCGGCGGCGCGTCGGCGAGCAGCGGCGCCGCCTGCGCCATCTCGTTGTACCCGAGCGAGGTGAGCACCCGCGAGAGCTGCTGCAGCCCCTGGTCGGCGTCGCTGGACCCCGCGTCGACGGACCCGGCTTGCACGGGACGAGGCCCCGATGTCGCCGCCGTGGCAGGGATGAGCGGTAGAACCGTCGTCGTCGTCGTTGCAGCGGGCTCGGGCGTCGTCGTCGTCGTTGCGGCGGGCTCGGGCGTCGTCGTCGTCGTCGTGGCAGCCTCGGACCCCTCCTGCGGGAGCGGCTGCGGCTGGGAGACCACCAGATCCGGCTGCTGCACCGCGTCGTCGAGCGTGGGGGGAGGCGGGGGTGGCACGAGGAGGGTCGTCGCAGCCTCGGGCCCGTCCTGCGGCAGCGGGAGCTGGGAGGCCAGATCCGGCTACTGGGCCTCGTCGAGCGTGGGAGGCGGGGGTGGCGCCAGCGTGGGAGGTGGCAGGAGCGTCTCGGCGCTGAGCTCGGCCTGCGCGTCGGCGACGAAGGGGTCTTCGAGCAGCTGCAGGGACTGCTGCTGGGTGTCGAGGTGGTTCTGGTGCATGGAGGGGCGCGGCGGTGGGGACGTACGGGGTGGAAGTGCGCGGTGGCCGTGCTGTGGCGGTGGCGGTGGGCGCGGGGGTCCGGCGAGTGGGCGGCGGCGCAGAGGAGGGTGGGGGTGAGAACTAGCAGGAGGAGGAGGTGGTGGAGAGCCATGGCTGCCTCTGCTCTCGGAATGGGGACGGAGCGGCGGGGTGAGACGGGGTTATAAAGCTGGCGAGAGCAGGGGTGGGACCCGAACGGATGCTTTTCTGCGTTGCTGGCCACGGCCGTCGCGCGAGCGCAAGCTTGCGGGAGAAGCCATGCATCATCCCATTGTTTTACCGCAGGCTGGAAAATTTGAAACCACTGTAAAAGTAAAAGTAAAACTTCAGGATGGGAATGGGCCGGGTCGACTCGCCGGGTCGCCGACCCGACCCAAAAAATTGAGGCCAATGGGTCAAGTGGGTCGGCCTCAAACAAGATTTGGGTCAACAGGGCCGGCCCTGGGTGACCCGTTGGGTCGGTCGGGTCGACCCACCTTATAGTCTCATGTCTCATAATAGTTGCGATATATAGCACGTCGACGTTGTCGTAGACCCGATCTTACGACAAACGATAAATTTCAGCTAACTCTTTGCAAGGTAAAGCACACATGCATGCATCGGTAGACATTTTATCGATTTCCAGGAGATACACATATGGGACTTTGCTACTTTATGCTAGTATATATGCATAGATAGCACCCGATACTTCTTAATTCTTTCCCTAGTCCGATTGTATCAAACCATGCCTAATTTAACTTCGTGCTTGTTCGCTGAATAAAGTAAAGCTCTAATTTGGGTCGACCCAAAATACCCATCGGGTCAGCGAGGCCACTAACTATTCTTTTATGGGTCGACCCATGGCCTCGCAAATTGGCCCTAGGGCCGCAGGGGCCAGGTCCAAGGCCAGGGCCGGGTCGGCCCATTCCCATCCTTAAGTAAAAGTTATTAAAAGTAAAAAAGGTAAAACCGTGAGCATTTGTTTGCCATTCATTAGCACAGCTTGTTCGTTCGTTCGTACTGCCTGCCATAATCGTCCCACGAGTAAAATTACAGTCCCATAGGCCAGGTGGGTGTTATTTGAGGCCGCGCTTCGGATCGGCTTGTTACCGTCTTTATTTACCTTTTGCAATCAGTGCTACCGGATCGAAATTCACAAGGTTATTTATCACGCCCGTGCATAGGGTGGATGCATCATCCTACTTCTGGGTTTCAACGAGGCGCGCGTTGCCGGCGCCCCGCTTGTATTGGGACGCGTCGGCAACTTTTTTTTTGCTATTGGGCGCCGCTGGGGGTTAATTTGCTGCCGGCGCGTCACCCTGACAACATTCTTTTTCCCTTACACATCTGCCCAATCATCATATCAAAATATCTCCCCTCTTCGGGCATGATACCAAAGCAGTATTATCACAAATCTCTAAAAATGAAGTAGCATAGAAACATGAAGAAATTAGATCATTTCCAACCAGATAAGGCAAATTTGACCACTCATTTTTTTCCACGGACACTACCGAAACTCTCTGGTCTTTGGACCCTCATTTGTATGTGCGGGTAGACATGTCCCCTAAAAAGGCATGTTCACTCTTGCATGTGATTCGTGAAGAAGCAGAGGAAAAAAGGAAAAATAAATAGCAAAGAAAGAGTTAAATTGGTCTGAGGTGATCATGGGGTTGTACAGACACGTCCGGCCACCCTCATATTTACCTCATATACTGAGGCAAACGACAAGCCGTTGGCACATTGCAGTTACAACATTTTTTTCGCTCTGCGGCACAGGGCAGGCGTGGCCGCGTGCACAAGGAAACAAGCTCCGAGATTTTCCACAGGCCCAGGCCAGGCGGGAACCTCCGTCCTCTGCCACATCTGTCGGGTAACCGCCTGACCCCAACCATGCATGGTTCCGTCAGCAATGTTCCCGCGCCAAGCCCGTTGCCCCGCCGCTGCAGATCCCACTGACGGCCATCTTCCTTCGTGTTCGAAACGGATTTCCCGGTGTCTCTATCTTGTTCCTTTCCTAACTGGATCAATTGATTCGTACGTAGGATTTACGGTCTTCGAAGCTTTTCCTAATTCTTGTTACTTTGTACTCCGTAGGAGGAAATATCCATCTACCCAAAAATCTCTGGCTTAACTTCTATTGTTTTGGCTAGACAAATATCGTATGTGCTACTCCATCCTTACCGCTCGTAAATAAAATACTTTGTAAAGATTCTAATACGGATGTGTGTGTAGAGCGTACATTCACTCATTGTAAAGTTTCGTGACGCCCCGACCATCCCTCTACTTTTCAGAGGCATCATCTTATTAAGAAAAATGATTTGTGTCGATCGACTTGTCCAATTGATTAATCGATAGATTTATCTTGGGGCGTCGTCTACCCGCTCTCGTGAGCGACTCGTTTTCTGATGTCTCCACCTTCTACTCCTCCTTCTTGGCATGTCCACCCGCTCTCAGGAGAAGACATGGCCGGGACACCGGAATTCATCGTCGACGAGCTCTGGATGGCAAGGCCAGTGCTCCAAATCAAGATCACTTTGATAGCAATTCACTTCGGTACCTTATTGAACCGCCTAGGGCCACTTTGATAACAATATTCGCCTTTTATAAATACAGCAACCAAAATGAATTATATGGAGAAATTCAGTGAAAGGTTTTGACTAATGTTACTCAAGAAGTAAAGAAGTTTGGCAGTGCAACGCCAGGGGTTTTAATGCAAAACTCACTACTACCGCCGTCGAAACCAGTTCGTCGCACCATCTTGACCTCCCCCCTCGTTTTTCCGTTCATCTCCCGTCTCGCTGCCGGCCGGGGTCTCGCTCCGGCAAACCCGACCCAACCCAATGGCAGCCGCCGTCCCAAACGGACACCCCGCCGCCGCCGCCGTCGACGGCACGCTCGCGTCCTCGCTGGTGTTCCTGGGCACGGGCTGCTCGAGCGCCGTCCCCAACGCGCGGTGCCTGATCCAGCGCCCCGACCCGCCCTGCGCCGTCTGCTCCCAGTCCCTCTCCGTGCCCCCGGAGCTAAACCCCAACTACAGGTACCGCCTCCCAATCCTCCCTCCTCCCTTATCTACGTCCTCGGTACCGAGATGCTGCCGGCGTGCGGCGACGCGGGGGTGCCGGCGCCGATCCGGGACGGGCTTTAGGCTGGGTCGTGTATGTGAATCGCGTGCGGATCGATCAAGCATTTCTCCGGGCGAGTAGGGGCCGCCTGGATCTGAGAGTCGCGTACGAATCAAGTATTAATAATCATGCTAATTTGGCGATGCGGATAGTTAGCCGTGTTCCGTGCTTCAGAAATGGGCGCTTCTGCTCTGCGTGATGTCGCTTATGGATCTGTAGGTGGTGCATCTTTGTGGCATGCAGTGTAAATTTTGAGATATAGGAGCATTTTAGCAGTAGCTGTGTGTGATCATGTGATTGAGAAAAAAATATTAGGATGTGCTGGACTGTATGGTTATAATGCTCTGAAGTCTGAACAGTTTTTAGTTCCATAAACTGACACTGGAGTATTGTGCTGTGGTTGTGTAATAGTAACACTAACCTAGCTGAAGGGGATATATGTTAGAGTTTATAAATGACTGGATTCACAGGTGATGCAGTTTTTCATTTTCCCTGCAAAAAAAGTACAGTTGTCATTTAAGGAAATAGCTGGTATAAGATATGGTAGCTTTTTTTTTTTTTGGATTACAACATAAATTTAGTGAGATACTACCTGGTATTGTGTGTTTCATTCAAGCTAGTAGTAAGTATGTCATTTTCTGTCATACAGGGAATACATGAAGTTCAGTAGCAGGGTACTAAATCAGTGCCGTATCTAATGCTATTCATGGGATATTTACATTCAGCACCTAGAACAAGGCGTTCGTGTAGTGTCATGGAAATAGGATCAGTGTTTGATCTGTTTGGTTTAACTTTGACTGTATATTAGAGACGCTACATGTTCTTATGCGACAACCTTTAGGGCTTGCTTGGATTGTTGGTAAAATTTCCGGACCGAAATCTGGCGCGCGCTCCGTATTTTCAGCAGGGCTGGAGTAGGTCCGTGAAATATTCCTGTCGTTTTGCCTAATTAACGCCGAACCAAGCACAATCTTAGGTTTAAAATGTTCTTTTGGAGATGAAAGACACTTTGACAGGATTCTAAACTAGCATCCTGCAACCATGCTCATATATGCATTTGATGTTGTTGGTCAATACCGTCTCTGTGACTAGATCTATGTTCTTGATTGACCTAGGCAGGAGGTTATTCATGTACATTGGGAGCCAAGTCGATTTCGACTTCTTTATTTCACTTCTCCACATTGATGTGTTTGTCTTAATATATAGTTGTTTGACACATTTCTTTCCAAATTTCCGAGTATTAATGCACTCAAGATAGTTCGTAGCTCTATTCATGCTTGTGTATGCATTTTCTAGGACTGGATTGACATTTGGTTTTGTGCAGATGTTGTACTTCTCTTCTGATTGATTATTGCCAAGATGAAGGTGCACACAAGTATATTATAATTGATGTTGGGAAAACATTCCGGGAACAAGTTCTGCGGTGGTTTGTTCACCACAAAATCCCTTGCGTTGATTCTGTGAGTTCTTGATTGTGTTCTGATTATGTTCTTTCTCTCTTCAGCTTATTATCTGATATGGTCTATCGGACAACCAAAAACTGCATTAGTAAGAAAATGCCAATATTGTGTATGCATTAACTTCTTTAATTTATTTATCACAGATTATTCTGACTCATGAGCACGCAGATGCGATCTTGGGTCTTGATGATGTTCGGGTTGTACAGCCATTTAGTCCTACAAATGACATAGATCCCACCCCTATTTATCTCTCCCAGTATGCCATGGACAGGTACTTTAGTTCTGCTGACATTGTTAGACTTTCATGTTTGTCTGTTTTAGGATAGCCTTGTCAATAGTACATGCCATGTACTCTTTAGTTTTGACATGTTATTACTTTGTGATTTATGCTACAGTAAGTATTTTGTCTTTGTATTCTTTATCCCATGTACCTTTATTTTTACTGCCAGTAGGGTTTTAAGTGAGAATTTGCACTATCAAACTCACATACTTAGTTTGGAACAGCATTTCCCAAAAGTTTCCGTACTTGGTGAAAAAGAAACTGAAGGAAGGGGAGGAGGTCAGGCGAGTTGCTCAACTTGACTGGAGAATAATTGAGAGTGATCTTCAGAAACCATTTACTGCCTCAGGGCTAGAGTTTGTTCCTTTGCCGGTAAGAAGTGCATTTTTTCTACCAACTGTTTTTTTTTGTTTCATTCCTTTCTCTTAGTTTTATCTCTCTCTTAGGTGATCCATGGAGAGGACTACATTTGTCTGGGTTTCCTTTTCGGAAGAAAATCTAGAGTTGCTTATATATCCGATGTTTCACGGTTTCCTCCTAGCACGGAAGAAGGTATACCTTTCCCTCCTAATGCTACTCAGCCAGCTGCGTTTTGTAATCAGTTCTGTGCTGTCACAGTGGATGTGCTGATTGTTTGCGTTTCGGAACAGATTTCCCTCGACAAGAGATCATATTGCACTATTCATTTAATATATATTTTGGCCAAAATGAAATCCACGAGAACCATTTTCGGGTGATCAGAAATTCTCTGGGTGGTGCTCGCCGTAACACATTAGGGCTCTTGCAGTAGAAATTGTAGTACAATCTTGATTATGGACCTTTATACTTAATCATATAGTTTGTGAATGAAATATTTATCCATAGGCTTGGCATGAATAAATTGTAAGCTCTATCATCGCTATCACATCCTTCTTCCTCTCTTAGGAATGCACTATTTTCTTTAATACAAGCTGTAATCTGGTAAATCCATTTTGTGTCCTCTCTTGCTTGATTTCATTGTCTAGAAACCTCATTATGGTGTTTATGTAAACTTGCTTTTCAGCAATTTCAAAGTCTGGAGGGGGGCAGCTTGATTTGCTCATCTTGGACTGCCTATACAGGGTTAGTTTCTTAAATTCCTCAGTTCGATGCAGATTTCCCCTTTATAGTTGTTTGTTTATAATGTGGTTCTGGACTACGTTTTAGTCGATCACAATCTCATTGACAGAAGGACAAGAGATATGCTATATCTCATTTTTTCATTCATGACTTCTGGATTTGTTAACCAATTTGTTCAGTTGAACTGTCTTTGCTTGTTATACCTTTTACTTTTCACTTCTGTAAAACAAAGAAACTTTTATCTATCACCATCTTACTAGGGAGGCTGAGTAGTAAAGCAAGTATACCAGCGCTCACGAAAATTCAGAAAATAACCACCAACCAAAAAAGGCCAGTAGATTGCTGCTCCAAAAAATAGCAAGGACACATACATCTCGGAATATCGAGAGGAACATATATACATCAAGGAACCACATTTTGTAACACCCCTATGGAGAAACTACTAATTGCCTTTCCGGAATTCGGATGCTTGAATTTACAAATATATATTGGAATTTGGTTCTCAGACAATGTAATGGGTGAGGCATTTCTTCAGATATTGAAAAATAACAAATATGTTTTGATGCCCATGTTTGAGAAAGTGTTTGCATTGTTCCAAGTATTTTAAATAGCATGCAGTCAGAAGCTGCAAATGCCAAGACTTGGACATATTGTGGTATTGCTTCTATATTTTGACTACAAATATATGGCTGGTTCTCTATGTGATTCCTGATCTTTAGTTACCGTCAGAACCGTTTTTCTCTCTTTGAATAACTGACAGTATTGATAAACTAAAAAGAGAGTTTCCTTAAGAGTCAAGAGCGTGTGACCTTGTACTTAGCCATGTTTGGTTATACCATTTTAATATGTTTTTTTTTTGCGAAACCATTTCAGTATGTGACATATGTATTGGCATTGGGATCTGACATTCTATCTGTGTGAACAGACTGGTTCTCATAATGTGCATCTTTGTTGGGATCAGGTTAGTTTCCTCTTGCGCAACTAAAGGAACCTGAATATTCTCCTCCTTCTTCTTGTTGAAATTCTTGCTCTCCTTTTTTAGCTAATAAATTTGGCCATGCAGACACTAGATGCTCTTAAGAGGATATGCCCCAAACGGGCATTGCTCATTGGGTTGACTCATGAGATGGACCATCACAAGGACAACCAGACATTGGAAGAATGGTCCAGAAGGTAGGCCTTCCGGGCAGGTTGTTTTGCCCGCATGCTCATTCCCCAAATAAGTTTGCATGAACAGCACAAGTTTACTAGTAGCACACTTGCATGAGCTGTAAATTTCTGAAGTGCATGGATTGTAATCTTTGAATGCAGAGAGGGGGTCCATGTGCAGTTAGCCCGTGACGGCTTGCGCGTCTACATTGATCTGTAAATGTGGCAAGGTATGACCTCTATGTGTCGATTCAATGTTTGGTGGAATATAAGTCTGTAAAGGATCAAACGTTCATTCAGTAGTTCATTATCTCCAGTTCGTAGGACCGCTTCTGTTCTGCTTATTGTATCTGCACAATCGTGTTACCTATTTTTTCCAAATCTTCTTCTGTGCTCATTGTAGCCATGCGACTCTGTTTTATTTATTTCCAACTTTTCCCTAATGTTTTTCCTGTAATTCTAGTGCAGGACCTTCGTGGAGCCAGTGACATGTCCCAAGTTTCCAGTTGCTGTTACAATTCAGCCTTTGCCGACAAGAAAACGAAGGATATATCAAATGTTACTTCGCAGAGCCGACTTAGTTCCATGGCCAAACAACAGGCAAATACTGGTTGAATTATTTATGAACTGGTTCAAATGAATAACCCCCCCCCCCCCCCCCAAAAAAACAGAATAACAAGTGAAGAAGTCGCCCGCAGATCATGCCTCTTTTTTTGGTAGTCCCACACTTTAATGCTCTTATTATCATCCGGGGCCTCCCTACACAGGATGCATTTCGATCTTAGTGCAGCAGATAGCAGATGGTGTAACGTACATACGATCTGTTCGCACAAACACTGTCAGAGAATTTCTGGAGCCTCTTGCGCGTGAGCGCATCGGCTGTGTTTGGAACTGTCAAAGTTTAAACGTTCTTGTTGATCTTTCTGACTGGAGAATGTAGCAAATAGAGAATATCAGCTGCAACATCAGTTTTATATACGCTATACATACATCAAATTCCAAACATCATGATCTCTCACACTGAGTATATGAAGTCCGGGTGTTCGCCTGGTACTTATTGCAATGTACAACAACGTAGTTGGATATAAAAGCAACGAAGGTAGTAGCACAGCATGGCATTGTACACAATTGTGTTGTCCAGTACAACAATATGTCACGTTTGAAGGCTAACTCTTCCACTAGATAAGTAATGCATTGCAAGAGTAATTTGTTTTTTTTTTTTACTCTAAAGAACGTAAAACAACTGAATGGTCAGTGGTCACATTGTTGCCTCTCTCTGCAGATTCCCTTTTCCGAACAAGTCTGCATCTTCAGTAAGTACAAAATGTATCGGCCAATTAGCAAAGAAGAAACTATTGTATGCTCTTTTGTGTCATTTACCGTTGGCGGTAAAATGTTAACCGTACATATTTTTTGCACATTAGTAAGTCACATACACTTGAGCGTCTCTTGGCTTGAGTCTGCACAAAAGTTTCACACTACCCCTAAATCCAATAATAATCAGCATAAAGATTGAATTCTAACGGTTCAATTTGTTGGAAGAAATCGAGAGCAACGAGAGACAGACAACAATGAATCGAACTTCTGTGTTCCATTGATAGAATATTGGGTATATATACCCTGGTACAAAGGCGGTTACAAGGGAGCGGTTGCCACAAGTGGAACCGACATAAGCAGGGATTTAACCCATTAATTAAACTAATTAATTAATTCTTAACACTCCCCCTAATCAATGCTTGTGTTTAGAGTGTTCTTCGCGAGGATGTCCTTGTAAAACAATGTCCTTTGTAGATTCTATCATCTTGAAATAGTCTCCTCCAAAAACCCTGTGGGAAAAATATGAGGAGAGTAGTGTGTATGATATGTTGCTAAAACTCCTTTAACCCGGTGGGAAATAAGGAGAAAATGATGCAACATATGATGGTTATTGTCTCTTTGATAACTCATATGGAAAACCTTAAAAGGGAAAACCATAGCGAGTTTAGAGAACAATAAATATGTCTTGTATACTTCCTTTAAAAACCCCGGTGGGGAAAACAGAAGTATGACATATGATGTTTGAAGTTCTCCCCAAAAACCCTTTGGGAAAAATGTGAGGAGAATTGTTTGATATGTTGTTAAAACTCCTTTAAAACCCAGTGGGAAAAGTAAGGAGAAAATGATACAACATATAATGATTATTGTCTCTGTTAACTCAATATGAATGAAATCCATAGAGTTTAGAGGACAATAAATATGTCGTGTATACTTTCCTAAAAACCCCGGTGGGGAAAACAGAAAGTATGACATATGATCTCATGTTGATACTACCTCATTAAAAACCTTGATGAGAACCTGAAAAGTAAACTCATAAAGGGAAAAAGAGTGTAATATGATGCTTTGAACAGGAATAGTTCAGGAAGATACTCCCCCTGACTCTTGCAAATCCCGAAGCCGTCGCATACCAATCCATGAATCATTTCTGGAATGTTATAGTTGGTAGAGACTTGGTGAATAGATCAGCGAGGATATCGCATGATTTTAATTGCAAGATGTTTATTCCCGACTCGTCATGAGTTTATGGGGATAAAACAATTTAGCGCAATATGCTTAACGATATTGCTCTTTATGTAACCTGTTTTGCATCTATGCAACATAAGCAACATTATCTGTGTAGATAATGATAGGTGATTCGAGAGAACCAACACCACATGACTAATGTATGCGGTTTATCATTCCGTGAAGCCACATGTGTTAACATGAAGCATTGCATCTTAGAACGATCGTGGTAGTATAGTCACCAGAGTCTATTTGAAGACATCAATGGAGTGACAGTCTACCATGTATGTACACATTGTAGGATCATGTAAGTAGCCAATACCAGTGTCTAAATTGGAGTTCAGATTTCTCCGAAATTGATAAATATGTCAAGATATTTGGTGCCTTGGAGATATCGAAAGATATTCTTGATCCCTAACCAATTATGTTGGTAGGTCCAATGGCATTGAGATATGGAAATTATGTGCCAACATCTCTTCTCCATCTTCCCATGGATCTTTCTCTACGTCTAGAGATCGAACAATCCCTAGGAGATGGACATGACTTGTCTATATCAAGTTTCTCCAATTTTCTGGATATAGGCATCTTGTGTACCATAATACTTGAGTGAAGGTGCTCGAGTTGTAGTCCCAAGCACATTTGGGTTTATCCAAATTCTTCATCTCAAATCCGTCTTTTAGATGATCACGTGTTCGTCATTTAGGAGTTATCCTTATGTATGACAAACACACATGGGTGATCATCATGTAGGAGTAATCCTTTTGTATAAGGAACTCACTACGTCGGTTGTACCAAAATGTACCGACAACAATAAGACTGGAGTGACTTATTGATTTTTACACAATACATGTTGCATTTGCGTTTCGATTCGGACAGAGATTCCATCGGGAACCATACATGTCGAATCTAGTGATCCACATGGATATGTTGTCACTACACCTATCAACTGCAAGATAGATGATTTTGTACTGCCAATGATATATGTATCGGAACGAGATTTCACTCATGTCTGGAGAGTAGGTCTCGGATCTCTGCGGAAACCCGACCTTATGCTACAAGCCTTGCTTTCTCACCACCTTGTATTTCTCATTCCGTTTCGGAAGAAAACACATTGAATAATCCCATAGGGAATTCATTTGGAAGAGCGAGGCTAATCTGCTTGGATTGCATCCTTTGATGAGTTCAGTCCTAGCAAGTGTGTTCACACTCTGCCATGGCCATGGTCTTTGGATCTGAATCATTGTGAAGGTTGTTTGCAATCATACAAGAGATGTTTGTCGACAGTTGTAGGCTTTGGTTATATGATTCTCCAGAATCGATATAGTTGGAGCAAATATCATGCACCCATGATGACTCTTCGTGATTTCCCAATACGCGTGAGTCTGGGTGTTCCGATGTCCCAGCCAGTGTGTGCAAGCTGGAGCTGGGGTTGTGGAGGTTTCCCTTCCACTGGGTGTATACTACCCATTAGGTGTTCATCAACGCAAGGTCGACTTGCATTTACTGATTTAGAGGATTTATCCTCGATTTCCTTTGTTGCTTTGCGAAAAGCTGGATCCTGGTCAGAGGCCGTACTACTCCCCCTCTTTTTATAAAACAGGGAGTTGAGTGGTTTTTATTGGTACCTCCACTCTTTCGGGCGCATTTCTAACCGGATTGAAGGATTTTGTAACACCTTTGAGATCAGTAAATGAATCTGGCAGGTTATTTGCATGTGTTGCAAATTTGTGAATCGAACGTAGAGTCCAGATTCTTGAGTACGTGGTATGAGGAGGAACGTGAAGTCCCAATTGATTTCCTGGCATTCGATGTGGTACTTGAAATCTCCCCCTAATGCCTGGAAATAATCCTCCTTAAATATAAGCAATCAGCGTACTGGGCTATGAATACATCCCTTATGAGGGGTTCAAGGTACTGTTATCGACGAGATATGTACCCCACATAGATCCCTCATATGTGGGCCCATGATGTACGCTGCGGTGGTGAGATCGGTACGCGTGAAGCGCTTCCGAACTTACGCAGATGGGAAATGCTCGGAGGATTTCACGTATCAATTGCAGAGGGGAAGTACTGCTATATGCAGTTAGTCAGTAGCAGCGTGTAAAACTGCATGACTCCAACGTGAAGTTGGTAAATTGCAATTCATTAACATGGGTCGTGCAATGAGAAAAATCCTTTTGATCAGAGACGGACCAAAAACAATTGTGTATGGACACATAGGACATTGTGCTGAACTTCGATCCTCGGAGCCATGCACTAAATAGTGGAGGCATGTGAAGAGAATTCTGCAACAATATTTGTCCATTCGAATTGATTTAATTCGATCTTTAGTCCAAACAATGGTTGGTTGGGACCACAAATATCACCTTGAATGTGTTCAAGGGACTGAAGTGATCCACTGGCACAATATGTGCAACTAAATCTCATGACTAGGAAAGTTTAGCTCATGCAAAACATGACCGATGGAATTGCATTATATGCAACATGTGCTACGAGTTGGATGTACGTGTAGTACAATCCAGACAACAGAGGGGTACATTTTCATATACTTGTTCCACATCCATCGGATTGGCACTCGTAGAAATCTATATATAGAATTGAAGAAGTTCCAATATGGAAATCTTTATCAGATATATAGAATGTATGCAATCTTATTTATATCAGAGTGCTGATACAAATATATGTTCTATTACGACAACACAAATGGACATTAATAAAACGACCACTAAGGAGATAGTGGGACTAGTTTAAGTCTCCAAACACTTTGGTTGAGGCGTACTCAACCATCATGTTCTCCGTGCCTGTAGGGTCCTCTGACTTATGGAGAGTTATGGCGTTGCAAGGTCCAGTAGGAACATCTCGCGAACAACAGCTCCATTGGTGTCATCTGGAGGAAGGTTGAAGTTGGCTTCAAACCTTTTCCCTTGAGGTGCTTTGCATCCCTGGGATTGCTGTACAGAATGGCCAGATGCTTTGGGGTCTTGCACTTGTTAGTGAGATGCGTGTAGCAGCCACACTTGTCGCAAAGCTTAGTTTTTTCAAACTCATGCTTTGCGGTGCCTTTCCCACGGTCTGAGTTTCTAGGCTTCTGTTCCGGTTGCGCTTTCGCTTACCATTGAAGTTCGAAGGCTTGCCGTTGAAGGCAGCATCAAACTTTTGCCCGTTCGCGACATTCATATGAACTTCAGGTAAAGGTTGAGAACCAACCGGGCGCTGAGAGCCATTCTTAGCGAGCAGCTCATCATGCTTTTCAGCCTGAAGTAATATATGAATAAGTCGGAATAGACTTGGTAGTCGCGACGTACTGCTGCTGGAGGATCCTGTCAGATGGGCATAGTAGACAGAGTTTTCTCTATCTTCTCCGCATCAGTAGGTTCCTTCCCGCAAAAGCAGTTTGGAACTGATCTTATGAACCTCATGATTGTACTCCCCGACAGACTTGAAGTCCTGGAGTCGGAGGTGTCCAATCATGGAGTGCTTCAGGCATGACAACTGCCTTCTGCTGTTCATACCTCGTTTTGAGGGCCTGAAACAAGGTACTGGGGAATTCTTCCTCCAAGTACTCAGACTTGAGATCTGGATGAACATGGTGCCTTATGATGTACAAAGCAGTTTTTGCTCATCTGTCAGCGTGACTCCAGCCGGAGTGGAACATCCGGAGCTTGGATTGCACGCACTAACCACGGGACGCAAGGGCGATCTTGATGTCCATGGACCATATAGGATAGTTGTGGCCGTTGAGAGCGAGTGCATCAAACTCTCGAGCCATCGTTTATCTATATGGTAAACCAGAGAATATTAATTTATTTGGTAAATTAAAATCCATCATGGTTATGTCGTAATGAACTATGCAAAATAAATGAAGTTTCAAGAAGTGGGCTTGAACTCATTAGTGTGAACCTCAAATTGTTAAGTATGACACGTTGTAGATAATCTCCAAAAGAAATTTTGGAGTAGATCTAGCAGCATTAGCGGAGTATAAGATACTCACACTTCGAATGCCTTATGTCATAACTTAATTAAAATGTATGGGAGAGCACATTGGCAATCATAATGTCAAAATGACAAAATGTAGGCTTAAACAGTAGGTGTAGATAAATCTACACACTACCTCATGATCCCAAAACATCAATTCGAGAAATCACTTTGAATTTTGCATCTATATTTGCAAGAAATTAAAAATCTCAATTGCAAATAGACATGTTAATCTCGACATGTGTCAAACATGGAAATATATACATATCTTAAAAGGATTCCGGAATACATCATACTCGAGAGAGAAACAGTACTAAAGTACTGAATTTATATTTGCAAGAAATAAAAATCTCAATTGCAAATCGACGTAATTAATCTCGACACGTGAAAAACGTGGAAATATATTACATCAAATTAGGATCTGGAATACATATGTACTCAACAGAAAACAGTACTGAAAAAGATGTACTGTGATCAACATGTCTAAAACAGATTTAATGTTGTTAGAACAATGTTAGAATACTAATTTGCTGAAAAGCTAAACTAGTGCAGCAATTCAGAATATATTGCAGGAGCGTTGGTAGCTCAACCGCATGCAGATGGGCCACATGGTGTAGCCCATGTAGCATCAGCCTGGCCAGCGGCCAGCCGATCGGATAAGGCGACCAGGGAATTCGCAGCCAACTCGATCCCCAATTCACAAATCGAGATCGACACAAGCAGCGGTCACCACGGCTGTTCGGCCGCTTCACCGGCGACGGGAGGAGGTGCCAGCGCCCCCCATTCTCCTATCTCGTGCAGTTACCGCCGCGAGCGCCAGACGCCGTTGCGCAGTGGCCGTATGCCGCGCGCCATGGGCGGCTGCTGCCGCGGGGAGGCTGCGCTGGACGAAGGAGTTGCATGGATGGGCGCCGGAGGTGTCGCGAGGAGCAGCACCGTACCGGCGGTCGTCCGGTAAGACCACCGCGGAAGGTCGCAGCCGCACGGGGCGGTTGGGAAACCGCGCCAGTGACGGAAGCTGGCCGGCGAAACAGCGGATGCCGGCGTCGAAGATGGATCCTGGCGAGTGAGGCCACGTGCGCGGGCACCGCCGTGTCGGAAGATGCCGCACGGGCCGCGGCGATCCGCGCCGGCGAGGGGCGGGCGTTCCGCTCCCGCCGGGTGCTTCCGCGTTGCCGTCGAGCGGGGCCGAACGCCGCCGCGGGGATGTGGGGAGTTGCGTCGGGAGGCTCTAGCGACTGCCTCCTCGGGGCCTTCACCGTACGTCTAGTCGAAGGGCGAGAAGCGGAAGTTGTAGTGGCCGAAGGTTGCCGCCGTCTCGGTGAATCGAAGACATAGCTGTCCTTCACCATGGAGCGGATCGGCGATGACGACCTTGGCCATGATCCGTTCCAGGGCTTCGATTTCTCCTGCGAGGAAAAGGAGAGATGATTGATGGCAAGATTATTTCTTCAATCCTCACCTCTTCTTCCCTGCAATGTTCTTCCGTTCTTTCAATTCCTAGCGATTTTGCGCTGTGGTGCTCTCGGCAGAGCGTACTGATAACGTGTTGGAAGAAATCGAGAGCAACGAGAGACGGACAACAATGAATCGAACTTCTGTGTTCCATTGATAGAATATTGGGTATATATATACCCTGGTACAAAGGCGGTTACAGGGGAGTGGTTGCCACAAGTGGAACCGACATAAGCAGGGATTTAACCCATTAATTAAACTAATTAATTAATTCTTAACACAATTGTCCTTTTCTTTTACCCAATTCAAGTGAAGCAAGTTTCATAAAAAAGTGACAAGAAATCAGGTGACGCCAAGCCTCTTGTTCCGTGCCCCACCATTTTGGATCCAAGTCTCAGCCCGGGGCCCACTTCCAGAGACAGTGGCCAATACGGGGCCACGTACGTGTCGCGCGAGACGAGGCCACGATGGACTGACGAAACCCCATCCACCCAGCGCTCATCCGCCCCCCCGTGACCTCGCCGCTCTCCCACCACCCGCTGCACTCTCTCGTCCGTTTCTGTTCCCCTCCACTCCGCGGCGGCGGCGGCGGCAATGGCGATGGCCTCCACCCACGCGCCGCGCCCCTGCCCCGGGATCCTCCGCGCGCGCGCCGCCCGGCCGGGCTCGCCCACCTCGGCCTCGGCCCCTCCCGCTCCGCCCTCCGCCCCGTCTCCCTCGCGCTCTCCAGGCCGGCGAAGCCGCTGCTGCGTTGCGCGGCCTCCTCCTCGTCCCCCGCGGCGTCCGCGCGGCCGGCCTCGGCGCCGCGCTTCATCCAGCACAAGAAGGAGGCCTTCTGGTTCTACCGCTTCCTCTCCATCGTCTACGACCACGTCATCAACCCGGGCCACTGGACGGAGGACATGCGCGACGACGCGCTCCAGCCCGCCGACCTCCACTCCCGCAGGCTCAAGGTCGTCGACGTCGGCGGCGGCACGGGGTTCACCACGCTCGGCATCGTCAGGCACGTCGACGCCCAGAACGTCACGCTGCTCGACCAGTCCCGCACCAGCTCGAGAAGGCGCGCCAGAAGGAGGCGCTCAGGGGGGTCGAGATCATGGAGGGCGACGCCGAGGACCTCCCCTTCCCCACCGACACCTTCGACCGATACGTCTCCGCCGGCAGGTATAATCCCCTCGCCTGCTCTGCTCATCTGTACTGTATGTGTCCGACGAATTACCACTTTGTAGAATGGTAATGCTGTTTCTGAATTCTGATTTTCATGTCCTGCCATGACTGACGAGGTTTTCTGGCCTCCAGCATCGAGTACTGGCCCGACCCGCAGCGGGGAATCAAGGAGGCATACAGGGTCCTCAGGCTCGGCGGGAAGGCGTGTCTGATCGGCCCCGTGCACCCGACCTTCTGGCTGTCGCGCTTCTTCGCCGACATGTGGATGCTGTTCCCCACTGAAGAG
Organism: Poa pratensis; assembly: GCA_947311845.1. Taxonomy (NCBI): domain Eukaryota; kingdom Viridiplantae; phylum Streptophyta; class Magnoliopsida; order Poales; family Poaceae; genus Poa; species Poa pratensis. The sequence goes on along the minus strand of CAMZMU010000085.1, from coordinate 3,289,876 downwards.
GAGTACATCGAGTGGTTCAAAGCCGCGGGGTTCAGGGATGTTCAGCTCAAGAGGATCGGGCCAAAGTGGTACCGTGGTGTCCGTAGGCACGGCCTCATCATGGGGTGCTCCGTGACGGGTGTCAAGAGGGAAAGCGGGGAATCCCCTCTGGAGGCAAGTTCTGCTGAAATGGCTTGCAAATTCATGTTTCATGTCTCCCTACATTATGTATCTGGTTATCCTAACTTCTAATTCTCTGTGTATAAGTTACTACTCATATCATCATATGGCTAGCAGTTGAATGCAATAACTAGTTGAACTCAAGCATTTTATTGTCAAACAATTCTAGATTTTTGTTTTTGAGATCAATCACATGCAAGATCTGATATCATTTTTGTGTTTCATATTTTACTGACCTCACTTCTTATAACTACACGTGTGTTATCTCGATTTATTCACAAATAAACGATATAGCAACCAGAAAGGGAAAAACGTTCCTGAAGTTTTGAGCATGAATACTGGACCTTCGCATTGTTTCTGTTCAGATTTTTCTAATGTTTTCCTATGCTGGCTATATTAACGATTTTCATCTTTTCTCTACTACAGCTTGGTCCAAAGGCTGAGGATGTCAGCAAGCCTGTGAATCCTATCACCTTCTTCTTCCGCTTTCTCATGGGAACGATTTGTGCTGCATACTATGTTCTGGTGCCTATTTATATGTGGATCAAGGACCAGATTGTGCCCAAAGGCATGCCAATCTAAGGATGGGAATTGAGCTGCAATGAAGAGTGGATAGCCAGTATCTGAATTAGGCTTCTCTATATTAGGCACTCCACGTCTGTTTTTTTAATCTTCTATGTTTTCTGTCGCCGTGCATTTATTTTGATGTAGTTCTTGTTTCCACGAAGAAATAATATTTGAGACTTTGATTACGCTCAACAGAACCCTTGACTGTGAATGGCTCTTAGGAGGTCTGTGTCTGAATAGGATGAATCTGTAACATTTCTGCACTAACTTGCTAACTGGTAGAAAAAAACTGACATCTGAGTTTGATTCCTATGAAGACAGGCCTGGCGCAGTGGCAAAGTACTCCCCACTTGTGCCAAGGGGTCCTGGGTTCGACTCAGCCTCTCTGCATTGCAATTTTCAGGGGTAAGGCTTGACTCATATAATCCTTTCCCAGACCCCATCTGGCGTGGGAGCCTCTAGCACTGGGTCTGTCCTTTTTTAGTTGGATTCCTATTTATTTGGCCCGTCAAACCATTTAGTATGGAGCTGTTATGTGCGTGTATAGCTGATTTCTGCAACTCATTTGAACATTATTAGTGATTGTATATGGACAGTGGACTCGTTAACCATGTGTGGTCCTCTCATATTTGCTTCACTACTACTCTCAATGTGTGAGCAGACAGAGTCTCACTATGCACATGGTCAGGTTGGTTTGCTCTTCCACAGCTCAAGCAATTACTTCCCTTTTCCCCTAATGTCGTTCTTCTGCTCTATGCTAATGGTAAAACTATGATTTTATGACTTGTATGATAGTGGTTATCAAGAGGATATACTTAAAAAAATTTAGTGGCTTAACATTTGAGAGCATATTTCTTGATCAGTAGGATAATTATGGTAAAATTGGCATGTGCTGACTTCTGAGGCGTAACTGTACTCATGTGCTATAATTTGTATGTGTAGGGAATGGATACCTGTGCAGTTAGTTCTTCATGATATGCACATCTACATTTTTACCTGTGTATGCACTAAGGTATGTGACCTCATGCATTTCTTCAGTTCTTGGAAAAGGTACATGGATCAAGTATGTTTGTTGCTTAGTTCGTTTAATTGACCTGATTGGTCTTACTAACGAGTATGATTCTAAAACCTTTCTCCCATTATGTTTCCATTTTCTCTTGCTTCTATGTTTTTTTGCTGCTTATCTTTCTACTCTGTCTTTCTATCCTTTTTTAAGTTACCTTGGAGGCTTGTATACAGGTAGCTTAATAGGTATCTTGCATACGTCATTTCTGTAGGGAAAATAATAATAATACCGAAGTAGCAAAAGCTGCATCCTCACGCCAATCTTTTTGTACCATGATAGCTTAATAGCTTATATCAAACCATAATTGAATGACCTAATTGCAAACATTTAATGCTTGCCGCAATTAGAGTGTCACACTATTTGTTGCATGCAGAGCCGTGCTGTCACCTAAACCTGCAGGTAACACACGTTTAGCATGAAGTTAGTACAAAAATACCTGTAGATCATTAGTACTTGAATGTTGTTGTAGTTTTAAACTAACAGCTGATAACTTCTCCCTCCTCTCATCTCTTCTTTCACCATTGCAACACCTTGATCCTACCAAATCCGTCGCTTGGCCCCCTTCTTCCACACCAGCGGGAAACCTCACAATGTTCTATGGTTAATCTGTGACTATATTATTATCTCATTTACGAATTCCTCTTTGCAGTCATCATCGACATCGATTACTTTGGACTTCTTTATGGCAACTTCATTATCATCTAAAGTTTCTCTATAAACCATTCCACGACCACCACACCCAAGAACTTGATCATCACTGTAGTTTTCTGTCGCTTTCTTTACCTCTTTCTCTGTAAGAATATGTATGGTGTCTACTTGCTTGAACTCATCACGTCATATAATTTCAGACCACCTTTTTTTAAAATACTCATCCTTCTCCTTCCTGTGCTTTCTTCACTGAAATTTCATACCCAACATGCATGCCAATGCCATCGCCACAACCGAAACACTGAGACCTGTGGATGATTATTTTAGATGCTTCAACACATCAAAACATGAAAATGCACCTTAGATAAACAAAAAATATATTCAGGTATGATTCTTACCTATAACCACCTGTTCAGGTTGGTTTAGGTCGACATCCAGAATTTGTGCCATCCGATTTTTTTCGTACCCCGCATTTGCACAGGTAATCTCCTGGTGTGGTGCGACATACCCCATTTTTGCACGGATACAATTCTTCATACTTGGGATTCTGCTCATGCAAATTGCACTCATCTCTGTCGGCGAGAATTAAAATAAAGTAGCATGAAATCATAAATAAGTCAAAATGTAAAGTATACTAAGGAAGTTAAAGAAACTGAATAAGGAACAAAAATCTATTGGTTATGCTTCTTATGATGAATTTTATGTATCGGCTAAAGTTATTTCCTCAAGCAGTTGTTTATACTGATGTTTAAAAAAGAGAAATATGTTTGAGTAAACACTTCACCTTGACAGCCTCTGGGGAGATAAGGATTTCCCTCGTATCCTTTAGAGCAGTTGCACATGTACCCTGGACCATTGATTGTATCCACACAATAGCTGTTTGAACTAACACAATCATAGCCCGTTGGCAGCTTTGCTCCATCCTTTGGGCAGGAGCCATTTCTGATGGCCCAGTCAGCAACAACAGGGGCGCCTCTCATGGCTCTCTTGTTGATTAACCCAAGATGCCCGACAAGGTCCTGCTGCCTGAAGCTGTACCATCCAACCTCTGCAAGCACAGCATAGAAGCATGGGTGAAAGCACATACACTGCTCTGGTTGGTCACCAAGAGCGCCACGAAGTCGGTGAGGTTTGGGGTGATGGTGGTTTCGCAGCAGCCTTTCCCAGTGCAGGGGTCTCCATCAGACATGCTGTTGATACCCTGGCAGTAGAGTAGCAACCAGCCACATACAGGTCAGAGTTGCTTTGCGTGTAGCCATCAATGATACCTAGGATATTGCAGCCGATAACCATGAGCAGTTGCGGGTGGGTTGAGGGGATGATTGGGCTACCCTCCAGGTCGAACCCGCCAGTGTAGTTGTTATCCATCATGGTGGTGTTTGACGTGAAGCAGCTATAGCTATTAGCTGATGGAGCCGTAAACACGCATCTCACCGTGCTCCAGGGAGATGTCAATGATCTTTGTGGGTATGTTACCAATAATAGGTCGTGGGGGTTGGAAGGTGATGTTGCATGTGACGGTGAAGTAACTATTCAGGCTAACCGCGCGCAGACATCGCCGATGCCAAAGGGATAGGGGATCGCCACACTTGTTAGGACTGGCAGCGATATGGAGAGCCCGGAAGAGGTTGTAGATAGTACCGCTACTTGGAATGCGATGAGTATTAGGAGGGCTGATGCTTCTTCCATGGTTGGAGACTCGTGGTTAATTCCTATGGTGACTTGCAACTTAACGCAATTCGATCTCTTGCTCCTTTGTTGCTATGAGGATATGTGATCGTGTACTCTAGGCTTGTTAGATCATGGTTGTACTCTAGGATATGTGATCGTGTACTCCTTTGATGATAAAGGCTGGTGTTGATGCCTCATCTATTATTTGCAAGACGAGTTCTGCAATTTTTGAGTAACAATGTCTGAGTGTGAGATCATCGTTAATTGAAAGGCTTTTCCCATAACCTTGAATTGTTTTAGTGTTCAAAGTTGGAAATCATATTGTAAGGTGACAAAAATGTTAACTTGTTTGCTCAACCATTTGTGTTAGTATGTTTCTCTGAAACTGAAAGAAATTGCACTAAAGTTGCTTATAATCGGGAGCGATCTTTATCGGTTTATGTTGTTTGTGTCCAAAGTTGAAAATAGCAATGTACAGAAAAAGACCAGTTCAATTTCTGTACATTGAAAACGGATTACATTGTTGCTTATAGTCTGGAAAATCTCCCCCTCTTGATAGGTTTATTCATATGCTGGTAACAGTGTAGCTGTTTGTCGTCCCAAATGTGAAGGCACGCCTGTATATCTGCTTGGTCATATATATAGTTTGAAACTTTCTCCTGCAATAACAAACTAGATGGATGCTCTAATAGGTGCACTTGAAAAGGAAGTTAAGCTTCGTCAGCAATGATTTGATGTGCATAACTAGGCTGAGCCTTACCCGGCCACACCTTGTGTGGGAGCTTTCAGCACTGGGTGCGACCTCTTAACTAGGCTGAAACCGAAAAACTTAGGTTGACTGTTCACTCATCTTAATGCAAAGTGTTCTACTGTGGCAGGAAGAAACGGGGATTGATGTGCTGAAGTGGTGCCGTGGAGGTTAAGGGTCGTGTCCTGAAAATGGACTGCTACACTCCTTAGTTTCAGTTTGATTAGAAGTCGAATATGCATGTGAGCATCAGACCTGGTTCCAGACCATCCTGTCTATGTCCAAACAGGTACTAAAGGTCCTCAGTTTGATTAGAAGTCGAATATGCATTTGGAGCCTATGATTCTTTCATAATTCCTCAGAGTTGAACTGGTGAAGGTGTCTAATTTTATATGTCCCCACAAAATAGTATAAACAAGAAAAGGGCCTATAAATTCTCTGGTTGATACAGATTAGAGGCTGTGTTTTTGTGGTAGCTTTCAGTACTACTATAGATGTATAAGAAATTCTCCTTGAAGACTTAGCGTGTAGAGCTATACAACCAATGCTATTCTACTCTCTGAATACGAGGATATATTTTACCATCTTTGGTAGGTTAGGCAGTGTTTACCTGAGTGATTTGATGGGAGTGGTATGACTTATCTAGATTTATTTTTGTACAAACAAAATACATGTTACAATCAGTTATTCAGTGTTACAGCATTATGCTACAACTTGCTGTGAAAGTTCAACAATTGACTTGGACAAATCACCACGTATTACGTAACTAGTTGAATTGCATTACCATGCATACATCACCTCATCTTGAAAAACGAAATGAAAAGAAAATGTTGGATACATCAAATATTATACCGCAATGCTATTCTACTCTCTGAATACGAAAAGTGTTTACCTGAGCGATTTGATGGGAATGGTACGACTTATCTAGATGTATTTTTGTACAAACAAATAAATTTTATGTTGGTTCGGGTGATGCTCTCACTAGCTGGTTTGGCTCACACGACTGAAGAGTGGATTGAGTAGTACTTGGGACTGGTCACATATACCTGAAACTTTATTGCTTTCAGCTTACTTTACAACGTTGGGTACATGCCCTATTTATAGGACTTCAAACCGACCTACCTAGGAATCAGCTTCTACCTTCTAGTGCCTTCTACAGGTTATAACTCACGTGTATTCTAGAAACTTCCTCTAGCTATTAGCTTAACTAGTAAGAAACCGTAGTAAATACCACTATATGGTAGATAATTTTAGAACTGTGTAGTGACGTGCACATGACATAGATGATGATGTCATCAGGATTATTCCAACATTTTACAATCAGTTATTCAGTGTTACAGCATCATGCTGTGAAAGTTCAACAGTTTACTAGGACAAACACCACCTACTATGTAACTACTCCCTCCGATCCAGATTGACTGTCTCTCGAAATGTACTGCCCACGTACAAGCGAACAGTACTAGTCACAACCAGGGATTTGGTTACCGGTCAAATTACCGCGGCTAGCGACTGGTAAACAGAACTCTCGGCCCCGTTGGTAAATGAGTTTACCGGGCAAAAAATCCCAGCCTGCTTAAATTTGGAAGAAATTCTTACTCTCAAAAATTGTGTTTAATTTTTCTAATCGTTTTAAGTTTGAATTTTGAATTTTGAGTAAGAATCTTGTCCGGTAACAACCAGAGATTTTTTTCCCCCCCCTCAGAGAATCTTGTCGTGGTTACCGGAAATCCCGCCCCCCTCAGAGTTTTTTTCAAAACGGTAACCGAAACCTTGGTCACGACACTCTTTTCGGATCAGAGGTAGTAGTTGAATTGTATTACCATGCATACATCACCTCATCTTGAAAAACGAAATGAAAAGAAAAGGTTGGATACATCAATTATTATAGTGCAACTTGCATTTAGACTTTTACCTGGATTTAACAATTGAACCTATTCAACCTTGGATACATCAGTTGATGGCGTCGTATATTTTTATAGGAGTTAATAGAATTATATGCTAACACATGATTCATCTTATAAATAGAAAAGCACAGGCATTCATCACACTCAGACAAAGTCGCCAAGCAAGTGATGGCGCGAGCCATGCATCCAATCTTACAGCAACAAGAATCAGAACTGGTCCCATTCTTCATGAAACTGACTGTCTTCTTCCTGGTGATAGCATTGGCACCCACCGCGGGTGGCGCAGCATCAGTGGCGCTACCAGGCTGCCCTGACAAGTGCGGCGACGTGCTTATCCCTTACCCCTTTGGCATCGGAGCGCAATGTGCTGCAGTCAGCCTCAACAGCTACTTCAACCTTGGCTGCAACATCACCTGGCACCCGCCGCGGCTGACAGGGGGGGGCCGATCAACCTGGCCATTAATGTCGCCGATATCTCGCTGGAGCATGGCGAGATACGCGTGCTTGTCCCTGTCAGCTACATCTGCTTCAATTCGAGTGCCACCGTATCAGCAACCACCAGAGTGATGTTGGATCTGCAAGGCACGCCGTTCCTCCCATCCACTGGGCGCAACCACTTCATGGTCATTGGCTGCAACACCTTGGGTCTTATTGGCGGTTTCCGCGGGGGCACAAGCCAGTACCTTGCTGGCTGTTACTCCTACTGCGACAGCATCACTGGTGCATCAGATGATGGAGCACCGTGCACCGGGACGGGCTGCTGTCAGGCGTCCATCCCAACCAACCTCGCCATCTTCAATGTGTCATTTCCGATGAATAGTAGCAATGTGTGGGGATTCAACCCATGCTTATATGCCATGGTCTCCGAGGTCGGGTGGTACAGATTCCGGCGCCATGATCTCGTTGGCCAGCATGGGTTCGTCAATGAGAGGGCAAAGGACGGTGCACCTTTCATTGTGAACTGGGCGGTCAGGAATGGATCATGCCTGGAGTCGAACTTGTGTGTCAGCACGAATAGTTACTGTGAGAGTGCAAGCAATGGACCCGGGTACTTGTGCAAGTGCACCCTGGGGTACGAAGGCAACGCATACCTCAACAATGGCTGTCAAGGTAACTGCTGAGGGAATACTTTTCTTTTTTCAAAACTTCAGTTCGACTTATTTGATTGCCTATAATGCTTGTGTTGCTGCAATCTTCAGATATAGATGAATGCATCCAACGTGATCAGGATCCCAAGTACGAAGAGTTGTATCCTTGCAGGAATGGGGTCTGTCACAACACTCCAGGAGGCTATAACTGTAAATGCAAGGGAGGAACAAAGTCTGATGGTACAAATTTTGGATGCCGGCCTCTGCGTACTCGATATGAACAACTGGCAATAGGCAAGTTCACTCTCTTTTCTTTGGTGTAATCTTCCATAAAGGTTGATATATTTTCTGTTATTTTTTGATAAAACTCGTAGTCTTGTATAATAGCAACAACACTACCCTAAATAGAAGTATATATTTTGCAGGTCTGAGTGTTTGTGCTGTTGTGATGATATCCTCGGCATGCTTTTTGGCTATGCAATTACAAAGGAAAAGGCACACAAAGGAGAAAGATGAGTTTTTCAAACAGAATGGAGGTCTCAGGTTATATGATGAGATGAGGTCAAGGCAGGTTGACACAGTTCGCATACTCACGGAAAATGAGATCAGGATAGCCACTGACAACTACAATGAAGATCGAGTTCTTGGATGTGGCGGTCATGGAATGGTCTACAAGGGTACTTTGGATGACAATAAAAAGGTCGCCATAAAAAAGTCCAAAGTAATAAATGATGACTGCAGGGATGAGTTTGTAAATGAGATCATAATATTGTCACAGATCAACCACCGGAACATCGTGAGGTTACTAGGCTGTTGCCTGGAGATAGATGTCCCGATGTTGGTTTACGAGTTCGTCGCCAACGGGACACTATATGAGTTTATTCATGGCAGTGCTGATTGCAATCTGCCCCCAATTACACTAGACCTTCGCTTGAAGATTGCCACTCAATCAGCAGAAGCTCTTGCTTATTTGCACTCATCGGCATCTCGCACGATCCTGCACGGGGATGTCAAATCGGCCAATATCCTGCTGGATGATCAGCTCAACGCTAAGGTTGCAGACTTTGGGGCATCGGCGCTCAAGTCCATGGACGAAAGCGAGTTCATCATGCTCGTCCAGGGAACCCTCGGCTACCTCGACCCTGAGAGCTTCAGCAGCCACCTCCTCACTGATAAGAGCGACGTCTACAGCTTTGGGGTCGTTCTCCTGGAGCTGATTTCTAGGAAAAGGGCTCTGTACCGTTAACTCCTCCAAAGAAAAGAGATCCTTGTCCCACAGTTTTCTCCGGATGTTTCACCAGAACAAGCACCGGACAATGCTGGATTCTGAGATTGTGGACGATGCTGCGACCATGGTGATTGTTGAGAAGCTCGCTATCCTCGCCGTGCACTGCCTGAGTGCGAGAGGAGACGACAGGCCAACGATGAAGGAAGTCGCGGAGCAGCTACGGGTGCTATGGAGGCACCAGATGCATGCAGCCAGCGTTGCCAACTATGATAATGATTTTGATAGCAGCTATGGAGGATCATCATCGTCGGTGGTTCTCTCTTTGGACGATATGACGGACCGGAGCTTTGAGACATGGAAACTTGTGCAGCTGTCCTGACCGTGTAAGTTTTTGTGTCATCTGTACACTTGAATAGCTGTGTGTGTTTGAGTAATTTAAATAGACATCATATGATACATTCTTTTGAAGTGATTTAGCAATAGGGAGCAGCGACTATCATTTCCAATACATGAGATTAGCACACATACATTATCTGTACAGATAACAGTAATCATAAATGGCAATTGGTACCCCCTTTGTAAGAATTAAGCTTGTGTGATACATTGAGAAGATATATAGAGCTTCATATGTTTCTGGTGTGACTGTAAGAGAGTGAGGTGTGTGTGAAGCACAACCTTGTTGGAAGGAGCTAAGTGATTTAGCTCCAACACACCAGACTTGCTAGACCATGGGTTCCTTGGCAGATGATAAATGCACCGATGCATCACATATTATTTGTCACTTACAGTTTATTTTTCGTAATTTTTTATCACCTGTTTCGTGGGTGATATCAGCGTTGACTGGGACACTTGCCTGAATTCTGTATTGTCTATGTGTTCAAAGTTGGAAAACGCAATGCATATAATAAGAAACAAAAATTGACTAGTTTGCTTAATCGTTCACACCGACTAACAGGAAATTTCTCTGAAATTTAAAGAATGTAATACCACAGTTGCTTATAATCTGGAGAAATCTTTGTCAGTGTATTGTTTTAGTGTTCAAAGGTGAAAATCAGTGAACAGGATTTATTTATTAGTTCACCTACATGTTTTTGTTGGAAGTTTCTATTGAATTGGAAAAGGATGACAGTTTATAGGTTTCTTTGATTCGTTCACTTATAATCTGGAAAGTCTTCAGCAGCTTATGGAGTTATAGATCTCTTCACATGCCAGTCAAAGTATAGTTCTTAGTTTATCATTCCTCATAAGAAAGGTTTATCATCCCACATGTGTACCATATCTGCTTGGTCAGATACTGCAGTTTCAAACTTTCTTCAATAACAAACTAGATGGAAACTAGTCAGGATAAACTAAAAAAAATACGAGACCGATGGGGAGGGTCCCATGGCATTGTCATTAAGAAGAAAGATACAACAATCCCACCACTGGGCTATGCCTCAGTCTGTAGGATAAACTACAGAAGAGACAAACTAGATATAAACAAGAAAACGGGCTAGAAATTCCCGCATGAATGAAGATTCTTCTGCAATAACAGACTAGATGGAAACTACAAACTAGTCAGGATAAACTACAATAGACAAACTAGATGCAAACAAGAAAACGGGCCACAAATTCCCGCATGATTAGAGACTAAATCTTTTGTGGTATCTTTCAGTAACTAAAACAGTTGTACTCCCTCCGTTCACTAATGTAAGGCATTTGAACTATTTCAGTATTGACTACATGTATACTAAAATGAATGAATATACATACTAAAATACGTCTAGATACATATGAATCAAGTAAAAACTAAAATGGCTTACATTAGTGAATGGAGGGAGTATAAGAAATGCACTGGAAGACTTTAGACTTATACAATAGTAGGTCTTACCGTGTAGAGCTGTACAACCAATGCTGTCCTATTTCTGAATATAATGATATGTTTTAACATGCAGCTAGGCTACAGGGTTATGTCTATATACAAGGATATACTTCAACATGTAGCTAGGCTACAGAGTTTTACCGTCGTTATGTGATGGACATGCCATGGGTTAACTAGTCCTAGCGATTTAACACGTTGTACAGTGCTAAATCCATCTAAGTTTAACATCTAACAAGAGAACTATTGGCATTAAGCTAGGCCTTTGACTCACTATATAAGAAAATGAGTCTCTGCTGACTCCGTATGCATATTCAGTCTAAGAGGATATCATTGATTTTGAACTTATACAGTAGTATTGCTGCATCGACACATCTACCTCCAAGGAGCAACCTTTGAAATTTCATGGCCAACAGGCGTGCCAATTCAGAAGTAGAATAGAATAATCATGGAACCATAAATAAATCAAAACGTGACGTACATTAAGCAAGCTAAAGAAAGTTGACGAACAGAAATCAATTGAAAATTAGTTGCAACGTGTTTATGTGCAAGCTAAAGGAATATATATATATATATATATATATATATATATATATATATATTTTAGAAAGGAGGAGCTAAAGGAAATTGACGAACACAAATTAATGGAAAGATACAGTGATGTTGAAAAATGTGCTAGTGTTTCACAAGAAATTACACTCGCCTATCAGCCCAGCAGGCCAAGAAAGATGTATACAATAATCATCTTGGAAGATCCATATCTAAGACCAATTTGGCAGTGTCCCTGCTCTCGTATTTTATCTTGCCAGACGCTGTAGACGATTCTCCATCAGTGTAATGCATCTTCATAGGATTTGGTGTGGTAACTTGCTGCATCTGGATTCTTCTCAATATCTGTAAGCGCTCTGCTACTTCTTTCATTGTTGGCCTCTCATTGCCTCTTGGGTTCAAACAATGCATGGCGAGCTCAGCTAGTTTCTCGAGCACCACCATAACTTCATCTTCTATTATATCATCGTCCAATATATCATGGAGCTTCTTCTGCTGAAACATCACTGTGAAGGTATGAGATAGTGCTTTTTGTTCATCAAGATTATCAATGTATATAGGTTTCTTTCTTGTTAGCAACTCTAGGAGAACAACCCCAAAACTGTAAACATCACTTCTGTCAGTCAGGTGGTGACTGACAAAAGACTCAGGGTCAAGGTACCCAAGGGTTCCTTGGATAAACATGATGAAATCATCTTTATTTATGGGCTTCAGCGCCGATGCTCCAAAGTCTGCAACTTTTGCATTGTATTCATCATCCAGGAGTATGTTGAGTGATTTCACATCACCGTGTAGAATTGTGCGAGAAGTTGATGAGTGGATGTAAGCAAGGGCATCTGCTGACTGGGTAGCAATTTTCAGTCGAAGATCCAAGGGGATTAGTGATTTGTGATCATTGCTGTGAAGGAACTCAAAGAGGGTACCGTTCGCTACAAACTCATATACCAGCATCGGCACATCTACCTCCAAGCAGCAACCAAGTAATCTCACAATGTTCCTATGGTTAATCTGCGACAATATTATTATCTCATTTACGAATTCTTCTCTGCAGTTGTCATTGATTACTTTGGACTTCTTTATGGCAACTTCTTTGTCATGATCTAAAGTTCCTCTATAGACCATTCCTTGACCACCACATCCAAGAACTCGATCATCACGGTAGTTTTCTGTGGCTTTCTTTACCTCTTTCTCTGTAAGTATATAGAAAGTGTCCACTTGCCTTGACCTCATCTCATCATATAATTTCAGACCTCCATTCTGTTTAAAATACGCATCCTTCTCCTTCCTGTGCTTTCTTCGTTGAAATTTCATTGCCAACATGCATGCCAATGCTATCACTGCAACTGAGGAAACACTGAGACCTGCAGCATGATTTTTAGATTTTTCAACTCACGAAAAATATGAAAATGCACCTTAACAAAGAGAATTCTATAAGGTATCATCCTTACCTATCACCACCTGTTCGGCTTGGGTTAGCACAGGTCGACATCCAGAATTTTTGCCATGTGATTTTTTTCCTATCCCGCATTTGCACAAATAGCCTCCGGGTATGTTGCGACATACCCCATTTTTGCAGGATATAATTCTTTATACTTGGGGCTTTGCTTATGCAGCTTGCACTCATCTATGTCTGAAGTTCAATATAAAGTACCATGAAGCCTTAAGTAAGTCAAAATGCATAATATTATGGAAGCTAACAAAAAAATTAACAAGGATGAAAATCTACTGAATTATGCTAGCAACGATGAAGTTTATGTGTTGGCTCGAACTGTTCCTTCACGCAGTTGCTTATCCTTATTTCCAGAATTAATAGAAATTCTACATGAGTAAATTATTCACCTTGACAGCCTCTGGGGAGATAAGGATTGCCCTCGTATCCTTGAGAACAGTTGCACATGTACCCTGGGCCATTGATTGCACCCACACAATAGCTATTTGAACTGACACATGCATAACCCAATGGTGCCTTTCCTCCATCCTTTGGGCAGGAGCCATTTCTGATGGCCCAGTCAGCGACAACAGGGACACCTCTCTTAGCTCTCTCTTTGATGAACCCCAGACGCCCGACAAGGTCCTGCTGCCTGAAGCTGTACCATCCAACCTCTGCAAGCATCGCGTAGAAGCATGGGTTGAATGTCCATACACTGCTCTGGTTGATGATTAAGAGTGCGGCGAAGTCGTTGAGGTTTGGGGCGATGGTGGTTTCGCAGCAGCCCTTCCCGGTACATGGGGCACCATTGGATGTGCTGTTGATGCCCTGGCAGTAGGAGTAGCAGCCGGCCACATACAGGTCAGGGTTGCTGTGGGTGTAGCCGCCAATGAGGCCCATAGTACTGCAGCCGATGACCATGAAGCGGTTGCGGGTTGTTGATGCGATGAACGGCGTGCCCACCAGGTTGAGCCGCCGGTGTAGTTGTCCGTCACTGTGGTGTTTGACGTGAAGCAGTTGTAGCTGACGGGGCCGTAAACACGCATCTCAGCATGCTCCAGGGATATGTCAATGATCTCGTAGCTTGCTGAATGATCACTAATCATCGGCCGTGGAGGTTGGAAGGTACTGTTGCAGGTGACAGTGAAGAAGGTGTTCATGCTAACTGCGGCACAGCCATTGCCGATGCCAAAGGGGTAGGGGATTGACACCTCGCCACACTTGTCAGGACATCCTGGCAACGAAATGGAGAGCCCAGAAGAGGTTGAAGATAGCGCCGCGACTTGGAAGGTGATGAGAATCATCAGGAATGGTGCTTCTTTCATTGTTGGAGACTTGTAGCTACTTCCTATGGCGCTGTCTTTCTGAATTCCTAACTTAAGGCCAATGCTACCTCAGGTTCCTTTTGTTGCTATGTCATTGTGTACATCAAACCTGTAAGACCATGGGTTCTGAGTAGCCCAGAATTCCTTTCAGATGATAAGGTCAGATACTAGTGCATCAGATATATTATCGTGGGTGAGATAAGCGTAGAGTGGGAGATTTTACCTGATTTTTTTTATTACTTATGCGTTCAAAGTTAGAGAACAGTAACACAATGCATATAGTAAGAAAAACAATTGGCTAGTTTGCTTAGTCGTTTCTATCAGCTAGCGAGAAGTTTCTCTGAAACTGTTGGAACTACTATAGTTGCTTATAACATGGAGAAATCTTTGTCAGCTAGTATTGTTTTTGTGTTTAAAGTTGAAAATCACAATGTGCTTAATTTCTTTTATTGGTTCGCTTACATGTTTCTGTTGGAAGTTTCTTTGGATGTCGAAAAGGATGACAGCTTATAGGTTTATCTGATTAGTTCACTTATAATCTGGAAAAGTTTTCAGCATCTTATTGGTCTGTTCACATGCCAGTCAAAGTATAGCTCATAGTTTATCACCCCACAAAAAGTTGATTATCCCACATGTGAACGCATGCCGTATCTGCTTGGTCAGAAACTGTAGTTTGAAACTTTCTTCTGCAATAACAAACCAGATGGAAGCACTAGTCAGTTAGCTTGAAATGTCAGGATAAGCATAGCCAGCAACAATATATATGAAGTGCATAATTAGTCTGTAATCCAAAAATATTTTGACTGTTCCTTTATTCACAGTTTTCACAGGATCCACGAGCAAATGTGGTGAAGTGATATCCTGAAGGTTCGATGGTGAAGCCTCCTGGCCGGAAAATGGACTGCTTACATGCATGCTCAAGAGTGTGAGCCTGGTTTCAATCCGTTTAGCAGTCGAATATGCATGCGAGCATCATGCCTGGTTCCAGACCATCTTATCTAGGTCCTGGTCCAAATAGGTACTGAACACTACTCATATGAGCTAATGAGAACTAAATCTGGTTTTATCGGAAAACTGAACCGAAGTTCCCGGCTAACTGAATTCTCGGTCTCTTATTTCGAGTGTAGAATTCGTTTTCCATTTTTCAGTCACCTAATTTTTCTAAAACCCGAAATTTGATAAACTGATTTTTTGGGTTTAAGTGAATGACCGCCCCTATCACAGAGTGGTACAGAAAGTCTGAGATGTATATATATCACAGACGGGGGGGTTAGTCGCTTGTCTGTGATGGAAGTAATCTCTGACAGAGCCCTCTAAAAACCCCACCTGTGATAAGGAGCAGCACTCACGGGTCGCTTAAGGCTACTCGTCAGGGTGAGATTTATGACAAGTAGGATTATCGATTCGTCTCTGATGGGCCAATCACTCACAGAGGTCATCGTCCAGACATGATAACCTATCTTCCAGGTCGATCAGCCAGGCATGATTGGCGCCAACAGATAGTGCGTTTTTTGAGCTTCGTAACTTCAAAAGCCAAGTTTTATTAGAGATTTTTAGTTGAGTCATTTTTTTTTTGCTTCAGAGTTGGAATGAAAGGGTCAAATTTTCATGACATACATCTGGTCTGACCCTGTACTGCTGGCGCATTACAGGCCTTGCACTCTATTTTGATTCAGAATTGGAATGAAAAGGTCAAACATTCACGATGGTAGTATATGAAGTGTCTTAAGACTTGGAAACTTCCGTTTGAAGTTTGGCCACCTTGTTGTTAGCAACGACTGACTCATGACCGTGACAGCTTCTGTGTTTGCGTATGGAACAGTAGCTTCCACGAAGTTTCCCTCTCCACACCACATGGCCACTACTCCAAATGTTGATTAGCAAAAATCATCATCTGCTCATTGTTGGCCTTCCTCTCACACAAAAAAGGTCTGTCCACAAACATGGCTGCCTCTGCTGCACTCGTTTTTGCAGGGAAGTCTGTGGCAACTCCGGCTATATCCTTCTTGATAAACAAGGCCTTCAGCTACATCAATGACTACTTCAAATCTGAAGGCATGGATGAGGTGATGAATCGGCTCCTCTTGGCCATGCCACAGATCCAGGCGGTGCTGGATGTCATTAGCCCGGAACGCGTCAGGGAGCAGAGCAGCGCCCTGGATGCATGGCTCTGGCAGCTCAGGGACGCGGTCGAGGTGGCGGAGGATGCCATCGATGAGCTTGAGTACTACGAGCTCGAGGAGAAGGCCAAGGATCAAAAGGTTAGTGACTGGGGTTCTCCTTTTAGTAAGATGAAGCACAAGGTTGTCAGGTCTGTTAAGAATGGCCCTGTTGTCAACAAGATATCAAGAAAAATACTCACCGTGACACTATGAAGAGATTGATGAAATCTGTTGATGGTTTAGACAAGGCTGCTGCAGGTGTTGTCAGCTTCCTCAATCTCACTGATCGTCTCGATGGATGTTTTTAACCAGCAGTCAACTGCAAGTGCAGAAGCTTGTGGACAATGATCGTCAGACTGGTTCTACATTAAGTTCAACCATCTTTGTTGGGCGGGAAAAGGAGAAAAAACAGATTATTGGATGGCTGGCCAACACGTCACTTGAATCGGTGAAAATGGGATGACAAGGACCAGCGGTATCCCTATTATTTCAGTGGTTGGTCACGGTGGCATGGGTAAGACTACTTTGGCTCAGAGCATATGTGAACAAGATGAGGTGTTGAAGCATTTTAAGGTGATCTGGATTACTGTATCTACTAGCTTTGACTCGACATCATTGACATGTAAAATACTGGAATGTGTTACAGACAGAAAACCGAGTGTTGATAATTTGGAACCACTCCAGCGAGATCTCATAGAGAAACTCAAGTCCATCAATTTCTTGCTTGTTTTAGATGACGTTTGGGAAGATAAGAGAAGAGATGAATGGGAGAAGTTATTGGCTCCTCTGAGGAAAGTGAACAATGATGGGAGCAAAATTTTGTTGACAACCCGAATGCAATCTGTAGCAGATATGGCTACAAAAGTGATGGGAGTCAAAAGAGATCAGTGCTTGACATTACAAGGGTTGGAAGAAAATGAAAATCTTGAGCTCTTTATACATCATGCCTTTTCTGGATTGAATAAGGAAGATTATCTATACTTGAAGTCAATTGGAGGACAAATTGCA
This sequence comes from Poa pratensis, assembly GCA_947311845.1. Taxonomy (NCBI): domain Eukaryota; kingdom Viridiplantae; phylum Streptophyta; class Magnoliopsida; order Poales; family Poaceae; genus Poa; species Poa pratensis. The sequence goes on along the minus strand of CAMZMU010000085.1, from coordinate 3,272,466 downwards.
AAAAAACTGAGAGGATGTCCCTTGGTAACAAAGGTTGTTGGTGAGCATTTGCAAGGAATATAACACTTGAGTACTGGAGCAGATTCTTGGATCAAGGATTAAAACATTTTAAAGGAACCGAAGATGATATTATGAAGGTTCTCAGATTAAGCTACTACCACCTACCAACGGAGCTACAGATTTGCTTTCGGTATTGTTCTATATTTCCGCAGGACTTCGAATTTGAAAAGAAAAATCTGGTGAAACTGTGGATTGGTTCAGGATTGATCTCACAACTGCAAGTGATACTCAAACTTTGGAGGATACTGCGGAACAATTCCTGACTCAGCTAACTAGAAAGTCATTCTTTGATCTGAAATCCTATGATGGTGGAAGGGAAATTTATGTAATGCATGACTTGATGCATGAATTAGCAAAGAATGTGTCCACTGGTGAATGCGCAAAAATAGATGATCCTGTTCACCTTAAATATGAGAAGGATACACTCCGACACTTATGCATTGTCAATGTTCACAGTTTCTCTGCTGATGAGATAAAGAAAATCTCCGATTTTGAAAACCTGCGCACTATTATCATATATGGTCACAGAAAGGTTGATATTGATGTAGTTTGTGCACTTGTAACGATTGTTGGGAACTCAAAATCATTGCGTTTATTCCATTCAGAACTGCCGTGCACATTCGTTTTTGCTGACAAGATTGGTAACTTGAAACATCTTCGCTACATCTACTTGATTTGCATATCACCAGACATGATATGTGAGGTTGCCAAACTATATCACTTGCTGGTACTTTACTGTGCTAGGGGTTTGGAGACCAAAACATCTGAAGTGAGACATTTAGGGAACCTTGAACGTCTGCGGTATGTATCCTATGGAGTGGGTGGACTTGGTAATTTCCCTGTAAGCAAGCTCACTTCTCTTCAAGAATTAGATGACTACAAGGTAGGAAGAATATGCAACAAAATAAGCGCAGTTGGGACCTTAAGAGATCTCCGTGAATTGGATGTGAAGGCTCTTGAGAATGTTGAGAGTTATGAAGAAGCTAAGAATGCCAAGTTGAAGGAAAAACAGTGCCTCAATTCGTTATTTCTAAGTGGTCGACACCTGATCAAATCATGACAAATAACTTGGTTCTTGACAACCTTGAGCCACATGTTAATATTAGAGTACTGAAAATTGAGGGTTATGGAGGTCCCAAAATTCCATTTTGGATTGAGAATCACTCTGTCAAAAACCTGGTATCACTCGATTTGATAAGCTGCATAAATTGGGAGTACCTCCCCTCTCTCGGTGAGTTAGTATTACTGAAGTTTCTAATGTTGCGCAAGCTTCCTCAACTACAGCAGATTGGTCGATCGTCTGATATGTCCAGTAGTAGCTCCATGGAGTTGCTGTTACCTCAAAGCCTTCATACTTTGGAAGTATTTGAATGCCGAAAACTCAGTGAATTACCTATTCTACCTCCAAGCCTAGTATCACTGAAAATAGAAGATGTTTGGCTGACCAAACTTCCTATGCTTGGCAAGATATCCAGTCAGAGCATCAAGTCCAAATCATCTAAGTTGACTGACATAAGTATTACCAGTTGTCCATATATAACTTCGCTAGAAGGGAGCCTTTTGGAGCAAAAACTGTACTTGGGAGCTCTCAGTAACCTAAAAGTTGATAATTGTGTACATCTGGAATCTGCGCCTATACCATTTGATGAAATGAAAGAACTCAAGAACCTCAAAATAAGTCGATGTCCAAAGTTGAGGATGATGAGAGATGCCAAAGATAAGGCCGTGTTATCATCATCACTTGAATTTGTAACTATTGGCCACTGTGGTGACCTGGAAGCTCCACTAATTGGGTCACTGCAACTTCTCACCAATTTATTTGCGCTGGAGCTGCAGAACTGCTCAAGCCTGGTGTCTCTCCCCTCCGCAGATGTGTTCGAGAGTCTGAGGTGGCTACGGCAGATGATGATAGACAGATGCGAGAATCTCTCGTCCTTGGGAGGTCTCGGATCACTTTCATCCCTCTCCATGTTAGTGATCAAGGGGTGCAGTAAACTCACGGAGGCTCCTGGGTCTTTACTAACTCGAGTTGCATCTGGTTCTGGTTCTGGTTCTGGTTCTGGTGGCAAAGACGAGTATCTGGTGGATCCCAGCAGCTCATTGTATCTTCACATTGATCGTCCATCCTTGCTGCTTGTTGAGCCGCTCAAGAGTCTCTGCCACACTCGAGGTTTGACCATTGGTAATGTGTCAGAGATGGAGAGCTTACCTGAACGATGGCTACTACAGAACCGCCGATCCCTCCAATACCTGAAGATTACATACAAAGCACATTCCTTACCGAGCATGCAAGACCTCTGCTCTCTCGAGACTTTATTGGTATCGGGTGCTGGGCAACTCCAGTCACTTCCATGTCTGCCCTCCTCCTTGAAGTATCTCATTTATTTAGGATGCCATCCAGACCTGGAGAAGATGACGAAACATGGAAGCCCTGAATGGAACAAGATTGCTCACATCCCTTATGTGGAAATAGGTACCTCCACCCTTCCACCCTCATCCTCACTTGCTTAATTTACTGCGTATTTGGATCTCTGTACTGCTGGAACTTACTGACAACTGATATGATTGCCAACCAATGACAGGAAAGCAGTATTTCTCCATGGGCAAGAAAATCAGCTTAGATGGTGCCCATGAGATGCTTCAAGCCTCGCCGTCCGAGGACGTCTTCTTTAGCATAATGGATCTGTGTGTGGGCTAAGTTTGTGTTTTCTCCTATTATTGAATAGTGGAAAGATGAAAATATAAATCATAGTATTATATAATTGTCGTGGATATTGTGGTACATACGTATGACAAGCGTGGAACATTTTAATGTAAGGAGAAAAGAAATCCTGTGGACGCAAGGGCATATTAGCCGTCGGAGATTATTATTTTATTTGAAGGGTATATGTGACCTTCGGACCATTGATCCACAACCACTCTGCTAGTAATACGATCGGTAATAAGCTATGGAATTTTAGTGGCTCATACGACTGGTAATAAGTACCATTGAACTGAGAGTTAGAAGAAGATGATAGGTTTTGTTTTACTTGTCGTTTGAGCAGCATTTACATTGTTTTTTCTTCCTTATTGGGGCTATTTAGCTAACAGTATGGTCGTGAATCATTTTATGGAAAAGTTGGCCCTTTTTCCACTTTCCAAGCTAACAATTCCTTCTTCATGGGCGGCACCCGGTTGCTGTCCTTCTGAAGTATGGAACACAGTGTGCCCTGTGATTACACTGACTCGAGTCTGTTCGATGCTTGCACCTCAATCACCATTGGAAAAGGCGATATCGCCAAATTCTGGACATCAGCTTGGCTGGATGGCGAGGTTCCTGCTAAAATTGCGCCTCATCTTTTTCTGTTGACCAGGCTTAAAAGGCTAACTGTGGAGCAGGCCATGAGAGAGGGCCGGTGGATGAAAGGGCTGCACCGTATCACATCTGAAATTCAGCTTCGTGAGTTCACGACATTGTGGATAAAATTGCAAGGGATCAATCTGGGTACAGATGAGGACCAAATTGCATGGACTTTAAACTCCAAAGCAGAGCTACTCGGCCTCGGCATATGCAGTTCAGTTTGCTGGTTCTTTCACGCCAATAAACTTCTCCAAGTTGTGGAGGTCCAAGGTGCAGCCTAAGTGCAAATTTTTCTTATGGTTGTGGCTAAGACAGCGAATTCTGACTGATGACCAGCTGCAAATAAGGGGAATCGAGCATAGAGAACACTGCTCTCTTTGCGATCAGGAGCCGGAAACCGCTGCTCACATGGTGCTTGCATGCCCCCATGCTAGATCAGTTTGGTACCTCCTCGCTCAGTGGACTAACTGTCCGCAGCTCGCCATTCTTCCGCAGCAATTTACAATGCCAAGTGAGTGGTGGGAACATATGACTGCTTCTCTGTCCAAAGATGAGCTAATGGTGGCCATTTACGGGGTTTGGCACATCTGGAAAGAGCGATGCCGACGGACTTTCCAGGATGTTTCACTCACTGAAGTGCAGCTTCTGGACATGATCCGCGACGATCTACTGGTGCTGGGATCATCTATTCATGCCAGGACTGAAGAAAACAATCTGGGCGAGGCGGTCATCGAGGCTAACAGCGGCGAGTAGTCTACTTTAGTTTTTACGTCTTGTACTGAGTCCTTCTCTGTTTTATTGCTAGTCCCTCTCTAGCTTGTAACCCAAACTTCTTTTCCTCTTAATTGAATGGGCAGAACACCTGCCATATTTGCTTCAAAAAAAAAAAAAGAAGTATGGAACACAAAGGCCATTCCCAAATGCAAGATTCAGGCATGATTGATTCTAAGAGGCAAGGTACTCACTGCTGACAACCTTGCGAAAAGGGGCTGGCCGCATGATCCTCTCTGCAAATTGTGCAAGGCTGAACCGGAAACCGGACTGCATCTGTTCGGATCATGCCCATACTCCTCACACGTTTGGAGAACTGTGGTCTACAGACTCAAACTCCCTGCTTTCCTAGCCCCAACTATTAGCATCAGTAATTTGGCAAACTGGTGGACTGAATCCTCAACCTCCCTTCAAAAGCCTTGGCGAGAGAGATGGCAGACCGTGATACTTCTGACCTGGTGGTTCATCTGGAAGGAGCGCAACGATCACATCTTCAACAACAAACTACATTCGACAGACTACACCGTCGACGAGATCCAGGCTGAGCTAGGAGAATGGAGGCGCACTGGTGTCCTCAAGAAGTCGTGGCCAGAAGGAGAGTAATCCCTGGCTCTCCCTATCTTTGTTTCTGATGTAGCAAAGCCGCATCAGTTTTTCTTCTATGCGGCTCTTCCGTCTTGTTGTTAGTTCATAGTTCTCCTTCTATGCAGCTATTACATCCTGTAGATAGTACAGAGTTTTTCTTCCCCTTTACTTTTCAGCATAAACTCCCTGTAATCCAAACCGGCATTTGACCCGGATTCTTCTTAATAAAATGAGGCAGCGCTGGCTGACTTCCGTCAAGCCGTAAAAAAACGGCTACGGCGCTGCTGAGGTACTTATTTCTATTTGTAGACGCACAAAAGGTCGCTGATATGAATTCTGCTCGTGTTAAGATTTTAGCTAGTAAAGAGAAGAGCTTTCTTTTTTTTTTTTTTTTTAGCCAAACGAACACGATAAAAACGGCAAAAGAAGCACAAGGGGCACGAGAAGAGCTAGTACTTTTTTATTTTTTTTGAGAAACACAGTACAACGCAGACGCTCACATACACGCGCATACACTCACCCCTATGAACGCACACACGCACACCCTACCCCTATGAGCACCTCCGAAAGACTGAGCCCGCGGTTGGGTCTTGAGATTGACGAAGTCACCACGGGCGCCTCGTTGTCGACGGGAACGTCGCCTCCAATATTCCGCCTAAATGAGAAACACCAACGTCAAACCTGGGGTTTGAACTCTGGTGGGTTGGGGGTACAACCACCCTCCTAACCATCTTGCCACAGGCAAGTTCTCAGCTAGTACTATTCATGGCAGATCTATCTTTTTTTGTTTCCAAATATACATAAGCTGGAAGAAATATATCATGTACAATATCATATTTGTTACCAAATTAATGAGAACCAAACTCCACTTGAAGATGTTTCTCGACGTGTTTCCATTCCGTACGGACGCGTCTAGCCGGCGCCCGGGCGCCCGTCCGTAATTTGTGGCGCTCAGTTGCCACATCAGATTAGAAAGCGACCTCTCTCCGCGTGAGCGTTCGTACGGGATAAGGAGCGCACCCTCCAAAAGAAGCGCCCAGCCCCAGGAGGCGACCGTGCCGCGGCGGGGAGCAGCAGCACGGGAGACCCGCCGTTCGCCGGGCCGCCTCGTCTCCCCCGCCGTTCACCGCGCCGCGCCCTCATCCTCCTCCTCCGCGGCGACTTTGCCTCCGACAAGAGCAGCAAGGTGAGCAGCATCCCGTGAGCAGCAGGTGGAGTAGCAGCACAGTACGGGCGCAACGATGTCTTGCCGATCCGGAATTGGGGGAAGAGGAGATGGCCATGGTGCGGCAAGGGCCGCGTGGTGTTCAGCGCGAGGACGGCCGTGGCACTCGATGTGGCAGGGGCAGTGCGGCCGCATCCAGGGACGGAGGAAGGGGGGGGGGGGGGGGGGACGAGCAGGGGCTAAGCCACCCCCAACAAATTGATTTCCTTCATATACTCCCTTATAATCATGCTTATAATTAGTAGTTCTAAGCTAATTCGCCCCCTCCAACTTGATTCTGCCCCCTCCAATACTCAGCGCTGGCTCCGTCCCTGGCCGCATCGGCTGCGTAGTTCATGGCGCTCAATTTTGCCTCTCTCGCTGCTCCGGAGTCCAAGCCGCCAGCATTGTTATGTTCACGAGGATGAGGACATCGAACAGAAGTTACAGAACTCATCCATCGATGTTATGGGTCTTGTTTGGGCCATACGTGAGAGTGGGAGAGAGAGGGAAAATAGTGGGCTAGATTGGATTCAGCCCAACATGATTTTAATGAGTTGTGTTTATATTTTGTCCCATTGTTGCATAACGGCACACCAAATTTGTGTCGACTTGTATCAAAGTTGCTTTTATTTGTCGTTAAGTTTGCCTATCAATATTGTGATGTTGGTTCATCGCACAACAACAATAAAAGCAACTTTGGTACTAGGCCAAACAACTGGCGCCAAATGAGGCAACTTCACGACAACAGTAACTCTGGTGTGCGATGAGCCAACCTCAAAACATGGGTTAGGAATAACTCCATAAGAGCTAAAATCAACTTGCTACAAAGACGACAACAACTTTGGTGTGCCTGAAGCAACTTCACAACAATGGTTAGCAACTTTGGTGTGCAATGCCGCAACTCCATAACAAAAGTAAGAAAGTTTTGTGTGTGTGTCGAAGCAACTTTTGTGAGCGACGAAGCAAGTTCTGTGGGTGCCACAACAAATTTTGTAGGCGAGGAAGTGCTTGGCCTCGAAGGGGAGGTAGAAGTCTGCTGAATCCGAAGTGCTTTCACTCCCCGGCAACGTCGCCAGAAAACTTGCTTGATGCGTGTAAAGTACACATCCGTTGGGATACCCCAAGAGAAAGGTTTGAAGAGTGTAGCGGCAAGTTTTCCCTCAGTATGAAACCAAGGTTTATCGAACCAGTAGGAGTGAAATGATCGTCTGAAGGTTGTTGGTGACGCCGACTCCAACATGGACCTGCACACAAGACAATCAAAGTACTTTGCCCCAACATAACAGTGAGGGTGTCAATCTCACCGGCTTGCTGAAAATAAAGGATTAAAAGTGTGGTGTGGAAAATGATGTTTACTTGTAGAGAGTAAAAGAGAACAATGATTGCAGTAGGTTGTTTATCAGATGTAAAAGAATGGACCGGTGTCCACAGTTCACTGGTGGTGTCTCTCCATAAGATAGATAATATGTTGGGTAAACAAATTACAGTTGGGAAACTGGCAGAATATTGAGTGCATGACAATGCATATACATGACATGGTGACTAATATGATATTTGATGTGGGCATTACGACAAAATACATAGACCGTTATCCAACTGCATCTATGACTAATAATCCACCTCCAGGTTGTCATCCGAGTCCCCCGTTGGTATTAAGTTGCAAGCAACAGATTATTGCATTAAGTAAAGTGCATAATGTAAACAACACAATTATCCTTAGACAAAGCATTGTTAGGTTATCCCTAGTGGCAACAACACATCCACAACCTTAGAGGTTGTTGTCACTCCCCCAGATTCAATGGAGGCTGAACCCACCATCTAGCATAAATACTAACTCTTGGAGTTACAAACATCTACTTGGCCAAAGCATCTACTAGTAACGGAAAGCATGCAAGACATAAATAACATATGAGATATATTGATAATCAACTTGGCATAATATTCAATATCCATCGGATCACAGCAAACACAACATATAGCATTAAAATAATATGATCTTGATCATGTTAGGTAGCTCACAAGATCTAAACATGATGACACAAGGAGGAGAGACAACCATCTAGCTACTGCTATGGACCCGTAGTCCAAGGATGAACTACTCACGCATCACTCCGAAGGCGGGCATGATGATGTAGAGCCCTTAGGTGATGATTCCCCTCTCCGGCAGGGTGCCGGGAAGAGGTTCTGGACCCTCCCGAGCTAGGGTTGACGACGGCGGCGGCTCTGGAACTTTTCGTGGAATATGACTCGGGTATTTAGGGTTTTCGCTTCCAGGGGAATATATAGGCGAAGGGGCGGCAGCTGGAGGCACCCGAGGGGCCCACACACGGGTAGGGCGCCGGCCCTAGGCTAGCCGCGCCGAGGCCATGTGTAGCCGCCTCGTGGCTCGGCTCCGTCTCCCCTCTGAACTCTGTTAACGTGTCGGTGAAGATAGGAGTATAGGACCCTGGGATTTGATTTCGTCCAATTCTGAGAATATTTTCAGAACAACTTTTTTAGAATACAAAAACAACAGAAAACAGGAACTGGCACTGTGCCATCTTGTTAATAGGTTAGTCCTAGAAAATGTATAAAAATGATATGAAGTGTATGTAAAACATGTAGCAATTGGCATAATATCAACATGGAACATCAAAAATTATAGATACGGTTGAGACGTATCAGGAAGCAACAATTTGTGGGCGACGAAGGAACTTTGTGTGGGTGCCAAAGCAATTGTGTGCGACGAAGCAACTTTTGTGGATGACGAAGCAACTTTTGTGGGCGACAGAGCAACTTATGTGTGCGACGAACCAACTTTTCTGAGTAACTTTTGTGTGCGATGAAGCAACTTTTATGGGCCACGAAGCAAGTTTTGTGAGCGCCGATGCAACTTTTGTGGACGACGGAGCAACTTTCGTGTGCGACAAAGCAACTTTTCTGGGCACCGGAGCAACTTTTGTGTGCGACGAAGCAACTCTTCTGGGCTACGAAGCAACTTTTGTGTACGCCGAAGCAACTTCTGTGAGCGACAAAGCAAGTTCTGTGGTTACCGAAGCAACTTTTGTAGGCGACAAAGCAACAATTTGTGGCGACAAAGCAAGTTTTGTGGGCACCGAAGCAAGTTTTGTTGGCGACGAAGTAACATTTGTGGATACCGAAGCAACTTTTCTAGGCGACGAAGCAACAATTTGTGGGCGACAAAGCAAGTTTTGTGTGCACCGAATCAAGTTTTATGGGCGACGAAGCAACATTTGTGGATACTGAAGCAACTTTATGTGTGACGAGCAAGTTTTGTGAGCGCTGAAGCAACTTTCGTAGGCGATGAAGCAGGTTTTGTGGACGACGAAGCAACTTTTTAATTCGACGAAGCAACCTTTGGGGGCGGTGACACAACATTCGTGGGACGAAGCAACATTTGTGGACGTCGATGCAGTTTTTATGGGCGCCAAAGCATTTTTTGCAGGCGACGAAATAACATTGGCGACGAAGCAAGTTTTGTGTGCTCGTCTGTATTTTGTGTGTCTCGTAGAAAAGCGAAATTACAGCACGATCTACAGAACTACAAAACGAGCAAGCAAAATTCAGAAGAATGAAACGATCAGGCCATTGAGTCGATCAGGCCATTGAGTTAGGCGTCCAGGAGCAGCTCCCTAGGCCAGACCAGTGGAGGAGCACGGCAGCTCGATTGACAGGACAAGCGAAGGGTGAAGGTTGACTTGCTCAGACGGGAGGGATGTGAGGGAACGAATTAATGTTGAACGTGCGCCGCCAACCCCCACCGACATCCCCTACCGATCTAGGGTTTAGCGCGTGCCGACGGGAAGCACCACCGCCGCCACGGCGCCGCCACTGTCACCGTCGCCACCATGGCCTCCGGCTCGAGTTCATCGAGTCACAGCGAAGGTATCGCCTCAGTTTCCCCTCCCTCTCTCTCTGTTCAATCTCACACACTCGATTCCCACATGATCTACCGAAGTCTAAGGTTCTAGGACACTAACATTTCGCTGTTGTGAGAAAAAAAATAGAGTCTGTAACTCTATGTCAATTTGTGCCCATTCCTGCTCAGACGCTAGATTAGCTCAGAACTCCGCCTCTGGTTGGCAGTGTGAGGTGGCTATATAATCTCATGTATGTGTTGTTGAGTTGAGGTGAACAAGAGAAAAGGCACAAGTATGAGCGGTGCCAAAAGGCTACGTGTGTTCTTCTTCTATCTTTGTGTTCATGGGTGTCTTCTCCCCTGGGCAAGGATACAAATATCACTTGGCCTTTCATAATTCACAAGAACACCCGAACATCTAAAAGTTAATTCACTTACTTGGCAAATGAATATATGTGTACATCTTGCCTTTCGCGTAGGATGGTAGGTGAATATATATTTTCCGTCGTTATATATACCTTCACAGCCAAAGGTAGCTTTTCCGTAGTCTTTTCTTTAGTAGAGCTACAGGAAGACAATTGGGTTCCTCACGAAACTAGGCAAGGGCAAAGGTAGAGAGAAATTAGGATACATGGCATGTCATCGGCCATTGTAGTCGACTTGGTGTCACTATTAGGAATCTGAGACATCGGGACTGCCAATGGATTCTACAAGGGCTACTGGCACTGCCGCCGTGGGCTCAGAGGCGGCATGGTTGTTGAATCGGCTTAATGCTCGATGAGAGCCACGTAATCGACCGGCTAGTCCAGTTTCTAGACACTGACGAGCTGCATATCTGATTGAAAGCTCTAATATTGCACCTCGCGCTGACTTAGGCTACACTGCGACAAGTGTAACGCGAGATGCGTGGACCTGGATTGAACTCAATCGAGACTAGAAAGTGGCCCTGGTTGAATCTGCTAACACCTACATACTACCTGGACTTTACTTGAGTGGTGGACTGTTGCACATGGGCTCAGCCCAACAGATCAAGCCTTGGAATGTCGAGGATAAAGATACAGGAGGGCAGCAGTATCTAAGAACTGAAGTTCCCCTCAGAAATGAACAAAATAATCTAGTAGTCTCCTAATAGAGGAATACAGTCTCTACGATACAATAACTCGTCATATATGCTTTACAAGAAAAACATGGCCATACTTCTGATGAGATAAAACCACACAAGAACAACTACTCAGGAACATGGTGCCATAATTTAGTCACATGTCATTGTGCTGCCAGACGTCGGCGCGGACGTGGCTGCAGCGGGAGACTGGAGCTGGACATACCTCCCGGCAAAGACCAGTTGCGTCCTCCTCCTCCCTCCACTGCGGCCTCCCCACTAACAGAGTACACCAACGGCCTGCTCGCGAGTGCAGCCTCGATGTGGCTACGCCGCCACGCCGGCAAGGACAAAAACAGTGGAGGACACCCTGGTTGAAGTCCTGTCGGGGAGGAGGAAGCGTGGCGGCCGGCCGAAATCAGTTGGCGTGGTGGCCGTGCGTGTCGCGGCCAGCAGAAATCAGATGGCGTGGCGGCCGCGCGTGCCGCGGCCGGCCGAAATCAGTTGGCGTGCTTGTGAGCTGATGACGGCCGGAATCGGTGGGCGTGGAGGCCGTGCGCGCCGCAGCCGGACAGATCGGTAGGGGAAACGGAAGGTTCAGGATCTGGCACAGGAGCTTCACGCGCTCGCGGAACGAGGCGCGTCCGACCTCGAGGGAAATGGGGCATGGCCGGCGGCGGTGTGATGGTCAGGAGAGGGGTAGGTGACGACATGGTCAGGCTGTTTTTTCCCCGGACAATCGTTGCTCGTGAACGCCCGTTCGGAGGAAGAGGGTGAGCGTTCGAGACTTCGAGTCGACGGAATAGCGCAGCTGCGCTATTGTAAACACCTTACTTCAGATTCACTCAAATCACCAGGATTCGGTTAGAAACTCAGAATTACAGGGGATCTAGAAGCAGAGGAAAGGGTTGGGGATCGAGAGAGAAGAACAGTAGCTAATCCTAGCCAGTGCCAGTGCCAGGCCTCGGCCGAAGCCGCCTTTCCGTCCAGTTCCAAGCCGAGTTCCATTGTGGCCGCTCTGCTCATATATATGCCTCGCGTCTGGTTCCGAAGCAGGCCAAGGCCCAAGGTGCCAGCCCACCAGCCAGCCCATGGAGACAGGTCGTTGACAATCCCCCCTCCTTAAAATTCGGCTTGCCCGCAAGCTGATATACTGACAAACCGCCAGGATCCCAAGGCACTTGAGATGTATCAAGAAGAGGGAAAGAAGAACCATCATCCACTCTGACCAAATTATCTTGACTCCAAGCAGATGAAAAGCAATCACCTGGATCCCATGGCAATTGTAGTGTTTTGGAAGGAGGATGAGCTGATAAGGGAAATGCCTCAAGAAACTCCCTATCACAATTGTACCATGGAATTTGCCATTCAACATACTGAGAGTCAAAATATGTGGCACCTTCAGTTACGAACTGGTCACAGCTGTACTCTAGTCCCAACAGCCAGTATAACCTTGCAGCATGTAATGTGTGTAACTTTGTAAACGTTGCATCCAATAAGTGTACCTCAAGGTAGTGTATGGATCTGGAATATGTGCCCAACTCCAAGTCATGCAGGTTCCCAGTCTTAATGCATGAATAGAACTCCTCGAAAGCAAGATTGTTCTGGATTGCAAACTGAACCCACACTTGTATAGGTAAATCAGGACCACAAGCAGATGCACTAAGATAAATTACCCAATAGTATAACCCAGAACTCCATAGTTTCCAATGTACCAATGCACCACAGAGGAAGAGAATATATCCAGGAGTGCAAAACCGAAATTCTGACTTGCAGACAACTAACGTTAATTCAGATGGTATCGTGACTTGTAGAAACCACGTCAACAGATTGCTGCTGGTTGTAACCAGTGATGACCATGGGGGCTTCGGCTCAATAATTTGATTCCCCCTATTTAGATACCTCAACACACTAGCAATGCATAGAGAAATGACAACGACCCTACCAAGAGAGCTTGGGATATCACCCATCGGTAGGTTCAACCAGATACCAAGAGGAGATGGCCATGGACGTTTTACCTCAGAATGGTGAGTATTACCTTGCAGAGTGTGTCGGAACTGCAGGATCATAGTTGTGTTCTCGGATGTGCTATCAAGCCTCTGCCCATTGTAACCTCGATCAGGAGCAACACAAGGAGAACATGCTTCCATAAGGATTTGAAGAATGTGACGATAAATCCACTGTTTGCGAACATTATTGGTTAGGAACCTGGTACATGAATACTGACGTTGTACTTCATCTTCCCCATTTAGGATGGCAAGGAATCCACTCAAGCTGGTCGACTGCTGCACTGTAATTGAACACTGAAAATCCACACTTGCAAAATCACAGTTCACAAGCAGCCATGTCTCAAGAGATAGAATAAGCAATTCCCCATCTGGGATAGCAAAAATATTACTGCCAGTACAACAATACAGAGTATGAAGAGAATACCAAGTCCACAAGGTACAGGTAGCTTGCCTCACCAATAATAAATCAAGCCTCATGTCCACTCTAGTGCTTGCAATGAGCGAGTGTGTATCATCAGGGTCCTCATGTGGGTGTCCAGTAGGTATTTTCCCAAGCAGAATAAGGCAAACTGCTACCCAATGGCACCTGAATGATAGACATGGCACTGACTGTAGCACTTGTCCTTTTTCTTCTTCAAGTGCCCAATTAGTAATTCTGATCAATTCTTCAAGTGTCCAATTGATATTGAGAATGCTCCACTGCACGCACTTGTCAGCAAAGGTGTAGTTGATCTTGTCAGGAGGTTTAGCAGGTGGAGGATGATAGTACACTGTAGTAACCAATAAAGGTCTCTCCCCGGAAGGCCATGGCTGCAGCTCTGCTAATGCCACCATCCCTTTTTTAATCAGCTCAACCACAAAGCTACAACTAAACAACTCATGTATTGATTTCCCTTGCAAACATGTGACTACACTAGAACTGCTCAATCGTACAGCAAGATCGTCTACAAGTGTACTGAACAAGTTATCCACGCCAGATAATGAAAGTCCTGGATCCCAGGGCAGCAAAAGAATCGTGTTACCTGTAGCAAACTGAAAAAATGGCCAGAGCATTACTTCAGTCCTCTCAAACACAAGAATGAATAATCGTGATAGCACTGCAGTCACACTGGACATTCCCATGAAATCCTCATGTGTCTCTCCCAGTTGGATGGCACCGTAGCCAGAAACGAGATCAGTCGTCAAACACTTGCCTTGCAGTTCAGCGACGAGGTTAATTTCCTCAACCTCGCATGGAGCAGACTTAGTGATCATGGGCTCAGCGGCGACCTCGAATTCTTTGCTGAGGGCGGACATCAAGCACAGCTCTACAGCAACCATTGGTACACTCAGTGGGCTTGGCAAGTCTTCTGGAGGCGCGTTGAAGGATGGCGGCGCACTCCCAGGAGTCAAGGACATGTCCATTGAGTCCTCTCCGCCGGTGCTGTGGTCGCCACCCGGCAAGCAGATGGCAGCCGTCGGTGCAGTGTCACCCATGACGTCCATGTTGAGTGCCTTGTCGCTGAGCTCAGGTGCAGCAAGCTCGGGGACGATGCTGCTTGTGGACGAGTATGGTGTTGCAAACGAGATGAATGTAGCTGCATCAACAGAGGCGGCCTGGCTTGGGCGTTCCGCCGAGCAGGTAGTGGGCACTGAAGCAGCGAAGTCGGCAAAGCCAAAGTCGACTGCATCTTGGATGTCCTCGAGATCTGTAGGGGAAGAGAGCATGCTGGAGACCGTAGTTGGTGGTGTTGAGGTCGTTGTTGCACTCGTGCTTCCTCCTAGGCATACTGTCGAGCAGGTGGTGGGCATCACGGACCTGGGGTCCGTCCCACACGTTGCAGTCGTAGCCATGACAGTGGCCGGTGAGGAGCCCCAGCAGCAACTCTCAGAGATGCCGCCGCCGGTGTTTGTGGATGTAGCTGGTGTTGCGGGGCCGCCGACTAGGAAGTCGTAGATGCGCCTGGCTCCCGGCGTGAGGTCGGGCTTGGTGCTGAGGACGGTCGTCAGGATGGCGACGGGGGCGGTGCCGTGTGGTACACGCAGACGCACGGTCGAGCTTGATGCCGATGAAGCAGTCGCCGTTGCAGCGGAGGTACGCGCAGACTTGCGAACAGCATCAAGGGTCTCCTTCTTGTACGCGAGGAAACGAGTTTCATACTCCTCCGACGTCGGCGCCATGAGGAGATCATAGATCGCCTTGGACTCCGGTGATAGATCATCCATGGCGTCCGAGCGCGAGCGAGAAGAAAAAACACTACGGATAGTGGTGGTGGGGAAAAGAAAATTGGTGAGGATTTTTGTGAAGGGATCGACTGGCTCTGATGCCAAATGTAAACACCTTACTTCAGATTCACTCAAATCACCAGGATTCGGTTAGAAACTCAGAATTACAGGGGATCTAGAAGCAGAGGAAAGGGTTGGGGATCGAGAGAGAAGAACAGTAGCTAATCCTAGCCAGTGCCAGGCCTCGGCCGAAGCCGCCTTTCCGTCCAGTTCCAAGCCGAGTTCCATTGTGGCCGCTCTGCTCATATATATGCCTCGCGTCTGGTTCCGAAGCAGGCCAAGGCCCAAGGTGCCAGCCCACCAGCCAGCCCATGGAGACAGGTCGTTGACAGCTATGAGGCATTTACCAAGAAGTAAATGTAATGGGGCCGGGGCCCGGGTGTTCCAACTTCCATCTAAAAAAAAGGTTAGTTTCCTATACAGTTTGTTACTCGGTTAGTTGATGAAGTCAAAGCAAGCACTAGCTAGTCCGGTTTGGAAGTCCGAGGTAATATAGGAATCGGATTGGAGTGTGTTGCCTGATACTAGTCCGAGTTCTTGTACGAGTCGGTCCAGCCAGTTTGGAAGTCCCAGACTCCCAGGTAATATAGGAATCGGATTGGAGTGTGTTGCCTGATATACTGGTCCCGAGTTCTTGTACGAGTTGGTCCAGTAGTAATTAGTCACGGACTCCTGGTCTATATATACACACACATATACGTGTGTCTAGGGTTCCTACTCGCTGCAGCGACGGGAAGAATTCCAGTGCAGATTAGTGAAGGTGGGCAGCGAGGCAAAGAGGTGATCAGTCCGGAAGCCGAGAAGTAGTTCGGAAAGAGATCCGAGATGCAGCGGCACGCCGAGAAGCCGGTGCCTGAGTTTTACTCAAATATGCGACCTGAATATCGGGAGAAGCTGATGAGACATAACGCAGAGAGGGCGGCGGCAATGAAGCCTTTGTTCTTCAGCGGCCACGAGAGTAGCAGCAGCAAGGCGGGTGATAATTCAGCCGGAAAGAGCTGTCTCGAGATGACGATGGAGACGCGGCTGTATGCGGAGGTACAGAGCGCCTTGCTGCACATCCAAGACAAGTTGGCCAAGAAGAAGAGCGGGAAGATGGATAAGGAGACCTTGCGGCTGCTCAAAGATGTGTCCAACATGTTGGATCAAGCTGGCGGCGATGATCATGACGACGACGAGAGTAGTGAGGGTACCAATGAGGTCAATTTAGACAAGGAGGCCAAGAAGACGGCCGTCGAGGTGGAGATGGCTGCCGAGGCGGAGGCATTCGCCTCATACCGCAGACTCTGGGAATATAAACGCGGGAAAACCTGTGGTTTATTCACAGATCCAAGTGAGCAGCGAACAAACCTCTCTCTCTCTCTCTCTCTCTCTCTCTTGTTTAACTAGCGCCTTTATATTTATGAACGGAAGGGGTTCTCTTTTTTGCTTGAGGAAGGCACTGCTTATCAAATAGTGTTAGTTCATGCATGTTAATTTCTAAATTCTAACATACGCTCCATTTTCTTGGGTGCAGCGGTTCTGAGTTCAATGCAGTTTACACACGACAAGCCTGGACGCATGACATTCAGCAGTGACTGTTACACCCCGGAGACCTTGCAGATCATCTCCATCAAACTCACTCCACTTGCTGGTAACCTTGAGTTGCCATTGTCTGTGTATGGCGTGGTTGCCGTTCGAGACACGGTGGATCGCAACCGAAACATCCTCTTCTTTCGTGACAGCGGCAACGCCCAAGAACTGAAACACAATGTATGTATGCTGCTATGCTACTATCTCGATTTTCTTTCAGTACATCTTTTTTATTTCATGCACGTTGTGACTGATGGTTGATTTGCTTGCAGGATCCTTTTCTGCACCTTATTGGCCCCTCACGTGCAATCGTGCTTACGGACAAGGCTTGGTTTGAAATCGAACTAAGAGTAAAAGGCTCTCAAGATAAAGCGTTGATGAGTCTTGCACGGTGTTACACGGGGTGGAACGGTCCCGGCGTGTCTACCATTTTCTTCAAGAATGTCTTGTGCACGCTAGAGCTCTGCTTGCAGCCAGTTAAACAAACTATCCAGGCCACCATCTTGAGTCTCCAGGTTGCCAAACGCGACGGGTCATGGCCTTTCAAATATGGCGGCCTAGTTGCTTGCACCCCACTATCAGGAACAACGACGGTCACGGATGGTCGAATCACTCGTAAAATTGATCCTTCACCATCCAGCCAGATTGTGCTGATTGAGTCGGAAGATGAAGCACTGCCGAAAGGTGAAAATGGTCATGTACATCTGCGGAGGCAAGTTGTTTCTGTAGAAGGTGAAGGAAGGTTGGACGTTGTCATAAAAGCCTACTCCAAAACTGGTGCTATCGCCGCAGAAACTTGCGTCCCTTTCTACCCCAAAGTTTGCAACGTAAGCCAGATGAAACGTGCCCTTGGTGATGCCGAGGTAACTGTTACTGTTGCTTGGTCTGTTGTCGCGACGAGCAAGACGGGACTTTCGATAGAGCTAAGTGGCAGAAGGTGTGTCTGAACCTTGCAATCTAGGAAGATTTCAATGTGATATGATTTTTTTTGAAATGGGTCTCCCGGCCTCTGCATCGTGAAGATGCACACAGCCATGATGGAGTTATGATGGAGTTTAGTTTGTATTTGTGAATCAGTTAGCTATTTAATATGTATGGACGACTATAACTCTTATGACATCCATGTACTATGTGTGTATTGACAGCTATTTATGTTTGTGGACTAGGGGTATAGTCCTACGTTATGATGTGTATGGAGCTTCTGTTATTGTTTTGTGCCAATGAACCTAATTCGAGTAGAGGTAGTTTAGCTGGTCACTCAAACATATTTAAATTTTCTGAATCGATAAAGAAAAGAGAGAGAATTTTCCAATAGAAACAGATAGTTGGTGCTAGTCCTGGAGCAACTGGCTGAGCATCAGTTTCAGTTGTGAGATTTCTGAGATACTTGTCTGAGTACATCTGATCCATCTGCCAACATTGTCCATGGCTGGGCGCTCGTCTCAACGTGGTACTCGCGAAAGTCAGGTAATTTAAGTTGGCCAGCACCAAGCTCATTGCCGACACGAATACTGCGTAATAAGTTGATGCAAATGATTGATCAGCAAGGGGAAGTTGATTTGTATCTCAGTATGGCTCAGTTATTAGCACTGACCTAGATGCATAGCTTAGACCAAGCATGATTTGGAAGTCCCAGTTCCAGTAGTTAATGCTGAAACAAGTCAAAGAGATAGAGATGCAAGCTATGTGTGATTATGACGTATGACTCAGACATTGGAGGTTGCAAACATAATGTGTAACTCTAACATGAGAGCGGAATGATCGTGTGGCCTACCAGATAGAGAGTGAATCAAGAGCAATTTCCGAGTTGGGGAGGAAGCCAGTCAGAAGCACAAATCCTTGCACGTACCAGATCTCCAATCTGAGGAAGAACACAGCGAAACTAGACACATTTAGACCAGCAAAAAACTACCAAAACAATTAACTAGGTAATGGCCCATAAACATAACAATTAACTAGGTACTCGCGAAAGTCAGGTAATTCGTGATATAGCTGTGTATTGTTACTCCATCCAAACATAACGAAGTCCACCATAAACGGTAGAAGGACTTGGGCGTCGACCGGCTCAGAAGCCAGAACGATATCGAAGAAGTAATTGGAGCAGTAACTAAACGCAGGAGAAAATGGAGCGGCAAGGAAGAGAAAAAAAGATGCCCGCTGCCAGGAGCTCCCGCGACGCGCTTGGCGATTGCCAGCGCGGCCGCCGGACGCCGCCGTCGCCGCGCGCCCCGCCGCCCCCGGCTCTGACCTCACCCCTAGTAAGCTCCCACCACCTCCGGCCACCATCCCCACCAACTTCCGTCCGGCGTATCTGGGCCCTGCTCCCTCGCTCCCTGCTTTGGATCTTGGATCTGGATCGGGTTTGGTCAACGCCGGCTTCCCCGCCCGGCCGGCGCGCCGGGCCCCTGCCTCGGCCACGCGCTCTTCTCCGACAACGCGCACTCCACCGGCCTTCATCAATGCGTCTCCTGCAGCTCACCTTCAAGCGGCGTCCGATCTCGTCCTTGCCACGCCACCGGAGGGCGTCTGCCGCGGCGTTAATGCGGCACTGGCGGCCTGGCGTACGCGTGGGTGCCCCAGCGTCGTGCCGCGCCGTGCTGGCATCCTGCGCCACCAGCCCGCCTTCAATGCCCGAGCTATCTCCAAGCCGAGGAAGACTGTCTCCTTCAACATCCCTGCGCCTCGCATTCAACTCGACCCTGCATCACCTACGCCACGCCTCCTTGCCGGGTCTCTTCGCCTAGCTGCCGCTAGCTCGGCGCCCTGCGAGCCTAGGCCGTCCTCCGCGGTGGAGGATGGGTGGACGCTCGTCACCTCCCGCCAGGCGCAGAGCGAGGCCAGGCTTTCGGCTCGACGGGACGGCTCGCATTTACGCCCCCGCCCATCGCTCTACCGTCCTCCTCACCACCTCACCGCTCCCCGACCTTTTAGTCCAGCTCCCGCTCCACTCGCTCTCCTCCACCAAGAAAGTCTGCGCTGCGCTGCCGCCGCTGCGACGCCCGCGAGCACTCCACAGCCTGCTGCCGCGACCCCGTCAAGTGCGACATCTGCGGGCGCTCGGGCCATCGAGCCAGGGACTGTCATCCGCATCGCCGCCTCGGTGTTGTCAAGGCCGCCCCTTCGCAGAGCGAGCCTCGCCGGCCTCCCGCATCGCCAGCGCCTGTGCGCTCCTCGGCCGCGTCGATCCCGCCTCGCGCTCCTCGCCTCGCGGGCGGCATGAACTCCCGCAGCCTGGAGATGATCGGCGACTCCGCCACGCGCGGCATGGACTACCTCGGCGCGCCGGCCACGCGCCCGGAGGTCGACCACTGTGTCATGGCCTCCTCCTTCGAGCTTGATCATGCTCGAGTCGACTGGGAGCGCACGGCGGTGCTTGTTTGGGTGCTTGAGCCGCCGCGCGGCACGGACCGGTTCACGGTCGAGTCTGCCTTCCGGAGGGAATTCGGCATCGGCGCCGCCCAGCTCGCGGTGAGCACGCACTTCCCCGAGCCCTACCTGGTCAAGTTCGACACGGCCGGACTGCGCGACGAAGTCTTGCGCAAGTCGCGCGCCTCCTTCAAGCGCTATGGGCTCGACATCCACTGCCGCCCATTTCGAGCGGTCGGCCAAGCCTACAACGCCGATCTGCAGTTTCGTGTCCACCTCGCTGTGGACGGCCTGCCGCCGTACTCGTGGCGCCCGGAGACCGTGGACAGGGTGATAGGCAGAAGATGCGCCGTGCAGAGCTACGACGACGGATTCACGACCATGGAAAACACGTCTGTGTTCGGCCTCTGGGCTTGGACAGCAGACCCGCAGCTGATCCCCAAGTTGCTCTGGTGCACGTTCGCCAACAAGGCGCCGGGTGGGCTCTCCTCTTTGGTCCGTGTCTCGGAGGACCGCCCAGATCAATGGAAGAGGGGGCTAACCTTCAGGGTCCTCCTCCACATCGAGCGCATCGAGGACTACTCGGCCGCGCCGGACATGGACGGCGGCTCGGCCATCTCTGGCTTCTTGTCGGCTGTGCGGGACTTGCCCGAGTGGAAGCAGGGCGTCATTGATGGCGGCCCTTTGTGCGGATCATCTCCGGCAACGGTCGCCGCAATTCCGCCCCTGGGCCGCGACCGGCTTGATCGTCCGCGGAGCTCAAGGCCCATCGAGGAAGAAGCGCGGGACGCGGGACACCGCTACGAGAGGTGCGGGGACGGCCGCAGTCGTTCCCGTGTCGACAGCGGTCGTAGCCGCTCTCGTGTCGACGCCGGCCGCAGCAGCTCAAGGAGGGGAGAGCGGTGTGATGATCGCCAGCTCCAGCACCACCACCGCAACGTGGACGATGAAGATGATGCCAGGCGCCACGACGACTACCAGCGGCGCAGCCATTCAAGGAGGCCTAGCTCGGGCAAGCTCGGCCAGGGGTCTTCTCGCCACGAAGATCGAACGCGGGAGCGATCCCCGCGTCGCCGCTCGCCAAGCCGCGGCCATGGAGGGAGCCACCGCGGCAACTCCTCTTCTGCTCAAGCGCCACGCATCGCGTCGATCATCATCGCCCCGACGTCCGAGTCCCCGCACGCGCCGGCCTCCGACATCGAGGAGATCTCGGCCATGTTTCAAGCTTTGGTGATTACTACGGAGACCACATCGCGCACAAGCAAGCCGCCATCGCGGCCTCTTCATCGGGCAGAGACTGGCTTGCGGGGCTCACGTCGCTGCCGCCGGGCTTCACCGCCTCGTCGTCAAGGCTTGCAACTCCAGAACCCATCCCCAACAAATCCATGACGAAGGAGGGGGAACGCGACGAGAATCATGCGGCGGGAGCGCCTGGGAGGAGGACGAGGCAGCCGCGCACTTCACTGCTTGCGCGGGACTGCCCGTCACCGTCGCGCGCATTGTGCCGGCTCACTGGGAAGAGGACGACCATGATGGAGCTGGGGAAGAAATCGCGCTGGAGCTTGGCATCACTGATGAGCCAGAGGAAGAAGAAGAGGTTGATCTGGGCGCCATCGGCGGCGGGAATGAAGCCTGGTTCGTCCCTCCAGCGCATGCTGCTGGGGAGGAGACGGCCGACGAGGTGGCTTGGGGGGCGTGAGCTCTGTCGCGGCCCACGGCAGGGCCTTGCAAGATGATGAGGCAGCCATCGTGATGGACGCCACCGACGAAGCAGCGGCAATCGGGGACCTTCTCCTTCCCCAAACTGCTCAGGCGGACACTGCCGCGATCGCTGCGGCGCAAAGGGCGGTCGCCGCTTTCTTCAACACACCGGAAACCCCTCTGCTGCCGATGCCGGCACTCAGGACTCCTGCACCTCCTCTGCCACTTCGCCGCAGCGATCGTCTCGCGACAAGCCCCAGATGCCAGCCGCTGACAAGGCTCGAAATGTGTTGTACACCAAGCTGGGAATCAAAGTTCAGGAGATGCCACTGATCAAAGCAACCAAGGAGTTCAACGACATCTGCAAGACTTCCATGTCGGCTACGGCATGTGCAGCAGTAAGCACGCTGCTCAAGCTGAACCTGCCATCCATCATCGCCGCGGACGAAGCTCTCATCGCCATGGCGGGAGCAGGAGGAACCGAGCTGGCCGTCAACGCCGTTGATGCATCCGCTTAATCATCAGTTTACTGTTTCGTTTAGCTGTACTACTTCGACAATGCACTGCACGCACCTAAGACCTATTCCAGATTATGCTACTACCGCTATTGCTCCGCGAAGCAATTCCTCGCCGGCAAACTCGCGAAGCAATTTTTCGCCAAAACGCTCTACTTCAACCTCGGCTACTTCCTCTACGTGCTCTACATGCGCTGCCTGCTACCACGACCAACACTCCCTCGACTCCTACTGCAGCTCTTCATGCAGTTTCTGCATAGCACATCTGTCCGGTTGTCTCCAGACTGCTCCCGCGCTTGAGCCACCTTCGCAATTGCATCTGCTGAAATGTTAGGACTCATTCTGGACATCCTCTTCTGGAATGTCCGCGGTTTGAATGATCAAGCGCGAAAAGACACGGTCAATGCAATTCTGGCGCAAACCACCTGTCACATTGCCTGCATTCAGGAGACAAAGCTGGATTTAATTGATCAACAAACTGCTGCTTATATTGGGGGTTTCAAGCTGCGGTCTTTCGCTCATCGCCCTGCCGTTGGAACTAGAGGAGGCATTCTGCTCTCTGGGACGATGACCACGTCAGCATCACTAACACCCACATTGGCGCTCACCTAATCTCCGCTGATGTTTCGGTGCGCGCCTGCGGAACAACATTCAAGCTCACCGCTGTCTATGGTCCTTCTTCGGATGCTGAAAAAAGAGCCTTTCTTGATGAAGCAATTGCTGCTGCTCCTACCGATGACTCCAAATGGCTTATTCTTGGAGATTTCAATCTTATCTACCAGGCAGCGGACAAGAACAACGCCAACTTGAATTTGCGCCTCATGGGCCAATTTAGGGACGCCCTCAACACTTGTCACCTCAAGGAGATCAGGCTGCTAAATCGCAAATACACTTGGAGTAATGAAAGAGCTGATCCAACTCTTGTCAGGCTTGACCGGGCATTCTGCAATGCTAGCTGGGACCTTGCTTTCGACTCCCACACCCTTCAGGCTCTTTCATCTGCGCTTTCGGACCACTGCCCTCTGCTGCTCTCAAATCATAGCGGCCCCCGCAAGCCGCCGTTCTTCCGTTTTGAGAATTTCTGGACGAAGATGCCAGGTTTTCACGATGTCGTCGCCGCTGCTTGGAATCTTGAGTCCACCCACACCCAGCCTGTGCACATCCTCAACCATAAACTTAAGATTGTTGCGAGGAAACTTCGTAACTGGAGTAGAAGCTTATTTTCCAACCATAAGCAGCAACTCATCATAGCTCTCGACGTCATCCTCCAGCTCGACACGGCCCAAGAATCGAGAACTCTTTCTGCTCCAGAGGCAGCTCTGCGGACCGCGCTAAAACGGCGAGTGATGGGCCTCTCGGTCCTCGAGAGATCGCGCAAGCGCCAGGCATCAAGAATAAACTTCCTCCGCGAGGGAGACGCCAACACCAAATTCTTTCATCTTCGGGTAAACTCCCGCAGGCGGAAAAATATCATTCAGAGGCTTAGGCGAAATGGGGGATGGGTTGCGAACCACGCCGAAAAGGAGCAGCTCATCCACGAGCACTTCACATCATCTTTGGGCGCCCCGCCTACACGCATGCTTGACTTCAACTGGGATGCCATCGATCCAAATTTTGCCGACATGGACGATCTGGGGCTACCTTTCTCTGAAGAAGAAATCAGAGAGGCCATTTTCGGCTTACCTACGGACAAGGCGCCGGGTCCTGATGGATTCACCTCCAACTTCTTCCGATCTTGCTGGCCCATTGTCAAGAATGACCTGATGAAAGTGATCAATGCCTTCTCTGAGCTCTCAATCAACAACTTCAGGTCATCAACAGCGCCAACATTGCCCTTCTCCCTAAAAAGGAGGGGGCTGACTGCCTGAAGGACTATAGGCCGATCAGCCTCATTCACATAATCCCCAAGATTATCGCCAAAGCAATGGCCACAAGACTGCGTCCTAAGATGAACGACATCGTGTCTGCATGCCAGAGCGCATTCATCAAACACAGAAGTATCCATGATAACTTCATGTACGTCAGAAATGTGGCCCGTCGTCTCCACCAAAAGCACACCCCAGCCCTGCTGATTAAGCTGGATATTGCTAAAGCTTTTGACACTGTGCGTTGGGATTACTTGCTGGACCTCATGCAACGCTTGGGCTTCCCTCCTCGATGGCGTGCCTGGATATCGCTAATCTTCTCCACCACCACATCTAGGGTTCTTCTGAATGGCACCCCGGGAAAAGAGATCATCCACGGTCGCGGACTAAGGCAGGGCGATCCTCTGTCGCCTTTGCTCTTCGACATCGCTATTGACACGCTCCCTAGGATTCTTGAGCTCGCCACCGAATCAGGACTCCTTCAACCTTTGCCCGGCAACTTCATCAAATCTCGCATTTCCTTGTATGCGGATGATGCGGTCATCTTCCTGAAGCCTGAAGCTCAAGACATCAGCAACTTGACTGCTCTCCTGGACAACTTTGGCATGGTCACTGGCCTCATGACGAACATCGATAAAAGTTCGGTGGCCCCAATCCGCTGTGATCTCATCGACCTTAATGCCACGCTTCTCCACTTCCCGGCTGCGGTGCATCAATTCCCCATCAAGTACCTGGGTCTCCCTCTCTCGCTAGGGCGACTCAGGCGGGTGGACCTTCAGCCTTACATCGACAAGGTGGCATCCAGGCTAAATCCCTACAAGTCCAAATTCCTAAACCGCGCCGGCTGCGACGCTCTGGTAAAATCGGTCCTCACTGCCCTGCCGATCTTCCTTCTCACCGCGATCAAGGCCGATAAAGCAACTTTAAAGGCTTTTGACAAGTTGAGAAGGGCCATGCTTTGGAACGCAAGCGACACTGTGTCTGGAGGAAAATGCAAAGTGAGCTGGACGAAGGTCTGCCGTCCGAAAAAACTGGGAGGTCTGGGGATTCTGGACCTTGAAAAGTTCGCTCGGGCTCTGCGGCTTCGATGGCTTTGGTTAGAATGGACAGCTCCAGAAAAGCCTTGGGTGGGACTCGAAACACCTAACGACGACACGGATAGAGACCTGTTCAACGCTGCTACTTGCGTGACCATCGGGGATGGGACGACTGCGAGCTTCTGGTCGTCTTCCTGGCTTAATGGGACCTCGCCGGGTGCGCTTGCACCCATCATTTTCCAGGCTTCCAGGAAGAAGAAGCGATGCGTCAAGGACGCCCTTGCCAATCTCAATTGGGTCGCTGACATCGCCGTCCATGAGTTCACCCTGGAACACGTCATTCAGTTTGTCAATCTTTGGGATATTCTCCAGGGCATTACGCTGGACTCAGCCACCTCTGACACCATCACTTGGACGCTCACGTCGAACGGGAAGTACTCATCTGGATCGGCATACAAAGCTCAGTTCATCGGATCCAACACTTGCTCCTTCGACAACCTCGTCTGGAAAACTTGGGCTCCTCCAAAGTGCAGATTTTTTGCCTGGCTCGCGGTGCAGAACAGGCTTTGGACGTCGGACCGTCTCGCTAAGAGGGGATGGCCTCACACCCCTCTCTGCCAGTTATGTAGATCGCAGAACGAAACTGCAAGGCACATCCTTTTCGAATGCAGATATTCTAGACGCATCTGGCAGGCGGCGGCCTCCTGGCTTTCCTGCCCTTCCTTGGTGCAGGACATAGGAGCTGGGCGTCCGACCGTCCTTGACTACTGGAAAGCAGCTGCCAAGTCTACCACGGCACACCCCAAGGGTCTAAAGTCGGCCATTACGCTGATTGCTTGGGAAATATGGAAGGAAAGAAACGCCAGAGTTTTCAACAACACTTTCTCGATGCCTTCGACCCTCATTCAGAAGATCAAAGATGAGGGTAAGGACTGGATCCTCGCAGGAGACAAGACTCTTGCTGAGATTCTTGCGTGAAGTGAAGGCATGACGATCTTTCTCTCTGAGAGAATAGACGGTGTTGGTTGAGTGTATCAGTTTTTTACTTTCCAGTCTTTTATTTTTGGCCAAGGGCCGTGTTGTGTTTGCTCCTCCTATATCAATATAAAAGGCAAAGCTTTTGCCCCGCTTCAAAAAAAAAAAAAAAATGGAGCGGCGGCCGGCGTGGAAGGTGAAGGGGAGCACCCACCGTAAATGAGGATCTCGTGTCCCCTCTCTATATACGCTCCTCTCAGCCGCCGCTAACACCACGCCCGCCGACTCGGTTCATTTCCTCAGCCCCCTTCCTCCACCGTATGCCGCCATGGCCGACGCCGGCGACGAGATGCCTCCAGGTTAGCAATCGTCTCTTCGATTTCCCCTTCCTCTCCTACCAATTACTATCCTCTCCGTTGATCTTTAGTGCATGTGGCACTTGAGCATGGTGATAGAGCTAGATTAAAATTCGATCTCTGAATAAACACCGTGATGTTTTCACAGCTGCAGCAGGTCATGATGCAGAGCAATCCGAGGCTGCAGCTGCACGTGTTGGGAAGAGGAAAGAACCGAACACGCCCAGAGATGGTCAACAGTTGATGGAGATGCTTAGGATGACTCCAACGGGACGACGCAAACGGACGCGCGTTTGGTCCGCTTTTGGTCCGTTTGCGTCGTCAAAAGGACCCATGTCCGCCCCTTGATGGCCACTGCCCCCAACGGGCCGACGCATTGAGTCTGCCCGGACAGGATTTTTGATCATTTTTCGGCCATATATACTCGAGCAATTATCAAGCACAATAAATAAGCTCAAATAATACAAATAATACAATTCATAAAAGCAATCCAAACAGTTCATCGATACTTATTATTACAATCCAAATAATTCAAACAAACACAAACAAACAGTTTCGCAAATAACAAATTGTTTCATGCATTACAAACCAAATAAATAAGACAAGTAGTTCATCAAATGGAACTACTGCCCTGGTCACCCTGGTTACCGTAGTGCTGCCAGACATGCTCCACCAAATTATTTTGGAGCTGAACATGGGAGTCCTTCTCACGAATGTCACGGTGGAAGTCGAGGAACTGAACAAATGTGGACGGTCCCTGGGGCTCAACCAACTCACCCCGGAACTGCCATGCCTGATCATTCAAGCCCTCGTCGCGTTCGTCCTACACGATCATGTTGTGCATGATCACACACGCTGTCATGACCTTCCACAGCTGGTCCTTGTTCCATGTCCGAGCAGGATGGCGAACAATAGCCCATCGGGACTGTAGAGCACCGAATGCACGCTCTACATCCTTTCTTGCGCTCTCTTACTCCTTGGCAAACCTCTTCTTCTTCTCATCATTGGGATTGGAGATTGTCTTGACAAATGTAGTCCATGTGGGGTAGATCCCATCAGCAAGGTACTAGGGCTTGTCATATTGGTGACCATTGATCTCAAAGGTCACCTGTGGTGCCAGGCCATTGGAGAGCCTATTGAACACCGGAGACCGCTGCAGCACATTGATGTCATTGTGCGAGCCGGCCATGCCAAAGAACAAGTGCCAAATCCAGAGGTCCTGTTATGCCGCGGCCTCAAGTATGGCCATGCAGGCCCCAACATGGCCCTTGTACTGCCCCTGCCAAGCAAATGGGCAGTTTCTCCACTCCCAGTGCATACAGTTTATGCTCCCGAGCATTCCGGAGAAGCCTCTTGCCTCGTTGATTGCCAAGAGGCGAGTCATGTCGGCAGCATTGGGCTCCCGCAGGTACTCCGGCCCGAACACCTGCACCACGGCCGCGCAGAACTTGTACATGGCTTCCAGGCACGTGGACTCACTCATGCGCACATACTCGTCCACAAGATCGCCGGCAATCCCATACGCAAGCATGCGAATGGCAGCGGTGCACTTCTGGTACGACGAGAAGCCCCTCATACCACATGCATCGGGTTTGCACATGAAGTAGTCATCAAAATGCATCACGCCCACCCGGATGCGGTTGAACAAGGACCTTCTCATCCGGAAACGGCGCCGGAAAACCTTGGGAGGGTATGTGGGCTTATGGGGACGAAAGTAGTCCCCATACAGCTGGATTTGGCCAGCTCGCCGGTTCCGGTCAAGAGCAGGAGAACGGCCCGGCAAGGAGCCTCGGAACACCGGCCGCATCCTCTCTATGTACTCGTTGGCGATGAGGGTGGCGACCAGGCCGTCACTGTCATCGTCGGAGGAATCGTCCGAGTATGAGTGGTACATGATGTGGTTCTTGTAGAACCACTCATCCGCGCTATTCATGGCCGAGGGTCGTACCTGAGTTGCCGGGACGAACGGCTGAACACCTTGTGGGCGGCGTGTCTGTCGCGGGCGTTGTGGACGGTCCTGGCCGCAAGATTCACCGGTGACGGCGGGGAAGCACCTGCTCCGGTGACGGCGGGGAAGCACCTGCTCCGGTGACGGCGTCCCCGGAATGGCTTGCAGTGCCAAATCGAGGGTGCGACGGCGGGTGGCGGCGAGAGGGGCGGAGGAGGAGGAGATTGGGGTGGAGAATGGTCTGATTTGCGGGCCAGGGGCGGACTAGGGCAGGACACAAAAGAGCTCCGCTCGCGTCCGGGGCTGACGCATCGGTGGCCCAAATTTGGGCCAGGAATGCGTCGCGGCGGACCAAAAAACGGACCGCGGTCTGTTTGCGTCGCCCCGTTGGGCCGTGTTTTTGGCCCTCGCAGACAGGAACGGAGGCGCGCGGACTCGATGCTTCGCCCCGTTGGAGTCATCCTTACATCGGCCACCAAGAGTCGCGTGGAGAGCGCATTAGGTTGAGGCGGAGGTCAACACACTAGGACTCGCCATCATGCAGCTGCGGGAGGTGTACATTTTCTCCTTCAGAAAAATATTAGCACCATTTTAGTTGAGGCATCAATGAGTAGCCTAATTAAGCATACCAAAAACACAATTTTAAGTTGAGAAAACCACAATTTTAAGTTAGAAAAAAAACAATTTCGGTGTGTTCTTCAGGCTGCAGCAGAAAACCGGAGAAGAGCAGATGAATATGAAGCGAAAGCCCGTGCAAGTGGAGAAGAGCTACAAGATGCCCGAAAAGCACTGGTAGAGGTATACATACATATCATTTCCTCCCATATATATGTCAGGATTGTTTTGTTAGATTATATCAGGATTTCTTTTTGTTTGTCGCAATGGTGATCGATCTATCTTTCTTGATCGCCGATGCGCGTAGGGTTTTCTGCAGCATAAGCTGATCAGCAAGGAGTCGTCCGACATTGGAATCAAACGGATGGGAGAGCTTGAAGAGGCGCCATTCAAACATGCTTGCAAGAGGAAGTATGGGGATGGAGACGACCCTGAGGCCAAGGCTGCTCTGCTTCTCTCCTCTTGGCAGGATGAACTGAAGAACGCGTCCTGGCGTCCTTTCAAGACCATCGAGGTTGATGGCAAAACTGAGGTATATAAATCTTCGATGATATGACACAACCTATCAACATTCGCGTTACCGAAAGGATTGATGGATTCTAAATCATATGCGATATTGTTTTCCCAGGAAGTGGTGGATGAAAACGACGACAAACTGATGCAGCTGAGGATGGAGTACGGTGACAATGTGTACATGGCGGTGAGGATCGCTGTTGCTGAGCTTCGAGGGTACGATACTGCCGGAGGATACCCTGTGCCGGAGCTCTGGAACTTTGGGGAAAGGAGGAAGGCGACCACGGTGGAGGCGCTCAATTGCGTCTTTGATCATCTGAAGAAGTGAAGAACCCTTGCGGAAATGGCGTTCAGCTATATGGATTATATACTACTGCTGAACTATATATTTTCTGAACTTAAATGTGTGTTTTCGATATGCTTTTGGTATTCGTTGACTTCTGAGTCATGTCTTTATTATTAATAATATTTGTATGCAGTGAACTATAGTAACTGCGTTTAGTCTAAACTTAGAAATATTTTTGGTCTTTAACCCAAATTCCATGCACTAAACATATCTTGGTATAGAAAACTAGGAGCACTTTTTTTTTTGAGGTATAGAAAACTAGGAGCACTTCATACCTCTAGACTTTGGATATGTTGGAATCGATTCTAATTAGCGTTAAGCAATAGCGGTTAATTTTGTATCTTGTTACTACCCTATTATCACCTTGTTGTTAGCCGACGCGCTCAAAACACACAAGCAACATCCGATTTACTAGTTGTTCTACCTTGCCTCTTACTCTGTAGACTACTGTGTTTGAGTCAAAGCGAGTACATTATACTTGAAAAATCAAGACCAATCTGAGGGTCGATGGCGGTGTTACGGTTTGTGCCAGGAGGCTCCTCCACCAGTGAACGCCTCAAATGTCAGCCCTCTCCTTGGACGCCGCCTTGTTGTTACTTACCAGCAATATTAGGAATATGCATGGATGTTTTACATATAACCATTGAAATGAAATGTGTGACTGCGATCGACAAATGGAAAAATGACCATTTCGTCTAGCGAGCTCTCGCGACAGGGCGACGCGCGGGGCGACGCCCGTGGCGGCGCCTCCGCGGCCAGTGCGGCCGCGGCAACGAGCGCGTCGAGAGACGGAACAGCCAGGAAGTCTGCGTCTGAGTGGCGCGGATCGAGGTTCTGGGCGCTGGCCGGAGAGAGCTCCGACGAGGAGGAAGAGTTCCCCACGCCTGGTTCCGCCTCCCCCAGATCTGGCCCGTCGGTGGCGTGTCTTGGCGATTTCCTTGACCCAGCGTGGGAAAAGGTTGGCCAGAGGCCGTCGCGCAAGACGGCGTGGAGGTGCTCTGCGTTTGCTCCGGGAGGGGAAGGTTCGCGGTTCGGCCAGGGTGGTCTGGGCGGCGCGTTCGTCTTCTCCGGCGCAGGTCGGGAGAGGAGGTCTGAAGTAAGTTGCGCGGAGGGGAGCGGCCGGTTCCAGGGGCCTGTGCGGTCGTGGGGCCGGCGTCGGAGCCGTGCGGGACGGTGCAGCGTGCGTCGTCGCCGGCGCGAGACGGCGGCGCTAGGGTTCTGCCTGGCGGAGAAGTTGGGAGCGCCGAAAGCCAGGCACACGAGGTTGTCAGCGTTAGTGGGCCAGCCCAGGGTGGGCCGGCCTCGGAGCCCATCTCGGCCCATAACGGTTCGCCACTCCTTAGCCCGCTTCTGAGCCCAGCTTCGCCAAAGCCCATCTGGCCCCCACTACTTAAGTGGCGTTGGGTGCCAAGGGGAACCCTAAATCCCTCATTAGGTTTCCCCGCCGCCGAAAGCGATGTCGCTCTCTGGCTAGCCAGATCCAGATCCAAATCGGAGTTCCTCCCCACCGCCTCCCGCGTTTCCTCCCCTCTTCCTCTTCCTTTCCTCGCATCAGATCGCTGCACTAGCTGCTCATGGAGCGCGGCCGTGCCTCGCATGCCGGCTCCAAGCGGGCAAGGGAAGATGAGGTGTCCGAGGCAGAGCGCCGCTACGAGATGGAGTTGAGGGAAAGGCTCGAATCCAACGGCGAGCGCCGCCGTTGGGAGTAGGATAGGGCCAGAAGCAGAGAGCGCGAGCCAGAGTGGCGTCGCGACGAGCCTCGATTCCGCCCTGAAGCTGGTCGTTATGAAGAAGGCCCGTCTTTCCCAAGAGATCCGGCGCCGCCGCGATACAAGAAGAAGGCAGTGCGTAAGGTGACGGCGGATTCGTCGTCCAAATCCAGGCCCGCGGCGCCACGTCAAGTGCAAGCCAATTCTGCTCCACCGCCTTCGGTGGCCCTCTCGTCGCACACTGACGCTGTTGCAACTACCCCAGGAGACAAGAAGGCCAACATCAAATGCTTCAAGTGCGGCAGGGACGTCCACTACCAGAATAACTGCACCTACGCTGCTCATTGCACCATGTGCGATGTCGACGAGCACACTACTGGGATGTGCCCAAAGCTCCAAAGCCCGTCGAGCCTGCAGTGGTACGGTTACGCTCTGGATGGGGTTGGCTTCCATAGCCTGGAGATCCATGAGGGGGACGGGCTGGCCAGTGCGGTTAACCCTCCTCACTCAACCATGGTCATTGCTGAAGCAAATAAGCTGTCGGTGGAGCAGCTAAAGGAGGAGATGTGTGCTCTGGTTCAGAGGAATTGGGATTGGCAGATCCGTCAAGTGTCTGATTCAGACTTTCTGTTGGTCTTCCCTAATGAGATTAGCCTGAACCTGTGTAAGAACTCGGCCGGCGTCACTCTCCCTGCCAGCCGGGTAACGGTGCTCGTTGTGGATGCCCGGTACAACCCCCACGCCTCTGAAAGGCTCCAAAAGGTGTGGGTTCTTCGCTCAGGCGTGCCACCATGCCTGCGGGTGCCGGAGCTGTTGATGGAGGCGACCAAGATGCTGGGTAGACCAAGAATGGTAGATGAAGACTCGATCGCAGTGACGGGTGGCCCAATTAGGATGCTCTTTCATTCTCAGGCGCCGGCAAAGATGCCTCCCAGTGTTGTGCTCTATGAGGGGCTTGAGGGCTTTCGCATCGACCTGAAGGTGGAGCCGGTGGATCGCGCTGGTCCATCTGGACCATCGCCCCCCCTCCCCCTTCGCACAAGGATACAGATGAAGACCTAGATGACGAGTCGGCGGATCCCAGCCGTGATAGGCACTGGAAGCGCTCCCTAAGAAGAACAAGGAAAAGGAAGGTGATGGCCCGTCATCTTAGAAAGCATCAAGCAAATCAGTCCCGCCCAAGTCCAAGACAAACGCTTCTGGCCAGGTGAAGGAGGCAGCTTTGGGATCCCCAGTGGTGGGTCCAGTGATGGTGGAGACCAAGAAAGCTAAGACGTCAGTTGGCAGCAGCAGTGTGCCCCTGCCCAACCCGACGGAACTCTAAGCCAGCGTCTCTTCCTGCTCTGTCTAAGGTGAAGCCCATCCCGTTCCTGCTCAACCAGTACGGGTCCAATATGAATAGTGCAGCTGAGCTGGACTTGAGCGAGGTCGTCCTGGCTGCGGAGCCTCTTTCTCCAGTCCGGATCTCCTCTGAGGATCCCTCTGCGGAGAACTCGCCGCTCCCATCTCCTTCCCTGCTGAAGAAGAGAAAGATGAATGCCAAAGAGCGTGAGGAGATCAGGTGGGCTAGCCCGACGGACTGGGAGTTCGATAATGAGACCATTGCTGCCAAGCTGGCCAAGCTCAAGAAGAAGCAAGACGGAGAGGTCGACAACCTGCCTTCAGTTCCTGATCTTGTGGCGGACGTCGAGAACAGAGCGAAGGTGGCCAGGGCTAAGCGTTCGGTGCCGGTGGACACTCCACTCTCCGGCACGCGGCGCAGTGAAAGGGGCAAGGGAGGGGACGCCGAGCCAATCATGCTTAAGGCCTCTCGCAGGGCGGCGCTCAAAGATCCAGTAATGGAGGCCCCTCCTCAAGGTCGAAGCCGTGCCGCTGCTCGACGCAATGGTCGTGGCGCTTAAGGAGCTCTTCGCCGCCACCTACACCCCGCCTGCCAACACCTAATCTACCTAGTCTCTTTGCAGCTGCGTCTGCCCTGCCGCGTGTCCCGCCATCTTAAAACTTTCGTAATAGTACTATGTTGCAAGTTGAGCTTGCCTGGTCTGTAATAACTCCTAAGCTCCTCGTGTTACTCTGCCGTGGTGGCTTTATTAAGTTAAAGTCGGGCGCTGTGCCTTCCGTTTTAAAAAAATGAATTGTGTCAAAATCCTTACCCAGAGGACATTTATTTTTAATAAAACTGGTACTTTTGAAAATTTGACACAAAAAGGCCTCTCCTACAAAGTATCACTAGATCTGACATGAATGGTGGACATGGTGAATGAAGCTAGATTCAGAAAAACCTCATGTGTGATCATTCTTTGTTTGTTCGTTATACAGATTGCCGTTTGGCCAAAAAGGAGCTAATGCCGAAGACCATGGAGTTTGTGCCATATGGAAAGACCGTGACGTTTGCACCGTTCCCAGAGTTTGGGTCAATGACTGGGGCGTTTGCCGTTCGGCCCGAACACGGAACACACCATAATGGTTGGCGTTTGCACGAAGTGAACAGATCATTTTATGAAGAAGTTTGCGAGAAATTTCAAATTTGTCGATTTTACCCGGCGCAAATCTTTGGAATGTAATGTACATTGTGTTCATGTGTTGTTCGAATTCGCCCCTCAGCTCGTCTAGTTCAGAAAACATGATGCGCTATGCTTTGATTCGCGGCGCAAATTCTTTTTGTTCCGACGGAGCTCTAAATGAATCCTTGTTTACAATGAGTTAAGGAGCAAGCGCTATATCAGCTTCAAGATCTTCACCTACCTAGCACCACAGTCACAGATCCACGTTTTATCACTCAACTCGCACTTGCGTTCCGATATCAACCATGGTTAGGTGGGGGCACCACTCTTAGTACACGACTAATTTTAGACATCAAAGTGTCGGAGCTCCAAAGCCTCCAGGAAACTAAACCATTCTTAGTTAATCAACTACAAGTATGTTGTCCGAATTCAACTATTATTCCACAAACTGAACGGCACTGAGTCGCCTAATAAGGTAAACCACTGTCTTCCTTCCTCCGATGAAAAAGACTGCCAGCAAACGGTGGGCAAAACGGAGCCCCCGACATTGCTCCCCAGGTGGTGATCAAACGCCGTCGACGGTGGCCACTACGCCGCCCTCGTCCGCGGCGGTTCGGCGCATTCGCTGCATCGCCTTCTCCACCTGCGTACATAACCGTGTCGTGAACACCCCAAGAAACTGAGCAAAAGCTTCAGCTGAAATCGTGCAAGAATGGGAGAAGGGCTCACCTCGCTGTCCCAGTTGGTCCTGACAGTGATGATGATCAGAGCCACCGTCTGCACTGCCACCCCTATGATCAAGCCCCACCAGATCCCCTGAATTAACATAGAGAGATGATCCAAAACATTACCGATCAATCAATCCCCTGAATTACACAGATGTTAACTAAAGATGAAATCAGCATGGGAAGTTAACATACAGCTGCTCCGAGGCTTGTTTTGAATCCTAGGACACATCCAATCGGCAGCCCGATCAGGTAGTAAGCCCCGACATTGACATAGGCGACTAGAACTTGCCACCCACTCCCGACAGCGACTCCTGCAAAGATTACAGAACAGGATTTAGTTCCTTTGGTTCAATGCAGACTAGGCACTCTATGATCTCTGTCAAATGTTATGTGTACCTGAGAGGATTGGCTGGATTCCGTTCAGGAAGATGCTAATGGCCAGCAATGGCGTCAGACTGATGACGGCCTCAATCACTGTGGTGCTACTAGTGTAGAGCGTGCTCAACGGGTACCTGAGGACCATGACTGTAATCGTGGCGAGGATGCTGAAGGCGATGCTCGCCGTGACGACCACCATGACCGACAACCTCGCGACCTTTGGATGGCCAGCGCCAAGCTCATTGCCGACACGAATACTGTGTAATAAGGAGATGCAAATGCTTGATCAGCAAGGGAAAGTTGATATGTATGTCGGTATGGCTCAGTTATTAGCACCGACCTGGATGCATAGCTCAGACCAAGCATGATTTGGAAGTCCCAGTTCCAGTAGTTAATGCTGAAACAAGTCAAAGAGATAGAGATGCAAGCTATGTGTGATTATGACGTATGATCAGACATTGGAGGTTGCAAACATAATGTGTAACTCTAACATGAGAGCGGAATGATCGTGTGGCCTACCAGATAGAGAGTGAATCAAGAGCAATTTCCGAGTTGGGGAGGAAGCCAGTCAGAAGCACAAATCCTTGCACGTACCAGATCTCCAATCTGAGGAAGAACACAACGAAACTAGACATAATTAGACCAGCAAAAACTACCAAAACAGTTAACTAGGTAATGGCTCATAAATGTACTCACGCTAGCATGACAGCCGACGCGAAGGCTAGCTTGGCGTATCCCCAGAGGCCTCTGAAAGCGAGCATGGAGAGCCCGGTCCACGTCTCCTTACAAGCTGGGCTCCAGATGATGTACGCCCATGTCAACGCCACAAGCACCCACCAAGAGAAGCTCAGCGTCAGAGCCGCACCAAGAAGGCCAAAGCTGAGCACGAACACAGCAAGCCACGAGATGAAGACGTGGAAGACAAGCACGGCCAGCGTCATGTATGCCACAGGGTTGACAATGTTCTGAGCCTGCAGGAACCTCTGCATCGGGCAGAAGAGGCAAATGCGAGCAGCTGCGGCACCAGACCGCGAGCATACAGCTGTCCCGCAGCGGCCACGTCGTCAGACTGCCCAATGAGCAGCAGGAATGGGCCGGCATACCAGTAGAAGAAGGCTATGGCAACGGCTGTCACAAACTGGAGTACAAGCGCCCTCTGACAAACGACGCCCATGGCCCTGTACCTCCTCGCCCCGTAGGCCTGGCCACACACCGTCTGCACAGCACTCGACATGCCAAGCTGCATCGCACAAAAGTGGCAAGATGCCATTTCTAAGAAATCCAAAGGACTACACTACACAGTGCAAGAACGTGTGCAGCTTGTCACCATGATGCCCATTTCTAAGAAATGCAAAGGACTACACAGTGCAAGAAGGTGCGCAGCTAGTTACCATGATGCCGTAGGCTAGGCCCTGGATGCCGATGTTGGTGATGGAGGCGCCGGCGAGCTCGAGCTCACCGAGGTGGCCGACGAACATCTGTGTGACGAGGCTGAGAGTGAAGCTGAAGAGAGTGATGAGGATGGACGCCCATGAGATGCGCCACAGGTTGCCGGCCTCCCACAATGCCAGCCGTGACAGCACGTCAAACGGCACGGCTCCCGCCGCAGCAGCTCCTCCGACGCACCGGACCGGTCATCGATGAAGTCCAGCAATGGTGCCGTAGCATTGCCATCTCCCTCCATTGTCTCCTCTTCGTAAGTGTTTCACTCAGTCTAGTTCATTATGGACCAAGCCTTTGTGATGCTGATATATTCAGGAACATCTGTACTGTTCAGTAGCCCTCTGAGTGGCAGCTAACTAACATTCAGGTGTCATACCTACCAGTCTATTGACTGGCTGTGAATAAGTTGGTGGTGAGTGCACGGGTGTGAGTATGAAACGTGAACTATTACCAGCTGACACAAAACTATGAATCTGTCAGTTTGAGGTAGGTGAATTTCAGATTAATTGCATCCAGAAGAAAATGGATCAGCTTTCCAGCATGCCATGCATGATTCTGACAATCCAACCAAATTACATATCTTGTCAACAAAACAGGCTACATCAACATGTCAGAAATCAATAGCTTACTTTTCTTTTTTCAGAAGGCCTCTTTCTACAAACTTAACTATAAGCTTTCCAGCAGCTGGTTTTTGTTTCTCTAAGGTCAGCTGATTGTCTACTTTTGACATAATTTAATATCAGGAATTAAATTTCTCTGAAACATTCGGCAAGCCACATTGTATGACTGAATTGCGAGGCCTCTGTTAAGAAAACTCTCCATCAGAATGTGGCATGTCTGAGCATCTCTTTGTGAGGCAGTTCTCAGTACCTTGGTGAGGAGACTATAAGCTTCATTAAGTTTACCAAATGCACACAGCTTCTCGATGACCTGATTGTAAACACTCTTAAGATCTTGTCTTAATAACATCTTATCCAGTAGGATTAGTAATTCTTCCACTGTACCCTTCTCACAGTATCTATGTATCACTGTCCTGTATGTGACGAGTGTAGGACAATGCCTCTATTGAGCATTTTCTCCACAAGCCCTGTCGCTTCTTTCACCTACCTTTCTTTCCCAAAGCATTGACAACAACAGTATAAGTTACGACATCTGGATGCCTGTTACTGAGATACAAGTCATCCAACAAAGAGAGCGCTGATTCCAAATCCCCCTGCCGAGAAAATCCATGAATCACAGTAGTGAAGTTAACAACATTAATGGTACAACCTTTGCTTTGGCACTGCTCCATGAAGTCTTTGGCCTCTGCCGACTTTCCTTCCTTGCATAATGCATGGATCAGTAAGTTAATCTCCACAGTAGTGGGGAAGAAACCCTTCTGCAACATCTGTGTTACGACATCACATGATTCCTCTAGTTTCCCTTCTCTTCTAAATCCATGCATCACAACACTGTATGTGATATCACTTGGAGTCCACCACTCCTCTCCACTGTTTTTAGCAATTCCCAAGCCTCTGAAGTTTTCCCAGCTTTGCAGAGACCATTTAACAGGGCGGTGTGTGTGACTATGTTTGGCTTGCAACCATTCTTATACATATGCTTCATCATCTTTCTAGCTTGATCAATTTCTCCAATACGGCAGAACCCATCAACAACTGCACTGTATGTTACAACATCAGGGTGACATCCTTTTGAGATCATCTCAGCTACAATCTCCTTTGCCTCAGCCATCCTCCCATTCAAGCAGAAAGAGTGCACAACAGCACTATATCCAACCTCATCAACACGAAATCTTTTCCCCTGCGACTCTCTCAAGAACTCCAACGCCTCGTCTGCATGACCATGCTTTGCAAGCACATGGATGAGCATGTTATAGGTAACCTGATCTGGGAATAGACCTGCATCATTCCTCATCTTCTCAAGCAAACCCCGCACCTCTGCCACCCTCTTCTCCTTGCACAAGAAACCCATCACCGTATAGTAGGTAATCTTATCAGGCGGGCACCCATTTTGTAGCATTACGCCGATCATCTCTAGCGCCTCAACAACCCGCCGGACGCTACATAACCCCTTGATAAGGCAATTGTACGTGACCACGTCAGGCTCGACCCCGACACGGCGCATCCTGTCGGCGAACTCGAGTGCCTTGTCGACGCGCCCGGCCACGACAAGCACATTCACAGCCACGTTGCAGATCGAAATGTCGGGCGCGCACCCGTCCCTCTGCATGAGCTGGAGCACGCGCATGGCGGAGCGGAGCTTCCCCGCGCGGCTGTACGAGAGCATGAGGTGCGCGAACTGCCGCGGGCCGTGCCGCACCCCGCGCCGGATCATGAGGCGCATGACGCGGCGGGCGGGGTCGTGGAGCCTGGTGCGGCTGAGGAGGCCGAGCATTTCGTCGAACACCTCGGGGGCGTGCCGGTAGCGCCACTGGCGGTCGGCCCAGCGGAAGAACTCGAACGCGGCGCGGGCGTCCTCCCGCGCCTGCGCGCGAGCACGGCGCGGACCTGCGGCGGCGAGAGCACCCGGAGCAGGTGCCGGAGCTGCGCCTCCAGCTTCGGGGTCCACGCGCCGCGGAGCTCCAGCAGCTTGCAGGTGTCGCGCACGAGGCGGCTGCGCGACTCCTCGGCCAGGTCATCGTCGAGGGGAAGCTCCGTTGCGGGAGACGCGGGGGCGAGTTCTCCCGCGGCGGCGACCGCCGGGGAGGATGCGGCGGTGGTGGTGCAGAGGCGGCGGGGCTGGAGGAGGAGGAGGAGCAGCGGGTTCTTGGTAGGTGCCCGGGCATGGCGCGCGGTCGTGCGCACGAGACGAAATGGTGGTTGCGAGAGTGATCGGCGGTGGCTGTAGGGTGCCGGCGGCGGCGGCGGCGGCAGGTAAGTCGCCGACGACGGGTTGGCAGGAGGGAGCTGTGTGGGGTCACGATGTCAGGTCAGTCCACACAGGAGTACTTTTGCTACCATGTCCAGTAGTTGTACGAATTTGTAATTAAACCCATGTCAAGAAGAAAATAGGGGCTGACTAGTTAAATTTTGTGCGGCGACACGCCACACCCTTGCTGAAAATATTCTGTGAATTTTTTTTTTAGTTGAGTTATATATATTGTAAAGAAAGGTGGCAGTTATAAAGCGTATAATGTGCTTAGCTGAAATTCAATTTGGAAGCAATCCATAATTAGAGTAAATGAGTTTGCATTTTGTCGAAATATTCATTGAATCAAGAATTTTGTTGAAATGTGACTACATAATTAGAGGGATTTAAATTACATTGCTTGCAAATATGTTAGGTAAATTTAAATGATCAAATACCTGTGTGGTGAAAATGAAATTTTAAAATGTCCATGTTTAGAAGTTATTTGGATTTCAAAATCGGTGAAGACCTTTTCTAACATTTTCATTTCGTCATGATTTTCTATTTTTGTTTAATTATTTTGTGTTATTCAATTTAATAACATGTGTTAACATGTCCGAGTTAGTTAAAATGATTGATACGACAGCAAGCACCGACATAGTACATAACAACATGTAGTTCATGTATCCACGTGGCACTATGGCTGCTACGGTTCCAGCTCTATGGTGTTGGCACCCGTCTATTTAGGCATTAAAATGACATGAATTTTAGTTTTTTATAGAAGTTGTGTTTCATATATGTACTTAGCTAACTGAGACATTAGTTTCGTTTTTTGTCTTGTCGCAAGATTTGCTAGTTATTCTTTGATTATTATTAGTCACAACTACTTTGAATATTACCAAAGCATTAAAACTTCAGAATATTAAGGTTTAGACATTCACATCGATGGATAGGGTAAAACAGAAGACGACATAGCTTTAGAAATAAGAAACCTTAGAAGATATTCTCCAACAAAATAGCAGCAAAAAAGAATATCATAAGTGGAATCTTTGCTCCACGATAATTGAAAGCGAGCAAGTAATCAAGTACCAAAAAATGCATAAGAAACAAATCAGGCTTCCGAATATTAACAAAATGCACCATAGGTAGTTGGGACAACATCCAATGTAAATAGAATTTCAGTGCAAATTATACGGCATTCACTGTTACGTGAACAGAACCCTCTGACCGTTCAGATCACAGCATTTTGAAATTAAAGATTTTGCTCCGTGTGAGCCTATATTTATGCAGAAAGTAGTATATACACCAGCAAGTGTACAATCAACTATTAGTTCTATAGAAAAACTGGAAAGCGCACCACCACAAAGGCAGCAATCTATATTGTTGTGAATGTGTCTTCCTTGATGATCAGTAGCACCCATCTCCATGCTTTAAAATCAAATCCGATATCTAGGTGTGGAAAATGCTAGAGATGTTTCCTTAGTTAACAGCTAGCCATGCCATAATGGCAACACATTCAAATGGATGGAAACATCTCAGCAGAATCAGCTTTCCAGCATTGTCAGGTCTTTTGGCCACGTTCATAGCAGCAACTGCTGCAGCACCTCACGAAATGATGACCTGCAAAAATAAACAGCTTTGCATGTTACTGTTGTTGCCTGAATTCAGCATAACAGCAAGTGTATAGATCACTTCATTTAAGAAGTCTAGATTTTCATTGAAATAAAGCTATAATCCATGTTCCTATAAAAACATTTTAAGAAATTTTTATCGGAAAAGAAGATAATAAATCATGGTTCACATTAAATTCAGAAGGAGAAATAAAGGTTCTCTACATATATATGTTGCTAGCCATTGACCTGTTGGGGGATCATAATTTTATTGTTCAGGGTCTTCAAGTGACTCTTTCAGTTCTTCCAATGTGCTAATCAACCAGCCACGCAAGGGCAACCTAAAGATGGGAAAAAAATTATAGGGTACCCAATTGCCCTGGAAATCAAAGAGTCACAGTTTAAGCACTGCAGTAGCAAAAGCTGGACATGAGTTATAAATAGACCCCCAAGTTGGGAGAAGCAACTGATGTTTCTCTATATATAAGGCCAGCATAAATTCACAATTGGATACAACTTCTTTTTGATGAAATACTCGCGTGACGGTGACAGCTTCTCGAAAGCAACAAAAACCTGGTGTTGTATCGGAAATTCAAAATGCACCATAAGGGTGGGTTCGATTTGGAAAAGCAATATTACAGTTGCACAGAGATAGTCGAGTTGTATTTAGAATCCCCACATAAGAAACATGACATAATTGTTGGGTCCTTGTTGAGAACGGATTTCTTATAAAAATGGAAGGCAAAGCGAATAGAGGGGGTGGTGTTGAGAAAAACTTACAAAAACCAGCCTTAAATTTCCAGTAATTTCATATCAAAGCTACTCAGATTGAGTGCCGTAATCCAATCAATACTTATACATCCTTATAGTACATTTATCTGAGAATAGATGGATAAGAAAATCACATAAATTGCTCTATTGGTCCACTAAAATGCTACTGCTAGATGGAGGGAATAACCTAGCAAT
This sequence comes from Poa pratensis, assembly GCA_947311845.1. Classification (NCBI taxonomy): domain Eukaryota; kingdom Viridiplantae; phylum Streptophyta; class Magnoliopsida; order Poales; family Poaceae; genus Poa; species Poa pratensis. Next base: position 3,230,277 of record CAMZMU010000085.1, on the reverse strand, counting down.
TAACTCCTATGACTAAACCAAGCATGCATGCCTTATTGATCATGGTGTGATGCTAGTTTGCTATCCCAGTATAGCACAGATCAGCAAGCATGCTAAAATCCTGATGGTTTTGCCGAATGAATCAGGGCTATTCAAGCATTAGAGTGAAATGCACTATAGACTATTACCAGATCACTGAGACTACACAGAAAACATTTTCTCTTTTGCGAGGCATTTTGCTTTTAACAATATTATCTTAACTTTTTAATCTTTGAGTTTTCTGCAAGGAAAAGAAGTTAACCATCGTGAGTAACTTAAATCTCTACACATTCAGAACACCTGAATTGCAATGCAATTTTTCAATACAAAACTTTGTAAATAAAGCAAGACGGTGTAGTAGGAATAAGCATTTCTCGGAAGAGAATAATGTAAGAGTAATGAGGAACGAAGCTATTCGATGAGAAGCTAAAAAAACTGATATATATATCACATGGTTCAGCACGTCAATTTCAGAGTATCTAACACCAACATAGCTATATATATATATGTTGAACTAAAAATTAGAATGAGCATGTGTGAGGGATATAAAACTCTTGAACGGGAAGGATTTTATCCGATGTTGCAGTACGCTCATTTGTTTTAAATGCTTAGGATTTTATCCGATGTTGCAGTACGCTCATTTGTTTTAAATGCTTCCTATATAACCGAGGAGGAGTGGTGAACCCCGAGTGTGGTGAGGAGCAGCATCCTTATGCTGGTATCTCTACTTTAGTTGTTTATGAATTACTCCATGAATAAGAAGTAAATCCTCAAGTCTGCATAAACGTATTTCAATAGTAGCCCCTTGTACTATTTTTCTATGCTAATCCATAAATTTAAGCATCAATTTGGCAGCTGCGCTGGCCTGAACCTTCTAGTTTATAGTGGACAATATATATGTTCCATAGGAAAGACGAACTAACGAATATCATCTCCCACTGTGAACTTTTCATGATTCTGATGTAGATTTTCCACAAAAACCAATCAACAGTAATCACCAAAATCTCGAGGTAGATACAAAAATCAGCCCTTACAAAGGGTTTGATTGTTTATTTTTATCTTAACAAATCAATAACCAATTGAACCAGTGGATAAATGGACAATGGTTAAGTGCATAATCCTTATTGTTGAAGCAACAAACCATTATAGAATTGCCGCACGTAGTAAAAATCCACAGATAAATTAGGGGTGCCCTGTAAATTGTGAGCTAAATATTAACTTGAAGATTTATCAGCTCCGTCGATATGTGAGAGACATTTACAAAACTAAAGCAAGACAACACAAAACTAATCATTGCTTGAATTACTTGTAAGAAAGTAAGAAAGAATTTACACCGGGAGCTGGATCAGTAGACAATACATCAAAAGAATCACCTAACCCGTGAAGCTTCATGTGAGATAACTCATCGCCTTGAGAATCCACAGAAATTGAGAAGGCTGAAACAAAATTTTCATCGATTTGCATATATGAATGGAATCACGTATAGAGTATGTCCACACACACACGTTAACTGATTCGGGAAAAAGAATCAAGATTCAGCAGGATGGTAGAGAAGAGAGAGCGAGAAACCTTGAAGCAGCAGCAGGCTGGAGTGAGGGCAGGAGGGATACGCGCGGTCAGAGGTGGCGCAGGAGCCTCCACATCGTCGCCAGCGCACAGAGCGGCGGCCGAGTTGGGGCGTGGCCGGCCGGCCTTGGTGTAGAGGCGCCTGTGGATCTGGCCTCCTGGGGCGTTGATCTGCAGAGACAGGAGCATGACCTTGATGGAAATGGAGGTTTGGAGGCGGAGAGGAGAGTAGATCGGGGTGTTACCCTCGAAGACCTTCCGAGCGGCGTTGCTTGTGATGCTGCTCGGGGAGGGAATCGCTTGTGCGTCGCCGTCATCCGCCTAGCTCCAGCGCGGGGTGACCGGACGGATGAACTGGCCGCCGGTGAATCTAGGGTTTCGCGGAGAGAGTGGGGGTTTTGGGGGCTCCGGGTTAGGGTGGCCGGCAGCGGCCTCCATCTCGCGCAGGAGCGCGGAGCTGGGCGGAGGGGCGGCTGCCTGCCTGCCGGCCGGCGGGAATCGAAGGCGAAGGAGAGGAGGAGGACGGCAAGAGCGGGATCGCCTCCTTAGACGGCGTCGGGGAAGGAGAGGTGGGTGGGGGAAATGAGGAGGACTCTTTCGTAAATTCCGGCGTGTTTTTCGAAATTTCCAAATCAGCCCCTCGCCTCGCGATTTTGTGGACTGCGGGTTGATTTTCGGTTTCGGGAGGGGCTTCTTTGCAAAAGCGTGACGGGCGTGTCCTGTGTGCCGTCCGATCGCCGGACGACGGCCGGGATCGAAGTACTGTAGAACACTGTAGCTGACTGTAGCTGCTACAGTGCCAGGGCCTCCCACAAATCGCGCAATATTCCAACTTTTATATACTTAGGATTATTATTATAGGATAGGATGTAGCACAGACTATAGCTGGCCAACCGGGCGGCACGACACGGCACGGCACAGCCCGTCGAGTCCGTCGAGTAGTGATTTAGATCGTTGTATTGAAGAAGTGATTTTAACTCTTTTTGTATGGGTATGTTTTCAATCACAATGCATTTAACGAACTTATGTTCACACCTCTTGCCCTCTTGGGATGAGCGACTGTGCGATTTTTTCACAAGTAATGATATTCTTGTTTGCCCTTTTACAACTTATAAGTTGTTCTTTACTTTTTCACTTAGTTCAGATTTAGATCATTGTATTGAAAAAGTGAGTTATAAACGTAAACTCGCACATCACAAATATTTTATTCGTTACTGATTATGGGAAAGAACACAAAGGTAAAGAGAGTACAACTCTCTCACGTCTCCATTCATCAATTTAGATCTATATTTTCTACTTAGCCCTCTGAAAACCTACCGCCTCTTCTCTCAGAACGTCTCACTTCCAGTATGATGACAAAATTGGTCACCCAAGCGTATGATGTGGCCGTGATCATGAAGTTTGATTCACAAACCTAAACAATTTCCACGGTTCGACCTTTGAGGATACCACTCCTTTACACCATTATTACCAAATTTAGACACATATAGAAGGAATAAAAACGAAATCAATTATGAAACCATAGAATTAAGAACATGGGTTTTTGTGAACATCCAAATTGTTACCTACATTAAATTCCTAGTCATTTTTAGATTTAAATTTTACAACATCTTTTGTAACATTCTTTATTTTTTTAAGTAACATATCTTTTTCCATAATTTTTCGTAATTTTTTCTCCAAGTTACTTACTGTGCTTTAAGAAAGTCAGTCCAATTTCATTTCACCATATTTCATGTTTTTGGGTGAGCATCCACTTGCTCGAAAGTTATTATTTCGCATGCTTGTTCTTATTCATTAACCCACTTGACTATGTAAATGTAAGACATATTTGGCCAAGAAAAACAAGCAAGAGGAGCATGCCGAGGATATGACGATAAGCTCCACACGATCACTTTATATACTTTATATGCTTCTCTCTCATGCTATACACTAGAAACCCTATCAAGATATTTATTCTCCCTGTTCATAACTATATAGAACGTTTCAGATATTTTTAGTGTGGACTACATGTAGAGTGAAATGAGTGACACACTGAAACATGTATATATACATGTATATATACATGTGATTTTTTTATTGTTTGCCGTCTTCGTCTATGAAGAAGTGATTTGCTAACTTTCCTTTTCGATGGGTATGTTTTTATCACAATTCATTCAGCAAACTTATGTTCACGCCTCATAGGATGACTGATGTGTGCGGTTATTTCAGAAGTAATGATATTGTTGTTTGTCCTTTTACAACTTTTAAGTTGTTAGAAAATCTTTGTTGTTTCACTTAGTTTTAGATTTAGATCATAGTATTGAAAAGGTGAGTTATAAACGTAAAATCGCATATCACAAAAAGTTTATTCATTATTGAGTATGGAAAGAACACAAAGATAAAGAGAGGACAACTCACTCACTTCCCCATTTTAAAATTTGGATCTTTTGTTTCCACTTATTCCTCTTGAAACCTACTGCCTCCTCTCTCACATCCCTCCATTCCAGCCTTCTGATAGAATTGGTCACCTAAGCGTATGATGTGGTCGTGATCATGAAGTTTGACTCACAAACCCTAGAAAATTTCTACGGTTCTACCCCTGAGGATACCAGGCCATTACACCATTATTACAAAAGTTCAGAAACATAATAGAAGGAATAAACATTAAAAATAATTTTAAAATATATTTGGATTAAAAACATGGATTTCGATAAACATTCAAATTGTTACGTACATTAAATCTCTATTCATTTTTAGATTCAAAATTTACTACGTCTTTTGCAATATTATTTATTTTTAAAGTAACATCTCTTTTCTATAATTTATTTTCTTAATATTTCTTGATTTTTCTCCTAGTTATTTATTGTGCCTTAAAAAAATCTGAGTTGATTTTTATTTCACCCATTTTTCATGTTTTTTGGTGAGTATCCACTTGCTTGAAAGTTATTATTTTGCATGCTTGTTCTTATTCATTAACGCACTTGAGCGTGTAAATGTAAGACATATTTGGACAAGAAAAAACAAGCGCGAGGAGCTTGCCAAGGATATGACGATAAGCTCCACACGATCACTATTTATACTTTATATGCTTCTGTCCAATGCTATACACTAGAAACCCTATCAAGATATTTATTTCTCCCCATGTTCCTAACTATAAAATGTTCTGGATATTTTTACCGTGGACTACATGTAGAGTGAAATGAGCGACACACTGAAACATGTATACATACACGTGATTCAGAAAAAAAAGTTAGAACATAGTATTATAATTCTTGAATTTTATCGTACTGCCTTCAGTTCACAAATTTTCCTGCGTTTGGACGATAGTTGGCATGTACGTGCAAATGCACGTTTCCACAATTACGGGGGACGATTTACAATTAGGGGAAAAAATCCGTACCAGTGTCTATGTGGATTTATTTTGTTGCAAGTCAATAGCAGAACAGATATCTCAGCAATGCAGTACATGAAACTAATGTTTGACACACAGTAGTGAAAATTACACACGTGTTGAGTAACGTAAAACTATGCACGAACTGAATAACGTTAAGATAAAGTGAGCTGAATATTTCTATTTAAGCATGTGTCAGCCAACGAACATGTGCTCCTTAGCGGGTTCTCAGCACAAATTATGTCATTCCTTAATGTCATAATCGTGTCTTCAACACTACCTTTAGCGACGGCACCATCTTGGTCATTATCGCTTGCATGTTAATTAGAAGGACCATGCTACGGTGCGGTCATTTCCTTTCGATCGGTTCCGCAGGTTCCATAGGGACTCCTATTTTCCTATTCTTCTTTTTTTTGTATGCGTCACCGCATATCATGGTTTTCTTTTCAGTCGCGCCTTGTTATCTTTCATGTGCCACAATCTCTCTCAAAAAAACTGGAATTGGACACCAATTACTTTATGAAATCAAGAGAAAATGTAACTGTAAGTCCAAATCCACCGCTCGAGCTGGTTCGGTTTGGGCTAAAAGCACAATTGGTGGGATGCCTGGTGTGCAAGCTAGCTACATGAACTTGGTTGATTCTCCTGTAAGGTGAAGTTGCTTTTGAGCTGGTAGCAATTGAGTGACCCCGCCGAGTGCCGACTGCCGCGTACGCCTGATCGAACTCCAGCGAGCTTTGCACCATACCTGGCTGGCCGCAGTGTGACGACATTTGAGCCCGCTACCTTCCGAGCCCCCTGATACGTCTCCAATGTATCTATAATTTCTTATGTTCCATGCTTGTATTATACCAATTGCTACATGTTTTATTCACACTTCATGGCATTTTTATGCATTTTCTGATACTAACCTATTAACAAGATACCACAGTGCCAGTTCCTGTTTTCTGCTGTTTTTGGTTTCAAAAAAGCTGTTCTGCAAATATCCTCGGAATCGGACGAAACAAATTGCAAAGTTCCTATTTTTTCTGACACGTTCCAGAAGTCCGAAGGAGAGACGAAAGGGGGCAGCGAGGCGCTGATACGTCTCCAACGTATCCATAATTTCTGCTGTTCCATGCTTATATTATACCATTTGCTACATGTTTTATATACACTTCGTATCACTTTTATGCATTTTCTGGGACTAACCTATTAACAAGATGCCACAGTGCCAGTTCCCTGTTTTCTGCTGTTTTTGGTTTCAGAAAGTTACTTCTGGAAATATTCTCGGAATTGCACGAAACAAAAGGCCAGTCCCTATTTTTCCAGCACGTACACGGAGTCCGAAGGAGAGACGAAGAGCCACGAGGTGGCCAAACCACAGGTGGCGCGGCAGTGGGCCCAGCCGCGCCTGTGTGGTTTGGGCCCCTCGGGGGTCCGCCGACATCGCCCCTTCGCCTATTTATTCCCCGAGACGCGAAAACCCTAAAACACCGAGCCTTTCATCCAGAACATATTCGCTGCCGCCGCCGTCGTCAACCCTAACTCGGGGGGTTCTGAAGCTCTTCCCGGCACCCTGCCGGAGAGGGGAATCATCACCGGAGGGCTCTACATCGCCATGCCCGCCTCCGGAGTGATGCGTGAGTAGTTCATCCTTGGACTATGGGTCCATAGCAGTAGCTAGATGGTTGTCTTCTCCACTTGTGCCATCATGTTTAGATCTTGTGAGCTGCCTATCATGATCAAGATCATCTTATTGTAATGCTACATGTTGTGTTTGCTGGGATCTGACTTATATTGATACCTATGTGGAGCTGAATATTATATTATCATGTCTATGTCATTTGTGATCTTGCATGCTCTCCGTTACTTGTTGAAGCCTTGGCCAGTGAATACTTGTAACTCCAAGAGGGGGTATTTATGCATGATAGTTGGGTTCAACCTCTATTTAACCTGGGATAGTGACAGCAAGTTCTAAGGTTGTAGATGTGTTGTTGCCACTAGGGGTAAAACAGCAATGCTTTATTCAAGGATGAATGTATTGTTTACATTACGCACATTACTTAATGCAATTGTCTGTTGCTTGCAACTTAATACTGGAAGGGGTACGGATGTTAACCGGAAAGTGGACTATTTAGGCATAGATGCATGCTGGATAGCGGTCTATGTACTTTGTCGTAATGCCCAAATGAATCTCATAGTAGACACCACAGCTCACACATGCATGTTATATGCACTTATCAATTGTCAATTGCCCAGCTGTAATTTGTTTACCCAGCATGTTAGTTATCTTATTGGAGAGACACCACTAGTGAACTGTGGACCCCGGTCCATTCTTTTACATCTGAAATACAATCTACTGCAATCATTGTTCTCTACTGTTTTATGCAAACAAACATCATTTTCCATTCGATACGTTTAACCCTTTGTTTTCAGCAAGCCGGTGAGATTGACAACCTCACTGTTAAGTTGGGGCAAAGTAATTTGATTGTGTTGTGCAGGTTCCACGTTGGCACCGGAATCCCTGGTGTTGCGCCGCACTACACTCCTTCACCAACACCTTCGAAGCAAACCTCGTTTTCCTACTGGTTCGATTAAACCTTGGTTTCATACTGAGGGAAAACTTACTGCTGCACTCATCATACCTTCCTCTTGGGGTTCCCAACTGACGTGTGACGTACAAGCATTGTTTCTGGCACTATTAACTTAGAGCCACCAACACGTTTTCTGGCGCCGTTGCCGGGGAAAACGAATTGCTTCTGCAAGGGGAGTCTCTCACACCCAATCTCTTTACTTTGTTATTTGTCTTGCTTAGTTTATTTTTATTTAGTTTGTTTGCTCTTTATCAAAAACACAAAAAAATTAGTTACTTGTTTATTTCAGTTTTGTTTTGTCTCTTGTCACCATCATGTCTTGTTCCATGCCTGTTGCTATGTCACCTGAGGAATTGATCTTCACTTTTAAACAAGGGAGTGAGGAGAATTTTAAAGAAGCTTGGTCTAGAATTAATGATTCCTTTGGTAAAACTGATCCTAAAATGACTTTAAGTTTGCTTCTCACTAGCTTCTACTTTGGTCTAGCCCTTTGTTATAGATATGCTTTAGATGCTATTGTGGGAGGAGATTTCCTTCACTGTGATGGGGACCAAGCTTTTAATGCCATAAAAAAGTTGATTGCAACTTCTAGCTCAACTAATAAATTTGATTCGGCCCTTGTTAGCATCCATGCTAGATTAAACACTCTTGAGACACATATATCTTGTTTAAAGGATGGCTATAATCAAATTCGGGAATATTTTGACTATGTTCCAACAAATTTTGAACCTTCGATGTGGGTCCCTACGGTAAAGGTTGCTATTTGTGGTGAAACCTTTTATGCTCGTTGTGATATTATGTCTGAGTTTTGCCTTATGCCTAAAAGCATTTATGAAACTTTGAATCTTTGGGGACTTGCTGAAGGAGGAGAAGGAATAACTCTTACTGATAACTCTGTTATATTTCCCGAGGGGATAGCTGAGGGTGTGTTTACAACCTTTCTTGGGAGAACGGTGTCCACTGATTATCTTGTTATTGAATGTGCAGGGACAGGACAAATTACACTTGGAAGATCTCTGCTCAAATTAATGGGAGCAACCATAGATGTGGGAAAAGGCACTCTGAATCTTACCTCCACACCAAGGTGCGGCCATGTATTCCCCAAACCAAAGAGTAAGTCTAAGGGTAAGAGAGGTAGGCGCATGGCCCTTGGTATTGATGTCAATGCTCCTCCACTTGACACTTGATTTTCACTTTCTGCGCCTAGCTGAAAGGCGTTAAAGAAAAGCGCTTATGGGAGACAACCCATCGTTTTTATTTGCTGTTATTTTTGTTTTCTTTGAGTCAAGGAGTTTTGTTACTTCTGTAGCAACTCCTTTGTATCTTTATTTTATCGCAATGTTGTGCCAAGTAAAGTTCTATATTGAAAGTTGATGCAAGATTTGGATTTCTGCGCAGTGACAGATTTTTAGCTGTCACGGATTTGAGCTTATCTCCCTGTAGAAAATTCAAAAAATTCTGAGAAAAATCACGCATATTCCTGAGATATGTACGCAACTTTCATTATTTTAGGCCAGATCCATCTGAGCAACTTAAGTGCCTCGAAAAAATTCGTCATTCCAGACTGTTCTGTTTTTGACAGATTCTGCCTTTTGTTTTGCATTCGCTCTTTTACTGTGTTTGTGTGGATTTCTTTGCTCCACAAAGCATTGGTGGCTGTAGCTAATGTCCAGAAGCTTTGGGATTGATTGTATCATTACAGAATATGAGAATTTTTGATTATGCACTAACCCTCTAATGAGAACTGTCTTGAGTTTGGTGTGAAGGAAGTTTTCAAGGATCAAGCGAGAAGGGTGATATTATGTGATCAAGAAGAGTGAAAAGCCTAAGCTTGGGGATGCCCCCGTGGTTCATCCCAACCATATTCAGAGAGACTCAAGCGTCTAAGCTTGGGGATGCCCAAGGCATCCCCTTCTTCATCAACAAACTTATCAGGTCATCTCTAGTGAAACTATATTTTAATTCTTTCACATCTTATGCGCTTTACTTGGAGCGTCTGTGTGTTTTTATTTTTGTTTTTGTTTGAATAAATTCGGATCCTAGCAATCCTTGTGTGGGAGAGAGACACGCTCCGCTTTTTCATGTGAATACTCATGTTCTTCACTTATATTTGTTGAGTATTCTTAACTAGCTACTGCAGTGCTTTTAGCTCCTGTTTTTCATGCATCTCTTCGAGCTGTTAGCACTTGTTTATAAATACTCTCTTGCTGCATTATATTATCATTTGGAGAGTTTATGTTTAAATAAATTATTGGTGTTTGTTTGGAAGAAAGAAAATGCTACATGTAGTAGTTGGTATTGGAAAAGACATATGCATTCTTGTAGATCATTGTCTTGTTTGATTTGATGCTTTGCAATTGTTTTGAGCTCTCAAGTAGATCATGTTTAAGCTCTTGCATCATGTAGTTAAAGCCTAGTAGTGGAGAACTACCGTAGAGCTTGTTGAGACTTGGGATGCATATTTGTTCTCTCTAAGGTCTAGATATTTTCTGGTAAAATGTTTGAGCAACAAGGAAGACAGTGTAGAGTCTTATAATACTTGCAATATGTTTTTATGTGATTCTTGCTGTACCGGTTTATACTTGTGTTTGCTTCAAACAACCTTGCTAGCCTAAACTCTGTACTGAGAGGGAATGCTTCTCGTGCATCCAAAACTTGAGCCAAAACCCATGCCATTTGTGTCCACCATACCTACCTACTATGTGGTATTTCCTGCCATTCCAAGTAAATATTTCATGTGCTACCTTTAAACTATTCAAAACTTTATTACTCCTTATTTGTGTCAATGTTTTATAGCTCATGAGGAAGTATGTGGTGTTTTATCTTTCAATCTTGTCATTTACTTCTGACAGACTTTCACCTGGACTAGTGGCATATACATCCGCTTATCCAATAATTTGCAAAAAGAGCTGGCAACGGGGTGCCCAGCCCCAATTAATTACAACTTTCATTAATAATTCTCTTCACATGTTTTGCCCTGATTTATCAGTAAGCAACTTAATTTTGCAATAGACACTCCTCCATGGTATGTGAATGTTGGAAGGCACCCGAGGATTCGGTTAGCCATGGCTTGTGTAAGCAAAAGGTTGGGAGGAGTGTCATCTATAAAGAAACTAAAATACATGTGTAAACAAAAGAGAAGAGGGATGATCTACCTTGCTGGTAGAGATAACGTCCTTCATGGGAGCCGCTCTTTGAAAGTCTGGTTGACAAGGGGGTTAGAGTGCCCACTACCATTCGTTGACAACAACAAACACCTCTCAAATACTTATTTTGTGCTCTCTATATGCTTTCGAAAACTTAAAAAGCTCTAGCACATGATTTAATCCCTGCTTCCCTCTGCGAAGGGCCTATCTTTTACTTTATGTTGAGTCAGTTTACCTACTCCTTTCTATCTTAGAAGCAAACACTTGTGTCAACTTTGTGTGCATTGATTCTTACATATTTACTTATTGCACTTGTTATATTGCTTTATGTTGACAACTATCCATGAGATATACATGTTACAAGTTGAAAGCAAATGCTGAAACTTAATCATCCTTTGTGTTGCTTCAATGCCTTTTACTTTGAATCTATTGCTTTATGAGTTACCTCTTATGCAAAACTTTTTGATGCTTGTCTTGAAAGTACTATTCATGAAAAGTTTTTGCTTATATGATTCATTGTTTACTCTTTATCTATTTGTTAGCAAACTATAGATCATTGCTTTGAGTCACTTCATTCATGACATGAGCCTTGCAATATATTGATCAAGATTGTGTGAAAGCATGTCTCCTCAGAAATTATTTGTTGTTATCGTTTTACCTACTCGAGGACGAGTAGAACTAAGCTTGGGGATGCTTGATACGTCTCCAACGTATCCATAATTTCTGCTGTTCCATGCTTATATTATACCATTTGCTACATGTTTTATATACACTTCGTATCACTTTTATGCATTTTCTGGGACTAACCTATTAACAAGATGCCACAGTGCCAGTTCCCTGTTTTCTGCTGTTTTTGGTTTCAGAAAGTTACTTCTGGAAATATTCTCGGAATTGCACGAAACAAAAGGCCAGTCCCTATTTTTCCAGCACGTACACGGAGTCCGAAGGAGAGACGAAGAGCCACGAGGTGGCCAAACCACAGGGGCGCGGCAGTGGGCCCAGCCGCGCCTGGTGGTTTGGGCCCCTCGGGGGTCCGCCGACATCGCCCCTTCGCCTATTTATTCCCCGAGACGCGAAAACCCTAAAACACCGAGCCTTTCATCCAGAACATATTCGCTGCCGCCGCCGTCGTCAACCCTAACTCGGGGGGTTCTGAAGCTCTTCCCGGCACCCTGCCGGAGAGGGGAATCATCACCGGAGGGCTCTACATCGCCATGCCCGCCTCCGGAGTGATGCGTGAGTAGTTCATCCTTGGACTATGGGTCCATAGCAGTAGCTAGATGGTTGTCTTCTCCACTTGTGCCATCATGTTTAGATCTTGTGAGCTGCCTATCATGATCAAGATCATCTTATTGTAATGCTACATGTTGTGTTTGCTGGGATCTGACTTATATTGATACCTATGTGGAGCTGAATATTATATTATCATGTCTATGTCATTTGTGATCTTGCATGCTCTCCGTTACTTGTTGAAGCCTTGGCCAGTGAATACTTGTAACTCCAAGAGGGGGTATTTATGCATGATAGTTGGGTTCAACCTCTATTTAACCTGGGATAGTGACAGCAAGTTCTAAGGTTGTAGATGTGTTGTTGCCACTAGGGGTAAAACAGCAATGCTTTATTCAAGGATGAATGTATTGTTTACATTACGCACATTACTTAATGCAATTGTCTGTTGCTTGCAACTTAATACTGGAAGGGGTACGGATGTTAACCGGAAAGTGGACTATTTAGGCATAGATGCATGCTGGATAGCGGTCTATGTACTTTGTCGTAATGCCCAAATGAATCTCATAGTAGACACCACAGCTCACACATGCATGTTATATGCACTTATCAATTGTCAATTGCCCAGCTGTAATTTGTTTACCCAGCATGTTAGTTATCTTATTGGAGAGACACCACTAGTGAACTGTGGACCCCGGTCCATTCTTTTACATCTGAAATACAATCTACTGCAATCATTGTTCTCTACTGTTTTATGCAAACAAACATCATTTTCCATTCGATACGTTTAACCCTTTGTTTTCAGCAAGCCGGTGAGATTGACAACCTCACTGTTAAGTTGGGGCAAAGTAATTTGATTGTGTTGTGCAGGTTCCACGTTGGCACCGGAATCCCTGGTGTTGCGCCGCACTACACTCCTTCACCAACACCTTCGAAGCAAACCTCGTTTTCCTACTGGTCGATTAAACCTTGGTTTCATACTGAGGGAAAACTTACTGCTGCACTCATCATACCTTCCTCTTGGGGTTCCCAACTGACGTGTGACGTACAAGCATCGTTTCTGGCACTATTAACTTAGAGCCACCAGGCGCCGTCCCCACCCCATGGCGCGGGTGGGCCCCCTGCCGCGCCGCCATGTGGGGACCGGGCCTCGTGCCTCCACCGACATCGCCCCTTCGCCTATTATTCTCCCCGAGGCAAAAACCCTAAAACACCGAGCCATATTTCCAGAAAAACATCCGTTGCCGCCGCCACCGTCAACCCTAACTCGGGGGGTTCCTGAACCTCTTCCCGGCACCCTGCCGGAGAGGGGAATCATCACCGGAGGGCTCTACATCGCCATGCCTGCCTCCGGAGTGATGTGTGAGTAGTTCATCTCTGGACTATGGGTCCATAGCAGTAGCTAGATGGTTGTCTTCTCCTTTTGTGCCATCATGTTTAGATCTTGTGAGCTGCCTATCATGATCAAGATCATCTTATTGTAATGCTACATGTTGTGTTTGCTGGATCCATGAGTATTGAATACTATGTCAAATTGATTATTGATCTATTATATATATGTTGTTTATGATCTTGCATGCTGTCCGTTATTAGTGTAGTCTTAGGCCAAGTTTATGCTTGTAACTCCAAGAGGGAGTATTTATGCTAGATAGTAGGTTCATGCCTCCATTTAATCTGGGACAGTGACAGAAAGTTCTAAGGTTGTGGATGTGCTGTTGCTACTAGGGGTAAAACAGCAATGCTTTGTCTAAGGATATTTGTATTGTTTACATTATGCACCATACTTAATGCAATTGTCTGTTGCTTGCAACTTAATACTAGAAGGGGTGCAGATGCTAACCTGAAGGTGGACTATTTAGGCACAGATGCATGCTGGATGGCGGTCTGTGTACTTTGTCGTAATGCCCAAATAAATCCCATAGTGATCATCATGACTTGTATATGCATTGTTATGCACCTCTTTATTTTATCAATTGCCCAGCTGTAATTCGTTTACCCAGCATGTTAGTATTTTATTATGGAGAGACACCACTAGTGAACTGTGGACCCGGTCCATTATTTTACATCTGAAATACAACCTACTGCAATCATTGTTCTTTTTCATTCTTTGCAAGCAAACATCATTTTCCACACTATACGTCTAATCCTTTGTTTTCAGCAAGCCGGTGAGATTGACACTCTCACTGACTCGTCGGGGCAAAGTAGTTTGATTGTCTTGTGTGCAGGTTCCAAGTCAACCGTCAGGAAGTTTGCCTCCCCTTCGACGCCACAACTTTTCTGACGCCATTGACACCTTCAGAACATCGCCGATTTCCTACTGGTTCGATAACCTCGGTTTCATAGTGAGGGAAGACTTGCTGCTACACTCATCAAACCTTACACTTGAGGTCTCCTGACGAACGTGTGCGTCACACGCATCAAGCAAGTTTTCTGGCGCCGTTGCCGGGGAAGTCAAGACATTTCTGAGTCAGAAGACCTCTACCTCCCCTTTGACGCCAGCAGTTTTCTGGCGCCGTTGCCGGGGAAGTCGAGTTGCTTCTGCAAGGGGAGTCTCTCACTTCCAATCTCTTTACTTTGTTTTTGTCTTGCTTACTTCATTTTTATTTTGTCTTGTTTGCTTTCTTTATATCAAAAACACAAAAAAATTAGTTACTTGCATTCATCTTTATTTTTCGGCCACTTGTTTTATTATTCATCATGCTGCTCCCTAAGTTTGTTTTAAAATATATACTGGTAGGAAGTGGGTCTATCATTGGAAGGGATAACATTGAAGATTTTTTTTGTCATGTTAGCAAACTGAAAGATATTGAAGACAGATCCTTGGTAGAACTTGCCCCTAATTATGAAATTGCTGCTGCCTCTTTAGTCCACATGCTTGAAGCTAGGTTTGTTAACCTTAATCCCATAATGCAGCAAATGTTTCTTAAACTCCATGATATGGAAAAGGGCGAAAAGAGGGATTTTGTTTTAGAAACCCTTCTCAAAGAATTTGGTGATGTCGCTGGTGAAGCCAGAATAGTTTTTATGCGATATAAGATGCTTGGTTATTACATTGATAATGCTAATACAATTGAAAAATTAGAGAAGGAGAGATTCAAGTACACTAATGAAACTAGTTATGAGGGAGAGGGTAAGATACCAATTCCTTTTAAGCTTGTAGGAATGCATGAGGCATTAGAAAAGAACTTTAATTGCATTGTGCCTGAAAATTTATTTGATAAGGATAGTTTGGCTAAAAGTAATGAAAGGGGAGTCTCTAAAACTTACATAGATAAAATACAATGCATCGTTGAGAAAACTTCTAATCTTTCCGTTGATGATTTATCTCTTGAGAACACTTGATTTTCACTTTCTGCGCCTAGCTGAAAGGCGTTAAAGAAAAGCGCTTATGGGAGACAACCCACCTTTTTATTTTCTGTCATTTTATTTTATTTTGAGTCAAGGTGTTGTTTACTTCTATAACAACTCCTTTGTATCTTTATTTTATCGCATTGTTGTGCCAAGTAAAATCGCTAGTTGAAAGTTGATGATAAATTTGGATTTCTGCGCAGTGACAGATTTTTGCTGTCCACCATTTTGAGCTGTATTCACTCTAGGAAAATCGAAAAATTCTGACAAAAAACACGCATGATCCTTATATATGTACGCAACTTTCATTAGTTTTGATTTTTCTCATCTGAGCAAGTTAAGTGCCTCGAAAAAATTCGTCTTTCCAGACTGTTCTGTTTTTGACAGATTCTGCCTTTTATTTTGCATTGCCTCTTTTACTATGTTTGATTAGATTTCTTTGCTCCATAAAACATCAGTGGCTGTAGCTATGTCCAGAAGCATTGGTAATGATTGTGTCACAGTAGAACATGTAATTTTTGATTATGCACTAACCCTTTAATGAGAATTACTTTGAGTTTGGTGTGGCGGAAGTTTTCAAGGAGCAAGCGAGAAGGATGATATGATGTGATCAAGAAGAGTGAAAAGTCTAAGCTTGGGGATGCCCCCGTGGGTCATCCCAGAATATTCAAGAAGACTCAAGCGTCTAAGCTTGGGGATGCCCGAGGCATCCCCTTCTTCATCAACAACTTATCAGGTCATCTCTATGAAACTATATTTTTATTCTTCCACATCTTATGTATTTTACTTGGAGCGTCTGTGTGTTTTTATTTTTGTTTTGTTGTTTTTATTTTCTAAATAAGTTGGATCCTAGCATTCTTGTGTGGGAGAGAGACACGCTCCGCTTTTTCATGTGAATACTCATATTCTTCACTTATATCTTTTGAGTATTCTTATCTAGCTACTGCTATGCTTTTAGCTCCTGTTTTTCATGCATCTCTTTTAGAGCTGTTAATTCTTGTGGAAAGTACTCTCTTGTTTCATTTGTAAATTACTTGGAGAATTGCTTGGTTGATGTGTTGGTTCAGAAAATGCTGCATGTGGTAGTGCTATAATGAATAACTTGCATAATCTTGTAGATCATTGAACTTTGATAACTTGATTCTTTGCAAACGTTTTGAAATATTTGGATGGCAAAGCTTGCTGGTTAGCTAAATTAAAATCATTAGTGGATTGTTGTCTTTAAGCTTGTACCGTACTACAAACTCTACTAAAATTGTTGAAGGTGTAGTTGGACTTGATAGCTTTCCATGTCTAAAAGTGATGCGTAATAAAAGTTGTGCTGAAGGTCGAGGGATCTAGCGGGGTACTTGTACCGCCGTGAACGGCCCTTCTTGGAGTGAATTTTAATCATGCTCTTAATGTTGAACCTGCTAGTTGTTTGCAATAAGCTTGTGAGTTCTTTTTGACTAATGTTAAGCTACGTTTTTGGCACTTCCACCATCCAAATTTGCTAGCCTCTTCGGTGCTGTGCATTGCCTTCTGCTCATATTGAGAGTTGTGCATACTTCGCCAGTACATCCAAACCCGTGGGAGGACTTTCTCTTGTTCTCCTACACATAAGCCCATACATCTTCCTCAAAACAGCCACCATACCTACCTAACACAGCATTTCCATAGCTGTTTCGAGATACATTGCTATGCAACTTCCATCTTACATTACTTGACTTTTGTCATTTATCATTTATATATTGCTTTGCATGATTCTATACAGCTGATGTGTGGTTTACCCATGTTACGCTAGATCATTGCATATCCTGCTACACTGGCAGAGGCATGCAGTTTCATACATCATGTTTTGTTCATTATTGAGTTATTTGTACCAAAAAGTGTGTTGTCATATTAGAGTGTTGCCCCTAAAAGTGAAAAGAGCCATGGAGGCCATCGAAAAGAGAAACAGAAAAAGAAAAAAAATAGAAAAAGAGAAAAAAAAAGAATAAAGAAAAAGGGGGCAACATTAGTCATCATTTGTGCTCATGTTTAGCACCTGCATATTCATAGTCATCATTTGTGCTCATGTTTAGCACCTATACTCCATGTGAGAGAGTTTTCATGTTTTACTAGTATAACTATGTGGGGAACTTACACTATAGAACTTGGGTTGTATATTCCAATGATGAGCTTCCTCAAAAGTGCTCTAGCTCTTCATGAGCAACCAAGTTGGATGCACCCCCACTAGTTTCATTGGAGAGCTTTCATACACATATAGCTCTATGTGCATCCGTTGCATGGCAATCACTACTCCTTACATAGTTCGATTATAAGACTTCCTCTTGTCTAATGATCACTTATAGCTTTGTGAGACTTTCTTCCTTTGGCCTTCCAAACCTCCATTAATGTTCTTTTAGCCATAACATCCTGGTGCCAATACCAAATGCTTGCGCTCACCGGTTGAGTAGACTTCGAAACAGTTGATTCATGACGTTCATGTTTATATTTACTTGACTGAATCCTTCTATGTTATGAAAAATTACTTGATGCTTGGAATTGAAGGATATAACTCGTACATTGGATACTTAAAACATATTTAATGAACCTTGTACGGTTTCATGTCTTTAAAGCAATAGTTCATGAAAAGTTTTAGCTTGTTTAACTATCTTGCTTTGTTATCTCTTATTAAATATCAATTATAGACTTTTGCTTTGAATGATTTGATCTCAGCTCACACGCTTTACAATATTATTTGATCAAGATTATGTGGTAGCATGTCACTTCAGAAATTATTTGTTGTTATCGTTTTACCTACTCGAGGACGAGTAGAACTAAGCTTGGGGATGCTTGATACGTCTCCAACGTATCTATAATTTCTTATGTTCCATGCTTATATTATACCAATTGCTACATGTTTTATTCACACTTCATGGCATTTTTATGCATTTTCTGGGACTAACCTATTAACAAGATGCCACAGTGCCAGTTCCTGTTTTCTGCTGTTTTTGGTTTCAGAAAAGCTGTTCTGCAAATATCCTCGGAATCAGACGAAACAAATTGCAAAGTTCCTATTTTCCCGACACGTTCCAGAAGTCCGAAGGAGAGACGAAGGGGGGCAGCGAGGCGCCGTCCCCACCCCATGGCGTGGGTGGGCCCCCTGCCGCGCCGCCATGTGGGGAGCGGGCCTCGTGCCTCCACCGACATCGCCCCTTCGCCTATTTATTCTCCCCGAGGCAAAAACCCTAAAACACCGAGCCATATTTCCAGAAAACATCCGTTGCCGCCGCCGCCGTCAACCCTAACTCGGGGGGTTCTGAACCTCTTCCCGGCACCCTGCCGGAGAGGGGAATCATCACCGGAGGGCTCTACATCGCCATGCCTGCCTCCGGAGTGATGTGTGAGTAGTTCATCTCTGGACATTTGTGCCATCATGTTTAGATCTTGTGAGCTGCTTATCATGATCAAGATCATCTTATTGTAATGCTACATGTTGTGTTTGCTGGGATCCGATGAGTATTGAATACTATGTCAAGTTGATTATTGATCTATTATATATATGTTGTTTATGATCTTGCATGCTCTCCGTTATTAGTGTAGGATTTGGCCAAGTTTATGCTTGTAACTTCAAGAGGGAGTATTTATGCTAGATAGTAGGTTCATGCCTCCATTTAATTTGGGACAGTGACAGAAAGTTCTAAGGTTGTGGATGTGCTGTTGCTACTAGTGGTAAAACAGCAATGATTTGTCTAAAGATATTTGTATTGTTTACATTATGCACCATACTTAATGCAATTGTCTGTTGCTTGCAACTTAATACTGGAAGGGGTGCGGATGCTAACCTGAAGGTGGACTATTTAGGCACAGATACATGCTGGATGGCGGTCTGTGTACTTTGTCGTAATGCCCAAATAAATCTCATAGTGATCATCATGACTTGTATATGCATTGTTATGCACCTCTTTATTTTATCAATTGCCCAGCTGTAACTCGTTTACCCAGCATGTTAGTATTTTATTATGGAGAGACACCACTAATGAACTGTGGACCCTGGTCCATTCTTTTACATCTGAAATACAACCTACTGCAATCATTGTTCTTTTTCATTCTCTGCAAGCAAACATCATTTTCCACACTATACGTCTAATCCTTTGTTTTCAGCAAGCCGGTGAGATTGACACCCTCACTGACTCGTCGGGGCAAAGTAGTTTGGTTGTCTTGTGTGCAGGTTCCAAGTCAACCGTCAGGAAGTTTGCCTCCCCTTCGACGCCACAAGTTTTTCAGAACATCGCCGATTACCTACTGGTTCGATAACCTCGGTTTCATACTGAGGGAAGACTTGCTGCTACACTCATCAAACCTTACACTTGAGGTCTCCTGACGAACGTGTGCTTCACACGCATCACCCCGTCCCGTGTTAGCAGCGCGTGCCCTGCCTATTGCTGCCGCCGCCGAACCGAGCACCCACGGCCGCGTGCCATGTCTATTGCTGCCGCCGCCGAACCGAGCACCCACGGCCGCGAGCGCTGGCTGCTGCCTCTGCCGCCGCTGTGGCGCGCCGTTTGCCACCACCGCACCTGCTGCGCGCATCCAATCAATGTTCTGCTCGCGGGTCGCCGGCCTGCGGTTTAAGCCTCCAGGGATACGGGCGGGGAGCGGGCAGGGCGTGGCGGCGCCAGCGTGCCTCCGCCCTCGAGGGAAGCGAGGCAGAGGAGCGGACTGGATGCGAAGCAAGCGCTCGCTCCGTTCCATCAAGCTTGGGACAAACTTTTCTGCTGCGGAAGTGGCGGTCGTGGCTCTGTTTTGATTGGGAGAAAAAGGGGAAAAAGGTGAACCGGTACAATGACAAATTTGTTGTATTATGTAATTTGGTGAGAGAGTAAAACAGTAAATATGACGTGTGTTGAGTTATGCTCAACACGGATCGAACAGTCTGGTTCCTTGGTCATAGATCGTACGGCGTAAATTTTAATAGTAGTATAGATTCATTGCACAACCTCGATCGAAAAAACATGAAACAAGTGCAGGAATTGGTGAACCCGGCCCACTTACAGGCGGCAGAAAAAGGAACGAAGCAAAAGCCCAAACCCTTGTCCCCTCTCCTCCTCAAACCCTTCCCGGCGGCGGCGCGCAGGCTCTCGCTCCCACTCCGATGGCCCTCGTCGCCGGCTCCTACGAGCGCTTCAGCTGGGGCTTCTCCCTCAAGACCCTCACCGCCACGCCCTCCGACCCATCCCTCGCGCCGCTCTTCTCCTACCCGGCCCACGCGGGCCCCATCCGCTGCGTGGCCGCGGCTCCCCGCGCCGGCCTCGCCGCGTCCGGCGGCGCCGACGACTCCGTCCGCCTCTACGACCTCCCGGCCGCCGCCGACCTCGGCCCGCTCCTCGACCCCGCCGCCGCCGTCTCCGCGCTCGCCTTCCACTCCGCCGCGCCCGGCGTGCCCCGCAACCTCCTCGCCGCCTCCGACGACGGCCTGCTCCACCTCTACGACGCCGACGGCTTCGCGCTCCTCGCCTCGCTCCGCGTCTTCCCGCGCGCCCGCGAGCCCACCGACGCCCTCGCCGTCCACGCCTCGGGACGCCTCGCGCTCGCCGTCGGCGCGCGGGGGGGCTCGCCATGCTCAACCTCCTCCGCGGCCGCCGCAGCTTCGCATGCCGCCTCGAGAGGCCGCGTCCGCCGTAGCCTATGCTGCTGGCGGAGACCGCTTCGTCATGGCCGCCGAGGAGAAGGTCACCGTGCATGACTCCGAGGACGCCAGGGTCATCCATGAGATGAAATGCGACAGCCGGAAGAGGGTGCTCGCCATCGCCCCATCAAAGGTATATACCACCTCGTGTTTGCTGTGCATCCACCTATTTTGTTTTTGCATAAATAATGTCGTGTGAATGCATGCCCCTTAATTCTTACGAGTTTCTTACCTAGGATTAAATGATTAGGGCTTGTTTTGAGTGTAAGAGATTGAGAAATCACTGAAATCTGTCTTCTAGAAACATGATACGAATATGAATAGATGCTGTTGCGTTGTGCACATTGCTCACTTATTATCATGTTTGTGCCAGAATGGATTACTTTACACTGGAGGAGAGGACCGTGGTATTACTGCTTGGGATCTGTCCAGCGGCAAGGTTTCGTCGCGCATTGAGGGCGCTCATGCAACTCGTGTGAAAGGGGTTGTCGTTTTCGATAACCAGAATGACGGATCTGAACTGAGCACTCTGGTTGCTTCGGCTTCATCCGATGGCGTCATAAGGATCTGGGATGCTAGGATGACTGGAAATGAAAATCCTACTCCGTTGGCAGAGGTCAACACGAAAGCAAGGCTAACTTGTCTTGCTGGGACATCATTGAAATGTAAGTCCATGGAGACTTCATATATCGATAAATGTTATACCCTAGCTTCACAGTGGAACTGTAAAAAATAACCATAGATCATAACATTGTGTTGGTTGTCCTCAGGAGAAGAACTATAAATGCTACTCCCTCTATTTGGAAATGGTTGGCACGGATTTGTCTAAATACGGATGTATCTACACACTAAAATACGTCTAGATACATCCGTATTTAGACAAAACTGTGCCAATCATTTCCGATCGGAGGGAGTATTAAACTTGATTTCATAAGTTGATGCCTCAATAGCATGGCAATTTGTTCATTCTTGTCAAGCACATATGTGTTCAAGTTTTGTGATAATACGTTGTCTCCTCCAAAATTTATTATAAAGATAGATGTAAAATTTGGCCATCTTCTGTGATTATTTTTTAACTGTAGCTATATTTCCTTATCATTGATTTTGTTAAGTACATCTTCTTAACAAAACATCTTATATTATGGGACGGAGGGAGTAGTTGTTTGATTGTATTCTCGGCAGTATAATTTGTCATGTATCCAGCTGAAGCTAATAAACTCCTCTTGTTAAAACTTGATAAGATGTTTATTTGTTTCCAAGCATGGTGCTTTTAATCCTGCTATCTGAAATCTGATGGAAAAAAAAACTGTCGTGTGCTTTGCTTAACAAATCTGAAATTAGTTCCTTAGATTAGCACATAAATCCATTCTTCATTATGCAAATAGTTCTGCTGCGAGATCATAACTCTGGCTTTTGGTGCGACTCTTGATTTGCAGGAGTAGGAGCCGAGACGTCGGCTTAAAGCATCAAAGTGAGGCTGGACTACCAGTTTTGTAATGTTTAGTTTACTCCCCGTAGCGGGCTCGGTCCAGGCTCGAAATTTTGAAGGCTACTAGGGGGCTTCAAGCTGGAACTCTTGAAGACAGGCACTAGCTGGATGCATGGGAAATGTATGATAGTCATCAATTATACATCAATGTAGTTTGGCGGTTCTGTGATTCGATTGTACGACAAATATTTGGTGTGAAACATTACTTTTAACATTATGTGGTCAGATTGCCACAAATGTGGCCTTCGCCCATGGATAAGTTCTTGCTTGGTTCACTTTTTTTAATTGTCAACTTATGAACCTCCCGTAGGTTCCCATAACTTATGTCCAGTGTGAATCTCCACAACTTTTTAACCTAATTGGGCTTCTTTATGTGGAACCATTGTGAAAAACCTATGAATTCCTGATGTTCAAATGGCCCCATGACAGAAAACATCTCACTCAAGCTGGATGTGTAAGCTGTAACCCTGATCAGGATCAGGAAGAACATAGCTCCAGTAGGCAGTATGTAGAAACTGTCTCACACTCACACTGGAAGCACTTGCTAACAGAACCAGCAACACTTTCGTAGACAGATCCGACAGGCCAGATCGATCTATCTCCAAACCTATATAAATAAAAGAAGAAATCCAGAGCAGTTCTCTCACAATAGGCGAGAACTCAAACTCGAACTATAAACATCTAAACCTTTTCCAGTTTTCCTATCAATCTACATTATCTCTCTTCATCAGAACTGAATAACCTTTTGGTCACAACTCAGAAGTTCCTAAAGCTTGTCCCGGTGTTCCACCCTCTCTCCTTGTCCCTGACGTGATGCCCGACCCTCGGTGCGCCTGCCACGGCAGCAACCCCGCCGCTCAACGGCACGCGCCGTGCAGCCACTCCCCGGCGAGCACCGTCAATGCCCTGTGCAGTGGTGGCGCCAGCGCCCTTCCTTCCTGCCTGTGCTGCTGTCATCGGGGGCCTGATGACCACTTTCTTCTGCAGGCTGCGCCGCAGGATGTTGTTGATCCTCTTGCTTCTGCTGCCCTTGTCGTTGGACATCACGGGAGGTGAGCATGGAATCGGCGGTGAAGAGTACTCCCTGATCTTGTCAAGGGGTGAAGCTGCTGCTGCTGAAGGCTTGCCTGCTATGGGCAGAGGCATCAGCGAGGTGCGGCGTGGAAGCGGTATCAGTGAGTTGCGACGGGAAGCCGAGTTTGCTGGGTGCTGCTGATAAGCTCCGTTGCACAGTGAGACACGCCTAGCCTGGGGCAGCTGGGCAGCAGCTTCAGGGTTGCTGTTCTCCTTCTCCTCAGCCAGCGACATGAGCTGGTTGAAGCTGTAGATGTCACTGTTGCTGTCCGAAAACATCTGCTTTGACGTGTCAAAATGTTTGGTGGCTGCTGGTCTGTCCGCGGTGGTGGAGTTGAGGTTCCTCTCCGACATAGGGCTTCTCAGGTACGAGCTGTTCTCTTCCTTCAGGCTTTGCTGCTGCTGCTGCTGCTTTCTCTCGACATCTTGGGCAATCCTGTTGTCGACGTGCTGCCTCGCTATCTTCCTTTCGACCAGCAGCTGTGATTCCAGCTCTTTGATCTAGAAAAAGAAGAAGAGTAACGGTAAATGGGGTTAGTTCTTCATGCATAGCACAATGCAGTCAAATTATACTACTTACCCAGTGGTGACCTAATAGAAGAAAAGGTCCATGGCAAGTCAATAACAATACGAAAGATGCTCGAAGTACCTTGTCTTGGAGATTCATAGTGAGCAGGTCTTTGGCCTTGTTCTTCGCTTCAAGGGATTGGATTGTTTCTTCCATGCTCTTAATCTGAGTATCTTTGCTCTTGCAATCCTGTTTGGCTCTCCCAACCTAGCAGAACCAGAAATATACATTCAGATTAAACATATGGAAGCTAAAGTGGTACTAAAACATAAATCAATGGCGCAATAGAGTACCATGAGCTTATATCTTGACAGTTCTCCAACATCAACTTGTTTTCTTGCCTGTCCAAGCTCTATGCCCCTCACTCTGCTAGCAAAGTTCAGCGAGCAAAGAGTTTCACCCACGTCATTCTCATTTGGACTAATTTGAACAAACATCAAAGTCTTGGAGTCTCCACCTGCAGTGCTTACACACGTTATTACGTACGAAAGCTAAAGGTAGGTTAAATTCATACCAGTACAACCAAGAAGATAAATACGTACTTAGTGAGTCTTGTAGCAAGTGCGTTAGCTTTGAATTCCTGTCAGTTTTGAGAAACAAATATGTCAGTGAGATCGTATAATCACCATGCAAATTATAATCAAGGTTTGAAATTTGGAAACCTGAAGGGTATATGCTGGCTCTTAGTTGCAAGAGCAGATATGACATCTCCAAGTGCAGAAAGGGACTTGTTAATGTTTTGTGCTTCTTTCAGCCGGTCACCTTGAGCATCTGTCTTCGCCACACGCTCACTTCCGGCTAGGTCAATTAGCCATAATTTACTGTTTGTGCGATCTCCATTCATCATGTTTTCTCCTTTAACCATAACACAGTGTATACTGAAATGCAAAGCTAGTGAGCACAGGTTTTTTACAATCTACAACTTAGTGCAAGTGGATGAAAATCTATTGAGCAATAAGGACACATAAGGTACTGACCAGTGTGACCGACTGCTGTGCTCGTTAGCATTTGTAGAACCAACAACTCTGGCTTTGCTTCCAGTTTTCAGGACT
Organism: Poa pratensis; assembly: GCA_947311845.1. Classification (NCBI taxonomy): domain Eukaryota; kingdom Viridiplantae; phylum Streptophyta; class Magnoliopsida; order Poales; family Poaceae; genus Poa; species Poa pratensis. The sequence goes on along the minus strand of CAMZMU010000085.1, from coordinate 3,205,190 downwards.
TCCCAGGCCTCATCCATGCTGGTGACTCGTGCTTCAACCAGTCCTGGTACATGATGAACCCCTTCTGCAACTTGTCTTACTTCTAGCCTGTGAACAAGGTATCATGATATGTCAGGTCTTCACACAAATGTTAATCTGATGATATATAATGCACAAGCCGACATACCTTTTTGTTGTTGCCCCTGGTTGAGTCAGGAGCAAATCATGAATTTGTTCATTGTAAACCTCCAAAGCGCTGACAGTAATCTCATATTGGAAAAGGTCATGTCTGTCTTTGATAACACGGAAAAGCTCATCTAAAATTCTGTAGTTAACCCCCCGAGCACCCTCAGTTCCTTCCATTGTAAATGTTTTACCAGTGCCTGTTTGCCCATAAGCAAAGATACAGACATTGTATCCATCCAACACCGAAGTTGCAAATGGGGCAGTTTTCTCGAATACCTTTTCTGTGTATACATTGGAGAAGATAAATTGTTAAAAACATCAGGAAGGATGCAAGGCAAGTAGCTTACTAAGTGCATTTATGAAGATTTACCTTGATCCTCTTCAGGGTGGAAGACTGAATCAAATTTAAAAACTTTTTGATGATACATGACCCCTAACAATGAGCTCTCCATCTTTTGCAGATTCAAAGCCAACCGCCATTGAAGCTCCTTCTGCTATTTCTTCCGTGTTCAGTGGCCGACAACGGCAAAACACTCTTATGTTACCTGAGAAGTATGCAAGCCACCATAAGTCCTATTGCCACCATGTCTTGCAGTAACAATGTATAAACTGAGCGAACAGCTAACCTTTGAGCTCTATAAGCTTGTTGTAAAGATCTTTGCGTTCCTTTGCCTCCTCGCTGAACCTTTCTTTCAAGTCCTTAAATTCACCTTCTAAACTTGCATATTGGTTCACTGTTCAGATAAAGATTCCATGTTTGTTGCGTTTAGTTGGAGGTGCATAGACAAAAAAAAAGAATAGTCCATAACTAGTTCAGCTTTTGGTAACAACTCCACAAACATTACCGTATTGATGAATTGTTGTAGTCATCTGTGTAGCATCCGACAGACACTTCTTGTATTCCTCTGATTCTTGTACTAAAGTCTGGTGCTCTGTCTTTAAGGCCTGCAGATCATCAGAATAAACCGTAAGGCCATTCACTCTCAATCTCAAGTCTAAGATTGTAAAAAGCAAGGCTTCGGCTGAATTACCTTAAATTTCTCGCTCAAGTCTTTCAGTAGTTGGCACCAACGACTCTTCTCTTTCACTTGCCCTTCCACTGCAAATGCTGCATGACAAACAAAAGTTTCAGAAAATGGTCCGACTGAGACGAGGGAAAGCATAAACACATACATTTCTAGTCGTTACAATCAGCAAGACTGACACCATTTGTCTTGATAAGAGATGATAGAACTCGTAACCAAGTTTGCTGGTATTTTCATTGCCAGGTTCTTACGTACCCAGGGAGCCGACGTGCATGGACTTGCGCATGAGCTCCACCTGCAGCTCGTGCAGGGAGGTCTGGGCCTGGTGGCACTCCTTGTCTTGAGCTCGTTCTCCCTCATCAGATCCTCCAGCAGCCTCCTGCACTCCCCTTTCTCCCTCAGGAGCGAGTAGTACTCCCGCTTCAGCCTGTCACAGCAGTCGCGGCCGCCCTGCGACAAATCCAGCCACTCGATCAGATTCGCATGATCGAGAACAGGAACAGCAGACAGGCAGACAGCACTGCATAAGATAGCCCCATGGCGAATTCTGGAGATCTGGTACCTGCTCAGCGGGCCGCGTCGTCCCTGGCACGCCCTGACAGCCCACGGCCTCGTCCTGCGCGTCAGCGGCGGTGGGTTTGGCGGGGACGGGCCGCGGAGAAGAGCTCGAGCGGCGCGATCCTGGCCCGCGCGGCGGCGCCGCGGCGGATGTAGTCGGGCGTGTCCTGCTGCTGCGCGCCTCCGTCGCGCGAGACCAGGGCCGCGTCCTCCTCCTCCTCCTCCTCCGAGGAGGAGTTTCCGGTGCAGCCGGCGACGTCGATCAGGGCCGCCGCCGCCGATCCCGAGGATCTGGGATCGCCTGATGCGCCACCCCACCAACAAAGAGGAAACCAAGAACCAGTGAGATCGATGGGATCGTTCATTCATTCATCCATTCCTCGATCGGAAACGAACTACGGCGAGAGAGAAAAAAGAAAGAAGCAAATCGAGATCCGCAAGTACCGTCGGTGGCGGCGTCTCGGGGGGCGCAGGGGATGAAGTCGCAGGTCTCGGACATCCTCACCGTCTTCCTGGCCGCGCCGCCGGACTGGCCCTTGCTGCTCCCCTCCTCCATCGATGATTGCGCCGTCCGGATTTGAGCGAAAGCGAGAGGGAGGAATGGATCGCGAATTCGTCGGAGGGGTTTGGATTTGAAGGTTTTGGGGAGGAGTGACCGTTGGGAGTTTCCTCTTTTCTCTCTTTCCGAATTCGAAATGCGCGTTCGGTTGGTCCTTGTTTAATCGCGTGCGTGCTGGTGGGCCCGCCGTGTCAGCGTAGGCATCCTCGTCTTTATGGGGCGAGCAGCTGGACAGGGAAAAGCTAGATTTTGTCTGGTCTAGTATAGCTGTTCTGTTACTGTAGGGAATAAATCCTGCGAATCTCCATGGATTCTACTTTTAGCTGTAGAGAACGGGGCAGAGGCCCAGTGGCAAAGGTAGCAGTGGCTCAACCTAGCAACCAGAGTTTGAATCCCGTCGGGAGCGAATTTCTGGAATTCTCACAAAGGAGCAATTCTTCTATAAAAAGAAGCCACCAAGGGCTAGTCCTGGTTGGTCTCGTTTTTTACTTTTAGCTGTAAATTTTAAGTATCCCCCGATGAATATAGTATTATCCTTCATAGCCCACCACGCGTGTCATTGCTCGGTGGAATGTTGCTTGTATCCTGCGTATCAGTTTGACTCGTATTATATGGATTCTTCACTTGTTGTTGTAGCTTAGAGCATCTCTAGCAGAACCCGCAAAAGGGAAACCGTAAAACCATTTTGCAGAACAGAACCCGCAAACCCTAACTGCAATTCTTCGATTTGGACATTTCAGAATTCGCCGGAACGACGAAGTTCATATTTGACAGTACGAGCAGAAGATTCTTACAAGAAATATATAGGCGATCTACAGCCTATATCTACAGTACTAGCCTAGGTCGCCGCCGATCAAACCCTACTGGTCAAAATGCGGCTCACCGGAGCAATGGGTGCGGCGGCGACGCAGCAGCGGAGGAGCTTCACTCCTCGTCGGAGTCGGTGACGAGGTCGATAGTGGGCGGCAGCTGGCTGATGACGATCGCCTGCTCCAGGAGCCCCTGGTTGACCACCGCGGCGAGCTTGGCGGCGGCGGCCTTCTCCTCCTCCTCGAACTTGGAGCGCATCAACGTCTACTCCAGCTGCCGCTCCATCTGCTCGTCGGAGACGAAGTCCTCCGGCCCGAGCGTGACCCCGAAATGCTCGGGGTTGTAGTCCTCCGGCGGCGGAGCACCTTGGGCGGCGGAGGAGCTGCTGGCGCCCGCGGAGGAGCTGCCCTCGCCGTGGAGGCGCATCTGCTGGCGGCGGCGGATCTCAATCTCACGCTCGCGCCGGAGCCGGCCGAACTCCGGCAACTCGCGGCGGTTCCACCCGGCCGGAATCACCTCCCCGAGCTTGTACTTGCGGGAGCCGCGCTTCCGTGCGCCGTCGCTGCAGACGGCCTACACCCGCTTTTTGGCGGAGTAGTCTCCGCCGGGAAGCGGCTCCGCCTCCCTCTTCGGCGCCATGGCGGCTCGGGGACGCCGGATCTGCGGGAGGGGCGGGCGGATTGCTCGTCGGAGACGGCGGTGTGGGTGGTGGATTGCTCGTCGGAGCGGCGGCGCATGCGAGGAGAAGTGGGGATTTCAACCCGCATCAGCGGTCGAAATCCGGCTAAATACGGGCTCGGCGGTTCGTTTCTCGGGCCCCCGCAAAACGTTTGCGGGCTGGGCCAAATTTGCAGGCGTTGGTCTGGTCCAAAAAGAGCACCAAACCCACAAACTCGCCGGAATTTTGCGGGTTTGCCCCTTTTGCGGGTTCTGCTAGAGATGCTCTTAAAGCATATGATCACTTCACATGGTTCTCCGACCATGTTCTTTGAAAATTTGGTGCTTCATTTTCGAACCTTTTGCTTGTACTCTGCCATGCGTGAAGAAAAACACGGCAATTCTCTATTTGGTGCCTAGTGTGTGTACTTCAAGACGTGTTGCAACAATTAACTATGGTTTCCGACTTTCCGTATATCTCGATAAGTCTAATCCTGAAAGTGGGTTCGTAAATGTAAATTTCCTTCCACTTAACGTGAGGCACATGATTTACATCGCTCGGCTGGAAACGATAGGATGCACCATGCGTAGCGGACAGTTCAAAAAAAAAAAGTGCCCCGATTCAGAGAAGATAAAAGAAACGAGTGACTAATACTCTGTCGCAGAGAATTTACTTAATTGCCAAGCAGAGCATGTCATCCAATTTCACTAGCAACTCGTGCGCAACACACCTACAACTGGAAGAAAAATCTATGTTTCCACATATATGCAACTGGAAAAAGTTTAGTTGCAACTCACGTTCAGAAAATCTAAGGCTAAAAATCTGTGTGTTGGTGAATCCAAATACATCTATCTATATACCAATTAGTCACCCTCAAGAAAAAAGTATGCATCGAACACCTCTCGTTCAAAGCACATCGACAAATCCTTATTAGTATAGTGGTTCATCACACATAGCGGTAACGGATTCACTTGGATCCAAAAAATGACCGTACTTAATGGAAGAGTCCACCATGGATTTTGATCTACACACAAATTCAAATAGTGATCTACAACAACCAAATAACCAACCAAGGAGTGATCTACACACAAAGTAAAACACGGTTGTGCAAATGTTGATTCAAACATGTACTCCCTCCGTTCCAAATTAATTGACTTCCATTTGTCCACACATGGATGTATCTAGACATGTTACACGTATAGATACATCCACATGTGGATAAATGGAAGTCAATTAATTTGGAACGGAGGGAGTATGAGATTCTCAAAAGAAAAGAAAAAAAAGGAAAAAGAGCATGCATTGTTCAAAACACATAGCGAGAAATCCAGGTGTAATGAATGCAGTTGGATCGATGTTTTCTCTTGATGTAGGTCAACATTTGATCTTGATTTCTCAAAACTCTCGGATCAAAACGCTGATGCTGAAGCTCCTAATTAATTAAGATTGGCATGGACCGCTACTGATTAAGATGCTATCTGGCAAAATATGCTTCGGCTAACAACAAGAAAAATGCAAAACGAGGAGGCGCCGCCGCCGGCCATGGCCTACCGGTGGCTGCCTACCCAGTTGCCGGTGAAGAAGGCGGCGACACGGGCGGCAAAGATGGCGCAGCCCTGCCAGGAGCAGGCCCGCACCAGCACCCGCCCACGCCCGCCCCCGACACGCCCGGCGCCGGCGACGTGGCGCCAGAGCCGGACGAGGCAGCACCCCGGCCCCTCGCGCCCGCCGGCGCCGCCGCCCACCACCACCGCCGACTGCAGGTACGCCGACGCCGCGTGCTTCAGCAGCTGGTTCCGGATGCCGATGTTGGACGCGTCGAACTCGTGGATGTTGTCGCAGTTGCACTCCCGCCAGCTTCCCGCCCGGAACGGGCCGCCGTCCCCGCTGCTGCTGCCGCCCTCCAGGAGCATGTCGCGGAGGCTCGTGTACTCGATGTTGCTCCCGCTCCCGCCGCTCCCCGCGCTCCCGATGCTGCTGCTCCGGCTCGCCGGCTTCGACCGCGCGCCGGACCGCGGCGTCCATACCTCCACCGCGTCCATCGCGGCAGGATCGATCAATGACCACCTCGATCGATCAAACCCAAGATCGTTTTGCCATCGACCAGGGGAGGGAGAGGAGAGAAACAAGGTTTGTTATAACGGTGTACCTTAATTGTAGGCCTATAACTCTGACCGGCCCAAAATTGGCAACAAGAATTCCTGCATGTCTCAAGATCTTTACCAGGATTTATGTACAATTAGGGTGCAAACAAACTAGATTTAATCTCTGCTAAAATTGGATTATCCTCCGTTCTAAAAATGATGACTTTCATTTGTGCAAAATTGGATGTATCTAAGCATATACATGTCTAGATACATATATTTTTTGACAAATGCAAGCCATCCTTTTTAGAACGGAGTGAGTATATGTTAAAATATATCTTCTCCATGTTTCGGAAATGTAAATGATATGGTACCATTAGGGCTGGATATCGAGCCAGCACAACTCGGCTCAACTTGTAAATATTTGTTACTTAGTTGAAGGGTGTTGCTCGACTGAGCTCGCTAACTTAACAAGCTTAAACCCCCAACTTTGCTTGGCTTGATAAATTTTGTGAGTGGGGACTGGGGAATGGTTTGTTATTGACGCGGCTGCCTACCGGAGATGAATCAGAGAGTTAGTATGAGATTCATAAAAGTTACATGGCGTGGCTCTTATTGCATCAATGTTTCATAGATAATTTCATACACAACATAAATCTTCAAGTATTTTTTTTGAAACAGGGCAAAAGCCTTTTATATTGATATAGAAGAAGTAAACATGGGAGGATTAAGCCGAAAGAAAAAAAAAGGCCCGACTAGGCCAAAAACATGCTTCTAAGATAAAATTTTCAACAAGTGTCTAGGGCCCGCCAGGATCCATTCCTAGCTTTCGTCTTTGATCTTCTAGAAGAACGCAAGAGGGGCCGTAAATTTATTGTTGAAGACCCTTGCATTTATCTCCTTCCAACAGAGTAATAACCGTCTGCAAGCCTTTTAGTCTGTGCGAGGGAGTCTTCTCAAGCGCCTTCCAGTACCGAATGACTGTTGGCCGCCCCGATCCTAGATTCTGAAGCAGGTCAGGACATAAGTCTTCAAGTATGAATTGTCGCTGAAAACTACACCCGTAGGTAGCATTTCTAGGTTGCTTTGTAAGCTCATAGGAAATGGCGTCGCCGAACGCAGGTGGAGCTTCATGGTGGATCTTGGGCACCCCTAAGGAGCAGCACGAGAGCAGTTTTTCATACTCATCATTATACTCATACTCATGGGTCTGAGATTTACTTACCTGGTAAGGTATAATTATTTCAGACGTTTTGTATACCAGAAAACAGAATCAGCATATGTCGATGAATCGATGATCCCTAGTCAAAGAGCCAAAATAAGGAATACATACTCGCTGTTCCAAATCAAGGTTAAATGCGCCATGATTCAATCGGCACATTTCTGTGTTTAGAGTACATTTTTCTCGTACACAGATCATCAGCAAAGGTGGAATACACTAACAGCAGGGGGCAACCAAAACATCCCAGAGCAGTCCGGAAGACAGCTCCCATGTTCCTTCATGCCACGGAACTAATAGCAGAGATACGTCTAAGCAGGGCAACGTCTCAAACTACTCAAACTATGTGCTCAGCCAGTGCCAAGATCTTGAGGTGCTTCTTCTTCCTGAGCTCGTGGGGAACGGGACCGAAGACGCGAGTGCCAATCAGCTCGCCCTTGTTGTTCACGATGACTATAGCATTGTCGTCAAACTGGACCTCGCTGCCGTCACTGCGTCCTTTCTTCATAGCGGCGCGGACAACCACCCCGTAGACGACATCACCTTTCTTGACCTTGCCACGAGGCTGTGCTTCCTTCACAGAACCAATTATCATGTCCCCAAGCCTTGCTCCTTTCTTCCCCCTCAAGGACTGTATGCACATGACCCGCTTGGCTCCAGAATTGTCTACCACCTTGAGGTTGGTTCTCATCTGGATGAATGTCCTGATTTGCTGAAACCATAAAAAAAAACGCATGTTACTACTTCACTTTCTTGTAAGCATACATGCTTAACTTGTAAGCATACATGCTTAAAGAAAGAAGAACATCAAGAGAACTACATATTCTAGCAATGATACCAATAACTTCTGAGTCACATAGGCAATCCCACAATTTTGTTTTCTTTTCAGAAAGGTAAATTCAAACAGTCAATCTTTGGCTCTATGCTGGTTCATGTAAAAGTGAAAAAAAATAAAAATGATCACGAAGCCTGAAGAGTAGCTCTAGCTTCAAAAGAATGCCTAATACAGGAAACCCTGAAACATGGATTTTGATATGTCACGAGAATCTAGATTCTAATCCTGAAACCATTGTTGGCAACTGAGAGAGGCCACAGATATTCACAACAATTGTATAAGTACCATGCATTGTCATGAGGTAACAAAGATACACAAATTGGAAAACTAAAAACTATAAGAAGCTATCAAATGTCATACAAGATGTTCTGTTAATTTCTCGACCAACGATAAATTTTCAGAGGAAACAAATTTGAGGCTGTGTGCTAAGGCAAATGGAACATTTGAGCTTGAACAAAGCAGTAATACCTGGCTGATAGCATCACAATGAGATGGTCTTGTCACTGTTTCAACAGACGAGCTAACACGTCCATACAGATTGTTTCCAATGCTTCCCATCATAGTACGCCCAACTGCATAGATCAATAAGCACTTACATTATGTGAATTGACAAAGCATCTTATTGCAGCATGGTAGGCCGAAGTTTTTAATGAGACGTTCGAAAGGAACCGGTCTGCGTAAGATTCAACTAGATACGTGCTTCCAAGAATATCATCTCCTTACAGTGTCATGCATCAGAGCCAGTTACGCTAGTTATTCATGTAAGCATTGAAGTGCTATGAATCGATCATAACATAGTCACCACCAGGCCACAGTTACATAAGCTAAAATAGCTTATCTATCACGCAAAAAATAGCACTTATGATATGTGTCCAAGTTTCGATAACATCACGGTAACATAGCCATCGATCACAGCTGCGCCGACCTTGGGTTCATTAGGCAAGACGACTGACGACGGACGCCGAACGACACGACAGTTGCATGCTTTACTTGGTTCTCACAAGAATACTTAATTGGTTCTCACATGAACTGATTCTTGTTTGCCTCTACCTCTACCACGGAAAATTCTCAGTGCAAATAAAACAGTACCTGACGAACACTTTGACCTCAGGAACGCCGCCATCTCGGGCCGGTCACTCCACGCAGCTCCCTCTGCCTAGGCTTTCCTGCAAACGGGGAATCAGGGAGCGACGTTAGCCAGCGCCGCGCCGGTGTACTTGCTGCCAACACCGCCGCCGCGAGGACCCAGCAAGAAGAAGACGAACCCTACGGTGCCCCGAGCCCGAGGATGCCTCGAGCCCGACCCACGCACCCACCCACCTCTTGGAACGGAGCTGGAGCAGGAGATCAGATCCAGGGAAGCGGCTGGGGCGGCGGCGGCGGCGACGGCGACGGCGGAGAGAGAGGAGGAGGGAGGCAGGGGAATGAGCTCGGCGGTGACGAGAGATGGGTCGGGCCGTTGCAGGTAAGGCCCATCAACCTGGATCTCCCGGCCATGCGGGCCACGAATGGCAGGCCCGGGCTTAGGTTGCCCTGGCTGTGCCATGTGTGTATACTTTTTTCCCTAAAAAATGGGTTCTTTTTTTTTCACTGTGTAAGAGGAGCTTTCTAGTATAATCTTGTAGGAAGAAAAATATAGAAATATCGGATGCACAAGTGATAAGTAGCTGCAGCATCTTTTTTTTTGAAATAAGTAGCTGCAGCATCTTTAGTGTGTGGTGCAACTATTACATGTATATCCAATGAGAAGGCATTTGAAAAAACAAAATCTAATTATCCGTGTTGTTATGTTGTATACTAATCAGAGTCATACCTCTGCCTAAGGCATAGCCGGTGCCAAGCCCGGGTATAGTAGAACGTTCTGATAGGCTTGGCTAGCGAACATACAAACTAGCCATTTCTTTGAATATGAAACCTATTTGGATGAGAGTAGTATTAAGATGGGTGACCTCCTACGATATGCTTGTAAAAGGGTAACCTACCCCAACTTATTTGGGACAAAAGCCTTAAAAAAAAGAAGTCTTCCAGAACCGTAAAAAATAATACAGTACCAAAATTGGTACATGCATGGCCATCTGCAGCCGTGATTGGCATTCTTTGCCCCGAACAAAATTGTGGACCCTTTCATAGCCCCTGCCTGCTGGTCTCCACGGTCAGACAATCTTGTGCAATGCGGGAGTAGCTAGAAGCAGTGTGCGGTTTCGCACATCAGGCTTCAAAATCTCAACATGTTCCAAAATGCCTTCTGCTTCACATGCTCAATTCTTTTAGCGCCCTGGGACTTCTCATATTTCAGGTATCTTCTATATCTAAATAGCAATGACCCAATACAAAGAATTCTCTCAACATGCAAGGTGTCCCCCTCATCAAACATTTTTGAGCAATTCTAGCCTACCACCTAAGCAAATATGCCACCTAATAAAAAGGGAAAAAATCATCTGAGGAGATAAACGTATGTCACACCACCAGCCGACCATACATCTCCCTGACTCCATTCCCATTTATCTTTCCATTTATTAGGGTGTGCCAAAGTGCACGGCTAATAATAGGCTCCATGCACCATCCATTAATCTCCCGCATTTTTTTTTTATAGAAAAGGGGCAGTCCCAGCCTCTGCATCGATTGATGCATGCGGCTTTTATTGATTTATTTAAAAACAGTCATCGTTACAAAAGGATTACATCATGGGTCACTCAAAGTTGCAACATGGATCAACCATCTAAAAAACAGGGAGAACATGAAATGGCTCTGCCTCAACATGTTAACCGAAGCTCAGAACGCCAGCTGCACTGGGCATATAGATCCGATGCGATGATTCCAGGCGGCTGCACCCAAAATCCATTGCGCCGCGCTTGTCCGTTGGTTGTAGGTAGGACCACGTACGGATCCAATGAGTAGCCATCGGAATAACCTGAATAAAGAAGTTTTCTTCGCTCTGTTAAAAATATAATCATTGCGTATGTTCCAAATGGCCCAAAGTAAGGCACAAACTCCCACTCGGATTTGAACCTTCTCCATTTTGATACTCCCCTTAACCAGTTGGCAAACATATTTGCAATGTTAGTAGGGGGTTGAATATTAAAAGCCATATGAACAATACGCCAAGTCATTTTTGCTAAAGGACAAGATACAAATAAATGTTGAATTGTTTCGTCTTGATCACAAAAACAACATTTTTTACACCCATTCCAGCTACGCTTTGCAAGATTATCCTTTGTGAGAATCTCCTTACGATATAAGAACCACATAAAAATCTTTATTTTTAGTGGTACTTTCATCTTCCATATGTATTTACGGAGAAATCTTGTATGACCACTCATGAAATCTAAATACAAGGATTTAACCGTGAATAAACCAGAGGTTGTTAAACCCCACTTAAAAACATCTTTTTGATTCGTAAGGTTAACATGCATAAGCCGGTTGACCAAGTGTAACCATCTTGTCCATTTGTTTCCCGTCAAGGCTCTCCTGAAACCTAATTTGGTGGAGGCGCATGAGACAAAACATCAGCCACCGAAACTCCTTTTCGATGTACGATATTATAAAGGGAAGGATACTGACTTGAAAGGGTCTTGTCCCCTAGCCAAGTATCTTCCCAAAACCGAATACTCTTGCCATTCCCCAGAACAAAGGAGCCACGGTCAAAGAACTCATCTCTTATCTTCATGATCCCCTTCCAAAATGGAGAGTCGGTTGATTTTCCTTTCACTTGAGATTTGTGGATCAGCTCATGCCAAACACCACCCTCCTCATTTAAAAGTTTAAAAAGCCATTTGCTTAATAAACACTTATTCTTAATATCTAAAACCTCTATCCCAAGCCCCCCTTGTTCTTTTGGTCTGCACAAGATATTCCATTTAGTGAGTCTATATTTTCTTTTATGACCATCGCTTTGCCAAAAAAATCTAGACCGAAAAAAGTCCAATCTCTTTCGTACCCCTATGGGTACTTCAAAGAATGATAACATGAACATAGGGAGACTAGTTAAAACTGAGTTAATAAGATAAGCCGGTCACCATATGACAAAAGCTTACCAACCCAGCTAGCTAATTTCTTTTCAAAACGGTCTTCTATCGCCTTCCATTCTCCATTTCTCAGTTTTCGAAAGTGAATTGGGATACCCAAATATCTAAAAGGATAAGACCCTGACTCACATCCGAAAAGTAACCTATATTGATCCTCAACATCCTTAGCTTTTCCGAAACAAAAGATCTCACTTTTGTGGAAATTAATTTTAAGACCGGACAGTTGTTCGAAAATACACAGTATAAGCTTCATATTAAGAGCCTTTTCAAGATTATGTTCCAAAATATTATCGTATCATCGCGTATTGCAGGATCGATACCCCCCATCTACTAGGTGAGGTATGAGACCGTCCACTTGTCCATCTGCCTTTGCTCGTGAAATCATTATGCGAGCATATCCGCCACAATATTAAAAAGTGTTGGTGATAAGGGATCTCCCTGTCTCAAACCTTTATGTGTCTGAAAATAATGACCTAAATCATCATTTACTTTGATACCTACACTTCCTCGGGTGACAAAATGTTCTATCCATTTGCACCACTTAGGATCGAAACCTTTCATTCGCAACACTTGTTGCAAAAAAGGCCATTGAACTTTGTCATATGCTTTTTCAAAATCGATTTTTAATAAAACCCCATCCAACTTCTTTTTATGTAATTCATGAATTGTCTCGTGAAGAATCAACACTCCCTCCAGAATGTGTCTGCCTTGCATGAAGGCGGTTTGAGTCGGTCTAATTACCTTGTGCGCCACCTCCGAAATCCTATTCGTTCCCACTTTTGTGAAGATTTTAAAACTCACATTAAGAAGACAGATTGGACGGTATTGCTGGATCTGCACCGAATTTTCTTTCTTTGGCAAAAGCGTAATGTTACCATAATTTAGCTGAAACAACGGTAGCTCACCTTTCTGAAAGGCTTGGAACATATTCATCAGGTCATATTTAATAGTGCTCCAACATTTTTGATAGAATTCCGCAGGGAACCCATCTGGTCCCGGCGCTTTGTCTTTTCCATTTGCATAATCGCCTCATACACCTCCTTCTCTGTGAAGTCGGATGTGAGTATGTCGTTTTCTTCTGTTGAAATCTGAGGGATATCTTCTATTTCGGTCTCTACTAGTGAGACATAGGATGTGTCCGAGTTCCCAAAAAGTGTTTTGTAGAAGTTGGTTATATAATTTTTAATATTCTCATGCCCTATTATTGTTCCTTCATCTTGCTCTAGCTGAAAAATTCGTTTCTTTCTATGTTTCCCATTCGCAATTAGATGAAAATATTTGGTATTATTTCCCCTTCCTGAATGTGTTTAACCTTTGCACGTTGAGCCCATTTAGCCTCTTCATCTCTCCTTAGAGTGGCTATTTTATCAGTTGCATCTCTTAAAGCTTCCCTCTCGGAATCATTTAGAGGTGCACATTCGGCTTTTATGTCAAGGTTATCAATAAGACTAAGTAGTCGTTCTTTCTCCTTTTTATAAATACCACTAATGTTTTTTGCCCACCCCCGAAGAAAAGCACGGAGATGGCGAATCTTATTTTGCCACACCTCCATTGGGGTACAACCGTAAGAGACTGATGTCCACTCTTTAGCCACCATCTCACAAAAGCCTTCGTTTTTTAACCAAGATAACTCGAATGAGAAATGATTTATTTCCCAAGTGAGCTTGTTCACCTGAGTCAACCAGCAAGGGTGTGTGATCGGAACCAGCTCTAGTGAGAGCTCTAACACTCACCATTGGAAATTTTTGTTCCCAAGACACACTTGTCAGCACCCTGTCCAGTTTTTCATACGTCGGATTGTGTCTCCGGCTAGCCCAAGTATATTGTCTACCTGAGAGATCTATTTCTCTTAGGTCAAGACTTTCGATTATTGCATTAAAGATGAATGGCCATCTGTCATTAAAGTTATCATTATTTTTTTCATTTTCTCTCTGATTATATTGAAATCGCCACCTACCAAAATAGGTAAAGTTTCGTCCTCGCAAATACGAACTAGCTCCGCCAAGAATTCCCCCTTTTGGGCATCTTGGGCCGCTCCATAAACTGAGACAAGTGACCATTCAAACTTGTCGGATTTTGATACGATATGAAACTTCACACATCTGTCCCCGGAGTTACTTTCTTAACTTCAATTGTTTGTGCATTAAAACCTACAAGAATGCCCCCGACCTCCCTTGTGGAGGTAAACAATACCAAACAAAGTCCAGACCAGCAGCCAGATTCCTAAGAAAAGGTGCTGTGAAATTATCTCTCCGGTTTCTAAAACTGCAAAAAAGTCTAATCGAAAGTCTCTTATAGATTCCGAAACTACCATATGTTTTGCCGTGTCTCTAAACCCCCCACTGTTCCAAAAACATCCTTTCATTTTTATTTCGATTTTAATTTTAACCGAATACTACGTCGTATCGAAGAAGAGTCGTATTTTCTCTTAATGTACACTCTTTTTTTCTTGACACGCGGAAATTCAGGTCCTCATGACCTTCGGAACCTGATTGTTCCTTTTCGCCAAATCAGTACTAAGATCAAACGCTTCATCTAGAACTTGTTTACCTACAGAACTCTTGTTTTGTTTTAAGTTTTCCTCATTCTTTTGAAGCATTATTAGAGTACGTTTCAAATCAACTTCCTTAATAGTAGAAACCGAAAAATCAACTTGGGTCGGAGAGACTCCTAATGACACTCCTAGTTTCTTAGCTCTATCAACTATCATATCATCAGAAAAGGAAGCAACGGTAAATTTCGAGACCGAATGTGTACCTGAAAATTGGAGATCATCCCGGTCTTGAGCTCTCTTTTGAGCCCTGGCCAGCTGCGTATCATCCGCGTTGGCCTGGGCTCGAACGCGTGAACTCGATCGCACCTCTGCTGCCTTTGCTTCCGGGATGCCACCATACGCAATAATCTCCTCTTGGGAATAACGCCCTCCAAGGAACACTCCTGTCCCTTTGCTGGGCGTCGACGGGGAGTCGCGACATACACTCCCTCCTGAAGTGTTTGGCGACCTAGGCGAAGATGACCGTGAGGCTGATGGCGATACACCCTTGGCCTTCTGCCGTAGGCTTGTGAAACGCAAACCGGGCGATGCTATCTTTGATGGTGAGCTGTGAGAATTTAGTGGTGTCACAGCAGTTCTTGCCTCAGCCGAGGACCGCGTAGGAACCTCTAACACAGAAATCTGATTTTCGGGCAAAGTTGTCTGACCACCGGAGCAAGTGTCCTCATTTACCACTGGATAGTAAACAGCTTTAGAAGTATCATCAGCAGACGTAAGTACAGTTGCAGGCAACTCGGTGCAGCTTTTCTGCGCACATACATTCTCAGTTTTCTCCGGAGTAACAACAGAGCTAAGTGCCTCTGTAGGCTGAATTGCAACAGATTTTCTGCCACTGTCGGCACAGTTCACTTTGGGTGTCGCAGCTGCTGCAACTCGTTCTGCAGCTTCCTCCTCCTCCACCATGTCCGACCACAATCTCCTAGGTGCAGACAAGGCCCCAACGTGAGGTAACTTCACTTTGCAAGCATGAAAAGTAGGCAGAGACCCAAAGTGTGGCAACCTCACTTTTCCTTCAGCTCGAGGTGTTGAAAAGTCCCGGTCAAAAGACCCAAACAAGATTGGCACTTCTTTAGTATCTGGAGCTTTGGTTTGATCAGAGTTTTTATTTGAAGACTCTTTGGGTTTAGGCTCAGCAGCTTTTTCCTTACCATTAGCCCCTGAAGTTGAATCATAGTCCTTCTTCTTGCCATCATCTTTGGGATGTGCATCATCATCCCCACCCGGCCCATCTTGTGGATCCACATCGTCCATCTCCTCATCAGCATGGTAATTTTCCACCTCAAATTTCAGCATATACCCCACCCCCTCATAGGTATGATCAGCTCGGGCAGGAACCGAATCTGGAGCGGCACAATTCACCCTCATCCGAACAATACCAGTTCTCCTTGTGAACTCCATGTCAATCTCAGTAGCTTCACCAATCAGGGAGCCAACAGCAAAGAGTGCTAGATAGTCCTTGCGAAGATTATCCGGACAGCCCCTAACATGCACCCAAATATCCACTAGCTGATATGTTTCAATATCATCGGACACCATGTCCTCAAAGTGCAATGAGCGAGGGCCACCTCCCACTTGTATCACACCAATCTTCTTTAGACGGGTAAAATCAGCCTTTGTGGGAAAACACACTCGGAAAGAGTTGTTGTCAAAGGATTCAATATCCCATTGATGATCCCCGGGAACAAGCCAATCCAGCTCGTTAGCAACCTCGTGCCTAGACATAACGCCTCCGAGACTCTAATACGTCCAACCTTGCCACTCTCTTGGTTAATACGTACCCCTTCTGTCTTAGGTACTTTGAAATAACATAGATTATCATTTGCAAGACCAAACATCGTAGCAACTGGTTTTGGCATCTTAGGTAAGGGGCAGTCTTTAGATTCGTGCGAAGCCAACTGACAGTACGTGCACAAAACAGCAGAGCAGTCAATAGCAAAGTGACCGGTGTTGAGGCAACGGAAGCAAAGAACCTTATCTGTCTTCTTAGCTGCCTTTGCAACCGGCTGTTTCAGCACATCACCCCCCACCGAGGCAGATGTTGGTGTATCCGCAGCAGCCCGCCTCGGGGCTGTATCCACCGTCGCAGCAGCAAGAGGCGCAGGGGGAAGTGCACCAGTCGAGGCGGCAACTAGCTGAGCAACTGCCTGAACCACTTGATTCTGAAAGTCTTGCGGGAAGCTTTCTGTGTTCCCACGGCCTCTACCGCTACCACCAAACCTGCCTCTGCTCGAACGACCCCCAAAACCACGACCACCCAAGCCAACAGGTCTTTGTTGCCGAAAACGCTGATCGCCATACCTGCCTTGGCGGTACCCTTGATCATCATGTGTGCCTTCTTCAAACGGACCAAAATCACCATTGAAACTAGCAGTACCCCTATTCTCCCTCTCCCAATCAGACCTCTGAAATTGACGAGCACCTCCTCCCTGCTGTTGGTTCGGACCTTCTGTCCCAAAACCTACACCTGAGTCTCGGCGTTGCAGATTATTATACCCATAGCCACCACGGTTTGCAGCTAAACCCTCAGTCATATCACCGCGGCCATTGGCATATCCAGACCCTTCACCTTGTTCGAAGGATCGACCATGGTGGAACTGCCCACCACCGCGGCCAAACCCCGTACCTGATCCTTCACCTTGTTCAAAAGAACGAAACCTTTGATTAGTATTGTTGTTGGCGCCGCCATAGCCAAACCCCCTGCCCGCCATGTTTCCTCTAGCTTGGTTGTTCTCCGCAGACCGTCCATTGCCGTAGCCCGAACCTCCACCTTGCTCGAAAGACGGTGGCCGGGATTGTTGTTGTTATTCGGTGCCGATCCACGGCCAGCATAGCCGCCGCCGCCAACCATCGTAAGCACGGAGAAAGCCCTAGCCGCCGAACGAAACGAGTCTGAAACCTCGCCCTTCGCTCGACTCCAGACTTTACGCAAGATTTTTTGCAGGGGTATTGGATCGGATGGTGCCCTGGATCGTAGACGCCGCTGGCCCTTCTGGCCATGCAACGTGAACGCAGAGTGAGTAGGATGGGCCTTGTGCCCAACCGGCCCAACTTTTTTCAGAAATTTAAGATTTTTTTGAAGATGTCCGACCCTGTCGGTGATCCGCAAAAAGCGCCCTGCCGTTGCCCGGCTCGCCGGCACCGGAGAAGGACGTCCCCTCGCCTGCATGGCCCTCCTGTTCATCCGATCAGGAAGAACAGCACGCTTTCTGCATACACGAATCCACTCGGAAGCCTTGAAACCCTCCTCGGTGAAAGTCGATGGCTCCAAGATCGGCCTCCGTTCCCATGGCGAAGCCCTCCGGCGCATCTCCGGCGGAACTGCAGATGAAACAACAGGAGACAAAACAATAGAAGACGAAAACGAAAGATCAGTGGCATCAAACCTCTGTTGACGCCTCTTCGCCAATCTCTTCGCCTTGCGGCTCGAGTCCGATAGATCACACGGACGCGGCGACGGCGTCTTGCAGAGGAAGCTGAGCGCGGCATCCGCACTCACTGCCGGCGACGGCACCTCCTCATCGTCGGACTCCAGTCCGGCCAAAGCCCAGAAACGACCGCCGGCGCCGGCAGAAGCCTTGACGCCGCCCGAGTCGCCCGAGTCGCCCCTCATTGTAGGAGACTAAGAGAGTACTAATACAATGTCTGACAGTCAGGCTCAAGACGAAACAGGTGCGGCCGCCCACAGAGCACAGACTAAAGCAAGTTAGTCTACGACTCTTCCGGACGTGAGCATGAAAAGATCGGAAGGACTATCAGAGAGAGATAAAGCAAGGTGAGCTATCCTGTGACGGACGATGACATGTCGCAGGAGTAAAGGGCAGCAGCGCCTTAATTAATTAATCTCCCGCATGTTCCTCTCTTTCTCAAGTGTTACGATTGGCCACCGACTCATCTCTTTGTTTCTCTTTGCCTTCCACTTCTTGACTAGCACACAGACCATGCACATCTTGAGTAGTAGCACGTATGACGTATCTACATAGTTTCTCTTCTTCTCCTCTTCCTCTTCTCCATTAAATCCTCTAAGAAACAGACACACTAACACCTCACCACTTGCTCTTCCCCATGATCTCTAGAACAAGAAATTTATGGAGGCATCTGAGCAGCCAGCGGCTGAAACTGATGAAAGATTCGAGGAGACATTGTGCTATAAAAACCCCACTGCACATCGGAAGTGTCTCACCATATTGAGCATCGTTGTTCGTCACACTCCAGCACATTTTTTCTCCACTGTGGTTATGCATTCTATTCATCTGCCGGGAGCTGGTCAATATTTGAATTTCTCATGTGTCTGATCATTTGGACAAAGCGGCCATTGTTTTTTATGCTTCACCTATCGGTCTGGGCTATATTTTTAGGCCATCGTTGATCGATCTACTTCAGTTTGGTATATACTTCTTCCATATGTTCAATATGGTATGGCTTCCGTCAACGAATGGGCAACCCAATTGCAATATCAACTTTGATCAAGTTAATAAAGGCTTTACATACCAACAACGTATGAGGTGGGTAAAAACTTATGGCAGAGTTTATTTATTCCGAAGTTTCTAATTGTATGACTCTTGCTATCATTACCATTTACCAACAACGTAGGAGGTACTCTCTCTACAGTGTACCTATAGTAACCCATAACTATTTATGATTTGTTTTAAATTAGGTGTGGAACAACTGCTATGCAACTCAGGTGTTTATGTGTGTACCGGCTCATGAATGAGTTTTTTTATCTGCAGCGTTTCTCCTGCTCAATCTAGAGGTATTAGCACTGGAGGTACAAATAGTTGCACGGGAGGAGCAGTTTCATACAAATACTTGTCAAAGTGAACAAACTCATACAAAAACTTGTCACGTTGTGCAAACTCATACAAAAACAGTCCGAAACCATCTGATTCGTCCACAGTGGCAGCCACGTCATATACGTAATTTTGCGAGAACGTCCTCAGAAACAACTGATAGGACGATTGGGTCCAAAGAAACGTGCAGACAGCACAAAATAAGTACTCAGTTTATTTAATGTTGACAGACAAGTCCCTGCGAGCTCATATAAGGAAACTGCTACTGATTGACGGAAGGTGCCTTCTCTGTCCACTCCGTCCGCGCCGTCGCCACTGCGTCGCCGTGGTTGCTGCGCCGCCGTCCCGTGATCATGGCGGACGATCCCTACTACCGCAGATACGACATGGAGGCGCCGGAGTACGGTATGTTTTCGTGGCCGTCGCATCCGTGTTCTTCTCTCCCGCACGTTCTTGTCCGCCGCTCTGTTCTTCTCCGCCGTGGTGACGATCAGATGTGGCTTTGGTCGAATAAACGTTTGGAATCGCAATTGTACAAGTTGATAATCGTTTTACGCATGCATCCGTGGTCGATTTCATGCTGATTGTGGGTTTCGATCTGGAGTTGGTTCGTGCGTCGCAGGCGGCAAAGTGTGTCTAAATTAGCAATGATTCGGTGGTTGTAATGCATTTTTGTTTGCAGATTAATCATATATGTGTTTGTAATTAGGTTTTTCAAGTAGTGGGCAACGATTTGGTGCATGCCCTGTTTCGGCCTTTTTTGCACTGCAAGGAATAAAAGGTGCGATTTTTGGGATGATTTTGTGTAGTTAAGGAGTTTTAGTATGAATTGTGAGTACTGTAGGGTTAGTGTGGGCTGTTTGTCTGCAAAATTTGCAGTTACATGTAGTAAAAGTCAGTTAAGGAGTGAGCTGAATTTTTCTAATGTGTGCTGCTTGAACTCAAGATGAAGTGTTAATTGAATTTTGCTTCATTATGTGCAACGCAGGTTCTGATAGTGACAAGTTTACAGTCCAAATAATTAATATTGGATTTTTCCGCGGGCTGAGGGGCGATGTGGATTATGCTAGCAGCACAACTGACTGGTTTGATAACTGCAGCACTGATACATTCTCAGTTTTGTGGATTAAGGATTTTCTAGAACAGCTAGGGCATCCAGATAATGGCAGGACACATGTGTATTGGATCAGACCTGGGAAAATTATTGAAGATGGATTGATTTGTATTGAGAAGGATGCTCATATCTTGATGATGACAGAAGCTTCCAAGGAGCACAAAACTCTTGCTTTGATAGTGGACCACACTAACTTTCTAAATATTTTCAGGGAAGATGTTATTCTGAGAATTGGTCCAGAAGTTACGCCTGTATTGAACAATGCAATAGCTAGCACAAGCACAGAACCATCAGTGCTAGTTGATCAAATTAGTGCAGACGGTGAAGATGAGACAGACACTGAATTTTATGACAGTGACTGGGATGTTGAGGACGGTGATGATGACATTTTTGCAGCTAATGTTGACAAGGAAGTGAATGATAACAATGAACCAGTTGAAATAGTGGAAGTAGAGGATGATGCTGGACTTGAACATGAAGATATTCAACTGTCAATAGAGCAACAGCATGAGTTGAAGTACAAGTTCAGCTTATTTAACCCAGAAGTGGACATGGAAAATCCAGATTTCAAGCTGGGGATGTTGTTTTCCAGTATGAAAGAGATAAGAGCAGCTCTGAAATCATATTCCATCAAGGAGAGGGTTAAGACGCCGCCGCCGCCTCCTCCTGCAGCTGCGCCTCCGGTGTCCCTGGCTGCAGGTACAAGACCTGCTCAACCTCCATATTCCAGGTGGGTGAGCTGGGCGCGAGGTCGTGTGGTGCTGGATTAGGGTGTGATGGACGGCGGCGGCCGGATTTCAGTGGAGGCAGCCGACGGCGACGGGAGCGACGGGGAGGAGTGGAAACTAGTGAGCTCGAGGTCAACGCAACTGAGTGGAAGAGAGGAATATACAGAGTGGACTTGACCGTGATGATTCAGAAAGTTCGGGGGGTTTTCGCAAAAGATACATGCCACGCGTGCACGTTCCTTTCCACCGTGGCAGCCAAATGTCGTCTCCACAGCGACTTGTACCAGTTTGAATCCGCATTACAACTTTTTGTATGAGTTTGTCCACTTCTACAAGTAGTTGTATGAAACTGCTCCTTCCGTGCAACTATTTGTATCTCCAGTGCTAATACCAGATGTGGTGAAAATGCTACACCTTCAATTTTGCAGTTGTGGATTTAAAAATAAGGGTGCTAGATTCCAAATGTTTTGGGCTTATGTAATACCCCTGTAAACAAACTGCCATCACTAGCTACTCTATTTGGTGCAATTGTTCTCTAAAATTAGTTCTGCAATCTGTCATGCATTCGGATGTTTTCTGTTCTTTATCTTGAGACCTATCTATTGTTTCCATTTATATGGCTTATTTTTGTCTGGAGTTAAATTTTGCGGGTTTTTTCCTGTTGCATGATTACGTACGATGCTTTATCATTACTTACTTTATGGATCATACACTTCTTTATTTGTAAACAATGTCGGGTGTAAGTGAAAGTGAAAAAGCATATTAGAAAAAGCTTATCCTCGGTAAAATACAAGAATCTCCTTAAGTCAAAATTGTAGTTTCTCTCCAAGCAGTTTTGTTACACAACTCAAATCTGTGTGAAATGTCAGCGTAATCCTCCTCTAAGGAGTTAATTAGTAGATCATGTCCAATTTGGTGACGTTTGACTTCACAAAATGCATATTAGAGACGCGTATGAGCTACAATGTGTAATTCAATATCCATGCACATTTTATTTTTTCTCCACCTTAATTGTGCTAAATTTTCCGCCGCAACGCGCAGGGTATCCTCTAGTTTCTTGAACAAGAACTGCAAATGGAGATGAAGAAACTAATTAATACGAGGAATGATAACAAAGCATTTGTTGCAAATGAATTTCTTAATGGCAAATATCAGGCATCCTAGGGTCCTCAGTGGCACTCTTCCCAAACAACAATTCACACACAAGGAAATGGAGAGAGAGAGATGTGTTGTTCAAGTTTACCTTCGTCTTTTTTGGGGAAGGACTAAGTCATTATATATATCTAGAGTTAGTAGTGAAGGCATTGTAGAGTTTGTGGCGTCGCTCGAAGAATGTTTGCTATAATGGTGGTCTTCTGCTCGTGTGGAACGAGTTCGAGGGTTTGTGTTGACTTGACATTGCCCCACCACCCTTGACTTATTAGACGACTTATTGGACGAGGAAATGCAATCCTTGTTTTCAGAATATGTGCTTTCATTTGCATAATTCTCAAAACAGGAAAACAACACAAGATTAAAGTGGTATGCCATCTTGAATCCTAATGGATTAGAAAACTACATGAATTCAAATAACAAGTGTATTACACAAAAACAAAGAGTTCTAACATGAATTTGGAATTGATGGACACTTTTCTCTAAAATATAGTGTAAGGGCGTGCCTAGAGAGTACCAAACAACTGCGTACGTACGAGATAATGTTAGGTAACTCTTTTGTGTTTCTATAGCCCAATTTCATCTTAGATAAGTTAGGGGTGGAAATAAAACTCGAAACTCGTGAGCTTAACGAGTACTCGGAAAATCAGCTCAACTCGGCTCGAACTCGGTCACATATGAGTTGAGCCAAGCTGACATTTCTGGCTCATTAAGATAATGAGTTTAATGAGTCGAGTTATAAGTACTCGTTAAACTCGTAATATGTCTAACATTATAAGAATACTTAGGCTATACCTATGTGGGAGCATAGTCACTGGAACAATGTAGGCTATATATAGCACTTATGTTCTATCATGTTGTTTATTTGTATGCTATGGACAATGATTTGTTAAGAAATGTTTGAATATTTAAGTTTATGCTATGATATAGACTATGCACACTATACATGAACGTTTATTACCGAGCTTAATGAGTTTAACGAGCTAGCTCGATTTTTTATTGAGTCGAGCCAAGCTGGGGTCTAGAGCTCGTTTAGTTAACGAGTTGAGTTGAGTTGGCTCGTTAATTTACGAGTATTTACGAGTTGAGTCGAGCGGGCTCGATATCCATCCCCTACGGATACGCAAAAAAAATGTTTGGTGCTCAACTTCTCACATGAATATGCTATGATGAACTACGTAGATACTACCATACACGCGCATACACTCGCCCCTATGAACGCACGCACACGCTACTCCTATGAGCACCTCCGAAATATTGAACCGGCAGATCGAGTCTTGAGATTGACGAAGTCACCACGGCCGCCTCGCTGTCGACGAGAACGTCGCCTCCCACTAAAAGAATATTCCGCCTAAATGCAACACACAGTGTCAAACCTGAGGTTCGAATTCTAGTGTGCTGAGGGTTCAATCACCCTGCTAACCATCCAATCACAGGTTGGCCTGCAGGTTTAAAGAGATTTGCTGGAGATGCTCTAATGCCGCAATTAGCAGGAGTCCCGTCCATCCCCGATCGGACGGCCAAGAGTGTTTACCAGCGGGATCAGTACAAGAACCTGCCGTCTCCAGCCAAACCCTTCTTCCTCGATCTCCACCCCGTCTTTTCCTTCCCTCCGCCGTCGCCGTCCCGTCGAGCTCCTGCGCCCAGGTCGCCGTCCGTCAGGTACGTGCTCCTTCTCCGATTCTCCTGCACTATGTCTCTTCTACACCCTATGCCCCTGCCGCACTGATGCGTACGTAGCCGCACGCTTCTACAGGTTCCCGGCCGTCTCAACTCCGGCATTGATTAACGGTCCCTTGGCCGGAAGAAATCTCACCTCGACACTGATCTGACTGATAGCATGAACCACAACGAGAGCATCAGCCATGACCCTGAGATGTCTGGAGACTCGAACGAGACAGGAAAGAGAAAGCAAAGGTTTTCACAAATTTCGCTCTCCTTGTACTAATTTCAACAGTGGGATCACAGACACTTCATACCCTACGTGCATCTTTTTTTTTCCTTCAGGGAAATAGAAATCAGCGCGTTGGAAGAAATCCAAGGTCCTTGCAGAAAGATATACCGCAGACTCCAGATGATTTCGAGAAGTTGGTTAGGAGCTCTTCAAATAGTAGCTTCGTCACTATGCGTATGCGCATAAGGGTCAGGTCTCGGGTTCGAGTCCTCACTTCTACCTTAATGACAAAGCCAGGGTGGAGTCCCCCCTCCGGTCTTGTTATTGTTAATAGTAGCTTCGTCTGGATAAGCTATATGGCATTTTTGTTAGATCTTGCGGATGTTGAGAAAGCACGTTTAGTAGCTGAAAGGTACATCTGCGGGATAAAGATCGTTTTGTTTCGAATAACCCGTACTGATTAGAAGTTACTGCTCTTAAAATTCCGTCAAAAATGCTATTCTTATTGTAATCTATTATTATATGCAAAGACATGTATAGTTGAATTTTCATCTTAATACAACTGTCCCTCGTGTTTATCAGGGCGTTGAAAACAATAAACATAAGAGAGGAGGAGGAGAAACTCAATATATGGGTAGCATACTTTAACCTTGAAAATGAATACGGGAGTCCACGGGAGGTAAGTTGAAAATGGCACCGTATAAATCATGTTTCTTTCTGTTGTCCCAATTGATGATACTGATGTTGCCGGCATGTACAAGGATGCTGTCAAGAAGATATTCCAAAGAGCGTTGCAGTATTGTGATCCCAAAAAGGTGCACTTGGCTCTTGTTGGAATGTATGAGAGGACTGGACAATACGAACTGGCAGATGAACTTCTTGATAGAATGACCAAAAGATTTAAAACTTCCTTCAAGGTTAGTTAGTATGTCACTCACTTTTATTGTTTGTATTCGGAGCATGCAAATTTACGACCTGCATGCATGATATTATTGCAGATCTGGTTACGCCGAATTCAATTTTCTCTCAAGCAAGGCAAGGATGTTGGGTACATCGAATCCATAGTAGACCGTGCACTTCTAAGCCTGCCACAGAGCAAGCGTATAAGGTTTCTTTCGCAGACTGCTATCCTGGAGTTCAAGTGCGGTGTGCCTGAGGAAGGGCGATCAAGATTTGAGCAGATCATGTGGGAGTATCCACAAAGGACAGATCTTTGGAGTGTTTACCTAGACCAGGTAAATTTTGCATTTGCAAACTGTCAACTCTGTTTGTTATTCTGTCAAGTGATCCAGTTTTCATTGACCATCATGATCTTTTTGTAGGAATTTCGATTCGGTGACACGGAAATCACACGGGCATTATTTGAAAGAGTGACATACCTTAATCTTGCTCGAAAAAAGATGAAGGTTTGGCTGAGTTCAAACTTGAACAGTACCTCTCTTGGATTTTTTTTTTTTTTTTTGAGGAAATACCTCTCTTGGATTTCACTTGCTGTTGGGAAAAGATTGTCCCTTAGGACCCTACGCTACCTGATATTTTCCATTAAAAAATTGCATGTCATCATTCTCAACAAAGGTTTTACTAGCGTTCCTTGAATTCATGCCATGCTCTCCATTTGCAGTTCTTGTTCAAGAAATACCTGAGCTATGAGAAGTCTCAGGGCGATGAAGAAATAATCGAGCATGTGAAGCAGAAGGCATTGGAGTTCGTCTCCCAGAAGGAATTGGAGGATGTGAGCATGTGAAACATTGAGTTTTTAGAAGCTTGATGTGTGAAACCGTGCTGCTTCTGTGACCATGGAGACCAGAAAATGCGAGCGACGGCTGCAGCTTGTATGCAGTCAATCCATTTTTGTGCTGGTATAGTTTTTTAGGGCTTTTAGGAAGATAATTAATAAGAAATACAGATCGTTGGACTCTGTTTCAGATTCCTTGTGTTTAGCTACAAATCTACTTTGGCTCCCAGATTTGTTGAGTCAACATCCACTTTCTGGATCTTGACTAATGACTAATATGCTTTCCAATTTTATTTTCCATTAATATACGGGTACTTAATTTTTTAAATGCATACTGTATTATGATTAGCAAAATGCATGTGCGTTGCAAAGGGGAACACTACGGGAACCAGCCGAGATGCCGACGGCCACGGGCTGCGCCGACGGCCTTTTGTCGGGGCCGTCGGCGTAGACCTCGAAGAAGACAGCCCGCCCACCTGGCCGTCGGCGTAGGGAATGCCGTCGGCATAGGACGGCGGCGCCGACGGTCACCGTCGGCGTAGACTTGTCGTCGGCGTAGGTCTCGCTGGTCCGACGGCCACCGTCGGTGTAGGCAAGGCCAGGCAAGCACGACCGCGTGGGGGGAGGGTGGGAGGGGACGCGGGGGGCGTTGGGGGCGACTGATTTTGGCGGCGGCGCCATTGGAGCTCTGAACGGGAGTTAGCAGAGAGAGGAAAACTAAGAGATGTGCTGCGTGCGTCCATACTAGAATTTGGGCTTTGCTCAACTTGGTCCATATCGTTGGCTTGGGCTGATTTTTTTTGTTAACTCTAAGTGATTTAGTGGGGCCCGGTTGACTAAACAACTTGGATGGCTAGTATACACCACGGCTGAAATATCAATCCAGTAGTCCCCCTAAAAAAATATCAATCCAGTAGTACAGCGTACTTTCCTCAACAACAATTTTTTTCCGCATAATGTCACTACCTGTTACTTTTCTTCCACTCAAATTAATTGACTCATTTCCTTTTTTATGATGTCTTGATTTATTCTAAAAGTGTTTCCGGTGTGATCGATTCATATTAATACACTACCATCATCCGTGTTTTGAATTTAGTAATGTTAGAAGAAAAAATTGAAACAATGTGTAGTTATCAAAATTGCTTTGTGTGCATTTTAACACTTCATATTAAAAAAATATACTATTATTTTGATGCATATTATTTTGTACATGAGAAGTTATTATGTCACATAATCGTAGATAGATTTGAAAATTTTGACTCCTTTCAATCAATTGTCACGGGATTATTAATTTGTTTTTACAAATATCATTTTCCATTTTCTTACCTTTTTATGAAGCAAGTATCAAAAACATGTTGCAAAATCACCCATCTAATTGTCACAAAGATTAGTCCATATTTGATAGTTAATCCCTAAGTATTAGGAATTTTCTTGATTTCTATCTAATTTTGTCTATTTGATAGTTAATCCCCAAGTATTAGGAATTTTCTTTATGCCGATTTTACAAAAGTAATTGAAATTTGAAGTACAAGTGTGTGATAGTTTGCTCTAATTTTCTTACAAAAATCATTTTAATGTACACCAGTAGTGAATATTTCATATAACCATCATGTGTGTATTTGCATGGAAAACATTGTTACCAAAAAGAGTTTCCAAATTATTTATATAAATATCATTTTCCATTTTTTAAGTGTCAAAAAATGAGTTTTTTATGAATGAAGTACCAAACATATGCTGCAAAAAGACACCATATAATTATAACAAATATTAATCCATTTTTCATGGATAATACTCAAGTATTAAGATTTTTCTCGATTTCGCGTATTTAAATAACTTTAAAATTATTTTTACATATATCATTTTCTAATTTTTAAGTGCCAAAAAAGACTTTCGTGAAGAAAATACAAAAAACATGGTGCAAAGTGGCACCAATCAAATTTCCACGCAAAGTAGTCCATATTTGGCATATTTCAAGGTGCAAAATAGTTTTTCGAAGCAATAGTCACTTCTACATATCAGCGAAAATAATAAAAGAAAGAAGAAAAACAAAAAAGAGAAACTGTGCGTTCTGATTGGCCGGGATGAGTTTCACCGGATCACACCTCTCAGCCGTTGATGACTGATCCAGCACGATCCAACGCCTCCTAGTATCCCTGAGAAAGCACACAATCCGTGTGATCCGTATGCTGCATTCTGATTGGTCCAAGGTGGTGTGTCCCTTTTTCCTTTTTTTTCTTCTTTCCTCTCTCTTTCCTTATCCGTATGCACGCACGCATCCTCTTTCCTTCTTTCCTCTCTCTTTCCTTATCTTCTCCCGACGAACTCTCCACGACCACCACGGCCCCCGACGCCATGGACGCCGGCCGTCCCTCGTCTCTGTCCCGCCCTACTGCTTCCGACGCCGTCCAACTCCACTTCTTCGGGCACGTCGGCCGCTGAGGGCTCTCGTCTCCCTGCTCGCCCTCCACGAACCGTGCGAGGTCACCGGCCAACGAGGGCTCCTTCCGCGCCAAGGAGCAAGCGGCGCCTCCATACTCCACACCACGGGCTCGCGCCGCGCCGAGCTACGAGCACACGCCGTCGTCTCCGACAGTCTCGACCGCGCCGCCGTCTTCGTCGACCAGGATGCGCTAGTTCCTCTCCGCCGCTCGTCGAGGCGTGCGCCTACTTCTACCTCACCCTCGTGCGGGCGACGCAGCGAGAAGCGTGGCAGAAGGCCACGCACTTCCTGCAGGCCGTGCTCGCCATCAACCTCGCCGTGCTCGCCATCAACCTCATCGTGCTCGTCCTTGACCTCGTCGTGCCGCAGTTTTAGTGCTCTGCTGCCCGCCGCTCGGCCGTGGCCTGTGCTGGCGGTGGCCTCCCTCACCATGGACTC
The DNA here is from genome assembly GCA_947311845.1 of Poa pratensis. Taxonomy (NCBI): domain Eukaryota; kingdom Viridiplantae; phylum Streptophyta; class Magnoliopsida; order Poales; family Poaceae; genus Poa; species Poa pratensis. Next base: position 3,176,413 of record CAMZMU010000085.1, on the reverse strand, counting down.
TGTCGGTGAGGTGGTAGGCCGGCCGGTGATCCGGCCGCAGTGGCTCAGCTTTTTTTTTTTTACTTTTTCCGGATGTGTACGCCGACGGCAATGCCGTCGGCGCGTGGTGGACTGACGGAACGGCCGGATGCCGTCTTGTGGGTCCCACCACCACGTACGCCGACGGGGTCCACGTACGCCGACGGCCAGGTTGCTACGCCGACGGGCCGCTACGCCGACGGCGCTACGCCGACAGCCACCGTCGGGCTATGGCTACGCCGACGGACTTCAGGTCTACGCCGACGGTTTCAAGCCGTCGGCGTCTCGGCTGGTTCCCGTAGTGGAAGGGGTAACAACTTTGGGAAGAAAATGTCAGCACAACCAAAAATCGATCAAGCCCCATAACTAGCTTGGCAAGTCAAGTCAGAAATACATAATCCTCAAAGATGATCCTCTATTGAGAGACAGATTTTAGCTGTACCGAACATATCTAATGTTCTCTATCAACGTTAAGACTGACTAATGTTTCATTCGGGACAACAATCTACACAAAGAAAGAGAATTCAGATGCTAAAACATTTGGGAAACATACTTGATTTAACCAGCAAAGAAGCTCGAGACGTCCAAATTAAGCTGGCACAAAAGCATTCATGGAACAGGTTGAATTAGTTCTAGCTCCTGGGAAGTTAACATAATGCATGGAACAGGCTGAAGTAGTTCTAGATCATGGGAAATTAATAGAATCCATGGAACTTGGCCAACAGGATCAGACTATTTCAGTTCAGAATGGTCATTGGCTCAGTTCCGCGCCCGTGAAGGCAAAAAGTACTTGGTCGAGCCAATCACCGTTCTCATCATCGGCATGGATGGAAAATATATAACTGGGTTTGTACTCGAAATTTTGAGGCAATTGCTGTGGAATCGAAGTGATATGGCCCCAGCTGCCTGTGTGCCTCTGAGCGTTCCATGTCGACGCTTTGTGCTGACATCTGTGGATGTGGTTTGTGCAGCTTCTACCAGTGCCGATTCGACCCAGAGAAAGGAGGCGACATGGAGCACAAGAACTTCACCAATTTGATAGATTTTTGCTGTGTCACAGGCGTCTGTTTCTCATTTGGTCATCAGACGAATTTTTGTCCGTTGGATCGTCGTCGAGATCTGCGCTGGTTACACCACGCTTTGTGGTTGTGAGCGTTCGTGTGTTGCAGCCTCGCGGGTCGGGCTTCTTATCGGATCTGGATACTTGTGGGCTACTGGGCTTGCAGGTTTCGGGGTCCGTGTCCTTCTTGTTTTTCTTTCTGTGCAGTGGCCCATGGGAGCGCAGCGAGCGCTACCATCCCTTGCACACAGACGTCGCCCAGCTGAGCCGGCCCATGGGTCGTTCTTTTGCTTGGCATTATTTTGTTTGATATCGTTTCTTTTTCTGGTTTTTTCTTTCTCTTTTGTTTTTTTTTCGTTTTGTTTTCCTTCTTTATTCTAGGTAATGCATGAGTATATAATTATGAACCATTGAACTTTTTTATTGAATTGGTTAAATTATCTAACCGTGAGCATTTTTTGGAACAACGTTTTTAAACACATGCACTTTTTTTTATCCTGTGAAACTTTTTTATCCGTGAATATTTTGAACACCGCAAATATTTTAAACACGTATTTAACACCGTGAACATTTTTCAAACACTTGAATTTTATTATAACATGTGAACATTCTTTTTGGATCATGAACATTTTTTTCAAACACTTGATTATTTTGAATGAAATCATGAACATTTTTTAAACCTATTCATCTACTTTTTAACTTCATTACTATATTTTCATTCACCCAAATTTAGTTCCTTTTCGGCCGACCAACATTTTTGGTTCGCGGGCACTTCGGTGCACTATTATTTTTGGTACAACTGCATTTTTTGTTCACTATTATTTTTGATTCACAAGTATCTTTGGTTCATTATATTTTTCGGTTCACCGACAGTTTGGCTCACTGGAATTTTTGGTTCCCTATTAACGAGAATAAGAAAGAGTTGTCCTCGTTGGTGGGATTTCACCTTTCCACTGGTTGTCACATGCAAAGAAGCTAAGCTATAATGGGCCGGCCCATGAGGAGAGTGTTATGGGCGCACATACTCGCTTAAAGCGATGTATAGAGCGACCTCGTGGGAGGGGGTGGGGTCATTTGAATTCTCTAGCCGATATCTCTTTTTTTCATTATTTCTTTATCTCTCTCTTTCCGGTATCTCTTTGTTCTTGGATCTTTTGTCTCTCTCTATCTCTTTTTTATCTCTCTAGGGCTGAAGAGTGTCTCTGTGTCTTGGCTCTATCTCCCTTTTTTTTGTCCATGGTTGTCTCTGTCCCTTGGCTCTCTCTCTATCTTTATTTCTCTGTATATATATCTCAATTTTTTATATTTTGCTAGTAGGGAGTGTCTCTGTCTCTTGGCTCTATCTCTCAATTTTTTCCATGGTTGTCTCTGATCCTTGTCTCTCTCCTCTCTCTCGGAGGCCGAAGAGTGTATTTGTCACTTGTCTCTGCCACTTCTCTCTCTCTCTCTCTCTCTCTCTCTCTCTCTCTCTCTCTCTCTCTCTCTCTCTCTCTCTCTCTCTCTCTCTCAGAGGGGCCTTAGAGTGTCTCTGTCACTTGGCTCTCTCTCTCTCCCATGTTGTGTTTGTCCCTTGGCTCTCTCTCGTTCTCTCTATTATTTCTTTCAGGGTTGTCTCTGTTATATTTATATTGGTTACGCCAATAGTGTATACTTTTGATCTATGCATTGTTTATAAAATGATGGAAGTCATATTATCCAGTACTTGTGTGCATGCTTGTTGACCAATGTTTTGTTGATAACTATCCGCCAAAATTGTCGACATGAAGATACCCAACTAGTTATGAATCTCAACTAGGTATTGCAAGCAGGCTTTGTCTCTGTTTTTTGAAATGCTCGATGATGACTCTTGATTAGATGATGTCGAGCAATGGTGTAGTAACCATACGGTCAGGTTACTGTGTTGTTCACGGTTGCTTCAATCATCTGGATATAGTGTTATTATCCAATACTTGTGTGCATGTTGGTTTACCAATGATTTGCCGATAACTATCTGTCAAACGTGTGTGTTGCTTTGTTTGTGTTATTTTGTATGAGCATTGGGATCATGAACCATAAACTTTCGACATAAAGACACCTAGCTAATAATGACACTCAGTTAGCTATTCCATGCTTGATATATCTGTTATCCAAAATGCTCGATTCGATTATGTTTTGATTTTTAGCGGATGGTGCATGTTGGTTGAGCAAGATTTGCCCAGAAAATTGTAAGTAGGTGTTTTTTTAAGAGCATGTTAGGTGCCCAATATATCCTTCAGTTATTGTATCATCTTTTTTTTTTTGAAAGATCCAGCAATTGCTGGCTTTTCGATTAATAGCAGGTAGAATATGTACAAGATAGCCCTCGGGCAAATGAAGAACTGAAAAGAAAATTAAGAGAAAAAAGCCACAAAAACAAAGGTCACAAAAAGTCTTCCGAGGCCGCCGCCTCGGCGTACAACCACCGTCCGGGGCCGCCGCCCCGGCATCCTCCAACCTCGCCGGGAGGCTATGTTACACGGGCTCCCCCAAAGCACCAAGAACTTCAAGGCGGTGTCTTCACGAAGAAAACGACGTAGACACCGCCACCGCCCACTCCATCGGAGTTTGGGTTTTCACCCGAAGGAACCTTGGTGTTCGAGGTGTGGAGAGGGCCGGGGTTCCACGACGATGCCTTCAGGAAGGAATAGCGACGCACGAGACGTCGTCATCGTCGGCACCGGCCCAAGACCAGTGCTAGGCTTTCACCCGGAGCACCTAGCCCACGCCACAAGAGCTGGACCATAGACCTCGCCGGCGACCACCAACTCCGGCAAAGCCCGCATCGGCCGTGACACCACACACCGCGGCAGACCAAAGCCACCACCGATCCGGGGCCGCCGCCCCGGCATGCCAACACATCGTGGAAGACCAACTGGGATCTGGCCTGCCTCACAACCCGCTACACATCCAGCCGGACAGCCCGAAGTTGGAACTCCAGCCAGCCGGAACCCAACCGTGGAGCCATGGCAGCAGTCCAGCTCGCCAGATCCGGCGGTCAAGGCGCCGGATCCACCGCCGCCCGAGCTGGGCCGCAACAGCCAGGCTATGCCACCGCCACGCGTCTCCTGCACGCAGCCGCTGCCGACATCTAGTGCCCGGGGCCGTCGCCCCGGCTTCCGCACGCCGAAGAGAAGAGCTCAGGCCCGCCAGGCCCAGATCGGGCCCTCTTGGGCCCAGATCTGGCCAGCACGGCCGAGGCCGATGCCTGCCACGCCGAGGACGCCGCCGCCCGCTGAGGCCGTGGTGCTGCCCACGCAGCCACCACGGCCACCGACTCGCCGAAGAAGGCCGGGGCCGCCGCCCAGCTCCGTCGCGAGCCACACGTCGTCCAGGGCGTCGTGCTGCTGCAGCCGGAGTCCCTCGCGCGCGAGGGACGAGGGCCCGCCGCCGCCGGCTACCCCCCGGGCTTTGCCCGGTGGAGCTAAGCCTGACGGCGGCGAGGAGGCGGAGGGAGAGGGGCGGTGGGAGGCTGGCGTGCAAGTTTCGCCCGTGTCGCCCCCTTGGAGCGACGCGGACGCGAGAAGAAGTCTCTTTACGTTTTTTACTTTTGTATCATCTATTTGACAGTCCTAGATTATCATTATGTGGTGGTTGGGCAGCTAGTCTAGTTTGTGGACTGCTATGCCATTTTTATCTACAGTAATGCTTTGAACCTTTATTTTGTTGTCAGTTTCATATGTAGGAAACTTATATATTTTGTCGTCATCTCTATGTGAACTTTGGAATGTTTGAGTGTTCATTTCTGACTGGATGGGATTCGGTCTCAGCAGTCTATTTTGCTTGTATGAAATTGTGAAAGATGACCTTTTCATTTCTAAGTAATGTCCTGCTTTTTCTCAGGTGCCCTTTTGATCATCTGTCCAATGTGTATATTTCTCCTATTTTTCTCATTAACAAATCTACTGATTTTTTTTTTTGGGTTGAACAAGGAAAGCATTTGCAGACATAATTCCAGTTTTTTCTTGGAGATGATTACCTTCAGATGGTAGGACTGCTGTATGCTCAAGGCGGTTATTGTTTTGGCCATATATACAGTCTGGTTGACTGGTTCATCGGTAGTTCATGTTCTGTGTTGATGGTGAAAAGAGTTGCAGAAATCTTCAGAAAAACAATTTCAGAGTCTGAAGTTATTTTGAGTTGCACGGGAGGGAGTTCATCAGGGATCCTGACGCGTGCTTGCAGTCTCTGCTGCCGCTGATTCTCAGGCCAGCGACGCGGTTCGTGGCGTCGTGGCGAGCCGCTCGCTGAAGGCAGCAGCGACGGTGCTAGATGGCGCCTGCGTGCTCACGAGGAGCTGAGGCCTGGAGCGGCTCGTCAGGGAGCACCTGCTCGATGGCCGTGGCTACGACGGTGCTGCACGGCCGCCGACAAGATGGTCGGCGAGACCCTCTCCTAGGTCGAAACCAGCATATGTGGCAGTTATCATGTTATCCTTGCTTTGTTCTCAGCTCTCGTCTGACTGATCAGTAAACGCACTTTCTCTGCGTGTGGCCGTATCATTACAAAAGACTGCGTGATTGATTTGTTTTTGTGTAACGCATTTCTTCCCTTTTTTCCTCAAATCTTTTGTATGTGCAACCTTCTGCTGCCATAGAGATGGTGGCAACCTCCGGTTCTCAGCACACACTGATTTGTCTTAAGATTCAGTATTGAGATGCTCCGCTATGGGGTGCCAGGCTTCTTCCTTGGTGTAGTACCTTTAAGGACACAGACTACTATACTTTCGAAATTCAAGGGTACCTGATCACAAAAATAAAAAGAGAGCCAATAACAAGTGTACTTCCTGATATGCTCCACCATCATCAGGTATATCTCTGATAGGATGCTTACACCACCAGTAGTAAAACTTGCCAAAACCCGATAATTTTTGCACTGAGAATTTAACCGAGACTTTACACGCCTGAGATAGGGATTTGGAAACAAGAAATGCCTGTGTTTTTCAGCCATTACCAAAAGTAACGGCACTAACCAAATATGTTCACGCTTTAATAATGACACTATGACAGGTTAAGACCATGCTCTATTATAACGATAAAAAACTAAGTTGACCGACCATCATCCATACGACTACAGCAGATGCAAAACTGACTTGTACTCAGTGAAAAACAAATGTCACCGTCTTCGACAATCCGACCATACCCAAAGCACTGAAAAGAAGAGAATACACGCACGAGCAAAAAAAACATTGCCATCCCACTACTCCTCCATAAGATTCTCCTCTGTCCTATGTTGAGAAACGGTAACCCTCGTCCTAGTTTCATATTTCACGGTGTCGTTCTTGGGAAGCATTTGAAGATCCTGCTCCAATTCCTTAGCTGCACTCTTCCGTGACATGCTCTTACCCGGCTTCTGTCTGTAAAGAGATAAAAAACAGGGCGTGTTAGACAACGAAACGATTCCGAGAACAATCCGATAAGAGGAGTCAGAGAAACAGCAACCGACCTCTCCGTAATGTGTTTCTTCTGCCGCTCATGCCTAATCTTGGTGATAAGCGGGATGGCCTTCAGGGTCTGCTCGGTGACGTTCCGGTCGTAGCGATCCGGCCTGTTCCTCTTCCTCTCAAACTCAAACGTGGAATCCTGCTTGAACCAACGATTGGATTAAAACCCACACATCACTCTCTACTCGCTACTGCCAGCATATAGCAGATAACAGTAAACGCTTGTTACCTGTGTCATGTCCTTGCCACGCTGACGCCTGTACGCCTTTGTCCATTCGACCTTACGAGGGTTCCTCTTCATCTTGAAGTTCTTGTGGCACTTTGATCGGCAGAAGCGAAAGACCTGACAAGCGGATGCAAGACCTGGTTAGATGCCATGTCAACAACCAAATCCAGACTCAAGCAGAAGTGAAGCCACAAAAAGCACTTGTAAGGTAAAAAAATGCACATCTTCACAAGAATACAGGTGTCCAGGTCCAGCCAAATCCAAATACCAGCAGAAGCGAAGCTACACAGATTATGTACAATCTCACCATTCAATTTCAGTTTCCCACATAATGTATGTTTTCTCCTGATGTAAAAATAAATACTCTCCGAATAAATTTCACAGGCGATGCACATGCAATACACAAACAAAGTAAAGCAGAGCAACAGGAACTATTTCCAAGGCAAGAACGAAATCTCTAAGCAGTATCGCGTCTTCAGCTGTTCATCTCAACGGTATAGATACAAGCAGGAGCGAGGCTAAACAGGTTTATGACCCGAATCTAATAACTAGAACCGTTCTATTTCCAGTTTTTTTTCTCCCGAAGGTGCGTCTCTTCTCCTACGCGAAATTCTCTCTGAAGAAGTCTCAAACGCGATGCACGCAACACGCAGAAACAGAAACAAAGTAAGACTGGCCACCTGGTTTTTTTTTTGTTTCACTGGGGAAATTTACACGCCATGGCGTGCAAGCTTACATCATCCCGATACCACGAACCAGCACGGAGGCTAACGAGACGAGGGCAGAGGGCACCAGAAGATCGAATCACCTTGGCGTCGTTGCGGACGAACTGCATGCCGTGGCCCGGGTAGACGGTGGATGAGCAGAACCAGCACTTCTCCAGCCTCATCGCGCCGCCGCCTCCGTCGCGCGAGCACAGGGGGAGGAGGAACCCTAGGTTGGTGGTGGCGGAGGGGGAGGACTCACCGCAAGGGGAAGAAGGGTTTAGCAGGCCGCGTTGCGGCCCTTTTTAGAGGCCGGGTTTCTTGTCTATGTGGGCCGTACGATTGGAATGGACGGACGGGGGTCGCCTAGAACGGGACTCCAATGTTTTATTTCGGTAGTTTTAGTACCGCCATTTATCGGAACGGAACGGGATTACTTTCTGGAAACATGATTTCGCCCCACTTATGACACAAGTAGTGACAAAATTCTCTTACAAAACATATATCAAGATAAAAATAAAACAATACGTGAGAAGCCACGCACGCCCTCCCAAGACACACGCGACTAGGGGTCATCCCCTTTTCTCCTCGTGAATCCGCCGGACATCGTCGTCCCCCACCAAGTTGTCGTCGGAAAGAGCCCCCTGCCCTCTCGCTACGAATCGGGAAGCGTCGATCCTGCCAGCAAACAACAAGGACTGGGATCGAATGCAACTAGTCACGTGTATAGGAGACCACCGGGAACGTCACACTCCATCCAGACATGTCCACTGATGGCAGCACGACACGATGGAAACCAGAGCTCCGATGAAAGAACTCGACCAGTGATCGATGCATCCACGCAAGCCAGCGCAAAGATAAAAGGAAAGTGTGTTGTGTGCAAAGCAACAGTCCCAACAATATCGGTAAACTTGAGCATTATCGATCTTACATAGTACTACTGGACAGGGCCGGCCCTGAGGGGGTCAGGAGGGGCGGCCGCCCCGGGCCCCCGAAACAGAGGGGCCCCAAAATCTGAACTTGCTAAGGTATACGTAACAGAGGAATAGGCTAATTTGGCGTCGCCATTAGAGCTCGTCTGGAGTTCTTCTTCGCTCAGTAGGATTCAGACCAAGACGAAGCGCTATGCTGTACTGGACTGTAACTTGGGCTTTTTCTCCGTTGGCTCACCTGGGCTTTTCTTGTTAGCTAGTTATTTTCCAATAGTAAGCTATATGCATGCCCTAATTACGGTCCTATTGATTAACTGATTGAGATGAGGCCAGTAGACTGAACAAGGGCAGAAAGAGATCAACAAATGAAACGAACAAGTGACACATTTTCATTTTCCTCTAAAAAATGTTGGACACATTTTTCTTCCTCCACTCGAAAGCAAAACCATTTCATTTACCCTTCCCACTACGATGATAGTTATTTGTCTAATTCTCGCTTACATGCGCACTTTGCTTCCCACTCGAAAGCAACAGCCCGCGTGATAATCAATAAAATTGAGAACTCTTCCGTGGCCTAGTGTCCGACATGCATAAACGCAATGCACCAGTGTCCGAGTTCGAGTTATCACTTCTACCTTAATGACAAGCCGGGGTGGCGTCTCCTTCCCTGGTCTTGTTATTTTTTGATAAATTCATATTATACTCCCTCCGATCTTAAAAATGTGTCGGGAGTGTGGTACATACAAATTGTACTGCACGGCTCAATTCCAGCGACACATTTTCCGGACCGGAGATAGTACCACTTTAGAAGTTTTTTGTGATGCATTTAGGACTTCATTAGTAACACTTGATATATACATATGGATATTTAGGGCCCCGGATTATGGTTCTGCCCCGGGCCCCGGAAATCTCAGGACCGGCCCTGCTACTGGAAGAGTGATGCTGATGTCAAAAAATAAAAATAAAAAAATACTGGAAGAGTGATGCTCTTTGCATGATATATAAGTACGAAAAAGTACGAGGCAGTTCTTACTTTGATATGAAAGGATCGATGCCTAAACCCGTTGACTTGTCAGCATGTTCTGCTAGGCTTGTAGCTATCTGTTATGATCTGAGGAAGATGTGATATTTGGGCTCTGATTGACCTAAACAGCCAGTCACGATTAGTGATTGCTATGTTGGTTGCCATAGCTGGTAGAGATGTTCAGATGCATGTGCGATATTGATTGAGAAATCAAAGAAGTTACATTTATCTCAATTTTCGTGTAAAAAACACTTTGTCTTATTGTCTTCTTTTTTCCAAGCTAACAAGCTGAATCAACTTGTTAGGACGACGTGGTGGCTAACTAGTATAATTAACAAGTTAACAACTCAAAGACTTATTTATTGTGGGCGTACGATATTACATCAAATTATAGAAAATATTTCAAATACAATGAATTGTGTCAAAATCTGAAGGGCGTGTAGCATATCATATACAACGGTAACAAATACGACGTTGACTTAAGAGCTGGTCAGCTGCCTCACACATGAGATCCAACTCATCAATTTGGATAAGAGAAGAGAACTAGAAAATATCAGTCACAAGATCAGAGATAAGAGAGAAATATCATCTGCAAATTGTTTCAAAGACCAAATACGCCTGCTTATCATGCAAATTTGAGTTGGAAATCTTGGCCGGTTTCATGGACGCTTGTGAACGTGCGCCACATGCACACATGCAAGCAAAAACAAGTTCAAATCTTTATTTACAATGAGAATACATCACACGGCAATTTACTTTGGCACCACTACGTATAGAAGGACCGAAGGATGTATGGAACATGTGTACACAAACAAAAGTGTGTATTCTATTGTAACCCTACTTATTTCCATGAACAAGCAATATCCAAGATACAAATGATAGACATAAGCGCACATGGGAGTATAAGATAGCAAGCTTCGATCTCTTCAAGACTTCAAAACACACATGTGAGAGAGATATCCAGTGGGACCAATTAGCCTGCACGTCGGCAACAGGTCAGTGCCACGTCGGCTATCCAAAGAGTCCAACTCCTCGCCGTACACGCAGGTGTACGACGACCTGGCCAGCTCGATCGCGCGCGAGGTAAGTCGTGCCTGCCTGCCTTCTCTGTATCTACTGTGGCGTCAGCTCTCCGGTTTTTACCCAACGAGCAAAAAAAAAAAAAGACACTCGGGGTAAAGGCGCCATGGTTGTAGGCACGACGCCCTAGTCCGGAGCGCCATGCTATCAAGGTGGGACACACTTAATCTGATGTGACATCCACCATAACTTATTAGACCGGGGCGTTCTATAGCTGGGCGCGGCGTCGTGGGGACGGACGCCGTGAAAAAAAGCCAGATCGTGAAATGGTTTAAATTTAAGATCCGTTATGTAAAATGATTTTGAAAAAGGATCAAATTTGTCACATCCACGCAAGCCAACGCCCGGATAGAGCAGGGAGAGAAGAAAAGTGTAAGCTGCAAAGGAAGGATCTAGGCAATGTTGTTAAACTGTAGCTCTCTTCGCAACGGTTAAAATCTAATCTGCACGATAAGCACGAGCGCAGCGTAAGATCTCAGATTGCTCTGTTCTGACCTTGCTGACGCCTACCTCCGCTGACTCGTCCTCGTCCTCGTTGCTATCTCTCCGGCAAAACACTTGAGCACTGATTAACCTAAACAGCTAGCTTTATAAGGACAAGGCATCGATCACCCGGCATTTTATTCTGGCACCTCTTGTCTCGGCAAACAGGATGGACACGAGTCTTGCGCTACGTACGCTGCTAAGGCCTCAAGTACCATATGCTCTCAGCGAGATGTTAAGAAAAAATAGCATGTTCAATTGTTCATCCCATCAATTAAGCAGCAGCAGCAGTAGGTAGTGATGGATCGGGAGAGCCAATTAATAGAATGGACCTCGATCGATGGCTAGGCTACGAACGAACCCTTTTTTTTTTTGCTTGTTTCTTTCAAGCCTTATATTCATTGCGAGTTGCAAGTCAGAACGTAGACTTAATTCATTCGGACGGATGGAGAGGTGATCAACAGAGAGATGAGAGGTACGTGCACGTTGACAACAAGTTGGACACGTCGGATAATCCAAAAATTCCAACCCCCGCAGTCCGTACGCACTGGTGTACGAGTACGACACGTCCAGCTCGATCTCCACACAAGTCACCAAGTCAGAGGGGCAGTGTCACGTATGAACGATTGTGCTCGTACATATCCGTCCGTCCAAGAGATCAGTGACTCGTCGCCCCCCTTCCCTCGCAAGGTCTGCGGGTATGGTATGGATGCAAGTGTTTAAACCCATAATTTCTTATCAGATCGATAAGGCACAACAAAACCTCGGGCTTATGGTGGATCATCTTATTAAAATATACGTTATGCAAAAACTAATAATATGCAAGTAAAAATGGTTTACCATGAAACTGCTCGAGGTTTTGTGTGAGGCCAAACTTATCTACAACAGTCGAGGTATTACTCACTAGTATGGGTCTAGTCAAAGTCAAGCCTTCCATTAGGGGTTATACGATCTGCATGTATCATTTGATTGTAAAATTTAGGAATGTAATATGAATTGTATGGCGCCAAAGGTATACCATTTGAAAATATAACACCTAAAACTGTGAATGGTATATCTCGATAATGTAGTATATATCCTGTATTATGTTGGTCAAATTACGAACTAGTGGTATGCAAATGACCGATAAACTGGAAGGGAGAGAGTATTGTCTTGACCGCTTTTTTTTATGATCTTCTAAATATCCTAAATTTGATTGGATAGCATGATCGGAGGGAACAAACTCATAGTAGAACCAACTTTGTGTCTCATTCTGATGGTTTCTTCTTTTACTGGATAGGTTAAGTCAGTTTCTTCTTCATCACGCGACTAGTGAGGCCAGGTTGCCATGGATTTTTCTTGTTCGAATTGTGGTGGTCGTCGATCTCTCTTCTTTGCTTTCTTCTCCGGGAGGGCGATATGTTTCACAAATGACTGCTTCTGGCATCGACCAACCATTTCTTCGTTGCCACGTCAACAACATGTTCCTGGCTGTGAGGCCGTCGACTTCCGCTCACAAAGCGCCGCAGGTGAGTGAAGGACTCGAGAGACTTTTTTTCTAAAAGAATGGTCCTATAAAGGTACGTTGGATGACTTCAGTATATGGTTTTGGCCTCTTTGCATTTTTTTTTTCATGATCTTGTAAATATCGTACATTTGCTTGGATAGCGTGATCTGAGGGAACCAACTGACAAGAGAAAAACGTCACATGCAATCTCGTTTTGGATTGGTTTAGCCGATGCTCTTCCCATGAAATCAAGCAACTAGTAGACTGCTTAATAATTCATGATCTGGACAGCTTGTCCGCAGGCAGCCTATTTGTTTGTTTATATCAAATCTTGTCTGGGATTAGCCTAGTCAGAACGTAGACTTGAGTACTTGAATTCATTCGGACGAATCAAGAAGGTTGATGATAAGTCGACTCCCTTTTCTTATCTCCCCGTAGCCATGAATGCAAGTGTGCATGCAGCTGGACCATAGCAACGTCAACTCTCGAGGTGCATTATTGCCTTATATAATGGCATGATTGGGAGTAATAATAAAATCTAGTCTTTGTGAAGTTGTGTGTAATATAACTGGCCTAACTGCACATATGCGGGCCGATGGTGAAGCTGTCTCTTGCTGCTTTCCTCGTAGCAAAGCGTGTACACGTACGCACATATATGCGGGTGTTTGGTAGGCCTATGTACGTTTACGAGAAGGAGGCACTACAGGAGGCGCGCTCTGTGCCGACGGTATTTTACCGTCGGCACAGCTATCTTACCCGTCGGCACAGGGCTATGCCGACGGTGACCGTCGGCACAGGGTCGTCGGCGTAGGTGCCCGTAGGCACAGCCTAGAAACCCGTCGGCATAGATCGAACCGTCGGCATATGCTGTGCCGACGGTAAAACCGTCGGCATAGAGCCGTCGGCATATGTTTTTAAAATTATTTTTCCAATTTTTTATTTTTTAAAATAATTAATTTTTACAAAAAATTTCTTCAAAAAAAGGTCAATCATCTATAAACATGTATAAGTTTCGAGTCAAATGACCAAGTTATGATCATCCCCGTGCCATAGTTTGTGATAATGTGCCCATATTTGACACATAGGTGTGTCTTTGTATGGCAAACATTGTTGTCAAAAACAATTTTTAAAATATTATTATAAATATCATTTTTTAATTGCTAAAAATGATTTTTTTATTAAGCAAGTACCAAAAACATGTTGCAAAAAAGTCATATACATGATGAAAAAGATGATATGGATGTTATATTTGGATTCCTCTCATTTTTCTAATCGATTTAGACATTTTATTTGTTAAATTTCGATTTACGAATTTAAAGATATGAATTTTTTCATATTAGATGAAAAAAAGAAAAAAACATAGCTATGCCGACGGTTTTAGGTTTCCAAAATTATTTTTTCCAAAATTTTATTTAATAAAATATTTTTTTATTTTTAGGCTATGCCGACGGCAAAGCCGTCGGCACATGTTTCCAATTTTTTTTTTTTGAATTTTTCATATTAGATGAAAAATAGGAAAAAAAAACATAGCTGTGCCGACGGTTTTACCGTCGGCACAGCCTTGCGTCAAATCTATGCCGACGGCTTTATCTATGCCGACGGCCAGGGCGACGGGACGGCCTCGTCGGACCCTGTGCCGACGGCCCCGACAAAAAACCGTCGGCATAGGTTGGGGCCGTCGGCATTGATGATCTCTCCCGTAGTGAGGCGACGTTTGTGCCAAGGGCGGAGGCAACAATATTATCTACATTCAGAGGAATGATAGTTGTGTTATGGAAGTTTATCTTTAGATAATAGAAAGGCAGAAATTTCTCAGTTTCTGTTTACACTACCCAATCAAGTCGCGTGTTCGTACATGCATGGTAGACTTAAATACCATGCAAAATGTCCTACCCTTTCACATATAGTTACATGGTGGATCATCTTTGTGATGTTTACACAGAGATCGAAAGTTGGTCACTTTTCTAATTAGCAAAATATCCATAGACCGATAGTCATGATGCTTTTGTGCCCGGTCTCTGCATATGCATGATTTTTTTTGCACCAAAACTTATTTGATGCGATTTTTTGCTAAATTTGGAAACAGGATTATATATATGTGCACATACTTCAGAATAAAATCGCTATACATCTTGGTGGTTTCGCGACAATGTGGATGATGTTTGATCTCCTAGGTGCTGTTGAGGCTTATTATTAATTAATCGAAGTCGCATGCTCTTTCCATTGGTAGATTACGGTATATTATTTGTTTCTTTCGAATCGTACTGCAAGTGGCAGATCAGACGAATGAGGAAGGGGTGAACAGAGAGATGACAGATACGTGCTGCACGTCGGCAGCGACAAGTCAGAGGACACGTCGGATAACCAGAAAAGTCCAACCCCACACCGTACACGACCTGATCATCGCGAGCAGATAGCGTCACCTATGGTGCAACGACCGCGCGCGTTTATATGCCATCCATCGACGATAAGTCGTCTACCTTCTCTCTCTCTCTCTCAGACCATAGCAACGTCAACTGTTTAGATGCATTATTGCATTTATATATGCTGGCAAATTAGTAGACAAACCTTAAAAAGAAGTCTTGAGCAGCTGTGCGTAGCTGATCATGCGTGCCTTCGTGGCGATTGAAGCTGTCTATATATGCATCTTGCCATCTTGGTTGTTGTCGCGGAATCTGGCAACACGATGTAGAGTTAGATCCAAGATACTCAGGGTTGGGAAACAACATATATATGTCAACGTTAACACAGTATGATATGTACTTATTTTGAATGAAACTGTAAGTGTTATCAAAAAGGGTAACCCGGACAGGAATTCAGCCGCTAACTAGGAAGGAAACTGGCAAAATACCGATACAAACTCGCCAAAGGCCACGGATGGAGCATTTTTTATTGCCATCACTTGATGATATCTCCCAAATCAGGTGATCCCGTCTTAAAAACCAACGAGTGATTTCTTCACAGAACAATGATTTGAAACCATGCTAAGATCAGCCAAAAACTATCGGCCACACGGCGGAAAATGGTGTTTTTTGGGAAGCATGTCCAAAAGGTATCATTTTGCAACATCCCTTTTTGCATTTGCTTCTCAAAAACACCATTTTTGTAAAAATCAAATTGAAAAATACCTTTAGCGTTATTATTTTGGCATGCCAAGATGCACCTATGTGGGCACATTATCATAAATTACACCATGGATATGCTTGGACCTATGTCATTTGGCTTGAAATGCACAAATATTTTCATGCTGGACTTTATTGAAAATTACTTTTCATTTTCCAGTTTTGGTATTTTTCTTGAAAACTAATACACATAAAAGAACTCCATGCGAAAGGGTTGCATTTTTTGAAATTTTCTTCATTTTATTTGTTTCTTATAAAATGATGTCAAAATAGTCGGCATGGCTATTCATAGAAAGGGGTTTAGTTTTTCAGTTATCCTTGTGTCTGCTGCATAGAATACTACTCCCTCCGTTCCTTCAAGTAAGGTGTATAGTTTTCTCAGAAAAAATTCAAAAAATATGGAAATTTTACCCATCAAAAAATGAATCCTAATTTATAGTGTATTGTTTTCAACATGTGTCTATTAGGAACTCATATCTCCCGATTTTTTCTAGAAGAAAATGAGTGTACCGCATGCAAAAGACCAATTTCTTAATTTCCGTGCAGAAAAATATACACCTTACATTCAGTAACGGAGGGAGTATATAGGTATCTCAAAATGGGTTTTACGAAAATTTATGATAATTCTAGAGCGTACTATAATTCATATTTTAGTTACCTCGGAGAAATCAACTAATATTTGTTTAATGGGAAAAATAGGTAAAATTCAAGGAGATAGAACAAGTTTAAAGCCCCAACTTAAAGGACAATTTGATTTTGCCAAGTTTAGTCCACGTAGGTGTGGGTGAAGCTGTGCTTGTTGAATTATTTGTGCTCTATGTATTGCACAACATACATACCGAAAATTATAGTTTTTGCGACTTTTCTCATAGTTCATTGCCACTATGAGCCCAGTAGTTGGAGGTTTCTGTAATTTTATCTTGAAGGGAGGAGCAAGACCCGGTTAAAGTCAGAGGGAGAGAGATTCTTGCAGTGAGCTGCCCTCACGTAGCCAATTAGCAAAGCCGACGACTAACCCTGTAATCCAATTAGCTGCTGTAGCTAGCTGTGTCCAGACGCCTATATAAACCCGCAAGTGTACAGGCCATGGTACGGCAGAGCGTACGGACACAAGCCCCCAACTACCTAGTACGAGATCGAGCTGAGCTAAGCTAGGTGGCCGGCAGGCGACGGCGAGATGGCGGGCGGAGTGACGTCGCACGGCGTGTTCCAGGGGGAGAGCCCGCTGGACTATGCTCTGCCGCTGGTCATCCTGCAGATCTGCCTCGTCATCGTCGTCACAAGGGGCCTCGCTTACCTCCTCCGCCCGCTCCGGCAGCCGCGGGTCATCGCCGAGATCATCGTAAGAACTAAGCAGACACCCACCTCTTCTATCACGCAATATGGTGCCTCCGTGCAGGGATTTTTGTTTTTGTTTTGTTGTCTCTTAATTATAATAAGCACATCTATCCACAAAATCAGGATCACTAATCATCCAACTAGTTAGGCTCACACAATGGTGGGGATATCTCTTCTCAAGAATTTATCGGTCAAACCAAAATAAAGTGTTAATCGGCCGGTTTATCAAAATATCGGCTGATTCATCGAATCGGACCGATCTATCTGCAGGTCAAAAAAGCGATAAATATCAGAAGTAGGCTCATATGTTCATACAGTCTACTGTGGTGTTAGCCATTTCAGAATAAGCAAGCAGTTGAGCCTCTGGACGATGGCACGTTCGCAATTTTTTTGTTCTTCTTGATCACCAACAATGGTTTGACGTACATGCATGCATGTTGCTGTCTTGAGATCTCATGACATGCATGCCAAAACTAATGACGTGTGCTACTCGTTCAGGGCGGGATCCTGCTGGGCCCGTCGGCGCTCGGCCGGAGCACCACCTTCCTGCACGCCGTCTTCCCGGCACGCAGCATGACGGTGCTGGACACGCTGGCCAACCTCGGCTTGCTCTTCTTCCTCTTCCTCGTCGGCCTCGAGCTCGACCTCAACGCCATCCGCCGCACGGGCAAGAAGCCCTCGCCATCTCCCTCTCCGGCATCGCCGTCCCCTTCGTCATCGGCATCGGCACCTCCTTCGCCTTCCGCGCCACCATCCCCGGCCTCAAGGACTCCCCGCAGGCGCCCTTCCTCGTTTTCATGGGCGTCGCGCTCTCCATCACCGCGTTCCCCGTCCTCGCGCGCATCCTCACCGAGCTCAAGCTCCTCACCACCGACCTCGGCCGGATGGCCATGTCGGCGGCGGCCGTCGACGACGTCACGGCGTGGATCCTGCTCGCGCTCGCCATCGCGCTCTCCGGGACCAGGTCGCCCATCATTTCCCTCTGGGTGCTCCTCACCGCCGTCGGCTTCGTCGCCGCCGTCTTCGTGCTCCTCCGCCTGGTGCTCACGTGGATGGCGCGGCGGACCCCCGAAGGCGAACCCGTCAAGGAGGTCTACGTCGTCGCCACGCTCGCTATCGTCCTTGCCTCTAGCTTCGTCACCGACGTCATCGGCATCCACGCGCTCTTCGGCGCCTTCATTGTCGGCATCGTCGTGCCCAAAGACGGCCAGTTCGCGGCGGTGCTCATAGAGAAAGTGGAGGAACTCATCTCCGGCCTCTTCCTCCCGCTGTACTTCGTCTCCAGCGGCCTCAAGACCAACGTCGCCACCATCAGCGGAGCCAAGTCCTGGGGCCTCCTCGTCCTGGTCATCGTCAACGCATGCGTCGGCAAGATCGGCGGCGCCGTCGCTACCTGCCTCGCCGTAAAGATCCCCTTCCGAGAGGCCATCACCATCGGCTTCCTCATGAACACCAAGGGCCTCGTGGAGCTCGTCGTGCTCAACATCGGCAGGGACCGCAAGGTGCTCAACGACGAGGCCTTCGCAATCATGGTGCTCATGGCGCTCTTCACCACGTTCATCACCACGCCCATCGTCATGGCCATCTACAAGCCGGCGCGGCCGTCAGCGGCGCCGTACAAGCGCCACACCATCGCCGGGCACGACGGCGACCTGCGCGTGCTCGCGTGCTTCAACGGCAACGGCAACATCCCGACGCTTCTCAACCTCGTCGAGCTGTCCCGCGGCACCAGCGCGCGCCTCGTCGTGTACGCCATGCACCTCGTCGAGCTCTCCGAGCGGTCGTCGGCCATCTCCATGGTGCACCGCACGCGCCGCAACGCCATGCCCTTCTTCAACAAGGCATCGTCCACGACGACGGAGGTGGCATTCGAGGCGTTCCAGCAGCTGAGCACCGTGAAGGTGCGCCCCATGACGGCCATATCCGACCTGGAAACCATACACCGTGACATCATCAACAGTGCCGCCGACAAGCGCGCCGCCGTCGTCATCATGCCGTACCACAAGACGCTCCAGCACGACGGCTCTTTCCAGTCGCTCGGCTCCTCGTACCACGCCGTTAACAAACGCGTGCTCCGGGAGGCCCCGTGCTCCGTCGCCATCCTCGTCGACCGTGGACTCGGCGGCCAAGCCCACGTCGCCGCCCAGAACGTGGCCTTCTCCGTCGCCATGCTCTTCTTCGGTGGGCCCGACGACCGCGAAGCCTTAGCCTACGCGGCGCGCATGGGGGAGCACCCCGGCGTCGCCGTCACCGTCTCACGCTTCAGCCCGTCCGCGCCGCAGCCTCAGAGGAGGACGCTGCCGCCGACGAGGCGACGGTCGAGGCGTTCAAGGCCAGGGTCGCTGGCCCGGGAGCGCAGGACAACAATGGGTCTGTGCGGTTCGAGGAGAGGGAGGCGCGGAGCAGGGAGGAGGTGGTGGAGGCCATCGGGATGCTGTCCAAGTGCAACGTGTTCGTGGTGGGGAGGATGCCGCCTACAGCGTCACTGGTGGAGAACGCCGAGGAGCTGGGCCCCGTGGGGAGCTACCTTGCGTCGCCGGAGTTCAAGACGTCGGCGTCGGTGCTGGTCATCCAGAGGTACGACCCGGCAACGAACCCGAAGAGCAGGAGGTTCGACCCGAAGGCGAGGCCGCCGGTGGCGACCGACGAGGACACGATCGACGAGGAGGCGGGCGGTGGAGGCGCAACGGTGGTGCCGGTGCCGTGGTCGCCATCGCCGAGCGAACTCACATGAGCCGATCCATCGATCGTCCTCCGGCGTTCCCGCCCACCAGTCCTTGTATGTACTCCCTCCGTTTAGGTCTAAATATCTTCCATGTTGTCTAAATGCCTCCTAATGTGCAAATCAACAAATGTGTTACTTAAATCCAGTGCATGATAAACTTTTGGCCGGCAAATATTTCTCTGTCCTGCTACACAAGTCTAAGGCGATTGACGAATAGCTTTTTTCAGAATTTCTAAGGTTTCAAAATAGAGTGAAGAGCATAAAACTACTAGTTTGATGGCAAAATTTATTAGTCCATGCCACATTACATTTTTTGGACACACATCTACACCTTTAGCCCGAGATTTTTTCAAATCACGCTAAACGTTGACTGTGAATTGGCAGAAAAACGGATGGCGAGGACCCACCCAAAAGGATGACATGGCAACAAGGTGACTACAACCGTTATCGAAAAGAGGGCCCACCTATTAGCCCACTTAAAAATCAAATAACCTACAAATATTAAAACAAAAATATATTTGTACATCATAATTTTGCTAAGAAAAAGCATACAAGCATGCATACGTGTTTTCATAAAAGGTCTTCACAAAAAGGACAAATGTTGGAAGCTAAATCTATTTTTTCCCTTGTTAAGACACAATTTTCTGAATATTTAGTAGTCCAAAGTAAAAACACATTATTCGAAAAAAAGAATACGCATTATTCGGTAAAACCCTGGAAGTATGTAGAAAACATGTGCATGTATCCACGTAAAAATATTAGAATTTTTAGAACTTTGAAAAATTATTGTCCATTTTAAGTATGCTAGGGAGCACAAACGCTGCACTAAATCTCTTACCGAGCAAAATGTAGACATGTGTTTCAAAGCTTCGGACAAGCGGGGTGGTAGTGAGGTGTTGGCCCACGTCAGTAGTACTCCGGTCTGGTAAAACTAACTTGGCAACTAGCTCTAGCTGTCCGTTAGGTAGGAAGCGTCATGCATGATGCACACGGGCGTATCACATTTCATATATAATTTGATTTTTTAGATACCATTTGCTACGATGATAAGCTAATGCGTGGACTCCCTCTCCCTTGCAAATAGATTGGTGCACTTATTGTCCCTCCTCTTGTAGATAAATATATATCCAATTGTCCTTCAATTATTTCGTTGTTTACTGATTTATAAGTTTACAGTGTCAAAGTCAAAACCTAGGAGAGAACTAAACAAACAAGCAATGCATGTACTTATCTATTGTTTCAGTCCAGCGCATCTCAGCTTCGTGGTGCATTGAAATAAAATAACTTAACTTTTTTTTTGTGAATGGAAAATAATCCAACTATCTTGAGAGATGTATTTCATAGGTGGTAGTTTGTAAAGAACAATTGCGTGAATGGAAATAAAAAAGGGAAATAGTAATTAACAAATATATGTATTCGGGCGTTTGTGTTTGCGTCATTATTAATGTGTGACAGGGTGTTGAACATTGGAAATAGAATCAGTAATGCTCCGGTAAATTCAGGAAAATTCACATAAACTTTGGATAACAAATTTTATGCTGGTATAGTAATCGGTGAGGCCATTTGGAATTTCCATAACCCGGAAACCTTACCACGAACATATTGTTGTGTAGTCTGCCCCTGAATGCATGTACAATAGATTCCCAACCAGAAGACCCTTTTAGTATTTTTACTGCTCACATATTTCTAAATTTGACCATCTAAAAGGAAAATAATAGAAAGCTACCAATACTAAGCTAGAGTATGTTCAAGATATTCTACCCGAAAAAGCGCAAGCACTCACTCACTTGCAACAAGATTATCCTAAGCACATTGTCTGGAACTTGTCAAGATTATGGAGGAAGGAGCCGTGTCTCATGGTATTGCAGCTGCTATAATTGATGAATGATATAGTTTAGCTATTGAGTGTATACACATTAATTTTCAACCTGTTCGTACGGAAGCAAATTTTGTAGTGCATGAGCTGGCTTGACGGGTTAGTTAGGACGTGCATCAGAATATTTGGCTTGATGAACCATCACAGTCTATTATACCTCTTTTGATGTCTGATATATGTAAGTTTACCACTGAAAAAAGAGGTTTCAACCTGAAAAAGTAATAAAGTTGGATGCTACTTCAGATGAATTAATTGCCTCGGTTATTAACAGAAAGAAGGACATTTCTTTTGTATTTTAAATTAGTTTACAATGTAAGATTCAATCCTATGAAAGAACTAAATATGGGTAACATTATCTATTACTTCGCTATTAAACAATCTATCTTATGTAGCTAAAGACTTAATCCTTGCGATTATATCAATATAAGGCGAGATGTCTCTCTTGAGTTCTCTAAAGAATTAAACATGTAGAACCTCTGGGGGCAATTAGATTCAACTATGATGGGTAGCCAATTTCAGGCAAGGGATAACTTTAGGACCTCACAACAAACACATAATTCAACTTCAACGGCTTATGGTGCATATATATAAACAAAATTATCGAGAGAGATGATGTATCCTTGAAGAACAATGTATGTTAGTTCTGCTTTGTTTACTTCTTCAACAAGATAATCGCACTTAACGCATCGACATGTCACAGTGAACACTGTACTTTCTTAGATTGTTTGTATTGAACCAAATAATAGTTGTTTTGCATTTGGTAATTATTGTAAAAGCAGGGAGAAGGTAGGAAATTCTTATTTTTGAAATTACATGTACTCACAAATTTCTTAAGTATAGTGCCCAAAGACTCGTGGGTGCACAGTGCATCCCGTGACATGTAGAAGTTTCTTATAGAAAAATAGAAATATTTAGCTTTAGAAACAAATGTTGTGAGATATTACGCCACATCTCTTGGACACTTAAGTGACCCAGTAAAACTACTTGGCAGCTAGCTGTTTGTTGGGTGGGAAGCGTCATATATGATGCAAACGAGTGTATCATTGCACCATTTCAACATATAACAAAATTTTGTTTATATACGGCAGTTGTCGGATGATAACTTATGAATAGTTAAGCTAATGTGTGGACTACAACTCTCTCCCCAATTGATTTGCGCACTTATTGATCTCCTCTTGTAGATAAAGTATCCAATTATCTATCAATCATTCCGTTGTTTACTCATATAAGTTTACAAGGTCAAAGTCAAACCTAGGAAAGTAATAAACAAACAAGCAATAGATGTACTTATCAATTACTTCACTCCAGCGCATCTCACCCTTGTTGTTCATATAAAATCCTATTTATCATGCCAGATCATGTATCCTTATGGAACATATAATTTACGTGGGTTCAACTTTGGTGATTACAAGTAAGAAATTAATGTGAGAGGGTGTTCACTCGTAGGAAAGTGCTCATAATAGAAAGTATACCGGTGACCAGTAACCCTGGATACACGCCAATTCTGGGAAATCACTATATATGACTGCTATAAATTCAGGGAAATTTGTGTAAAAACAACTTTTACAAACAGGTAAGTAACCGATCAGGCCATTTATTATTTCCATAACCCCAAAATCTACTCCCAACATATTGTTGTGTTTGTGTAGTCGTCTCCTGATTTGCAGAATACTAACCCTTTTAGTTTTTGTTTGCTTCTCATTTCGAAATTTGACCATGTAAAAGAAAACAAGTGCAATGAAGTTGGATGGTCTTCAATATCACTTGTCTGAAGCTTTTAAACAAAATTGACAATTATCCATTATAATCCCTTATCAGTTTATAAGGTTAGTCAAACCTTTTTTTTAATCTAATAAGGATAGAAGTAAACAATGCATGCACTCATCATTACTTGGGTTCAATGCATCTCATTCTTATGGTTCATATAATACTAACCAAATCTTATCCAGATAGGTGATGCAGAGTATCCTTATTATGGAGGAACCGGTATATTCCCGTTCAGCTTTGTTTATTACAAGGTAGTATCGATAATAAATGCAAGATACGTAAACATCTTGTGTAGTAGTTCATGTAGAAACCATGCACGGTAGTTAAAACATAAATGCGTACAATGAAACACACCGTAAGAAATTTCAATTCGTTAAACATGCATATATGTGATCAAAAGGATAACTGGCTTCCATTTTCCACAACAAAAATAGAAGGATATCGGGCTAGTTGACCAGAGTACTAGAAAACCAAAGTATTTTCCGCAGGCTAGGGAAACTTCACTTCGTGATAACACTTTGGTTAAAAAGAAAGACGCTGGTCGCGGGGCTATAGTTTCACATACAACAACAACAAACAAAACTTGCAGTTTAAAACCGCAGTACTATTCGGTGCTCATTGGTACGTACAATGTCAACCGTCTACCGGATCATCATGAATCAAATGCCAACCCTCGGGGGGCGCATTATTGCTGCAGAATATTCACGGAGTTGGGATCCAGTTATTATCAATGCATTCCCTGTCAACTGTTCACTCTAATGCGAGATCATCCATCCACGCGTCCGGTTGGTCGAGCCAGGCGGCGCCGGAGGAGCTAGCTAGGCGGAGAGAGGGGAGAGAGGGGAGAAATGGCGGCGGCCGCGGTGTGCCCGGCGCCGATGCAGGCGACGTCGCACGGGGCGTTCCAGGGGGACAACCCGCTGGACTACGCGCTGCCGCTGGCCATCCTGCAGATCTGCCTCGTCGTCGTCGTCACCCGCGGGCTCGCCTACCTGCTCAGGCCGCTACGCCAGCCCAGGGTCATCGCCGAGATCATCGTAAGTCCTCGATCGCCCTCCCTCCATCCATCCCTTAGTTACTAGTAATTGCTTGATTCGCCCGCCGGTCGGCTGGCCGGTAGGAATGGCAGGAGTAGATGCATGTGCGCCGGCGTGCGTGTAGGGTTTAGTTCGCCTGCTGGGCCGGCCGGCGGCAGAGCCCGTTCCGACGCGCGACTTGACGGGTCTCTGAACTCGGGAGACACGCTGTTGGACTAGTCGGTTTTGACTCGTCTATGTCACGCTGGGCGTTCGGGTTTACCCGAAATTTCGGGTCGGGTTTTTCGGGTAAAAACAAATTCGGGTTTTCAAACATGACACCCGAGATTCGTCCCGAAAATCCACTACCCGACAATTCGGGTACCCGTAATTTCGGGTCCGGGTAATCCCGAAGTACCCGAGAATTCTGAAGAATAGCGAAGAAGGTCGAGCTACGCTGCAGGTTGCCGACGGCCGGCGGGAAGAGGCCGGCGCAGTTGCTACACCACTGCGCGCTGTCGAGGAAGGCGGCTGGCACGGCGCTGCACCACCGCGCACTGTCGAGGAAGCCGGCCGGCGCGGCGCTGCACCACCGGCTGTCCGGCTCTGTCGAGGAAGGCGGTCCGTGGCTCCGTGCGACGCTGCACCACCGCGCGCTGTCGAGGACGGCGGCCGGCCGCTCTCAGCCAAGGGCAAAGGGAGCCAGGGAGGCAGCGACCGAGTCGCACGCGGCGGCGGTGGCCAGATCCCGACTTGGACTTGGAAGGATGGGAGGCTGGGTGGGGGATTGGCGTGCGAGGGACGAGGGTTGACCAGATGAGGTGCGCGTGCGGTGCAAATGTGGCCTGCTGGCTGGGATAGTGCGATCAGGTCACGCTGGCCTGCTCGCTGGGATAGTACTTGGGCTGGGCCTTGCGCTGTGCGCGTGTAAATGGGCTGCTGGGCTGCGCAAACATGCAAACGTGCTTTGCTAATTCATGGGCTGGGCTGCTTTGTTCGGGTAAATCGGGATATTCGGGTTTCCTGGAGTGATACCCGAATTATCTGAACTAAATTCGGGTTTCCAGAAGTGATACCCGTACAAGTGCTCGGGTTTGTCGGGTTCGGGTATACGGGTTCGGGTCCGGGTTTTTCGGGTTCGGGATTCGGGTTTCGGGTTTTATGCCCACCGTGACGTCTATGCAAGTTGGGGAGAGAGGACGGGAGGGGACAAACGAGGACGACGACTCCTCTGGTTCGTTCGTTGGCCTTTCTCCGTCGCTCTCAATCTCGATCCCCTTTCTCATTCTAGACTTCTACTTAGTAGAACGTCCTGACAGAAGGCGACAGACGTGGCTTCCGCCACCGGTTGGAACTTGGAAGAAGAAATTAGAGTTGGATTTTGTGGGGGCAGCTGCATGCTGTTCCTCTCAGTAGATTACTAGATAGTACTTCCGTCGATCGCACATCAATCACCAACTTTTTCACTTGCAGTTTCCCTAGAACGGCTAGCTCGGTTCTTGACCTTTTGCTGTTCATCAATCACGTCTTGGAGTTGGTTAATTAGAGATAGCTAGCTTGGGATGTTTATTTATTTAAGCACCACAGAAAAATACAGAAGGCAGGCACCCTAAAACTGAAAATAGTGGGATTTAATTGGGATCGAGAGGTTGGTGACAACTAATTTGGGGCATATGGGATTTAATTGGGATCGAGAGGTTGGACTACTCCAGTCTTGGGGAAGAAAGACAAATTGCGGTCTTCGAAATGCACGGACGGACGGGTTCGGAAGAAAAGTATGGGCGATTCTGGTTACTGCATCTAGAATTCTAGATAGAGGAGGAACTTAAGGGTGATGATTTTTCAAAGATCCCTTTGGGTACGTGTGTGTGCTGTCGTCAGTCGGAAGCTGCTGACAAGGAGAAAAACTGTACTCCCTCCGGTTCAGAAAAATTGTCGTAACTACAACTAACAGTTTGTACTAATCGTCAGTCGGAGGGAGTATTAATTCCTTACGATGTGTGGTAATACTAATTTGGATCGTTGGTTGCTGGCAGCAATTGAAGGGTAGAATGTGCAATACTGCCCCCAAATTAGCAGCAAGTAATCAAACAAAACTAGTGCTACCAGTTTAGAGTTTCGATTCACTAAAACGAGGAAGGACGTGTTGCCCACGTGTGGAAATGTTGTAAGGCAGGCTGACAGGCCGGATCCCGACTACCCTGGGGGAAGCTGGGCTCAGATAAACCCCGGCCGGCTCTGCTGCAGCCAGATTAGATCGCCGACCAAATGTCAGGTTAATTTTATATAGATACCAATATAATCTTACACACTTGTCTAGAGATCGGATATGATCGCTCGCGTAGACTGAAGAAATAAGATCTCTTATAACCTTCAAAACCACATACTATTAGTTTCTGATTCCTAAACAAGAGATCGCCTCTTCAGACTTCAGGACTACTCTATCTCTATACTACGTGTAGTACTACCCCAGAAAAACTTGTGTAGTGATTTTCAGTTTAGGGAGAATAGAGCGCTCAAGCTTTTTTCGAAAAGGGGAGCCCAGCCTCTGCATCGAAAAGATGCATACGACTTTTATTTCATTTATTCAACAAGTGCTGGCATAAAAGCCTTACAACGAACGAACATACAAGCGGAAGCCACCAAAACAATACCATAACTAGCACAAACGACGAGGGAAACGGGGCCTTATGCCCCGACCTCAGCGATCGCCGGCTCCCTGGCTGACTCTAGAGATAGGGCCTTGTGCACACGCTCCAAAAGTCGCCTCCACCATCTTCCGCCAACCAACTCCAACATGTAGATCGAAGCGAAGACTCTCGCCAAGCCTGTGGTCGATGCCACCATGGCACCAGACTACGCCTCCCACCCTGCACGAGTCAATCATGTGACGACTTCCGTTAAGTCCCCGCTGCGCCACGCCGCCGTGACCCGTCGTCGTTGTCGTCGAAGATGAAACTCTGCTCCACCAATAGACCCCTCCAGACATCCCTTGTTCCGAAACGATGCCCCCAAGAGGGAGAGCAACACCAAGGATGTCGCCATCGTCCGATCTGGTTATCCCAGACCTAGGGTTTCCCCCATAACTATGGAAGACGGGTGAATCACGGCGACGACACCTTCAACAAGGTAAACCCCCGGGTGCCACTGTCGTCGGCTCCAAAGAGCCCGGCTTTCACCGGCCGACCTCCATTTCCTAGAGCACCGCCCAGGGCAGAGCCGTCGGAGAAGGAGTTCATCACGCCGTCCGCCACCGATCTGCCTGGAGAAGGCCACCACGAGCTACAAGCCACTCCGGAAGCCTAGGTGGCCGCCAGAGCCGACCCGAGCAACGACGTACAGGCCGTTGCCGCCACCTGCAGCCACGGGAACGCCTTGCGGCGACCGGGTCGATGCCGTGCCGATGTAGAAGACGACGAGCGCCGCCGCCGAGTTGCACATCGCTACCGCCGCTGCGCCAAGGACAACCCGCCGCCGCCGCGCCGCACGGGCCTATGCCCGGGGACGCATCTGGCGGCGGCGAGGGGAGGGGCAGGGAGTGGAGAGCTCGCGCGCGCCGGGCGTGGGGCGCCCCGGTGCGGCCCAGGCGCGGCCGCACGGGAGCGGGGGTCGGCGAGAGGGGAGAGGGCGCCGGCGACGGGGTCAGGGGTGGTGGCGGCTAGGGTTAGGGGGTCGGGGGAGGGGGTCGGGCATTTAGTTCTGTAATGTCCTTTCTCCTTGCAGAACGAACATGTCCTCCAGAGCGCTCAAGCTAGACACTGTCTTAATCTTAATAGCTCATACGGAAAATTCAGCAAGTCAATGAGCCGTGTGTGTGACGACGGTGCTGAGACAGTTCAGAGTATTGTGTACTTGGAAGATCCTAAGTCAATGACCCGTGTGTGTGTTTCTGTCTTTCACATGGTGATTGCTATCAACTAGCTGAGTCTGCACTTCTCTGCACGTTTAGAAGCACAGCTGCACCTCTCTGCTTTAGAATAAAAGAATCATTGTTGGTTACTTGGTAGAACGAGTCAAACAATGAATATGGTTGGACATGCAAGTAGCAATTGTTCATAGTATCTCATTTAGTTAACTTGCTTCTGTTCCTTGCCTTGCTTAACTAGTCAAAGACAAAAGGCTAAACTATGTGTATACAGTACGATGGAATCGTGATCTAAAGCAAGAAATGTGAACATGTAGTGTCCTTTGTTAAGTGCATTATTGAAGAGGACGATACCTCTCTTGGCTATCACTTAGCAGCTATTACCAGTCATTGACTTGCAGGCCTTGCTTAAGCAAGAGAAAGTATTGCCAAGTCCCAACTAGCTAGTAGTACTAGCAAAGCAGTTTACTCATGTAGGAAGTAGCTAGGTTGTAACACAGCTGTGATCTACACGTTTTAGCTTAACTAGTGTTGGTATTCCTTAGAGTGTTCTTAAAACAGCTTGCAATTTTCCCCTCTAAAGAACAGGTTGCAATTTTTTTCTTGCTTCCTAAGATCAAATTCTGGCTTTGCGTTTTGACACTCCAAACGATGACACCTGCACACCTGTACACGAATAACTTGAGTCAGGCACCCTCATATAATCACAAATGTAGTTTTATTTTGCTAAACTATACTGAATACAGTATACAAATTTCAGTTCAGCAGATGCAGTATACAAATTTCAGTTCTGCATTCGAAATATGGTGTGGCCTGTTGACTGATGAAATTGTATGCATGGTTGATGCAGGGAGGGGTCCTGCTGGGGCCGTCCGCGCTGGGCCGGAGCAACAAGTTCCTGGACGCCGTGTTCCCGAAGAAGAGCCTGCCGGTGCTGGACACGCTGGCCAATCTCGGCCTCCTCTTCTTCCTCTTTCTTGTCGGCCTCGAGCTCGATATCTCCGCCATCCGCCGCACGGGCAAGAAGGCGCTGGCCATCGCGCTCGCCGGCATCTCTCTCCCGTTCGCGCTCGGAATTGGCACTTCCTTCGCCTTCCGCGCCACCATCGTCAAGGACGCCCGCAGGCACCCTTCCTCGTCTTCATGGGCGTCGCGCTTCCATCACCGCCTTCCCCGTGCTCGCCCGCATCCTCGCCGAGCTCAAGCTCCTCACCACTGACCTCGGCCGAATGGCCATGTCTGCCGCCGCCGTCAACGACGTCGCAGCCTGGATCCTGCTGGCGCTCGCCGTTGCCCTCTCCGGAGATGGCTCGCCCATCATCTCGCTCTGGGTGCTCCTCACTGCCACGGCCTTTGTCCTGGCAATTATCTTTCTCCTCCGGCCGTTGCTGGCGTGGATGGCCCACCGGTCTCCCGAGGGTGAGCCTGTCAAGGAGGTGTACATCTGCGCCACCCTCGCCATCGTACTCGCCGCTGGCTTCGTCACCGACGTGATCGGCATCCACGCGCTCTTCGGCGCCTTCATGGTCGGCATCGTCGTGCCAAAGGACGGGCCCTTCGCTGGCGTGCTCATAGAGAAGGTGGAGACCTCATCTCGGGCCTCTTCCTCCCGCTCTATTTCGTTTCCAGTGGGCTCAAGACCAACGTGGCCACCATCAAGGGAGCCAAGTCGTGGGGCCTGCTGGTGCTCGTCATCGCAAACGCCTGCATCGGCAAGATCGGCGGCACGGTGCTCACATCTCTGGTTGTGAAGATCCCTATGAGGGAGGCGGTCACGCTGGGGTTCCTGATGAACACCAAGGGCCTCGTGGAGCTCATCGTCCTCAACATCGGTAGGGACCGCAAGGTTCTCAACGACGAGTCCTTCGCCATCATGGTGCTCATGGCGCTCTTCACCACTTTCATCACCACGCCCATCGTCATGGCCATCTACAAGCCGGCGCGGCCGTCGGTGCCGTACAAGCGCCGGACGTGGAGTGCTCGCCGTCCGACGCAGATAGCGAGCTCCGCGTGCTCGCCTGCTTCCACAGCAACCGCAATGTCCCGACGCTGCTGAACTTGGTGGAGTCGTCGAGGGGCACCGGAAGCGCCGCCTCGCCATGTACGCCATGCACCTGGTGGAGCTGTCGGAGCGGTCGTCGGCCATCTCCATGGTGCACCGCACGCGCCGCAACGCTATGCCCTTCTTCAACAGCGGGGACAAGGATGGGCAGATGGTGGTGGCCTTCGAGGCGTTCCAGCAGCTGAGCACCGTGAGGGTGAAGCCCATGACGGCCATCTCCGACCTCGAGACCATCCACCGGGACGTGATCGACAGCGCTGCCGAGAAGCGCTCGGCCATCGTCATCATGCCGTACCACAAGATGCTCCAGCATGACGGCACGTTCCACTCGCTGGGTTCCCAATACCACGCCATGAACAAGCGCGTCCTACGGGGCGCTCCATGCTCTGTCGGCATCCTTGTTGACCGCGGCCTCGGCGGCCACTCCCAGGTCGCCGCCAAGAACGTGGCCTTCTCTGTCTCCATGCTCTTCTTCGGCGGGGCCGACGACCGCGAGGCGCTGGCTTACGCCACCCGCATGTCCGAGCACCCTGGCGTCGCCGTGACGCTGACACGGTTCAGGCCTAGCCGCCCGCTGCATGACGGAGAGTCCGACGATGCGGCGGTGGAGGCGTTCAAGGCCAAGGTTGGTGCCGTGAACGACGGGTCGGTTTTGTTCGACGACGTAGAGGCGTCCGGCAAGGAGGAGGTGCTGGAGGCGATCAACTCGCTGTCCAAGTGCAACATGTTCGTGGTGGGGCGGATGCCGCCGACGGAGCCGATGGTGCAACACGCCGAGGAGCTGGGCCCCGTGGGGAGCTACCTGGCGTCGCCGGAGTTCAAGACGTCCGCGTCGGTGCTGGTCATCAAGAGGTACGACCCGGCGACGAACCCGGCCAGCAAGAGGTTCGACCCCAAGGCGAGGCCGCCCGTGGCGACCGACGTGGAGGACGACGACGACGCCGAGATGGGCGGCGCTGGCGGCAGCGCCTCCGTGGTGCCGGTGCAGTCGACGCCCACGCGCGACGCCGCCTGAGTGAGCTCATTCGGCTCGTTCCGGCTTGTATCTGTGGTAATTTCGTTGCATGCTCTCTTAAGTATGTGTGATATGCGGCGCTTAACAACATGAATGATGTAAGTGTATATAGTTGTGTTGTAGCAGTACTGCATGCAGCCTTCGATCGATAGGATACATGCTGCTCTACGCTTCGAGCTCGGCTGTATTGTTGTACGTACCCCAGTTTCCTTCTATTTTCTGCAAAACTGAAGGACCACGTCTCTCGTTTATCCAGCCATGGTGGTGAAACCTCTAAAATTTTATGATCACTCGCTAATAACGAGACACGAAATATCTCGGAATCTTATCACTTAACATAAACCCACAATAGATCATTTATAGTAGGGCAGAAGGAAAATCACAGAGAAGGACGTCGTTAGATCAACTAATGACGTCGCCAGATTAAAAAAAATTACGCCATCTGTCAGCCTACAAAATTTGAAACATCACATCACCGAAGCGCCTCCAAGAAGCACACAATGTTGAGGCGTAGTCGCCGCCCATTCCGAAGGGGAATTGGGTTTTCACGCGGTGAACCTCCATGACGCCTCCTGCATGAAATGTGATGCACGCGGGTGTCGCCCTACCAGGGCTTGCGAGTGATTTCTCCCTGATCCCCTTTTGTTTTGGGCGGTTACTTTAGTATTATTAGGAAACTTCTGAAAATAATACATATGAGCGACTGAATATATGTCTTTGTACTTTAATGCCATTATTGAGCATTGAGAGTTAAATAACTTGATCTTTCGGAGAGATACTATTTTGAAAAATTAGACATGATTTTTGTTAGTCCTGTTTGGGAACAACAGTTCCCCCTTATTACTATCGGGAGTTTGGTTAGAGGAGTTTCTAACCATGTTGCTCTATTAACGCAAACTCATGGTTATGCACTTGTTCCTTTTAAGCCTTACTAGTGAGTAGTGATGAATTGGCTAGTGTGTTTTCTGGCATATGAGTTTGGAGCATGATAATGCCCCTGAAAATGAATTTTTTTTGGCTTTTTTTTTAAACGAGGCAAGAACATAGTTCTTACTAAGGATGACTTCGCTAAGAAAGGCTGAAAATACATAAATTCTCTGTGAATTATTTGGTAGTTCAGAAAAGATTAATCATCACTTTTTAATGTATTTTAGCTGCTTGTGCATTAGGTATGAATGTACAGATGGTCTTGTTTGCAATATTTGTAAAACAAGGAATGGTCGTTTTCGAATGAAGATGCCTAGTGATCCAAATAATGTCATCTTAGTGTCTAAAAAATAGTGTCATATTTTCTCTCGGTCGGACTTTGGATGACTGCTGCAGAAAAGATGGGCTCGAGGAGCACTACGCTTGGCAACTTGGGCCAGCCCACGAAACGTGACCTAAACCCTTTTCGATTACCCCAATTCCCAAAAAAAAAAAAAAAAAACTGAAGTCTTCAGGACACCGATCGGAGTTGGTACAATCCAGCCATCATGCCGCCGCCACGGCCACCGCGTCGCCGCCGCCGGCGATTCTCCTCTGACGCTGCCGCCGCTGATACGGCAAGCGGCAGCAGAGGGTGGCTCGCCGTCCGCCGCAGGCCGTCCAAGCGGGGATCCGAGCACGGCGACCAGGCGCTGCCCCTGTGCGACGAGACCCTCCTCCTCGTCTTCTCCGGCCTCTCCGACGCCAGGGACCTCGTCCACTGCGCCGCCACCTGCCGCCGCTGGCGCCGCCTCGTCTCCTCCGACGCCGCCTTCATCTGCCGCCGCGCACCCCCGCGCTGCGACCGCTTCGTCCGCCGCCTCGCGCTCGGCGCCTTCCTGCGCGGCAGCAGCCACGGCGGCGGGTTCGTGCCCTTCGCGCCCGCCCCGTCTCGCTCCCCGCGCTCGTCGACGGCGGGACCTCGCGCGTCGTCGCCTCCCGCAACGGCCGCGTCGTGCTGGACCTCCGCCGCGCCAGGAGCGCGTGCGTGCTTCGCCTCTGCGTGTGCGACCCCATGACCGGCGCCGCCGACTTCCTCCCGCCCATCAGCGGCAAGGACTCGCCCGGGCCGTACGCGTGCGCCATTCTCACCGCCGACGACGGGCTCCATCTCTACGACGGCACGTCCACCAGGAGCACGTCCGCGTCCTCGTACCGCGTGCTACTCCTCTTCAACCACCGCACCCACTCGGCGCTCCGGCGCTACTCCACCGAGGAGGACGGCTGGGGCCCGGAGGTGCAGGTCATCGGCGCCCGGATCGCCAGGGGGCGGCAGCTGGGCGCCAAGGCGGCGCATGCGACGCTCGTGCGGGGCGGCGCGGTCTGCTGGCACGGGCTCGGCATCTCGCTCGACCTCGCCACGCTCCACACGTCCGCCCGCCCTACTCCGTCCAGGCCTCCAAGTCCCCAAGCGGAGCCAGCGCCGTCGTCAGTAAGGTGGTGGACCGTCTGCCTGGGGTGATGCCGGACAGGAGGCTGTGCGTGCTCGAGTCGAGGTCCGACAACACGGTGTGCGCCTGTGATCGTCCATGCGGACATGGTGCGCAACGGCGGGACATCCGGGAAGAAGGAGCTGCAGTGGATGCTTAGGGCGGCGCCCATGGGCCTGCGCAGCGTCAGGCTGCGTTGGTTCTGCGAGAGGAGCGGCGTGGTGCTCTTCACGGCCAGGAAAGCAAGTGGGCATGGTGGACTGGTCGGGCGGCGTGGGCGACAACGGAGACGACGTCGACGTCTGCGGGTACGAGATGGACCGGGTGGCCATGCTCGCCGAGCTCGACCGCTCCAGTGAGCTCCATCTTGCTCCACCATCATCGGCTGGCCGCTCTGGTTCATCCTTCGTTTCCTCGACTAGATAGCTGACCCAATTCCCATAGTTGATTTGTTAGGATATTAAATGTATACTAATGGTGCAGATTGAAGATGTATCTGTATATAGGGTTGAAGATGTATCTACAAATGCAGTACAGAAATTAATCTGTTCTTTGGAACGGAATTCATATAGCTTTCTCATTTTTCTGTAAACCCTTATAACTCTTTTTGAGATCTGCGAATGAATGAGGCAGAGATAAACAACTAACAAGTAGCTAGAATGATGGTTATCCCAGCTTCAACACTGTGTTTACAGAAGCATATTTGTGTGCCTTCACTATTGAAACAGCCAATCATTTGTTCTTCTCTTGTAGCATTGTCATAGTATGGGGCATCCTGGGAGCTTGTTTAGCCGTAAGAAATATTTGGCAAATTTTGGTCCGATTCTACAAACTCTTGCCTAGAGAGAGTAATTTCTATACTTAACTCCTGTCGGCTATTGTTTGTTCTATCTGGATTCTGGACAATCAATTATTGATTGTGTATACTGTGGCCTCTCATGGGATACTGGGCAGGTTTGTACACTGAAGCTGAAGCTGAGAAAATTTGAGGCGGCACTGCGCTGAGAAGCTGATGAAGAAAGCGTCTGAGTTGATTCGTAATCGTCGAGAAGAAGCTACAGGAAGGGGGCTTGCGATGCTGATGACTGAAGGTCCGTGAGCTGACCGACGCATGCAGCTTTGAGATTGAGTTCTATGCTACCTGGGAGGGTTTGGTTTCGTGGGGGCGCGCAAAGGCCGTTGTTTTGTATTCCATGAACTTGTTAATGGCTTTGAGCGTTTGGATAGTAGATGATGCTGAAGGCATCTAAAGCAGCGGGTTTCCACTTATTGTGCCGATCGATACTTTGTATTTTCGTTATGCATAATGGAAGGGGAGAAAGACCCCATTGGATAAAATATTTGCCTTCAGATGCACAATATAATACCGCATAAATTATCACAAAGTTAATTAATATCAAACGTCCATCCGTGGACAAGTATTTTCCTTTTCAACTATTTAGCATTTTTCATTAATTTTCTCCACTTGTTTCCATCCTCTATCTCTCCTCTCTTCCTATCTAAAAAGTAAGGAATTTCCCTTCGTCCAGCCTCCTATTTTCTCCCCATATTTTCTTTTTTTAAAATCAATTTCGGCCTCTCAGTTTTCTTCACATCCGCTGCCGCGTACTCCCTCCGTTCCAAATTAATTGACTTGCTATCCACCAAATGTGAATGTATCTAGACATGTTACAAGTATAGATACATCCACATGTGGTGGATAGCAAGTCAATTAAATTGGAATGGAGGGAGTACATCTCCAACCTCAGCCTCTTCATGCGCACAAACGGGACGGCCGCCGCCGCCATCTCTAGCCTCGGCCTCCTCACGCGCACAAACGGGACGGCCGGAAGCCGGAGCTGCTACCCCAGCCTCTATCAAGGTTTCGGTTACCGGCCGGAATTCCGCGGTATCCGGCCGGTAACCAGATTTCTCGGACCCCTCGGAATTTGCATATCTCGGATGAAAAATCTCGGATTAGTCAAATTTAAAATAAATTTGTGCTCGAAAAATTTAAATTTAAAAAAAAATCGATGTTTTAAGTTTAAATCCTAAATTCTTGCCGAAATATTGGGCCGGTTACCGGCCGGTATTTTCCGGTAACCCCCCCTCCGGAATTTTTTTTGAACCGGTATCCGAAACCTTGGCCTCTATCCGGCAGATGGTCTCCGCCTCGGGCCGCCGCTACCTCACGGCCGACTACGCCGCATCTCCGCCTCGGTCCGCCACCACAGAATCATCGGCTGCTCATCTCCGCCTCGGTCCGCCGCTACCTCACGGCCGCCGCAGGCGGATCCATGGTCTCCCTCGAGCTTGGTCGCTTCCGCGAATCTATTTGTGGCCTTCCTCATGTCCAGTCGTTGGTGCGCTCGTCTGTGGCCTCCGACGAGTCCGATGCCCAGCCAAGCTTTCTGCCGACGCAGCAGCCTGACGATGCCTGGCGGACCGCCGGGAGCAGCGCAGAGTCCAATCGCGCCAGCGCTGAGCGGCGTCACGCCATGGCCCGGAGGAGCAGCTGGTGACCACGGGCAGAGCAGGGTCTCGCCGTCAGCAACCTAACCACCTCCGTCTACTCCTCTGGTACACTACTCCTTTCACAATCTCTCCATCTCTCTCCTTGATAGGTTGTGGCATTCCCAACAAGGTAGTTGCCTGCGTCAGGCTCTGAAGTTTTGATGGCCTTTTGTACAGGTCATGTTTGGTCAAACTTGGTCTGAATCTGAATTTTGTGATGCAATTCTCATATTTCGTAGGTCTTTTGAACAGGTCATGATTCATACAGTAAAACTTGGTTTGAATCTGAATGTTGTGATGCAATTTCTCATATTTTGCTGTCTTGGTTCATCGGAGAAATTTAACGAGAGCTGCACACGCTCAAGAAGTTTCAGGTGCACACATCAACGTTCTGTCTTAATTTCTTAATTACTTTTGTGTTTAGAGATGTTACCGCATGATTATGGTGTGCTTCACTTCTTTTCCCTCCTTGCTCTTAATTACGTAGTTCATCAACACGAGTTTGAGTGAATTTGTTTCTCGTGCTGAGATGCGAGAGTACCGTATCTGCTTGTCTATCCAGCCCTCTCTACTATTAATCCTACGAACTCCGGTTGGTGTTTTCTAAATGCACCATGTGCATTTTAAATACACGAACATATTAATATGGAAGTGGAGGGGTCAACATAATGAGGAACAAATACATTGCTACACTGCCCAATTGATAAAGTAAGACCGTTGCTTGATTCTTGCAGCTGCAGATGGCTATATCTGTAAGTTTTAACACTTCACTGAGACATGTAATTTCTTCCCGACTTTTCATTGCACACATAAATAAATGAAAATTTTGTATGGACCTACTGGAAGATTATATTTTAGTGTGAAGTTACTGACAATGTGGGTCTTTTTTTGCTATTTTATAGCTCTAATGGCATGCTGCTACTGGATTTCTTTTTCTAAGTTACTATTTTACTACTTACTTTATTACCTATGGGTACTTACTGAATAAGAAGTACAAAAACCTGCCCTGCCGTCATGTTGATATTTCCATTTGAAATGGAGTAAGGCGTGGTGCCCCTTGACGACATAGACACGGTACTGCTCAACTCTGCATTTCTTGTACCCTGATTTTTCTGATTGAAAAAAGGTTGTTCTATAGTGGCTTCAAGCTCTGTTCATTGTTTCCATGCTCATTTTCCGTTTGTACAATGGATGCCTAAATGTTGCTTAACTCCGCACTTAACTAGCACATTGTAGTGTTTGTTTAATTACACCCTATTATCAGTTGCAAGCTTATCTAAAGTTTATTCACAAACTGTTCAAGTGCATTAGATAACAGAAATCGTATGGCTTCAGGTTGACTTTGTTTAAAGAACTTACTAACTGAGAACTGAATATTCACAATTTTACATGGTTTACTAACTGGGCAAGAACGTGTGTCCACAAGATGGTTGAATTCGTATTTGTTACCATGCTTTAGTACGCACTCCTGTATCTTCAAATTAAGGGTTACAAGCTTCTCCCTTTTTCTGTACTGCAAAATATTTAAAATGTTTCACAAAATGAACACGTGAGACTGTGAACCGACACCATAAAATTGAGTCAGGTTGTGAGAAATAATGACAAGACTGATGCAACAATGCGAGTACAGTACCATCCTGAACCAGACTGATGCAAAATTTCAAAATTAATTTGACTTGCAATATATTGAAATCAAGGAGTTGAATCCCCACCCCCTCTCCAACTATGATGTCATCTAGCTATATGATCTTCTAAGATTTATTTTATGTTTTTACAGGTTCAGACATGAACAAGATCCTAATGTCAACCGTTATCTCTAAAATGTTCCTCTCTGAACAGATGAAACCTTCCCTTGGAGAGGATGGTGCAGGTGAACCCCTTGTGGAGATGTTTAAATCAGGGAACCTTGAAGCGCCTTGCGTAATCTCTCTAGCTCTCTACAAAACGCAGAACTTATAAATTCTGGCATAACAGGATCGGGCCTTCAACTTCTTTGCTCAGTCACATAAGAAGCTACAAAGCCTAGCAGTTGGACATGGTGTAGACCATTGCCTCATCAAGTTACTTTCAGAAGGATCACCAAAGGTGAAGTCTCTCTCAGCAACATCCCTGGCCCAACTGTCAAGAATTCAGTAGCATTATGCAAGAAAAAATCACCGACTGTGTTTCCCCATCAACTGAATCTTATTGTCTGGTTCACAACTGCCAGTGCACCGTCAGAGATACAGGACCACTTCGACTTGAGGATGTGGGTTTGCCTCGGAGTCGTTCGACATGATGCCGGCAACGAAGGAGATCATATAGTCAGCGAACAAGGGGGCGACAGCACAATCTGGGGCAATGTGGACTCAGTTTAGGTGGTCATTGGGGATTTGGTCAGGTCCAACATATTCCTTGTCCTTGATAATGCTTGGTTAGAGGACAGTGCAGAGTTTTAGACGCTCGTTGCGCCGCCGTTGATGTATGGGCATCCTGGAAGTGTCATCTTGGTGACGGGTCCCCCTTGCAAGGTTACGGATGCTGCTGAAGCGGAGCACACCTCAACCAAGGCCTCATGTTGTTTCGATTTCTCTGAAAGGCCATATCTTCAGCAAGGAGACTCGGGTTGGCATGTCGATTACAGAAGGCTTCATCTCGCCTCAAGATCTTTAATTTGAATTTGGTGGTGGTAAAACTATGTGGTGCAGCCGACAGGGGAGAACAGGGACCAGGACGCCCATTGTGGCTAAAATCTTATGTTTGTATCATGTGGTGTGGAAGAAAGTAACAGTTTAGTGTTTAGTGTTTTAGTGATGATAATTCCTTTGCTTAGTATCAGACTGTTGATATATTGAAGAAAACTCACGTTTTAGATTGTTGATATTGTTCACTTCTGTTCATGTCCTACATATTTACTATGAGGAATTATTTTAATTTTGCAGGTATAATTATATATTTATTTACATTATACCTTTTACTCGCTCATCAAACGGTTTTCCATCAAGCTCTGAGATTAGATGATTTTGGAGCAAAATTTTGGTTGTTTCGACATTTTTCAGCCGGTGATTTAATTATTATTTTCCCGTTGCAACGCACGGGCATTTTGCTAGTTAAACCTATAATAATGAATCGTAGTCCACATATAACAAATCAAAAATACAACTCTCTCACACAACCGAACATGGTACTCCTTCCGATTCAAAATGATTGATACAGATTTATCCAAATATGGATGTATAGAGTATATTTTATAGTGTGTATATATATATATATATATATTTGTATTTAAACATGTCAACCATTTCCGATCAGAGGAAGTAGTACATTTAGCCTTTTACTGAGGCCGCGATCAAACCAGAATAACTCACTCGTACGAAAGATAATTTTCTATTCAGGAAGTTTCCTCAAAGCCGAAGTACCAATTTGAGGTTTTGGGCCGTTGCCATGTCGTTGGCCTCCTTCTTGGTGAGCCGCTCCGAGAAGTCGTGCGCGACGGTGTCGTAGGCGGAGCATCTTGGCGGCGGAGATGGAGCGTAGCAACACGCACTATAACTCGCCGTGGTCGGCGTACTCCGCCGACATCGTTGACCTGGCCATGTGGACTATGTGACCAGTGCGGACGGGGTCGTGTCAAGGTGAAGGGTGGAACAGGCTACCAAGAGCACGTGGCAGGAGGGCTCGGGGGAGGAGATGGTGATGATGGAGCGCGGGGGTTGGGTGGTTGTGCATGGTGGCGCCGACGCCGACGAAGTAGACGTTAGACTGCACAGGAGCCTAACGTGTAGACGAAGTAGACGAAAATGTCTGCAGCTCGCGGTAAATATCGTCCGAACGTGTTTTTTTCTTTTCAAAATTAGTCGGTCGTTTGGGCGCTCTCTAAGGGGAATTAGCAGAGCTAATAGCCCAATTCTAAAATACTGCTGGGCCGTGCTTCTTTTTTCTGAAAATCGGCGCGTGGGCCGATGGCCACTATTAGCCAGCCCTTTTATAGGAACGGATCGTAAAAGGTGATCCCCAATCGACCAATAAAAAAAAACCCCAAATCGATCAACCGAGCGATCCCCAATCCCGACCGACCGAAACCCTAGTACCGCCGGCGATGGCCAGCCTCCACGCCGGACGCAGCACCGGCCGTCTCCGTGTCTACATTCCGGCGCCGTATGGCGAAGGCTCCCCGTGTAAGAAGGAGATGGAGCAGGACAGGTGCCAGCTCCTCCTCAAGATCCAGCACCACCACAAGGAAGCCCTCAGGCGGCTCACCGCCTCCGACGTGGTACGCCGCTTCTTCCACTCGGGGGTCTGCGTCGGCCTGCTCGATCCGGTCTCCAACATCATCGTCAGCGCCGTCCTTGCCGTCACGGCGGACAGGGCCCCGCCGCCGGTCGATCTCGGGGACACGGAGCGCCGCTCCCTCGACGGCCTCGTCACCTTCCTCACCTGCTTCTTCCCCTACCTCGCCGACTGGGAGGCCGTCAGGTACCTCCTCCTCGCCGACGCCGACCCCCTCGTGGCCGCGCTCATCGTCCTGGAGGACCGCGGAACCAGGTGCTTCCGCCCAGACTCCGCCGCCACGCGCGGCGCCCTCAAGCTCGCCCTCAGGTGCGCCATGGTGGCCGCCAAGCAGCCGCATCTCACCGACGCGTGTCTGTCGCTGGGCTCATCCCTCGACAAGGCCGTCTCCCTGCTCTCGGCGGTGCAGCCCAATTACCACCGCAACATCTTCAGCAACCTCCGCACGTTGTTCAAGGATCTCCCGTGTCCTCCTCCCACTGGCACTGGCACTGGCACTGGCACTGGCAGCAGCCTCATTGGGCCGTGGGAACTCGCTGACAGTCGCCGCACGCAAACCAACAAGGTGCCTTACCACTACCAGCACTCATGGTCTCTGAGGCGAGTGCTCCTCGACACTATCCATGGATTCTACCTGAAAGCTCTGGCGAGGATGCCCCGGGGCGAGCTCCGGTCTCGCTACCAGCGCAGCATGCTCAAGGCTGGCCATTGCTACGGTCCTTTTGACCCTGTCTCCAACATCATCGTCAACACCATATGGTACGAAGCCTGCTTCCCACCACTGACTCAACGACGACGCGGCTTCGACTTTGTCGGCACCTGGAGTTTGATGAGGATCGAGGCCCAATCCTTCTATGGACTCCTCTCCTTCATCTGCACCTGCTACCAAGATATCAGCATGCACGAGGCCATGCGGATCCTGCTCGATAAAGATCTCAACTTGGCCGCCGCGACCAAGA
Organism: Poa pratensis; assembly: GCA_947311845.1. Lineage (NCBI taxonomy): Eukaryota > Viridiplantae > Streptophyta > Magnoliopsida > Poales > Poaceae > Poa > Poa pratensis. Next base: position 3,135,039 of record CAMZMU010000085.1, on the reverse strand, counting down.
GTGTCCAGGAAGAACAAGAAGCTTCGGGGCTGCTGCCAGTGCGGCATGGTACCCCTACCCCAGTCCTGACGGCCAAGTAGGATTCCTCAGCTCGTGCAAGAAGCCTCAAGTCTTGTCGCTGCTGTCAGATCATGGAGGCCAACAGCAGCTCTCGTCTCAAGCTGTCCAGCAGCTTGCCACACTATTATCGTCTGGCATGGTAACCCAGCAGCAGCAGCCAGTTGTCGTTTCCGAGCAAAAGTTCAGTGATACCATGACAGAGGGAAGTCAACAGCGCAAGGCTTATAAGAGAATCTCCAGAAAGGTCAAGGATGCATTAAGGAGATATGAGAAGCTGAATTCGGTGAGTTCGTTTATCCATCATGTGCCTCTACATTTGTTTGCTTTTATCCAAATTTCATCAACCAAAACCTGCATAATCAAAACAACTGGTGGAACTTGCTGCCTACCTCCCTCGGTTCATTATCTAACCCTCAGATACCTCTACACTTTTTAGTACAAATTCCATCAGTACAAAAAGGCTATATATTTGATTAAAACAGCTGGTGGAGTTATTTATATATATTCCTTTTGATTACCAAGCTTAATTGTGGCCACCTCGGTACCATGTAAACAAAGACTCTGGACAACGCTAAGATATTTGTTTCGGTGCATGATTTAAGTGAACACTTGGACCAAGGGGTTAGGTTGGAGGATAAGCATTGTTGGTGGAAGATGTATAAGAATGTGGAAATACTTAGTGCTATCGGGGTGAAGTTGTTTTGGATTTGTTATGAAAGTGAAGTTGTTCCGGATTTGTTATGAGAGTGAAGTGCTTTTAAAAAGGGAGCATTGTTTTTCCCTTAATAATATGCCACACTTGCTGATTTGCTCTTTTATGCTATCTTATAGGAACATAACTGTTATAAGCTTCATGTGGTCTGTGGTGCGAATGAATCTGTATCTGGTCCTGACAACAGCATGAAGCGATATGATCCTATGATGATGATGATGATGATGATGATGATGATGATGATGATGATAGTGATGATGATGGTGACTACTACCATCACATGCATGCCAACTTTCTGGTGACTCAAAATGTTGGCTCTGAATGTTCAGCCCCAGTACTCTTCTTTGCTGAGCTTAGCAAAGACGGGGATGATGACGAGCAGCTTTTATGTTGCCCTGTTGATATTCCACCACCAGGGGCTGGTATATATATATACTCCTGTTCCTTTGTTTAAGATTCATTTTTTTATCAGATATTTATGGATCTTTATTAGGTTTTTTTATGCTCGCATATCACACAAGGCTATCTATTATATGGCATATAGGTGGTCACAGACTCACAACTCCTTGGAAACTAGACGATTTACTTGCCAATTATAATCTCTGTTTGTCATTGGTGAATTAATTAACTAGATTCCCTAATCCATGTCATTGCAAACAGTCTGAATAAAAAAGATAATTTAAGCACAGTCAACTCATGCGAATCTAACTTTGCAAAATAGGCAAGATTGGCTGGACAGCATGTCAAAAAGATTTTTTTTGGCTGTACAGCTTTGTTCTAAGGCCTAGATAGAAGGGATGTTTTTACATATTCTGCAGATTAAATGCTGAAGTTGTAGCTTTTCTTTTTTTGGAGAATTTAAGTGCATATAATTGCTACTTGCAGAACCAGTCCGGTGCCTTTTCTGTGAGCATGAAGGGATCAGGATTGTGCACCCAGCTAATTATCCAGAGGGATTCCACGGCCGCGCGCTGGAGTTTGAGAAGATGGTCTGTGGAGAAGAATTTTATGACAATGGCTACCATCCGGAGGTCTACAGCAACTATGGTATACTTCGTCACAGCGAAATTGTTGCAGACTGTATGGAATATGGACTCGAGGAGGAGTCCATGTACCTTGATAGCAACGACTTCGTCCTCACGGAGGATGATGGTGACGAGTCGGACGATGTTGAGGACGACTAGTATATCAAGTGATCTACTAGTGGAGCTTAATTTGTTTTAACCCACTGGGTGTAGTATTCGCTTCATTCATGATGGTAGCTTGAGACGAGTAGTAGCAGCAGCTAGTCTGTTTAAGTGTATAATGGATGTGCCTTTCTAATTATGCTACAGACTGTGTGTCAGTCATGATGTGCATCTTTCATGTATAGTTACTTCATCCGGTTCAAGATTTGTCCTAAGCCAAACTTCTCTAAATTTGACTAAAGTTATACAGGAAAATGTGTCAACATCCCCAACGCCAAGTCTATATAGTACAAAATTTATGATATGATTAACGAATAAAACTAAACGGATGTTGATGAAAAAACTAGAATATCAAAGAAACAAAATAGCCGAGGGAGTAGTCAACAAATAGAAAACGGCCCCAAATCTTGCTCGTGGTCGCACACAAACATGCATTAGCATGCTTAGGTGCATGCAGGGTTCAAACACTTAACACATCCAGAGATACATTAGCATGCTTAGGTGCATGCAGGGTTCAAACACTTAAACACATGGAGAGAAACACACACACACACTAGCACGGAAACATAGCACCCTTACTATTACAAACTAAGCAGAAGGGGCTTAGCGGCTATAGGTAGATGATAGATAAGCTGACCAGAAGCTACGTACCACTCCTTATGACAAGCAAGTCATCTACTCTGCAAAAGCAAATCCAAACATGAATTAAAATCATCTACGAGAATATATTTATATGAAGCAATGACTTGAGAGGTACTAGCTAGATTAACAAGGAAGTAGACGAGCATATACACGTACTCTTGGTTGCCTTCTCCTTCTCCTTCTTCTTCTTCTTCTTGTCCTGAACATCATCATCGTCTGAGTTATCGTCGGAATCCGTTTCCTCTTTCTCAAGAGGTCTCTCCTTGGGGACGTCTACCCCGAAATTGCCGACGTCCTCAACGACCTCGCCCTCCACCACATCTCTGGTGATGTTCAGTGTTACGATCCCTGCAGGGTAACAAACACACCAACCTCACGTTAATTTGAAGAAAACTCGTATGTACAAGCAGTCCAATTAAATGCGGCTAAACATACACTTGTCGTTCCAAGAAGTAGGTTGGACATTTTTAAGCCGTTCCTCTTCCTCTGCGAGTACAAGATTGAGACATACATGCAGATTAGGAAGGAAGCAAGCAAGCAATTAAGCTAGTAGATTCATACAGTAGTATATGTCAAAGCAAACACAAAATGTAAATGCACTACTCACCCTTGGTCATCCCACTACTCTGCTCCTTGCTCTTCTGCTCATTCCCACCGGACGATGAACCACCAACACTGGCCATCCTTTCCCTTGTGTCAACAGCTTCACTCTCAAAGACTAGCTAGCTAATTGATTCCTTCACGCACACCGATCGAGAGCACGGTGCAAAGGCTTCCCCACTCCATTTCATATATACTACCGTAGCCAGTCGGCACTTCACATGAGTGAGATATGGTGCAGCCAATGCGGCTGATCCGCATACATCATACAATCTTCACATAATGAAAAGCTTTGCTCCTCACATTCACGTTTGTTGGGTCAACCAGTCAGTTGTTGCCGAGTAGTTTTCACGTGGACGGATGTCATCGCTGATTTTTTGCAGGCATGGGGCTCACTTCAACCTTTTATTTTAAACATTCGGAAAATGTATTTTGGAATTGACAAAAGTTTCTGAAAAATATCCGAGATTATCTGTATACCACGTAAAAGACGAAGTTATAGATCTGAGTGTTTAAATAGTACGTACACCTTCAAGTTTTATCTTTTTTGTGCAGCCCATGATACTTCAGATTGGGAAATTGCACGTTTAAAGTAATCTAAAGATATAAACGGTGAGACCTATTGAGCGCACCCTCCGCACCGTCCGATCCTGTCCGGCTAATCCAGTCGGCATGAACAGGGACTAGCAAAGTCGCTTTGCGTACCAACCTTCGTGCACCCACTCTCGCTGACGCCCTCCCACGACGCCATCTGGATCCACTGGGCCCACCCGTCGGCCTCACGCTGCGCGTTTAATCGGTGTGGCGGGGTGGCCAGATTCCCTCTGTGTGCCTCCCATTGGCTGATTTTGTTCATTTACCGAAATAGGTTTTCCGCCCATCTCTCCCGTGTTTGTGCGGGTGCTGCGTATTTTCTACAGTATGTCGGGGCACGCTCGGTATTTCGCACAGACGTCGGGTAAGTTGCACTGTTTGGCCGCCAGAGGAACGTTGGTGCCACTTTCGTTGTGACCTATCTGGCGTCGCGCCATTGGTACGTTTAGTCGGAACCGAACTATTTGGTTGCCACGTCCACTGTGCACTGTGCTGGGGGAGGGGGTATATAGTTTGCGTTTTGAATCGGATGGGTACCAAGAAGGGATCTATTCATGACCTCAAAGTCATGAATCACAAGACCATTGTAATCTTTAGGGCGGCACACTGCATTCCATTGAAATTGGGACTAATGCTCACATTTGTCCCGAACCCAAACAAGGCAGGACTAAAGCTCTGAACGGAAGGACAATTTTCTACTAGTGCCAAAAAACCACGACATGTTTTTGGAGTATTTATATAACCTGGAACATGTGAAAACAGTATGGCAATAAAAGAATGGAAATAACCATATAGGACACCATTGATTTTCGGCAGAATTTTTTCTAAGAAACCATTATTTTTGGAAACCATTTACCACTAGCCACGGATATGGTCCAATTCATGTAGGGAAAATGACTAATTATGGATATTATACAATTACAACAGCAACATTTGTTTTCTCCTTTGGATATGCTTCAATTCATGCATGGAAAGCTCTAAGAATTTTGTTTGCTTCTACAATATGTAATTTATCCAAGAGAATTTTTGCAACTCAATCAGTCTGAAAAATGAAGAAAATCATGTGGAAGAGATGGAAATATGAAAGACTTTGTGGAGGAGGCATGGACCATGGATGGTGTCAGGAGAGAGAGAGAGAGAGAGAGAGAGAGAGAGAGAGAGAGAGAGTTTGAGAGAGAAGAGAGGGCCCTGCATCGTGCAGAATGCAGACGTACATGTACTGCCTAGTGAGGAAGAAAATGCCCAATGTACATGTTGTTTTTTTGCAAAAGAGCATCATCATGATGGCACAACGTGCTCGATGGCCCGGATAAGCCCGGGACGTCCACAACTATGTGGAAAAACCTCAGGGGGGCATTGGTATCCTATCCTCCCGTAAGATGAACGTTGCGCTCATGCTACGATGGGTATGGCGGATACTTAGAGAGGAGGGAGGTCTATGGCTGCAGCTAATCAAAGCGAAATATTTGTAGGGCCGCCCCTTCTTTTCCTGTGACCGCCAGGATGGATCCCAATTTTGGCGACCATCCAATCCATCAAGCATGAGATTAGGAAGGGTATCCGATTCTCCATTGGTAATTGAGAGGACACCCTCTTTTGGCTGGACCCGGGGCTCGATGAGAGCCTGCTATAGCATAGCTTCCCTTGGCTATTTGCTATATGCGCGGACCCGATGCAGCTGGTGGCCTCGGCGATACCCAATGGGACTTGGAACATCTCGTTCCGACGTACATTCAGTATTGCTGAGGCTACAGCCTGGACGGAGCTACGGAGTTTGCTGCCTGAGTCGCTGCCAGGCGGTCGTGACCTCGTGTCATGGCACCTGGCGCCGTCTGGGACGTTCTCTGTAAAGTCGGCATATCGGAGTCTCTTTAGTACCCCAGTTAGAGCTTGGACCTCTACACTCTGGAAGGCCCCCATACCGTTAAAAATCAAAATCTTCGTGTGGTAGCTTCTTAGGGACCGCCTCCCCTCAGGGGTGGAGGTTCGCAAGCGACAGGGGCCGGGTGATGGGCTCTGCCCCATGTGTGGGATCCTCGAGACGGGAACCCACATCCTTTTCACCTGCCTCGCTGCCAGATTTCTATGGAACTTCGTCCACGAGGCGCTGGGGCCTGCTTGGCAGGCCTCAGACCTTGGCGAGTTCCTAGAAATACAGGCGAACCGTACCGGTGAGAGGCGTCGCCTCTTCTGGTTGGTGTTTGCCGCGTTGATGTGGACCCTATGGACAATTCGCAATAAAATGGTGATCGAGCGGATCTTTCTCCGACGTGCTTCTGACTCAATGTTTAAATTTCTGGCTTTCTTGCAGCAGTGGCACCCGTTGTCTAGACAGCGGGACAGGGGGCAGCTGGATGACATGCTCGCTAGGCTTGTGGAGACCGCTCGGCGCATCCCATCTCCTTCGTCCAGTTAGCGTCGGAGGGGCTTAGTTTTTTGTTCGCTCTCTTCATCTTTCTATCTTGATGTACTCTCACCCCCCCCCCCCCCCCCCCCCCCCCCCCACCCCCCACCATTTCTTGCTTATTTCTTGTAGGCTTACTTGTGCTGCGCCCCCAGCAAGCGGCCTTACCGCTCTCATGGTTGTAACTGTGTATGTACTTGCTTGGCATGTTGCTATAAAGCGGGGCGAAAGCCTGTTTCAAGGAGACTGCCGGCGCCACGGGAGCTTGATCCAGCCACCAGCGTCACCGAGCAGGAGAACCAGAGACCAGGTTAGCATCCTCCAATTCGTACCATGCTACATCTATTAACTTGACCATTCTGTTTAGATCGAGTTAGTTCTCCCCGTCTGTGTTGAGACCATGCTTTTTGATCCTTCAGTAGCACATCCGTACGCTGAAGCAGCAATGTATTCCTCAAGCAGCCATGTTTCCATTTTTGCAGATCCGCACCAAGTGCTTTCGTCCTTTTATGCTTTTCAGCTACCTAAAGTAGAGCTGTTTGATTTAGATGTATTTCCCTTGTCATACCCTATGCACGCGAGTACATGTCTTTTATTGTTAGCCCTGGCCTCTGAAAATAGTTCAGAAATAATCATCATGATTCACCCTGTATCATTGCCGCTGATGTCACTTTAGTGTAAGTCCATTTTTTTCCTAGATCAGCAAACTTGAAACTAGATCGTCAATATTGCAATTTATGTGCATTTACATCTTTTTTTTAGAAGTAATGTCTGGAGTTAGTACACTTTGGAAGTCATTTATTGTTTTGCTGTTAAACTTCACTGGTAGGTACTCGCAAAAACAAAAACAAAAACTTCACTGGTAGGTGCTTTCAGTTAAGAGAAATTCAAAGAATAGTACATCTACGCTTAGCTCAATATTATTGCCTCTTAGTGGTAGCAATCCACAGATGTACTACGCACAGTTCACACTTCACACGTACCTTTTCAGTCTGGTTATGCTAGCAGAATGCACAAAATTAGGATATGTCGTTTAATTGTATCTCAAACACTCAATTTTGGTTTTACCAGTAACATGATGGGAAGTAAGAAGAATGTCCTTATTCGATCCACGACGGCGACAATGAGAATATGGCGCCTATGCCCAATGTCAACCTCCCCCAAGTTGAACCTGAACCAGAAGTTCCTGAATATGTGGACATGGCCCCTTGCCAAATATTAACCCCATCAACGTTGATCCTGAACCACCAGCGCCGGAACCTCAAGCAGCAGAGCCGGCACTGCTTATAAAGAGAGGTTTGAAAACAAGCATACACTCTTCAATATCCTTCTGCAACATTTTTTGACTCGCACCCGAAACATGCCAAACACAGAACCATCATGTTACTGGTGTCATGAACTTTGATCAGCACTACATATTTGCCAATTGTATGGAGCTGACTTATGACCACTGCGAGTTCCTGTCTGACTATGTGGAAGACTTTCCGGGAGAACCCACCAAGCACTACGTTTACAAGATGACCAACTCCTCTTTCATTACTAACAAATGCAAAATGGTGAGTCGATTTATAGTATGTCTGGTACTTTTTTCCAAATTTATTTTGCAACCACCCTTTTTTCGTTTTCATTTTTGCGATCAGTAAATGCCCGTGTAGTCCTGAGCCGTTTAGCTAATATAATAGTGATGTTTCCAGATTGAAACCATTTTACTAGGGCAGCACACATTTTCATTGTTTCTTATGTTCTAAAGATACAAATTTTGAGTTGCATGTGCCCAAGAGGTGTCTTATAGTATCCGTTGCCGTCCCAAAAAAGAAACATTTTTTGCGTATGATACCAGGTACTAAGAGATCATATTTTGAGCGTTGCAGCAATGTCAGGACTAGACTGCCATAGGAATTAATAATCAGGAACAACTAATTGGTGATATGTCTCAAAAATGTCTATAATTTTTGGTTGTTCATGTGCCAAATGTTTTATAATGTTTTTATATCATTTTGACAAATTTTGTGGAACTAACCTTTTAACGAGATGCCCAGTGCCGATTCATGTTTTCTGCTGTCGTTTTGTTTCAGAAAAGCTAGTCGGGGAATATTCTCGAAATTGACTATAAATGTACGAGGATTATTTTTGTGAAGAAACAAAGACTGTGCCCTAGCACCTGCCGGAGGACCCCATGATCTGGAGGTAGAAGATGAGAACAAAAAGAAGACCATGATGCCCAATCCGTCCTACAACGCCTGGATCACCAAAACTCAACAGGTCATTAGTTTGCTCGTGAACTCCCTCTCCGATGATGTGCTCGCGTCTTCGGGCTTAAGCATGTTGCGCAGCTGTTGCAATCTCACAAGGATCTCTACTCCACGCAGTTCAAGGCCAAGTCTCCACCCTTTGGGGTGCCCTCGCTAACACAAAGAATGAAGACAAGACATGTAGGAAATATGCCCGAGAGGCAATGATGACCCACAAGTATAGGGGATCGCAACAGTCTTCGAGGGAAGTAAAACCCAATTTATTGATTCGACACAAGGGGAGCCAAAGAATACTTGAGAGCCTTAACAGCGGAGTTGTCAATTCAGCTGCACCTGTGAATAGTCTTGCTCGACACAGATTATCAGTAGCAACAGTTTTATAGCAGTAGTAGCGGTGAAATAATAGCAGCAGTAAACAGAGACAGCAGTAGTGATTGCAGTAAACAGTAGGATTAAAACACTGTAGGCATAGGGATGGATGAACGGGCGCTGCATGGATAAGATAGCTCATATAATAATCAAGACATAGGCATTGCAGATAATAATGATAAAGCATCCAAGTACTAAGTAACGTAGGCATGTGTTCCGTATATAGTCGTACGTGCTCGCAATGAGAAACTTGTACAACATCTTCTGTCCTACCAGCCGGTGGCAGCCGGGCCTCAAGGGAATCTACTGGTAATTAAGGTACTCCTTTTAATAGAGTACCGGAGCAAAGCATTAACACGCAGTGAACACATGTGATCCTCACATCGCAGCCATTCCCCTCGGCTGTCCCAATTATTGTCACTTTGGGACCGCGGGTTCCGGACAACAATATGTGTATACAACTTGCAGGTATGATCAATAAACAGTGCATATCATTATGAAACAATAACATGTTCAGATCTGAAATCATGGCACTCGGGCCCTAGTGACAAGCATTAAGCTCAACAAGTTGCAACAACATCAATAAGTACTAACAACGGATACTGGGCACCATGCCCTAATGATCTTATAGCTTATTACATGAACAATATCATCCAATCCCTACCATCCCCCTCAGCCTACAGCAGGGAATTACTCACACATGGATGGGGGAAACATGGATGGTCGATGGAGAAGCGTCGGTGATGATGATGGCGATGATCTCCTCCAATTCCCCGTCCCGGCGGAGTGCCAGAACGGAGTTTCTGGTCCCCGAAATAGGTTTCGCGATGGTGGCGGCGTACGGTGATGTTTCTGGATGAAGTGGACGACCCCCCGACGTTTTTAGGTCAGAAGGGTTAAGTAGTCGAAAGGGGGACTCGGGGAGGTGCCCGAGGCACCCTCCTCATAGGCTGGCGCGGCAGGCCCCTGGGCCGCGCCACCATGTGGTTTGGGCCACTCGTGGCCCATCTCCGCCTCCCCTTCTGGCTCCGTGAGTCTTCTGGTAAAATAGGAGGTTTGCGATCTTTTCTGGTGTTTTTCCCGAAAGTTGACTTTCTGCACAAAAACAAGACACCAGGGCAATTCTGCTGAAAACAGCGTTAGTCCGCATTAGTTGTATTCAAAACACACAAGTTAGAGGTAAAACAATAGCAAAAGTGTTCGGGAAAGTAGATACGTTTTGGACGTATCAACTCCCCCCAAGCTTAGCTTATTGCTTGTCCTCAAGCAATTCAGTTAACAACTGAGTGCGATAAAAGACTTTCATGAACACATTTGCTTCATATGATGCATATATTCTCACTATATGTACAAATGCTTAAGCAATTCAAGATGAGGCAAATGCAAATAATGTCACTCAATAGGCATGTAAACTATGAAAAGATACCAACATACTAATAGCAACAAACATGAAACATATTAATTCACAAGATTGTAATGCTCATAATAGGATATGACAAGATGGTATCTCGCTTGCCCGTTTTTGTACAGCAAAACATAAATGCCCAGGCACCTCTGAAGTTCATGGGAAGACTAGAATCAAAGATATCAAAGATAAAAGCATCAAAGTTATATCATAGTTAACCACATTCTGGGACAAGCATATTACACTAAGAATGACAACTATGCTCTCGAGAAAGTGCTCAAAGAAAGGGTGGTGACTCAACATGAAAGTAAAAAAGATTGGCCCTTCGCAGAGGGAAGCAGAGATTATCATGTGCTAGAGCTTTTCATTTTTAAAACAGAAGCAAAATTGTTTTGGGAAGTGTTTGTTGTTGTCAACGAATGGTAGTGGGTACTCTAACCCCCTTGTCAACCAGACTTTCAAGAGCGGCTCCCATGAAGGACGTTATTTCTACCAGCAAGGTAGATCATCCCTCTTCTCTTTTGTTTACACATGTATTTTAGTTTCATTATGGGTGACACTCCCCCCAACCTTTGCTTGCACAAGCCATGGCTAACCGAATCCTCGGGTGCCTTCCAACATTCACATACCATGGAGGAGTGTCTATTGCAAAATTAAGTTGCTTACTGATAAATCAGGGCAAAACATGTGAAGAGAATTATTAATGAAAGTTGTAATTAATTGGGGCTGGGCACCCCGTTGCCAGCTCTTTTTGCAAAATTATTGGATAAGCGGATGTATATGCCACTAGTCCATTGGTGAAAGTCTGTCAGAAGTAAATGACAAGATTGAAAGATAAAACACCACATACTTCCTCATGAGCTATAAAACATTGACACAAATTGAGAAGTACTTTGAAGGTTTTAAAGGTAGCACATGAAAATTTACTTGAATGGTTCAAAATGCCATGCATAGGTATTTATGGTGGACACTTTGGAATAACTTGGTTTTCATGGTTTTGGAAGCACGAGCAGCATTCCCGCTCAGTACAAGTGAAGGCTAGCAATAGACTGGGAAGCGACAATCAAGAGAGCAATAACCGTCATAATCATGCTTGCGACAAAATGAAATTAATTGAGACATAAAAGTGATACAAGAACTCTGAGTCAAAATAAATCATCAAGGCTTAATTGACTTTTGTTTTTCAGTCATACGCATGCGTGAGCATGTGCCAAGTCAATTCAAATGAATTCTTCAGAGGAGGATACCACAATGTCATACCCTCTATGAATAGAACAATGCAAGCAAACATCAACATAACATGCTACCACTATTAATAAATTGGGACCGATCATGAGAGAACAAGAACTACTAAGCATCCACTAAATGACATATACCTCACATGAACCAACTAAGCATGCTCTACAAAAATGAAAACAAATGGAGTTCATACCAGCCTCTCACCCCAACTCAAGTTGTTGTAGATCATCCTTATTGCTTTTTCACTTGTGTTGCTTCGAATGATAAGAATGAAAACCAAGCTCCATCGGAGTCACGGATGGCTGTCCAACTCTGAAAACACTCCCCCCAAGCTTAGGCTTTTGGCCTAAGTGGAGATCAACCCCATGGTGCCCAGGAAGTGCCACTGTCGTGATATGATGAAGAAGGGTACTCATCCTGGTACGAGCCTGACGACGCACCAGGATAAGTGACGGTGTAGCGATCACCAGGCGCTCTTCCTCCTCCTGATGCTGCTGGTGAAAGCCTCGCACTCTAAGCTGCTCCTCCAACGCCTCCTTGGAGTACGACCACGGTCTCCTGTGTAAAGGGAACAGATCGGCCTGGGGCAAAGGCACTTCATATTCATCCCCGTTAAAATAAAACTTTGTAAACAATGTTTCCTAAATGAGAATTAGGTGTGACAAACTGATGGCCTTTCATAGCAGAAATATCAAGTCTGAAAGGGGTTAGCTTCTCATCATTAGGACTAACGGAAAGACCTAGATATGCGATAACTCGTGAAGCAACAATTCCTCCATAAATAGGTCCACTAGCAGCCAAACGGCGAGCAATAAGGGCACCAAGGTTGTAAGCAGTGTTACCATTAAGTGCAGCAGCAAGAAAAGCAAGATGATAATTAGAAATGTTACTGGTGTTTTCCCTACCAAGAATGCTAGTAGCAAGATAATAAACGAAATATCTAATGGCAGGGAATTGGATGTTCCTTATCTTGCCGCGCTGAGCGGTGCGGTCATCGTCGTTGGTCACTCCTCGGTAAAGTTCCACAAAGTCTTTGGTGTTCCCTGCAATCTTCTTTGCTGTACCTAAAGGAGCAATATCTATGGCAGCACAAAAGTCTCCCAAGCCCATTGTAACAGGCCTGTCATAAATCTTAAATTGGACAGTAGGCGCATAAGATGAATTCACAAATTTAAAACTCTCAACAAAAGTTTTGGTGAGCCAATAATGTTGGTCCCTCATCCTGCATATAAGTGGTTAGGCCAACTCTGGATAAGGAACATGAAGTCATCAAGCAACCCTGCATTACGCAAAAACTCCATGCATGGAAAGGATGAAGCATTTGGGATTTGGTCATCCCCTCCATCTCCAATGTTCGGTGCAATGACATCCTCATCATAGGAACGCCTAACTCGAGTAGATGCCCTCAAAGGCCTCCTTGCTCTCTGAGAATCCCTTTCAAACACCTCCCAAAGGTGTGGTTATGCATTTTCCTTTTCTGAAATTTTTAACAAACATTATAAAAATTGATTTTGAGACATACAAATGAGGGGAACTACTATATGAACTTGCTAGAGGACTAAACATGCATCAAAACTGATTATATCAACATAAACAAGCATGCATACTCACTTAACAAGTCACCTACAGCAGCAAAATACTCAAGGTATACTTACTAAACAAAATTCTACTTGGAAAGGAGGAGTCACATACCGGAGAGCAAATGGTCCAAATTTCAGCAACAAAGATGGGCTGAGCAAGGAGATCGAAAAATCTCGAGCAAGAGCAGCAAGAACACGGGTTTGAGCAATGGTGGTGTGTTTGTCGGGAGAGAGAAAGAAATGAGAGGAAGATGGGTGAGTGGAGGGCCAGGTGGGGCCCACACCATGCCACGGCGCGGCCCACACCCCTGCCGCGCGGTGGGGTGGTGTGGTGGCATGGTGGGTCCCCCTGGTCAGCTCCAGGCACTCCCACATTCCACTTTAAAAACTAATATTTATGGTATAATTTTCAGAAATTTTTGAAAACTTTCATTTTGCACATTTTCTGGATATTTAAATAATAAACTTAGAGCAGAAATAGAATTTTATAAAGACCAGTTTCAACTAAAACTTTGCAAGTTCAGTAACACAACAGTAGGTAAAACAAAGTTGAAGAAAGAAATGTTGTTTAGCTCTTTTATGTATGCAAATACATTTGATAGCAAGGTTGATCAAGTCTTGGCACCAAATAAATTTACATGACACAAATGATTTAAACATCATGAACACTCATGTTACCTTGTATTGTATTGATATGGATCCAATCATAATGTTTTGATATCCTTCTTGATGATCATATATAGGGCAATCAATACTTCCCACTTTGATAGTTTTAAAATTGGAGATAGTATTGACTCCATAAATCTTGTCAACTTTCTTGGGGAAATAAACAGTATGTTCTTTATCATTAACATTGAAAGTTACTTTTCCTTTATTGCAATCAATAACAGCACCTGCAGTATTTAGAAAAGGTCTTCCAAGAATAATAGACATATTATCATCTTCAGGCATTTCAAGAACAACAAAATCAGTCAAAATTAAACAATTGTTAGCTACTTGAACAGGGACATCCTCACAAATGCCAACAGGAACAGCAGTAGATTTATCAGCCATTTGCAAAGATATATCAGTAGGTATCAATTTATCAAGATAGAGTCTCTTATAAAGAGAAAAAGGCATAACACTAACTCCTGCTCCCAAATCACATAAAGCAGTTCTAACATAATTATTCTTGATGGAGCAAGGGATGGTTGGTATACCTGGATCTCCAAGCTTCTTAGGAACCTTGCCATTGAAAGAATAATTAGCAAGCATAGTAGAAATTTCCTCATTAGGAATTTTCCTTTGTTAGAAACAATATCTTTCATATACTTTGAGTAAGGAGGCAATTTAATAGCATCAGTCAAAGGAATTTGCAAAACAAGGGTTTCATCCATTCACAAATTTATTATAATGTTCTTCTTCCTTTGATTTTAGTTTCTTAGTTGGAAAAGGCATTTGCTTTTGAACCCAAGGTTCCCTTTCATTACCATGTTTCTTAGCAATGAAATCTTCCTTAGTGTACTTTGTGTTTTTAGTATGCTTTTCAGGTTCCTTTTCACTAACTTCTTTATCAAGAGCATCATTTTTATCCTTATCACTATCAAGTTCATTACCACTTTCAGTTTCAGCATCAGAGATAGATATACTATTAGGATCATTAACAGTTTCAGAGGATTCTACAACATTTTTATGTTTCTTCTTCTTCTTTTTCTTAGAAGGAGAAACTGGATTTTCAGCTAGTTGAGAATCTTGTTCAATTCTTTTAGGATGTCCCTCAGGATATAAAGGATCCTGAGTATGAGCTCCACTTCTAGTGCTAACATAGACAGGTTTTAATTTTTCCTTAGAAGCATTGGCTAACATGTCTTGTTGCACTTTAGTGAGTTGATCAATTTGAGTTTGAACCATATGGAAATGTTTAATAAGCATCTTAACATCATTGGAGGTTCTCTCCACAATATCATGCAACTTACTAATAGCTAGAGAATTTTCATGCAAATGATTCTCTACTCTCATATTAAAATTATCTTGCTTAATAACATAATTATCAAATTCATCTAAGCATTGATCAGGTGGTTTAGAGTAGGGAATATCTCCTTCATCGAACCTGTGGAGAGAGTGAACCTCAATTATGGATGGATGAGGAATTGGCTTACACAAATCTTCAATAGGTGGAAGGTTCTTCACATCTTCAGATTTAATACCCTTCTCAATGAGAGTCTTCTTGGCTCCCTCATTGTTTCATCATTCAATTCAATCATACCTCCCCTCTTCTTTGATATTGGTGTCGGTGTAGGTGTGGGGGTCGGCGCAGGTAAGTCCAATCATCATAATTCTGGCTGATTTTAGCCAATAATTCTTCAGCTTCTTCAGGGGTTCTTTTCCTGAAAACACAACTAGCACAACTATCCAGATATGCTCTAGATTCAATAGTTAGTCCACTGTAAAATATATCAAGTAGATCATGCTTTTCCAAATCATGTCCAGGCCGAGCTCTGATAAGAGAGCAAAACCTTGTCCATGCCTCTGGAAGTTTCTCTTCATCTTCCTGGTCAAAGTTATAAATTCTTTGCAAAGCATCATGTTTAGCACTAGCAGGGAAATATTTCTGAAAGAAAACATCAAGCAAACCAGTAGGACTAGTAATAGAACCAGGAGACAAGTTGTTATACCAAGCTTTAGCATCATCTTTTAATGAGAAAGGAAAAATCTTAGCAACAAAGTAGCTACGCTTCTTAATATCATCAGAAAATAAGCCACTCAAAGTAGAGAGCTCATTCATGTGCTCTACAGCACTTTCACTCTTAGTGCCACAAAAAGGAGTTTTCTCAACAATAGATATATGAGATAAATCAAGAGAAAAATCATAATCCTTATCTTTAATGTTTATAGGAGAAGTGGCAAACTTAGGATCAGGTGACAACTTGTATTTAACAGCATGTTGTGCAAGAAAATTTCTCATATTACTTGCACCAGTAGTAGCATTACATTTATCAATAAAATCATCATCAAGTTCCACATAAGTTTCATCAGGATCATCATCACAAGTATAATCCCTTAACTCAGGTGAATAAACAGGAGTAGTAGGACTTCCATTAGGTGTTCTAGTATTTTCAAGTTGTTTAGACTTAGCAATAGCAGCATCTAAAAGTGGACCTAATGAAATATTCTCATCAATCACAGTAGAAGCATCATCAACATTATCAGAGGCAATTTCAGATTCAGCAGTAGTACCAACACGTGAAGATTGTGGTGGTGTAACAAGTTGACTCAATACAGATGGTGAGTCAAGAGCAGCAGAGGTACTAAGTGTCGTACCTTTTCTTGTAGTGGAGGGCAATACATGGACCCTCTCATCACGAGCTTTACCCATGATGAATAAATTTCAGCGAGCAGTATAGATCACAAGTGAACTCCCAAATAAAGCTATGCTCCCCGGCAACGGCGCCAGAAAATAGTCTTGATGACCCACAAGTATAGGGGATCGCAACAGTCTTCGAGGGAAGTAAAACCCAATTTATTGATTCGACACAAGGGGAGCCAAAGAATACTTGAGAGCCTTAACAGCGGAGTTGTCAATTCAGCTGCACCTGTGAATAGTCTTGCTCGACACAGATTATCAGTAGCAACAGTTTTATAGCAGTAGTAGCGGTGAAATAATAGCAGCAGTAAACAGAGACAGCAGTAGTGATTGCAGTAAACAGTAGGATTAAAACACTGTAGGCATAGGGATGGATGAACGGGCGCTGCATGGATAAGATAGCTCATATAATAATCAAGACATAGGCATTGCAGATAATAATGATAAAGCATCCAAGTACTAAGTAAACGTAGGCATGTGTTCCGTATATAGTCGTACGTGCTCGCAATGAGAAACTTGTACAACATCTTCTGTCCTACCAGCCGGTGGCAGCCGGGCCTCAAGGGAATCTACTGGTAATTAAGGTACTCCTTTTAATAGAGTACCGGAGCAAAGCATTAACACGCAGTGAACACATGTGATCCTCACATCGCAGCCATTCCCCTCGGCTGTCCCAATTATTGTCACTTTGGGACCGCGGGTTCCGGACAACAATATGTGTATACAACTTGCAGGTATGATCAATAAACAGTGCATATCATTATGAAACAATAACATGTTCAGATCTGAAATCATGGCACTCGGGCCCTAGTGACAAGCATTAAGCTCAACAAGTTGCAACAACATCAATAAGTACTAACAACGGATACTGGGCACCATGCCCTAATGATCTTATAGCTTATTACATGAACAATCTCATCCAATCCCTACCATCCCCCTCAGCCTACAGCAGGGAATTACTCACACATGGATGGGGGAAACATGGATGGTCGATGGAGAAGCGTCGGTGATGATGATGGCGATGATCTCCTCCAATTCCCCGTCCCGGCGGAGTGCCAGAACGGAGTTTCTGGTCCCCGAAATAGGTTTCGCGATGGTGGCGGCGTACGGTGATGTTTCTGGATGAAGTGGACGACCCCCCGACGTTTTTAGGTCAGAAGGGTTAAGTAGTCGAAAGGGGGACTCGGGGAGGTGCCCGAGGCACCCTCCTCATAGGCTGGCGCGGCAGGCCCTTGGGCCGCGCCACCATGTGGTTTGGGCCACTCGTGGCCCATCTCCGCCTCCCCTTCTGGCTCCGTGAGTCTTCTGGTAAAATAGGAGGTTTGCGATCTTTTCTGGTGTTTTTCCCGAAAGTTGACTTTCTGCACAAAAACAAGACACCAGGGCAATTCTGCTGAAAACAGCGTTAGTCCGCATTAGTTGTATTCAAAACACACAAGTTAGAGGTAAAACAATAGCAAAAGTGTTCGGGAAAGTAGATACGTTTTGGACGTATCAGGCAATCATAGAGATGATGATATTTCGATGTATCCATGATTTATAATAATGTGCCCTGAATAATACCTTTGTATTGCTTGACAAGTACGTGACTTGTTTGTGAAACTCATTACTTGTATGGTTATTCTTAAGATGTCCTCACAGTCGGAGTTCATGTGAGGACACACTTGAATATTAGACTAGCACATGTATTAGTAGATGACTGTGTTTCACAAGTCATAGACATGGAGATGTCAAACTAATAATGTGGACTTATGTTATGAACATAGAGTTGGACTGATCCACCTTGAGACAATGAAGCAAACGTTCATAGCACACACACACACTCTCTCTCTCTACACGATGTGTTCTTTTTGTCCCTAGACTTGAGATTGTCGCATGTACGCCAAGATGTGAATCGACCTACTTTGGCGCTATCAAACGCTACGCCGTGAAATGGTAGCTAGAAAATTAGCTTACAGGTTTGTCATGAAACATGCTGCGGGGCTTGGTCAGTCAAGATGGAACTTGCCCCTCTCTTTTTGAGAGAGATATTTCTATGGGCCCCTCGAGTGATCAGATCGAGAAATGCATGGCCGTGCTACATAAGGTTAATGGTTAACCTTGTATGGGATTTTGAATCACAGAATCAAGAAAGAGTGGTCAGCTAGGAGCTTGACCGAATATCGTGAGGCAAAATGAATGGCAGAAACATTGTGATGGTTCGTCTGATAAGATCTTTATGCGTGTTTGGGAGTTGGCACATTTTGCTAGAAGCCGCTACCAACTATTGCTAAAATTGTCCTCGATAACAATGCTTTTACTGATTTCATCCATTCTTTTTGTTGATTAAGGATCAGGACACGAAGAAAGTTATGTTAAGAGGTCCATGTCATGGCGGCTTATATCCCCTTGTTCCTGTCTCCATGGATCCCACAAGCACGCCTTCCTCACCATCAAGTCGTCTTCATCTACATGGCATTGTCGTTTAGAGCACTCGTCATCTCTTATTGTTCAACAAGTTCTTAGGAAGAATAAACTCACGTATTCGCCTCAAATAAATCCTTTCATATGTGATTCATGTCAACAAGCTAAGAGCCATCAGTTACCCTATCCTGTATCTACTAGTGTTTCGACGTGTCATGGGTCCAGGACACCCTCGTTTGCTGCATCCAAGTCAATCCATGATTTCTGCACGACATGGGTGTCCCCCACGTCCACCTCGTGGTGCGCTTCCGTCCAAGCTTCTAGGCGTCGCCTCCGTCTTCGCCAACACCATAAGCCTCCTTCGTCATCGACCATCGTAGTCGTCTCCGTCTGCAAGCTTTTTGCTGGTCCATCTATTATGTAGTCTCCAATATGTGAACGAAAGTTTTATGTTCATGCACCCTATGTTCAATGTCTCCTGTGTTTATTGGTTCTTTTTAATTACTTTTTTTTTGTCGACCTTGCATCTGTTCGGATGGTTTGAGATTAACAAGACAAATTATTATCTCCCGTACTATGTTGGGCATGTAATAAGTTTTTCGCAACCTAAAACTACCATACTAATTTACCCTGTTTACCGTGGTAGAATTTAAAATCGATTACCCCATTTTTTTTTGCGAAACACAGTACAACGCAGACGCTCACATACACGCGCATACACTCACCCCTATGAACGCACACACGCACACCCTACCCCTATAAGCACCTCCGAGAGACTGAGCCGGCGGTTGGGTCTTGAGATTGATGAAGTCACCACGGGCGCCTTGCTATCGATGGGAACGTCGTCTCGCACTAAAGAATATTCCGCCTAAATGAGAAACATCAGCGTTAAACCTGGTGTTTGAAATCTGGTGGGATGGGGATACAGCCACCCTCTTAACCATCTTACCACAGGCAAGTTCTCCGATTACCCCATGTTCAAACCGTAGTTGGGGGCATCGGCCCAATTTAATACCAACAGCCCAAGACCGACATGGTCCAGTGACACACTCTAGCCCATTTAATGCGTTGGTCAAAGACACTCCTAGGCCATTCATATAAAATCAGAAAAATAAATTTGGGTGAACATCTTTCCTCCAGATGCAATTACAGTTTTTAGTTTAAAAAACACCTAGCAAGAAAAATTACCATCTATAGCACATACATTAGCCCTTGCAAAATTATTCCTCCATTTGATTCATCTGCATGCTCCATGGTAGGCCTCCATCTTGTCGCAACCTGACATTGCAATAATGCGTGTTGCACTGGATGACCGCGGACTATCTCACCTGCCCCCGTACAACTGGAAACTGAAAGAAAAGCAGCATCCACGTTCAGCATAACAAGGGGTACAGGCGGTGGTGTCCAATGTCGAGCAGACGGCAGGGACACACATCTGGTAGAAGATACAGATTTAAAGGCATGCTGCATGATCAGATTGACATTTTTTTTTGGGAACTAGCGGCATCAATCATCATCAATTAGGACCCAACACTCCCCCGTGCGGCGGCGCCGCGCCGCACCGGAGAGCCCTCGCCGGCCGCCCCAGCACCCTCTCCCCTCGCAAGATCCCCTCTCGCCGCCGCCGCCCTAGGCGTCGCACGGCAAAAGCCCGCGTGGCGTGGCGGCGGCGTGCGGCGTTCCTCGGCCGGCGGTCGGTCGGAGCAGCGGCGCTTCTCTCCGAGCGAATCAAGGGCGTGCCGTGGGCCGGTGGCGGCCAAGGACGGCGTGAAGACGGCGGCGATCGGCGGAAGGAGGTGGTGGCGGCGCCCGATCTGAACCCAGATGGGCTTTGGCGGGCCGAGCTGTCTGTGATACGTCTCTAACGTATCTATAATTTCTTATGTTCCATGCTTATATTATACCAATTTCTACATGTTTTATTCACACTTCATAGCATTTTTATGCATTTTCTGGGACTAACTTATTAACAAGATGCCACAGTGCCAGTTCATGTTTTCTGCTGTTTTTTGTTTCAGAAAAGCTGTTCTGGAAATATCCTCGGAATTGGACGAAACAAAAAAGCCACGCTCCTATTTTTCCGACACGTACACACGAAGTCCGAAGGAGAGACGAAGGGGGCACCGAGGCTCCCTCCCCATGCCACGGCGCGGGTGGGCCCCCTGGCACGCCGCCACGTGGGGAGGAGCCCTCGGGCCTCCACCGACATCGCCCCTTCGCCTATTTATTCCCCCCGACGCGAAAACCCTAAACACCCGAGCCATATTTCCAGAAAACATCCGCTGCCGCCGCCGCCATCAACCCTAACTCGGGAGGGTTCTGAAGCTCTTCCCGGCACCCTGCCGGAGAGGGGAATCATCACCGGAGGGCTCTACATCGCCATGCATGCCTCCGGAGTGATGTGTGAGTAGTTCATCTTTGGACTATGGGTCCATAGCAGTAGCTAGATGGTTGTCTTCTCCTCTTGTGCCATCATGTTTAGATCTTGTGATCTGCCTATCATGATCAACATCATCTTATTGTAATGCTACATGTTGTGTTTGCTGGGATCCGATGAATATTGAATACTATGTCAAGTTGATTATTGACCTATCATATATATATGTTGTTTATGATCTTGCATGCTCTCCGTTATTAGTGTAGGCTTTGGCCAAGTTTATGCTTGTAACTCCAAGAGGGGGTATTTATGCAAGATAGTGGGTTCATGCATCCATTTAATCTGGGACAGTGACCGAAAGTTCTAAGTTTGTGGATGCGCTGTTGCTACTAGGGGTAAAACAGCAATGCTTTGTCTAAGAATATTAGTGTTGTTTACATTATGCACCATACTTAATGCAATTGTCTGTTGCTTGCAACTTAATACTGGAGGGTGTGCGGATGCTATCCTGAAGGTGGACTATTTAGGCACAGATGCATGCTGGATAGCGGTCTGTGTACCATGTTGTAATGCCCAAGTAAATCTCATAATGATCATCATGACTTGTATATGCATTGTTATGCACCTCTCTATTTTGTCAATTGCCCAGCTATAATTTGTTTACCCAACATGTTAGTATTTTATCATGGAGAGACACCACTAGTGAACTGTGGACCCCGGTCCATTCTTTTACATCTGAAATACAACCAACTGCAATCATTGTTCTCTTTCATTCTCTGCAAGCAAACATCATTTTCCACACTATACGTCTAATCCTTTGTTTTCAGCAAGCCGGTGAGGTTGACACCCTCACTGTTTCGTTGGGGCAAAATAGTTTGGTTGTGTTGTGTGCAGGTTCCAAGTCAACAAGTCAAAACTCCCTGCATCAGCACTTTTTCAGGCGCCTTGCTTGGAGGGGTGGAAGCACTTCCCCCATCAACACCACTTTTTCTTATGCCGTTGACACCTTCAGAAGATCTCTGACTTCCTACTGGTTCGATAACCTTGGTTTCATACTGAGGGAAAACTTGCTGCTGCACTCATCATACCTTCCTCTTGGGGTTCCCAACGGACGTGTGACTTTACACGCATCAAGCACTTTTTCTGGCGCCGTTGCCGGGGAAGTCAACTTTTCTGCAAAGGGAGTCTCTCACTTCCAATCTCTTTACTTTGTTTTTGTCTCGCTTATTTTATTTTTACTTTGTCTTGTTTGCTTCTTTATATCAAAAACACAAAAAAATTAGTTACTTGTTTTTATTTTGTTATTTCGGTTTTGTCTTTAATTTTGCTAAAATGAGTACTCCTGAGAACACAAAGTTGTGTGACTTCACTAGCACAAATAATAATGATTTCATTTGCACTCCTAATTCTCCACCTGCTTCTAAAGCAGACTTTTATGAAATTAAACCTGCTCTATTAAATCTTGTTATGAAAGAGCAATTTTCTGGTGTTAGTACTGATGATGATGCTGCTCACCTTAATAATTTTGTTGAACTTTGTGAGATGCAAAAGTATAAGGATATAGATGGGGATATTATAAAACTGAAATTATTTCCTTTCTCTTTGAGAGGAAGAGCTAAAGAATGGTTGTTATCTTTGCCTAGAAATAGTATTGATTCATGGACTAAATGCAAAGATGTTTTCATTGGAAAATATTATCCTCCTGCTAAGATTATATCTTTAAGAAGTAGCATCATGAACTTCAAACAATTTGATAATGAGCATGTTGCCCAAGCATGGGAGAGAATGAAATCATTGGTAAAGAATTGTCCCACCCATGGACTGACTGCTTGGATGATCATCCAAACCTTTTATGCAGGGCTGAATTTTTCTTCAAGGACCCTTCTGGATTCGGCTGCTGGAGGTACATTTATGTCAATCACTTTGGGTGCAGCAACAAAGCTTCTTGATGATATGATGATTAACTACTCTGAATGGCACACTGAAAGGACTCTCCAAGGTAAGAAGGTAAATTCTGTTGAAGAAACCTCTTCCTTGAGTGAAAAGATTGATGTCATTATGTCTATGCTTGTGAGTGGTAAATCTCATGTTGATCCTAATAATGTTCCTTTAGTTTCATTGGTTGCCCAAGAAGAGCATGTTGATGTGAATTTAATTAAAAACAACAATTTCAACAACAATGCTTATAGGAATAATTTTGGTAACAACAACTATAAGTCACCTTCTAATAATGGTAGTGGTTATGGTAATTCTTATAACAATAGTAGGAGTGTACCCTATGATCTTGAAGTCATGCTCAAAGAATTTATCAATACACAAACTGCTTTTAACAAATCTGTTGAGGAAAAGTTTGGTAAAATTGATGTGCTTGCTTCCAAGGTTGATAGTCTTGCTCTTGATGTTGATCTTTTGAAACTGAAAGTTATGCCTAATGAGGTTAAAGAGAGTAAGCCTTTTGCTACAGCAAATGCTATCCAAGTTAAAATTGACAACAATATTAGGATGTTGGCTGAATTGCATGCTAGGTGGGAAAGAGAAGATGAAATTGAAAGAAAGAATAGTATAGCTAGAGTTTGTACTATTACCACCACTAGTAATGCTGAAGCATCACATGTTAGTAAACCTCCTACTATCAATGGTAAAATTATTGGTGTTAGCAATGTTTCCACGTCCATTACAAAGCGTGTAAAATTGCCTAAAACCACTGAAACTGTTTCTGATAAAAGTGCTGAAATTTTTCGAAACATGGGAGACAATGGTCCCATTACTTTTGATCATAATGATTTTGATGGTTGTAGTATTTCTGAAGTTATTATGTTCTTGCAAAAGCTAGCTAGAAGTCCTAATGCTAGTGCTATAAACATGACTTTTACAAAACATATTACAAATGCTCTCATGCAAGTTAGGGAAGAGAAGTTAAAACATGAAGCTTTTATCCCTAGGAAGTTAGAAGATGGTTGGGAGCCCATCATTAAAATGAAAGTGAATGATTTTGATTGTAATGCTTTATGTGATCTTGGTGCAAGTATTTCTGTTATGCCAAATAAACTTTATGATATGCTTGACTTGCCACCTTTGGAACACTGTTACTTCGATGTTCATCTTGCTGATAACTCTATGAAGAAACCTTTGGGGAGAATTGACAATGTTCACATCATGGTTAACAATAACCTTGTCCCCATTGATTTTGTTGTTTTGGATATTGAATGCAATGCATCTTGTCCTATTGTTTTGGGAATTCTTCGAACTGTTGGTGATGTTATTGATATGAAAGAGGGGAATATTAAGTATCAATTCCCTCTCAAGAAAGAGAATGAAGATACCTTTGATTCTATTATTAGAACAAATTATGATGTTGATGCTTCTTCTCTTGGAAACACTTGATTTTCACTTTCTGCGCCTAGCTGAAAGGCGTTAAAGAAAAGCGCTTATGGGAGACAACCCACATTTTTATTTTCTGTCATTTTATTTTATTTGAGTCAAGGTGTTGCTTACTTCTGTAACAATTTCTTTGTATCTTTCTTTTATTGCATTGTTGTGCCAAGTAAAGTCTCTAGTAGAAAGTTGATGCTAGATTTGGATTTCTGCACAGGGACAGATTTTTGCTGTCCACGGTTTTGAGCTTTATTCACTGCAGAAAAATTGAAATATTCTGAAAAACTTCGTGCGTGATCCTCAGATATGTACGAAACTTTCATTATTTTAGAGTTTCTCAAGCTGAGCAAGTTAAGTGCCTCGAACAAATTCGTCTTCACGGACTGTTCTGTTTTGACAGATTCTGCCTTTTATTTTGCATTGCCTCTTTTACTATGTTTGATTGGATTTCTTTGCTCCATAAAACATCAGTGGCTGTAGTTAATGTCCAGAAGCATTGGTAATGATTGTGTCACAGTAGAACATGTGAATTTTTGATTATGCACTAACACTCTAATGAGAATTACTTTGAGTTTGGTGTGGCGGAAGTTTTCAAGGAGCAAGCGAGAAGGATGATATGATGTGATCAAGAAGAGTGAAAAGCCTAAGCTTGGGGGTGTCCCCGTGGGTCATCCAAGCAATATTCAAGAAGACTCAAGCGTCTAAGCTTGGGGATGCCCAAGGCATCCCCTTCTTCATCAACAACTTATTAGGTCATCTCTAGTGAAACTATATTTTAATTCTTCCACATCTTATGTACTTTACTTGGAGCGTCTGTGTGCTTTTATTTTTGCATTGTTGTTTTTATTTTCTGAATAAATTGGATCCTAGCATTCTTGTGTGGGAGAGAGACACGCTCCGTTTTTTCATGTGAATACTCATATTCTTCACTTATATCTTTTGAGTATTCTTATCTAGCTACTGCTATGCTTTTAGCTCCTGTTTTTCATGCATCTCTTATTCAGAGCTATTTATTCTTGTAGAGTAGTACTCTCTTGTTTTCATTTGTAAATTACTTGGAGAGTTTTTGTTGAAATAAGTTGATTGGTGTTTGGTTGGAAATTGCAGAACCCTACTAGTACATGTACTAGTTAGGCTCTACTTCGTCCTATTTGGCCAAAATTCCGAAATTGACTAGTACATGTACTAGTTGCGGTCTGTTTTCGTCATATGATTTCTTTTGAGCCAAAATTGGTCATCAGCATGTGGTAGATGGTATATCGAAAAGACACATCTATAGATCATTGTCTTGTTTTATTTGATACTTGGCAATTGTTTTGAGCTCTCAAGTATTTCATGTTTAAGCTCTTGCATCATGTAGTTAAAAGTCTATTAGTAAAGAACTACCGTAGAGCTTGTTGAAATTTGGTTTGCATGTTTGGTATCTCTAAGGTCTAGATATTTTCTGGTAAAAGTGTTTGAGCAACAAGGAAAGACAGTGTAGAGTCTTATAATGCTTGCAATATGTTTTCATGTAAGTCTTGTTGTACCGGTTTATACTTGTGTTTGCTTCAAACAACCTGGCTAGCCTAAACTCTGTACTGAGAGGGAATACTTCTCGTGCATCCAAAACCTTGAGCCAAAAACCCATGCCATTTGTGTCCACCATAACTACCTATTATGTGGTATTTTCTGCCATTCCAAGTAAATACTTCATGTGCTACCTTTAAACTATTTAAAAGCTATTATCCCTTATTTGTGTCAATGTTTTATAGCTCATGAGAAAGTATGTGGTGTTTTATCTTTCAACCTTGTCATTTACTCCTGACAGACTTTCACCAATGGACTAGTGGCATATACACCGCTTATCCAATAATTTTGCAAAAAGAGCTGGCAACGGGGTGCCCAGTCCCAATTAATTACAACTTTCACCTTTTAATTCTTTTCACATGTTTTGCCCTGATTTATCAGTAAGCAATTTAAAAAGTTAATCATGCAAATAGACACTCCTCCATGGTATGTGATTGTTGGAAGGCACCCGAGGATTCGGTTAGCCATGGCTTGTTTAAGCAAAGGTTGGGAGGAGTGTCAACCAAATATAAAATACATGTGTAAACAAAAGAGAAGAGGGATGATCTACCCTTGGGTAGAAATAACGTCCTTCATGGGAGCCGCTCTTAAAAGTCTGGTTGACAAGGGGGTTAGAGTGCCCACTACCATTCGTTGACATCAACAAACACCTCTCAAAACTTTATTTTTTTTACTCTCTATATGATTTCAAAACCTAAACAGCTCTAGCACATGATTTAATCCCTGCTTCCCTCTGCGAAGGGCCTATCTTTTACTTTATTGTTGAGTCAGTTTACCTACTCCTTTCTATCTCAGAAGCAAACACTTGTGTCAACTTTGTGTGCAACAATTCTTATATGCTTACTTATTGCACTTATTATATTGCTTTGTGTTGACAATTATCCATGAGATATACAAGTTACAAGTTGAAAGCAATTGTTGAAACTTAAATCTTCCTTTGTGTTGCTTCAATGCCTTTTACTTATAATCTATTGCTTTGTGAGTTAACTCTTATGCAAAACTTTTTGATGCTTGTCTTGAAAGTACTATTTATGAAAAGTTTTTTCTTATATGATTCAGTGTTTACTCATTATCTATTTGTTAGCAAACTATAGACCATTGCCTTGAGTCACTTCATTCATGACATATGCTTTACAATATTATTTGATCAAGATTATGTGGTAGCATGTCACCTAAGAAATTATTTGTTGTTATCGTTTTACCTACTCGAGGACGAGTAGAACTAAGCTTGGGGATGCTTGATACGTCTCCAACGTATCTATAATTTCTTATGTTCCATGCTTATATTATACCAATTGCTACATGTTTTATTCACACTTCATAGCATTTTTATGCATTTTCTGGGACTAACCTATTAACAAGATGCCACAGTGCCAGTTCCAGTTTTCTGCTGTTTTTGGTTTCAGAAAAGCTGTTCTGGAAATATCCTCGGAATTGGACGAAACAAAAAGCCACGCTCCTATTTTTCCGACACGTACACGAAATCGAAGGAGAGACGAAGGGGGGCACCGAGGCTCCCTCCCCATGCCACGGCGCGGGTGGGCCCCCTGGCGTGCCGTCACGTGGGGAGGAGCCCTCAGGCCTCCACCGACATCGCCCCTTCGCCTATTTATTCCCCCGATGCGAAAACCCTAAAGACCCGAGCCATATTTCCAGAAAACATCCGCTGCCGCCGCCATCAACCCTAACTCGGGAGGGTTCTGAAGCTCTTCCCGGCACCCTACCGGAGAGGGGAATCATCACCGGAGGGATCTACATCGCCATGCCTGCCTTCGGAGTGATGTGTGAGTAGTTCATCTTTGGACTATGGGTCCATAGCAGTAGCTAGATGGTTGTATTCTCCTCTTGTGCCATCATGTTTAGATCTTGTGAGCTGCCTATCATGATCAAGATCATCTTATTGTAATGCTACATGTTGTGTTTGCTGGGATCCGATGAATATTGAATACTATGTCAAGTTGATTATTGACCTATCATATATATATGTTGTTTATGATCTTGCATGCTCTCTGTTATTAGTGTAGGCTTTGGCCAAGTTTTGCTTGTAACTCCAAGAGGGGGTATTTATGCTAGATAGTGGGTTCATGCATCCATTTAATCTGGGACAGTGACAGAAAGTTCTAAGGTTGTGGATGTGCTGTTGCTACTAGGGGTAAAACAGCAATGCTTTGTCTAAGAATATTAGTGTTGTTTATATTATGCACCATACTTAATGCAATTGTCTATTGCTTGCAACTTAATACTGGAGGGTGTGCGGATGCTATCCTGAAGGTGGACTACATAGGCACAGATGCATGCTGGATAGCGGTCTGTGTACCATGTTGTAATGTCCAAGTAAATCTCATAGTGATCATCATGACTTGTATTTGCATTGTTATGCACCTCTCTATTTTGTCAATTGTCCAGCTGTAATTTGTTTACCCAGCATGTTAGTATTTTATCATGGAGAGACACCACTAGTGAACTGTGGACCCCGGTCCATTCTTTTACATCTGAAATACAACCAACTGCAATCATTGTTCTCTTTCATTCTCTGCAAGCAAACATCATTTTCCACCTATACGTCTAATCCTTTGTTTTCAGCAAGCCGGTGAGGTTGAGACCCTCACTGTTTCGTTGGGGCAAAATAGTTTGGTTGTGTTGTGTGCAGGTTCCAAGTCAACAAGTCAGAACTCCCTGCATGAGCACTTTTTCAAGCGCCTTGCCTGGAGGGGTGGAAGCACTTCCCCATCAACACCACTTTTTCTGACGCCGTTGAAACCTTCAGAAGATCACTGACTTCCTACCGGTTCGATAACCTTGGTTTCATACTGAGGGAAAACTTGCTGCTGCACTCATCATACCTTCCTCTTGGGGTTCCCAACGGACGTGTGACTTTACACGCATCAGTCTGCACCTTCCTCGACTCCGGTGACAACACACGGCCTCTGGGCTAGGCCCGCAGCACGCGGCTGCCCCAGGCATGGGGGTGGTGACTCCTCCTCCGCCGGAGGTGGTCGGTCGGCTGGCTGTTACGTTTCTTCAATCTCACGGTTAGCCCCAGCGGCGAGTTGAGGATGTGTGGTTGCCGGTGAAAACCGAGTCTTGACTTCGTTCAAGCAGGCGATGGCGGCGTCTCGGCGTCGTTACCTTGTTGAAGGCATCGCCATTGCAGCTACTATCCATCCGCTCGCGCCGCTCTGGGGGAAACCTCAGATCCCGGGTTTCCTAGGTCGAACGATGGTGGCGCTATGGGCGTCGCTCTCCCTCTTGAGGGCATTGTTTTTGGAGCAGATGCTGGACAGAGGATGGAAGATGTGGAGCGGTGTTCATCTACCACGTTGACGACGGCGAGTCTCAGCGGCGTGGTGTAGCGGAGTCTCGACGACGAGCGTATGATGATGACTCACGCAGGATGGTGGAGCTGTTTGGCGCCGTGGTGGTGCCGATGGCAGGCCTTGCAATGTCACCGCGTTGATCGACACTGAAGATGGGATGGCGGAAGATGGTGGCAACAACTTCTGTTGTGTGCATGCGGCGTGCGCTGAGGATCGGCTGGACCGGTTTGTGCTTCGGGCACGCTATCGGGCGGCCTGATTGAAGCCTCCGGATTTAGATGATGTGCGTAGGTGTGTGTGATCAGAGCATCGGTTCTGATTGTTCCACCCCCTTCATCAGGCTTGTAGGTGTAGCGAGTTTTCGCCTAGTCGGTGGTTCTTCTGGTTGATCGATGTATTTCTTTGTAAAACACAGTGTTTATTGTTTTCCCATATCAATAAAACTCGGCTTTGTGCATCCTTTGGATGCAGAGGCTGGGGCACACCCTCCATTTCGGAAAAAAATGATCAGATTGACATGAATATTGATCTTCTCCACAGTTATGTTGGTGTTGGGGTGCATAAACAATTCACCATTCCAAACACAATTCCGAGCCTCCCATACATTTATGTGCTAGACTATGAGAGTGAGTTCCATAAAAAAAGAAGACTATGAGAGTGAAAACAGTGGCATGGACCTGGGAAGGTTCAATTAAAAAATTGAGATTCAGTTTGACCCCATACACTGATTTAATTGCACTCCAGATTTCAGTTGCAACTGACATCTAAAGAGGTAAACCTCGAGAGCTTTGGGAGGCTCCTCAGCGCTCAGGGATTCTCGGCCGTCCGATCGACCGGTTACCGTGTGATCTGGACCGTGCATTTCCTGGCTCACTTTTTTTACTGTCTTCATCGTTCACTGACTGTGGGGCCAGAAAACGCCGGGCCCGTTCCGCAGCGACACATCGCATGGAGTCCTCGGTGCACTTCGGAGCCTGCCGTCGCCCGCGCCGGCCGTGGGGCAGAAAGTCTCGCCGTCCTCCTCGGTGTCGACCTCTCCATGGTTGCCGGGTACAGCTTCTACAGTAATGGCGCCCTACTCCTGGACTCGATTTGGGAGAGGAGCAAGCACGCCTCACTTTTCTCAGTCGCCTCTCTCTCCCTCGCTCCGCATCTTCCTCCCACCTATTGTTCCGATTTAGATCTAGCTTCAGATTCGCCGCCGCGTCGCTGATTTCCGGCCGGGCCTGACGCTATGGAAGCCTTGGGAGGTGGTTTCGGGTGAGGTGAGCCGTGGTTTGCCGGAGTAGCAGGTCCGTCGTCAGGTGAGGTCATCTCCCCTATCACCGCTTTCCCCGTTCCATTTTCTTGCTTCTTCTCACTCTCTCTTTTCAGTAGCGGGGATCGAGGAAGAAGGCACACGAGCCACCGTCCGCTGGATCTCGACCATGGCCAGGTGAGGTCGTCTCCCTATGAATGTCATTCCCGTTCCCCATATTATTTCAATTTTTTTGCCTTTTTCTCACTCTCATTTTTGAGCAGCGGGGGATTGAGGAAGAAGGTGCACACGCCACCGTCCGCTGATTTCGACGCTGATGCAGGTGAGGTCGTCTCCCTATGGCTGCGTCCCCGTTCTCTGTATTATTTCCTTTTTTTGCTTCTTCTCGCTCTCTTTTTTCAGCAGCGGGGGATTGGCGGCTGAGGCGGCATTGCGAGGCGTCGATCCAGCTATAGGAGCGGGTGATGGAGCTTCGTCCATCCTGCAGCTTTGATGCGGCGAGTTCTTCCACCTCCTCATAAAAAAGGTACCTTCCCAAATCCTAATCCCTATTTCCTATCTCTCTCTCTCTCAACAATCGCTCGTGCCTTTTCCTAGGGCTCTAACCCCTTCTTTGTGCTTGCAGCAGGCCGGTCGTGCTGTGCAGCTACCAGTGAAATAGTCGGCAGGAAGACGAGGAAGCAGACAGGCAAGATGAATTTTGGGAAGAAGAGAAGGAGCCGCTCACGTATTCTGGGAAGAATAGATGGATTTTGGGCACCCTCTCTCTCTCCTCACGTATTCTGGTACGATCTGTCCAGCCACCCCCGTCTCTGCTTAGATTTATGTATCGTTCATTCTGGTACGATCTGTCCTGCCACCAGATTGTTTCCCTCTTTATTTAGCTTCTACCCTCTTTCTTCTACTCTCCATAATTTCTCCTCTGTGTATTTGCAGATGTTTTTGTATCAGTGAATATAAGGTGTTTGAGGTAAATCCAAGTAGGCTGCAGGTACAGATTAATTCATGTTTATGTTATCATACTACTAAATAATTTTCTGTTCGGAATTTTTTACTTGCAATCAACAATGACACACTCTCCCTTCTTATTTTTGTTTGTGCAGATTTTTGTGTGGAAGAAGCATGAATCTGTTCAAGCCTGGTAAAGATTAATTCATGTTTTTTTTTCTTCGGAAATTGTTACTTGCAATCAACGATGACACACTCTCCCTTCACTTTTTTGTTTTGCAGATTTTTGTGTGGACCAAGCATGAATCTGTTCGAGCTTTAAACCCGTCGATATAATCTGGTATGTCCCTTGGTTAAACACCTGCATTTATTTCTTCCTTGCCTCATGTATTTTCCATAGCCTGATGTTTATTAAACATGTTAATTCTTGGTAGATAGTCTCACAAATATTTATTTCCTGAATTTTTCTTTGTCGCAGTTAGGTGTTTCATCTCGATTGCTTTGAATGCATGTGTGAATGACCTTGCTGGTACTAGATTTGGTGAGGAGGTTGCTGGTCCAGGATCTGGCGAGGAAGTTGCTGGTGTCATCTCCAATGTGTGGAGCTCCCCCCCCCCCCCCCCCCCCCCTTCCTCTCAACAGTTCATGTTAAATAGCTTCTAAATCAATATATGTTGGGAAGTAAAAACTCATTTATGTATATTCTTACTAGGAGTTGATGTATCAATTTCACCATATTATTGTCCCTTTATATATGAATTTAGATATGGTGTTGGTGTAGGTTTTATTCTTAGGAATTTCAGCTAGGCAATGGTTGCATTATCGTATCTTTACACTATACAGTATTTTTTCACATGCTCTTTTCTTTTGTTCTCGATCAGCTTAGAATTTAGAATCATCACTCCAAATATTTCTTGAAGGGGTTGACACACCAGGATCGGGGAGATTCGGAAGGTTGCTGGTGTAAAGCTAGCACGGCTTGCCATGCCCAAGGTGTGCCTCTGTACCCAGCCCACTAGCTGACTCGTAGAGTAGATAAATTGTTTATGGTTCATGTACATATGATTTTTAACCTCTCGACTATTTTGGTTCAGGTGTATTTTGGAGAGAGTTATTGGTGTTTGGTATTCAATGTATTTTGGTTCAGGTGCGCCTCTGTGCCGGTCTAATGATTTTACAGATTACATGGTACAACTGACGGTTGGAGCATTATAGTGTATGAATTGTATGTTTAGTTGACTTTTGTAACTTGCCTAATATTGCATTGTTCATTGGTTGTAGAACATTTTATTGCAGTCAAAGCTATTCTTCAGTCCATACTCCAGCCAAGGTTGCTTCTTCTTTACTGGTACATATGTTGTTTATCCCTTCTATGCGTCCTTTGTATTCCATTCCAGTGTATACAATGGAGTCTCCTAAATATGGTTACCTCAGTTGTGTCTTGCATATTGCATAGCAAATGGATTAATGCAGTGTGAATATAATGGTGGTGCATGGCTCTCCAATCTGAAGCATCAGGTTTGCTGTGACTTTTTTGTATGCTTATTGCCAAATTTTGAATTTAGATCCTCTGTTCAGAGTTTTCTACTGCAATAAACCAAATGGCAGGACTAGGTGCAAAATTTATCATCATCCTTTCGTTTAACATACTCTTAAATACCAATTAAATTAGTCCTATTCCTATAACCAGGTCTCGACAATTGTTCTTACAAAAGTGAGTACCTATTATGTACTTTCGCTTATTTCTTATGATATTTTTAAAACCTATTGTGATTGTGATGCATAACTTAAGAGTGCATCGATGGTGTCAGCTCAAAATTGTGCTCTATTCAGGTTATGTGTTTCACTTTTAGGTGGATCAGTATCACTAGCTGGTTATAATTTTGCTTATTTATTACACAATACAAAGATGGGTTAAACTGTCACTGCCTCACTACACAATATAATATTGCTTGTGCTGAAAACAACGTCAAGAAATAGAAAAATATATGTAATTTGTAATTAGGTTTCCTCTTTTGTTGGTAACTTTTAGCATTTAGATACTCTCCCTGAGTGTATGTATTTAAAATTTTCAGCTATTTTGTGCTCTCATATTTACAGATTGAACTACATGGATACAAATAGTCGAGATCGCTATCCACCATTAGGTTCATGGCAAGCGCACCTCCTCCTGCACATCTGGTCTCAACTATTAGAGCTAATGTTTATTACAGGAAGGAGGTGCGTGACCTGGTCTCAACTATATGACATCACATCTTGTGCGCTTTATGTTTTTTCTGAAGTTTTTTTCTTTTAAGAAGTTGTATGCTCATGCTCTGCAATGTGTTTCCTCTTTTGATTCCACATACTTTGTTGATTATTCAATGTGTTTTGTTCTTTTTTTTAGCAAGTATCAGGCATCCTCACAGCAGCCATAATTTGCACATTATATATACTCACAACCTGTTATCTTTTTCATCAATCTATGTTTTGTCAGCTGAAACTTTGAAATTATTTTACAGGAAAATCAATAGATCCTTTTTGGGATTTTTTATATATATTAGAATGTACTAATTGTCTTGCATCAAAAGACATGACTTTTATTACTTCAATCTGAGATTTTTTTTGGGATCATATAATGTGTAGTGAATTCTGGAGATATTCCAAGTGATAAGTAAAAGTTCAGTTTCTTCTCAATCATTCTCTGCATGCAGTAATTTATATCTAATAAATGTATTGTTGTTTTCCCCTCTTGGCAGTGCCATGAAGCATTGCTTGCCGGGGGTTGTTCCCTGCTGGTTTTGGAAACCACCCATGCACATGTACGTCTTGGTGCTTTGTAATATAGTTGGTTAAATGCACCATCTAGATCTCTCCTACTTTCTATAAAACATGCTTCTCCTTTTTTATTTGAGTTGGCTTGATTAAAAGCTGGTTTGTATTATTGAGGGTTGTTCCCTGCTGGTTTAGGAAACCACCCATGCACATGTACGTCTTGGTGCTTTGTAATATAGTTGGTTAAATGCACCATCTCGATCTCTCCTACTTTCTATAAAACATGCTTCTCCTTTTTTTATTTGAGTTGGCTTGATTAAAAGCTGGTTTGTATTATTGATAGCTTTAAGTTTTGTTTCTTACTTAGAAATTCTATAGACCAAGCAGCGAGAAATGGCAATTTTGCCTCTTTGAGTTTTGTTATGTGAAATGTAGGCTGCTTTGTGAGTGACACACTTCTGCATATGAAAGCACGTTTCTAGGATCCATTACCATAATAATCAGTTCATAATGTACAATATTAGTTAGATTTAGCACATGGATGTAAAGGGTATCATGTGTATATCAGATTATATTGCATTTTTTATTTTATCATGTATTGCATTTCACATTTTCTTCAGAATAAAAGAGGGAGTAAACCCCTCATGATTCACAAGTTTCTGGCCTCCAGACTACCATTTCATATATTAGGCACTACAATCTGAAGATTTGGCTCTTTTGGCTTAATTTTTTAGCATGTGGCTTGCTGTGCCATATCCTGGATGAGTACATTTTTTATGTATCCAATCTGTAATTCCCCTAAGGCTCAATGTAAGTACTCTGTCACTTTTCTCGCACTTTACTGTATTTTCAGGTAAATAATTTCATTGTGATGGTTTGTTGCTTTGTCTAGCATCTAATTATGTGTCGTACAATTCGTTATTTTTGCTAGCCTCTAATGCATGTATTTCTTATACCTTGGATTAGTTCTGTGTGATTTTTTTAATTCTTTGAGATCAATATTCTTTTCTTTCATCTCGACATCTAGGTTACCTTTTTCATATACTTGGTTGTCTTTAAGTAGCTCCATCTTATCTTTATTGTAGACGGTCTTTTGTGGCATTGTATAATTCTTTTTTTGACTTTTGTTCCTATTTTCACATCATCCTCTCATGCACATTTTCCATATAGGTCAGCACTATCTCTGAGATTGCGTGGATTAAATTACCATCATAGGTTCTTACCATACGTCTTAGTTGGCTTGCTGTACTTCCCCCTCCTGAGTTTTTTGTGTGTGTTAGTATCCTGCATGTTCCTTCCCTTTCGTTTTGGTGTCTATTCTTTGCGAGGTAGCAAAATTGATTTGCAATGTGATGTGGTTGCTGCTCCTGTGAGGCGTATCATGTTATATGCATAGGGGGATAATACAGTGTTTTCCATGTTTTTATACACATGAATATAGTAAATGTGTCATTACTCATTACCATTGTTTAACCAAAGGACAATTTATTTTATCCAAATCTTACATTTTTTATTTACAGTAAGAAGTACTACATGAGTTTTGTCGAAATTTAGGCTATGGAGAACTCAAACAACAGTTCTAATGTATCTCCTTTTACCTAAATGATTTTGGCGAAAATAGTTCTGCAAAATAATCATCTCCTTCATTTACAAATGAATATGTTCAATCCTAAAGTAGATGTATTTACTTTTATTTCTGTTACACCACAACTATTGCGTCACCACACTCCTATGTTTTCTCATTTCAATACATGTAATTAATTGTGCTCTCTTCCATATATTTTAACATCTCACGACAGCACTTCCGAAGAGAGGAAAACCTATGCCTATGTGGTATTGGATAATTTTGTTTGCATTGTCGTTTCCAGACTATTTATGTTGTCTCTTCATGCTTAAGCCAAGGAAAAATCTTTCTTTTCAGTTCGTGATACACATCTTTTCCAGATAGGCTGACACTATATGTTTGGATCATTGGGGAAAATCATCTCAAGGAACAGATTTCTTTGGCCTCAAAGTAACTAAGCAGCCAGTTCTAGCTTTCGAATTTCACATCTGTGTACCTTTTCTAAGTAATATTTACTCTGTAGAGTTGTATGGAGATGTGAATTGCTACAAGGTCTATGTATATCTATCTGAACATTCACGCGTTACAGAATAGTCCAGTGATGCTCATTTGTCAGCCCATAACCCAGTCGGATGAAAATGTCATGTCATGGAATATAGTGTCATTACTCCCTAACCAAAATATTGTATCTCCATACGTTTGTACTTTGTCTTTTACCTTTTGCTTATCTACTCTTTTACATGCTCTGTTTTGAATTAGGGCCCAGGGGTGAGTAAAGTTGTCATTGCTGGCATGTCAAGTTTTTCTAGCCCGGGGTGAGTAAAGTTGTCATTGCTGGCATGTCAAGTTTTTCTAGCCCGGGGGTGAGTAAAGTTGTCATTGTCGGCATGCCAAGTATTTCTACTGCTGGTCCTTTCCTCTTACTATTCTGTATTTAAGTCAAAATCTGTGCTTGGCTAATTTTCAACATTGTTATTAGGCTGTCCACGTGGAGTGTTCTAGCCCAGTGACTATTAATACCTTTGTTTAAATTACTAATTCTTGACTAATACATTAGCGGTTTTGCTGATGGGTTAACTTTTGTGTTAATGACCTGCATCCTGTTCTGTTAGTCATTTCCTGCTTTCTGATATCTAAACTGTTACAAACAGGTTCCACAAACAGAAGGATAATATACTGTTTGGTCTAGGCTGTGTGTCCCTTCTTAATATTCATGTGACCTGGTACGGTTGAATCTTCTCAGCTGGACTATGACATCAACTGTACGCTCTGGAAAATGCGCTTTTGAGTTGGATCTGCTACGGAAAGTAGACAAATATACATGACACAGACTTTGATTCAAGTGAAGCTGGTCAGTTCCTAGGTTAATATATAAGTCCCTCTGCCACCATGTAACATGAAGAGCTGCCTTGATGATGAGATCATCTTTGACATGGTTGATGCTCTATGGAGTATGGACTATCTTTACCTGTAGATGGTCATATTTGTGCTTCTCCATCTGCCTATCCTAACATGCCAGTTGGTACCAATAGTATATGTGTGTTAATGTATACTTATCCCAATATGCATTATATATCCATGCCTCCGTTATCTATGTTTACATATAACTGATAGTTTGTAGATGTTGTAATGAAAGATCAAAGATCTTTGTGTTTGATGACTTACGTATTAGAACTTTATGTATATAAAAGCATGGTGTTTTGCTCTAACATTATATTGACGCTACTATGTGTAGTAATCGTTGATTGCCGTGTCATATTAGTGATGTTTATCATATCGTTTTACCAATCAAATAACAATGTCAAAGGTGGGTGGCAGATCTTTGATGATATATGTGATGATCGAGATGTTGTAATTAAGAACCTACTTATCATGTAGACTTATGGGTGTAGACTGTGTATGTAAGAGGATTGTGCTTTTCTATAAACCTATAAAGATTTGCTGTGTATAACTATTGTGTCATATTAAGAATGTTTGTTATAGCGTTTTGCAAACTGAAAACCAATGTCAACGACGGGTGGCGCGTGGCAAGCCGCGCCAGGGAATCTAGTTGCAATAATGCGTGTTGCACTGGATGCTCCCGTGAACAAATACAGCAGTTGTAATTTGCCGGGATTGAACGCTTTCACATGTGAACACCAGTAGACAGGCAGTGGCAGTCATGGACAAACCTCCACAGTACCACCTTCATCTTACTTTTTTTAGATAAAAGGCATAAGCCCAGCTTTGAATTAACAAAGCTCAGTGTTACAACGGCAATTACACGATGCTGAAAGAACAGCGTTACAGGAAACGAAAAACAAGCAAACACAAGATACACAAGGAAGCACAGCTTGAAATTCGAGACCACCGTCCGCCGACAAAAGGCAGAAAACCGGAGAGGGACGTCGTGAAGCCAGACACGCCACCGGGGAGACCGTCTTCATCATCCCTTGCTTGTCGTCGCCGTCATGCCATTCGCCTCCACCTTCAGAGAAGACCCCTGTCTTCTCGCCCTGGCTCGTAGGGCGCCGGACCGTCAGAAGGTGGAGCGGCTCACCCGAGAGCACGAACGCAGACACTTCGAGTAGCAGAAGAAGGACCCAGCATGAACACCACCACACGCGAGTGGGCAACCCACAGACATCACCACCGGCACCGACCACGCAGCAAGACGCAAGCTGTAGGACAAGAACACGCAGAAAGAAGGCACGGCCAGAGGAAGGCCAGCACTGCCATGGCAGAGCTCAACCAAGACGCTGACTCCACACATTCGCCAGGATGTTGCCGTCGCAGAGGGGAACCCATTCCCCTCTCGCCCAGGCTCGAGGGCGCCGACCCACCGACGAGCAGACAACCTGCGAAAGGTTAGCACAACCAACATGAAGGCATCGGCCAGACAACGCTGCACCACAAGAAATGCCGCCACAGGCAGATCACAAACACACACAAAGCCACCACCTTCCCGCGGCTCAAGACGGCGCCTCCAAGGAGAACGCGACGCAAGAGCGCCGCCGCCGCCCGGTCAATGTCCTAGGGTTTTCACCCGAGCACAGGAGAAGGAGGGCAGGAAGGGAGCTGTACTCATCGTCGCCTCCAAGGAGAAGCACGGCGTCAAAGACGTCGCCGACGACGTGGCCTCCCCGCGGCCAGGGATTTCTCCCGGCAGAGCCCCCAACCCCGCCTACCCCGAGACGGGTCGGGATCCGTGATGCGCGTGAACGCCGACTTCAGATCTGGATCAGGGAGTCAACGGGGTGACTCCCACCGCGAGCCTCTTCCATCGCCCCCTCGTCGCCCGCGCGACCAAGGAGAACGACCAGCAGCACCAGCGACGCCCCCCGCCGCCAGGGCCGACGCCGCAACCCCACCCGCGACTGTCTTCGCCGATGCCCGAGCCCTCCGCGCGCGGGCAGAGCAGCAGAGATCCTCGCCGCCACCTTCACCGGCGGCCGCGCGGGCTTTCCCGGCGGCCTCCTCAGGTGGCAACGAGGGAGGGAGGAGCGGAGGGAGGGGGCGGCGCGCTGGAACCCTAGTCGCCCCCGAGTCGCCCTCGGGAGGACGACGCGAGGGCTGGGGCTGTTTTTCCCCGTGTCACCTTCATCTTACTCAAGCGTTGTGTTTTCCACAATTGCTTCCACCCCTTTTGATCGATGTCTAAGCTGAAAATGCAGCTCTACCATTAATACTTCTATACCTGACCAAAATCAAGCATAGAGTGCTACTCCCTCCGTTCCAATTTAATTGACTTGCTATGCACCATATGTGGATGTATCTAGACTTGTTACATGTCTATATACAGCCATATTTGATGCATAGCAAGTCAATTA
The DNA here is from genome assembly GCA_947311845.1 of Poa pratensis. Classification (NCBI taxonomy): domain Eukaryota; kingdom Viridiplantae; phylum Streptophyta; class Magnoliopsida; order Poales; family Poaceae; genus Poa; species Poa pratensis. The sequence continues at coordinate 3,095,278 of CAMZMU010000085.1, read as the reverse complement.
AATTGGAACGGAGGGAGTAGATTATAAGCTTATCAAACGGGGTAATAGATGCGTCTTCTCATGCGGCCAAGCAACAAAGCCCGTGCCATGAGAATAGCCGTTTGGGATATTCACTGTTCTATTGCAAAATCTAACATTGACTGCATCAAGATCTGTATCCCCACTTGGTAATCATGGTTCAGACTACGAACAACTTCCATAATATCAAAAATGCTGAAACAAAAATTGATTTTTCGGAAATCCCTGAACTGTTCCAGCGGGGAGGACCAGGGGATGTGGGACGTGGTGGTGGCCGCGAACTGGTCGGCGATGGCGGCGTCCCTGGCGAAGAGGAGGAACTGGGCGGCGTAGGCGACGCCGCACTGTAGCACGATCTGCGGCGCGGTGGCGTGATAGACGGCGAGCAACTTGGCGGCGAGCGCAGAGGTCCCGGGGGATGCGTCGGTGGTCGAATCAGTGCTTTAACGGAACTTGGTCATTGGGTCAACGGGTGATGCTCAGCTACAGATAATGGAGCAGGACAGGTTGATTGGCTGAGGTGGATCAACAGGAGCTGGACGGGGCGGCAGCGAGAGGATGTGCACCGGAAGCTGCGGCCCGCGAGAGAGGAGGCGCAGAACGACGTGCGGTCAAGTTCATCGTCAAACGGGATGCGTGCGGCTGGGACGCCTCCGACGCCGGCGCTGCGAGGAGAGAGAGCGCGGAGCTGTAGGAGGCTTGCTGGTTTGTGCCTTGTGGCTGCCCGTGGCCGTCAACAGGCATGGTGGACCTGGCCCGGCCGTAGCTCGAGGTGGAGACGCAGGAGCGCGGCGGTGGCCGTCGGAGCGCTGCTGCCCACTGCCATCGTCGGAGCGGAGAGGAAGCAAGGGACCGAGGCGAGGAAGGCGCCGGCTCGCCGGCCGAGGCGGAGAGGAGCGAGAGACACAAGGAGATATTGCCGGTGGCAATTGGTGTAATATCACGAAAGGTGTATATATGTACCATTTGGGATGCAGAGAGGTGTCCGCAACGGTACCGCAAAACGCTGTCGCACTTTCCCCTTCCTGCTACAGTGCAGAAGGGCGATTTTTCTGGAATCGCCTGGTCGCCCCGCTCTCGCCGCCGCAGATCCGCGGGATCTCTCTCCCTCGTCCGCTCCGGCGGCGGGTGGATGGGGGATCCCCGGACCTCCTCGTGTACATAGAGTAGGGGTGAGTGGGTTCCCGCCGGCGGCGCTGTGGAGGCGGTGGTGCGGTTGGTGGGTTGTTTGGTGTTGGCGGCCGTCCTCTTCGGTGGTGGAGCTCCGGTGGTTCTTCGCCGCGTGGTCGTCGACCTGGCCGTGCTCGTGGGTCTCCGGATCCGCCGTGCGCGGCCCTTCCTCTCCAGTTGCCGTGGTGCGGCGGCGCTGGATGTGTGCTGATGAAGGATGGAACGGAGGCTTCGAGGCAGCGGCTTCGCGGGTAAGTGGCTTGAAGGTGGAGGTTCTGGGGCTCTAGCTTCAGATCCGGCGCAGCTGGAGCTTGGGGGCCGCCCCCGGCCGATTCGTGTTCATCGTCTTCGCCTTCAACTTCTTGGAGTTGGAAACTGTTGCGGCTCATCAACGCCTCTGGGCTAGGGGCTCTGCTGCTCTTCGGAGGTCGTTCGTGGCGGTGGCTTCCTTCGTCGCCTTCGGCGGTGCGGGATTCCGGCGTTCGTCGATCGTGTGGGTGTGGTTGGAGAGAGCAAGTTCTGCTGTTCTTCGTTTTCTCTGGTTTTCTTCTTCTTCGTGTGTACTTGTCCGAACTCTGTACTCGTTTCGATCTGAATACTAGTATGCACATTAAAAAAACGGTACCGCAAAACTGTATGACAACACAACTTATACTACTCCAGTCAATCCGAAATTAATATGTACTCACTCTGTTTATAAATATAAGATGTTTTAGATTTATCACATGTTTAGATTCGGACTAAAATGAGTACACATATACATTAAGACATGCCTGAATGTGGAAAAGGTCTTAAACATCTTACCGAGGGAGTAACTCCTTAAGTTTATATACGAAGCGGGGCAGATTGTGTGCCACTTTGCAACACTACATTCCATGTATAACAATTTCTTTTGATGGATATCCACACAGATGCAGAAAAGGATGGGTGCCAAACAATGTTAGCACTTTTATCAATAACCGTCATGAACGTCAATCTCATCATATTGGCGGGCACTCAAACTGCACAACATCCTGAGAAGGTTTCATCAACTTGAGATCAGATGAGTTGAGAAAACAAAAGACAACATACAAAATATTGCACATGGAGCTCCAGCTTTTATTATAATTGTACAAGATATTAAAATGTCAGCTTAAGTTAGTGGAGAAATACTCCAGGCAGATGGTGATCAAAGCAGCGACTGGAAGTGTCGGCTAACTAGACCAAGAGAAGAGACAACCATAGGGAGCTGAGAAGATTCGTACGTGCAGGCCATATTCATTTGCAATGAAGTGAGATTCTAAACGGTCACCTTCTCAGCTCAATCACAAGAGATCCATGTACATACTGTAGGTGCCAATTGCCAAATACCTACCTGATTACCACGATGCAACAACACTAAGAAGACGCAGCATCAGGAGAAACACATTGCACGCCCTGATTGCAGTTGCGTTGCATTCCACTGTCAGATATACAGACTTTGTATAACCGAAGGAAGCCCAACACTTAGAGAATCAAGCAACAATGCATATCAATCTGAGTGACTACATTCCAAAAGGTTGTGCATCCTACTCATTTCTATCTTAGCAAGTGTTAATCCTCTGCACTTTTCTGTTTGATCCTCTAAGGCTCCTTCGGCTTCGAGCGACGCATTATCTCACGGTTGTGCTTGTTTAGCTCTACCTTTAGCTGTGGCTTCAGCCTCCATTCATCTTGTCCTAAAAGAGAACCAACAATCACATTAGACGATTTTTCAATTCAGATTGCAGAAAGGGAACAAATGACCAATAAAGGGAACAAGTGGCATACCATCAAGTACAGTTGCAGAAAGTCGAATCACATTGGATTTGAGATCCGATGCACGAATTCTCCCTACGCCGGACCTCAAGATGTTGCCGTTAGAGTCACGACGTACACAGAAATCCTTATGCGAGTTAACAAAATCGTAATATTCCTCTCCATTTTCCCTCCCTGCTCCTATCAAGCAAACAGCATGGCCCGAAATCTTTTTTGTTTGCGTGGAATAGTTTGAAGCACGGTATGCCCTATAAATTTGGCCATATTTGAGACGGCCAAATCTTTTACCAATATGGAAAGAAGACGTCAGGGCAGCACCATCTGCTATGGCTGTTGTGATGCCCACAAAATCGTCTCTAGGGATTACCGTAACATCAGCAACCCTGTGAACTTTAGGCTGCAGAAAGGGAACAAATGACCAATAAATCAAAAGTTAGCATCACTCATAAGTTCAAAGAAAAGAAATAGTTTCAAAGAAAAGAAATTTGATCCTCAGACTTTAGGTTGTTTGTCAGGCGTTAGGGGATTCCTGTTTCTGGCAGGGCTCATGGGAGTTCGAGTTTTCTTCTATACATGTCGCTCTAGAGTTATTGCTAACGGGAGAAAAACAAGATTATAAGAGGGTACACGATCCGGCAGAGTTTTTTTTTTGACGATAGCAGACAGCGCTACTTCAATGATTAGAGACGGAGAAAGAAAACAGAGTCTGAAGCATCAAAGATAGGATGCCCAGGAAAACTAACCAACTACGAAAAAAACCAGAGAGAAATTACATAAAAAAGGCTCGCACGGTTTGGCAGAGAAAAAGCATAGAAGGTGCGCTCGTTTCTCTCTTCCCACAGAGTCCACCGGACCAAGGTGATTGTGGTATTCCACTCTCTGCTTTGCTTTGCATGACCCAGGTTGTACCAGGCAGCGAGACCGAGGGGGCTGGAGACCGACAAGGAAACTGCCCTAAAAAAGTGACTGAAAATAGAGGATGACTTTTGCTGATGGAGGCTGAGCTCCTTTTTTTACATTTTTCTGGCTCATTTTCTGTTTTGGTTGTGATCTCTGCTTCTTATTTCATGTAATGAACAGGGCCATCTGGGATTGTGCAGTTCTGTCATGCTCTCTCCCTCTCTCTGATTTAGAGTGAGTTTCAAGTTTTCTGTACCTTTTTAAGTCTTTTACTTTTTTCCAGATTTTCTACTCATATTCTTTATAGTTTCTGTAATAGAAATCAGGGGCCTACGCTTTCTAAATAATATCACCAATAAAGCTAAAAAAAATCTCCACCAACTTTTCTATCATCGCCAATTTGAGTAGGACCTTACAAATTAAATTACTTCTAACGTGAAAATTATTGTCGTGAGATTGTCATTACCTCAGCAGATTTGCCTGTAAGCCCAACTTCTTTCAGTAGCAGTGGCATATGAACATTACGGACATGACGATGACGCTTGGTGGGGTAACCTTTGGCAATCATGGCAGCACGTCTCCTTTTAAAATCATCGAACAGTTCCTCAGCATCTAAATCCTCAAGGAGATCAGGATCTTGTTTCATCAGAATGGCTTGCCCACGTTCCAAGACCTGAAATGCGTGCAGATTTGCATATGCTACACAACGTCCTATGCAAGAAAATAGTACATTAGCTTATGAAACATATGATTTTTTGTATGTACAAGTTTAGCAACTTACCTCTCTTTTGGATGTGCATTTTTCCCGGAATTCTATGGCCATTGACTCTTGCATCGTCATAGGAGACTCTGAAATTTTTATTGAACTGCAAAAATGATAAAAGCGTTTGTATTTTTAGTTTCCAGATCATGTAGGCTACACAGAGCGCACTCGAAGATGGGTTGATTCTCTCAACCTAACTTTGTATGTCTGTACTAATATTTATTATTAATAAAATATACCGTGGGGGCTTCCCTCACGGTTTCATAGTATAGAAAAACAATGGACTAGGAGTACATCTTACCTTCCTTCCACACTTTTCACAGTAAAATTTAGGAACCATGAAAAATAACCCTCTTATATGCTCATTCCGTCTTCGACATTTGCATATCCAAAATGTATCACCAGAATAACTGTCTACTTCATATCTAACAATGGGAGGCATATTGTAACCTACATGATATAAACATAAAAATTACTTATTCTGCATGTGTTCCACGAGGCATTCATGGCATAGAGATTTTAACTTTAAACATATAAATCAACATGCAGCCACAATTTTCCAATGAAACACAAAGCGGATATTTTCACATAAAGTATCCCTACAAAGAGCACAAAGGCAACACGAACCTTAGGCTCTAACATTTAGTCTACTCGGTCCATCAAAAACCCAAGAACTAATCAGCCATATATACACAAAGAAAGTGTGGTATTTATAAAATTTCATCGTGACTGATTACAATTTTACCACCACGCAGGAAAGCACTAAGTTCAATAATATAGATATCAAAATTTGGTAGAGTCCATTCAAATCAGTAAGAAGATACACTGCATATATGAAATTTTGATACACTCTAATCTGAAAATTGATGGTACAAATTTCAAGATTCGGGTCTAGTAGTAATTCAAACTACCGAGTTAATAACAAAAACAGAACAGCTTGTTTTTTTTGGAACACAGCAAATTTATGGAACTTTTGGAGGTTCAATAACTATCATGTAAAATCAAGGCAATGTTATTGTTATTAAAATCTAAGAATATGATGACAAGTTTGGATCCTGTACAGATATACTCAATAAGCTACAGAAACCAACAGCAATATCAATTAACAGAAACTGTTCAAAAACATAGAACACTAACTGCTGGAAAACATGCACTGTTTTGCAGATATGAACTGAACTAGGAATCAAGAAGCATTGAGTTTGCTTTTAAGTACAATGTATGGCACAGGATTAGCACTCATTTCATTCAGATAGAGGAGATCAAATAACACGCTTGGCTCCAGGCCTGAATATCTAGGCATATCTATGAACGTCTAAACTGAACTATTAATAAAAAAACATTTCATGTACAATATTTGGCACAAACTATCACTTATTCACTTATAGGAGATCATAAGATTCAGATAAAAGTGAGTACCTTCTTGATAGATCAATAACCCAAGAAATGAAGATGCAGAGTATGTTGATTAAACTTCCTGCGAAAAGGATAACACGAGATGAACTTTATTAACCTTCCACTAAATCCAGCACTGAGAAATGGAAAGTACAATTGAAGAACAGCTCTCAACCTCGTGGCCGGCCAATGTACAGCAAAGCCAGGCTGGTTTTTAGAATCCACAGCAACGATAGATTCCCTGCCAAGAAATGACAAGTTTTAATTTGGTGAATGCAGAGTATACTATTCAAAATATTCAAGTAGATGTGCCTACCAAAATATGACAAGAAACACTACAGTTTGTTTTGGGGTTAGTGAATTCAACAAGACATATGATTATTGCTTAAACCCTGTAAATGGCATGCCAATGTAGCCTAAGTCACGAAGAGCTCCTCTTTTACCACCTGGTTATGTGAAGATGCCAGGCAGACCCAAAAAGGAGAGAACCTCATGAGAAGCGCAAGGCAACAAGAGTTGGTAAAGTTGGCACTGTTTCAAAGTGCTCGGTGTGCAGGTGTTCTGGTCATGACAAGACGACGTGCAAAAATCCTGGAGGTGCGCAAGCATCACAACCACACTCTATAGATGCGCCACCTCCATCCCAGCAAAATGTGCAAGAATCACAGCAAAGCACAGCTCCATCAAGAAAGAGGAAGTTCTGTTGAAACAGGAATGCAAGCTTCATATATGTTTTTTCATTTTATTTGCAGCTTAGACAATAATGATGAAATCACTATTTTTGTCATGTTCAGCCGGAGGTGGCAGAAGCAAGCAATAGCACACAGGTTGCAGCTATGAAGTTGAATGCCTCGATGCAGGGAGGCTCAAGTATATCCAGCAATGTGACATCTAGTTCTGCAACAGGTATAACAAGAGCTGCAGAACCATCTACGAGGCCTAAGTTACCAAATCTTTGCCTAGAAGACTAAAGTGCAAAGAAGATAGTTTGATAGCATTTTATCAAGTGTTCAGTGTGTTTGATGGCAGACCATAGCCTTTTATTCCAGATTTGAAATGACATCCTATCCACAAAACATATTTGCGTGCTCTCAGCCGAATATGGCCTTTATTCTCTGGAATGTAAATTTGTCCATTGTTTTATATAACCGAATGCACTGCCAAAGCATGGAAATCATGTAAAAAAAACTCACGTATTCAACTGCCTCAGATGCAATATACCTCTTAGAACTGAATCCACACAACAATCACACATAATACGACAACATTGGACAAAAACTTGCTGATTTCATTGAAAAATTCATAGCTTCTGCAAAAGAAGCTTTTACATTGAAGCTAATCTCGTTGTACACTCACGCAACTGAATCAAACATTGCCTAGTCAAAAGGAATCACCAAGAAAGCTTGCAACAACAATGGTGCCTTCAGCCAGAATAAACTTCGTTCAAGAAAAAAAGCTAGCAGGTGTTACGCAGCAAAAGTCATGAAACACATAGGAATAATGCTAGTCAACACAACAGATAACAAGTGGTCTGTTATTTCATCATGAATGGTTACACTTATACCACAAAAGAGAGCACTCAAAATCTGGTAGAGTCCATTCAACCTACGCTAACCATACACCATGTAAGAGCACTCGAATCAGTAAGAAGATACAGTGCATATATAAATCCTGATGCGCTCTAATCTGACGATTGCGGGTACAAATTTTCAAGATTCGGGACGCGCGCGCGCGAGAGAGAGAGGGAAGGATGGGGTACCTGGATCTCGGGAGGTCACGTTGAGGCGGCGGGCCAGCGGGAGGGAGATGGCGACGAGGTAGTGGACGATCTGCCTGGCGACGCCTCCAGCGCCCGCGGCGGAGGCGTGCGGCGTGGGGGCAGCGGCGTGCGGCGGGTAATCCACGCCGGCGTCCTCGTCCGGCGTCGCAGCAGAGGGCGAGGTGCTGACGCCGCCGCCGCAAACCTAACCTAGCACTTCGAGGTATTCCGCTGCGATTTGGGGTGGAAATGCCCCGTCTCTCTTTCTTCCTTTTCCTAGCGTACGTCGTACGCGTGGTAAATCTGGTAATTTTTTTGCGGGGATAAATCAAAGGATTAGGGGAGGCGTACATAGGCTAGCCCATGGGATCAAAGCCCATGACACAGAAATACAAGTATTCCGTAGGCAGCGATGTATTATGACTAATATGATAGTCAAAACCTCGTAGCATATTCCTATGATCACATATGCAAAACAAAACAAAATCCTATGATCATCATATTCATTTTCACCTCTAGCTAGTGTGTCCATAGATAGGAGTATACAGACAACGGCGAAGATGCTTCTGGCTCCTACTCCTACTCGTTTAAAATTTTCGAAATCGTATTTATGTGTTTTAAAAGATTTTGAAATAAATCTAGACGTAGCCAATAGAGTATCCCACAAGCGTGCAAAATATCAATTTCAAAAATTTGTTATTATGCGCTACACAAAAAAAGAATCTGATAAATTTAGAGATTCGAAAATACGCATAGATCTACACTTTGTCATTTTTGTATAGCTCAAAATGAAAATTATTTGGAATTGGTTTTTGACATGTTTGTGCGATAAACCACTGGCTACATGCACTTTTTTCAGATTTTCTAGAACTAAAAAAAGGTTGTTCGATTTTTTAATAACAACAGAAGCACGGGAGCAAAAATCTCCACTCGTGAATATTAGGTTTGTATCAAAAGTAGTGTAAAGGAGATAATTTCCATGAGATTCCATCATATAGATCAATTAATCAGCATAGGAAATGTTTCAAGGAATTGAATTCCCTAAAATCATTATGAATCATCAACGAGGCCCTCAGATTAAAATAGCAAACTCCACGTGCTTGCGCTGTTTCATTCTATGGAATAAAACGGTAAACACCTATTCAAAAAAAAAAAACTCCACTCGTGGAGCCAACCTGAATTATCAAGTGAAAAATAGTGAAAGTCGAGGCCGTAGGGTACAATTTTTTTTAAGCTGGTCAATCCGGGAACGCAGATTTGAGAAACGTGGAGTTGGAAGAAATTACAACCATTTTGCCACCGTCAAGCAGAAATACCACGATGACTTGAAAAGGTGGAGTATACAATATTATTGGTACGCTGAAAAGAAGTAGTAGTAAATATCTAAGTAGTTCCTTTCATACATGGCTACCTAGTGACTTGGACACTTAAGGAGAAAACTACTTTATAGACATTCATTCTTTTCACTTACGAAATGATAGTTTAGACCCTATATGTTCCGGGAGAAGGAGCGGTGACAGAGGAGGGCTCCATGGGCAAAGCAGAAGGGGAATGGGAGGAGAGGAGGATACAAAGGCCCGATAATGAGTGGTGTGGCATCACGACAACCACCCAAAAGGTTAATTAGCGGTTGGACGGGGTAATAAGACAGTGTTTAGGGGGAATCTTATCAAGAAACCTCAGCGCGTTGGTAACTCATCCTTATGACTTGGAGTTGGGCGGAGTAAGAAGGCGTACACAATGAAAGGTGAGGAAGGAGGAAGGGTGCATGTCCGACATGAGGATGAATAAGGTATCTACGTCGTACGTGTTAAGAAGAAACAACATATATATATACTGCTAAGCCCAAAACACAGGTAGCGAGAAAATGTTGGCATGAACTCATGATCTACATCGTGTTAATTAGAGTACAGTGACAAAACTCAGAACGATATGTAGACTTATCATGTCATTGCAAAGCTAGCTAGTGTAAAATTAACACTGACCTTCTTATGGACTCCACGTCGCTCCATGTACGCACATCTGGGTAAGGTAATCGACCACGTTGCTTCTGCGGATTCTCTATAGACATTTGACAGCGTCTCCGCGCCGGCGCGCGCTGGGATCGATCCATGTCCCGAGAAAATAGCCAGCCGCAGAACTTTGGCATGATGCAATGCCTCAACAAACCAATAAAAGAGTGTCAGTAAAACCGGCAAGATTAAGACATGGTGAAAAGTTTGCTTGCAGATTAAATTAATCGAGGCACTACTAACTGAGCAAGATATACAGGTACTAGCGCTTAATTGTATTTTACTGCATCGGCAAAGTATTTTTGCCTCTTGAAGCCTGAAGGGTTTCATTTCAAACATTTCAGACAAGTGTCCAGATCGACAATTCGGCCGATTTTAAGCTAAAATTAACACTCGATTTGCAGATCGATGTATCTAACTATACTTGGTTCTGGCGGCAGATCAGGGAGGAGCTCATATATGAATCATGGCGCAAGAATCGAGAGTAGGTGCTAGCTGATGGAGCTGCAAGCAGTCGGCTGATGGAGCTTGCTACGACCCAAGATCTCAAGGGAGCGAGCACACCGAGCTACTGTACTTAGTAGCTGCCTAGCTTGGCCAAATTCGATCTATGGACGGGCGTACGTACATACCTGTACCGGCGGCACCCGCGCCTTGCCTTTGATCTGCTCGCCGGTTCCGGCGAGCCGGCCATGGTGGAAGGAACCAGCCGAATTCGGCCGGGACGATGAGCTAAGCCTTGGGGAGACGGGGAGGAGAAAGAGGAACGAGCAGTCAATGCACTCACTCACTGCGAGTGGCTGCTAGGCTCGGGTTAGGTTTAGGACAGTGCTCTGATGTCACGAAAAGCGCGTGATGTGAACCACGTCAACTGACTGAGGACTGGCCAAGGCACATTTTGTGCATCAGAGTCCGTGAAGCCGGCAGGAGCAGGCCTGCTTGTTCGGTAGCAACGCCGGCTTTGTCGATTCTCATTTTTACCGTTGGTCAAGGAAAGAGATTTAGTTTTTGCTGTAAAAAGTTTTAAGTGTTTGTGGACCTGACAAATAGGAAACTGTCTGTTAGTAGGACTAATATATATCGTGTTACTTCTTATTAAAGAGGGAAACGCCAGAGGATTTCTACACATTAAGGAAGGCATGTAAAATATTGTCAATGCCAAAAATAATGTAGAGTTGCCCCGCAAGAAGAGTAAAGTTGAAACAAGTTTGTAGAAAAATCCACTAACAGCTACAATACCAAATCAATATCACCACATACATCATGCTATATCTTCTCATTTGATTCACCTCTATGACTGCAGGGGCACGTTAGGGTTGCACCCAGTGGCGGACCCAAGCATAATTCAAAGCCCGGGCAAACAGTGAATTTAGAGACTAATAACACTGCTTTTGATCAAGAGTATAATCAAATTAGGCTGCGCGACCGGCCGTAAGCCCGGGCAAGTGCCCAGGCTTAGGGACGGCCAGGTCCGCCCCTGGTTGCACCACGGCCGGCCCACTTCTACTAATGGTGAGCTTAATCGGAGACTTGGTGGCAACAACCATAGTGATATACTCCTATCACAAGAGTATCATTTGTTCATGGAAATGCCATGCCAGGTGCCTGTGTCAGAAAATCGGAACAAACTGTAACATCCCAAATTTTGGAACTAATAAAAACTTAGTTTCACAAGACCCAAAATTCAGAACCAACAAAAACTTTTTGAAATACTTCACTAATGTTTGTGTTTTCCTTTATATTGCTCTGTTTGACCTTATGTTTGTAGATGTTCAGCTTGAGTGTTAGTGTTGCCTGGTCAAATTGTGTGGTAATTGTGTGTCTTGTTTGTTTTACGACGTTTAGACGAGAACGTTGCCGAGACTTGCGAGAAGGGGGAATTTGTTGAACCAGAAGAACAAGACCAGGGTCACTTTGCTGAGCAAGGCAAGCTACTTCACTGAGCCTGCATCTATATACCTCTATTTTGATTTACCTATTTTACTATAAGTAGCATAAATGAATTATGTGGTGTTTGCCACGAAAGCTATGACTTTGAAAACCCTTTTCCAAAATACAAGTAGATTCTTGAGACACCCGATATAGAGGTGTCAATGGTCTACAATGATTTCGAAATGAATTTGTTTTACTCCAAAGCCTTCTATGAAAATCTTTTGGTGGGATTACGAACCACCCAAGTTTGACTAAAAGTATTTTGCTATGAGAATTGGAAATGATTGTGAAAACCTTTTCAAAAGTTTATGAAAAACTATTTTGCCACCTTGTGTAGGAGTATAATGTAGTTATTTAAAACTATAGGATGGGAAAAACAATGTTTTCTTGAAACTCCTTTGAAAGTACTTGGATAGACCTGCCGGAAGGTCGGTGCTCAGTTGAAGAAGGATGGTGTTGTTTTGAGAAAAATGCACATTGTGTCCTAGTACTATGACTACCAGCCGATAACCTGTGCGACCACATTTACCCACATATGGGCAAGGGCGTAGTCATATAATTTGCTCGTGTTAGTACTGGATACCTCAACAACGAGGATGACCTCGTTCCATGAGGGGATGGTTTGGTGACCTACCCCCTGACCTGGGTCCTCTTCATTGAAGTCTACCGGAAGCCGGTATGAACATGTCGGAGGAAGAGGATTGAAGGGCTCCCTTGGGTCCGCCGGACAGAACTACGAGTCCTCACACTTAGTTTCTGAGGATTTGAGTGTCGATGGAAAGTGTCGTAAAGGCAGGGTCCTATACTAGCATGAGCAAAGGACAGACTATGGCCGGGAACTCAACTTCGCATACCTCTGGTATGGCGGGACGTGGCTGACACGATGAGTGACCGGATGGGTGTGGGAAAAGCGTGCTACCTCTGCAGAGGGTAAAACTATTCGAATAGCCGAGTCCTCGGATATGGACAGTTGGAAGGCTGTCCTAAGACCATGTGCAAGTTTTGATAAAAGTGTTGAGTTTGGAAAGGAAGTTGAAATGGAAAGGGTATTTCGTACCTGTGCCAATGAGTTGGTTTGAGGTAGCGACGTGCTTGGTATCATGTTGAGAATTGGACAGAAGGAGGTGGAGTTCCGGAAAAACAGTTAAAATGATGTTTTCTTATAAGATAGCTATATTCTACTTCTCACCCCTTTTCAATAAAGATTTTGGAGAGTTTTTAAACAAAAGTTTTTAAGAAGTAAAACTAGTTCTAGCGCTTACTCAAGTTGGGGTAGTTTGCGAGTACAATCAAATGTACTCATATTGGTTTCGTCCCTGGCTATTGTCTTAGCCAGATTGTGGAAGAAGAAACAGTTCGAAGAAGAGGAGTTCACTGGCGTCTTTGCGAACTAGGGCGCTTCCCAGTCAGCTGCCTGTAGGGTTAAGGCGAATGACTTGGGCTCCACGTTGTTTTGTGATTTTCCGCTGCAAGTACCTGTTGAAGCTTATGACTTCAATCACGTAAGTATTCCTATTCGGTATTTATGGATGTTCTGTGATACCAATTCGAGTTATGTGCAGCAACAGACTGATCACGGGATTGTTGCAGGAAACATAACGAGTATCTCGGGTACTTAATCCGGGGTCCCCACAGACTTGGTATCAGAGCCATCCTGACTGTAACAGACCTTAGTTAGCATGGACGTTAGTTAGGAAGAGAATATTTTGTTAAAAATATGTTAACACCAAAAATATATCCTTATCTAGGGAAGTCCAAAAATGACTCCCGCTCTTTTCGTCTTCTCAAATTATTTCTGAGTCTTACCTTTCTATTTTAAATTTTACCAAGGTTTTCTCTACTCCTTCTTACCTGTTCAAAATACTTGACGATGAACCCAAAAGAGACCTAATTAGCTAGCACCTACAAAGAAGAAGCAACCATCTCAAATACTCAACATTCAACATCAAGTTCATTGATCTACAAATGCCAATCTCATCGATATCAACAAGGCAAGAGACTTCTGAAGACTTTCATTCAACGTCAACCATTCTACTCCAGTGGCAACCCCAATCCCAAGTATACCAGCTGAAGCCCGAGGTGATGAAATGGAGACTTCGTCAACTAATTATAACCAAGGCCCCTAGGGAACTTTAGTTATAATTACCCGACTACCACGAGTATTAGGTGTCCATTGGTACTAAATGTACCTTGTGTGTTGCTTGTCTGTGAAGTTCCTTGCTTGTGTGTGCTCTGTTTGTGTGATGTTTTTCATGTGTGTTTCACAACCACGCCAAACAGAACTGACAGTTCCGCAAGATACAAAAGACCCCCGATCTTTAACCAAATAGCCTGAGATTTTTACAACTTAACCGGCAAGTCATTCATGCACCATCTGGAGCAAGTGCGTCAAGATCTCGAAGGAAACTGCAATTTTATGCCAACCTCGTGAAGATACGAGCCTCACCTTGCAAGATTAATTGGTGAAATTACAAGAATACTACACTAACAGATCATATCTAACTTTAGATTAACATCTGACCTAAGTCCTTGATAGTACCAACTAATCATCTAGGACTGCAAACCTTGACAAGAAACGAGGACATAAGGAGACTCATTTCAGATTGGCAACTAGAGGAATTCAAGGAGTGCATAAGAATTTCTACGAAGATTCAAGCTCAGAGATCGCCAGAAGGAGGAACTACGACAAGAAGACATTGAAGAGAGATTCCTTAGGTTGGCAAAGAAGCAATATACCAGACTATCATTGAGTACTTGGAAACTCTTATATCAGAATCTATTTTTCTTAACCTCTCTAGAAATAATGTGATATTCCACTGTTCGTGTTATATAGAAGTAGTTTGGTAACAAGCCTCATGAACTTGTTAGCAATTCACTTTTGTATGCTCGAACAATGGAGTGTCATACACAAATAAACGGAACATCAGATAATTCAGTACATCTCAGCCTTTGGAATATGAAAAGTAGTTTGATGACAAGACTAGCTACCTTGTTAACAAATTCTTTTTGTATGACTAAGGCAATTCGATGTCATAAAAGACACCCACATTCTTATACAACTAACCAATAGAAGGCCTCGCAACACCAAGTTGTCAAGATCTCACATGGCGACCTCACTAAAGAAGCCTCGACCTCGGAAGTATAGTCAGCCCAAAAACCGTGCCCTCGTACTCCCCTGCACCCCCGGGCAAATCTCGAGGACGAGATTTATTTTAAGGGGGAAGGATCTGTAACATCCCAAATTTTGGAACTAATAAAAACTTAGTTTCACAAGACCCAAAATTCAGAACCAACAAAAACTTTTTGAAATACTTCACTAATGTTTGTGTTTTCCTTTATATTGCTCTGTTTGACCTTATGTTTGTAGATGTTCAGCTTGAGTGTTAGTGTTGCCTGGTCAAATTGTGTGGTAATTGTGTGTCTTGTTTGTTTTACGACGTTTAGACGAGAACGTTGCCGAGACTTGCGAGAAGGGGAATTTGTTGAACCAGAAGAACAAGACCAGGGTCACTTTGCTGAGCAAGGCAAGCTACTTCACTGAGCCTGCATCTATATACCTCTATTTTGATTTACCTGTTTTACTATAAGTAGCATAAATGAATTATGTGGTGTTTGCCACGAAAGCTATGACTTTGAAAACCCTTTTCCAAAATACAAGTAGATTCTTGAGACACCCGATATAGAGGTGTCAATGGTCTACAATGATTTCGAAATGAATTTGTTTTACTCCAAAGCCTTCTATGAAAATCTTTTGGTGGGATTACGAACCACCCAAGTTTGACTAAAAGTATTTTGCTATGAGAATTGGAAATGATTGTGAAAACCTTTTCAAAAGTTTATGAAAAACTATTTTGCCACCTTGTGTAGGAGTATAAGGTAGTTATTTAAAACTATAGGATGGGAAAAACAATGTTTTCTTGAAACTCCTTTGAAAGTACTTGGATAGACCTGCCGGAAGGCCGGTGCTCAGTTGAAGAAGGATGGTGTTGTTTTGAGAAAAATGCACATTGTGTCCTAGTACTATGACTACCAGCCGATAACCTGTGCGACCACATTTACCCACATATGGGCAAGGGCGTAGTCATATAATTTGCTCGTGTTAGTACTGGATACCTCAACAACGAGGATGACCTCGTTCCATGAGGGGATGGTTTGGTGACCTACCCCCTGACCTGGGTCCTCTTCATTGAAGTCTACCGGAAGCCGGTATGAACATGTCGGAGGAAGAGGATTGAAGGGCTCCCTTGGGTCCGCCGGACAGAACTACGAGTCCTCACACTTAGTTTCTGAGGATTTGAGTGTCGATGGAAAGTGTCGTAAAGGCAGGGTCCTATACTAGCATGAGCAAAGGACAGACTATGGCCGGGAACTCAACTTCGCATACCTCTGGTATGGCGGGACGTGGCTGACACGATGAGTGACCGGATGGGTGTGGGAAAAGCGTGCTACCTCTGCAGAGGGTAAAACTATTCGAATAGCCGAGTCCTCGGATATGGACAGTTGGAAGGCTGTCCTAAGACCATGTGCAAGTTTTGATAAAAGTGTTGAGTTTGGAAAGGAAGTTGAAATGGAAAGGGTATTTCGTACCTGTGCCAATGAGTTGGTTTGAGGTAGCGACGTGCTTGGTATCATGTTGAGAATTGGACAGAAGGAGGTGGAGTTCCGGAAAAACAGTTAAAATGATGTTTTCTTATAAGATAGCTATATTCTACTTCTCACCCCTTTTCAATAAAGATTTTGGAGAGTTTTTAAACAAAAGTTTTTAAGAAGTAAAACTAGTTCTAGCGCTTACTCAAGTTGGGGTAGTTTGCGAGTACAATCAAATGTACTCATATTGGTTTCGTCCCTGGCTATTGTCTTAGCCAGATTGTGGAAGAAGAAACAGTTCGAAGAAGAGGAGTTCACTGGCGTCTTTGCGAACTAGGGCGCTTCCCAGTCAGCTGCCTGTAGGGTTAAGGCGAATGACTTGGGCTCCACGTTGTTTTGTGATTTTCCGCTGCAAGTACCTGTTGAAGCTTATGACTTCAATCACGTAAGTATTCCTATTCGGTATTTATGGATGTTCTGTGATACCAATTCGAGTTATGTGCAGCAACAGACTGATCACGGGATTGTTGCAGGAAACATAACGAGTATCTCGGGTACTTAATCCGGGGTCCTCACACAAACCAATTGCCAAATCCACCTATCATAAGAGCCTGGTGCTTCTGCGAGCTATATCCTCCCACGCGAGTGTGATCATCCTTTGTACTTCACTTTTACCTTTTCATTCGTGATCACACCATGTAGCTTGTGTCTAGGGGGTCATTCCTCGGGTGAAAAATGTGCTTTTCGAGGGTGAAAATGTGTTTCTGAGAAGCAGAAAATGCTTGTTGGGTTCTAAGGTGAACCACTACGCGTCTTTACGACGTGGAGCCCTTCGAAGTTCAAACAAGGTAGGCAGGGGCCCTTTTCGACGGACGTAGCTGTGACTGTTATTCTTACGGTGAACCTAGCTACCGAGGAGGTGAGGAGTATGGTGGCATAGGCAAACTTGCAATGGAGCCATTTTAGGGGGAAAATAACATTCGCAACCTACACGGTTCCGAGAACTTGCCTTAGGCAAGATGGTTAGGTGGGTGGTTGTACCCCCAGCCCACCAGAGTTCAAACCCCAGGTTTGACGCTGGTGTTTCTCATTTAAGGCGGAATATTCTTCAGTGGGAGGCGACGTTCCCGTCGACAGCGAGGCGCCCGTGGTGACTTCGTCAATCTCAAGACTCGACCCGCCGGCTCAGTCTCTCGGAGGTGCTCATAGGGGTAGGGTGTGCGTGCGTGCGTTCATAGGGGTGAGTGTGTGCGCGTGTATATGAGCGCTTGCGTTGTACTGTGTTTCGCAAAAAAAAAAACCTACACGGTTCCGGAAAATCCGCTTTCCAAGAAGGAAGGCGGACCAGGCGTTGGCCGTGTTCGCTGCACTCCTGGCGCCACGCATCAGATAGCTAGCGAGCGCCTCTCAACGCTCGTCGACGCACGGAGCGACACATGGCGCTCCAGCCGCTGCTCCGCCTCCTCCTCCTCCGGCCACCGCCACCGCCTCCGCCGCCGCACCGGCCGCCGCCTTCCTCCACCCGCCGCGCCGCCGCCGCCGCCGCGCTCCTCCTGCTCGCCGCCGCCCCTCCACCGCGGCCCGCCCGCGCCGAGGACGACGACGTCGACGAGCCCCGCGTCGTCCGCCTCTTCGAGGTACCCACCATCCGCACCCCACCCGCCTCTCATCCTAGGCCCCCCCTACGCGAAACCTGCCTCAACTGTCACTGGCTGCAGGAGGCGACGCCGTCGGTGGTGTTCATCAAGGACCTGCTCGTCGCTCCGCCGCCGCGGGGACGGGCCGGCGGCGGGGGCGCGCGGACGCTGGATGACGAGGAGGAGGGCGCCACGGTCGAGGGGACCGGCTCGGGATTCGTCTGGGACTCCTCGGGACACATTGTGAGCAGCCTTAGCTTCATTCGTTCCTTTTTTGGGGGTTCAGTTCAGTTATAGCACGAGTTTCAGAGTTATTCCATTTGGATCAAGTATTCAGGCGTCATTCCGTCCCATTTGTAGCATCCTTACTGTTAAGTCATGCACTATTGCTTTAATGTGTGCATGCAACCAGATGTGCTGCAAAATTTTAAGTTGATCCTCGAAACTTCAATAGAACTATATCCGTAATCCTGTCATGCTGCAAGCCTTTTCAGTAGCTATTTGGCTTGGCACTTTCATGTAGTGTCTGGCTACAGGACGCACTGCAAGAACATGGATTCATCTTGCCTCACGTAACCTTCTGTTGAAATATCTAATCCATTGTTTACTCTGGTGCGTCAGGTGACAAACTACCACGTGGTTGCAAAGTTAGCTGGGGATGAATCTGCGTTTCATCGCTGCAAGGTTTTTTCTTCTGTTTTTTACTATCTAATCACTGAAGATAATACTCTGCTTTTTGTGACTTTCTTAGTTGTCGAACTCGTGGTTATGCATTTTTTTAGAGAGAGAAGAGAGATCGTTGTGTATGCCTTTTTACCCATTGCTTAATGGTTTTTGTAGGTGTTCATACAGGATTCAAATGGCACTAGCTACTCGAAGGAAGGGAGGCTAGTAGGATATGATCCAACGTATGATCTTGCTGTTCTGAAGGTTTGAAACTCCACTTTTTTTGGCTGTACTAGTGCAGTTGCGATAATGTAAATTTGGCTCCATGTTGCATTCTTTGAATTCAGATTGGTTCTGCAGGTTGATGTTGACAGTGATAAGTTGAGACCTGCTCTTATTGGCACATCACGGGGTTTGCGAGTTGGGCAGAGCTGCTTTGCCATTGGGAACCCTTTAGGATATGAACACACCTTAACTACTGGGGTAATGCCACCTTATTCTCATTAAATACAAACTTTGTAATTGCCAGGATCCATCATTACAAGATGGATGCACCAAGCAGTGTGGAATTTTGTATAGTGTTGAAACACCTTTGATATTGCAAAGCATTCTAATAATATGATGGGTGATTACTGAAGTATCCTATAGGTGGTTAGTGGACTTGGGAGGGAGATACCATCTCCCAATGGGAGGATGATTCGTGGGGTCATACAGACAGATGCTGCTATAAATGCTGGTAATGCCATGCTTTCACCGCATATCATGAATTATCAGTAATGTAGAGCAAGAAATACATACACAAGAACACATCTATTATTTTAAGGATAGTAACTTGTTGGTGAACTGCTTATTCTCTAGATTGTAAACTTTTTGGGCCGGCTTGGGTGAATAGGTTTTGGCCAAATGCATAATCTAATCAATATCCCTAGGCTGATGGCCTAACTGTCCTAATACATAAATATGGTCAAACTGTACTGAAATTCTTGATAGATTGACTACTATATAAGCTACGATTGTCTAGTTAACTTAGCCACAGATTCAGCTGCAGAGGTACTGCTAGTCTGGTACGGTACTACCCATACTAGATATGGTAGATGCTAAAAAGATTTTATGATGTGGTCTGACTGGGAGGTAGAGACCTTTTGGTGTTTTCAAGCTAGCATTAGTAGTTTGTTCATAATTTGCATCCCTTCGTACATACAAATGCATCACAGGCATACTGTCCAAGCCTCTTTTTTACAAAGCCACAGAAACATATTTTTAAGGGAGAAGTCAAATTATCTGTGTCCATATCTTGCAGTTCAGCTCCATCAACTCTCGTTTTAGTAGGCACCATCCTATGGACTCTCAAAAAGTTGAGGGAAGCTATTTGATTCTTGCTCCACTATTACTTGTTTCGCTTCGGTTCCATTTTCATTTAGTTAATCTCGTTGCTCATTGTGCACAGTTTGATCACATAGGCCATATGTGAATGTTAACATGCATTGAATACTCTGTAAGGTTATTTACAAAGTTTGCTAACATCAACAGGTAACTCAGGAGGCCCACTAATTGACTCTTATGGCCATGTAATTGGAGTTAACACAGCTACATTCACACGTAAAGGTATTACCTCAACATCAAAAGATAGATTACTGAAGATGTTTTGTTTTGCCCCCTTTTCTCTGCCTTGACTATGTGCTATCGAAAACGGAGCATCAGATTTTCTTTTGTCACATACCATAGCTGTAAGTAGGCTATATTCTCACACAATGAAATCAATTCGGTACTTATTTTACAAATAAGTAGGTTTTAATCCTCGATGAATCTTTTGTTTGAGACCTAACACTATGAACAGAGCATAATGTTGCACTAACCTTGTGAGCCCTTTGTGAACTGTGAAGCCCTGTTTCCTCCATCATGATACGAGTAGTTATCAGAATGTCAAGATCAATATTTATTCTCCTTTTCATGATATTCCCCAAGCGGCAGGCAAAGTGTCCTTAAACTGTGGTCAAGCTACTCCATTTTTCCTTGGTTAGCCGGAAGCTTGATTTTCTTGTTTGGCGAACTCAAGAACGTTTTTTGTCATGATAATGTTATGATCATACCATAGATGCTGCAGTGGATCTCTCTCATTTGATGATAGGCCTACACACTACAGCAATTCAAGCAGACCTGTTGGTTCTACCGGCTAGAAGCTGGTAATCATTGATCACCAGCTTTGGGTGATGATATGTACCAGATAGACTTCATGGTACTCCTGGTTATGGCACACATAACAATCTTGAGGAAGATATCGCAACTTAAATAGAGATCCCCGTAGTACAGCCATCAGTGGATCACTTCTCAGTGTTCAGGATTCTATGCCGAAGATATATGAAATTGAAAGCTTGTCTGGAAACTGACGGATCCTCGTGTCTGTGTGTTGCAGGATCTGGCATCTCATCAGGGGTGAACTTCGCCATTCCTATCGACACCGTCGTACAGTCGGTGCCTACCCTAATAGTGTACGGAACCTCTGTGAGCAACAGGTTTTAGTTAACTCTGTCTGATGTACATTCTCTGCTGTAGCTAAAATAAATGCGAGTTCTCTCTTCGTCGTGTTTCTTTACTGTCCATTGCTCAATGGTCGCCTCTTCAAGAGAGCCCAGATTGTTTATTTCTGGAGTAATTACTACGGCGGCTTTCCTCTCCCTCTCTCTCCATGTCACAGAATAACTTAGGTGACACACCCTGTAGTGATGACTGAAGTGTAAGGTTAAAAAGTAACCATTACAGTATACATGAGGCTGAGGACGCTAGCTTAGTCAACACATACGAGCAAGCAACTTAAGGTAAAGGAAATCCGATTTATTGGGTGACACTCATGTTGCTATCAAGACGATCAGTCTCATCTCACACACAGTCAACAGAGAAAAAGTGCTCCCCTTTTAACACTATGATAACAGCGACAGGCTCATGACTGCAGGCTCCGTATGAGCAGAAAACAGCATTTGACATCTGTCTGCCACATATTCCTCTATGAATTAACGTCTTCCTTCTTTTGTTATCATGATTGTTGGCTTTGATATTTCCCACCTTTTTTGTTCCCTGCCGGAGTTAAACTGTGTGCTGTGAATTTTTTGCGAATTCGGTGGTGGCCTAAGGAGTTTAGGGAATTCTGCCTTAACTGGAGATGTTTGCGGGTAGGGTTGATGCTTGACCCCGATAGGACACCAACCACGACCATACACAGCCAAACATTCTGTTCTTTCTCCTATACACCCTTTATTTTCTCCAGTTTTTTCCCAAGGCATTTACATGCAATTGGACCAGAGAGACCTAGTACAGTACGGCTGGGCCGGAGTCCGCCGCCCAAAGTAGCCTTTTGCAACCGGCAGCGTAGATGTTTCTACGGCTGGCCATCTATTTCCACTCCATTTCATCATTGAGAGACTGATCGCTTACAACGTCCCAGATGATATTTATCCCTTTCAGCTCCTATTGTCATGTCAGATGTCTAAGGCTCGTCATGCTTCGAAGCTCTCAATAGTTTGTTAACTAGTCGCAAGATTAATCTTGTCATAGTTCCTGAGTTAGCCGATGTCGGTAGGAGAGAGTGAGTGTGTCATCCTGGGTGATTCTAGCAACTGGTGTCTTCTTCCTAATTTACAAAGATTTCTGTTTGCAAAAAAGAAGAAAGATGAGATGCTTGCATCCCTAATTTTGATTGAATAGAAATCCATGAGAATCTGTTACTCCCTTCGATAAAAAAGAAGCAGGAGGGAGTATTATTATTTTTTGGGTAGAATAGAGCTTCTAGTAGTCGGAAGAAGCCAGATGTTTGTCTCCGTCAAGGGAGGCATGGCCAGGCTCCCTGATTAAGCTTCATCTCCAGGGGCAGGAGAGGTGGAGCCAACCGCCGCCAGTATAGTTGGTGCCTGCCTGCCCAACCCTTGTCACCTCGGCTTACAAGTCTTGTCACAAGAGGGTGGCGGCGCCGTGTCGACACCCCCATGCATCCCATGCTAATGAACCCTGCCTGTACTTCGGTGGATGTTTATCCTTGCCAATTGAGGAATTGCCACAGTAGTCCAGTACTCGTGTATATGCTAATATAAGGTCTATTTTTTTCCGGATTTCTGCCGCACCTATTATATTTGTTAATAGATCTGTATCTCTCATACTACTGCAACAGGTTCATAATATATTGATTGATAGTGGCACATTAAGTAACCAGACTTAAAAACAAGGAGGAATGGTAAAATCTTTACAAATCTGAGCTTTACTCGACCAGTTGTGTTAACCTCATAAGTATGCCAAGAAGACAACGACTAACTGACAGGCACCTCTAAAAGACAATTAATCTTTATCTGTCCTCGTTGCAACAATATTTCTTGGTGCATTGTTCATGGCCCTAATGTGTAGATGCGCTTGTTTTCGCCCGTCGATTTGGTGCAACAAATGCCTATAGTACGTGCTGCCATTTTTTTAGATAAAGAGTACGTGCTGCCATTGGATGCAGGCAACCAAATTTATATGGCGCGCACTGACAGCACTGAGGAGGAGTCACTTTTAAGTTTGGTGAGGTGTACAGCAGTTGGCATGCTGAGTCTAAACATATGGGAGCCGAGTTTTCTGATGTGTCATATAGCTGTAGATATTTCAAGCGTAAGTGCCGCCTACTAAATCCTAATCTATTGCACTGCAAAAGTTTTCTAATCAGTAATATCTCGTTGCATCCAGACGAGATCTTCTTAAAAAGATATTGGTCTGAAAAATATTGTAAACAGATGGTCTGAAAAAGCCACTGCAACATCCGACGAAACCACGGTTTGAAGGCGCTCCAAAGAACCGTGAACAATCTTCAGAAAGTGAAACATATCCAAGATACAATTTATAATCGGACACTTCATCATATGGAGTAGTAACCAATGTAAAAGCATAAGAGTTTGGTAGCTAAAAAGCAGACACTTGCTGGGAACTTTACTGATCTTCTACCTTGGATAAAATCATATACATCGCAATCTAGTGTGCGATCAGGTCAAGCTAGGGGTATTTCGTGCGGGGACAAAGTCAAATCAGATATGCTAGGCACAAGTGTGTTGTCTTGTTGCTTGTATTTGTATCTATCTTCTAACAATTTCAACCAGATGGCGCATGTATGGGCCTTGTGCCTTATCTCCAACGAAGGGCAGCCATGGGTTGGTGTATACGCAGGATGAGGCAAACATTATTAAATTCGAGCTTTTGCCAGCTGATCAAATCAGCTTGTGTTTTTCAACATGATGTGGTATGGCTTCATCTTGTTGTAGAAGATGTAACAATTATATATATAAATTCCATTTCTGGCACATGCATGAGGGATTGCAATGCATGGGTACTCCCCCACCACACCACCACCACCAAATTAGAAACGATGATAACAGGGACTCAATGGAACACATTTGTGATATGTATTTCCATGGTCACCGATGAATGCACAAACTTGAAGCCATTGGATTTGTTTAAAAACTGGTGCATGATTTATACATGATTTGATTCATCTCAATTAGAGAGTGCTCACCAGCTAGATCAAATCATGCATGCTGACTACGCAGTTTTTAGTAAGTTTCATATCACAAGAAATACGGACGTGGCATGACAGCTCAGAGAAATTAGTAGCTATGTCAATGCTTCTCCTCTACTTTAGTACGGTTGGATGATGACGTGGTGCTGGGATAACTTGAAGTTCTAGCTAGCCATCAGTCATAAGCTTAATTAACAAATGATAGAAGATCTTGATTAACCCTGGAGCAAGCCAGCTTAGCTAGCTCACTAGTAGGAAAACGCGATTCTATGGATCCCTATTCTGTGGCGCACCATTTAGCCATGCGCCACAAAAAACAAATCTGTGGCGCACCCAAAACTGGTGCGCTATTCTGTGGCGCACCTAAACTGGTGCGCCACAAAATTTTCTATTCTGTGGCGCACCTAAGCTGGTGCGCCACAGAATATTGCTATTCTGTGGCGCACCTAACCTGGTGCGCCACAGAATTTGGCCTTTTTGTGGCGCATCAACACACATGCGCCACAGAAATAGCCCTTTTTATGGCGCACACGTATACATGCGCCACAAAATTCACGTTTTTAAATCTGAGTTCCAGATCTCAGATCCAGATCTCACTTGGTCTCCCTCTCTCTCTCCCTTATCTCGCTCTCTCTCTCTATTCTCTCTCCCACCCACACAACACAGCACACAGCACGCATGCACGCACGCACACAACACTCGGGCTCTCCCTCACGCACACAGCACACACGCACGCACAGCACGCCGCCGCCGGCCTCTCTCCCTCACGCCCGCCCGCCGCCGGCCGACACGCTCGCCGCAGGCCTCCCCTCGGGCTCTCCCTCGCGCCCGCCCGCCGCCGGCCGACACGCTCGCCGCCGCCGACGACCACCACGCTCGCCGCCGCCGGCCGCGACTCCATGCTCGGCGCGCTGCTCGACTCCTCCTGGAACGCGGCCGCCGCCCTCTGCAGGTCCCTCGCTCCGGCCCCCGCTCTCCTCCTCCGTCGAATTCGCGCGAACACCATCCGCCACGCCGTCGGACGACCTGGCTGCGCAGTTCCTCACGGCGCTCCCGCACCCGGACTTCGTCGGCGACCATCTCCAGCAGCGGGAGCCTGGCGCGGGAGCCGTCTCCGGTCTCCTCCTTCTCCCGTCCAGGAGCGCGGCGACGGACACCACCAGAACGGCGGCGGCGGCAGCCACATGCGCCGGTGAGGCCACCCGAGGTGCAACCGACCAGCCTACGCTGCCGGGATGGCCTTGGGGCGTGGCGGGAGCGATGGAGAGGCGTGATTTGGTGGGCGGCGGTGGTCGTCGGCGCTCCCGCGGTGGAGGCGCCGTCCGTATTTTTTTTTAAATCGAAAAACGCAATTCTGTGGCGCATGGTTCCTGAGTGCGCCACAAAAATTCAGGTATTCTATGGCGCACGGTGGGGTGCGCCACAGAATTGCTTATTTTGTGGCGACAATTCTGTGGCGCACCCACCATGCGCCACAGAATTTGTTTTTGGTGCGCCACAGAATCGCGTTTTCCTACTAGTGGCTGAGGTAAGTAGTATGTGATTGGACTGATTTGCTTGCTCTGCTTCTTTAGATTTAATACTTATGGTTAATTAGAACCACGAACAACGCAGTGAACATATTAATTAACATATGAACTCTGATTCTCCCAAGAAATATCTAACAGCAAGTTAAGCACTAGTACATGACAAGGTGGTGTTAAGCTTTTCGATTTTTTTGTTATGGGGCATCTCTGCTCCTGCCCTGCATTTGGATCCTCATGTCTGATCTAGAGAGATAAAATAGTTAATGGATACACTACCTATTTAAGAGATTTAGATTGCCCTCTGGACCCATAAAAAATTGGTTGTGTACTTGTGTAGATCAACCAGGACAAGATCTTGTCAGAAAGACACAGTTTAGGTTGCAAACAAGATCTTCAGCTGATCGCAAAACAAAATCTTCAGGAGATCAAGAAAATAACGAGCAAATAACAGATACTGAATTGTATCCCATGATCCCATCCACCTTTAAACTTGAAAACTTTAGAATCCTCAGCCTAATATTCAAAAACTTCATTTTAATTAGCTTCTTTCTTTTACTGTACATGGACAATTTGTTGGCCATACATAAATATAGTTTTTCGCCTTAAGATGGCCCACTTCTGATCATTCACCATGCACAGGACAAGGATCTTCCTGCGGGAAGTACACGCAGAGGACGCTTGTTGTGAATAGTAGTTAGTCATAGCACAATTTTTTATAACGAAGAACATATTTTATATAATATTAATCCTTCCTTCTCTCTCTTTATTAGCTGCTCTCATGCCTCATCAAGTAGAAGTATTAGCTACTAGCTAGATCTCTCCATGTACAAGTCTAATTAAGCCTTGCTTGTTGATGCTCCTCTCACTATCACTCTTCTGCAGCAGAAGATCTTCCAAGAAAGAAAAAGCTACTCACTAATTCTTACTACTTACTACTACTAGCTAATACCACTCACACTGACACTGCAACCTGCTGAAAACATGTACATGGCAGTATTCGAGCTGGGAATTCCATCAGGCTTGTAGTTCTTCCTTCTCAACCTGCAGCCTGATCTCCCTGTTGAACCTGGTGATGAAGTCCTCCACCCGCCGGTTGAGCTCCTCGTCGGAGAGCCGCGCGTAGAACTCCCTCTCCTCTTCCTCCTCCGCGGTGGCAGTTGGACGGCGCCGCCCCTCAGTGGCCGTCCGACGGAGCTTCTCCTCCCTCACCACCACCACGCTCTTGTCCTCCTGCTCCGGCACCGGATGATCGGCCATGAGCGCGTGCGAGTGGGACCTGCTCCGCCGCCTCCTCGCCGCCCTCTCCTCCCTCGCCACGCTCCTGCTCGCCGTCAGCCTCGCTTTCACCGTCGCGCCGTCCGCCTCCGGCGCCATCTCTCGTCTTTCTAGCTTGACATCGCCACCATGGTCGCCTCTCACAACCAATGCGTGTGCATGTATGTCCATGGAAACCACCGTATCGCCATGGACGACGTCCCCCGCAACAACCAACGCTTGGTCGTCGTCATCGTTCATGATGACGACGGGCAGCAGTGCTTCGACGGGGACAACCGTCGTCGAGGCGTCGAGGAAGGGCCGGTCGTCGACGTAGGCGGAGGAGACGGCAGAGGAGCCGAAGAAGAGCATGCCGGAGTCGGCGGCGATGACGACGATGATGGAGTTGGACATGAGGAACCAGAAGGTGGTGTCCCGGAAGAGCGTGGCGGGCGGGACGCGGAGGACGGAGACGTAGAGCACGGGGAGCGCCATCACCAGGATGGAGATGGACACCTTGGCCATCGTCATCTTCTCCGAAGGAGCTTGCATATTCACTAGCGGCAGCAGCATGGCACAGCTACTACGCCTATTCTTGCTTGCTATGGGCTATGGCCGGCGTGTTTGAGCTTGAGCTTGTGACTTCTGTGGACTCGTGGTGTGACTGAAATGTCCCTTTTATAGGAGATCTAGAGAGAGAGAGAGAAAGTGTGTGTGAGAGAGAGTAAATTAATTAATGCAAGCTAATTGTTGTTGTCTCTGCAAATTGTGTAGGTGTAGGCCTGTGGTTGTACGTGGGTGAGAATGATTGGTGCGTGTCGAGAGAGAGTGCATGCATGGAGGGAGAGTGTGAGCATCACTAGTACATAGTACTACCACTAGTACCTCTCCAATAATCAAAGTTGTGGCTGGACGGATGGAGATGGGGTAAAGAAAGGTATGGTGGTTTTGCATGCCTGATTAGAGAGGGCAAGCTAGTTAGCTAGGTGATGGTGTTGCATTTGATTTTGATATTTGGGGTGCAATTTGCAGAGGAGGGGCACACTGTTTGGGTAAGAACATATGGGCTTTGTAGCACATGTTGGCCGGCAGGCTAGGACAACCAATGATAAGAATGGAGAGGAAAGTCATGCATGCTTGCATTGGCTGTTTGGTTTGGAAAAGCAGAGTTAAGAGCATACTCCCTTATATATCTACACCACACACACCTAGCTATAATTGGAAAAGCTAGGATCAAAACCATGGTGCTCATCCATATATACCACTATGGAGAGAGTGACTGTGGATCCATGTTTTGTGAAAGTTAATCTTTTTCTGAACTTTTTATTCGCTGGCAATTGGAGATTATTTAATTAGCATAAGAACAAACGTTCATGAATGTTTTTTTTCTCTCAAAATGGCTTGCTTTATGTTTAAATATGACACACCGATACATGATCAAGCTATTAATTTTTGAAGTGTATCATCTTGAGTACATGACTCAGAATGCAATTTACCATTTGGGGTTAGGGCATGTGAGAACTTCAGCAAATTGAACTTCAGCGGGGTATGACAAAAAGTGGTAGCCCTTCAAATCAGCTAGAGCAGAGATAGATCATAGCGCTATAGCGGGCATTTGTACATATATTACATTTGTGGTAATCCGCTCAAACCATCATGGCCCGATGTTTGAACATTGGTTATTCATCTAAAAATCGTTAAAGAAAAGATTAATGGCTCGCCTCTCCGCGATTCACATCAATCATGGATGTTGAATATTGTGCGACGCGAAAAATCACAAGTCACAAATCCAATCATAATGAGATCGATGGTTCCAAAAGCGAACCCTCTTAATTTGGACAGTACATGCCAGCTTTAACACCTTTAGGGCACGAGCAGCGGTAGCAGTGGTATGCTATCGCCCCATGATTTGATGAAGATAAAAATATATGGAGCAGCTACTTGAATAGCAAAATCATCCAACGGTGGTAGCATATGTGTGGGACCCACTGTTTCAGCCTTCTCTCTGTTTCCTGGTCGTCTGTTCCTCCCTCGCGCTCTTGCATGTGTTCTTTTTCTCTTGCTTTACTCTGCATGGTTATCTTTATGCTGGGAAGAGGCGGCCTGGATGTAGCTTTGCTCTGCAAGCCACACGATGAGCCGTTCGGGACCATCTGAGCCTACGTGGAGGGCTGAGGCAGTGGTCCAGCGTGGAGCGCTGGCCATGCCCTTATGTAGTTACAAGGAACGGCTGAAAGAACTTAGCTTCATGTTGTCAAAATGATTACAAGCGGAGCAACAGGACAAAAGCAAATCATTACAGACTAAAATTAGTTCATGCAAATATACACGCAGTTCATATCACATCAATAATCAAATCACCCCCCTAAATCCTTTGTTCTCATTATGTTACTTACGCACGTACTGAAGCTTTCCCATCAATAATTGGGGGAAATATTTAAAAACAAATAATAATGTGCTCCATGGCCACACGTGTCGCTCTTCCTATCCTCCTAGGGCTTCTGTTGCCTACCAACCTCTACTGTGTTGGAGATCTTGATCATCTCAGTTCATGTACATACTCCCTCCGTTCCAAATTAATTGACGCAAATTAATTGACGCACTGCGTCAATTAATTTGGAACGGGGAGAGTAGTAGATTGGGACAATTTTTATTGACTTGCCTGAATATATCGCAGTTAGAATCGACGGCCATCAAATATTAACACAAGATGGGTACCAATTCGCCATAATGCACTATGCCCAGTCCCTTTCGGGAATTACATGGGGGCTGGGGGCATGGGTTCGGTTTTTGTGATAGCTATTTGAAGCTATCTTAGTGAGACAAGGCGTTTAATAAAATTTCCATAAATTAAGTCTACATGCCTGGTTGCTCACAGCTAGCAAAGTACTTTCCAACAGAGGGACGCGGATTTCGCCTAGCAACTGTAATCCAGCCCGTGGGTTTCTCTTGTGCATGCCAGCCTGCATGTTGACCGGAAGCCCCACCTCTTCTATGCATGTCTGTTTGTCAGGTATTTTGATTTGTTTCGAGCTGTATTTCTGAAAGCCAGCCGGTCCCCTCTCCTTTTACGCGTTAACCAAGGCAGAACATCGTTACTAGACCTTTTTTTATGCAATGTTGATTACGGAGGCTAATCTCATCCCAGACTAACGGCATCGTTACTAGGCGCTTGGGCGACGACGCAGGAGCTGTGCTGTGTGCCCGTGTGCCTGCACGGTGTGTTGTGTGCCTGTGTGCTCACAACGGCAGGCTAGGAGGGCCGCTGCTGGTTAAAACAAAATGACGAATTAAGATTCGAGCAGCTGGCCAGATTGACGTCGCAGCTGGCCAGATTCGAGCAGTATCGGGCGCGTCTTCCTCCACGCGTACGTACGATCGAAATGTGGTGGTATGCAGGGAAGCAATTATTCACCTCCTATGAGGTGATTTAAGATTTGACCAAGGTATCCGCGTACCATGGGTAACGAGTGTTTGTAAGATTTGACGAAGCTATCCGCGTACAACCGGCAAATTTTAACCGACTACTATCGAAACGAGGTGATTTAAAATTTGATGAAAATATCCGACCAATGTCGTTCGTCTTCCAAATGAACTAAAATGGTGTCGAAGATATCCACTCGTGAGAACATGGACAACCGGTAAAAGTTAACTGGCTACTCTCGACAAGAGGTGATTAAATTTTACGAAGATATCCACCACCGGTACTAAGGATAACCGAATATCTTCATGGACAACCGTGGGCCTCTCAGTGGTGCTTCGAAGATATCCACTAGTGAGAACATGGACAACCGGTTTAAAATTGACGAAGATATCCGCCACCGGTACAATGGATAACTCTGACAGAAAACTAATGATGCAGTCGAAATAAACATGAACAGCTCCTGTATAACTTCTAACCTCTTTTTCCATGGGTGTGGAGAATCCGGAGAACCACTGTGAGTTCATTCATGCACTAGAGATTCGTCGATTCCAGGAGAGAAGGAGCCATCTTGGACGAAGTCGTTGCTCTCTGAACAAGGTTCCTCGATTCCAGACGACAAGGAGCCATTTGGGTCGAGGTCATGGCTCGCCGTCGACATGCCACCTCACTGGGCTCCCCTTCTTCAGAATCTCCGCCGCCGTCCCCATCTCGGCTCCCGAGATTCGGACTCGGAAGAAACGCATCTCGGAGGGGAACAACTTGGGATATTTTTACTCGAATTTCGCCGTATTGGCGTCGAGCATGGCGAAAACCATTGAATCTACGCCCATGGATTTTCCATCCCGCAAAAGCCACATATGCGTCAGACAGGCTCTGATACGAAAACAATGTCCAAGAGAGAGCATGACGCGCGGAGAAACTGACCTGAGGAGAAGATCTGTGAACCGTTCTTGCTTGCCATGGCGAAACATCAAGATCCGCTGGGGGATCTCGCCATCAGCAGCGAAGAAGAAGTTCCTCCTGCTGTAGACTATTCGCCAGCGTCGGGAGCTCGAGATTGCAGGATGAACTGGAATTCAAAATCGAATTGGGATGGAGATCTAGAGATGGTTAACTGCTCAGCTGCGGGACCTGGAATCGCTGTCAAATTCGAACTAGGGATGGGGCTCTAGCGGGATGGTTAGTTCCTAATCTGTTTGTGCCGGGAAGACTCTGCATACGGAGAATCATACGAGGCGAGGCTGTATTCGTTTCGCTAGGCACATGGATGTCAGAAGTAGGGGTCAAAAGGTGGGGGAGGTGGGCCTCGAGCGCTGATCCCCTTGCTGGATTCCACGGCCTCCGATTGACGTTGCGCGCGGTACGGATGCGTTTTCGGTGCTCATCCTTAGACCACTATGGAGAGAGTGACCGTGGAACCGTGCATGTTTGTGAAAATTAATCTTTTCTGATTTTTTCCAAAATGGCTTCTTTGACAATTGATGATTATTTAATTAGCATAAGAACAAATGTTCATGAATGCTCTTTTTGTCGTCCAAAATGGCTTGCTTTAATTAGCTGGCAGTTGTACCTGGATTACATTTTGGCATTTTGCGGTAATCCGCTCAAACCGTCATAGCCCGATGTTTGAACGTTGGTTACTCGTCTAAAATTCGTAAAAGAAAAGATTAATGGCTTGCCTCTCCGCGGTTCACACCAATCATGGATGTTGAATATTATGTGACTACAAAAATTACAAGTCACAAATCCAATCATAATGAGATCGATGGTTCAAAAAGCCAGCCCTCTTAATTTGGACAGTGTAACCCAGCTTTAACACCTTTATGTAGTTACAAGGAACGACTGAAAAGATTTAGCTTCATCTTGTCAACATGATCACAAGCCGAGCAACAGGACAAAAGCAAATCATTACAGACTAAAATTAGTTCATGCAAAGATATGCGCAGTTCATATCACATCAATAAATCAAATCGGCCACATTAATCCTTTGTTCTCATTATGTTACTTATGCAAGTACTGAAGCTTTCCCATCAATAATTGGGGGGAAATATAAAAAACAAATAATAATGTGCTCCATGGCCACACGTGTCGCTCTTCCTAGCCTCCTAGGGCTTCTGTTGCCTACCAACCTCCACTGTGTTGTAGATCTTGATCATCTCAGTTCATGTAGTAGATTGGGACAATTTTTATTGACTTGCCTAAATATATCATCGCAGTTAGAATCGACGGCGATCAAATATTAACACAAGATGGATACCAAATCGCCATAATGCACTATGCCCAGTCCTTTTCGGGAGTTACATGGGGGGCTGGGGCATGGGTTCGGTTTTTTGTGATACGAAGCTATGGTAGTGAGACAAGGCGTTTAATTAAATTTCCAAAAATTAAGTCTACATGCCCGGTTGCTCACACCAAAGTATTTTAATGCAGACGTTCACAAACGTGCACGTACACTCACCTCTATGAACACACGCACACATATCCTACCCATTTAAGCACCTTCAAAGAACTGATCCGGCGGATGAGCTCTTGAGATTGACGAGTAAAAGGAAATGTTTTGATAATCAGTACTACTAATCTGGAGTATATGAATTTGACAAATGAGCTGAAGGAAGGGAGAAGCAAGTTAGCATTGCTATGCTGACGTGTCTCCTCGAAATGCGTGTGCAACCTCAATTACATGTCGGAGTATGTACGTACAACTGCTAATAATATTGTATAGAGTTGACCCAGGACGTGTCCGAGTACGACTGAGGTACGTACATACTCGTGCTGGCTAGCTAGCTTTGGTTGATGATTGGCTAATTGGTTTGTTTTGGTAATCATAGAGTCCAGGTGGCGTGAGTAGGTAGAGATATTTAGGTCAAAGCCAAGCTTTGCAATCAGCGTGCACAAGATCTAACAGTGAGTGGCCTGTTTGTATTGTTTTGTTTTATTTTGTTTGATGAATCGGTACTATGGTACAGCGGAACTGTCCAGAATCTTCTTAATTACAGCCCCCAACGTTGACACTATCTGGTTTAGTTTTTCAACAAAAGTTCATTAGATGTAGTTAATTCGGGAACCTTCTGATCTCAAACAGTTCAAAGATTTTTGTCATATCAAAATTTTGGCAAGATCATCAATAATAGGAGATCGAGAAGATCACGAAACGAGGACCGGTTGCCTCGGTTTACTTTGCATGCCTCTTCGTTTTGACCTAAAACGGAACGGAATATAAATAGACTCCACTCCGTGCTCTCTAGAAGCAAGCGACGCTACCGGCGAAACAAGAAACAACAGACAGAAATTTCATCGCCCATGAAAATTGAAGGGGAAACGCTGCCAGAGCCGCCTTCGGTTGCTCCTCCGGCCTCTCCAACGTCTTCGCCTCCAGCTCATGGCCGCCGCGCGGCACATCACCATTGTGCTACAACCCTAGAGAAATGTAGTGCACGCCGCTCGTCTCCTGATAGAGGAGGGTGCACCTAGAGAAATGCAGTGCACGCTGCTCGTCTCCTGATGGAGGAGGCGCACCACCAAGCGGCGCGTGAAGCAGCGACGACGAGGAGGCTGACACGCGGACGACAATTCGCATGCCAGAGAGCGGGGCGCGACAGCGAGGTTGGCGGTAGCGGCGAGCAGGCCATGATCAACCTAGATTAGGTTTAGTTTTGAGTTTAAGTTTTGTTCTAAAATGTTCCTAAGTTTGAATTAAATTTGACAATTACGAAATTACAAATCTATGTAAAATTAAAATTACCACTTGTTCCTCGCTTTTCCATGTCAAAAAAATGAAAAAAAATTGGGGTGTACATCCGGACATTCTATGTTTGCAGTACTCAAAGTTTTGTGAGAAAAAATAGAAACATTTTCTGGTTTGTGTAAAAAGGCAAAAGGAAATGTCTGATGAAAAGTTATTTTGGAGCACCAAAAATCTTCTTTCTTACACATGCCACTAAAAAGACTTTTTTCTGCAAAAAATTGTAAAAAATTGGATGTTATTAAATCAGGATGTTACACGTAGCGGTGGATCAGCACCCCCACCATGCTTGCTCTCTGCCAACGTCGTCACACATGAACCGAGCCATTCCCAAAAGGAAGGGGAACTGGCAGCGACGCGTTGTAGGGTTCGCCCCCTTGTACCTCGTTAGGGCAGCAACCGGTTTCTGGCCACTTGCCGGCCATAAAATATGGCCATCTAGAGCTCACTAGTAGGAAAAGGCCTTTTAGTGGCGCACCAAAAAGCCTTTCTGTGGCGCATGGTGGGTGCGCCACTAAATTCTCGCCACAAAAATATTATTTCTGTGGCGCACCCCACCATGTGCCACAAAAAGTTCAAATTTCTGTGGCGCACCTCACACCGTGCGCCACTGAAATATTTCTGTGGCGCACCCCACACCGTGCGCCACAAAATTATTTTTTGAATTTCAAAAAAAAAGATCTAGATCTGGCCGCCAGAATTTCGCCGGAATTTTGTTGGAGCTCGCCGGAGGCCGTGTTGCCCGTGGCCACGGCCGTAGGTGGCTTGGCCGTAGGTGGGAGTCGCGGGAGCTTGGTGGGTGGAGGATGGGGGTCGCCGGAGGTCGCCGGAGTGGAGGAGGAGGTCGCCGGAGGTCGCCGGAGTTGGAGAAGGATGTCACCGGAGGAGGTCGTCGAAGGTCGCCGGGGGGGTCGCCGGAGGTCGCCGGGATGGTGGAGGAGGTCGCCGGAGATGGAGGTGGAGGTGAAGGAGGAGGAGGAGAGAAGAAGTGGAGGAGAGTAGAGTAGAGGAGAGGAGAAGGAGGATGGAGGAGAAGTGGAGAGAAGTGGAGGAGAAGGAGAAGGAGTGGAGAGGAGGATGGAGGAGAAGTGGAGAGGAGGATGAAGGGGAAGTGGAGAGGAAGTGGAGGAGTAGGAGAGAGGAGAGAAAGAGAGGGAGAGGAAGTGGAGGAGTAGGAGAGTGCAGAGGAGGATTAAGGCTGTTGGGCGGGATTCGAATTTTGAATCCCGCCCAACAATTCTGTGGCGCACCTGCCACCGTGCGCCACAGAATTTTTTTTCCAATTTTTTTTTTTGATTTTGTAGATAAAAATCTTCTGTTTGAAATAACTTTTTACTATTTTGGAATTTGCCGATTCTGAGAAAATCTTTTGTATATTAAACGTATTTTTTCGACATCGTATGCAAAAGTTATGGCCGGTCAAACTTTTTTTTCTGTTTTTTTGCAGAAAAGGTCAAAATTCATATTTGAAAATTTCTATAACAAGTAGACACTAAAACCTAACTACATGTCAAAGGATTTTATTTTTAAAGATTTTATCATTTTCTTTTCTTCTTTGCAAAACTGAAAAGGCGATCCACGGGGGGTAGGTATGCGTGAGAGGAAAAAAAAAATTCTGTGGCGCACCCACCTCCATGCGCCACAGAAATGTCACTTTCTGTGGCGCATGGAGGTGGGTGCGCCACAGAAAGTCATATTTTTGTGGCGCATCTGGCCATGTGCGCCACATAAATGTGACTTTCTGTGGCGCACCCACCTCCATGCGCCACAGAAATGTGATTTCTGTGTCGCACACTACCCATGCGCCACAGAAATGTGACTTTCTGTGGCGCATGTGGTTTTCGTGCGTCACAAAATTGCAAATTTCTGTGGCGCACGCAAAACAATGCGCCACAGAAATATTTTTTGTGGCCCATGGCTATTTGGTGCGACACAAAATGTGTTTCCACAGAAAGGCACTTCCCTACTAGTGGCTCGATCAAGTGAAGGTATAGAATGTTGGAATTTTGTAAACCACCGTCTTTGCGAGCAACAGCGTCTTCACAACAAATGATGTTCAATTATTGCTATTCCCCGGTGACATCCAACGATAACCCTGCACAAATTAATATATCCTTCGTTATTTTCACATAGAACAAACAAAACCGAACATAATAAAAGTGATCACAGAAAATCCTATTACCTTCTTAAGTCTGTTAAATACCCAAAAGCATAAACTATGCCGAGGTTGAGAGACTAGCCAGGCGAACATGTTTTCCTACCCTAGCGCCGCCGCCGGCCGCCGCAGGCCACCGGTGAAAGAGCTGGGCCCTTCTCCTTCCGCTTGCCGCTCCGGTGGCAGGAGGGAGGGGGACCCCGTTTTTTGCATGATAACTAGGGTTAGGATGTTTTTGGCATGGTGCGTCGTTGGGTGGTGGGAGCGGCGCCCGGGCAAATAAGTCTGCCTCAACTCTACTCCCACACCGGCGTTGTCTTTCATGGCGGCGTCTCGGAGTTGGTGGTACTGTGTGCTTGCCGATCTTTCAGATCGGTGGCTGTAGGGTTCATGGATGGTGTCGGCGAGGCGGCGGCGGCGACTCCATCAGATGGGTTTTTCCTCTTGCTCTGTCCCCGTTGCTGCGGCGTTGTCTCCAGCGCCATGGTGGAGCAGAGAGGATTCGTCCAGGGGTACGTGCAGACGGTGGTCTGCACTGGTGACAGCTGGAAGATGATGCACTTTGTGGTGGGTTTGTGGATGGAGGCTGATGGTTCTGGGTCCCTACTCCGACGTCGTCGTGCGGGGGTGCCAGTGCTGAAGTTCGATGGCGTGTCCGGGGTCGTGCTGCCCCGGTCTGATTCTTTCAACGATAATGGTTTGTCCTATGGCATACTACTTTGGAGGTCCGAAAAGCTGATGATCAGCGATGGAGCCGCGTCGAGCTCGGGTGAGAAGGTGATCTGTCTATTTTTTCCTTGGTGGCTGCTACGGTGGTGCCGAAAAAGATGGATAGACGTTGGTTTGTCACATAGGTTTATCCTATCTTTCCAAATTGCTTACTCTGGTCAGTTTTGAGACGGCATGAAAAAAAAGGAAAGTACCTCGATTCCAGGCTAGATTAGCTGCTGTTATGCCAACCACCACAGAGAAAGCCACAAAAGCAAGAAAAAAAATGAAAAATAAATAAAATAAACATAGGATTGCATTGTATTAAACAGAAATCTAGCAGGCACCGCAAACTCAATTGACCAGAGGTTACCTCATCTTGAGCGCCGCAAACGACCTCCAGCTTCTGACGATGCACCTTCTTCGTAGATGAGGCCTGGGCTTCCTTGAAAAAATCATGAAATTCTCTGTTGGTCGAATCTAGGTCTACATCCTTGAGGTTAAGGCCCCCCTCGCCAGCAATGCAGCTCTCCAGGGTGAAGAACTCGCCGCTCTTTGGTGGCTTGCGCATAGACACTACAAGGGTGTATGTGGATCTTGGTGGCACAATGCCGCGAGCCACACACTTTTTTTGGTTATCAGACAGAAG
Source organism: Poa pratensis (assembly GCA_947311845.1). Taxonomy (NCBI): domain Eukaryota; kingdom Viridiplantae; phylum Streptophyta; class Magnoliopsida; order Poales; family Poaceae; genus Poa; species Poa pratensis. The sequence goes on along the minus strand of CAMZMU010000085.1, from coordinate 3,057,678 downwards.
CCTAACAGTGACGCGCTCGGCTGTCATGTTAGTTAGGTGCAGCGAACAGCAGTTCAGCCCGTTTCGCTTGAACGGGAAACAGAGTTGAAGGGGGTAGACGCCGAGGAGCTCAGTGAGGACGGGACATATCTAGTGCAAGATAAAAAGAAAAATTTACACACAGATAATGGGGTGGAATTGGAAGAAAGGAATAGATTTTGCAAACTATATATCACCATTGGTACATGTACCACCAATGGCTGTGTGCATCAGTTGTGTTCACAATAACGCCTTCGCAAGAAGAACCACTTTTCCACGTTATTATTGTAAGGGTTTGGTGTTTGTAAGAAGACCCAGCTGGACGTGTCAGAGTACGACTGAGGTACGTACATACTCGTGCTGGCTAGCTAGCTTTGGTTGATGATTGGTTAATTGGTTTGTTTTGGTAATCATAGAGTCCAGGTGGCGTGAGTAGGTAGAGATATTTAGGTCAAAGCCAAGCTTTGCAATCAGCGTGCACGAGATCTAACAGTGAGTGGCCTGTTTGTATTGTTTTTTTTTTAAACGAGGCAAAAGCTTTGCCTTTTATATTGATATAGGAGAAGCAAACATGACACGGCCGAGACCAAAAAGAAAAAAGACATACATGACAGGGCGTACTAGAAAAGTAGCCCCGCGAGGATCCAAATCATCCTACTCCGTCTAATCTCTCAGAAAGATATATCGTCATTTCTTCAAAACGCTACTACGCGGCGCGATCTGAGGATCGGGAAGCAGATCAGGCGGACACGTCCAGCGCCGTGGCGGGAAATCGCTTCCCCATGGGCCAGCAAGGCCAATCAAAGCTTCATCCGCTGCCTTCATGGACGGCAAGTTTAGCCTGAAGAGGGTTCTCAATCTGTTGATTGCCGAATCAGAGAACGGAGCCTTCTTACATGTGTTCGCGAATTCTTTCATAGCCTCCACCAGGGGCATATCTCCAAAGTCGAGCCCCAAGTTTCGTAGCCTCCACCAGGGGCATATCTCCAAAGTCGAGCCCCATTTTCTTGTGGAGGACACGCTGCGCTTTGCCGACCGCTGGGAGTTGTAGCTTCGCCGCGAGCCTGCTGCTGCGACGGTCGGGGACGGGCAGGGCCGCATGAGCACGTGGCATTGGCGGAATAGGTGTGGGCAGCAGCGGCACAGCCGGCAGGCTGAACAGATCCGCGACACAGCGTATCGCGATGCCTGATGAGGGAGCGTCATCAGTATCGGCAGCGAGGAGGTTACCAATCGTAGCAGCCTCCGCGTCAGCGTCAATGACGTCTGCGACAGGCTGAAACTCCCTCCTCGCCAAGTCTCCGTCGTTATCAAGGCCGTCTTCGTGCGCCACCTCCTCGCTGTCCAGCAGCAACACCTGCTGATCCAGCTCGGCGAGGCATGGCAGAAGCTGCTCCATCTTCCCGTCTACAGCCTCAGCCTCATCATCCTCACTAGAAAATCCCCCGTCGCACAGCGCGTCGCCAGGCGAGATCAACACCGGGTCATGGAGAGTCAGCAATGGGGAGCACGCCAAAGATGGACGCGAGACATGTCGCGATAGGACCTCCCGGTCGTAGCCGGTGACAGGAGCAAATGCACGTCCAGCCCAATCGCATCGTGGTCGCCGTCCTCTCGTTGCATTAGCAGCAGCCCTAGGCCGACCCTCTCGTTCTCCTCTGAGAGTGCCTCGTCCACGCTCACCATGTCGGGAATGTAACCGCGGGTACCCCAGAGTGGATGGTTTTATGAAGTCGGTAAAGGAAACAGCAAGTAAATAGATGCAGGATAAAGGAAAAACGGAAGAAAAGCAGCCTGGGTTGTGTCCAGGCCGAAATACCCTCGGTTGGGCCGAAATAAGCCTCTTACCGAGATATCCAGTGCGGGCTGAAGCGTCAGCCAGCCTCGGCAGGGCCGAAGTGTCAGCCAGCCTCAGATGGGCCAGCTTGTCTCCCCAGCCCCGGCTGGACCGAGGTCTATTTATTTCGATGGGCCGAAGTATCTCTACCCCGGGATGGGCCGAGTTGTTCAGACCGGCTTCTCCTGTCCCGGCAGGCCAAGGCCTCCCAGCCTCGGTGGGCCGAGTTCTTCATCCCGGCAGGCCGAGGCCTCCCAGCCTCGGTGGGCCGAGTTCGCCAGCTCCGGAAGGGCCAGCATCTCCAGCCTCGGTCGGGACGACGTTGACAACTCGGCTGGGCCTCGCGTTCCATCCTGGCTTCGCCTCGCTACCATCCCGGCCTCGCCTCGCTGCCACCTCGGCCGGGCCGACATTTCCCCAGCCTCGGTTGGGCCAAGACTCAGCCAGCCTCGGCTGGACCAGCTTCTCCTCACCTCGGTTTTGGCCGAGGCACCAGCGTACTGGTCTCTGCTCGGTTCGGCTGGATCGGTGTTGCACCAGCTCGGCTGGGCTGCATCCCATCACCTCGGGCGGGATGGCATCCCACGTCCCGGCTGGACCGACTCTCCAGCATCAGTTCCTCGACGAGTATCAGACACCCACTGCCACCTCTAAGAAGATAAGGAGAAGAAGACGAGAAGATCCGGAGGGCAACCGCTAGAAGACAAGACGAAGGACGGGCAGGACGTGCCAAGCCCATCCCCGTGATGCGAGCACAGTACCAGCGAGGTGACAAGAGTACAGCTCGTGACACATGCACAGTGTTGACAAGACCCCAGTAGTCACCTCAGCTACAGTGTGTGTACAGTGTACCGGTGGGCCATCTCTTGTCCCCTGGGCTCACTTTATAAGGAGCACCAGGGGGAACGCTCACAGGACGACGCCCCTGTGCGGGCTCACTCTCTTCTTCTCCCCCCGCTCTCATGGAGCTCCTCCTAGCTAAGACCTCTTAGAGGCAAACTACGCTCAGCTCATGGAGCACTTGTATCAACCATATGCAGAGAGGAGAATACACTGAGTACGCTAGATGCTGCAGTAGGGGTTTTATCTCTCGCGAGAGCCCCGAAGCAGGGTAAATCTTGGTGTTCATCTGTTCTTCCGTGTGCACTCTTCAGCGCGCTATCCCTCCCCGAATCCTCTAGCGTCCATCGGCCCCAAACTTAAGCCTACCCCTAGGCATCTGTTGTTCCATACGACGACAGTTGGCGCCCACCGTGGGGCTGGCAGTGGCGCTTGCTGGATCAATTCGGACGGGACCTTCGTCATCAGCGCGGGGACTCGACATCGCCATTGTCCCCCGCGCTCTAGCTTGCCGCTGTGAGCAGAGGCTAGCGCTGCCTCCACCAACGGACATCATCGGCAGATCCCGGATGAGAAAAGTGACTCGGGGACTCAACTTCGGCATCGTCACCGTGTGTTAACTCATTTTCGAGTTGACTACAGCTAGAAATCCGAGATATGCTGGTATGCTGGTAAATCCGAGGTATGCTGGAAAACCGGGATATGCTGGTAAATCCGAGATACCCTGGAAATCCGAGATATGCTGGTGTGCTGGAAAAATCCGAGATACCCTGGAAATCCGAGTTAAGGCTTGGAAATCCGAGATAAGGTTGGGAAATCTGAGTTAAGCTTGGAAGTCCGACTTAAGGCTTGGAAATCCGAGATAAGGTTGGGAAATCCGAGATAAGGTTGGAAAATCCGAGTTAAGCTTGGAAAATCCGACATGTGTTGGTCAAATCTGAGATGCAGGTGGTTCAAACCGAGATATTGGTGGATCAGGCCGACAGGTCGGTGTTCCGGCCGGCATAAGCGTCTTCCTCTACTGCTACAACAACATTACCTTGTGAGTATCAATTATATGTCTGCGTCACTCTTTTAAATAGTCTCAAACAGTGCTCGGGGACTCTCCCCTCTTTTTTGCTTTGCTTAGTTGTTTTCCCCGGGACCAAGATGTCTTGACCCGGGGACTGGCTGGTCAGTCAGTTCAGTTTCTCCTAGATAAGAAAAGTGACTCGGGGACTCGGTTGTGAGTTGTGACCGAGTCTGCCTCCTCGTGCATAGTCTTGCTGCTAGATTTAGTTTACCGACGTATGCTATAGCTAGATTTACCTTGGTTTGTTAAATAAAGTTGTTGTTCCCGTTATTTATTCAGTATATATATGCCTGTACTAACGTTGAAAGGTGATATCGGTTTTACCGAGAGAATATTCATCCCCGAGAGCATGGTTTTATCGGTTGTCTCGGATTACCCAAATATCATAGCATTATCGGTATTCTCCAGATCGCCGTTTATTTCGGTTTGCAGTTATATCTCAACATCACCTCATATCTCAAATCGCCGTTTATTTCGGTTTGCCAAGATATCACGGCATCTATCTCATATCATCGAGTGTCTCATAATTGCTGTCTTTATCGGCTTAATCAATTATCATGATTCTTCAGTTATCCGAGCTTACCAGAGTATCATAGCATCATTATCTCGGCACAATGAGTCAAAAGGTATCTGATCTCACTGAGTGTTACGTGTTGAGAAATGCCTCGGCTCGTCATCTAACAAATGCCCATGAAGGCAAAATGTCAGATTTAGCCCATGCAGGCTTTATGCTGGTTCAGCTAAGGCTGTAGACATACGAGATATGCCCGTGCAGGCTTATGTCGGTGCAGCTAAGGCTGTTGATATACGCTTTCGGTAACGCCCAGAGTGGCTAGAAACCGACATACGAGATTTGCCCATGCAGGCTATGAGTTGGTTCAACTCATGCTGTTGACATACGCTTTCGGTAATGCCCAGAGTGGCTAAAAACCGACATGTGAGATATGCCTAGAGAGGCCGAGATACCGAGACATATGAGATGTGCCTAGAGAGGCCGAGATACCGAGACATATGAGATGTGCCTAGAGAGGCCGAGATACCGAGACATATGAGATATGTCCGTGCAGACATACGCCTTCGGTAATGCCCAGAGTGGCTTAAAACCTACATATAAGAGACACGTGAGATATGCTGGTGACATGCGCCTTCGGTAATGCCCATGGTGGCTAAGAACCGACATATAATGATGCCCATGCTGGCAAGATATTTCTTATATGGAGATTCTGGTGTTGGATATTTGATTTTGTAAGACTACGTGCGACTCTGCAAGTCCCCCGCAGCCTTGGGGACTAATGTCGGGGATGTAACCCCGGGTACCCCAGAGTGGATGGTTTTATGAAGTCGGTAAAGGAAACAGCAAGTAAATAGATGCAGGATAAAGGAAAAACGGAAGAAAAGCAGCCTGGGTTGTGTCCAGGCCGAAATAGCCTCGGTTGGGCCGAAATAAGCCTCTTACCGAGATATCCTGTGCGGGCCGAAGCGTCAGCCAGCCTCGGCAGGGCCGAAGTGTCAGCCAGCCTCGGATGGGCCAGCTTGTCTCCCCAGCCCCGGCTGGACCGAGGTCTATTTATTTCGATGGGCCGAAGTATCTCTACCCCGGGATGGGCCGAGTTGTCAGACCGGCTTCTCCTGTCCCGGCAGGCCGAGGCCTCCCAGCCTCGGTGGGCCGAGTTCTTCATCCCGGCAGGCCGAGGCCTCCCAGCCTCGGTGGGCCGAGTTCGCCAGCTCCGGAAGGGCCAGCATCTCCAGCCTCGGTCGGGACGACGTTGACAACTCGGCTGGGCCTCGCGTTCCATCCTGGCTTCACCTCGCTGCCATCCCGGCCTCGCCTCGCTGCCACCTCGGCCGGGCCGACATTTCCCCAGCCTCGGTTGGGCCAAGACTCAGCCAGCCTCGGCTGGACCAGCTTCTCCTCACCTCGGTTTTGGCCGAGGCACCAGCGTACTGGTCTCTGCTCGGTTCGGCTGGACCGGTGTTGCACCAGCTCGGCTGGGCTGCATCCCATCAGCTCGGGTGGGATGGCATCCCACGTCCCGGCTGGACCGACTCTCCAGCATCGGTTCCTCGACGAGTATCAGACACCCACTGCCACCTCTAAGAAGATAAGGAGAAGAAGACGAGAAGATCCGGAGGGCAACCGCTAGAAGACAAGACGAAGGACGGGCAGGACGTGCCAAGCCCATCCCCGTGATGCGAGCACAGTACCAGCGAGGTGACAAGAGTACAGCTCGTGACACATGCACAGTGTTGACAAGACCCCAGTAGTCACCTCAGCTACAGTGTGTGTACAGTGTACCGGTGGGCCATCTCTTGTCCCCTGGGCTCCCTTTATAAGGAGCACCAGGGGGAACGCTCATAGGACAACGCCCCTGCGCGGCTCACTCTCTTCTTCTCCCCCCGCTCTCATGGAGCTCCTCCTAGCTAAGACCTCTTAGAGGCAAACTACACTCAGCTCATGGAGCACTTGTATCAACCATATGCAGAGAGGAGAATACACAGAGTAGGCTAGATGCTGCAGTAGGGGTTTTATCTCTCGCGAGAGCCCCGAATCAGGGTAAATCCTGGTGTTCATCTGTTCTTCCGTGTGCACTCTTCAGCGCGCTATCCCTCCCCGAATCCTCTAGCGTCCATCGGCCCCAAACTTAAGCCTACCCCTAGGTATCTGTTGTTCCATACGACGACACACCATGTAGCGTCTCTCTCTGGCCAGCACCACGCACACGTCCATCGTCGGGCGAGCCATGAGCACGTCCACGAATGGTGGAGGGAGCACGGGCGGGTTGGAGGAGGGAAACGGCGGGAGAAGCGTAGGTCCGGCCTCAGGCGCGGTTGGGGAGGAGGCCGGCCGAGGTGGAGGAAGGCAAGCATTGGAGGGCTTGACGGTCTTCTTGGCGAGCCGGAGTGGGCAGTCCCTTTCCCGGTGGCCTGAGAGGTTGCAGGTGAGGCACCTAATTTTGTCGCGGCAGCCGGAGGAGCAGTGGTGACGAATTGGAGCGAGACAACGAGAGCAGAGCCCCTTCGTGCGCCTTTTGAAGCGGAGAGCGGCCGCTTCGTCTCGCGTGGAGCGCGGCATGGGGAGGACGCGACGGGCGCGGCGCGAGGTGACCAGCTCCCAGCCCGGCTCCGGAGAGGCGCCCCTCGAGCCACCCGCCATCGTAGAGGTCGGGGCACCCGTCGCCGGAGATGGAGGGGACGGACGATGGGACACAACATGAAGGCGCGGTGCAGGGGAAGACGACTCGACCTGAAGTCGAGGAGCAGGGATGTCGAATAGGACGGAGTGGCGAGCGCGTGGAGGTGCAAGGGCAGTGAAAAACGACGCGGTGCGCAGTATGCCAGCCGGGGCCGCCTTATTCGCCGAGGATGGTGGGCAGCCCGCGCGGCGCCAGGCGGCGCAGTCCGTAGGGGATGGCGCGTCGAGGGCGAAGTCGAGGTCGAGGGCGCCCTCAACGATGCTCCGCAGGCGAGTCGATTTCGCCCCGCTGCACGCCGGCGGTGAGGAGATTGCCTTGCAGGCACGAGCAGGTGCAGCGGGACGGAGCCCAGCACGGAGAGTGGCTTCCCCGGAGGACGCCGTCGCCGGAGGAGGTGGCTGCAGGGTTGAAGTCGGGGCGCAGCATCCCCGGGTGGTCGCCGGCGGACGGGGGGGTCTGCTAGCTCCGCCAGGACGCAGGGAGAGGGCCGTCGAGTCCAAGGTGGCGCGGGGCGCCGCTGGCCGAGGAAGGACCTTGAAGCCGAGGAATGCGGGCTTGAGGCCCGCGGGATGGTCGCCCGGGCGCAGGGAGAGGGCCGGCGAGGCCATGGTGGCGCGGGGCGCCGCCGGCGGTCGCGAGAGCTTGAGGGCCGGAGCCGGAGAAGATCCTGGCCACGGCGGAGAGAGGACGAGGAGGCGGTTCCGGATCTGAGCTCAGCGGCGCGATACGAGGCCGGTGCAGGGAGATCGGGTCGCCATGTCGCGAGAGCCTATTCTATTCGGGTGCATCGATACTATGGTAGTGCGGTACTGTCCTAGAATCTTCTTAAGTACCGTCCCACGTTGACACTATTCGGGCCATATCTTCCATTCGGTTTTGTCGTTGGGCCAGCCCGCCTGACAGGACCAGGTCCATCCAAAACGAGAGGCCATCGACGCACCGTACCCTTTCCGTTGCACCCAGTTTATACGCCGCGCGCAGCAGAGCACGGGATCGATGGCCGCCGTCGCCGCCGCCTCGTCGCTGCAAGCCACGGCGGCCGCCAGATCCTCCGCTGTTCCACTAGGTACGCGCCAAGCCGACCTTCACCTCTGCGCGCGCACGCGCGGTCTACGATTATTGCGGAACGGATGACGAATTGACTGCGCGCAGGGGCGAGGAGCGTGCGGGTGGCCGCGGCGACGAGGAGGTCGGGCTCGTCCCGGGCGCAGGGCGGGCTGGTGGTTGCCCGCGCCGCCGTCGCCAAGGATGAGACGGCGGCAGGCTCCACTTCTGGCGGGTAAGTTTTGTGGAATCAACTGCTTGTAATTCTGTCTGTCTGCATTCTGCAGTAGCAAGGCGTGATTGCTCTTGGCAAAAACAATATGAAGTGATTCAAATTCTAATTTTTCTAATCAACTACTTGTAATTTTGTATGCAGTATAGGGTGGCCTGTTCCTTGGAAATTTCCGTTCATTCCCATATCTTAGCTCAATCTATATATCATGTATCATCACTCAGTATATCTCTACACTGTTTGTGACCACTTTAGGCTTCGCTAGTACGCTTGGTTTTACAAACATGTGCTACCTTGTCTTCAGACTAGCTCTATCTGGAGAAAACTAAATTATTAGCTAAATTTCTAATAACTTGGGTGGGAGACTTAATGATACCTTGTTGCAGTTATCGTATCAGTAAATATCTGCTTCTTCGCGGCCATCCATTTGCGAGTAGAGAAAACAAGGTCTGAATTGCTTGGGTTCAAAGTTTGAGATGAATGTAGGAATTTGTTGCAAACAGAACTTATGGCAGGAACTTCTTGGTAGATGGCCGTTCCGGCTTGTAAATAGCAAAAGAGAGGCCGATTATTACCCATCTCCATATATACTAATATACAGTGATTTACATGCCCTATTTTTTTTTTGAGGTTTACATGCCCTATTAAGTGACGGAAAAGTTATTACGCCATACGTTTTGTAGTTGTAAGTTATATAACTAAACTCATCAATTTCTTGCTTTCTAATTAGACAGTAACTTCTTACCGGGCTAAAATAATCAGAGTCTTCCCGCATTATTTCCAGTGACTCTTAGTTTGTTGAAGTTCCATACTTCCATTACAAGAATGAAAATTGCTCTACTGCTGGATCAATCTAATGAATACTGCAGTTCTGTTCTCTTAAATACAGATATGACATATGTTACATTTTGTGACTGAAGAAATTTGCTTCTTTTTCTGCGTGTAAATAAATTTGCATTTTATGTAGCATATCTATCATTCTACCTAACGAAAATTGCCTGACTAAATTATCCTTTTGTTCATGTTTAGTCACGAGGTCTTGATGTTTGAGGCCCTCCGTGAAGCCATGATAGAGGAGATGACTTTGGATCCAACAGTGTGCATGATTGGGGAAGACGTCGGTGACTATGGAGGATCATACAAGGTGTCCAAAGGCTTGTCTGAGATGTTTGGAGACCTCCGGGTCCTTGACACCCCTATCGCCGAGAACTCTTTCACGGGTATGGGAGTGGGAGCAGCGATGAAGGGGCTCAGGCCAGTAGTTGAAGGCATGAACATGGGTTTCCTTCTCCTCGCTTACAACCAGATCTCAAACAACTGCGGCATGCTTCACTACACCTCAGGTGGCCAGTTTAAGATCCCAATCGTGATCCGAGGTCCCGGCGGTGTTGGGCGTCAGCTCGGCGCGGAGCACTCGCAGCGTCTCGAGTCGTACTTCCAGTCAATCCCGGGCCTCCAGATGGTGGCCTGCTCCACCCCGTACAACGCCAAGGGCCTCCTGAAGGCTGCGATCAGGAGCGAGAACCCGGTGGTGCTGTTCGAGCACGTCCTCCTGTACAACCTGAAGGAGAAGATCCCCGACGAGGAGTACCTGTGCTGCCTGGAGGAGGCCGAGATGGTGCGGCCGGGCTCACAGGTGACCATCCTCACCTACTCCCGGATGAGGTACCACGTGATGCAGGCCGCCAAGACGCTGGTGGACAAGGGGTACGACCCCGAGGTGATCGACATCCGGTCGCTGAAGCCGTTCGACCTGCACAGCATCGGGAACTCCATCAAGAAGACCCACCGCGTGCTGATCGTGGAGGAGTGCATGCGGACGGGCGGCATCGGCGCCAGCCTGCGGTCAGCCATCATCGACAACTTCTGGGACGAGCTGGACGCTCCCCCCATGTGCCTGTCGTCGCAGGACGTGCCGACCCCGTACGCCGCGACCCTGGAGGACGCCACCGTCGTGCAGCCTGCGCAGATCGTGGCCGCCGTCGAGGAGCTCTGTCGATAGTAACTAGGTATGCTGCCCAGTTACATGTTTTTCCAGGGATTCAGAAACGCCCTTGGTCTTGTTGTTCGCCTCGTGGCCCCGTAGTGATCTTGGTTGTGTCGGTCTTAGACGCTGTATTCTATTTGTGGAAGCACCAGAACTATGTAGATACCCTTTAGCTATTCTTTGGTTGCCCATCTGTCCGTTCTATAGTCTTTGATGAAATTCATGTAAGTTCTTCTACGCCGCTCGACGTTAGGGTTTCGGTCGTCTGTTTGTTGGGAGGTGGAGGACGTATGTGATGTTATCATGTTCCTCATTTTCTCCTGCTGATTTCACGTTGGACAAGGGATGCGGAAGGCGAGCTGAGTTCTCCTTACGTTGTAGGCAGATAGTGCCATCCGGCCGGCCAGTTGTGCAAACCGGTGAGAAGCGGAGGGAGCTGAAACTTGTGTTGGAGATGGCCAATCGCAGTTGCTCGGGAGGACAAGAACCAGTGGAGGTGTCAGTTAGAAGTGCAGGTTACAGTTTTTTTCTTGATCATCTGTTTGGATGGGGGAGGATGCGTGATATGCCATGTATGATAGTTAGCTTTTGCATGCGGTTTTGGGAATGGCCACAACTGCAGCGAGAGTGAGATCTCAGTAAGGGGAGCGGCTGCTTCTTCAGCCTTATCTGCATGGCTTGTGTGCTTGCCGTACGTTTCTCACTCAATCACTCGTCGACTCAAGCAGACAATAGATAGTGCCCAGAGTAGGAACTGCATGTCGTGACCTGCATCGCCATATATGTCTGCTTGAGTCGCCACAGACACGTGTCGTTCTGGTCTGTGTGGGGGACGCGGACGGAAAACGAAAGCATCCCGAAGATCTGTAGCGACATTATGCAACGCACAAGCCAACCGATAAACTCCTGAACACGTTCTAGATGTACACACACCAAAACACTTACACACCTACCTGGCAGGCCGACGGTAACAAAGCGATGGCGACCGCGGCGGTATGGAATAAGGCCTCTCCGTCGTGTTTCTCTTTCCATCGGTGCTGCTTGGTGTCGCCGGAGGGCGTGTGGAGCTTCGCCGAAACTGGGCCCGAGATCTTTCGTCCTTTCGTGTAGGTGGTCTAGCTTCATCGGTGTCGCTCGGCGAAGGGGATAGTGATATTCATGTTCTGATGGAGTAGAGAGAACCTCGTTATTGTTCGCGGAGTAGAGAGGAGAGGTTGAATATTCCGTTGCTTCCAAACCCAGCGGCGCCCGTCGAACCTTCCACCTTGATCCGTCCCAGTCGATTTTGTCAGAGCTGAACATTTTGGTGGAGGCGAGGGGAAATGACGGAGAAATTTAGGGTTTGGTCCATTGTCGGGTGGGGATGGTGTATATGTGGGAGTGGGTCGTGCCATTCTGGGTCGGTCCGGACGTGTCCAAGCCGCTCCATATTCGGCCCACATATGCGCTGGATTTGAGTGGTTGCCGCACAGGTTGAACGTTTTGTTTGAATTTAAACTGTCCTCGCCAGACAAATGGGGAAAATAGAGAGCATGATTGGAGATGCTCCAACTCCTTTATTCCCACTAGATGACCCGTTGCGCGACTGCGCAACTGCCGGATGCAAAGACTACATTGTTGCCATACACTTTATTTGAGCACAAATAGACAACTAATTCTCAGAGGAGATGCAGTAAAAACTGCGGACCAACAAATTAAAAGACATTACCGGCTCCTCTTTCTTTTTAATTTACCTTAAGGAGTGATATGACTTATTAAGAATCGCAAATGATCTTGATCTCATACATAGAACTTGTGGCATTTAGTATGTTCTATGCTTTCAGAATAAGTAAGAACAATTCTGCTTTGCTTAGTAACCTCCATGAATGCATATATATTTATGAATTCTGAGAAGTACCAAGAGCTCCTTTGCATCAGATTTGAACTCTGATTTTTTTGAGGTTCTAAATAGTACCTTTGTATAATAACGAAGAAAATAAGCTATGTCGGTTCCTTTTAGTATGTTTTTAGCCTATCATTATTACCAAGAAAGTGGAGTTGTTGAACATGTGAATGGGAAAATAATTTAATGAAATGAAACCTGACACAAAAATGGGCAAAAAACATGAGAAATTACGTGCACGCTGCTTCCTTGTTGCTGCTGCTCACTCGACACCATAATCCTATGACCCCTTTCTCTCTCTGCCGCCGGGCAACCCAGCCTCGCTACCCCATCCTTGCAGCTCGCCGGCCACCCGAGCCGTGCCTCCTTCTCCCCGGTCGATGTCCCTTTGCAACGCCACCATCCGCGCCTCCCCTGCTGGCCAGCGCCGACGAACCAGACCGACCTCGAGCGGCTTAATTCTCCTGGTCCTCCCTGACATCCTACTTGGCACGGCTGCCCTGCTCCTTGCCGGTTAGGTACAACCCTCTCAGCTCCAGCAATTATCCATGATGACCCTGTGGTGGTAAGGATGTAAGCAGGCGTCAAATAAAAAATCAACAAAGGAAAATGAAAGTAAGAAATGACCATGGCAGCACACATTTATATAATCATGGAATCACACATATATGAAGCTAAAAAAAGATTATAGAAACCAAAGGAAAGATGGAAACTGAAATTAAGATGTACTTAACGGCATATGTAAGGGCGAGAGGGTATACATGTGTAAGTTTCTCACAAAAAAAAACACATGTAAGTTTTAATTCTAAACCAATAGACCAAGCCAAATGACCAGAGCTAAGCAGATAGAATCATGACTACAAAGTGATCCATCACACAATGATAGAAGCGATCTGAAACCAATAGACCAAGCCAAATTTAAGTATATCACCAGGCGAGTGGGGTGGACTTAAGAGGAATACTGATACATCTAGGTCTCAGCTTCGGAGTGAGATATAGCTAGCTGAGCAAATAGGAATATTCATCTATCCAAGTCTCAGTTCTCAGCCTCACAAAAATTGAAAACTACACTGAGCTAGCTGAATCCATTGTGTATAAAACTGTAACATCAAGTTGGGAACATACACACATATTTTAAGGACTCTGTGGGTTTCTACCTTTCAGGTACTATCTTGTGAGCTGAACTGTAATAAAGTTTCCTTGAAAAATATCGCAATGAATTCGGTATTGAAGATGGACCATTCAATTGATTGACTGATTGTTACAGTCCTATACGCAACAGCTAAGAAGAATAATACTAACTTGGACAATTTCAACCCAATACATAAATAGCTTGTGCTCCAATGTTGTATAACTATATAAAAGAAGGGGGTGGCATATAATATAGATATTTGATATGTGCATTTATTTATATTTAAGTACTTAACTACACATGTATTCATTCCATCTATCTTTTATCGAGATTCTTAGGACATTGTTATTCAAACTGTGTCTCACCTTCAAGAACCATTGCGTCAGGGTTTTCCATCGCCAGGCTACACTGCAAAAAAGAAACAGAGTAATTAGCTGGCTAGCTTAATAAATCAACACATGCATACCGAAAAATAGAAGAGGTGGAGCTAGCCCGTCTACTGCTTTACAAAATCAACACACACATACAGGAAACACATATACATACCTGAGTAAGGAGGATGTGCAGCAAGCTGAGACTTCTCAGGAGCATCACGAGCTTACATTTCTCTGATGTATTTCTTGGAATAGCTAGGATCATGTAGGTAGGATCTTCACAATGTAGATAGAATCTGTTAATCTAGTGGCGGGCAGATGATCCTATAATGCATATATGAAATGAGTAAGTAAATTGATTACTGCTTGAATAGTCCAACAACAGGCGAGGCATCCCAGTTTCTAATAAATTTCCAACAATTAAATATCTCATGGAGAACAAACCGAGTCCTATAACAAGGAAAGGTTGGTATGCAGCATATTCACCTTAAACCTGTGAGCCAACCAAAGACCAATATCAAGAAGGTAATGTAAAGAACTACAACTACAGGACAACAAACTGCAGTAAGTAACAAGGCACGTCAAGCACTAATAATAAATCACAGAAAAGAAAGGCAGTCAATATACACAGATCATGAAGCAATTTATTCAATGAAAAAAGATCTAAACACGGGAGAATATATTTAAGAAGCATCTTCTAGCAATGCAGCGTGCCCCAAAAGTCTCATATTGTATTTTAGAAGTTCAACCTTCTGCAATACTATCCTCTCTTCACATAGCAAAACGTTGTTTCAACCTTCAGTACTAAATAGAAAATTTATTAACACCCAAACATACAAGAATGACATTCAATAAAGCTATGTCACTATGGTTGGAAGAAAATTATATCCTACAATAAACTTCCAAATCATATATCACACAAATTTCGACGCAAAAGAAGCTGCTCACCACATATATATCACACAAATTTCCAAACCCTTTTCTGAATGACAATAAACTGTAGTAGCACTAAATCGAAGAACTTCTTTCCTGAAGCTTGTGAAGGCATTAGTTTCATACTCCCGAGAGGAGATTTTGTGCTCCCGGGCACCAGTGATCCTGATAATTTAAAAAAAAATCGAAAATAATATCTACAAGTTTCAAAAAAATCTAAAAAAATCCCAAATGGAGGCAATGATGTTTTTAACAAACGTGCAAAAACCCGTTTCAAATACTTTGTATTTTGGGCTAAACGAAAAACACAAAAGTTTGGATCTGATTGTGTATATTTTCATATCTCCAAATTTATCATTTTTATGTAGCGCAAAATATAAAGTATTTGAAGTTGCTCTTTTGCACGTTTGTGAAAACCATCATTGGCCACATACGGGATTTTTTTCAGAATTTTTTGGAACTTGTAAATATTTTTTTCGAATTTTTTAAATCACCAGGATCACTGGTGCTCGGGAGCAAAAGACAATTTCCGCATACTCCCTTCGTTCACTAATATAATACATTTGGGCAAGCTTGTGCAACCTACTGCAATGATTGACTCAATACCTAAGCTTCAGTGCAAACTGCAAAAAAAAACAATCATAATATCATCAACACGATAATATGGTGATATATAGAGGCACACCATGCAAAAAGATAACCTACATCCTAATGCTCAATTGAATAAACCACATAGTACTAAATACATAAGGGTTTAAGGGAAATATATGAAATCCTAACCAGCGATTCAGTTGCAGGCATGATATCAATGGAGGTGCCCGAGCAGTAACTTTCAGTAGCTAAACCACACCAGCTTGTCGAAACTGGCACAGAGTTGGGATGCGCGAGGAGCCGAGGAGGCGCACACCCTGTGGACGACGGCAACGGCACCCTGTGGACGACGGCGACGACATACGATAGTGTCGAGGATGTACTCAACCTAAACAGCAGCTTCTGCGTACCTGTACCAATAGACAAAGGTAAAATAACAAAGCTTGAGCATCATGTGTCTGGAGAAACATAGCCAAAAAATTAGAAATCGTTACACCAATGGACCGGATAAACCGAAATGGAATAGGAAATCACGGAGGCCCAGGATGAACTTCATAATCAACCAGGCAATAGTAAATCAAGTAAAAGCTGAAAAAGAATGTCAAATTCTTTGTTACAGGTATACGAAGGTATCTTCCAGAGTAAATGGTCAAGCGGGACTTAAGATAGAGCACACCCAAAATTAAAGGAAAGTCCATCAACAAAATAAGAACACTAAGCATGTATTTCACTTCTGGCCTCTCATGTCAACGCTGACACAAGTGGCACCAAATGCAAATAAGCAAATCAAATTTCTGTATACAAACACACTAAGATCATCAAATCTACACGAGACATCATACATTTAGGAGGCAAGTGATGGAAACCTTATTGGGAAAATGGCACCATAAAGGTATCTTCCATGGTTTCCCTAAATCATCCCACGCTGCTATCGGTTGTTGCTCTGCTATGTTACAGGTATACGAAGGTATCTTCCATGGTTTCCCCTAAATCATCCCACGCTGCTATCGGTTGTTGCTCTACTATGTTACAGGTATACTTCTCTAGTCTCCAAAAAAATGAGCATTCATGAGACTCTTTCGAACTCATATCTGAAGTTAGCATTACACATGGAGTATTGGAGTCTCACCGTGAATAATGTTTCCACAAAACTTTTCTGTCCGAACAGCCACAATATCCATTACATATGCACCTAACCTGCAAAAATAAAAGTTTTTTCTCAATGCTGCAAACCAATAAGGGAAGATTAAGCATCCACACTATAAAAGTATCAATGGAAAGCATTAAGAAAGATCAAGGAACATGAGTAATTTCCGAGATTAACTACATCAAGTATATAACCAAATAGGCCTCCTTAGCTAACCATTGCCAATGGGGAACTGCTAACACAATCTATTTTCAGTATAATGGGTTCAGCGAGATGGTGCAGCGAGAGGCATGACCATCTCTGAGGAACCATTATTAGCATAAATCAGTGGAGATGCTACAATCAGGCAATATGTATATGCCCGTTGTATGGAAATATCCAGAAGAAATTATCTAGTCCATTTCAATGTGCTAGTGTAAATATCAAATCTGATTGCACTGGGCCATCAAATATAATATATCATGATTAGTTCAACCGCAACCTGCAATAATGTAGCACATCACAGGTAGTCAAGCACAAAGAACCACTATTTGAAAAGAGCGGAAGGCATAAGATGATTACTAAGCCAACCAAACAGCAGAAGGCACACAAAACATCTGATGCACATAATTACCTGCCACGAAACGAATTTATGCCAGGAAAAATCCACATTATATACCAACAGTAGGCCAAGCTACCAATGAGCGCCTGTACCTGTCCACTCTTCTTTACCTTCATTCAGTTATTCAGCAACGCTATGCAGCTCCATCCATGGAGGTACATTCAGGAAGGCCATCGGCTAATCCAAGTGCAGACTCGAATATACCTATATGTGGAAAGTAAAAAGAAACAAATTGTTTAGACCCTTGTCCTTCTCAAATAGCTGGAATGCAAATGACAAAGATGGTACAACAATATAATCCAAGAAATAGTTGACCTGGTATCAATTAGTAAGATACAAATCCAAAATTAGTTTCAATGAAATAACAAAACACGAAAGAACAGTCAATGTATTTATCACATTGTTCTTATTGTGCAAGCTGTACTTACAGACTGTGATTAACAAATTTCAGTAACAGAAAACCGGATATCACTTAGTAAGATACAAACCCAAATTTAGTTTCCATGAAATAACAAAACACAAAACCCTAAACCCTATATGTTGGAAGAAAATCATAAATGAATATGAAAGGTCATCCCATTTAATCTATTGACAACATTTGTTCCCACAATTAGTTACTGAACCAGTACTAATGAGGCCATTACATGATAGAGTTATTACCTCTAGCCAAAGATTCATAATATGTATTGTCAACAAGCACTGCGGTCTAGATGATTGGAGTATAACCATGACAGAAATCCAAGGTAGGCGAGATACACCATGAGAATTCCAACCAAGCAGTTAAAAAAATGCATTCAGATGTTAAGCATTCCACCAGTATCCCAGGTTGGAGCCCTGGTCAACAAGAAAGAGAGATGGTGGTGTGTATCTGCCTACCTCCCCTACTACCCTTACTGCCGTTGTTGTCCTCTCCTCGACCTCACGATGTGTGTGCCTCCGGCATCTCTGGCCTCGCTGCTCCTTCCCCAAGGCGATAGGAGATGTCTAGCTGTTTGAAAAAAAATTGGCACCAATTCGAATTGTTAAAGAATCAAAGCTATAATATATACACATTTACTTCTATTTTTCATTCCTATGCAAAAAGCCATATGGGAAAACCTTTATTTATAAAGCACGTGCATCACACAAACATAAATAAATTTAGGAGAGCATCCAAGTAAGATCATAATTCTGAACCTGTAAATGGAGACGAAGATGAGAGCTAGAGAGACACAGTGAGAGAGTTGGCACCTCTTTGTCAGACCAGGTGACCATGGACAGAGCGGCACCTGCAGTAATAACACGGCATGGTCAGATACTCAAATATGAAACATACGCAGAACATGACCAAATCAACGGATGAAACTGAGAAATCAATCGATTGGAAGCTCACCTCGACCATGATCGAATCTTGCAGCGTCCAGCTTGGGGTTCCTCTCTTCAATAAAGAAAAACTGATAATTAGGCTGTAGACAAACCCGTTCCTTTTTCTTTTTGCTTTGGCAAATAGAAAACACGTACAGTAACAACCATTCTTAATTGAACAATGCTAATTGAAAAACTTAATAACCTATCTTTATGCACGAAGGTAAACAAAAGAGAAGACAAACATTATGCAGGATATAACCAAAAAAGAGGATGACAAAGTGGCCAGTCAGATCATAAATTGTACAATTTAGCAAGATAGCGTAAAGAATTACATTATTCAGGATCCAAAGCACCAAATCTATTAATGAAAAAAAGAATATGCAAATCTTCAAATCGAGTACCTTGCTTAGAACATGCAAATCTTCAGATCCAGTACCTTGCTTTCCCTATTTTTGCAACAAAAGCTTCAGAAGTGAGAAATTGGGAAATTAATGCATTATTTAGCAGTGCATGACGTCTTTTAGATTTCAGCTATAGACCTTCAATACGTGGACTTCCCTGCCATTATTGTCAAAGCTTTTTCTACTGCCCTGCTTCTCGCTATGTCATTGCGCTCTCCTTCCTCCTCCATGGCCTTCTATGCACAAAAACTTTTAATTATTAGTACGGGCCCATATACAATTAAACGTCAATTAAACATCCATTCCATGACCTCCTCTCGCTATGTACAATTAAACCATCAGGCACAAAATTGCCCATCCATAGACCTAGCTTGATTCTACATTTATTCCTAATGCCTCAAATTGTCATTGATTCCAGTCAACTCAAGTGCACATAACTACAAACTTGGTAGCAGAATCTTGCATTGTTTCTTAGAATCAAAAGTAGCCAACGAGTGCAAAGCTAAATCTGCACATGCTACTACTGAGTATGTCAGAAAAAGAAGCAGAATTAGCAAGTTTGGGTGCAAACCTGGAAGTGGAGATTGCTCTCGCAAGTGGACGTGCGCAGTCCATCTAGGCGCAGCTTCTGCTCAGCCTCGTCTCGCTGGGCCTAGCCTCTGAGCGAAGGCTGTACACCATGGCCTTACCATCAGTCCTATCTTCACCACAAATTTCTCATCCAATATATAAACCTGGAACCGAAAAAATATCAAAACAATTAAATTGAGGGGAAAAACATGAGCACCTCCGATCTGAGCCAGAAATCGAAGGAGACAAGGCGTGGGGGGAGTTTGGGAATCATGAGCACCCTCCGATCTGAGCAAGAAATCGAAGTAGACAAGGCGTGGAGGGCAGTTTGGGAATCATGGGCACCCTCCGATCCGAGCCAGAAATCAAGCAGACAAGACGTGAATGGGAGTTTGGGCACGGACCTGGACGTCAAAATGTGCCGTGCCCTCGCAAGTCGCGCAGAGGCCGTGCGCAGTCCATCTGGACGCAGCTCCAGCTCAACTTCGCCGCGATGGGCCTCCCTCGCCTCCAGATGCGCCGCCAGGTGCTCGGCTGCCGCCGCCGTCCACTGCCGCCGCCACCGCCGACGCCGCTCGCGGCCGCCGCCGTCCCTGCCGCTCGCTGGGCTGGGGCTCCCTGGAACCGAGTACGTGAGAAGGAGAGAAGGAGGAGCACGTGAGCGGGAGAGGAGGGAGATCGAGGAGCACGCAGCGGTGGAGGATCTCTTCCGTCGATCTGGAGAAGGAGAAAAGGCACAGCGGGATTGAGGACGAGATGTGAGATCTAGGTCACCGGCCGCTCGCTCGCCGGCCGTCCAAGCCGCCGCCGCTGGGATTCGAGAGCACGAGGCGGAGCAGCGGACGAGCTGGGAGGGGCGAGCTGGAGCTGTGAGGGGCGGCGGCGGCGCGAGCTGGAAGAGAGAGCAGGCACGGGAGTGGAGGAGAGAGCAGGCACGGGATTGGGGAGGAGAGCGAGCAGGGATTGGGCTAGGGTTTCATCTCGGGCCCGAGTTTTGTGTCGCTGCGGGAAAAGGAAAAAGGAGTGAGACGCGGGGAGCATGTCTCGCCCACTGATTTGTGGACCACTGGACCCATCGGTCATGGAGTATTGAGATGTTACTATTCATTCAAACGGGTGAAATTTTTTTTGACCGCATCTAACGGCCACAGGTGAAACACCAATGCTATTTACCCTGTTCAAACGAAATCTAACGCACCAGGATTCACCGGAGGGGCAACCCCGGGCATATGGCGGGTAGGGCTTCAGCTTTTATAGAAGTAATTTGGATATCTAAAGAGGTAAACCCCAAGGCGCCACCACAGTGATTAGCAACTCTCGGCCGTTGGATGGAGTTCATCTGGGCCGTTCAATGTTTTAACTGCGCGGTATAAAAAGCCCACCCCGCGGTGGAAACCCTAGGCCGCGTGAGAGCCGCCACATTCCCGCGCTCAGCCGCCGCCCTTGCTTCGTCTTCCCGCCCAGAGCACCAGGGTGAAAACCCTAGCCTCCTCCGTCTCTGCACCCTTTTGCCTGCGGCCGCCGCCACCCTCCTCCACCCCTCCCGCCTCTTCTCTCCACGGAGACGAGCTCGCGCCGCTGCTGCGTGTGGCCGGAGGGAAGAACGAGGAGCCACAGCGCAGCCGCCATCCTCGCCAAGATGCAGAGAGATGGAGGAGGCGGCGGCCGTCCTCGCCTCTCAACGCAAGGGCGGCAAGGCTTGCACTGGTGCTCCGCCTATCGCCGCTGCTGTTGGTGCAAAGATGGAGACGAGAACGACATGCCGAGGTACGTCGCCACCGATCCACCGGCTGACAGCCCCCATGGCCCCATCTTTCTCCTATTTTCTGTACTCTCTCATCTTCTTCCTCCCTAACTGCAGGAGGACCACGGCCTCCTAGCCGACGAGAACAACGAGCGGAGGGAGCCACCATGGATTTGTCGTTCAGGACGTCCTGCTGTCCGCCGCTGCGCCGTGGGAGAGTGCAACGCTGTGAGATTTTTCTTCCCCGATTGAACATTTTTGGCACAATTTTCCATAGGTTTCTGATTAATTTTTTGTGGGAAACGTGTAGTTGAATCAATGGCAGAAGCTTTGAGCAGGTGGTTTACGTTCACAGCTCGTGTCGCTGCTGCTCCACATTTTCTTCCTCCTCTGGGTTCAATGGAGGGGTACGTGCTAACCAAAGGCCGTCCTCATGATCTACCTCCTCTTTCTCTCTCACTCTATTTAATACCCACAAATTCTCATGTTTGTTTGTTTGTGCAGATTCTATTCTTTTATCTATGGCTACAAGGTATTTGAAAAAACCTACAGGGTAAGATTAATCTATGTCATATCTTTGCACTGTTGTTTATTCAGTAATTTCGTATTTCTTATGAAATTTTGCCCCAATAATCGATAGCAACTTGAGATGGCAGACTAGCTATTTGCAATCTGATCGATTCACAATTACGTGTCTGCATGTGTGATGCACACCTTTGGTTTTGATCACTTATCTTATGCATCTCCATTTATTGGTTCAGAAATATGGGGCTGCTTGTGTGATGCACATATTTGGAGGCGAGGAGGAGCAGCGTCAGTTGGAGGTTGAATAGGGACGGAAATGGAGGTTGTGGAGCTCCGACAGCTGCTGCCGAGTGAAGGTCTTCATCACAGGAGAAGCTGAGGACGCCGACGCAGCTGACCTCGCACCTCTGCTACATTTGACCTCGCCGCATTTTCCCCTCTCGCAGGTAGTCCTCTCTCGCTTTCACACTCGTTTTTTAATCCCTAGAGAATATCGTCTTTGTGTGTGCAGATCCTTTTTTCCTATGCCTACAGGTTATTCGATGGAAATTTGATCATGCTGCAGGGGAAAATTTCTTTATTTAATGTTTATCCTCTTTTGTGTACTCATTTCGCATATTTTAGCTCAAGTCAACGATGATAGGTTGAGCTATATGGTCCAGTGTAATAAGATCAAGTAAACGCAATGATAATTCAGTGCTTGCTGTTGAAAATCGAAGTTTCTTATTCCCCTTTTATCATTACAGGGTTTCTACAAGCAAGCTATGCAATGTAGGAATTAAATATCATTAAAGGGTGCTTATGAGATGGCGACTATAATTCTTCTATCCTCTTGTGTCAGTTTGCTGCAAGGAAGGTGAGAAGAATATGTCCTCATATTGATAGTAGTATTTGACATGATATAATGTGCCTCCTGCATTTCAGCCCTTATCATGTATTGACAAGGAGGCTCATATTTACACCTCCAAAGTATTTCCACAACAAAATTGGCTTATTGCTCCCTCTCATCCCATATTTCGAGTGACTCCAATCTAGATTTAAGTTACCTTTTTTATCTGTATGATTTTTTTACATGGTAAAAAAAGATAGGTTTGCTGCCATGTTCAGATATTTCATGCACAGAAATTTCTGTTTTCCATGCAGCAAACATCACTTAAAAAGAAGAATCAATAATTTCTTTGGTGATGCCACATTCTGTCACATGAACGACTGGGATTCCGTCGTTGTCATGAGCCCAAGATTCAGGGCTAGACCTCAATTACCTGGCCTGAAGTCAAGTACATTTAGTTCCTGAGACTTTTTCTCTAGGATTTGTTTGTAAGTAACAATCCGCAACAATGCTCATGCTCCTTTATTTACTTGCAACTGTAAAATACATTCGTGCTTTTCTTATTTACTACTGAACAGTGAGTGTTAAACAGAGCATGGCATCTTATTTTCAGATCATTGAAGATGTAGCTATGGATTTATTTTAAATGACACACCTGCGATTCCAAAATTGGATTATATTTTAATGTGAAGATATTCAGGTTGACATTCTGCTCTGAATGAAGGTATGATATATGGAAGTCAGTTTAGGTAGACACATTAATTGTCGGGTATTCATGATTGTTAATTTCTTTTGTATGCTCCAGTTTATGGAGGTCCCTAAATGTCTCGATGGTCTACCTTTTCAGGGGTATAGCAAGACATGAATGGTTACATAGGGATAGTGCCCTTCACAGCTATGGATATTCCTGCATGTATATAACCAAAATAATTATCGATTAGCCAGTCAGTTGGCTAGGTAAACCTCTAAATCCCAAGCTTTAAGTTCTCGGTGAATATGAATATATTTCTTGGTTGATGTTTGATGCATTCTACCAATCTATAGTACCTCAAGATTTCAGATTCTGCCGTAACCATTCCTCCTGGGAGGTAGCTTAGTTATGTGGTTATACGTCGGTTATTTATTCCTCTTTAAAAATGATCAATAGATCATATGTCCTTGCCTTCAAAGGCAGCTGTTCCATCCTCTGTTTTGTTGCTTGGTGCCTATTTGTTCACAGTGTAACTCTTTTATTCACCATATTACCTGCAGGTAATTGTTCTTTCCTGTATCCAATTTTTACAGCTCATGGCAAACTTCTAGAATTAGGGAAATGCTTACCTCTTTGTCCTGAAAAGTAGCTAACTTGGTGCAGTATACATTCTGGTTTGGCCTGTACATTAGGGAAATCTCCAGATCTATTGTTTGGTTCTTGGATGCAATATAATATAGCTTTGCTGAAAAATAGGTGTATCTAGATTTCGTAGTACATTAGGGGTCGTATTTATTGCATTAAATCTTCCGTGTTCTCCTTGTTCGTTTTATTAGTTAGTGCATGCTGCTACAATGTCAGCTTTGATGCCGTTTCAGCTTTGACGACATCAACAAGAAAATGTGAACCTGCAGTCTGCTCCCCGACTCACTGTGGCCGCTGCTCCGTCATTATTCTTGACGAAGGTATATATTCTGCATACTGAGCTGCTCCTCAGACTCACGGTGTTGCTACTGCTCACTCTTTGTTCCTTGCCTTCTCCAATGATACACAGCAACACCCTCAACTCTCTGTACACCAGCATCAAAATTGAAACAGAGGAGCCATAGGGTGCAGAAAAGAGTGGAGTCATGGTTCGGATACAGCTCAAATATGTGGGGGATTTAGTCCTAATAGAGAGTGCTTATTCTTGAGTTTTGCGTGCTCGCCCGCCATGGGTATGAACTCATCTCCTCGACCCCCTATCTGCCTCACTGTGGAACAAGGTTACAAGGAGCAGCTTGCTGCCTCTTCAAAAATTCCCTATTTTTACAATGTTGGCCCTGATACAATTTACTCTACGCAGTTGCAAGCATCCAGATTGAAAAGGAGGATCCATAAGGTGCAGAAAGCAGTCATGGTTTGGATACAGCTTAAATATGTGGAGAATCAGGTCCTAATGGAGAAAGTGTTTTCTTTGAGTTTTACGTGCTCACCTGTCATAGGTATGAACTCACCTCCTTAACCCCCTATCTACCTCACTGTTGCATGGAACAGTGTTACAAGGAGCAGCTTGCTGCCTTTTAAAAAAATCCCTGTTATGATGCTGCCCCTGATACAGTTTACTACCGTGAACTAATCTTTTTAAGAACCGAAACTACATGCCATTTGTGTATTATTGCTTCTGCGTTATCACTAACTTTGAGAATAAAGTACTTCCGTTGCACCTATTTTCTTGGCTAGGAACAGGTACGCACTTGCTTTTGGATCTATGTACCATTCTTTTCTTGCTATTGGGAACTACCTAATATGCGATGCATGATCTTTTAGATATTTTAACGAGTATAAATGGACAACGTTGTGCCTAATGCAATTATCTGACAATGCTGCAATTGTATTCATGATGCTTAAGAATGTACGAGTGGTATATATGGGTGATTAACATGTGTTCTATATCCTGATTCCTATGTCGGTATCTACATATGCTCCTGTTTTTCTTTCATCTAATATTTTCCTCTTTTATTGGAATAAAAATGTACTATTGATTAGTGCATTAGTTGTTTTTTGTCTGACTGCTTTTCCATATTATATATTGTTCTTCTATTGATATTTCAAACATCTTCTTGCTGGGTTTTCCATGGTGTGTTGATTCTGCCTTGTTTGGCCACCTCTCCACAAGGATTATGCTGTCACGGTCTGTCTAATGTTGACCATTTTTTCTGAAGTCATCTCCTCTGTTCCGAACTTTCATATACTATTCTTCAGTTGATTGGTTGTGACATATTTCTATTTTGTACTGACGAGTCAGCGTTAATCATAAAAATTTAATCACCATTTGTATTGTTAACTAAACTACCCCTCTTATTTAATCCTATATTTCATCCAACTAGATTTCCACTCCTTTAACAGGTGGTTGTTAACTTCCAGATTGCTTATTTTAACTCTTTTATCATCCTTCTTGGCATAACCGATTGCAGACAACAGATGGCCACAAATCTGCTCCAACAAAGAAGTAAACTACATTCGTTCGGGAATAATCAGCTATAGAATCTTTCTACTTCCGCCAGTGCAAGTGTTCTGGTATACTTTGTGCTATGCCACTGAAAAGTAATATTTCAGTTCTTATAAATTGGTAACACATGCTCAATTTGCAACGAATAGTTTGTTGTATATCAACTGTTTTTTTGTGTTCTTTTATGGTCTGTATCTGTTCTTTGGTACATAGGTACAAAGTCCACTAAAATGGTTGTAGGTACATATTAGTGTATACAATTTTTGCCTTCTCTGCTTAATGAACAGCATGTGCAATTATCTTTCTGCTTTAAGAACACTAGCTATATCAGTTGGTATTATTTTGCTTTCGATAAATTAGCATTCCTGAAAAAATATCTATTCTGATGTCGTTCCAATAGCGTAAAGTTTTCCTTTTATACTTTAAATCTTTTACCAACAGTTAATGCATGTATGCTGCCTCCAGACGCCTAGCGATATAAGTTTTCCCACATACTTAAATCTTTTACCAGCCAAACTAGGTATGAAGTCATGAAATTATTTTTAGACGCAAATCTAAGGAAATCATATTTAAATATAAATTCCTTTTCCTCCAAAGATGGAGAAGTAGCATTTTAGTTCGGCCTACTTATTTAATTATGTAAATAACATACCTTCGTGAAAAGAATCGGCATTGTTTTTTTCGAGCCTATAGTTGTTCATGAGCATTCTTCTAAATCTGCAAGCGCACCTAAATTCTATGTTCCTCTGGAAAACTGAATATATAGATCAAAGGAAACTTTCTGAACCTGGTACTGTTCAATAAGCCACAATGGCATCTTAGATACCCTGCATCATTTATTGTTCATCATTGCACATATAAGCTTTTTTAGCATGGCTATATTTTCTAGGTTTCCATATTTAACATTACTTATAATTTTTTGAGTACACAGTAACAAAAAAATTCTGTTTGTAACACCATTCGGTCAAAAATTTGACTTAACATGTTACCTTTACTATTGTTCTGTTTCTCCCTTTTCGCTTGATTATACCAAATAATGTGAACATGGTAGCATTACATTCTTTGGAATAAGAAAACTGAATACTATTGTACACTTAGCCAACTTGTGTGTACAGTCATGTTTAAAGTAGGTTTAATCTTTGGCCAATCCAAGTCTTGGAACATCAACATTGTCCATATGATTCTATTTGAGTTTGTTTTCTTGAAACATAATTACTCTTCTGCAATAATGTTTTCTTTACACATGTAAGTAGCCATCTCCATGCAAGTACATTGTTTTACACACATGAGTTTGACATATTTGTGTAAAAGTAAAATGTATGTTTGATATATTTGCAAAAGAAACAATGGTACCATCTAAGTAGTAGTACATTACAAGAAATTTAGTGACTGATGCAAGTATCTTATTTCTACATTTTCAGTAAAAAAACTATTGACCTTTTGAGCTCTATCAAGAGGCACTATGCGATCACAACAGAAGACTGGGTAAACCCAACAGGGCAATGTAGGCACATACAAGATCATGTGTTGTTGTTTCTTTTCTTATTTTATTTTTGAAGGAACCGGCAATTGCTGGCTTTGCATATGTTAGCAGCTAGAAGTAATTGCTCAGCTTAGCAGAATGAAGCAAATGTATCTTGATGGATCCCTGCATGGTGTCGTTAGATATTTTGAGCCAACTAGGCGCAAAAAACGCATAGATTGCCTGATCGCGAGAACTATGTATTTCTTTGTGGATCTTCCAAAAGTATTACTCTCAAGTATGCTATTGTCTTCTGAGCCTCTTTTTTGCATCGTGCAGTTCCATGTTTTCCATGCATTAGCTTCTTGAGGTTTTGATAGGTCAAACCTGTGCCATGTGTTTATAGGTTTCTCTGTCCATTGTGGACTCTTGGTCCCAATACTTTGTGGCAATGTTTTGAAATGAAATTCAGAACTAAATGTCCACCTAAACATGACCTATAAACGTATGTTGACTATTTTTTCCCATTATTTTTCAGATTACAAAGCTGTTTACCCAATAACGATTCACACAACAGTTTCTTACACTATTTTTCAAATTACAAAGCGCTTTACCCAATAAAGATTCACACAACGATTTGCACATCGATCACCACTGTCAACGGCGGGTGGCGCGGGGCAAGCCGCGCCAAGGGATCTAGTACAATTAAAGGGAGAGGACTAGACCGTGAGACCAGGGATGGACGTCAAGGAAGGAAGAGAGAGATTTGAGCGACCTTGAGAAGTCTAGCACGACCCAAGTTTCATTAGTTGATCTTTTTTCTATGACCCTCCTTTTCTAACATGGATTAAACCGTGCTCAAACGAGTTGTATAAACATGTTAATATATATCAACGTCTAAACTTTGTCGGTGTAAGTCGAACTCATAAGACCCCCGTACCGTCGGAACATGGATCAGACGGTGGTGTTCCGAGATCGGGCGGCTGTCGCAATCCTGGAGCAGTAGGCGCTTCTGTTGGAAACGGGAAGGCAAGGCATCCTCGAGCAGCAGCGGACAAGAAGCGGTGGAGGATTCAGTCAGAATTAGAGCACCTGTAGCGAGCGAGCGTGAGTGGCAGTAGCAAGCTAGAGCATCATATCAGACCGGATTGGACTTGCAAATCTTGAGAGCTCGACGGGACAGCTGCTTCAGCTTGTTCCTAGGGTAGAATATCAAAGTGGCAACATCGTCGCTTCCATTTTTACCTCTGTGCATTGCTACTCAGCTACTACTCCCTCCGTTCGGAAAAGGATGTCACAAAAATGGTCTATCTATAGTTCATTTTTATGACATCCTTTTCCGAACGGAGGGAGTACTATAATAAGTTATTTTTTAAGAAAGAGGAGGATGTGTCCTCTATATTTCCCAGTGCTGCATCACCGCCGCCTGTGGGCTATAGTTCGAGAGGACGGCTCTGGTCTGGTCGGTGGATGCAACTATGCATGACGACAGAAGCCAAAGATTTGATTTGCCATTTTCATTTAATAATTAAGGAGCAGTTTAGTCATGGTTGCCTAGGACAAGTCCTAGGACTTCGCAAAAGGAGATTACTATCCCGGAATTACATTGCCCAAAAACTTAGCCCCGGCTTCCAAAATAAAAATGACATGTTTTGGCTGCTTTTGTTTAAAAGTCAAATCGTGTGCTTCCAAAATTGCCTTCTTAAAGACTTAGATTTTGTTTGTTTAATTTGCTCAGAGCCCCCCATAAGTATTCTAGATTTTGTTAATTTTGCTCAGAAGACCCCATATTTTATTTCAAAAATATAAATTTCACACCATATTTACCGTTCACCCGAGAGCAAATGCGCACCAGACAAAACATCATGCCCGATGTTGATCGAGTATTTAACTGAAATGGCAGACTTACACAGGACTAATAAGACACGAATCGTGACTGGCTATAGACTTAGCACGAGTGTGTAAATATTTTGAACACACTAATTTTGGACAGTGTTATTATGCAGTTATGTACAGGAGGATGCACAGTGTTTTGGTTTGGCGGCACGCGCTATACAGAACATGGGGAATCTCTAACATCAACACCTGCGCTCCAGCCCAAACATTCGATGCAGCCTAGTCAAGGAACTACTAGTACTGTTCCCAGTGGTAGTTTTAGCTACTCCCTCCGTTCCAAATTAATTGACGCAGATTTAGAACAAAGTTGTACTAAAACTGTGTCAATTAATTTGGAACGGAGGGAGTAGTTGGCAGTGCTAGGCTTGATCCAGTTGGAAGTTATAGGGATATTTGTCTCCCGAGTTCAGTGATCTTTTTTTGAAATTCGAAAATCATGTTTACAAGTATTCAAAATTGTATTATTTTTTGATGTACGTTGTATATTATGAACGTGCAAAATATTATTTTGAAATATTTTATTTTCTTAGGTATAAAAAGGCTGAAAGGTATGGATCTGAGTATAATAAATGGTGCATATACTCAGAACCATAAATTTATAAAATTGTCATTTTTGTGTTAGTCAGAATTTAAAAAAATAGGTTTGGGATTTTGCATGCTTGTAGGGTACATTATTGACTACATCCATAAATATTTCCAATTATCTTTAAAACTTGTAATATGATTTTGAACTTTTTAAAATAAATGGGCAAGAAGAAGTTTCAGCAAGAGGGAGAAAAGGGGAATGGATACCATTCATTCTGGTGTGTTGGCGGTTATGGAAGCAACACAATGCTCGTGCTTTTCAGAACACCAGAGGGCAATACTCTGTGCATGGCCTCGTGGAGCAAATCTTGCTGACTGGGAGCAATGGAGGCGAGCTGGGTTGGGAGGAAGTAACACATTTGCGAGAGTAGCCATTAGGCTAGGAGTGTGGAGTGGGCTGTGGACAGACGTTGTATGCAACAATCTGTCAATTTGTACTCAAATTTCTCTCTTCTATAAATCTAAGGTACGCAATTGTGTACTCTAAACAGAAATGGAAGATTGGATCTCATAAGCCAAACAGAGTTTCCGATCTATACTTTATTTTTTTAACCCTTGACGCCATCAAATAAGCTCTCATATCCATGCTCACTGGACGAACACAATGAGTTGGGCTCGCTTCCTTAGCTTCTTTTGTGCCATCTGTGGTTTCTATTACACTTTATTTTCTCATGGAGGAATTTGTTATAAGCATGTGATGCGTACAAGCACTCTGATTATTGGTGGTGTTCAAGAAAAAATAGCCCAATCTTCTTTTCCCAGTTCACTTTTGTTTCTTACAAATGTGGAAATACCACATAGAAACCCAGAACAATTAATCAAAAAGAGTATTTACTATATAAAAGAAAAAACATTCGTTCACAAAAGAAACAATTGAAATGCGATTGTAGAACATTCAACTTGAATACATGACCACATATTTTTGAAAGGAACACGTTTAGGCTGGCATACCTTCCTTTTCTTGCTCTTCTAACGAAATATGTGCATTAATACATGCAAGCATATCGAGTGTGTCTTAGGCCAGTCAAGGTAACATATATACAATGTGCATATTATCATAGTACTCCCTCCGTCCAGAAGAAATAATAAGTGCAAGCATATCAGATATTATGTTACTACAATTGTCTCTCTATTCATTATTAATTATATATAACACGTCATCTTCTGGGAACATGGATCATATGTTGCCACTACTATGAGAGGTCCTACGTGAGTCTAACAGGACAAGAGAAATTACGTGGAAGTAAGCAATGGAAGGGATTATGTCAGGACCCCTAACTGATACATGGCGGGACTCGTGTCATCGCTGCCAAGTCAAGACCGAGGTGGAAGCTTCGCTGGCAACGCACCTCTGGGCGTTATGTAGGCTAGGAGGTTGTTCCTGAAGGGTATCATTATTGTATCGATGTATTAGCACTTGAGCTGTATCTCTCTCTCTCTCGAACCTGAACTCTGCTTCTGTCTCCTCCCAGACCTCCCGATTCCCTCTCCAATCCCCTTCCTGTGATCTGTATCCTGAATATTGCTACACATAATCTAGTAAGGACGTTACATTTGGTATCTAGAGCCAGGCGTTTCTGCTGCAAATCGGTGACAGATCGAAGGGAATTCCAGAGAATTTTCTCCTGATCGTTGGGTGCGAATCAATCTCTGATTCTCGCAAAGTTTCCTCCGGGAACACCGCGGTTGGTGAATTCGCTTCAGATCCAACACTCACGCTGGCTCCGCGACGCACACAAGCTCAGATCGAGGAGAACCTAACTCGATCCATGGGGGATTTGGCTGCCCAGAACGCGGGGTTGGAAACCATGCTCAAGCAAGTTTTGGATCGGATGACGTCCATGGATGCCAAGGTCGACGAGTTACAAGGCCAACTCACCACCAACAACAAAGCGCCGATCGGCTGGAGGAGCGTCTCGAGCGCATGGTGCCGCCGATCCAGGCGCCGGGCAAGGCGACGCTGCCTGACGGCGGCGACATCAATCAATCGACGAACTCGGCTGGAGCATCTCCGCGACAGCCGACGTCCACGACGGAGGCCGCATTGGCGCGCCCATCTACGATCAACCAGGGCCTCGGGTCGATTGACCACGGCGATGCACAACTACGCCGGGGAGATGCTCGGGGTATCCTTGGGAACCCGCAGCAATCCCCGGGAGCAGGTACATCTCAGTACCAACAGATACAATTTCCTGCTCATAGTGGTATTGCATCTGATGATTCCATGTATTCCGCGGGTCGGACCGATTATCGTGGTCGATCTGGTGGTCATTCAACTCCTAAGATGGATTTCCCTAAATTTGATGGGGAGAATCCTATGCTGTGGCAACAAGAGTGTGAGACTTTCTTTGAGCTTTACCATGTTCTACCAGGGTTGCGTACTCGTTATGCCTCCCTGAACTTCAAAGGCACTGCTGCTCTTTGGCTCAGAAATGTTGAGGCCAAAGGGAGATTAGAGGAGTGGGGAGAGATGTGTAGAATGGTGCATGACAAATTTGGTAAAAATAAATATGCTCAATATCGTAGACAACTTAGACAGTTAAAACAATTAGGGTCAGTAGCAGAATACATTGAACAGTTTGAAAAGCTTCGTAATCAGTTGCTCTTGTATAATCATGCTTTAGATGAGAGCTTTTTCATTGATGAGTTTATAGAGGGTCTAAAACCGGAATTACGATCTGTAATTAGGTTACAATTACCAAAAGAATTGGATACTGCTTCCCTTTTGGCTCTGTTACAGGAAGAAGAGCTGGAGTCGGCACCTAAGCCGCATTACGACAAGACATATAGATCTGCTCATCGTACTGATCGCGGCAACAAGGACAAAAACATTAGCAGAAGTGAGGATGGCAAAAAGCAAGACAGTGGCAAATGGGAAGAGAAACTAGATACTCTCAAAGCCTATCGCCGAGCAAAAGGCTTATGTTTTACTTGTGGAGAAAAGTATAGCAAGACACACAAATGCCCTGACCAAGTACCTCTCCATATAATTGAAGAACTTATGGATGTGTTACCTGGAAGCAAGGCATTCGAGCACACAAATTCTGATTCAGAGTCTGAAGATGGAGACCTCTGTATGTTAGCAGCAGTGATTCCAACCAGTAATCAGAATGCTCAGGGCAGTAGAACAAAGTGCACCATCCGGTTGCTAGGAACAGTGGGTAAGCACCACTTGCTTATCTTGGTGGACTCAGGCAGTGCATCATCTTTTATCAGCCAGCAAATGGTGGACATTCTTCAGTGTGATACGTTTGAAATGCCAGGAGTCAAGTTCACAGTGGCAAACGGAGAGCCTATGCATTGCAATACATGTGTACCAGACTTTCAGTGGGCAGTGCAAGGGCACTCGTTCAAGCACACAGTGAATGTTTTGCCAATTGGATGCTACGACATGATACTTGGAAAGGACTGGTTAGATCTCCATAGTCCCATGTGGGTGCATTGGAAGAAACAAATCATGCGTTTTAATTATGCTGACAAACGCATTACCTTGAAAGGGGTGCAGGCTAAACCGCTGCAATGCAAGCAAGTGGCAGCATCTAAATTACAAGGGATGCTCAAGAGAGGTGCTCTGACACATTTGGTGCAAATCACTAACAAGAAATGCGAAGGTATCTATGCCTTAAATCCATCTGGGGAACAGGCTACAAAGCAAGTAGAAGAACCAATTCCAGAGTTAATTGCACAGTTACTGAAGGAATATGAGCAGCTATTCGCAGAACCAAAAGGCTTGCCACCTAGAAGAGCACATGATCATCAAATCCCACTCATTACTGGTGCTCAACCTGTCAAAACAAGGCCATACAGGTATACTCCACACCAGAAAGATGAGATAGAGCGTCAGGTGTATGATATGTTAAGCAGTGGAATTATACAACAGAGTTGTAGCTCTTTTGCCTCGCCAGTTCTGTTGGTTCGCAAGAAGGATGGCCAATGGCGCTTCTGTGTGGACTACAGATTGCTTAATGAACTTACTGTCAAGAACAAGCACCCACTGCCTTTCATAGATGAACTGTTGGATGAATTGGCAGGAGCTACTATCTTCACTAAGCTAGACCTGCGTTCTGGGTATCATCAGATACGCATGGCCGAGGGTGAAGAACACAAAACGGCGTTTCAAATGCACCAAGGGCTGTATGAGTTCTTAGTCATGCCTTTTGGTTTAACATCAACACCTGCAACCTTCCAAGGGACAATGAATCAAATCCTGGCGCCATACTTAAGAAAGAGTGTTTTGGTTTTTATTGATGACATTTTGGTCTACAGTCCTTCATTGGAAGACCATGCACGACATCTGCGAGAGGTGTTGGAATTACTTCAAAAGAACAAGCTGTTTATCAAACGAAGCAAGTGTTCTTTTGCCATGCCAGAGCTGGAATATCTAGGACATGTGATCAGTGCCCGTGGAGTTGCTACTGATCAGTCCAAAATCCAAGCCATCCTCAACTGGCCTACACCTACAAACCTGAAGAGTTTGAGAGGCGTGCTGGGTACCACAGGGTACTACAGAAAGTACATCAAGCATTATGGCATTCTGGCTCAGCCACTTACACAATTACTCAAGAAAGGTGTGTTGTTCATCTGGGGACCAGCACAGCAAACAGCATTTGAGCAATTGAAGCAGGCGATGAGTACGGCTCCTGTCCTGGCACTACCCAACTTTCAGTTACCATTTGCTGTGGAAACAGATGCGTCTAACACAGGCATTGGAGCGGTACTATTACAAGCAGGGCATCCGGTGGCGTTTCTCAGTAAGGCTTTGAGTGTTCGCAATCAGTCACTCTCAGCGTATGAAAAAGAGTGCCTCGCCATTCTGTTTGCTATTGAGAACTGGCGCCCCTATCTCCAGCATCGGGAGTTTGAAATCCATACTGATCACAAAAGCTTGCTTCATCTAGCAGAGCAACGGCTCCACACTCCACTGCAACACAAGGCATTTGTGAAGTTGATGGGATTACAGTTCAAGTTGGTGTACAAGAAAGGGGTCAACAACTCGGTGGCTGACGGGTTGTCGCGCCAAACACATGAATTGCAAGCAATCAATGTTTCGGCTTCCTGTCCAGCTTGGTTGGACAATCTACAAAAAGGCTATGAGGATGATCCAGTGGCCAGAGCAATCTTGCAAGAGTTGAGTATATCCCAGCACAATGATAAGGGCTATACTTTACAAGATGGAATCATCAGATGGAAGAACCGCATCTGGGTGGGCAACAATCAGCTGGCTCAGCAACATATTCTGCAAGCCTTGCACAGCAGTGGCATGGGAGGTCACTCGGGAGTGGCTGCGACATATCATCGGGTTAAAAGGTATTTTGCTTGGGCCAAGATGAAGGCAACGGTTCAGCAGTTCGTGGCCAGTTGTTCCATTTGTCAACAAGCAAAAACAGAGCATGTCAAACAACCTGGACTGCTTCAACCACTCCCAGTTCCAACAGAGGCTTGGCAGTTAATTTGCATGGACTTCATTGAAGGGTTGCCTCCATCTAGAGGGTATGATGTCATACTGGTAGTCATTGATAAGTTCTCCAAGTATAGTCATTTCATACCGTTAAAGCACCCCTTCACCGCATTCAAGGTGGCCACAGAATTCACGAACCACAGCTATCGCTTGCACGGCATGCCCGGAATGATCATCTCGGACAGAGATTGGATATTCACCAGTCGTCTGTGGCAGGAGTTGTTCCGTTTAGCTGACACAACCCTCCACATGAGCTCCTCTTATCACCCTCAGACGGACGGACAGACTGAACGCATTAATCAATGTCTGGAGGGTTTCTGTAACATCCCCTATTTATAATACGAGTAAATAAGACCCAAATTTCAGAACCAACAAAAACTTTTTGAATTATTTCATAAATGATTGTGCTTTCCTTTAAATTGTTCTGGTTGACCTTGTGTGACTTGATGTTTGTGATTGGTTGACTAGTAAATGTCAACCCAAGAGATCAACCTAAGTAAAAATATATTTACAACACTGGTGACCATGTTATGACAAGAATATATTCCATATATCTTTTCCATTCTTATGTTGGCCAAAAGTTTATTTCAATAATGATTTGGTTCTAGCAACAAATAAAATACCCTTTAAATTGAGACAGTAAAAGTATTTCCAAAATTTATGTTATAAAAGTATGGAGAGCTATGATCTCCTATCTTTCTTCACCTTGACATTTCAAAATTCCTATTTTTAACCCTATGTTTCAACTCCTTTAAAAGAAATACTAGTGGGAATATATTACCTCACATATTTCTTTATCAAACCATTTTGGAAACTATTAAGTTATGAGTTGATATATCCCTTAAACAACATCTTGTCATAATTGAGCGTGACCATTTTTACAAAATAGCATTGTTGATTATGGAAAAAGGTGTGTGACTTATTCTTGTGGTTTGAAGTGTGTGGTCTTGTTTGCGATGTGGGTATTGTTGTGTTGTTGATATTGTGGTGCTGATGCTATTGCTGTGTTATTGCTGTTGTGTGTGATTCTCTTGTGAGGATAATTCCTCAGAGGTGTTATTACTAAATTAGGACACTTGGCAACCAAATTTGGAGTGCGACTTGAAGAGAACAAACCTTCTAAAATTATGCACCCCAAGTTAAATTCCTAAAATTTAGGGAGATGAACTCAATAAAATTCCCTCTCTATCTATTCCTCTATTCTATGAAAACAATATTATACTTTCTTTATCAAAATTCTAGAGAAGGAGATGAAATGATAATCCTCTCCATTTCATATCTCTCTCTCCTCAAGTAAACCTACTTGTTGATTTAAAACAAACCCCCCCCCCCCATTCTTTTATTAAAAAGGGAAATGAAGGTCATGAGTTAAAAATGATCCTCATAAATAATTTCCCTCCCAAATTCTCTATTTCCTCAAAACAAATGTTTTCTCTATGAAAATAAAACTTATTTGAAGTTAACATATTTGTCAAAGAAGTTCCAAAGGTTCAAAACCATATTTTATCCTGGGTTTAAATATTAAAGGAGTATCAAATTATTAATTTCCAAAAATGATTTATTTAAACTCTATGAACAATTATTGCGCAAAACATTTTATTTTGTAAAACCAATTTTTGTGGAGCTTCCTTATATATATGGGAGGCTACATGAATTTTCTCTAATTTTTATAAAAGGTTTAAGCACCTCAATTAAATTCCGGAAACCCTACTGGTTTTGAAAAGGAAATAAAAGAATTAGACGAGGACCTATCGGTGAGAGGAGAAAGAAGTTCAGGGGGCGTTTTGCAAAACCTTCGTTGACCCTCTGTTGCAGCAACGCTGCACGCCACCGACGCCATGCTCCCTCCGCCGACGACGCCGTGCTCACCCGTGACCCTCGCCCTGACACACGCCTCGCCCTGGAGGAGACGATGAGAGCACCGCACGCTGCCTCCTCTGCTCTCCCTTGTCACCCATCTCCCCTGTTGCAGCAACGCGGCACGGCACGGACGCCGTGTTGCTCACACCGTCGTCGCCGTGCTCTCCCCGCGAAATGTCGACACCACTGGACCCCTCTCCTCTGCACAGACCCGTGAGACGATAAGAAGCACCCTCGCCACTCCTTTGCTCCCTCACTCCCTCTCTCATTTTTTTCCTCCACGAAATGAACCACGGCCGAAGCCGCCGATGCGCCTCGCCGGCGATAGAGAGCTCCCCATCTAAATCCCAGACCACCAGCAGCTTCGTCGTGCCCTACTCTCCCTCCCTGCGCGAATAATCGAAGAACGGAGCAAGAAATCGTCGCCATCAAGCTCTTCCCTTTCTTCTCCGGCCACGGACATGCGAGCGAGCTCGCGGTGGGCACAGGCCACCTTTCTCCGCCATTTTCGTGCCCACGTGAACCCCTCGCCGTTCTCTCTCTCTCCTGAGCATCTACATTTCCTTGTAGGGTCGCCGGAACAGCCGTGCCGTCCTCGCCGTGATCTCCTGCCGTGCTTCATGCCCTGTTCGTGTCAAGGAAGGAGAAGCCAGCCCGGTACCGCTTCGTTCAAGCTCGTGGGCCGCGAGCTGGGTTTCCTCCTGCACGGCACAGCCCAAATCCGGCAGATCCAGCCCGTTAATCTTTTTTTCTTAAGGTTGTTTATTCATTTGCTTATAGATCTGTTTCTGGCCCTTTAGTTTAAATCGTTTTAAAATAGTTTAAATGCAATGTTGACCAAACCAAAAATCATGGGGTACCCTAGCATATTCCTAGCCAGATCCAAGTGGTAGAAACACTTTTGGATAAATATTTTGGAGAAAATAAATGTGAGCTAGAACTACTGCTTCACCAAATTATCAATAACTATTTTTCTAAGATAGCTTTTGATGCAAACTCAACTGATTTGGAAAGATCTAAGGATACCTAGCAGTAGCAATTTGCCTCTTGTGCAAAAGAGCTTCCTAAAAAAATGGCATGCATTTTGGTAAATGACCAGAGAGCCTTTTTAGGATTTTTGTAAATTGTTTGGTGATGATTTTTGGTGTGAATCCACTTGTGTGAGCTTCTGTATGATTAGGAGTACCTAATCCTAGCTTGGTGTGATTTTTAGAGCTATAGATTATTTTTGGTGTATTTAACTAGGTGTTATGCTTTTCTGTTATTAATGTTTATAGTTTTATTTATAGGGTGTGCTAGTATCTCTTTTGTAATTTCTAGCATGTATAAGTGTGACACTAATTACTAGGAGTGTGTTAGCTCTGTATTGTAGCACTTTGGAAAAAGTTTAGTATTGCATTTAGTCTAGTGTTAATATCACTAGGGTAGTATTTTCCTAGATTCTCTAGTTAATAGGACTTGTTTAGTAGAAAATCCTTAGGGTGACGTTTGTTTTAGTTAGTGTTACTAGATCATCAGTAGCATGCCGCATTGCTACTGGTTTGATAATGCTAGGAAGAGTTTAGTGTTGCTGGTGTTTATTAGGGATAATATCCCTAGTATGGATAGTTCCTCGATTTCCTAACTTTAGGATTTGTTTGCAAATAAAATCATTTGTGTGCATGATTTCAGAATGATGTTTGAACATCAGTAGCTTTTCATAGCTACTGATATTGTAGCATGTCATCCCTTGCTACCTATTATTTGGCCCTACTTGTGTATAAGTGTAAACCACTGATTTGTATGACCCTTGTAAGTGTAGATCCTAGTTTGTTGCTTAATAATTAGTTTGATGCTTGTGGTTGTTATTTGTTTTGTTCACCACTGTGGTTTTGTTGATGTATTGAGTGTTGTTATTCCCTGTTGCGACGCTAGATAATACCGATACCGGAGTGGTCTTTGGAGAGGATTTATTGAGGAGATGGGAGTTTATTTCTTTAATCAGTAAGAAGAAGACCAAGGACATTATGCTGAAACCAGGCAAGCTACTTCACTGAGCTTGCATCTATATACATCTATTTTGATTTACCTGTTTTACTTAAATTAGCATAATGATTTATGTGGTGTTGCCACGAAAGCTATGATTTTGAAAACCCTTTTCCAAATTACATGTATATTATTGAGACACCCGATATAGAGGTGTCATGGTCTACAACGATTTCGAAATGAATTTGTTTTACTCCGAAGCCTTCTATGAAAATCTTTTGGTGGGTTACGAACCACCCAAGTTTTGATTAAAAGTATTTTGCTATGAAAATTGGAAATGATTGTGAAAACCTTTTCAAGAGTTTATGAAAAACTATTTTGCCACTCTATGTAGAAAGATCAGTTCGTTTATATAAAACTATAGGATGGGAAAATCCATTGTTTTTACAAAACTCCTTTGAAAATCCTTGGATGGATTTTGGTATGCCGAGATGTCGGTATGGAAGTGGAAAAAAATTGTAGTATGGTGATGTTTATGAAAAATGCACATCGCGTCTTTGTACTATGACTACCAGCCGATAACCTGTGCGACCACATTTACCCACATATGGGCAAGGGCGTAGTCATATAATTTGCTCGTGTTAGTACTGGATGCCTCAATAACGAGGATAACCTCGTTCCATGAGGGGATGGTCTGAGGACCTACCCCCTGACCTGGGTCCTCTTCAATGAAGTCTACCGGAAGCCGGTATGAACGTGTCGGAGGAAGAGGATTGAAGGGCTCCCTTGGGTCCGCCGGACAGAACTACGAGTCCTCACACTTAGTTTCTGAGGATTTAAGTGTCGATGGAAAGTGTCGTAGAGGCAGGGTCCTATACTAGCATGCGCAAAGGAGAGGCTATGGCCGGGAAACCGGATGGATGTGGGAAAAGCGTACTACCTCTGCAGAGGGTAAAACTATTCGAATAGCCGAGTCCTCGGATATGGACAGTTGGGAGGCTGTCCTAAGACCATGTGCAAGTTTTACAAAGTTTTGAGTGTTGAAAATAAAATGACGTGGGAATTGATTTGTGCAACTATACCGAGGGTATGGTATGAGGTTGCTGGAAAGATAAGTATCCATGAAGGGGTATGATAAGAAACCAGGAGGTTTCGGAGAAAGGGACAAGATGGTGATTTTCGAGGAAAAAGTTAAAAAAAAAAAAGACTTCTTACCTTTTTCAACAAAGATAGTGAGAAAACTACTTTCCAAAAAATTTTTTTTGTCTTCAACAGGATTAAAAATCTACTCTTCCCTTTTTAAATAAAGATATAGTGATGTTTTTCTGAAAATAAAAGTCTTTGAAAATGAAAAACTAGTGCATGTTCCTGTTGGGGTAGTTTGCGAGTACAATCAAATGTACTCATATTGGTTTCGTCCCTGGCTATCGTCTTAGCCAGATTTCAGAGAGGAGCAGTTCGAAGAAGAGGAGTTCACTGACGTCTTTGCGAACTAGGGCGCTTCCCAGTCAGCTGCCTGTAGGGTTAAGGCGAATGACTTGGGCTCCACGTTGTTTGGTGATTTCCGCTGCAAGTACCTGTTGAAGCTTATGACTTCAATCACGTAAGTAT
The DNA here is from genome assembly GCA_947311845.1 of Poa pratensis. NCBI lineage: Eukaryota > Viridiplantae > Streptophyta > Magnoliopsida > Poales > Poaceae > Poa > Poa pratensis. The sequence continues at coordinate 3,017,359 of CAMZMU010000085.1, read as the reverse complement.
ATTTATTCGGTAATTATGGGTGTTCTGTGATACCAATTCGAGTTATGTGCAACAGCATACTGATCACGGGATTGTTGCAGGAAACATAACGAGTATCTCGGATAACTAATCCGGGGTCCTCACAGACTTGGTATCAGAGCCATCCTGACTGTAACAGACCTTAGTTAGCATGGACGTTAGTTAGGAAGAGAATATTTTGTTAAAAATATGTTAACACCAAAAATATATCCTTATCTAGGGAAGTCCCAAAAATGACTCCCACTCTTCTCGTCTTCTCAATTAATTTCTGAGACTTACCTTTCTATTTTAAAATTTACCAAGGATTTCTCTACTCCCTCTTACCTGTTCAAAATACTTGACGATGAATCCAATGGAGACCTAATTAGCTAGTGCCTACAAGAAGAAGTTTCCGCCTCATATACTCAACATCCAACCTCAAGGGGATTGGTCTACAAACGCCAAGATCATCGATATCAACAAATCAAGAGATCTCCGAAGACCTCCGCTCAACATCAACAATTTTAATCAAGTGCAAATTCGACCCTCTCACTTCTTCCAGCAGAAGCCTAAGGAGACAAAATGAAGACTTCATCAACCATGTTTACCCACAACCCCTAGGAAAAACATATGATAGGAACTTTAGTCATATCACCCGACTACTACGAGTATTAGGCGTCCATTGGTACTAAATGTACCCTGTGTGTTTGTTGTTTGTTTGTGACGCTTCCCTATAGTGAGTCAACGGATTTGACCCATCCCTGCCTAACCGGCATGGCCAAGCGTCGGTTCACAGTAAAGGACAGTAGGGCTTGTCCCCACTACACGAGAGACGCTCCCCGGGTTCTTCCACAGAAAGGAGCCGACACACCCTAGCTTATATAAGACCCCGTTCCATCTGCCATCTATCCCCACCCTCACTCACCGTCCATAGCAACCCAACTCTCTTGAGGCAGGACTCTCGCATCCTTCTCCTACACTCAGAGCCAGAACCACCCGATGGCGAACCCCCGGGTCATTCTGGAAACCACTGCCGAGGAGCATGGCGGATTCCCACTGATGCTTTGGAAGGCCGTCTGCCATATTCTTGGTCGGCCTGCCCGTCCTCGATATGTGGTGTACGAAAACTCACTCCCGCTCGCCGGGGTGAATTCCAAGTCGACGTGCATATCGGCTCGTGCCCATTGGGCACAAGTCAGACTTACTTGATCCGTGGCAAGAGCATGCCTACCCTAGATCAAGCCCTCCAGGTAGCAGCCTGGGAAGGACTCGTCCGTCTCCGGTACTCAGAACCGGCGATGGCGCAGAGTCGAACTTTCTACTTTCTCCCTGCCATACCTCAGCATGTTGCGGAAGCTTTCCAAACTTCCATGGGGCAGGAAGTCGACCCTGCCGTAATCACTCTGGTCTCCTATGGAGCTGCAATGACAAGATTCAGCCATTCCCTGATGGAGGAACTTATGACCACAAGGCGCCACCTTGCTCGTGCCCGCCGGGAACTGGGTCGAGCGAGGAACCTACCCACCTCCCACCGTGGGCAAGCTCAGGAAGCAAGACAGTCGATCCTAGATGATTTGCTGGACCGCAGTATTGATGCATCTGTGACGCAAGCCCTAGCCCGAGTTCAGCAGCCACCCCAGGAGCAAGGTGTAGTCTCCGAAGGCGTGCCTGTAGTTCCCCACCCCGTGGAAGATGGAGATGTGGACACCACTCTTTGTCTCGGCCACGCTTCACCGACTCCTAGAACCTCTCAGGCAGAGTAGAACCCAGGTTTAGTCAGCCTGACCAGCGCTTGTATGTTTGTGCGTGTGGAGCAACAAAGTTGTTAGTCTGTTGTTTGTTTGTTGTTTGTTTTCTCGTGTTTCTTGTAATGCAAGGTTGTTGTCTGTTTCCCGGTTGATGTCAAATCAGCCCGAATAAAAACTTGGTATTCTTATCATCTTGTTAACCACTTGGTTGACACCTGATGGAATGTCATGCTCTTTCTTCAGTTAAAAGTTTTAAAAGAAACAACAGATCACTTAAACCAGGAACCGTATGTGACCCCAGACGCATACCCCTGTGAATTAATGCAAACTTTGAATGGGACTATTTTGTAGTATGCAAATTATTTTGTGTGTGGTCTCCTACATGTCTTCTCACAAGGTTCCTCACCCTTTATGAACCTTGTGCTCACTGCATGTTAAAGAAAGGGCCCGAGCCCTCCACGAGATGTAACCCTCGCAAGCCTTAAAATGCTTGCTGAGTGTCAATGCTCGCTGGAACACAGAAGGACATCTTGTAGGGTGTTCTTAGTTGTCGTGTTCAACCTATATGGTTGAAATGTTATGCTACCACTGCCAATGGTTGAGACCATATAATGCAGTGTTATTTTCCCTTAAAAATATATATATTTTTTCTCACTAAAGCAAGATTATTCTAGTACCTCTGCATCCTATCTGTGCTGCAAGACCAGAGTTGTGGCAACCAAGAAAATTTCGACAATGCAAATCTTGCCTCAGTTCATCAGCGAAGACAAGCTCGATACAACCACGGAGTTCAGTGCGGAAGCGATAAATTTCAGGAAAACAGAGGATACAAATTCTACTCCTACAAAGAGCATTGCCGCTACTAACACGGATGCAACGGCACCCCAGAGATTCCTACTCCCTCTCGAGCTCCATGGCGCTACCAGAGGATGAGCCTGGCTCACTCAGAGCCGAGTCGCGCGCCGCCCGACGGCGACGGACGGCTCGGGCAGCCTGCTCACCTCCATCAGGAAGATCAGCCACCTCCTCCACCGGCGCTGCAACTTGCTCCTCCACCACAGCCTGCTCCACCGCCGCCGCATCTGGCTCCTCCGGTGCAGCTGGCGCCACCGTCGCAGCACCAGCCCCAGCGCCAGACCACCAATTGCACAAGGCCACGGCTAGGAGGACCACTGCCACGAACAGCATGCTGTACACCATCGAAATCAAGAACACGAAGAGCACGAAGATGAAGAAGCCTTCGATGAAGCCCGCATTCTCCATCGTATCAACGTAGGCTCTGAAGAAGTCACTAATGAAGCCCATGGCGACGATGCGATAGGAGAAATGTTTTCGAAGGTTACTAACTTATAACCAGGGCTCGGATGCCGCTCCTCGACACCGCGTTGCGCGGGAAAGTGGAGGAATCGCGAGCAGTACTCGCCTTAATGGCGCGAAACCCTCTAGGCGTCGTGTCCCAAAGCCGTGTCTGCCGCTGCATCGACGGACCGCACGCGCAGCAGTGCCGCGGATGAGTGCTCTGCGCACTGAAAACGGGGCGAGTGCGGAGCCAGGGAGAGCGAGGAAGAAGAAGAGAAGAAAAGGAGGAGAGACCGCCAGGTGGACCCCGGCCCCACCTGCCAGTGAGTAAGCAGTTAACCTCCGTGTCCCTCTATCCTTTATTCAAAACCGTATCCCTCGCTTTTCCAGTAAAAACCCCTGCAAAATTAATTCTTCGGATAAACCAAACCCACTGTGTCCATAAGCCAATTATTGGTGGCACAGCTATGGGTATTTTAAAGAAAAACCCTATTGTTTTTCAAAACCTGTGTATACACGAAAGTGAATATACACTTTTCTAAAATAAAAATTTTGCCCCCGTATCTCCCCTGTACCCCTGGGCAAATCTCGAGGACGAGATTTATTTTAAGGGGGGAAGGATTTGTAACATCCCCTATTTATAATACGAGTAAATAAGACCCAAATTTCAGAACCAACAAAAACTTTTTGAATTATTTCATAAATGATTGTGCTTTCCTTTAAATTGTTCTGGTTGACCTTGTGTGACTTGATGTTTGTGATTGGTTGACTAGTAAATGTCAACCCAAGAGATCAACCTAAGTAAAAATATATTTACAACACTGGTGACCATGTTATGACAAGAATATATTCCATATATCTTTTCCATTCTTATGTTGGCCAAAAGTTTATTTCAATAATGATTTGGTTCTAGCAACAAATAAAATACCCTTTAAATTGAGACAGTAAAAGTATTTCCAAAATTTCATGTTATAAAGTATGGAGAGCTATCTGTGATCTCCTATCCTTTCTTCACCTTGACATTTCAAATTCCTATTTTTAAACCCTATGTTTCAACTCTTTTAAAAGAAATACTAGTGGGAATATATTACCTCACATATTTCTCCTTTATCAAACCATTTTGAAACTATTAAGTTATGAGTGATATATCCCTTAAACAACATCTTGTCATAATTGAGCGTGACCATTTTTACAAAATAGCATTGTTGATTATGGAAAAAGGTGTGTGATTTATTCTTGTGGTTTGAAGTGTGTGGTCTTGTTTGCGATGTGGGTATTGTTGTGTTGTTGATATTGTGGTGCTGATGCTATTGCTGTGTTATTGCTGTTGTGTGTGATTCTCTTGTGAGGATAATTCCTCAGTGGTGTTATTACTAAATTAGGACACTTGGCAACCAAATTTGGAGTGCGACTTGAAGAGAACAAACCTCTAAAATTATGCACCCCAAGTTAAATTCCTAAAATTTAGGGAGATGAACTCAATAAAATTCCCTCTCTATCTATTCCTCTATTCTATGAAAACAATATTATACTTTCTTTATCAAAATTCTAGAGAAGGAGATGAAATGATAATCCTCTCCATTTCATATCTCTCTCTCCTCAAGTAAACCTACTTGTTGATTTAAAACAAACCCCCCCCATTCTTTTATTAAAAAGGGAAATGAAGGTCATGAGTTAAAAATGATCCTCATAAATAATTTCCCTCCCAAATTCTCTATTTCCTCAAAACAAATGTTTTCTCTATGAAAATAAAACTTATTTGAAGTTAACATATTTGTCAAAGAAGTTCCAAAGGTTCAAAACCATATTTTATCCTGGGTTTAAATATTAAAGGAGTATCAAATTATTAATTTCCAAAAATGATTTATTTAAACTCTATGAACAATTATTGCGCAAAACATTTTATTTTGTAAAACCAATTTTTGTGGAGCTTCCTTATATATATGGGAGGCTACATGAATTTTCTCTAATTTTTATAAAAGGTTTAAGCACCTCAATTAAATTCCGGAAACCCTACTGGTTTTGAAAAGGAAATAAAAGAATTAGACGAGGACCTATCGGTGAGAGGAGAAAGAAGTTCAGGGGGCGTTTTGCAAAACCTTCGTTGACCCTCTGTTGCAGCAACGCTGCACGCCACCGACGCCATGCTCCCTCCGCCGACGACGCCGTGCTCACCCGTGACCCTCGCCCTGACACACGCCTCGCCCTGGAGGAGACGATGAGAGCACCGCACGCTGCCTCCTCTGCTCTCCCTTGTCACCCATCTCCCCTGTTGCAGCAACGCGGCACGGCACGGACGCCGTGTTGCTCACACCGTCGTCGCCGTGCTCTCCCCGCGAAATGTCGACACCACTGGACCCCTCTCCTCTGCACAGACCCGTGAGACGATAAGAAGCACCCTCGCCACTCCTTTGCTCCCTCACTCCCTCTCTCATTTTTTTCCTCCACGAAATGAACCACGGCCGAAGCCGCCGATGCGCCTCGCCGGCGATAGAGAGCTCCCCATCTAAATCCCAGACCACCAGCAGCTTCGTCGTGCCCTACTCTCCCTCCCTGCGCGAATAATCGAAGAACGGAGCAAGAAATCGTCGCCATCAAGCTCTTCCCTTTCTTCTCCGGCCACGGACATGCGAGCGAGCTCGCGGTGGGCACAGGCCACCTTTCTCCGCCATTTTCGTGCCCACGTGAACCCCTCGCCGTTCTCTCTCTCCTGAGCATCTACATTTCCTTGTAGGGTCGCCGGAACAGCCGTGCCGTCCTCGCCGTGATCTCCTGCCGTGCTTCATGCCCTGTTCGTGTCAAGGAAGGAGAAGCCAGCCCGGTACCGCTTCGTTCAAGCTCGTGGGCCGCGAGCTGGGTTTCCTCCTGCACGGCACAGCCCAAATCCGGCAGATCCAGCCCGTTAATCTTTTTTTCTTAAGGTTGTTTATTCATTTGCTTATAGATCTGTTTCTGGCCCTTTAGTTTAAATCGTTTTAAAATAGTTTAAATGCAATGTTGACCAAACCAAAAATCATGGGGGTACCCTAGCATATTCCTAGCCAGATCCAAGTGGTAGAAACACTTTTGGATAAATATTTTTGGAGAAAATAAATGTGAACTAGAACTACTGCTTCACCAAATTATCAATAACTATTTTTCTAAGATAGCTTTTGATGCAAACTCAACTGATTTGGAAAGATCTAAGGGATACCTAGCAGTAGCAATTTGCCTCTTGTGCAAAAGAGCTTCCTAAATAAAATGGCATGCATTTTGGTAAATGACCAGAGAGCCTTTTTAGGATTTTTGTAAATTGTTTGGTGATGATTTTTGGTGTGAATCCACTTGTGTGAGCTTCTGTATGATTAGGAGTACCTAATCCTAGCTTGGTGTGATTTTTAGAGCTATAGATTATTTTTGGTGTATTTAACTAGGTGTTATGCTTTTCTGTTATTTAATGTTTATAGTTTTATTTATAGGGTGTGCTAGTATCTCTTTTGTAATTTCTAGCATGTATAAGTGTGATACTAATTACTAGGAGTGTGTTAGCTCTGTATTATAGCACTTTGGAAAAAGTTTAGTATTGCATTTAGTTCTAGTGTTAATATACTAGGGTAGTATTTTCCTAGATTCTCCTAGTTAATAGGACTTGTTTAGTAGAAAATCCTTAGTGACGTTTGTTTTAGTTAGTGTTACTAGATCATCAGTAGCATGCCGCATTGCTACTGGTTTGATAACTTGCTAGGAAGAGTTTAGTGTTGCTGGTGTTTATTAGGGGATAATATCCCTAGTATGGATATTTCCTCGATTTCCTAACTTTAGGATTGTTTGTAAATAAAATCATTTGTGTGCATGATTTAGAAATGATGTTTGAACATCAGTAGCTTTTCTTAGCTACTGATATTGTAGCATGTCATCCCTTGCTACCTATTATTTGGCCCTACTTGTGTATAAGTGTTAACCATTATTTGTATGAGGCCCCTGTAAGTGTAGATCCTAGTTATTGCTTAATAATTAGTTTGATGCTTGTGGTTGTTATTTGTTTGTGCACCACTTGTGGTTTTGTTTGATGTATTGAGTGTTGTTATTCCCTGTTGCGACGCTAGATAATACCGATACCGGAGTGGTCTTTGGAGAGGATTTATTGGAGGAGAACCGGAGTTTATTTCTTTAATCAGTAAGAAGAAGACCAAGGACATTATGCTGAAACCAGGCAAGCTACTTCACTGAGCTTGCATCTATATACATCTATTTTGATTTACCTGTTTTACTATAAATAGCATAAATGATTTATGTGGTGTTGCCACGAAAGCTATGATTTTGAAAACCCTTTTCCAAAATTACATGTATATTATTGAGACACCCGATATAGAGGTGTCAATGGTCTACAACGATTTCGAAATGAATTTGTTTTACTCCGAAGCCTTCTATGAAAATCTTTTGGTGGGTTACGAACCACCCAAGTTTTGATTAAAAGTATTTTGCTATGAAAATTGGAAATGATTGTGAAAACCTTTTCAAGAGTTTACGAAAAACTATTTTGCCACTCTATGTAGAAAGATCAGTTCGTTTATATAAAACTATAGGATGGGAAAATCCATTGTTTTTACAAAACTCCTTTGAAAATTCTTGGATGGATTTTGGTATGCCGAGATGTCGGTATGGAAGTGGAAAAAAATTGTAGTATGGTGATGTTTATGAAAAATGCACATCGCGTCTTTGTACTATGACTACCAGCCGATAACCTGTGCGACCACATTTACCCACATATGGGCAAGGGCGTAGTCATATAATTTGCTCGTGTTAGTACTGGATGACTCAATAACGAGGATAACCTCGTTCCATGAGGGGATGGTCTGAGGACCTACCCCCTGACCTGGGTCCTCTTCAATGAAGTCTACCGGAAGCCGGTATGAACGTGTCGGAGGAAGAGGATTGAAGGGCTCCCTTGGGTCCGCCGGACAGAACTACGAGTCCTCACACTTAGTTTCTGAGGATTTAAGTGTCGATGGAAAGTGTCGTAGAGGCAGGGTCCTATACTAGCATGGGCAAAGGAGAGGCTATGGCCGGGAAACCGGATGGATGTGGGAAAAGCGTACTACCTCTGCAGAGGGTAAAACTATTCGAATAGCCGAGTCCTCGGATATGGACAGTTGGGAGGCTGTCCTAAGACCATGTGCAAGTTTTACAAAGTTTTGAGTGTTGAAAATAAAATGACGTGGGAATTGATTTGTGCAACTATACCGAGGGTATGGTATGAGGTTGCTGGAAAGATAAGTATCCATGAAGGGGTATGATCAGAAACCAGGAGGTTTCGGAGAAAGGGACAAGATGGTGATTTTCGAGGAAAAAGTTAAAAAAAAAAGACTTCTTACCTTTTTCAACAAAGATAGTGAGAAAACTACTTTCCAAGAAAATAATGTTTTGTCTTCAACAGGATTAAAAATCTACTCTTCCCTTTTTAAATAAAGATATAGTGATGTTTTTCTGAAAATAAAAGTCTTTGAAAATGAAAAACTAGTGCATGTTCCTGTTGGGGTAGTTTGCGAGTACAATCAAATGTACTCATATTGGTTTCGTCCCTGGCTATCGTCTTAGCCAGATTTCAGAGAGGAGCAGTTCGAAGAAGAGGAGTTCACTGACGTCTTTGCGAACTAGGGCGCTTCCCAGTCAGCTGCCTGTAGGGTTAAGGCGAATGACTTGGGCTCCACGTTGTTTGGTGATTTCCGCTGCAAGTACCTGTTGAAGCTTATGACTTCAATCACGTAAGTATATTTATTCGGTAATTATGGGTGTTCTGTGATACCAATTCGAGTTATGTGCAACAGCATACTGATCACGGGATTGTTGCAGGAAACATAACGAGTATCTCGGATAACTAATCCGGGTCCTCACAGTTTCTTGCGATGCATGGTCCATTCTTGTCCGAAGAAATGGGCGGCTTGGCTGCCATTGGCAGAATACTGGTACAACACGTCCTTCCACTCTGCCCTGGGAAGAACACCCTTTGAAGTGTTGTATGGCTATCCTCCTCGCATGTTAGGCATCTCCACTGGTGATTGTGCCTCAGCTGAATTGGATGTGTGGCTCAAGGAAAGAGCAACAATGATCGATGTCATTCGCCAACAGCTCCTAAGGGCTCAGCAGCGCATGAAGCATCAAGCTGATAAGAACAGAAGTGAACGTTCTTTCCAAGTGGGCGATCTGGTGTATCTGAAATTGCAACCATACATACAGCAATCTGTTGCGGTGAGGGGAAATCAAAAACTCTCCTTCCGATACTTTGGGCCATACAAGGTTGTCAAACGAGTTGGGGAAGTGGCTTATAAGCTGGACCTTCCTGATACTAGCCAAGTGCATTCGGTGGTTCATGTTTCACAGCTCAAAAAGCATGTACCACCAAATACACAGGTATGCTCATCAATCCTGTCTTTTGATCGTGCCTCTGACTGGGTGAGTGAGCCGCTTCAGGTCATTGAGCAGTCCTTGATCAACACTGGAGGAGCCACGGCGTTAAGAGTGCGTGTCAACTGGACCGGTTTTCCAAGGGCGTGGACGACATGGGAAGACACTGAAGATCTCTGTCGGCGTTTTCCGGGAGCACCTGCTTGGGGACAAGCAGTTCTTCAAGGGCGGGGGAATGTCAGGACCCCTAACTGATACATGGCGGGCAGGCATTGGTCGCACTCGTGTCATCGCTGCCAAGTCAAGACCGAGGTGGAAGCTTCGCTGGCAACGCACCTCTGGGCGTTATGTAGGCTAGGAGGTTGTTCCTGAAGGGTATCATTATTGTATCGATGTATTAGCACTTGAGCTGTATCTCTCTCTCTCTCGAACCTGAACTCTGCTTCTGTCTCCTCCCAGACCTCCCGATTCCCTCTCCAATCCCCTTCCTGTGATCTGTATCCTGAATATTGCTACACATAATCTAGTAAGGACGTTACAGATTAATTCGCCCCACGTCACAAGATTTGGTTTGCAATCGGATCTAACGCAAAATAAAATTGGGCCCTACATTGCGATCTATTTCGTGGACCAGATTAATGGCACGTCACTGCATACCATAGTGGACTAAAAAAATGTGTACTGCAAAGGTGCACTTAGAAAAAATAATCACGGATGCAAACATAACCATGCAAGTCGATCTTCTTGGGCAAAATTAAGTACGACCCTGTCGTTCAGTTTCTCTTCATTGAAACACTAGTTGCCGAGTCGCATCTTATGAAGAATTTTCGACTTTCATACACATGTAGACTGCACTAAATCGGTGATTTTCTTCCATCTTATCATTTTCCCCAACGGAACAAGTACAGTGCCAGACAGAAAATGTGGGTAGAAGTACACTTAATAATGGTTTATTGCCATCACTTGTACACGCGATCGGTACTGAACAACTGATCGATGATCAATTCGGCACAAGGCTCATTAATCAAGCACACACACACACACACACAAAAGTTAAAAGGGAGAGATGGATCAAAGAAGAAGAAAATAAGAGACAATGAGAAATTAATTAAGAAGAAGAGACGGATCGTGGATAGAGCCTGAGGTTGAGATCAACCTTCCTCGTCTGCTGCTGCTGCTGCTTCTCACCGCCGTCCCCGTCGCGCCACCTGATATTTGACGAGTGGCATTTTCAGAAGAAATTTTCTCCCATCTTATCGTTTTCCCCAAACAGAACAAAAGTACAGTACCAGACACCTGATATTTGGTTTATTGCCATCAATTGTACACACGATCGGTACTTGCGATCGATCAGCAATTCGGCACAAGGCTCATTAATCAAGTACACACACAAAAGTTAAAAAGGGAGATAGAGATGGATCGAAGAAGAAGAAGAAAATTAACAATGAGAAATTAATTAAGAAGAAACCGATGGTAGCTAGAGCCTGAGGTTAAGATCAACCTTCCTCCTCGTCTGCTGCTGCTTGTCGCCGCCGTCCCCGTCGCGCCACCAGCCGCCGGCACCGGCGTCGCCGATGACCTGCTGGTGCTGGGGGTACCCCTGGTAGTGGCAGGAGTGGGAGACCTGGATGGGGTACATCTGGTGGTGGGTGGGCATAGGCATGGCAGCGTCGACGCCGATGACGGGGTCGGTGTAGAGGTGGGCGTTCCAGCCGACGTTGCGCTCCTTCTTGTGCGCGTTCTGGTGTCCTCCTAGCGCCTGCGACTTGAGGAACTTCTTGTTGCAGAAGAGGCAAGGGAAGAGCCTCACGCCATTGCCATTGCCATTGCCGACAGGTGCAGCAGGAGGGGAGGAAGGAGACGACGAGGACGGCGGCGGCATGTGGGCGAGTGTCAGAGACAGGTCGACGGCGTCTTCGCCGACGGCGGAAGGTGGTGGAGCCGCCATTGTTTAGGGATCAAAGAAAGCTTTGAGATATTCACTGCTAATATTTTGTCGCTGATGAGGTGAGCTCGATCTGCCTAGCTGTGTGGGAGTGAGCTAGTGTGTTTATAGATGGCAACTGAGGGAAGCAGACCACGTCCTAAATCTGGGAGCTGCATTATTGCCAGGGTGAGGGTCCCACCCATGGCCTGTAGACGCGGAGGAAGACGACAAGAGAGTTTTGTGCCCTCGACCTGCCTGCCTCAAGGAACTGAACAAGATCATTGCTACAGAGATCACACGCATAATTAGTTGGTTGGCACACTTTTGGAACATGACCATCCTTATCTTCAAGTGGGGAATTAAAGGGGAGAGAAAAAGGTTTATCATTATATTACTGACTAGCTAAAAGGAATGGAATACACTAGATCATATCACTCAACTACTCAAGATCATGGGAGCTAGCATCAGAAGACATGATACCAGATATAGCAATTTTCCTCCGTGATGTTTTGCCTTATAGGTCTAGATGTACCTGTTGTACAAAATGAACAAAAATTTCGGGTGTACATTCAGAGATTCTATATTCTCACACAAAGTTTTACGGAAAAAATACATTTCTCGTGGCCTGTGTAAATAGACAACCAGATGTCTCGTGAAAAGTCATTTTGGAGCATCAAATATTTCTTTTTACACATGTCACACAAACTGTACTTGTTTACGAAACTTTCTATGCAAATATAGAAGGCGCCGTATCCTATGAATCCGGCCCCCTCCGTGTATCCCTGCATCCGAGCGCTTGTGACCGACAGATCTAATCGTAGCGTCAGAGATGGATCAGCCGTAATCTCTCAATAACCTCCCTGCAATCTCTGGATGGTAGACTTGCAATTTTGCACGAACACCCCTGTCGAACCCCACAGCTCCGTGCGATCGATTGCAGTTGAGATTTCCAGTCTACCACGGCGGCGACCTGCCGCTAGAGACAGAGAACTCGCCCTACGCCCTAAACTTTCACGGCACAAGATTCCGATCGTCCGCAGTTGGCTTAAGCACGATCTCCGGACGCGGCCGCCGTCTACTTCCTACACCAAGGTACGTATGTCAGGCGCTGATCGATTTTCTCCGGTATTGTGTGGTCATAATACATACAAGATAGAATCATGGGTTGAGCAACATAGTCGTGGACTTGTGTCACCTGATAAGCATCATTTAATCAGATCGAATCGTCAAGTTAGTGAGAGGGTAAAGAATACACTATACACATGCCACAAAGCAAGCATCGGCACATGCCAGGCATATAGACTCCTCCAAGTCAGCAAGGGTAGGATTGAAAGTATTGGGTGCATGAAGAGGGACTTGCAAAATTACTACCGTGATCTCAGGTATAAAATCAGGGATGCAGATGCCCAAATGTTTGTGGCCCAGCTAGCAAGAAAGCAAGAAGTTAATCCAGCATTTTTCTATGATTTTGTTGTCAGTGATGAAGGAAATTTGATGTATGTATTCTGGGCAGATGCCACGAGTAGGAAGAACTACAAACACTTCGGGCAAGTGATATCGTTTGATTCTACATACACTACTAATCAATATAACATGATATTTCCATTTACAGGAGTTAATCATCACTTACAAGTGTGTTTTTTGGTGCTGCATTCTTACTAAATGAGAAGGAGGAGTCATATGTTTGGTTGTTTGAGACCTTCCTGAAGGCAATGGGAGGTGCAGTGCCAGGGCTCATTATAACTGACGAAGCTCGCAGCATTAAGAATGCAATTGATATAGTTTTTTCAGGCATTGTACACAGGTTATGCATGTGGCACATAATGGATAAACTTCCAGAGAAGGTTGGACTGGTGATCAGAGAAGAACCTGAATTTTGGAAGAGGATGAATGCATGTGTATGGGGATCAGAAACCCCGACCGAGTTTGAGTTGGAGTGGAATTCTGTAATTACAGACTTCGGTTTGGAGGATAATGAGTGGTTTACTACAAGATTCAGTCTTCGAGAGTCATGGATACCAACCTATTTTATGGACATATCACTGGCAGGAATTCTCCGAACAACTTCAAGGTCAGAAAGTGCAAATTCATTTGGTGCCTTATAGGTCTAGATGTATCTGTTGTACAAAATGAACAAAAATTTCGGGTGTACATTCAGAGATTCTACATTCGCACACAAAGTTTTATAAGAAAAAAGACATTTCCCGTCCCCTGTGTGTAAAAGGACAAAAACATGTCTCGTGAAAAGCCATTTTTACACATGTCACACAAACTGTACTTGTTTACGAAACTTTCTATGCAGATATAGAATGTCCGGATGTATATCCAAGTTTTTGTTTGGAATGTTTTGAAATTTTAAAATGTGATTCTTTGGTAGTTAACAAGTGGGTGCACCTACACCTATGAGGCAAAGCAGATTTCTCTTCCACCTTTCCCTGGCATTGCCCAAACATTGACGGTGGAACTTGGAAGTAGTAGATATTTCAGAGGCCGTGAGAAAACATAACTTGTCTAAATTAACTATTCAGGCAGTTGAGTAAAAAAAAAGGCAGTTCCCAAAAAAGAAAATTGCAGCTGTTAGATGGGATTTCGTAATGCTCAAGAACTCATCTTGCATTTTACAAATGCAGGTATGCATATAGAAAGACATAGCTAGGAAGACAGATAGATGATGGTCCTTGATGGGGAAGATGAGAGGTGAGTCGTCGTATGCGAGAAAGGGAGAACATACTGGCTGGAGATTGGGCAGGGAGCAGTTACCTCCTTTCAAGTCCATGTCTAGGTACAGGTGCAGGTACGGCCTTTCCGCCTTTGATTGGTCAAGAGCAAGATGCATGTGGGAGTATGTCGGCACATAATAGGGAGCCTCTCCTCCCTATGCTAGCCTGTAAAAAAGCCTACGATAACCTCAAGGGGAGCGCTGGCTCCAGCTCTAATGAGTCAGGACCTATGTTAAAAGTAATTAATTGTCTTGCTTAAAAAACGGTAGGAATTGCCATTTGAATGGAACACAGGAAAAACACGATATAAGTGACTCGGTCCTACGCGAATGAGTGTAAAAAAGAGGTTACAGTAAATGTTGAAATTGCTATGAGATTTGGGTGTAGGAATGCAATTAATATTTTTTTTGGAGGTGTCATCCTTTGATTCAAAATATTTCCTTAGTTGTTAAGTCCGTGCATGCGGAGTTGTGCGATGATGAATCAACAGGTGGTGGAACCACATGGCGATTTCGTGTGGTGGCGCTCTTTTGAGTGTTGGGTCTTGAGGTTTAGGGGTGAAAGCCTTAGGTCCGACCATTGATGGTTAAACCTTACAATGACGGTGTTCTCTTGTTGAACACATTGCTTGGAGAGTTTGCTCGGGGTGAAAAGTCATGATAAGAGAGCGGGTATAATTGGTATATGGTATTAATATTTTTTCCATTCATCGAAATAAAGTGACTGGCTGTCATTGTATGAGATGGTTATATATTTATATGCAAGCCGAAGATGATAAGTAGGAAGACAAATGTTAGATGATTGATGCAGAGGCAATAGTAGCAGTAGTACAACGCATGGATGTCGTCCAGTACGTTTGTCTGCTCATCTCAATCTTAGTTTGGCCTCACACTGAGAAGCAGCTCTGAAAGACGGTGAGATGTTTTTTACCCCAGACGACACAGATCAATCATGTCACCATAGTCTTGTCCTGCTGATCCAGCTCAAGATCCTGTCCCAGAGCAAGCCAAGCCACACATTACTTTTTTTTTTCGGGTAGCCACACATTACTTCATGTGCAGGTGACGACGAAAACGCTGGGAAGGCAGCTCTGGAGTAAACTGTAATGAACCCTGCCATTAGTGTCACTGTCCATCCAACAGAAATTGCAGCTGCAGTGGTTCACAAGGTGACCCCATGATTTATATACTGACCAAAATTGAGCCCATTAGTGGTTCACAAGGCCACTACTCCACCAGCAGCTAACAGAAGGTGGCCCCATGAATGCAAATGGAGATGCAGAACAACGACAATGCCTTCAGAAATAATGCCCCATGGTTTTAGAGGTTATCAAAGAAACATAAACCAAAATAAATAAATAAATAAATGCCCAAGTAGACGATACAAGTACTCCCATATGGGTACTAATTAATTAATGAGCATCTGTGACATGTGAGACTTTTGCTGAATGACCTGGTTCAAATATGGATTTAGCATTGATTTATATATGTTTTGTGCAAATTTTAGTACAAAATGCGCGCGGGTGCCATGTGGCTGCCCTATATTTTACATCACCTACTGTTAACCTCGTGGCTTAAATACAACACCTGTTGGAGTTGGACATTTTCGGTGTGAGTGAAGTTTTTTAGCCCGGGCTACATGTAGCCCCTTACTTTGGTCATTTAAAAAAATAAATTTCAAAGTTTCAAAAAATCTATAAAATATATGTAAATTTAGCAACAAATATATCTTACAAGTGTGCAAAATGTCAATACGAAATACGTTGTATTCTCGGCTACACAAAAAAGAAAAAAAAATAGATCTAGGTATGTGAATAGTGCCCACCAAATATCGTTAGAATTCTCCTTTTTACCTAGCCTAAAATAATAATAAAATGAATTGAAAATTTGCACAACTATTGGGTACAATACTGTCTACACCTAGATTTATTTTTAGAATTTTTTGAAACTTCAAAGTGTTGTTTAAGAAAATCAAAATAATGTCCTACATGTAGCCTGGGCTACAAATGCCTTTTTCGCACTTTCAGTGCTGTATAAATCACGTTTTTGGTGATGTATATTTTACATCACGCGTTTTTTGGCTCCTATTTTAAGGCTATGCTCTAAACTCGCTAATTTGCTATGGTCGCAGGTCTAGATGGACCACACCATCGACAACTCCTCTGTTCGGTCCAAAATACACGGCCCAGACTTGCAGACCAGTGCCCACGAATTTCTTTCTTCCTGTCCTTTCTCTCCCAATATCGACAAACGAACGAACAAACACCGCCTGGTGCAACCCGCGTTCAGTGATGCATACGTCTTAGCTTTAGTTCAGCAAAAACCAAGGTAGGGCGAGCACCCCACCTTGCCCGGCTAGGTTCTCCGCCACAGTGCTATGTACATGAGAAGTTTGAGGTTGGTTGAACTTATTTCATCTTGGATGTTGTCAAATAAGAATATCAAGGAATTTATATATAGCATATGTTCCTCTACACAATGGTTCTAGGAAAATAATCGTTTGTGTTTTCTCGCACTAACTAGCTAGTCGTCAACAACCACTGGCCCTATGGTGTACACAGCGAACTGTATTATCCCGCAAAGGCCTCCCTTCTTGTCACCCCCCGTCAATTCTTATATACCCTTTCTCGGCCCGACGGCTACCCTAAGAATTCTTTACAATCCAATAATCTATCCCAGGTGTATCTCTGGAGACGTCACCTCCTGAGGCCCTGTTTGTTTTTAGAGTTTTTCTGGGGATTGGTGGGGATTATCCCGGTCAAACCCCGAAATCCCCACATATGGCAAAACATCGTTTGTTTCTAGTGTATTGGACAGGGTTTATCCACCTTCCCCGCAAATCCCCAAACTCTAGTTCATTTTTTCTCAATCCCCTAGGGTATCCAATACACTACCCCTACCTAATGGATTGGATCCCCAATCCCCTAGAGTGGTTCCGTAGCCCACAAGTATAGCTTGGTGGTCGGGACGACCATGGCAGCGTCCTCTGAAGACGCCGCGTCTATATATGCTCTTGGAATCTTGTCTTGTTGGCGTAAAGGGCAACCACCACCGGCTGCACTGCCATCGCTTGCGCATCAGAGCACGAGTGTGTCACTACCATGTACCTACCACAAGCACTGGAAGAAGGAAGGTGGGCCGTGGACCGACGCATCCGTCAAGCGAGGGCCACCAGGTCTGATCGGGCCCAAGACCAAGCACAGGCGCCGCTACTACCTGAGGTGGAGAGCGATAAGAGGCAGGCGCGGTGACGGGGATGTGCCCTTCGGGTCCCTGTTATTGGTATACCTGGTGCAGTCCAGACGAAGGCCCACCTGACGGCCCAACAATTACTTCAAGCACAAGTCAAGGACTTCAAGACGTAGTCTATTAGGACTCTGGTAAACCCTACCTGGCTCCCTTTATAAAGCCAGGCAGGGGCACCCGCATAGGCAGATCCATATTAGATCGATACTAGATCCACAACTCGCATAGGCATAACGAGACCACGTCTCACCATATCGCCGTTACGGCCACCATGTAACTTCATATATCATCATAATTAGACAAGCAGGAGTAGGTCTTTACCTCACAATGAGTGGCCGAATCTGGGTAAATCCTTGCTTGTCAGCCGTCCGATACTACCAGCGCGCACATCTTCTCTCTCAAAATCTACCTGGGGTACTCGACCCTGGGATTGCCGTGGGCGTACCACGTCAATTGGCGCCGTCTGTGGAAAAAACGCGTGTTGGATCTACGATTTCGACGGCTCCAATCTACACAAAAAACGGCAGCGACGCGCCGTCACAGATCAGCACTCGGGGGCTTGTCATGGACAATCCCCTCGCGTGGGACTGATCGGATCAGCAAAATCAAAAATACTCAAAGGCGTTCCGCGTCTACGGCAAGATGCAATCCAAATCGCAACACACGCGAAAGCTGCAAAAATCCGGCGCTACTCATCTACCTCGTCGAGTCCGGATCAAAGCTACAACAACAGCCGACGACTTCATCGGGCAACGGCGACGTTCCGTACAAAAACTCTACGATCCAAGTTCCGCTACTGCTACGCGGTGATCGCCTTCTCGACTGCTGGCGCGGCGCATCACGCTGGACCTGAACAGGTGAAAAGCTGCTGCTGCTCGTATGTTGCATCAACGAGCAAGCTGCATCAATCATTGGCACTCAGATCAGATCCCATGCAAAAAAGGAAACCAGCTACGTGACCATCGACCTTGCCTTCGGGTGCTACTAATCAAATTTGCCAAATCAAGATTCGTCGGGGCGTTCCGATCCGTATCACAATCAGCAAAACGGCAGCTCGCCGAGTTCGACAAGAACTTGGAACCGTCTCGTTGGATCAAGTCCCAGCAGGAACTTCAATCATCATAGATCAACTCTTGCTTTATTCATTTAATTATCATACTGATTATCCTTTACTACTAATTCCTCTCATTTCCTAAACGTGTGTGCATGTACGAGGAGTACCAAATCCCAATGATCGGGAGCAGCAGACCAATACATGCACGCGCGACGCGGAGCATGCACAAGGAGCCTCTACTATCAACCATGGCGTTTTGCCTGCCATCCATCGGCCAGCGATCACGCGGGTGCAGCCCTGCGTGAATCACTATCCTGGCTACACATGCAGATCCCTCTCCAAGTCTACCTACACCAAAGCACATGCGACGCATGCATCTGCATGTTCCCGATCTTCACAAATTAATCAATCTTGTCTTATTTTTCTAATTATTATATTATCTATCGATCTGCTAATATTTGCTTCGTATGTCTGCACATGTACGCGGAATATCAAGATGCAAGAGAGCATCTCGCGGAAAAGCACTCGAACCTGGTCACCGTCAGGACCAGCTTCAGGCCAACAATGTCGACTCGCCACCGTCGACTCCGCGCGACAATCGAAGCCATCGTCGACCCAATACAAACATCTTCCACGACTCAACTACTACGACTCAGGTCGTCGGACTGCACATACCCGACAGACCGGTGACGCAGGTCGGCGACGACGCTGCACATATCATTGGCAGCTCGCCGACGTCTACACATATACATGGCGCTCCTGACACTCGGGGGCTGGCGCTTTTTGACTCCGCCACGTCGACTCCCTATACTGCACAACTCCGCCGCGTCGAATTCGGTCCGCCGCGTCGAGTCCCTCAGTCGCAAAATTCCGCCGCGTCGACGCTGGTCCGCCGCGTCGAGTCCCTCAGTCGCAAAACTCCGCCGCGTCGAGTCCCTTTGCCGCACAACTCCGCCGCGTCGACGCTGGTCCGCCGCGTCGAGTCCCTCAGTCGCAAAACTCCGCCGCGTCGACTCCGGTCCGCCGCGTCGAGTCCCTTTGCCGCACAACTCCGCCGCGTCGACGCTGGTCCGCCGCGTCGATCCCTTCGTCGCACAACTCCGCCGCGTCGACTCCGGTCCGCCGCGTCGATTCCCCGCGTAGCACCACTCCGCCGTGTCGACTCTGGTCCGCCGCGTCGATTTCTTCCGACTAAACACTGCAAGACGTGGCCACACCCGATGCTCGGGGGCTGCGCTGCAAAGGACGTTGGAAATTCACCTTGGCCGCACCTGATACTTTATCGGGTGTCGCGCCGCACAAGCCCAAACTTCGCAAAACCTTGGCAACACTCGAACACTCGGGGGCTGCGCCGCACAGGTCCCAACTCGCAAAGCCTTGGCCGCACTCGAACACTCGGGGGCTGCGCCGCACAGGTCCCAACTCGCAAAGCCTTGGCCGCACCCGAAGATTCGGGGGCTGCGCCGTGCAGGTTAGCTACCTGAAAAAGCCTCAGCCGCACTCGACAATCAGGAGGGCACTCGCCATTGGCTCGAGTGCTGCGCACCCGGCAAATATCTACGCCAGCAGACGCAAAGATTGGAGCACTCACAAAATACCCGACAACAGCAAAATGAAGGCAAATTGAGCCAACGCCCAACTACAAATAGTTGCACCTAGCCTCGGGGGCTACTCCCATCGGGAGCGCTGCCGCGCAACCGATAGACATTACGAGCAAAATCAATCAATCGCTACACACAAGAGCAGTCGAACGACCATTCGACTGAGCTACTTAGCCTCATACATATTTCATCCACAAATCCCCGAGATTGCGTCCGCCGCATGTATAACTCGGATGCTGCACGCACGGTGCAAGGGTAAGACCCGCCGATCCGTCGAGCTAGGCCGGGGCCCGCTCCTACAGCGTTTGACCTGCAACTTTCCGTGTCAACAGACATGAAAAAAATCTTGACGGACGCGTTAGGTCGCAAAGTTATGCTGCAGGTCGGCTCAGTAAGACCTCGGCGGCCTGAGTCGAACCTGACCAGATTGTTCCGGGTTCGAGTCCGGGGACTTGAGCTTGATGTAGGCTAGTAAGGTTTTGCCCAAAAGTGCAGTTAACTGGTCCCGATCCGTCGAGCGTACCAGGCCTACTATGCCATAATCCCTAGGCAAAATAAACAAAGCATTGGTCGACGTGTTTTCCGACTGAGCATGCACAATCGAGACAATCTTGAATCAAAAATACATAGCAAAGTTCATGCAAAACATCAGTCGACGTATTACCGACTCCGCAAGCACAATCGAGACAATCTCGACTCAAAATTAAATAGCAAAATGATCAAAGAATCAGACGGTAACATACACCTGCAGATGAGTCCCTGCCCGATTCTTCAAATCGACCAGGCACTCAGGGGCTACTCCCATCGGGAGCGCTGGACGCGCACCCGACGAATTACCGAGTCAAAAGTATCAGAAAACGCAGCAAAGGACGCGAAAACTGAACCCAAGTTGAGTACCTTCTTGGACAGCGCAAATTTCATCGACTAACTCCCATCGGGAGCGCACTCGCCATCGGCTCGAGTGATGCATGGATTTCTCAAAGTCGGGTTCTCTATAGCCCGCGTCGGCTTTTTCAAAGTCGGGTTCTCTACAGCCCGCACTGGATTTTTCAAAGTCGGTCTCTCTATAGATCGCATCGGATTTATTATTATTGGATTTCTTACACTGGATTTATCAAAGTCGGTCTCTCTATAGATCGCATCGGATTTATTATTATTGGATTTCTTATACTGGATTTCTTACAAATGATTCAACTCTCAATTTATGGCTAAAACGTTCATCACATGATTATCAGTACACCCGACGCATCGACTACACCAACTCGACATGTTGCTCTGAGTCTCTGCCTGATACTTCGAATCGACTAGACACTCGGGGGCTAGTGACGGGGATGTGCCCTTCGGGTCCCTGTTATTGGTATACCTGGTGCAGTCCAGACGAAGGCCCACCTGACGGCCCAGCAATTACTTCAAGCACAAGTCAAGGACTTCAAGACGTAGTCTACTAGGACTCTTGTAAACCCTACCTGACTCCCTTTATAAAGCCAGGCAGGGGCACCCGCATAGGCAGATCCATATTAGATCGATACTAGATCCACAACTCGCATAGGCATAACGAGACCACGTCTCACCATATCGCCGTTACGGCCACCATGTAACTTCATATATCATCATAATCAGACAAGCAGGAGTAGGTCTTTACCTCACAATGAGTGGCCGAACCTGGGTAAATCCTTGCTTGTCAGTCGTCCGATACTACCAGCGCGCACATCTTCTCTCTCAAAATCTACCTGGGGTACTCGACCCTGGGATTGCCGTGGGCGTACCACGCCACGCGGCCTTGGGCAAGGGGCATCTGAAGAATGAACAACTAAACAGACTCCATTCCTGGACGATCCTCTTCTTCCTTCCTCCAGCCTACGTGCTGTTCTCAGCTCTGCGTGACGCGAGCTTATATCTGAACCACTGAATCCGTGTTGAATTGAGTGAGAATCGAGTGGGAAACACCCATCTGTGATCTGTATTGTTACATGTGGTATCAGAGCCACTCGGTCCGAACCTCGCAGCGAGAAATTTCCAATTCTCCAGATCGCGAGCATGGGAGGCGGATTCCGGCTTGATCTGAATGGAGGCGGGGACGATCGGTGAAAAGCCTCTCCAGATCGGGTCGCGGCGGCGGCGTAGGTGCGTGGCTGGTGCGCGCACCAAAGTGGAGGCGATTTCGGCGGCGGTAGACTTCTTGGGTGCGGATTCCGGCGGGGACGGTCGGTTGGTCACATATCACTGCTGTGACCGGTAAAATCCCGAAGGCGTCAGCGGAGTTCATCGCGCCATAGGAGGCGGAGACCGGGAAAAGTGCGAACGAGCACCGAAGGCGGCGAATTTGAATCTCTGCGACGAGGTCCACATGGAGCAAATTCAACAAGAGTTGGCGCAATTGGCGGCGCAGATGACGAAGCATGGAGAGGACACGAGTTCCGCGCTCGCGTCGGTGCACGACTCGCTCAAGGCCCTGGCGACCACGAACACGCAGGTCGTCGAGAACATCCATGGCCTGAACAAATGGGCGCCTGCAGTCGACAACTCACTCCGCGATCTGCACAAGTGCTTGGAGGAGGTGGGCACGCGCGTTGCAATTCTGGAGACAGAACGCTCTGGCAACGACGCAATCACCCCTGGGCCTGATGGCCACGGTGCTGCAACAACAAACCAGGGCACGTTGCCTACTGCCCCTCGGGGTATAGCACCGGCCCTGGCAAAGGGTACGCGTGCTTGTCGCCATACACCTATTGCTTTTGACCTAGGAGATAATTCGGGGGGTGGAGGAGATGATACTGAGTTTTCCATGCATGATAGTCGCAATAGGCATCGTAGCTCTAGACCACCTAAATCTGATTTCCCTAAATTCGATGGGGAAAATCCCAAATGGTGGAAGAAAACATGTGAGAAGTATTTCCATATGTATGGGGTAGAACATGACACTTGGGCTAGTTACGCTTCGATGCATTTCATTGGCAACGCAGCTCTCTGGTTGCAAAATCTAGAAGCAGAAGGTGATTTAGATAACTGGGAGGAACTCTGTGTAGCAGTTCATGGTAAATTTGGGAAGGATAAACATCACCGGGCACTAGAAGCTTTAGAAAGATGCAAGCAAGTGGGTAGCGTAGAGCAATACTTTTTCAAATTTGAGGAGCTTAGGCATAAGGTGCTAGTGCATAATAGACATTATGATGAAGCATTTTTTGTTACTAAGTTCATCTCGGGGCTTAAAAAAGAGATTCAACGTGCTATCCGGCTGCATAAACCCCGAACGGTTGATGCTGCATTTTCTCTTGCTGAAACACAGGAAGAAATACTTGAAGAAGCTCGAGCTTTCACATCATCGAGGTTCAAGCATGAGTACAAGCAACACTACTGAAGAGGAGGTTATTCAGGGAAATGAATATTGTTGAATTCCCCTGAAGAACACAAGAAAGCTGAGGACAAACATGTCAGCAAGCCGGTGTGGGAGAGCAAATTTAATTCCCTCAAGGCACAAAGAAGAGCGAAAGGGGAGTGCTTCACGTGTGGGGATAAATATCACCCAGGACACAAATGCAATGCCTCTGTTCCACTTAATATTGTTGAAGAATTGGTTGAACTGCTCCAACTCTCAAGCTCTGACAGTGACAGTGACACAGACGGTGAACCCAACGAGAAGGAGAACTTGTGTCACTTATCGCAGTGTGCCATGTCTGAAACAGCGAAGAAGAAAAGCTTCAGACTACATGGCACAATAGAAGGCAAAGAGGTGTTGTTGCTAGTGGACTCGGGAAGCTGTGGCAGCTTCATCAGCTCGGAAGCAGTGAAACGACTGCAGCTGACAGTAACTGAAGTAGAGCCTGTGACAGTGGTGATGGCAAACGGAGCAAAAACAGTAGTCAAGGACGCTGTGCGGCAAGTGAAATGGCAATGCCAACAAGCCACCTTTTGCACTGACATGAGGGTATTTGATTTACCTCACTATGATGCAATTGTGGGAATGGATTGGCTTCAAACGCTGGGTCACATGTGGATTGATTGGGACAAGAAAACATTCAGAATTAAACAAGATGGTAAGAGAGTAACAGTGAGGGGTGTGCGGGACAAAACTGACAAATGTGCACCTATCACTATGGATGAGTTGCGACAACTTGAAGCTGATCATGCAATATTTCACGTGGTGGAGTTACAGGCCAGGAACACGGCAGCAAACAGTGTACCAGAGGAAATTGCAGCAGTTCTCAAAGAACACAGTGCCTCTTTCCAGAAACCAACCGGTCTACCTCCTGAGCGACCATATGATCACAAAATCACCTTGCTGCCAGGGGTGCCACCCGTCAATGTTAAGCCATATAGATACTCGCCACAACAAAAAGACGAGATTGAGAAGCAAATCACTGAGATGCTGAAACAGGGCATCATCCGGCCAAGTCAGAGCCCATTCGCTTCACACGTGCTATTGGTCAAGAAAAAAGATGGGTCATGGCGTTTCTGCGTCGACTACCGTCATCTGAATGCAGTGACAGTAAAAGATAGATACCCAATGCCTGTCGTCGATGAACTACTCGACGAACTGGCCGGTGCCAAGTGGTTCACAAAACTAGACCTACACTCAGGCTACCACCAAATCAGAATGGTGCCATCTGATGTACACAAGACATCATTCAAAACGCACAGCGGGCACTATGAATTCAAAGTAATGCCGTTTGGGTTGTCTTGTGCACCTGCAACGTTTCAAGCAGCTATGAATTCCATCTTTACCCAACACATTAGGAATTTCCTGCTGGTTTTCGTGGACGACATACTCATCTATAGCAAGACGCTGGAGGAACACAAGGAACACTTGCAACAAGTGTTCACAATCCTGGAGCAACATCAGTTGTACATCAAGATGAACAAATGCTCGTTTGAACAACCAGCTCTGGAGTATCTGGGACACATCATTGGTGCCCATGGCGTGTCAACAGATCCATCCAAGATCAATGCAGTAAAAAATTGGCCGAGGCCCATGAACATCAAGGAGTTGAGAGCCTTTCTAGGTTTAGCAGGATACTACAGAAAATTCATCAAATACTTTGGCGTAATTTGCAAATCACTGACCAATTTGCTGTCCAAAAATGTTCCATTTATATGGACCCCGGAAGTACAAGATGCATTTGAGACATTGAAGCATGCTTTAGTAAATGCGCCAGTCTTGGCTATGCCAGATTTCACCAAGGAATTCTTGCTCGAAACTGATGCTTGTGCTGTGGGAGTGTGAGCTGTTCTCATGCAGCAAGGGCACCCTATCGCCTTCCTGAGCATGGCACTGGGTGCCAAAAACCAGACCTTGTCCATCTACGACAAGGAGTGTTTGGCTATCCTAATTGCATTGGAAAAGTGGAGACCTTATTTGCAGCACAAGCAATTCACCATCCACACAGATCAGAGAAGTTTGATACACTTGGGAGAACACAAGTTCAACACGCCCATCCAACAAAAGGCTTTCTTCAAATTATTGGGGTTCCAATACAAAATAGTATACAAGAAGGGAATTACAAACAAAGCAGCAGATGCCTTATCTAGGCGGACTCACAGCACCTCTCTGTGTGCCATTTCAGCTGTCAGACCTAGATGGATGGAGATGGTCATTGATAGCTATACTAATGATGAAAAGGCACAGAAGCTGCTGACTGAATTGGCCCTCACTGGAACAAATGAGCAAGGATATGAATTGAAAAATGGGATCATCCGTTACAAAGGGAGAGTTTGGCTCGGAAATTATACTGATGCTCACAAGGCAGTGTTGGCGGCCATGCACACCAGCGCAATAGGAGGGCACTCTGGCGTGCTGGGCACTTACCAAAAGATAAAGAAGGTGTTCATTTGGCCTAACATGAAGGCAGACATCATGCAATATGTGCAAACATGCTCCACTTGCCAGCAAGCAAAAAGCGAACGTGTGAAGCTTCCGGGACGATTGCAACCTCTACCGGTACCACCAGACGTCTGGCACACAGTCAGTCTTGATTTCATCGAAGGTCTGCCCAAATCTGGCCAGTATGATACAATCTTGGTAATTGTGGATAAATTCTCCAAGTATGGACACTTTATACCTCTCAAGCATCCCTTCAATGCGCACACAGTGGCGCAAGCATTCTTGAACAACGTGTACTGCAGGCATGGGCTACCCCAGGTGATAATATCAGACAGAGACAAGGTTTTCACAAGCGGGTTCTGGCAAAGCTTGTTCAAGTTGGCGGACACAACACTCAACCTCAGTTCGTCCTATCATCCGCAGACGGATGGCCAGACGGAAAGGTTGAGCCAATGCCTAGAGACATTCTTGAGGTGTATGATTCATGCCAAACCACAACAGTGGGCGCAATGGCTGCCGCAGGCCGAATTCTGGTACAATACAACTCATCACTCAGCTCTGGGACGATCTCCTTTTGAAGTGTTGTTTGGTAGATCCCCTCGTCACTTCGGTGTGCATCCTCCTGTGGACACTGGGAATGCAGAAGTGGATCAATGGGCCAAGGAGAGAGCGGCCATGGTGCCAATCATCCGTCAACATCTTCTCAGGGCACAGATGCGTATGAAAAACCAGGCTGACAAAAAGAGATCAGAACGGGAGTTCAAAGTGGGCGACAGTGTCTATGTGAAGCTGCAACCCTACGTTCAGTCCTCTGTCGCTGAGCGTTCCTCTCAGAAACTGTCATTCAAATACTTTGGTCCGTTCCTTGTGCTGCAACGCGTTGGAAAAGTGGCATACAAATTACAGCTGCCCCCATCAGCGAAAATACACCCTGTCATCCATGTCTCTCAGCTCAAGAAGGCCATCGGCAACAAAAGACCAGGTGTGTTCCGAGTTACCTGCTTACATGCTTGGAAAACTAACCATCCAGCCGCTAGCGATTTGCTCCGACAGGATGATCCGGCGCGGTAACAAGCAAGTGCCCCAAGTGTTCGTGACTTGGACAGGTCTGCCACCACAATGCAGAACCTGGGAGCCACTCTTCGCCATAGTTCAAGCTTTTCCAGCTGCACCGGCCTGGGGGCAGTCCGGCACTCGAGGAGGGGAGATGTCACTACCATGTACCTACCACAAGCACTGGAAGAAGGAAGGTGGGCCGTGGACCGACACATCCGTCAAGCGAGGGCCACCCGGTCTGATCGGGCCCAAGACCAAGCACAGGCGACGCTACTACCTGAGGTGGAGAGCGATAAGAGGCAGGCGCGGCCTTGGGCAAGGGGCATCTGAAGAATGAACAACTAAACAGAGTCCATTCCTGGACGATCCTCTTCTTCCTTCCTCCAGCCTACGTGCTGTTCTCAGCTCTGCGTGACGCGAGCTTGTATCTGAACCACTGAATCCGTGTTGAATTGAGTGAGAATCGAGTGGGAAACACCCATCTGTGATCTGTATTGTTACAGAGTGCTGTGATCTGTATTGTTACAGAGTGTTGTTGGGCTTCACGTAATCGAAATCGCTTAGGTATACAATCTGTTCGAACTGGACGCATTTCCGCCCGCGCATGAGACAACCGGAACCCCAAACCTTGTATTTATTGGTATACTCCAATATCTCATATTCTTTTAACTATAGAGAAATGCATGTATCAAATTGTTAATTCTCAACGTCAGTGGAATTCAGAGCGGGTTCAATGTGAAGCGCTGAGTAGTATATATGGGGGATATTTATATTACTAGGATATATTACTAATACGGCTATATGTCAGGTGTCTCTGATGATTCCAACTAACTTTGTCATGCAGAAAGGCAGGCGAGTGCATTCTAGTATGCTTGAAGTCATAAAACTTCTATGGACACAGCTAGAAAAGTCATGTAACTTCAATGTTTAAGCGACTAGCAGAAGAGTGCATTCTATGCATGACAAGAATTCAAAAATAAAAGACGATCCAAAAGGTATTGTGTTGCAGATAGACCGGAAATCAACGGACTCTTGTACCACGGTAACGAAGCTCATCATGCACTTGGACTGTTGCTCCCACTCTCTCATGCATGTTCAACACATAAACGTGGAGCTGAGCAACTACCCAAGAGCACACTAACCCAAGTGGTGAAATTCTCCCTCAACATCCAACAAGAGTTGGATTATAACAAGCTGATGAATAACTGCATGAGTGGAACCAAACATGTAGAACTTTTGCCGAGGGATAGGTTACTTAAAACTTAGAAGAAACATTGAGAGAGAGAGAGAGAGAGAGAGGAGCTTTACCGAGTTTTCTTTTTGTACAGTCAATGGGCATACTGAAGGTTTCTAAAAAATTCAAGTTAGGATCATACTAACATTCTGAAGCTCCTATTTGCTCTTTTAAATTTACAACCATTAAGATGTTTTATAATTGTTTTCAGTTGATTTTTATTGAAAAAATGTATATGAAAATTTTGTAATCAGGTAAATTATCTTGTGGGGTTATGGATGTTAAACTTCATAAGACACGGGAGATATTTTGTCTCATATTCCCGGACGGACATATATTTTGCTCAGTGTTATGATACTTGTATTACGTTATAGTGTTATTTAAAACGAACCCTGATCCTACCAGATCCATATGACACATTAGAGGCCACCCCATGGTTTAGATGTTATGAAGAACACTAGCCATTAGAGCTTTTATTTTTTTAGTCATTTAGTGAAATATGCCCTCCTAACCAATTTTGTGACCCTAAATTTATCCACTTAATTTAGCCCCCTTCTATGTCACATGTTGGCTCTGTCACTCACTTGTACGATTAAATATTCCACATATAAGTGCAAGTTGGAAGGCCTACAAAACTACAGCAAAAGGTAAAATATATTTAAAAGCATTCTGAGAAGACATGAGGTGGAAATCATATTAAACCAACAACATTTGCATATCTGATGTTGTATCCATTATGTTTTTTATTTCCTCTTGTCTGACTTGACTTAGTGGATCAAGGTCCATTTGGACTTCTCTTCATAGACCCATGTTTTTTCTATACTAGGAGAAATATAAATAAAACCTGAATGAGAAAAAGGTAGCACAAAAAAGTGTGAAAAATCAAAGAAAAACTTAAAAAGAATTAAAAGGGAAACAAAACAAAGAAAAAAACAACAAAGAAAACCTTACCTACTTTGGCCCACCACGCTCCCGCACTTGAGATATGCCGCTAACAGACTTGGTAGGCATTATCATCAAATAGTAAGAAATGCCAAAATATTAGGCAAATCCTATTTGCCGCCTTAAGCGGCGGAACCAACTCGCGCCGCCTAAAGGATTCTCATAATGGGCCGGCCCATTAGAGATTTTTTCCATTTCATTTTCTTGTTTATTTGTTTCTTTTTATTTTTTATTTTTACTTTACATTTTAGGGTATTAAAACCAATTTAAAATGTTTAAATTTGAAAAAATGTTCAGATTTCAAAAATGCTCAGATCTGAAAAATGTTCCAATTTTGAAAATGTTTAGTTTTAAAAAATGTTCAGATTCAAAAAATGATAAGATTCGGAAAATGTTCAAATTTGATAATATTTCAAAATTTTAAAAATATTCAGATATAAAACAAAAAAGAAAAAGGAAATAAAAGAGGAACTACACATACCCGATGGGCCTCGGCCCAACCGAGCTCCACACAGGAAGAGGTGTGTGTGGCGCCTCCCGTTCCCACCTCTCACGAAATCTAAAAAAAGAAACCTTTTGAAAGGTCACGCGCCTGCTCCTCGCGCTACTTGGCACGTTAGTATGCTCCCAAGTGTTATCTTCTCCATAAGGCGGTCCCCGTGGGTTGTCTGCATGTCAGTCAAGTGCCACCAAGAGAATTAAAGTGGGATGAGAATAAGAGAGAAAGAGATACATGACGTGAGAGTACAAATTTTCCCTTTTATATTTCAAAACCGAATTTTTAAAATGAAAAATCTTGAGAACCGTCCGTCCAAATTACAAACCGTTTTTACTTTTGAGCTACTCGTGTCGAGATTTTCGAAAGTAGATCATGTGGATAGGTTTTGACAGATTTTTTTGTATTTTCAAAAGTTAAATATATGTACTTCAGGTTTTAATGTACTTGTACCGGGTTTCAGAATAATTTTGTACTCCACGCAAACGTGTATCTGTAATTCAGATTTCAGTTTTCTTACTTATGTTTTTTCTTCCGGTTTTCAATGTTTTTTATGTCGGGTTTTAGTGGTTTTTGTACTTCTGGTTTCAATGTGTTTATACTCCGGGTTTTCAGTATTCCTATACTTGTAAAAAAAATTTAGAATTTTTTTTTGTAATTTGTTCTTTGGGAGTTTTGCACTTCGTGATTTTTTGTACTTTGTGATTTTTTTTGTACTTTGCAGTATTTGTACTTAGGCTTTCAATGTCTTTATACTTTGCGTGTTTTGTACTTTCAGTTTTAGTACGGAAATTTTGTACTTCGCAGTTTTTGGACTTCGGATTGTTGTATTTCGGGATTTGTTTTTTGATATTTTTGTACTACAAAACTGAGTAGTACAAAACCGAGTTTTTTTTTAAACCATCCAACAACTTTAATTAGGAATCAACGATACATCGTTTGCATACATGAGAAAAAGTGAAAAAGAAACAAAGCTGGCAAATATAGCCCGGACGATTCGTCACATGGCCAAATTTTTTCGCATGACCCGTGCATGTGAGTTTGGGCCTCAACGCATGCTGTACTATCCGATTAGCTTGCGAGTTGCGTCCCTCAAAGCAGGGAAGAGAAGATGAGAGATAAGAAAAGGAGATGGGCCAAGGAATTCGGTCCAGTAAGAAAAATAGAAAAGGAAAATGGGCTTGAGGAATTCAGCCCATCCGGCCAGTTATTAAAAAATGTTTCTTGCATTTTTTTCTTTCCGGGGCGCCTCTCTCCGTACCACCCGGGCGGTTGATTACTCTGCTTGTAGCGAGCAGCACATTGTCCTGCATCCCATTTTACCTCTTATATCTTTCGCACAGTGCACTTGCCCCGACCCATCACCATGTACAACTAGTCGGGCGGCCGGATGGGCGCTTATAAGTGCGTTCAATTTCTGTCCAACTTTCGACGTGGTAGATCACGATTCAGTCGATTCTGTGCTAACTAGCGCAGGGACAGTATTAGTAGATGCTTTAATAGTAATCCATATATGCATATATGCATTAACCAGTAAAATAGTACAGAGCATGTTGTTTAATTATACGGGTAGAAGTATATCACTAGAACCTTAATTGAATTGCACAAAGAGCATTCTGTTTTATTTTATTCAACTAGCACAGGGGCTTGCGAGGGCACCACTTGTAGTTTGTCGTATTTTTTTATTATACAATCTAATGCTATGAAGATATTTCTTTCTCATGTTTACTTTATTTGTTGTAAAAAACGCACTGTTCGGATATTGATGCTATCTTAAAGACGTGATGTTTACATTTTATTGTGTCAGTGGTTATATTTCAAAGAAATGAAATTAAAGAGTCACCACTTTTAGTTTTGTTGAAAGTTTCAGTTATACAATTTGGTGTTATGAAGATACTCCTCTCTCATGTTTATTTCTTGAATTGTTATATTGCAAATAAATGAAAATAATTATGAATTTTTTTGTATAAGAGTTATGATTATATTAACATTTTTATCGATATCTTATTTATACTGTAAGATGTGAGGTTTCGATAACAACAACCAAACTAATTTGTGCATGCTTGCTAGATCAATTTTGGCCTTTTTTTTAGCTTAAGTACCAACTCATACTTAATATATAATATTTGGAATTTTATTCTTGATAGAAAAGAGTTTCAGTATTTCCAAACTAAAATAAATTACGTTGGTAACATGTTGCGCATATTATGGTCATAGTATTAAAATAAATTTATTGTAACAAAAGAAAGTCTGTGAACATGTATTAATAAAATGTTATGGTATTTATTTTCTATTGATCGAAGGGAGCATATATCAAATCATAGTGAACGAATCAATGTTATTAACCTTTATTTTTGAATGAAATTAATGACATTGTTGCTTCTCTCTTTATCATCTGGTCTTATTTTATTTCAACCTCTTTATGTTATATTACTCTATTTTCTCGATGATGTCTTACAAATAGGATATGTTTGGGTATGACTTGGCAAGCCATGTTTGTTATGTCACACGCTCCACCCTATATTTACCCATTATGGTGGGTGAAACTTGCGACAAAAAAAATATGAAGAAGACAATCAAATCCCATAAAATATAAATGTGCTAAAAAAATATTGGGCACAAATGACATATATTTTTGTCTATACACTATTTTATTGTTTCTTTCTCCCTAAGTTTTTTGTCTGCACATTTGCTTGCTTAAATTATTTCTAACTGGTTAACTTAAACCCCCAAACCGAGATTGTTGTGGACCCAATAGTGATATATTCTCAAACCAACCAAATTGTTGGCGGAAACCCACCTAGTTGATTAGTTTTTGGAAGAACATGTATGTAACAGTCGTCGGTCCCTGCCAGAAATCGAATTCATTTGTAGATGTCTAATCATGTTATTAGATGGCACTATAGGTATAGTAACCCTACGACATTCGCACTAATTTTACTTTAGAGGTTGAGTAAACCAATTAAAACTTCACGGAAGATAGTATAACAAGATTGTTTTTGGGGAAATAGCACTAAAATATTAAATTATAACAATATAGGAGGCATGCGACCACTTGAAAATACAGACTATGATCTTTACCTTCGTCAAAAATACAAACTTACTTTTAATGGCAGAATTGGTAAAGAAAATACGTCACCTATCTTAAAATAGTTAACATTTAGATTTTGAAGTTTGTAAAGTACAATATTTTCCATGACGGATCTAATGCATCCTTTTATTAAACAAATTATAATTCTAAATAGTTTTTCATGAATTAGCAATCACAAATAGCGATGCTCGACATCACAATATCTAGGAAGTGTCTATAAGTCAATATCTATATTCAGTATTCAATCAAAATAATTCTTACACATGGCCAAAGAAATTGATGGCTTTGTAATGTGCTTAACATGCTGGGAAGTGCTTGTTGAATTCTAATTGGTTAATGATGGGAGTCCATATGCGGAACTTATCTTCCCAACATTAGTCGTCTCAAACAGGCTATGTGACTAATATTTTCTGATAAATCTTAACCATAATTTTAGACCCAACTATCACGATCATAATTGATATGATGTGGCTCAACGTGGTGGCTCTATTAGGAAATATGTATATTAAGATCTCAAACATATTTAGAGCTTCACACATCTATTCGATTTTAATGTCTCGAACGGTCATTTTTTCTTCTTTAGGTGCTCCTGTGTAAAACTTATTTGCTCATGTGTAACATCCCAATTTTACCTGCTTATAATTGTTTTTATAGAGTACGAAACTTTCCGAGAATTTTTTTCTAATTAATATGATATCTACAAAATAATTTAATTTAAATTAAATCAGCCTGAATTAACTATTTTATTTTATATTTTATGGGAGAAATCTCCACTCAAAATATTTCTTTGTATTTTTCCACGGAGAAAATAGTTTCACAAAAATCTATTCTATGATTTTGTAAGCAATGCTTCCACTTTGTACGCTGATGCAAGCCAGGCCAGAGTTAAATCGGCCAGTAAGCATACATGGGCTTAACGTCAGGCCAGAGAATTTCTCAGCCCAACATCTCGTTTCTAGGTCTTAGTAGTTTTTATTACCCAGTATGAATGCAGATGGAGTCCCATGAAAAAAATGCAGATGGAGCGGTTGCCAAGTCTCAGAACAAGGGAGATGTTGCATGTGTTTGTCGAGATGATCAGAGCCTCTACCTTGGAGCTTCTGCTATTGTGTGCGATGGGGTCACAGGACCTGAAGTGCTGGAAGCTTTGGCGTGCTCGGAAAGCTTGTCACTAGCTGAGGATTTGCAACTACCGCATCTCCAACCGGCTCCCCCATGGCCAGCCCAAACGTCCGGCGGACCGTCCGGACAGGTTTTGGGTCGAAAAACGCCACCCAAGGAGGCCCCCAAAACTATCCCAAACGACCGGGCGGTCCGGCACACCCCAAACCCAGCCCATATGTGGGGCGGGTTTGGGGACGCACGGACGCGTCCGCCCCGTAGTCGCTGACAGTGCGGTCCCACGCTTGACCGCCCGGCCACGCGGTTGGATAGCTTGACCGGCGTCCGCATTCATGGCGTACCGGCCACCTCCGACTATAAGTCGAGTTGCCGGAGCAAACCCTACCTCCACACTCACATCCGCATCCGCCGCCACTCTCTTCTCCTCCACATCCACCGCTGCCGAGCCCCAACCTCCACCTCCTCCACCGCTGCCGAGCCCCATCCTCCACCTCCTCCACCATGCCTCGCCGCCTCCCCACCACCTGCGCCAAGCTCACGCCGGAGAGGTGGGCGCAGATCCGCCGCGAAATGGAGGCGGCGGAATCGCAGGCGGCCGCAGAAGTGGAGGCGGCGAAGGCGGCGGACGTCGGCCACGCCATTCTCCGCGAGGACTCCGACATCGTCAAAATGACGGGTTCGGAGTTCATCCGGCAGATGGACGAAACACATCGCGCGCAGTCGGAGACGGCGGCGGAGCAATGGAGGGCGCAGGCGGCGGCGGAGCAGGCAAGGATACGGGAGGAGGAGGAGGCCGCGCGGATTCGGGAGGCCGAGCACGCAAGGGTTCGGGCGGAGCACCGTGCGGCCGAGGATCAGCTTCAGGCCGAGGCGACGGACCGCATCCTCATCGGTCAGATGACGAACAGGATGGGTTTCGTCGAGAAGCAGATGAAGGCGGAGTCGGCGATTCGTGAAGGCCGCCTCTACGAGCCAGAACCTTCCGGATCTGTCTCCTTCTTCTCCAACTCCGACCAGCAGGGGTCTTCTCCGGCACATCCACCCGGTGCGGCACAGGGCGCCTCCGGCTCCGGCTCCGCACCAGCGCAGCGGCAGCGGTCATCATCCTCTCCGATGACGAGTAGAATAGGTAGCTATCCGGTGTGGCAGCAAGTGCACGTAGGGTAGGAAGTAGCAACGAGTGCACGTTGCATGCTTTTGTAGTAATTTGCTATCTAAAATTTGAGGTATGTGGTTGTAGTGACATGCTTTTAGGGGTTGTCCGGTCACTGTCCGCAGACGCGTCCGGACGCGTCCGCGGACAGTTTTGGGCCCGGATATGGGGGAGCCGGTTGGAGATGCTCTAAGCTGCTTGTTGTATTGGACCGTCTCAATATAACCAAGGAATAAATAGTGGCGACCAGAGAGGCCAACGCCACATGGTAATCAAGGAAATTCTAGAGGGGAAGATGCTGTTTTCTCCCAAGCTTGTTTCAGCCACGATCGATGCGAACAAAACGTGGAAGCACCAAGCTTTCGGTTACCGGCTGAAAGACCATGGTAACCGGATTTACCGGCCCCTAACGGTAAATCCCAGAACATTTGAATTTGGACCGAATTCGTTCTCTCAATTTTTTTCTTTCGACGTTTTAAGTTTGAATTTTAATTTCAGTCCGGGAATCTAGGTCGGTAACTGGCCGGTATTTTCCGGTTACCACCGACCACCTCCGAAAAAAATAAAACGGTAAACAAAACCTTGGAAGCACACGTACCGTTTAGCAAAATTAGCAACTACTTTAGAGGCGGGGAGACATCTGTGGTCCTACCCCTCCTTATGGCGTGGGAATTCCTAATTTCCTATAAACATGTGATTGATTAATTAAATCTTCGGTTGTTACGTTTAAAAAAAAGGCCTAGCTTATTGAATGATGCAGTAGCCAATTATCTCAAAAATCCGAACTGGTGGAAAGAGCTAGGCAATTTATCATATTATTGACACTCCCCTCACGTCTAGGCCGGGGGATTTTTCTTCACGGGCCTAGGACGTGGGCTTAGGGTGTCCGCAGATATTCATTTTAATACTGCGTTGGCCAGGATTTGAACTAACCATCTCTGATAATATAATGAATTTATGCACTAGCCAATAATCCCAAAAGTCCGGACTAGTGGAAAGGGTCATGCAATATAT
Source organism: Poa pratensis (assembly GCA_947311845.1). Taxonomy (NCBI): domain Eukaryota; kingdom Viridiplantae; phylum Streptophyta; class Magnoliopsida; order Poales; family Poaceae; genus Poa; species Poa pratensis. The sequence goes on along the minus strand of CAMZMU010000085.1, from coordinate 2,981,458 downwards.
TATATTCTTGACATAGCTTTCTTGTTAGTTTTTGTTATTTCTCAAGGTATGTTCAACATGCATGTTAAGGTTTCTATACTCTTGCATCCCTCGGAATCAAACAAGATGAGCTCCATTAATTTTTTTTAGAAACATTTTCTTTATTAAGAGAGAGAGTTAAGGCATACAAATCGAACAACACCAACACACAATTACAAAACGGATTACTCTCCCGGCATTAGTTCTCCAAGGCGCTTCGCGCCCGCGATCACCCATAGCTTCGCCTCATTTTTTATCATTGGCGAGAATGCCAATAGACGAGGTGTATTTTTTGGGAAACACTCGAGCATTCCGCTCGTTCCATATTTCCCAAGAGATGAGGAAGGGCGGGTGAAGTCACTGCTTTGCGGTTGGTCATCCCGGCACCAAACATGTGACGCCACCATTAATCACCTCCACGCGGAATTATTTCCTTATGATTATCAAATCTTGGTGCACCTAACATATCTTAGCAACGAAGATTATTAGGAATGCATTAACATTTAGGTCTTAAGCTAGAGAATGAAAATCCGTAGCTTGAACTAGGTAGCATTAATTGGTAGGCAGCCAGGTAGAGATCTCTGATCCTCTGCTGGCCACACGCTCAGGTGAATAGTGTGTTTTAGAGAAGGCACTAGTAGAAATAGGGCTTCGGTGCGGCCCCATTTGCACCGGTTTGACAGGAACCGGTACTAAAGGGTCCTTTAGTACATGTTTCAGAGGGCGAGGCGGTCGGCAGGCTTTTGCACCGGTTTGTGCGGACCTTTTGCACAAGTTGGTGCAAAAGGGTTGGGCCAGGCAGCTGCAGTGGGGGGCCCCACGGCCAGACCCTTTAGCACCAGTTTGTGTTAGCACCGGTTTGTAACACAAACCGGTACTAAAGGCCCATCTTTAGTACCCATTTGTGTTATGAACCGGTGCTAAAGACCCTTTAGCTCCATTTTTGCTGCTCGAGCTCACCTCCATTTTTTGCTATCTCTTTCCTCTCCCAATGTTGAGTTCATCACATTTTTCTCCAACATTTGTCAAGATTGGTGGCACCTACCTATACAAGGGTTAGCAACTTCATCCTCTCTTCCGACATTTCAAGTTTAGCTCATTTTCTTACTAGTTTAGCTCATTTGATTTTTGTAGTGCTAGCTAGGTGTTTGATGAAATGCGTAAGTTAGGGATTTCATTTGTTTTATATGCATTTTGAGCTCAAATTAAAGTATGATTTGTGGTTTTTATAGTGTCGTCCCGTCCCCTTTCTCACCGCCGTCGATCTCCCGCGTCGCCCCGTCACCGACACCACCTCGGTGAGCCTCTTGTTTTTATCTTTTATTTTAAAAAATCTTAGTTTGTATGATTTAGATGCACAATTATTACTTGTATAATTTTCTTATTTGTATAATTGTTTGTTATATATAGTGTCATAGTTTCAATTAATGAATGTTTATGAGAACTATGTATTAGATTTGGTCGCTACTCTACTTTTGTTTAAATGTGGTGAACTGTTGTATTAATGAATTTGGTCACATATCTCTATTTGATATATTTGTATAATGCAGATGAGCCGGGAATGGATGTACGGTGACCGACGCTGTCCCGAGTTCATTGATGGCATGCATAATTTTCTCCGTGTGGCTGAGTTAAACAAGCAGAATGGTTTTATATTTTGTCCATGCGATGACTGTAAGAATAAGAGGAATTACCCTTCCTCAAGAACCCTCCACTCCCACCTGTTGCGAGAAGGCTTCATGCCCAATTATTTTTGTTGGACCAAGCACGGAGAAAGAGGGGTTATAATGGAAGACAATGAAGAAGAGGATGATGACAACTATCCTGTGTTCTCTGAACACGGTGGTACTACAATGGAGGAAGACGAAGCTGAACATGAGATCATTGTTGATGATCAGTCCGATGATGATCTTCGTCGGGTCATTATTGATGAACAGATAAACTGCGGAAGTGAGAACGAGTGGTCGAAGTTGGAGCGCATGTTAGAGGATCACAAAAAATTGTTGTACCCAAATTGTGAAGATGGCCAGAAAAAGCTGGGTACCACCCTGGAATTGCTGCAATGGAAGGCACAGAATGGACTATCTGACAAGGATTTGAAAACTTGCTGAAAATATTAAAGAGGATGCTTCCAAGAGATAACGTATTGCCCCATAGTACGTACGAAGCAAAGAAGATTGTCTGCCCTCTAGGATTAGAGGTGCAGAAGATACATGCATGCATCAATGACTGCATCCTCTACCGCGGTGAGCACGAGAATTTGAATGCATGCCCGATATGCGGTGCATTGCGGTATAAGATCAGGCGAGATGACCCAGGTGATGTTGAGGGCGAGCCGAGCCCCAGGAAGAGGGTTCCTGCCAAGGTGATGTGGTATGCTCCTATAATACCACGGTTGAAACGTTTGTTCCGAAACAAAGAGCATGCCAAGTTGTTGCGATGGCACAAAGAAGACCGTAAGGAAGACGAGATGCTGAGACACCCCGCTGATGGGTCGCAGTGGAGAAACATCGACAGTGAGTTCAAAGATTTTGCAGCTGACGCAAGGAACTTAAGGTTTGGTCTAAGTACAGATGGCTTGAATCCGTTTGGTGAGCAGAGCAGCAGTCATAGCACCTGGCCCGTGACTCTATGTATCTATAACCTTCCTCCTTGGTTGTGCATGAAGCAAAAGTTTATTATGATGCCAGTGCTTATCCAAGGCCCGAAGCAACCTGGCAACGACATTGATGTGTATCTGAGGCCATTAGTTGACGAACTTTTACAGTTGTGGCGTGAAGAAGGTGTACGTGTGTGGGATGAGTACAAACAGGAGGAATTTGACCTACGAGCGTTGCTGTTTGTAACCATCAATGATTGGCCTGCTCTTAGTAACATTTCAGGACAGTCAAACAAGGGATACAATGCATGCACGCACTGTTTAGGTCAGACTGACAGTATATATTTAGGTAACAAGAATGTGTACCTGGGGCATCGTCGATTTCTTACAAGACAGCATCCCGTAAGAAAGAAAGGCAAGCATTTCAAAGGTGAGGCAGATCACCGGACGAAGCCTACCCTCCCTACTGGTGATGTTATATATGACATGGTCAAGGATTTAAAAGTAATCTTTGGAAAGGGTCCTGGCGGACAATCTGTTCCGAATGACGCTGACAAACGCGTACCCATGTGGAAGAAGAAATCTATATTTTGGGACCTACCCTATTGGAAATTGCTAGAGGTTCGCTCTGCAATCGACGTGATGCACGTGACGAAAAATCTTTGCGTGAACCTGCTAAACTTCTTAGGCGTGTATGGGAAGACGAAAGATACAGCGGATGCACGGCAGGACCAGCAACGTATACACGAAGGAGACAACGTGAATCCAGAGAAGTATCAAGGTACTGCCAGCTACGCTCTTACCAAAGAAGAGAAGGAGATCTTTTTTCAAGTCCTGAGCAGTATCAAGGTCCCGTCTGGCTACTCGTCGAATATAAAGGGAATAATAAACATGGCAGAGAAAAAGTTCCAAAACCTAAAGTCTCATGACTGCCACGTGATTATGACACAATTACTTCCGGTTGCATTGAGGGGGCTTCTACCGGAAAACGTTCGAGTACCCATTGTGAAGCTATGTGCATTCCTCAATGCAATTTCTCAGAAGGTAATCGATCCAGCAACTCTACCAAGTTTACAGAAGGATGTGGTCCAATGTCTTGTCAGCTTCGAGTTGGTGTTTCCACCATCCTTCTTCAATATTATGACGCACCTCATAGTTCACCTAGTCCAAGAGATTTCCATTCTCGGTCCTGTATTTCTACACAACATGTTCCCCTTTGAGAGGTTCATGGGAGTCTTAAAGAAATACGTCCGTAACCGTGCTAGGCCAGAAGGAAGCATGTCCAAGGGCTATGGAACAGAGGAGGTCATTGAGTTTTGTGTTGACTTTATTCCTGATCTTAAGCCGATCGGTGTTCCTCAATCGCGCCATGAGGGGAGACTGCGTGGAAAAGGCACGCTAGGAAAGAAAGCAACAACAAGTATGGACGGGCATTCTTTCACTCGAGCACACTACACAGTTCTACAAAATTCCAGATTGGTGGCTCCGTATATCGTGGAACACATGGATATTTTACGCTCCAAATACCCGGAGCAGACCGACTTCTGGATTAAAGGAAAACACGAAGACACTTTCGGCAGTTGGTTGCGTACACATCTCATTAATAGCACCACTGTTGGAGAAGAGCTATACTTGTTGGCCAAGTCACCATCTTCGACTATATTGACTTTCCAAGGGTACGAGATAAATGGGAATACATTTTACACGGACACCCAAGACAAAAAGAGCACTAACCAAAACAGTGGTGTCCGCTTTGATGCAACAAACGACAATGGGACAAAGGACACATATTATGGTTGCATACAGCAGATATGGGAACTTGACTATGGACCTTATTTTAAGATCCCTTTGTTTCAGTGCAAATGGGTCAACCTGTCAGGCGGGGTAGAGATAGACCCGCAGTACGGAATGACTACAGTGGATCTCAAAAATCTTGGGTACCACACCGAGCCATTCGTCCTAGCCAATGATGTGGCTCAGGTTTTCTATGTGAAGGACATGTCTTCCAGACCGAAAAAAAGAAAAGATAAGCAAGCTGATACATCATACGATGAGCCAAAGCGCCACATAGTTCTTTCAGGGAAAAGAAACATCGTGGGAGTGGAGGAGAAGACAGACATGTCAGAAGATTACAATAAGTTTCATGAAATTCCGCCTTCAAAGTGAAAGCTGACCCAAGCATCCCGTTAAATGATGAGGATTCTCCATGGTTACGGCGCAATCAGAAGAAAGGATCGACATACGCGAAGAAAACAAAATTTATACCCCAAAAATAGATAGGGGGATGTTGTTGTTGATGTGTAATAATGTATTAAACCTTTTAGGTAACTGTTGTTGGTGATGTCTGTTAGTCTGCTCTGAGATTTTCAAAAAAATCATTTTAAGGTACACATGTATTAAACAAAAAGAAAATAGAGCAAAAAAAATAGAAAATTAAATACATATAAAAGATATGATTTTTACAAGTATATAGATATGATTTTTAGAAATATAGACAATTAAATTAAATAGATATAAAAGAAAAAGAAACTAGAGCAAAAAAATAGATATAAAGAGCAAAAAAAAAAGATATAAAGAAAAACAGAAAACAAAAGAAACATAAAACAGGAAAAATCAAAAAGAAAAAGAATGAGAAAAGACCATTAGTTGATACCAACCGGTACTAAAGGGGTGGGCTTCGCGCGCGAAATTGTGCCGCGGCCCAAAAGACCATTAGCGCCGGTTGGTAACACCAACCGGTACTAAAGACCCCCTTTAGTACCGGTTGGTTTTACCAACCGGTGCTAAAGGTCTTTTTTTTAGCAATTTTGGCAGGGAACCGTCCCCAAATCGACACCACACTTGCAAATTTTCCCCTCCGACGCCGTGCTGCCGCTCCGCCGCCCCGACGCCACGCCGTCGCCTCCGCCGCCACGCCGCCGTCGCCTCCTCCCCGTCCGGCCGCCTCTCGAGCTCCACGCCGCGTACGCCTCCGCACCGACGCCTCCGCCTCCGCCACTGACGCCGCCGCCACCGCGCCACCGACGCCTCCGCCACCGTCGCATCCGCCTCCGCCACCGTCGCGTCCGCCTCCGCGCCACCAACGCCTCCGGCCACCACCGCCACCGTCCGGCCGGGTCTCCTCCGCCACCACCGCCGCCGGCCCAAGCAAGGTGAGAATTTTTTTGTCTTCTTATTTTTCTCCATTTGTTGCATTAGCTATAAAAATTAGATTGCAAATTAGCTATAAAAATTAGATTAGCTATAAATTGGTTGCTATATTGTAGTTGCAATATTTTTATTTTTTCTCCATATTAGCTATAAAATTGTTAGCAAATTAGCTATAAAAATTAAGTTAGCAAAGTTAGCAAATTAGATATTAGCTATAAATTTTGAAATTGCTATAAGGTATGAATTTTAAATTGCTATTAGCTATTATTTTAGACATTGCTATATTGGAAATTGTAGGATATTGTTCATTGCATTGTATCAATTTTTGTGTAAGAAATTTAAATTTGCTAAGTACTTTGTACATTGCAGTGACATTGAGCTATGGAGGACGACGCCCCTTCATCCGAGACGAGGAGAAGGAAGAGCGAATGGCAGCAATTATTTTTGAGAAGACCCTTGGAGTAAATACCGATGGAGAAGATTCCGATGGAGAAGATTTCAGCGCAAAATATTTGAACGACTCCGGTGAGGGACTTGAGCTAGAAGAAATAGAGACGACGACGAAGTGCGCTCAGCAAACTCCGGCGAGGTATATATATATTAAGTCTTGTTGATCACTGGATGCATTAATTGATTTATATTGCACTTATTAACGAATCATTTTCTTTTAGCCCTCCGGATCTAAGCCTCCAAGTTCGCCAAAGACGCAACGAGGCCGAACCAAAGGATAAAGCTTCAGATGGTGCAAACTTGTCGATCGACGAAGTTGCTGCTGATGGCAAACCGACGAAACCCGAAGACACCTCCCGTAGATATGTAGTTCAATGCGGAGTTCTTGTTAGGGACATGATCCCGATCACCATTGCAGAATGGAATAAGCCGGTTAAAGCCAACATTGGAGCAAGTTATGTCGACAAAAGAGCTAAAGATTTGCTTTGGGACACACTCTTGGAATCTTTCAGCCTACCGGTAGGTCTCGAAGAGAAGAAGAAGGACAAAGTCAAGCAGTGGACTCTTAAGAAGATGGCCACACAATTCAACAACTGGAAGAAAACATTGTGGAGAAAATATGGGAAGAAAACTCCAGAATTCACTGGACATCTAGAGAAGATAAAAGATGTGTGGACCGAATTTGTGGCGTATAAGAAATCGGACGTCGCTGTGGCCCGATCGGCCAAAAATAAGTTGAATGCTAAGAAGAAGAAATATTTCCATACTTTGGGGTCAGGTGGCTACAAGACTGCCTGCCTAAGTGGGAATCCTTTGAAAACGACCTGCGTAAAAAAGGGATCACTCCACAGACAGATGACTGGCCCGAGAGGTCCAAGTTATGGTTGTTCGCGCATGGGGCAGTGTTGGACCCAGACACAGGGCTGATTGTTGCAAAGGGGAAATGGAAGAAAAGAATTACAAGGGTCGTAAAAAAACTAGAGGACGCAATAGAGAAAGTCAAAAAGGGAGAATTTGTTCCCGATAGAGAGGACGACGAGCTGACACTCGCCCTCGGGAATCCTGAACACGACGGACGATGTCGAGGCAGAGGAGCCGACGTTAATAAGTATCAAGGATTTCCGGCGGACGTTGCAACTTATAGAAAGCGTTTCAGAAATAAGAAGAAGGAGTTGGACCGGTTCACGGCATTAGAACAGCAGGTGAAGGGGTTCCAGGAGCAACTGAACGCACTTACCCAGACAAGGGAATCTCAGCAGCTGGTGGTACAAGATCCTGCAGTCGATGCCGCCCCATCTCAGCGGAAAAGCAGCGTGGGTTCCACGCAGCTAGAAGATCCTGCAGTCGAACCGCCGGCGGCTCACTACCCCGTGGATGATATCACGGAGAAGACAAATTGTGTGCTACACATGCCGATGAAGAACATTAGTTTTCCGGTGGCGGATGGGTATGCTTTACCAAATCAACCTGGAGCAATCTTCCATTTTGCTCCGATTCCAGCTGGCTATGCTCGTGTCGGGGTGAAAACAGTTATGCCCGGATTCCATTCAATGGATCTTGACATTCCTGGATGTGACGACGAGAAGACACTGGGAGAAGTCGAGTTTGGTATCGTTCTATGGAATAAGAAATACATCATGTTTCCAGACGCGGCGCCAAGGCCACCGACTCCTCCGAGTAGAAATCCACCACCTCAAAGTCCACCCGACCTCCCCGACGATTGGGAGCCCGCCGCGAGTCCATCGCCCGTGCCGTCCCGTCAGCCGACTGATGCGCCCAGTAGTAATTTGCCAAAGCGGAAGCTGTTCACGTCGACTAGTACTATGCTCAGGAAAGACAGGTCCCCTGTCAAGAAACGTGCACGTGCAAACATACCCGAGAAAGTCAAGAGTCCTGAGAAGAAGTTAGCTTGCGAGATGACTTTAGAGGAAATAACTACTAGCTTGCAAGAAGAGTCAAGAGCCTTTTTTGAACAGAAAAAACAGGAAAAACTGCAGGCACAACTGCACCCCGTAAAGGAATTTCTGAAGACTATACCAATGGACAAAAAAGATTACACCGTTGACTGCTTATATGACCCTCCACCGAAGCCCCTTTCAGACTATGAGCGCATTATTAACAAGCAACATAGCGCACAGATGAGCGCACAGACGGAGGAAAAAAAGAAATGCGGGAAACAAGTTGCTCAGCTCGGAGAACAAGAAGTACAATCGATCGCCCCGCTCATCGTGCCTTCTGATAAGGCGGCTCACAGCAAATGCACGAGGAGACAAGTTACGACGTTGCTCCGCTAGCATATAAATATGTTCATGGGCAGCCTCTGGTCATGGATCCGAAAGCTCTAACAACACAGTTATGGAATTTGCATAACTGGTACATGGCCGCTGCAAAAGAAGGGAAAATCTATTTCCTGGCGAGAGTTCAGGAACAACACTACTTCCGAGAATATGCTGTGCAGGTTGAGTTCGAAGAACTTTTTCAGATGTACAATCAACGTGCCCTCGACAAAGCTATCATCAGCTGCTATTGTCTGTAAGTAATTTATTTGTGTAATTTAATTCTTTAGTTAAGCTCTCGTTCATTGCCTGTAATTATCCTCACGACATTCTTTTGTATGCTATTAATTATGCAGAATGAAGATTCGTGAATGCAGAGTGGGAGGAATCTGGGACATTGGGTTCATTGACCCGGATAAAATTCATGAAGTCACCGTAGAACAATGTGCCGAGGCCACAGAGGATGTTTTGCTAACGTTTTTAAAGCGACAAAGTACCAAAAAAGAAATACTTTTTCCTTACAACTTCAAGTGAGTGTTACTGTCTTGTACACATTCTATATTTTGCTTTTCCGATATTAAGTGTAATTGATGAGTTATGAATAACCGCGTATATAAATTTCCACTTCATTCTGATGATCATTAAAATCGAGGTTGGAGAAGTTGAAGTCTGGGACTCATTAAGGAGAGAACCTGAGGACTACAAAGCGTGCGTGTAATGCTCAAGAGGTAATTTCAATCGCACTATATCGGCCTCTTTCGTTCATTTCCTGATATATCGGTCAAATAACTCCTCAATTCATTTTCTTTGCCGGGCAGGGTTTGGAGAAAGTTCAGAGAGGAAGAACCCGGTGAGTGGAAAGAAAAGCTGGAGTTTAAGGCTAACTTGGTAAGTAGTACTTCACGTTTCAATACCATTATCATCTCTTGATTATTATTTGATTGAATTCTATTCTCGTATAGTGGTGCCTAAAACAACCATCTGGGACGAATTTATGTGGATACTACGTTTGCGAGTACATTCGCATGATGGTCAACGAGAGAGATAATACTCGAAAACTAGAGAGGTACGTAAACATCATTCACAACTTTATTTTGCTACCATCAATTGTGTTAGTTTCCTTCATATAATTGATTTGATCTCCTTCTTTCAAATTAAGATGGCAAAAAAGCGGAACCAGCTCCTACCAGAAAACCGCGTAAAAGCAATTGCGGAGGAATTGGCGGGATTTTTCCTTACGGAGGTCATACCTGAATCCGGAGAATTCCACTTTATCGACAAGTAGCCTCCCTCCATGTACTAGGAGTGATCTCCATATGTAATTAATTATGAGTACTTTATATGTGTACATATATATACCAAGTTGTATGTGTGCTATGTGATCTTCACGTGTGCGAAAAACTTTTTTTGTGCATCGACGTGATCTCCTCCGAAACCCTAAACCCTGAAAAATAAACGAAAATAAAAAACAGAAACCCTAAACCCTGAAAAATAAACGAAAAGAAAAAAAAAAGCAGAAACCTTTAGTACCGGTTCGTAATACGAACCGGTACTAAAGGTCCTCCGCCTGCGCGCGCTCTGCTCTGCCCACGCGGAGGCCTTTAGCACCGGTTTGTAAGCAACCGGTACTAAAGGGGGTACACTTTAGTGCCGATTTATTAGCACCGGTTGAGCAACCGGTGCTAAAGGCCCTATAGAACCGGTTTTGTTGCCCCTTTTTCTACTAGTGAGGAGAGCCAGGAGAGAGGCTGCGAGTATGCCTACATACTTTTCCTTGATCCATCTGGTGGTTCATGTTTGATCTGAGGATACTGTTAGGTCAAACTACACTGACCTAGTACTCCTACTAAACTGAACTCGCCACCCTGGGAAATGTGTGGCTTCTGTTGCATGCATATGCGTTTGTTGGCTACTCTCGTATGTCTCGGCCACCAGCTGCCAGCTGCTTTAGAGCACTTTTAATTTGGAGTAGTGCCGTGTTGTCGACATGAATTTAGAGCACTTTTAATTTGGAGTGCTAGCTGGTTTATGTACATTGCAGAAATATGCTGAATCGTAGGATGGTGCATGATGGCATCACTGCACACACACATGAACAACCTTAGCCGCGTCTTCTTCTTTCAATGGTCGTTTAGACATTTTTGACAATCCTAGAGGTTCTGAGATTGTATAAACGCCTAACCAAATGAAGTGTTTCAAATGAGTTAGCAGTTTGATGTCTATAACCAGAGCACAAGGAGTAGTGTGAGCGCATATATATCTGCTTGGACAGGAGCAGCACACGCTGGCCAGGAGACAAAAGATCAACGTTACAACAGAACTCCACAAGCACTGGCTATGGCGATAAGACAAGGAACAGAGTTACTCGTTTCCAGCTAGCTAGGTTTTGCCGACCTTTCACAAACTCCTATGCAATGCAAAAGTGCGCTAGCTAACTAGGACTACTTGTCGCTCGCATGTAGCCGCCCTGAAAAGGTCGGGCAGAGTAGAGAATTGTTGGAATTTGGAACTCGGAGTGGGGTGGTACTGTCGACATATGTATATATTGGAGTAGTGCTTTATGCACATGCACAAATATGCTGCATCTGGCATATGCCTGTAGTTGTATATATGGTGCGTGATGGCATCACTGCATACGCATGAAAAACCCTTTCTATATATCCACCCCGGGCCAGTTGCAGCTGAGTAAAACTGTGATACTAAAGCTCAGATGCGTTTAGTAGTGGATGCAGCGGTCAGTGGTGTGCTGACTACGCATGCTTTAGTCAACCCTTTAGTTCGCCGTCGATGTGCGCGTGGTCAATGCCACCCACTATATAAGATCACACACACACCTGGTCGGTTTTGGATTAAGGTGATATGTTAGATTGTTAGTTAAGCGGCTTGAGTGTTGGTTAGTAGAGTAATTAAGCTTATCCTTGTGGGGGCGTTTGTATATTGGCCCGGCCACAAGCTTAATGTTCGTTTCTACTTTTGTTTCTCTGCGCTCTGCGGTGATGCGTGCGCAGGAATGACCACGGTCTATACGGTACAAACAAGTGGCCATTTCCTAGTAGCTCCTTTTCATGGTGTTTTGTATTTCCTTATCTTGAAGGTAATGAAAATTTGATCCATTGTTGATCGTGGGGAAATGAATATGATGCTCATCTCAAACATGCATCAGATCGATTAACGTTACAAACTTTTGTAATAGACCCGTCGTAAAAAAAATAAAACTTCCATAATAGATAGTAACTAGTCCATAAGTCTCGGCTGGAGCTTTAACAGTTTTATGTCTTGGAGGCGAACGTGTTGGATCTTCCTTTTTATTATTTTTCTTTCATATTAAGGGACTCAATCAGTCAAAATTGACCGATTTACATAAGGGAATCGGAGTATCGAAGTTCATATGGATTTATTTATGTGGGTTGTTTCATTTTTAGGATCGAGAGCTATTAATTGTTTTCGAATTCCTATGAGTTATGTTCCTTAGGAATTTTTTCATTGGGTTCTTCATTTTCCTACATACACCTAGATAACTTCAGTGCACATATTCTTGGTGACTTTAATTGGCAGGATTTCTAAAACACGGGGTTGTGAAAAACACGGGACTGGAATGTTATGTACTCTTATAACATGTAGCGTAATGTTGCAAAATCGAAATAATTAGCGCCAAAAGTGGTCGACACACCACACAGAGAAACAAATAAAGAGTTGTAGCAGGGGTTCGGTGGATAGTAAATGTTTCCTCCAAAATAGATTATAAATGAGCAGTTAGGATTGACATACTCAATTGCATTATTTAGAAGTAAAGGGACCAAAATAAACATCATACACAATTCGTGGCAGCGCTGCCCTATTGGTGCCCTAGTGACTAGTGTGTTCTTCCAAATTTCCAATTAACTTGGCCTTTTTTGTCACCGAACTAGATATGCCATGAATATGTTTCGACCACACATTATTGTCATAGACTAAGATATCCTGGACATGCTATGTGAAATCTGTAAAAGATCAACTTGCACGGTTCTCCATGAACTCGGAACCCTAACGTGTTTGCCACCTTGAAGGAGAAAGATATACTACTATAGTTTACTCAGAGCTAAATCATAGGTGGAATACGTATCCGGTGACAAGATCGCATACACATTAATTGGTACAATCGTTTTGTCATCATGCATGTGATTATGTTTTATGTCGTTGGCTAGAAGCTTGTGGTGAGTACTCTCGTCGACCATGCATCCAGCTATAGCCATAGGCATGTGCACCCATACATGGATAGAAGTCTTGTGGCTGCCGTGTAAATTTTGACGCGATCTAACCGTGCTCATACACACCTGCTGATGAAAGAATACTTCGTCCGTACACGGGAAATATGTGACCACTCACTATAATATTTTTAGAATATACACGTCGCTTGTGCTAAAAACTCCATTTTTTGACATAGTAACAGCTATATGTACCGAACGTAAAGTTTGTTGATGCCTAAGCTCAGCATGGTACATCGATCAATAATTTACTTAGCATGGCACGCATATACATAGATTCCTTTGGAAGATTGCATAATGCATTGCATCAAGTCTACCAATGTCTCCCGTGTTCTCTACTAGCTTCTACACATACGATTGCGTATAAGTTTTGACTTGGGGCCAGACGCACTTGATCACGTAAGTAAAGTTTGCAACTAATTGCGCCCACACTTGATTGTCGGTTGCCCCATTTTCAAGTTTTCAAAAATTGCAAAATAAATCATGAGCATAGGTTATGTCGTATCTTCTGCATCTATAAATTTTCACCCAAAATATGTCAATCTGGTCTGCAAAAAAAAAGACGTGTGAATAGTACACAATATTATTCACTTAGGAATTTTTCTTTTTTTTGCACATGTCACATATGGTCATATTTTGGAACGAAATTTTGTAGATGCGAATGATATAACATAATCCATGTCCATAATGTTTCACATTTTTTAAAATCTTGTAGGTGTGACATCTCACAATGAAGTGTCGGCGCAACTAGTTGCACAATATTCGCATTCCAAGTCTGTGCATGCAAAATATGTACCGTAGTGTGTGTAATTTGTGTTTAACTCGTCAAAGCTTTTAAGCAGGACATACAAATTTTGGGTAAAAGCTCGATATTGTATAGTTCCTCTGTTTTAAAATATAAGACTTTATGGGCTTTCTGACTTTATCCCGATTCGTACGTATGTAGACATGTTTTAGTGTGTTGATTCACTAATTTAGTAACGAATCAGGACAAAACCAAAAAGACTAGAAAATCTTATATATAAACGGAGGGAGTACGTAGCAACAGCAATAACGTACCCTTTGTTGATGGCTAGCTTGTGCATGATACATAACTTTTTTTTCATAGCATGGCTCGCCTGTATATAGATTCCTCTAGCAGATTGCATAATGGCATCAAATCTACTACGCACAGTCTCGTATAAACAAAGAATCTCCTGTGTTCTCTACGAGCTTCTACACTCATAGAGTTGTTTATGTCACCTCAGCTTGCTAATCATGTCTGCAAGTTGCATATGTTTGACCTAGGTAGGCAGTGCTGGCACATACTGTGGCACAGACTATAAGGCACGTAGTAGCATAAATTGTGGCTAGAACGACATGATCCACAAGGCGATGATCATTTCCTCGGCTCCATACATACACTCCCTGGATCATCGATGTCAAGTCTCGAGCGTATACGGGGTTACGTGGCTGCATGCCCCATGCATGCAATGACACGCTTACATGGGCCTTGTGATGCATGCCATTGTTAATCTGGTATGGCTGCCTCTCGGTGACAGTGACAGAAGGTTCGACACCTGTCAACCTGCGTGTAGGTAATATAAACCATCATCTCAACTTGCTTCTTGTTTTCATCCATTGGAAAAAGATCAACTTTGCTAGTTTTATATATTTATATGCCCCATTGCTAGCCCTATATATTTATGCTTCTGTAAAAAGATCAAAAGAGAAGTTGGAGATTCTGACGATCGTATTCTTACGGTTCCAATGTATTCTGCAATGAATTTATTTTCTCATTCCCTCATGCATAATTTACAAAGCTTGTTTGTTTTTTGTTGCAAATTATCTCAGAACTTTGTTTCTGTTCATGTCCTTTCTCTCCTTATTGAATTCTTTTCGTTTGTCTTTAATTTCAGGTAGACCATTAGTTGGTACATTGTACCTGTTAGTTGTGGGTAGGTTCATAGCATTTGCATGCATGCATACGCGTCAACATATCCTGATTGAGTGAGAGGAATGTCCTTGCCCCTTTAGACTTTGAGGGGCCATGTTTTGATCCATCGAGAATATACCTGCAGCTGTAATTGTCCATGCTTGCAACTTGTGCAGCACCTTATATACAATGGAATAAAAAACGTTAGCCCTATCAGAACCAACTGGAAACGTAGTATTGGTCCAATCCGAACAATGAATTAATTAAACACCTACGTTTGACCGTCTTTCCTCTCTCCACCCGTCGTAAAAATTCCTTACTGTGACTGATTTTTACTGTTGTTACGGTAACCGTTAATCACCAGATTTGGCTTACAAAGAAATGTCTTTACGATGGCCTCAAATCAAAAGGTTCTGTACATGAATTGTGAGTCTTGTCGTGATGAACAACTTTGTTGTTTGGTTCATCTTAATCTGAGATAGTACCAGGGTTTGCGCCGATGGATCCAGTCGGGGGTCGTAGTCTCGTAGGCAATCCCGGTATCTGGGCCGGTGCCGCCGTGGCCCCGGTTTCGAAAACGTGTCCGACTACAAACTGAAGAAAAAAAATGCCGTACAACCCTAAAGATCATCTTACATGAAAAGGTGTTCAACATGAAAATTCTACTAGGTCTTTTCAAGAGAAAAAAGTTTGTTCCTGAAGACATCTCGAGCGGAGTTCATTTTAGACCTCAAAAAAGGGTTAGATGGTCTGGTCAGATTTTAGATCGGGCAGTCAAGCCGACACATGACAGATTCGAGAATGTCCTTCCGAGTTGGACCCAAACTAGGGTTTTAGACATGGATTTTAGTTTGTTCGTTATACAAAAAGTTCACCCACCTCATATATGCTTGAGAGGTGATGACCGGCTGATTGCCTCAACACCAATCTATAGAAGAAATCAATCTAGTATATCTTTGTGTTGATCTAATTTTTACCCCTCTCACGTATTATCTTGCTTCTCGCTCTTTTTAAGCGAATCCACGAGATCCTAGGAGCGGGTGAACTGAGTTAGGACACAACCCATAGTCGCCATGCACCCTAATGTGTCCCTCAATGTTGCGAGGTTTCGAATATAAGAAAGATTTCGCCATCTGTCTTGCACATCGCACTATTGGCGAGGCTAGTGCATCGTCTTGCAAATCGTGCTCGTCGTCGGGGTACACAGTGATGTTTTCATGAGCATATAATAACACACAACACACTGTTTAGGGTTTCCCAAAAATATTTACGTTTTGTTAGTCATGCTACATTGTTACAACGACGTCTAAGAAATCAACGTCATGGACGATTATGGCCATTTTCATGGGTTGTCTCGGGGTCCCCACACACGATTATCATATTTCTTGACCCTTGCAAGATGGTTACAACAACGTTGTGGTAATTGTTTGTCCTTGTTAATGTAGTTCTTGTTTTAGGGAGATTTCACACTTTTGCGGTTCCCGGACAATTTTCACGTTGCGTGACTCCAGGTAGACAGGCAAAGTGACGTTCTGAAAAATCGATGCGATGGACGATTTTGTCTATTTTCGTGCGATATAGTACAAAGTTCTTGGTTCCTTTCACGTTTTTCAAGTTCCATGAATCTCGGTGCACCATTTCAGCGGTATCGTTGGAAGTCCTTGTCCGAACAACTTTGTAGTAAAGCCGTATTTGATTTATCTGAATTTTTTCTGGCAGAGGGTCCTGATTTTTTCTGGCAGCATTGCTATTTTAGCTCTTTTTTTAAAACACCGCCAATGTATTTGCAAATGAAACATACCACCTAATATGGCCAATTTGATTTATCTGAATTTTAAACACACTTTGTACTTTCCATGAATTAATTGCATGTTTAATTAGTTGTTTATTGGGTTTATTTCAATTTGAACTACAAATATATGAAAAATAGCTGTAAATGCATGAAAATATACTATTTAAATAATTAATTTTTTAACTCTTTAGTTCACTCACTAGAAATATATGTGAAATTTGAATGTGTCCGTATCCCCAAATGGACACGTGGGTAGGGGTGGGCATAAAAACCGATGACCGAAAACCAAAACCGAAAAGACCAAGACCGAAAAGACCAATGCAAATTTGGGTAGCAAATTCAAAAAGACCGAAATTCATTCAGAAATTCAGTCAATACATCTAGAGAACCCGAATAGACCGAAGCGACCGATTTATGTTTTTCTTTTAGAGAGAAGCAGCCGATTTACGTGTGCTACAGAGCGTCCCACCTAAACCATAGGCGCAAGAAGGCAAGAATGGAGCGGCCCAGCCCAGCACCCCCGGCGTACTGTAGGTCTTCACTAATCGATCCATAATCTGGACGATTCCACTCCCGATTCCCCTGCCCCAGACGTAGAGACGCCCTAGCCGCCAAGCTGCTGCTCCCTTCCGTCCGCTACCAGGGGCCGGTCGCCACCTCCCGCCACGGCGTCGTTCGCCCGCCTCTCCGTCTCTCAGCCTGATCGCAACCTCTCTCTGGATAGAATCGAGGTGAGGGGAAGATTGCGGCGGCACCGACACGAAGCCACGAAGTCACGACGAGCCGGCGAGGTGCGCTGCAACATCAACAAGTAGACTACGGCATGAAGCTGCAACCTCTCCTGGAACATGAGTCAATGGATCACTAGCTTACGAAAATCTTTGGAGCTATCAGATGTTTGTGTCAAATTCGGGCATGATCTAAGTACATACCGAAATTTCATGTACCCGAATTTCTCGGTCCTGGAGACTTGTGAGTAAATTACGGTCCTCAGATTGCGCTGACCGAATACCAAAATGACCGAAAACTGAAGACCGAATTTTCGGTCATGACCGAACGCCCACCCTGGCACGTGGGCGGGCATTTTGCGGGATTTTTTTTTGAGTTGCCCAAAGAGAGCCCGTTTTGTCCGTGCACATGTCTGAGCACCCAATTTTGCAACTTCCTCCAGTTTTCATCATTCTTGAAGGGCATGAACATACAAATGAGACACACACAAATAGTTCAGTTGAAGCTACACAGTTCAAACACCATACATATAATACTTAGTGCCCTAAAATATGCTCCCTAAATTGTTATTCGCTCCACAGCGGTAGAGCATCCAACTACCCTATGCATCAAAATAATCCTAGCATTGCGATTACAACCGTAACTAGGATAATAGTAACACTGACTTTATATTGTAGACATATGTCCTTTTCGAGAGAGCATATATTTATCTTCTTTATGTTCCATTTGCATCTTTTCTTCCTCGATATTCTTCACCATCTCCTCCATCGCTAGGTGTTAAGGACGTAGGCGATACGGTACCTTGATAACCCCCAAGTGTAGGGAATTATTTCAGTATGTTTCAATAATTATTAAGTTATCGATCCCACCAAGGTCGGAAGTTAAACTATTTGTTATCTAAAGCCCTATAACCCACTTATATTGCCGTTCATGCACTGAAATCATTTACAATATTTCAAGGTTCGTCTACTACTTGGTAGGACGTACTAAGTCTTAGACTAAGTGAACTCAAGGACTGTTTTTTGAAAGTGCAGGAAAGTGTGAGCAAGTGGTAACCAACGGGAGCAATTACTTTATGAAACATATCGATAAACCTGAACCCACCTTTCTAACGACAACTGTCTCAACACCACCTTTAAACTTAATCCAAAGGGGGTGGGCATGATAAGAGCCATGTGCTTAACCTCCTATCTATGCACATCGAAGAGTTCCGGAGGCCTCACCAAGCTGCCCAACGGCGGGCGGGAGCACAAACAGGTCTAGCAGACTCTAGCGCACACCATATGTGCACGCTTCAGAAGTTGTCGCCGCTGTCTTTTGTCAATCCATTTTCAAAAGGGGTCAACAGAATGATCCTGTCAGGCTAGTCGTCGATGCCGCCTCGACGCCAAACAATGCAATGCCGTCGA
Source organism: Poa pratensis (assembly GCA_947311845.1). Taxonomy (NCBI): domain Eukaryota; kingdom Viridiplantae; phylum Streptophyta; class Magnoliopsida; order Poales; family Poaceae; genus Poa; species Poa pratensis. Next base: position 2,962,876 of record CAMZMU010000085.1, on the reverse strand, counting down.
GACCCATCGTTGTCAATGCGGTAAATAACATACCCTCCACCTCCATACCCCTCTAGGGCCTATTCCAAAACCATACCCCCAGGATGGAGAGCTGCACAATGCATCGCCATCGTATGATCCGGAAGACCCAGATCTAAGGTTTCTCAGGAGTAACCCGAGCGAGGAGATGAGAGCTACAATTACGATGACTTCATGAGGGTAACGACGCCTATACACCATTATCGTCCGCCATGATAGAAGTGGGCTCAGTTTTGAGCTGCTGACACAAACCGACGGGCCAGATAAGGACAGCCCCGGTCTGAAACGGGCGCAACACCATGACATCTCCATAGTCGGGTAGGACCTCCACGAGTAGGAACGGGGGATGCCACCCCACCCCATTGCGACGCGCCGGAGTACAAGCCGCTGCTGGAAAGGCTCTGTCACAGCCCAAAATTTTGCCTCTGTATAAGTGGTAGTAGGACCCAAATTTTTGAGCCAACAAAAACTTTTATTTCATGTGATGTTTTTTTTAGAAACAATATTTTGTGTTTTGCAATGCAAGGAGTGATTTCTTACCAAACCAATTTGAATTTTTCATAAAACCAACCTAGTTTTCTCTCGAGGTCCATTTAAGAAATTCTTGTTTTAATTCCAATTTCCAACTTGGTGCCTTGAGAGATTTTTGTCCAAAAACCCTTTTATCGATTTGATTTTAACTTGGCAACATCATTTAGCAAGGGAGCATCCAAGATTTCAAAGATGCATAGTGCTTTGTGTGAGTTTTTCTAAAATTCTTCAATTAGGGTTTTTCCCTAAAACCCTACCCAGGTAGATGTTTTAAAATTATGATTTTATGTAGCCAAAATATCCAATTTAGTGGTTTTTGTGCTTGATCTTGTTCTCTGGTGTGTGGACTGAGAATCCATGCACTTGTTTTAAATTTTGGAGTTTGGGAACTTTTTGATGCATGCATGTTTTTGTGACTAGTTATTAAGGCAGAAAAACAGAGGTTTTTGAAAACCAGAGAAAAACATTTTTATGCCATCTGTTCATCAAGTTTCCCTGGCCTTGTGCATTTTTCAAAAATAGACCAAAAATATTAAATGGAAGTATTCAACCTGGAGATCATTTACCAATTTGAATTTTTCCTTTTGGACTTGGTTTGCTAGGTGAAACATGCAGCAACTTTTGCTATCTGCTAACTGTCCAGACACTTAACAGTTTTTCTGAAACTGAATTTTTACTGAACCTTACTATTCACAGCACGGGCAGCATTTTGGAGCACGTTTTCGTGTTGATTTCGTGCGAACCAGAGGGGGCAACCATGTCCACTCTACTCCCTCATGTCCCCACTTCATCTCCATGCCATTGGAGGGCAGAGTCGAGGTCAACTAGGAGCAGTAGGAGAGGAGACATGGAGTGGCCGTGATGTGACTCGGGAGTGGACCGTGAGGAGAGAGCAGCCCATTTCTTCACTCCTCCTCGCATCCCTGCTCTGCCCCGCACCCACTCGACGGAGAGGACACCCGTTGACGCCCTGGGACAGCACGGGATCGACGTTTGCGTGCTCTGCTCGCACCACGCCGCCCGGCCGTTGACACCGAGTGGGGGAGAGGATGATCTCCTCAGTTTTAAGCCACCACGGCACCACACGTCTCGCCACCCACCTCCACACATCCACCGCACCCACCCCACCCCATCTTCTCCTTCCCTCTCGCTCTCTGCGAGCGAGGCGGAGGAAGAACTCGCCGGACACCCGAGCGAGATCGCGTTGGAGGTTGCCGCCGCTCCACTGCCGTTTTCTCTCATCTCTCTGCACCATCGCAACGCCCAGCCCCTGGAACATCTCCCTGACACGTCTTCCCGGCCTTTTTACCGCAGGGACGACGCCGCCGTCCTCGACGTCCCGCCGGACCTCGAGCTCGCCGGAGTTGCGCCGTAGCACCGTTGCAGCTGCTGCCGCCACCCCTGCACCGCCTCGAGCTCGCGTGACCACCTCGACCACTCGCCACCGCCCTACGACGCCACTAGGTGAGCACACGGCCGCCCGCTCTTCCTCCCGTGTCGCGTGAGAGAGAGAGAGAGAGGAGAGGAGGACGAAGCACGTGGACCGTCGATCTCCAGATCGACGGCTCCCTTTGAACGCCACCCGTTCCCGCGCCCGCGCCGCGCGCGCGCACCTAGCTGGGCCGCTGTGGCCTTAGCTGGGCTCGGCGCCGTGGATTCGGCCCGTGTGCCGTTTTTTTTAGTTTCTGTGTTTTTCGGATTTCAGAAATTGGCAGAATCAATGTCTCTGGTTTAAATCCGTTTAAAATAGGAAAATGCAAAATAAAATCAAACCAAAAATCTGGGTAGTACCTCTGCAAGTTCTTAAACACACCCAACTTGTAGATCTACATTTTAGTCATTATTTTTGGAGAAATAAATGGAGAGGCAGAAGTACTGGTTTTCACTAAAACTTAAATATCTTTTTTTATAAGAATCACAAAAATGCAAACTCAACTGTTTTGGAAAGCTCTAAGTGTTACCTAGCAGTAGAACTTGGTCTTGCTTGCTAAAGATCAACCTAATTAAAATGGCATGCATTTCTGTAAATGTCCAGTAGGCTATTCTAGGATTTTTGTAATTTATTTGGTGATACTTTTTGAAGTAAATCCAATTGTGTTGGCTTGTATATGCTTAGTAGTATCTTATACTAGCTTTTGTGATTTATTGAGCTCTAGATTTAATTTGAGGTGCAAAACTAGATTTTTAGCTTTTCTGTGAATAACTATTTATAGTTTTATTTAGTTTTAATAATTATGTTAGTATTCTTTTTGTGATTTCTAGCATGTGTAGGTTTGATATCCTTTGCTATGATTGTGTTACTTCATATTGATAACATGCTAGGAAAAGTTAAGTGCTTCATGTGTTTGTTAGAGGATATTATCACTAGTATGGATTCTTCTAGATTTTTCTAGAATTTAGGATTTGTTGAGAATAAAAATCCTTTAAGTGGAATGATTTTTGAACATGTTGTTTGAATATCAGTAGCAAGTCATATTGCTACTGGTTGGTTGACATGTCACCATGGTTGGGACATTACTTTGTTTTAGCAAAGCATGTTTAGCTAGAATTATATTCTAGAAAATATTGGTGATTTATTAGTATGGATAGATTTTTGGCTAGCTTGTGTTTAGGTGAATTTTGTAAATGACCAGAGGCTAAATGACCTCTTTATGCTTGGGTTGATAGTGGCACACCCACTGATCCCAATGCATTTTGGTTTGAGAATAAAATTCTCAAACTAGAGCATATCTCTATTAGTTCCTTTTCAAACAAAAGTATGTGGTAGATTTTTATTTTGAAAAGTGGATGATTGTTGTGCAGTGATGTTTGCTTGCTGTATGTGGTGCTTGTTGCTAGTATGTACCGTTAGTTGGTACTGATTAGTGGTTACTTTCTTTTTGCGACGTTAGAACACGAGGAATAACCAGCTGCTGAGGAGGTTTATTGCCAAGCCTGTTTATTTCAGGGACCAGACTGTGACCAGCATCCAGGCAAGCTCCCAAATGCTTGCTACCATATTTATCATATTCTATCATGCATGCTTTACTTCTGAAGTTTTACAAAAACTTGGAAAACAAAACTATTTTTGATATGACTATAACTACTAGTGTTATTATAAATTATTATATTGCCATTAGATACAACTTGGTGTTACCAAGCCCTTAGCCACCATATGGTATAATTACCACCACAAGTTAATCATCTTAAAGTCCCTAAGTGGACACCCTAAAAGTGTGTTTTCGAAAAACAAAGGTTTTAAAAAGGAAAACCCGGGAAAGGTGGGACCTTGTCCACGGGAGGATTATGAAGAAGAGGTTTTGGAGAGTTTTTCGAAAACGACACATAGACTAGTCTTGTGCCTGACAGCCCTACCGTACAACCACATTACTCAAAATGGGCACGGGCTTAATGGAAGCTTGTTTGTGTTAGTGTGAGACTTTACCTCAATTGGCTAGAAGGGGTTAAAGTCCCCGGAACCGAATGCTGGATATGGGCATACAAAGTGTGGACTACGAGTGCCACCGGCAAGCAACAGTGGGTCTCCTGTCATGGCGGTGTGATGTCTAGGGGCAACCGGATCGATACGGCTAGCTCACTCGGTGCCGGGGAGAACAAACCCACTGAAGAGGTAATCGCATACTAGCATCGGCATAGTGGAAGTTATGATTGGTTACCTGATGTTCGCATACTGTCACGAACAGTCCGTGGTGATCACGGCAGATGTACCGGATGGTGTGGTGAAAGTGTACAAACTCTGCAGAGTCAAAACTATTCGAATAGCCGCGTCCGCGGTCATGGACAGCTGAATGGTCAATGTCGTCTAGCATTGTGTCGATGTTTTCAAAAGGAGGTTTATGGAAAGGATTGTACCTGGAAGGTACTGGAAGATGAACTTTGTACCTGGGAGGTACGGATGTTGGAAAAACCGAAAGTTGTTTTACAAGAAGTTTTGCAAAGAAAATCCTTCTTCTCTTAAAACCATCTTTGTCAAAATCTCTCGGATATGCAATATCCACTGAGAGAAAACTATGATATTTTTGAAGTATCTTTTTCAATAAAGATATAGAGATGTTAATCAACCATGATGAATCTTTTATCCATCATGGGTAGACAACCCTAAGTATAGCCTACCTACTCCACCTGATAAGCATAATTGCATTTTATAAGCTTCATTGGTGATGTCTTGCGAGTACATAATTGTACTCATGGCTGTGCCCTGGATATTCCAATGTCCAGATTCTCAACGAGAAGATCTACGTCGAAGCTGAGGAGTAGGCGGAAGATCAAGAGTCGTCGACGTCTTTGCGAACTAGGAACGTCTCCCAGTCAGTTGCCTGTAGGTAGTCAAGGCATGACTTGGGCTTTGCCACGTTTGTGTTTGAAGTTTTTCCGCTGCTGTATGTGTTTTCTGCCCTGCGTGGCAGTTGTTTGTGACTGGGTCATGTGACCAGTTTTGTGAAACGTGTATTCGTTATGTAATGGATGATGTATCTGCAATGCCAACTTAAGTATGTTGTTCACGACTGACTGATCATGGGATCGTGAATGTATGCATACTGGAGGTCTCAGACTGCCGGTCTGGGGTCCCCACAGAGTTGGTATCAGAGCCATCCTGACTTTAGGAGACCTTAGTTAGCATGGACGCCAGATAGGAAAGAAAACTATTTTTGGTATCACTAAATTATTACCTAAAATATTTTTTATCTGAGGAAGCCTAAGTATAGCTTACTCTCCTCTCATCTTTTTAAACTATTCTAAACTTTACCCCTCTCAGTTAAGGATTTTCCCAAAAGTTTTCTTCTGTCACCTCATCTCCATTCAAATTTGCCAGTTGATGTTCCCCTACGGAGAGCCCGATGGATTTGACCCATCTCCGCCTAACCGGCATGGCTAGGCGTCGGTCCGCCGTAAGGTGCAGTAGGACTTGTCCCCCTGCGTGAGAGAGACTCGCCGGGATCTTCCTTAAGAAGCGACCGACACATCCCAGCCTATATGAGACCCGTTCTATCCGCCATTCATCCCCACCCTCGCCATTGAAGTAGAATCCCGCTGAGAAACCTTGCCCTCATGGCTTGCTCCAGTTCCAAAGCCCCGAGTGAATCGCCAGCGCTGCCCACCTTCCTCCTAGAAACCATGGCCGATGGGCACCTCGGTTTTCCACTGGTCCTCAGGAGAGTCTGTGATCTTCTCGGTTGCTACATTCCCCCTCGTTATGTCGTGTTCAAAAGTTCAACCCCATATCCTGGGGGTGATTTTCGAGCAGACGTATACCTCAGTCCATATCCCTCAGGCCCGAAGCAGCCCCAAGTGATCCGCGGTAGGAACATGCCTACCCTGAGTCAAACCATCCAGAAAGCAGCCTGGGAAGCTCTCGCTCGTCTCCGGCACTCAGAGCCGGTGGTGTCGCAAAGTCGAGCGTTCCGCTTTTTCCCAGCCAGGCCCCAGCCTGGTGCAGAGCTGATCCAGACCTCCACCGACAAAGAAGTCGACCCCGCCATCATTAGCAGCGTCGCCTACGGAGCTGCAATGTCGACGCTCTGTGATTCCCTGCTGGAAGAACTCGTGACCACTAGGCGCACCCTTATCCAAGTTAGTCTACAGCTGAAGGAATCAAGGAACCCTGCGTCAGGACCCAGCCTCCAGGCCATCCCAGCAGAAGCAGCGACCACAGTTCACCAGTTCACCGAGGCACCAGGTGCAGTACCCGAAGACGTGCCTGCAATTCCCCACCCCGCGGAAGATGGAGATGTGGACACCACTCTTCGTCTTGGCCGTACTCCACCATCTACCCAGGGCCCTCAAGCGGAGTAGAACCTGTGTTTTGATAGCTTGATCTGCGCTCGTAGGTTAGTAGAAGCGGCACGTTGTTTGCTTTTTTTTTTTTTTTTTTTTTTTTTTTTTTTTTTTTTTTTTTTTGTTGGTGTTGTGTATGTTGCTGTAAGCTGTATGGTTGATGTCGAACCAGTCTCTGTTAAAAATTTGGTGTGTTGATCCTCTTGTTATTTGTGTTGATTTGGGAACAAGTCTTAAGGTGTGTTGCTTGTTCCTTGTTATTTGTGTTGTTTGTGGAAACTCGTGTATAGGTTGATTCCCCTTTTGGGAAAAACCATGTGCCTCATGCACGGCTAAATTCTATCGAGATATTTTTCTCAGTAGCAAGTTCCCCTATCTGAATGCTCGTATCTCTGCAAAACTATGAATGCTGCAAGACCAGAGTTATGGTAGCCAAGAAGGATTCAAAGATGCAAATCTTGTTCCAGCTCATCAGCGAAGACAAGATTGATACAACCACGAAGATCACTACAGAAGGGAAACTTCAGGAAACAAAGGATACAAACTCTACCCTAACGAAGAACACTGCAACAACTCAGTACAGATGCAAAACACTCCAGAAATTTCTACTCGCTCTCCCGCTCCACGGCACTGCTTGAAGACGAGCCTGCCTCACCCGAAGCCGAGTCACGAGCCCCACGACGACGACGGACAGCTCGAGCAGCCTGCTCACCTCCAGCTGGAAGAATAACCACCTCAGCCACCGGCGGTGCAGCTTGCTCCTCCACTGCAGCTTGCTCCTCCTCTGCAACAGGCCCCTCCGGCGCAGCTGGCTCCACTGCCGCAGCATCCCCACCAGCGTCAGACCACCACCTGCATAAGCTAAGGATCAAAATGACCAACGCCGCATACAGCAGAGCGGTCACCACCGACAACGAGATCCCGAAGATCACGACGATGAGGACATGCTCAATGAAGCCCGCTCTCTCCAACATCTCGTAGTAGGCTTTGAAGAAGGCGTTAATGAAGCTCATAGTGGATGTGAGGAGGAGAAGAGCCTAGTAGGTTTCCGATTTATAGCCCAAGCTCGAGTGCCGCCCCTCGTCACCGTCTTGCGCGGGAAAGTGAAGAAATCACGAGCAGTGCTCGCCCTTTTGCGCGAAATCATCGAATCTTTGATCCCCAAAGCCGTGCTGGCCGCTGCATCGCAGCACGCGCATCAGTACCACCACCGATGAGTGCTCCGCGCACTGAAACCAGGCCATGTGAGGAAGGAGAGAAAGCGAGAAAGAAGAAGAGAAGAAAGAGAGGCGAGACTGCCAGGTGGACCCCGGTCCCCCATGTCAGTGAGTAAGCAGCTCACCCCGTGTTCTTCTATCCTTTTATTCGAAACAGTACCCCTCGTTTTCCCTAAACCCTTTGCAAATATAATTTTTGGCAAACCAATCCCACTGTGTCTGTGAGCCAATTATTGGTGGCACAGATATTTTGTATAAAGGAAAATTTGTATCTCCAAAACCCTTACCCTCGAATTCCCTAGTACCCACCCACGAATCTCGGGGACGAGATTCATTTTAAGGGGGGAAGATCTGTCACAGCCCAAAATTTTGCCTCTGTATAAGTGGTAGTAGGACCCAAATTTTTGAGCCAACAAAAACTTTTATTTCATGTGATGTTTTTTTTAGAAACAATATTTTGTGTTTTGCAATGCAAGGAGTGATTTCTTACCAAACCAATTTGAATTTTTCATAAAACCAACCTAGTTTTCTCTCGAGGTCCATTTAAGAAATTCTTGTTTTAATTCCAATTTCCAACTTGGTGCCTTGAGAGATTTTTGTCCAAAAACCCTTTTATCGATTTGATTTTAACTTGGCAACATCATTTAGCAAGGGAGCATCCAAGATTTCAAAGATGCATAGTGCTTTGTGTGAGTTTTTCTAAAATTCTTCAATTAGGGTTTTTCCCTAAAACCCTACCCAGGTAGATGTTTTAAAATTATGATTTTATGTAGCCAAAATATCCAATTTAGTGGTTTTTGTGCTTGATCTTGTTCTCTGGTGTGTGGACTGAGAATCCATGCACTTGTTTTAAATTTTGGAGTTTGGGAACTTTTTGATGCATGCATGTTTTTGTGACTAGTTATTAAGGCAGAAAAACAGAGGTTTTTGAAAACCAGAGAAAAACATTTTTATGCCATCTGTTCATCAAGTTTCCCTGGCCTTGTGCATTTTTCAAAAATAGACCAAAATATTAAATGGAAGTATTCAACCTGGAGATCATTTACCAATTTGAATTTTTCCTTTTGGACTTGGTTTGCTAGGTGAAACATGCAGCAACTTTTGCTATCTGCTAACTGTCCAGACACTTAACAGTTTTTCTGAAACTGAATTTTTACTGAACCTTACTATTCACAGCACGGGCAGCATTTTGGAGCACGTTTTCGTGTTGATTTCGTGCGAACCAGAGGGGGCAACCATGTCCACTCTACTCCCTCATGTCCCCACTTCATCTCCATGCCATTGGAGGGCAGAGTCGAGGTCAACTAGGAGCAGTAGGAGAGGAGACATGGAGTGGCCGTGATGTGACTCGGGAGTGGACCGTGAGGAGAGAGCAGCCCATTTCTTCACTCCTCCTCGCATCCCTGCTCTGCCCCGCACCCACTCGACGGAGAGGACACCCGTTGACGCCCTGGGACAGCACGGGATCGACGTTTGCGTGCTCTGCTCGCACCACGCCGCCCGGCCGTTGACACCGAGTGGGGGAGAGGATGATCTCCTCAGTTTTAAGCCACCACGGCACCACACGTCTCGCCACCCACCTCCACACATCCACCGCACCCACCCCACCCCATCTTCTCCTTCCCTCTCGCTCTCTGCGAGCGAGGCGGAGGAAGAACTCGCCGGACACCCGAGCGAGATCGCGTTGGAGGTTGCCGCCGCTCCACTGCCGTTTTCTCTCATCTCTCTGCACCATCGCAACTCCCAGCCCCTGGAACATCTCCCTGACACGTCTTCCCGGCCTTTTTACCGCAGGGACGACGCCGCCGTCCTCGACGTCCCGCCGGACCTCGAGCTCGCCGGAGTTGCGCCGTAGCACCGTTGCAGCTGCTGCCGCCACCCCTGCACCGCCTCGAGCTCGCGTGACCACCTCGACCACTCGCCACCGCCCTACGACGCCACTAGGTGAGCACACGGCCGCCCGCTCTTCCTCCCGTGTCGCGTGAGAGAGAGAGAGAGAGGAGAGGAGGACGAAGCACGTGGACCGTCGATCTCCAGATCGACGGCTCCCTTTGAACGCCACCCGTTCCCGCGCCCGCGCGCGCGCGCGCACCTAGCTGGGCCGCTGTGGCCTTAGCTGGGCTCGGCGCCGTGGATTCGGCCCGTGTGCCGTTTTTTTTAGTTTCTGTGTTTTTCGGATTTCAGAAATTGGCAGAATCAATGTCTCTGGTTTAAATCCGTTTAAAATAGGAAAATGCAAAATAAAATCAAACCAAAAATCTGGGTAGTACCTCTGCAAGTTCTTAAACACACCCAACTTGTAGATCTACATTTTAGTCATTATTTTTGGAGAAATAAATGGAGAGGCAGAAGTACTGGTTTTCACTAAAACTTAAATATCTTTTTTTATAAGAATCACAAAAATGCAAACTCAACTGTTTTGGAAAGCTCTAAGTGTTACCTAGCAGTAGAACTTGGTCTTGCTTGCTAAAGATCAACCTAATTAAAATGGCATGCATTTCTGTAAATGTCCAGTAGGCTATTCTAGGATTTTTGTAATTTATTTGGTGATACTTTTTGAAGTAAATCCAATTGTGTTGGCTTGTATATGCTTAGTAGTATCTTATACTAGCTTTTGTGATTTATTGAGCTCTAGATTTAATTTGAGGTGCAAAACTAGATTTTTAGCTTTTCTGTGAATAACTATTTATAGTTTTATTTAGTTTTAATAATTATGTTAGTATTCTTTTTGTGATTCCTAGCATGTGTAGGTTTGATATCCTTTGCTATGATTGTGTTACTTCATATTGATAACATGCTAGGAAAAGTTAAGTGCTTCATGTGTTTGTTAGAGGATATTATCACTAGTATGGATTCTTCTAGATTTTTCTAGAATTTAGGATTTGTTGAGAATAAAAATCCTTTAAGTGGAATGATTTTTGAACATGTTGTTTGAATATCAGTAGCAAGTCATATTGCTACTGGTTGGTTGACATGTCACCATGGTTGGGACATTACTTTGTTTTAGCAAAGCATGTTTAGCTAGAATTATATTCTAGAAAATATTGGTGATTTATTAGTATGGATAGATTTTTGGCTAGCTTGTGTTTAGGTGAATTTTGTAAATGACCAGAGGCTAAATGACCTCTTTATGCTTGGGTTGATAGTGGCACACCCACTGATCCCAATGCATTTTGGTTTGAGAATAAAATTCTCAAACTAGAGCATATCTCTATTAGTTCCTTTTCAAACAAAAGTATGTGGTAGATTTTTATTTTGAAAAGTGGATGATTGTTGTGCAGTGATGTTTGCTTGCTGTATGTGGTGCTTGTTGCTAGTATGTACCGTTAGTTGGTACTGATTAGTGGTTACTTTCTTTTTGCGACGTTAGAACACGAGGAATAACCAGCTGCTGAGGAGGTTTATTGCCAAGCCTGTTTATTTCAGGGACCAGACTGTGACCAGCATCCAGGCAAGCTCCCAAATGCTTGCTACCATATTTATCATATTCTATCATGCATGCTTTACTTCTGAAGTTTTACAAAAACTTGGAAAACAAAACTATTTTTGATATGACTATAACTACTAGTGTTATTATAAATTATTATATTGCCATTAGATACAACTTGGTGTTACCAAGCCCTTAGCCACCATATGGTATAATTACCACCACAAGTTAATCATCTTAAAGTCCCTAAGTGGACACCCTAAAAGTGTGTTTTCGAAAAACAAAGGTTTTAAAAAGGAAAACCCGGGAAAGGTGGGACCTTGTCCACGGGAGGATTATGAAGAAGAGGTTTTGGAGAGGTTTTTCGAAAACGACACATAGACTAGTCTTGTGCCTGACAGCCCTACCGTACAACCACATTACTCAAAATGGGCACGGGCTTAATGGAAGCTTGTTTGTGTTAGTGTGAGACTTTACCTCAATTGGCTAGAAGGGGTTAAAGTCCCCGGAACCGAATGCTGGATATGGGCATACAAAGTGTGGACTACGAGTGCCACCGGGAAGCAACGGTGGGTCTCCTGTCATGGCGGTGTGATGTCTAGGGGCAACCGGATCGATACGGCTAGCTCACTCGGTGCCGGGGAGAACAAACCCACTGAAGAGGTAATCGCATACTAGCATCGGCATAGTGGAAGTTATGATTGGTTACCTGATGTTCGCATACTGTCACGAACAGTCCGTGGTGATCACGGCAGATGTACCGGATGGTGTGGTGAAAGTGTACAAACTCTGCAGAGTCAAAACTATTCGAATAGCCGCGTCCGCGGTCATGGACAGCTGAATGGTCAATGTCGTCTAGCATTGTGTCGATGTTTTCAAAAGGAGGTTTATGGAAAGGATTGTACCTGGAAGGTACTGGAAGATGAACTTTGTACCTGGGAGGTACGGATGTTGGAAAAACCGAAAGTTGTTTTACAAGAAGTTTTGCAAAGAAAATCCTTCTTCTCTTAAAACCATCTTTGTCAAAATCTCTCGGATATGCAATATCCACTGAGAGAAAACTATGATATTTTTGAAGTATCTTTTTCAATAAAGATATAGAGATGTTAATCAACCATGATGAATCTTTTATCCATCATGGGTAGACAACCCTAAGTATAGCCTACCTACTCCACCTGATAAGCATAATTGCATTTTATAAGCTTCATTGGTGATGTCTTGCGAGTACATAATTGTACTCATGGCTGTGCCCTGGATATTCCAATGTCCAGATTCTCAACGAGAAGATCTACGTCGAAGCTGAGGAGTAGGCGGAAGATCAAGAGTCGTCGACGTCTTTGCGAACTAGGAACGTCTCCCAGTCAGTTGCCTGTAGGTAGTCAAGGCATGACTTGGGCCTTGCCACGTTTGTGTTTGAAGTTTTTCCGCTGCTGTATGTGTTTTCTGCCCTGCGTGGCAGTTGTTTGTGACTGGGTCATGTGACCAGTTTTGTGAAACGTGTATTCGTTATGTAATGGATGATGTATCTGCAATGCCAACTTAAGTATGTTGTTCACGACTGACTGATCATGGGATCGTGAATGTATGCATACTGGAGGTCTCAGACTGCCGGTCTGGGGTCCCCACAGGCTCTCTAAGGAAGGACGGTAGCCGTGGCTGGAGGTGCGCCGCGCCGCCGTGCAGAGCTATCCCCACCCGATCATCTCGCTGCCATGCGCATAAGGAGCACGCGAGACTCCGCCGCGTCCGAGGCCCCGCTCAGGATTTTCCCAGCAGCGGCGAGGAGATTAGAGGCGGCGGCTAGGGTTTGGTAAAGTGGAGTTCCAATATATAGAAATCACCAATGCGGTCTTTCTGATAAATTTGTACGGAAATTAAGTTTGTGAGAAATGTCTGCCAGATTTTAAATAAAATTCGAGGAGGACGCAAAGTCGATCCTTCCGAGAAAGCGGTAGCAATCCGCAACCTTTTTTACTAAGTGCACGTACTGCACCTTCAAGATATGACACCATTGCTAGCTCAACGTTAGTTGCTTGAAGCTCACACCCTCTCTATTTATTTTTCCTGGCCCCGCCATTGCCGCGCGCGACATTCTCTAGTAGAGTCGCCATGAGTCGATGTGACTGTTCTCCTTGAATACGCTATCACCGGCTAACTATATATATGCATGTCATCAACTTATCATTATATATATACAACAACTAGCTAGAGGTTCCGAAATAGCGGGAGAAGACTCAATTGACAATGCCTAAATCATGGTGCGTAGCATACGTCGTCCTTGCAAATCATGAACTAAATGACGCATTCCGTGATGCCATTTCTGCGCCCCCCCCCCCCAACCCCCTGACAGAGACCTGTATATATTGTAGTTCCAATATACTAGGAGACTCTATTGTTTGAAATCAACACGTATGCACAGGTTGGTGCACACACGTACGGTGTTCATTTGCCTCTCTGCTGATCGAGAATCCGTGTTTGCTTCCGCCAATCTGCTTACAAGATCTTTATATTGTATAGTTTATGCTCCCAATAAACGGGAGAGCGATGCCCATTCTCTCCTCCCAAGCGTTGGGGTTTCTAGGCACCGCGGCGAGCAGACAGTGCAAATGCATCTTTGAATAATGATACGAATAAAAGATAAAGATAGGGTTGGATCGTAGTGGCATATCAATTTTTTTGGTCGAAGTTATACCTGTACAGTTTTGTCAAATATATGGAAAATTATCACCATCTATAATACGAAATTCATGTACTATATGAAGTTGTATTTCATAATGGTTCTAAAAATATTGATTTTATTTTGTAGATGTTAATTTTATCTATATGTTTGACAAACTTCAGAATATTTGACTTTCGCCAAAAATATATAGACGCATCCTATTTTAGGAAGGAGCAAGTATATAATTACTGCATCTTTAGATGCAGTAACTAAAACAGAAACTACCTTACGACTAGTACGTGTTAGCTTTTCTCTGACTAAATTCTACCCCGCGAAAATATGTCAACACTGAGTATAAAACAACCACTACATTTGAGGAAATGTCAACAAAAACACACGCCAAAATGTGTCAAAACGGATGGCTTTTTATTGAAGCACTGCTAACGTTTCCTCAGTTGTGGTGGTTTTTTGCAATTAACGTTTTTCATCTTAACTGAAACAGAAAATTTAGAAAATAATGAAACCAGAAAATACGTACGTAGTATTAGTACAGCTCTCACAAATAATAAGGAACTTGAACACTCTTGATCCATGCACACTCTCTTACATATTTTATTTTACTCTCACTATACATTTCAGAGACACCACACAACACCGGTGCCTCTCTAGCCACTTCATGTGCATCTATGCATACGTGGTAGTACTAGGGTTAGCGGAGGTGGTGTTCTTGGAGGAAGACTAGGCTGCATGGTCGTTGCCTGCTTGCATGCTAGCTTGGCTTCAGGTGTAGGCCGGATGCATCAGCATGGCACTTCCCTGGCAGAATCTACTGTCACCGATAATCTTCACTTCACACATACAGTAGGTACGTGGTCGTGGTACATCACTAGAAAGCTCCCAAGTGTCCAGTCCCTCTGCCTTTTTTAATCAGAAGATTGGACGCGTCACTTGCCTAGTTTACTTAATTCATTAGCTCTAAGCCTACTTAATTGATTATTAAAGTACATCGATCGATCTACTATGCAGAGTGGCAAGCTAGATAGCGTATCAGCATCGTCTTTGATGGACTGCCTCACTGAAATTCCGGGATACGATATGCTTCTCAAGGAAAAATCTGTGTGACATTTATACAAGTTTGATGGTCGGCATGGGCTGATAGTAACAGTACGTACTGCAATTGCTTTATGCATATATAGTATATATACGTGGAAACTAAGATGTTTTCTATGAGGAGTAGCTGATTAATTAACTAGCATCGGTTACTTAAGATAAGAAGAAAGTTATCAACCTAATCACACCCTTGAATGTGACACCCATGCATCGTGTGAAAAGAAAAATATGTACTACTGATATATAAGTACCGAAAATGGTAGTGCAAGCAATTAACTACATAAATGTGTGACTAAAGCTAGGCACATATGCAATCTATTAGATTTTGTAACCTAGTGTGCATTCCAACATCCTGCAATGCCATGACGCCACCTTAGCTCCCATGCTATGAATTGAATATGGCAGTATTCTTTAATTAGCAAGCGGCGTAATTCCTGCTTGATTACATCACTGCATGCGTATATCTCCGGCACATATACATATATTACAGTATACATGCATAGAAAACAAATACTAAGTGGCCATGCATGCATGCCACGCTTTCCTGATTAAACTAGCATCTCTCTGACTCTATCTAGGCATGGAGATTATCGTCACATTAACATCGTTGATGATATAGTCTAAATAAATAATTAGATCATTGTGGTGGCTTGCTCCCATTGGTTTCATCGTCTAGTGGCACATATTTTTATCAGTCACGCGCATCACTCAGCTCACAGCCAACAGAGAGAATCTAGCTGCAGATGCCCCAAGGTGGCAACTCAGCATAAATTATGGTCCTGATCATAATCATTTCCACATCTGGACGGGTTACGTTTACTTGGGTCAACTCTTTCGCCTTGCTCGTAGGAGTACACGTCCTCAGCTCCTCTGCTTATAGTACTATCGTTATCACTTGCTAGTACTAGTATTTGAAGATATAGTAATGACCAGTAATCATTTGTTTTATTGAACTACCTGCTCCTGTCAATGTCACTGCTATATATTATAGGACGCGGATTTTATAACAAGGGTGATAGCTACGCACGGGCTTAGAGCCATTAGATATTGTCCAGTGATTCGTGCTACCGTTTGCACACTTCACGTCCGTTCACCGCCGCCACGCAGAAAAGACACCAGTGACCGGCTCCATCACCGTGGTCATCAATGAGAAAACCATCAAACAACAGCACCGTGCACGTTCTGGTTATCTAAAGGAGTGAAAAATGGCAGCAGCTTGTGCTCCCCACCGACGGCATGCTCCACGGTGCGGGTCCTTCTCCAGCTAGGCGGCGCCTCAGGTGGTGGCCTCGGGCCGTAAGGCATCCCCGGCGGCCGACCTGGTGGTGCTCCCCGGCGAGCAGGCGTTGACCATGCCACGCGTACGGCCCTGTCCCCGCCATGGCCGCATCCCGGTCGTGGTCGTCGGAAGGCCCCATCTTCACCACGCAGGGAAACACATCTCCATTGCCCCGGTCGCACCTCCACCACGCACGCGTCCGCGTCCCGGCCAACTCCACCAACGCGCGCGTCCCGACCATCTCCAGCATCGCGCGTCTCGGCCATCTCCACCAGTTCCTGGACCCCGAGACGCGTTCGAGCCGCCCTCCACCGGATCCTGGGCCTCGGCAGGCACCGCGCTCCTCAAATCCCGCCCGCGCGACGGGTCCACCGACGAAACTCGATCTGCACCGCGTCAATCCGGTTCTTGGCGGCGGCTGACAACGGATCTTGCGGTGGCCGGAGAAGAGAGAGGTGGACTCCTCGGTGGTCCGGACCTCCCCCGATTCCCGCATCGCCGCCTCCTAGATGCCCGGGACGGCCGCGTCCTCTTCTCCCCTGGAGCGGTGGCGGATGCTGGAACTGGCATGGTGGAGGGATCCCGCGCCGCCCCGCCCCCAATCAACCGCGAACCACCGCCACGTAGCCTCCCCTGAAGCAGCGTCGCCATGCCCGTCCTCCACCTCCTGGAGCATCCCGTCGGTGGGGAGCACGAGCTGCTGCGCGGGGGCGCAAAAATGGCGCCGGGGATGACAGGCGGCGCGGGCGTGCGCGGAGGAAGCGAGCCCGCGGTCGGGAGCAGCGGTGGACGACGGCTTCCACCGGAGGAAGATGGACAACGCATCCATGACCACCGTCACAGTTTCCTCCAGGCCGCCGGTGCAGCCATCGGACTTGGGGAAGAAGTGGAGAGGTGGGGCAAACCGTCCTCCACCAGATCATGTACGGGCGCCGGCGGGCCACAGCGCCATCCACCGCCTTTGCGTCGCCCTCGCGGCCGCCTGGTCCCTAGCACGGAGCGGATCTGGCGAGCCCGGCGGTGGCAGCAAAAGGCGGCGAGCCGGCGACGGGGGCCCATGGGAAAACGTGCCGGCGGTGGTGGGAACTCGGGGAAGGGGAAGTGGACGGGAAAGAGTGGTGGTGGGGAACGGGTGGGGTGAGAGAGACCATGCGGGGGTGAATTTTTTCTTTTTTTCCGAGGCGGACGGGGTGGGTTTAAATCTGCCTAACGGCGTTAACTCGATGTGCGGTGAGAAATGCCCTATAGAGCTGATCAATGGTTGGATGCCCATGTGTAGCTATCCTCCATGTTAGCCCACTATTTTGCATATATTATATACCGAATATACGTGTGAATCAATCAGTCCTGTTCTACTATTTTGTTTACTTTATTAAATTTCTCTCCTGCTTCTTCTCGACGTGGATCGTTTTGTTTCGCTGTCGCCGCTGCACGTACAAGTTGCTTGTTTTTATTCCTGCCTGGTGCTGTACGTGGCACGTAGCCAGCTGCTGCTCTTGCTCGAGCTGGTATATATAGCCAGTTGCTTACAGTGAAGTGCCGTAGCCGCCAGGTCAGACGCTGCGCCACTCGATCGTTAAGGTCTCGGTGTTTTTTTTAATGGCAGGGTCCTTTTCGCAAAAAAAGATTGGCCTCGCTACGTCACGCTACGTAATGCTTATGTTTATGTATATACGCGTGTATGCGCCATACGTGCATACATATATGTACGTATCAGATTTATCGCATGACGTCTACGTACTAGCTCAGTGATGAAGTGCTTGTCCGTCCACATGCTTGAACCAAGATATAACAATGAGTACATATTACTCCCTCCTGTACATATTAATTATCGTTGAATCAAATTTATCTAGACACGTTTTTGAGAGAGTATATGTTTACTCGTTTCTTCTTCTTCTTCTTCTTCTTCTTCTTCTTCTTCTTCTTCTTCTTCTTCGATTTGCCCTGTTGTAGATTATTACACAAGTTAAGAGAAAATTTCACATTTTTAACTCTGCCATTTTGCGACGTTTTGTCCCTAAAGTGTGCCCTTCGGACAACATTTACCCCGTGTTATCATACCCTCCAAATAATAACAAGGACCCATCAGCTAGACATTAGAGTGGGCGGACAACTCAATCATGTGTTCGTTGGGAGTGTATCTGATATGGCGTCGACACCCATGGTTGGCAGAACAGTCACAACAGAATTTCACTAAAATTTTGGGTATCTAACATAATTACACCGATAACAAATACGGTTTTGAGTTATTTGTTGTGTCAACTTTCATGTTGTCCTATTAAGTGAGTCTAAATTTTTGGTTCGTTAAAAGAATAATATAAGATAAAAGACAAAACGCTACCCCATACAATATGTCGCACCTGCGCGCCAAAACGTAGAAATATATTTTAAATGGGATCATAAATGTCATAACACATAACTAAGGTGTATAAAGTAGAATCAACTAATAAGTAACATTTATCTGACCATATATATACACATTTTTTGACACGGCTCCTGGAAAGGTAACGGGTTAGCTTCGGTGTTATTGTGCGAGTGTGTGTTTGCACTTGTTTTACTAACTGATGAGTGATTAAGAAAAAATGTGTTGATCGTGTTCAGTGTGTAATTATAAATAAATACTGTAGAAGGCTGTGACATTTAAAATAGATTGTTCATGTTCATAGTTAACCATTTAAACAACAAGTGTGTGCACTGGGGGAGTTGACCAGATGTCTACCACCCATAGTGGAACATGTGGGAGTGGCACACGGGTCTTGTAGGTGGGTTGACATTTTCCCGCGTCAAGTCATTAGAGCATCTCCACTCGCGGCGACCAAATGGACGCCCAAATGCCGTCCGGACAGGCCCTTTGGGCGCCGTCCGGACTACCTTGCCCATTTGGGCGCCCTCGCTCCCCACTCGCGACGCCCAAATCTTATTCAAATATGAAATTTTGATACGAAAATGCATATATTTCATTGAAATTTCATTCAAACTAACATAATTCATTCAAATTTAAATCTAGACCTAGACTAGATCTAGTAAGTAGGGTGGCACGCCGGGCACCGGCAGTTGGGGCAGGCGCCTGCCCTTGCGGCGGCGAGCACAGGACCCCGGCGGCAGCTCGAGCAGAGGCAGTAGAGTTAGCCGGTGGTGGAGGTGGTGGCGGCGGAGCTGGACGTGGTGGTGGCGGCGGCGGCGGTGGCGGCGGCAGAGGCTATGTCGGCCTCGATGGCGAGCTGCATGTGGTCGGGATCCCACTCCGGCGTCGGCGGCCAGTCCTCCAAGCCGTCATCATCACCGTCAACCTCCTCCGCCTCTTGTTGAGGTTGTGGCGGAGGAGGTTGCACGCGGCCTCGTTCCGATCTTGCGCGACGAGCCTGCTCCACCGCCTCGTAGCGAACCCTCTCCCGTTCCATGCCCGATGCGGTGGTGTTGGTGAGGCCATCGTCGTCGGAGTCGTCGTCGGAGTCTTCGAGCCAGTCCGCAGGCGGCTTGGGGGCGAAGAAGGAGTGGAGGCGGTAGGCGTGCTCGAGCTCGACCTGCTTGTCCCAGTACGCTGAGTTCGGCTCGAACCTGGGGTCGTCGTGCAGCTCCGGCGCCATCGTCCCCATGCACGAGGCGACGTAGTCGAGCCGCGCCTGGCCGGCCAGCATGGGTGCAACGGGGACGTGCACTGGGTTCGTGGCCCATCCCTCGGGGAGGACGCAGTTCGCCGGCACTGGCGTATTAGTGCGGACGAGCTCGCGCGCCTCGGCTTCCGTGAGTTGGTTCGCCGGTGGCGGAGGAGGCGGTGGAGGAGGTGGCGGAGCGTTGACGGTCGACGAGCCTACCTCCTGCGATGGCCAGCCGCGGCGAGCCATGGCGCTCTGCCAAACCTGGCTGTCACGGCGGCGACGACGGGCCTCGGTCTGCGCTCGTGTCTCTTCCTCCGTGGCGCGCCGGGGAGAGGCCATGGCTAGGTGTGGGATGGAGATGGCTGTGTGAGATGGTGGAGACGGCGAGGAACCCGCTCTATATAGCGGCCGGGGAGGCGAACGGATGAGGTCGCCTTAACTCTGGCCGTCCAACGGCTCGCCTGCCACACCATTAACGGCTCACCTGCATTGACGCCGCCGTGGCGCAGACCCTCGCCGCAAAGCGAAGCGACGCGTCGCTGCGCCCGGCTGGGAAACCGAGACGCCGCCCGGCATTAATGCAGCATCTTGTCTCACTGCCAGGCGTGGCCCGCGCGTCGGGAGCCGACGTGGCGTCGCGTTTCCTTCTGTCCGGGGCCGCCCCAAGCCTCCCCAAGTTGAGGGCGTGGACTGGACGTGCCGGACACAAAACTGGGCCGCGCCGGACCGAATTCGCGTTTGGGCGCCGCGAGTGGGGGCGATTTTTTGTCCGGCACGCCCCAAACGGCTTTGGGCGGCCGTTTGGGCGCCCCGACTGGAGATGCTCTTATCCACTGAGAATGTGCTTTGGGAGCAACCAAGGTCAACCGGTCTAGTGGCAGAGTGTACTGTGTAAATGCTCATACACCTCATACGTGCTCGATCCGGTCAACTCTTTTTTAGTATATCTCAACATTATCTTTTGCCTCTGTGTTCTGAGTGGGGTTGTTACTGCTTTTCCGTCAGCATCTGATCGAAAAGGTCCATGGATAATTGGAAACACGTACGTACTTGTTGCGAGCTTAGCTAGTACTAGCTGTTAATTAACAACCTTAACATGAGAATGGTGACACTAGGTAAACATATTGATTAGTTTGAGAAGTTGCCATCAACTTTATAGTGCGCCTGCAGGCGTTATTAGATTGTTGGATAACTTAGTTAAGGTACAACATATCCATTGCAGCACTAACATGTTACTGTTGTTGGTGAGATGACCGACGCAAAACATAATGCATAACATATATCGAAAACTATTTATAGCTCGGTAGCATTAGCTGGAGATCCAAATGTCTATCAAAATCATCGTTTGCGGTGTTTTTTTTCTTGAGCTGAAACCTGGCCAATGCAGGGCGACTTTGATTTACGTAGTTCGATTTTTCTTTAATTTAGAAATGTACAAAGATATCATGATTTTTTTCTTTACGAATATCCACGGATAACATAGTTGATGCACTATAGGTGTTGCAGTGTACTAACATACTACCGCTGTTAGTGACTGAAAGAAAACATAATGTGTATATTTACTGAGAACTATATAGCTTGGCATGATTGCAGTGAGTTACCAATGTTCTTTGAAATTCAGTTTCGCATGATATCATTGGTGCAATATATTCTGTTCACATGTATATGATACCAGGCGGCGCCAGGAGAACATATCATTGGTGCAATATATCATTGGTCCTACCCGTCCTACGGAAAAAAAGAGTCAATTTAAATGTTTTGAAAAATTATAAGAAAATTTGTGGATGTTCACAATGTATATTTGTACAACCTCCAAAAATTTCAGTTTCAAATCCAAAATAAATATTGAGAAACAAAAAAGACAAATCTAGCATGAATAATGTCATTTTTTAGTTTTTGTGTTTTTTGACACCCACGACAGTATTCATCTCTGGTTTGTGTTTTTGTTTTTCAATGTTCATTTTGAATTTGGAGTTAAATTTTTGGAGCTTGTACAAACATATCTTATGAACATCCATATTTTTTGGAATTTCTTGACATATTTAAGAACGTTTTTATTAGTGGTAGCACATGGAGCACATTTTTTTCACAAAAAGAGTATATATTAATATCGCGAAGATATCAATTACACAGGCTCTGCAATAACGCAATAACTTAGGGTATTATGGATGCACAAAGCCGAAAAACAATAAGAAGAATAAAATAAAAAAGAAAGTTCCGCTACAGAGTTACAGTCTTTGCAGCAGCACAACCACCACCAAGACAACACCTGATGTCCAAATTCTCCAAATGCAACGCCTTCTATAAGGAAACAGTGCACATGCGCCGCCGTCCCCCGATTTTTCATCCTGGAGATAGTCCCTGCTTTTAAAACAATCTCTACAAGAAGTACATTGTTAGGCACAACCAATTAAGGCCAGACTTTGGATTTTCATCTTGAAAGGTAAGACATGGAGCACACTTAGTGATGGGAGCGCTAGATATTTCCTCCAGGCGACAGGCAGACATATAGATGATATAAACATTAGACGAAACATCTACTCACTCTGTTCATAAAAGGATGTCTCAAACTTTGTTTAAAATTACATGTATCTACACACTAAATTATGTCTATATAAATAAAACAAAAGTTGTGACATCAACGGAGGGGTAACATCGAAGAAAGGACAAACCGCCCGTGAAACAGAGCATAGAGAGCGGTGACACGAAGCAGCGATTGCTCCCGTTGAATCCCGGTTGAATCGAGTGGAACGACACTGCTCGGGCGGTGGTCGCCGACGGCGACCTGCCGCCAATCTAGCTACTTTCTGGACGTACCTCTCATGCTCCTTGGTGCTATAGCTGCCGGACGTATCCGTCCACGTTCGAGCGCATGCAGCGCGCGTGCCCTCGTTTTTGTCACTGCGTGTGTAATCCAATCAAGATTATGGGAGTTCCCTAGCCAGCATGGCAGGCGTCACCTTCCTTAGGTCACAACTTGACCAAGACCACGACGTCCTATGATCTACTCCCTCCTTCCACAAAAGATGTCTTAATCTAACCCAAATTTGCATTTATCTACACACTAAATCATGTCTAGATATATACAAATTTAGACTAGGTTGAGACATCCTTTTGTGTATGGAGAGAGTACTTGTCAAGTGTGTTTTGTGTCTTGTCTTGGAGCAACCGTTTCGGATATATGCAACGACGCAATTATCTTGCGGCGCACTCTAGTTAATATATAGCCCGTATATATCATGTGGATGTAGGTGGTTCCTCCTCTTCGTTTTGTTCTCTTTTGTAATTTTGCAAAATTGACATTGGGGCACCTAAGTGGGATATTTTTTGTATCTAGACAAAATTGTCGGTGTTCTTTCGAGTGTATAAGTTTTTTGTATCTAGACAAAATTGCCGTGCGCGTGCATGCCATAGTGTCCCCCGCCGCTCCATGCCACCAAAAAGTGTGCCTCTGGCAGGCACCACGCGGCTAAAAAAATGGTGAGTTTTGAAAAATATTTCCTCTGAAATTATTTCTCTTACTCAAAGTGCTTTTGTCTGCGAAGTTTAATTACTGATAATATTTTAATTGCTTAAGAGTGTATCCATAAGATTAGAAATAAAAGGTCGGGCAGTCTGGATTGTGTGCACTAAAACTTGATAGGCACATACTCACTCCGTATCAAAATATAAGATTTTCTATCTATTCCACACACACATGTATCTAGACATGTTTTAGTGTAAGGTTCATGTGAATCTTGCACTAAAATATGTCTAGATATATGTGTGTGTGAAATAGCTAGAAAGTCTTATATTTTGATACGGAGGGAGTAGTATGTAATCAAGTGAAAGAGGTCCGGCCTATTGGCGGTGACGAGGTATTATGATCCTGAGAGAAATGTGGTTTGGCCAGCAATCTTATTTTTTGTTTATCCTATGTTTGTTCGAGCGCATTTTCTATATTTAATCATTCATTTGGTCTTTATGTTATTCTAGATATAAGTGAAAGTTATACATTTAAATTGTTACAATATTATGTGATGTCGAGTAACGGATATGTTAAATTATATTGATACCAAATTAGGGTTGGAGTATAGTTTAGGTCTCGAACTCTCGATCAATCTTTTATTTCTTCTTATACAAAAATCCAATCAAATCTTTTATTTGTTTTTTTTTTACCCGCCAAATGGTTCAGTCATTTCCAGCTTTTTCTTAGTGCGTTCATTTGCCAAAAAAAAAAATCCTTGTAGAGCCTCCCATGCATACCAACTAAAATCTATGTTTTCGGGAAATTTACAACTAAAAAAAAAGAAAAACCTTCGCACACACATATGGTTTATTCAACCTCTTGGGAAAAAAGATCACTTCAGGTTCATAATGCGATCTCCTTTGTGACCAAGACTATTTTGCGCATGAGAAATGTGCACGCGTGCATGTACATATCATGCGGTCGGTTTCCAGTGGGCAACTGCTAGAGGCCGCGGCTGGCCGGGAGAAGATATTTTAGTTGGGAACACGTCAATTAATTTTCGAGGATAAAAGGCCAACATCTCTTGCATCCAGAAGAAGCTAGGCCACATTGTTCACGCGCCCCATGCATGCATATCTTCGATCGCCCCAACAGTCTGGTTAGTTGCCGGCCTGTGAAATCGATCAGAATCACTACGGGAAAGACACAAGACGTCGACGGCCAGGACCTACGCCGACGGCCAAATATCGAGGCCGTCGGCGTAGACCCCGACCAGGCTAGACTTGGTCTTTCCTTTTTTTATTTTAGCTACGCCGACGGTAATGCCGTCAGCCTATATTTGTATCCTTTGTGGAGAGAACTATACCCAAGAAAAACACATTTCTTAGACCGAAACTCAAGTTTATGCTTATTGTAGGGGCGTAGGTGTGGCCAACACGCACAGCCAAACACTTTAAAGAATGTATAATCAGGAACCTCACCAAGGAGACGCTCAAGTGGAGTTTGCATCGAGATAACTCGACTAGGAAGTCTATTAATAAGAAAGCATGCTGTAGCAAACGCATCACTCCAAAAACGATATGGCACGGAAGCATGTGCGAGAAGAGTCAAACCAGTTTCGACAATGTGTCTATGTTTTCTCTCAGCAGTACCGTTTTGTTGATGTGTATGTGGACATGACACACGATGTGAGATGCCAATGTCCGAGAAGAATTTGTTTAGTCTATGATACTCGCCACCCCAATCCGTTTGAACATGCAATATCTTTTTACTCAGAAGTCGTTCAACATGTTGTTGAAACTGAAGAAATATTCGGAACACATCAGACTTATGTTTAAGAAGATAAAGCCATGTAAAACGACTATAAGAATCAATGAAGCTAACATAATATTCATGTCCACTGACAGAAGTTTGGGCAGGCCCCCATACATCAGAAAAAATAATCTCAAGTGGCGATGTGGTAACATGAGTAGAAAGGGAAAAAGGTAATTGATGACTTTTGCCTTGTTGACAAGCATCACAAACTACATCTTTATTGACTGATTCTGACGGAAGTTCATGACGATGTAAAATATGTTGGACTATCTGGTTGGCTGGATGACCTAGACGCGAGTGCCATCTATCACGTGACACCTTGGTACTGCTGAAAACATGCTTGAACGAAGAAGATGCATCAAGATTATAGAGACCTCCGCGGCACCCCCTCTAAGAAGAACCTCCCTCGTGTCCCGGTCCTTGACAAGGAAATACCAAGGGTGAAATTCAAAGAATACATTATTGTCACTAGTAAATTTTTTAACAGACATAAGATTACGAGTGACCGAAGGAACGTGTAGGACATTTTTTAAGTGAAGGGGGTGTGATGGAGTAGAAAGGGTAGATTGACCAATATGAGTAATGCGCATACCTGTACCGTTTGCTGTATGAACCCGATCTTTTCCGTGGTACTGCTCCCTCATATGAAGCTTGTCGAGTTCATTGGTAAGATGATCCGTTGCTCCTGTATCCGCATACCAGCTTGGATCAACGGGATATGACGGAGTAGATCCATGTGCCGCAGCCCCATGTGTAACAGAGTAGGCAGCAAGCTGTTTATCCATGTACCGACCATCGTTGCCATTGCCAAGAAAGGTGCGACTGTATCTTTTAAAACAGCAGGAGGCAACGTGGCCTAATTTTCCACATATTTGACACGTTGGCCTGGTGCCACTACCACCGGCAGGAGCACCTGGAGTAGAGCCACGACGATCAGGATGTACGTTCCCGGATGGAAACGATCCAAGAGATGAGCTGCTGCCTGGTTTTGGACTGTAGGTATGCTTCCCTGGCACACGTTGATCGTAGGATTGCTGAAACGGCATGCCGCGACCTCCAGATTTAGCACTGTAATGTGCCATATGCATGTCGACGCTAAGATCTGCCTTTCTGGCCTCTATACGCTGCTCGGTACTGAGGATTTGCGCGTATAAGTCACGAATCGGCATAGGGTCAGAGGCACTGCGAGCACCCACGATCTGGGCAAGTGCATCGTAGTCGCTATCGAGTCCCGCGAGGAGGTATCCAGTAAATTCCTCGGGGCGCAGAGGTTGTCCGATCGCCGTAAGAGTATCAGACAACTGTTTGATCTTGTTGTAGAACGCCGTCGCGCTCATATCCAGTTTTCTCGCCTTCTGTAGTTCCCCACGTATCTGCATCATACGAGCGGTGGATTGTGACGAGAAGCTGGCGGAGAGGGTTTCCCACGCCTCGCGTGAGCTAGAGGCAAGCATCACCAGCCCGATCACGTCCTCGGCGAGAGAACATACAATTGCAGACAGAATCTCCTGATCCTGTTGATGCCAAAGCGTAAAGAGTGGGTTGGGTAAGGTAGCAGGGGCTCCGCCATCCTTGCCAGCGTCGGGATTGGGGATCATCTCGGATGGACAGGGGAGAGATCCATCAACGAAGCCCATCAGGCGATTGCTGCGAAGGATTGGAAACACCTGAGCACGCCAGTAGAGGAAATTGCCGGCGTGGAGCTTGATGGTGATCTTGTTGGAAAGATTGATCGGCGACGCGGGTATCACCGACGCCATTGAGGAGGATTGGACTCCCTGGAAGAAGGAGTTGCCGGAGTTGAGGACGCTCGAGTTGCCGGAGGTAAAGCTCGCGGACGACGAACTCGACATTGCGGAAGTAGTCATCACGGGCCTTGAATCTTTAGCTCTGATACCATGAAAGTTAACAAGTATTGGTAGGGTATTGTGGAACCGTGCGGCTAAACAGCCGGGTCCTTGTATATTTATATTAGGAAAAATAGACAAGTACATGAAGAGTCAGATACGGTTCAGGTTTACACACAACACCTGAACACGTACGTACATAATCAGAGTTAGAGTAGGAAACGTTATACTGTTTATCAACGCCGACGGCATGCCGTCGGCCTATATATATATATATTTTTTGAGATACGCCGACGGCTGCCGTTGGCCTATATATATTTTTTTTTTTGAGATACACCGTTTTGAGCATAACTTTTGCATTGGAAGTCGGATTTCGATATTCTTTATCTCGTTTCGAAGAGGATAAATAGATCTGCATCATCATACACATTGTTCAAACTATATTCTTCAAAAAAAAAATCATGAGCAAGGACAAAAAAATTCATGTTCAAACGGGTTTAGCCGAAGAGGGGCTCCGGAGCGTCGGAATCCAACCAAAAGTTAGGTGGTGCCATACCAAGTGGGTACAAGTGTGTTTTGGGTTGTAGATGTCCAAGATTCCACTCCGGGATGTTAGCGGCTTCACCGTCATCAGTTTCTCTCTAGTGAGTTTCTGGACTTACACTTGGAAACTCCCACTTCGGTCGAATTGGAGAGAATCTTGTGAAGAGTAGGGGTATAACTTTGTTTAGGGAGTTCGTAGGGTCCACCCTAGCACAACCAAGCAAAGAGTTGCACTTTTCTACCCCATTTTGACGCCGGTACCGACTGTAGTCGTATAAGCCTGGTTTTTCTCTAGCGGAGCTAGGTTTTCACCGGAGAGGGGTTCTAGAGCGTCAGGATCCCACCACAAGCCAGGGGTGCCATACCATGTGGGTACAAGTGTATTATGGGTTTTGGATGGCCAATATTGCACTCCGGAGTTGATGACTCCCAAGTGCAGAAGATCAATTGTAGTACCTTTCGAATAGAAAAGGTTGTCGAACCCACGAGGAGCTGAAGGTATTGGTTATTAGAAATGATAAATAGACAATAAAAGATGCAAGTGTTTTTGTATTTTCGATTGTATAATTGCAAGACAGTAACAATGCAGCAGGTAAATGGTAACAAGTAAAAGCTCTCAAAGAGAGAGAAAGCCCAATCCTCTATGTGTAAGAGGACAAGCTCAAGTGATGTGTAACTTATATGTGGAAAACGTTCCCGAGGGCGGCATGGATATTGCTAGGCATATAGATTTATTAAACAACACGTTGAATATCTTGTCTAGTTTTAATCTTCTTCGGACGGAGCTATTATTAGGTACAGCTAAATAAATAGACTAAACCCCTTATGATGGATCATGTGGCCAATTAAATGACAGCACAAGAATTATTAAGATATAAAATCCCACCATAGCATTACGCTCTAGGTCCCCGATACTAATACCCCGTAAAGTAACTTAATGATTCGGTCTCAGGCTTTCGTGTCCTCCCAAGTCTCCCTCACGCCATTACACTACGGTGTTCTCCTATGAGCCCATATAGGTGAAGTGTTGTGCAGTCGACGTTCGCACAACACCATCATAGAATCACACAAAAAGATAAACACTAGACAAAATACCAACACATGTCATATATAAATCATTGCCAATTCATCCTATGCCCTCAGGAACATACGGGAACTACTCACAACGTGCAAACATGGTGATGATCAGTGGCATAAATGGTACAACACAATCTGAAAGTATAACTTCACCAACAAATAATGACAAGTACTCAATCACAAACATGAATAGTAGCACAAGACAAGTATCTAGGGTATAGCAACTCTCAAACTACGAGGGGACGGAGTGGATCACGGAGATGATGATGGAGATGGTGCTGGTCTTGGTGATGGTGATGATGTAGAGGCCTCCTCCCACGCCAAGGAGGAGAGGTGATGACGATGACGATGATTTCCCCCTTCTCCGGAGCTCCGGAGCAGCAGGATCTGATCCCCCTCGGAGGGAATCAGGAGTTTCGCCGCCGCCGCGACCTCGGATAGTCTCGTAAAAATTAGGGCGTTACTTTTCGGGCGAGACGGAGACCTCGTTAAAAAGCCCCAGGCGAGGAAGTGCCCGAGGCTCCATTTGGTGGGTCCCACGCGGTCAGGGAATCTGGCCGCGTGGGCCCCCCATTTTGGGCCTCGTGGCCTTCCTCGCTTGCTTCTTCTTCCCTCTGGTGTTCTCCCGAAGAAAAACCAGCTGTGCAATTTTCCTTTTATTAATTGGGCCTTCGTAGCTCCTGAAACAATAAAAACAGAAAAAGGAGGTTTTCTGCCTCCCAGAAATTAAATACTAAAAATAGGGACTTTGTAGGAAAGTCCCCTAAATCATCTAAAACATGTAAAAACAATGATATATAATGCAAATAACATCCTAATATGGTGGTATAAGTGGTATAGATGATGATATAAAATGCACGTATCAACTCCCCCAAGCTTAAACCCTTACTTGTCCTCAAGTAAGTAAGGACATAGATCATTACATGCATCAATGGACTTATGGTTGATAAATAAATACGAGCATTGTATCATCATCATATTCAATTGCAATGTAAGATTAATGAATTAAAACTCATACACATAAGGGCAGCATAAGTAGAAGCTCTAGCAATCACCCCTTACACTTTGAAAGCAAATAACCATTGTATGTTGGACAATTGAATCACACTATTTTTAACATGCTTTTGCTCTTATGGCTAGCATCATAATGTTTAATACTTTACTGAAGTTTAAAGACAAGATAAACTCTCATTGGATAACAAGTTAAAGAAGACAAATGAAAAGACAGATATAAAATTATTTGCACCCTTGCTTCACTAGTAACTAGTGCAAACTTTAGTCATGGATGTTTCAATCAAGTTCTTATGCTCAAACAACCTTTATCTCACACTTTCCATGGCTAACCGAATCCTCGGGTGCCTTCCTTTCATACACTTTACAAGAGCATAAGTATTGACACATCCATGATCATTAATTTGCTCAAAAGATACTAGATTCTAACAAGAGTGTTTCATATCCTTTTCATTAACTATTCCCAACTTTTTATGCTACAAGACTATATCTCAACCTTAAACTTATTAATTCTCAAGTCATAATGACTCACTCTTTTCTTATTTATATTGAGCTAGATTCTACAATTGTCCAACATACTCAAGTTAATTAAATTCAAGGCAAGATGTGACTGAAACCTCTAAAATAAACCACGCTCATTTGCATGAGTGTTACCCATAAATCTCCAAACAAGAGAATCATGGATGACACCATACTTTAATATTCATTGATAAACCATAAGATAGGGATACATGATAATGCTCCATGAGCTCACACAAGCCTAAAAGAGATTGATAACTAAATGATAAAAGCAAAACACACCATGACTAGATAGATATGATAAACTAGTAAAGATAAAGACTAGGTGGAACTCCCCCAAGCTTGACGTCTTGCTAGAACCACTTCTGCTCTTTCTTCTTGTCTTCATAATAATTATCTTCAAGTTTTCCAACAATGCTCATCATAAGGTTGTAGGCTTTTCAAACTCCCTTGCAGCTTCTCCCAGTTTTTCCATGAGATTCTTCTCCACCGTCTTCTTGTTAGGCTTCCACTCCGGGCTTGGTACTTTCACATTCGGGATCTTACGGTCCCATTCACCAGGATAGTTCTCTTGAGTGACACGCTTGAATTCCCTGTCAATAAGAGTAGAAGCACGTTTTGCTAGCAAGTGCGTGTCTAGGGCCTTCCCTCCTGTGCTCATGCGCGCCGTCTGCCTCTTGTTTCCAAGAGACATGTTCACCTTCACAGCAGCAACAGGGATAGGGAAGGTGGTGCTGAAGCCAGAGGCGCGATGTCGAGGCATGGCTCGATTTCTTCCTCTTCTTCTTCCACCTTCTCCTCGTCCGGCTCGTAGTCTTCATCATCTGAGTAGTCCTTCCTCTTCTGTTCCTCCTCCACATGGAAGTGGGGCTGAGGCCCTCGAGCTCGTCATCATCTCTGTCCATGGAGGAGCATTGGAAGGAGTCCCCGAAGACATGGCTAAAAACCTGACAGACAGAAACAGCAAAAGCAAAGAACGCTCGAAAGCTCTCGGTGCGAGATTAGATCAACGAAAAGGGGTATATATTGACGGTTTTTAGGTCAAGACGAAGCGTCGGAGTCGAAAACGAGACGAACGGGACTCCGAGGGGCAAAAGGAGTGGGCCCACGCGGCCAAAGCATCTAACCGCGTGGGACCCCCTCTTTTCCTCGGGTCTCCGTTCCTTCCAATTTTCTTGTCCCACACGTTAATTTCCATAAAAAATGATTCCGTAAAATTTACGCAATTCCGAGAAACTTTCCAGAGTAAAAGTTACCTTTTATTGATTTTGGATTTCTGAAACTGCAAACTTCTTTGCAATTACCTCCTCCGGTGTCTGTAAAATGAATTCCTCCACCTTTCCAATGAAGCTTTTTCCTGCAATATAATGTTTAAGGCGTTGTCCATTAACCACATGAGGTTTACCTTTCATATCACCATGAAGACGGATAGCTCCTGAACGGTATACTTCCTGTATCACTAATGGTCCCTGCCACTTTGAAGCTAACTTACCTGCAGAAAACTTGAAACGAGAGTTGTATAATAGCACTTGATCACCTACTTTGAATTCTTTCTTTTTAATTTTCTTGTCATGCCAAATCTTAACTTTTTCTTTAAACATCCTGGCACTTTCATAAGCTTCATTTCTCCATTCATCTAGTAGGTTTAAATCAAGAATTCTCTTCTCTCCAGCAGTTTTAAAATCAAAGTTCAATTGTTTAATAGCCCATCTAGCTTTATGTTCTAATTCAACAGGTAAATGACAAGCTTTTCCATAAACCATTTTATAAGGAGACATTCCCATAGGATTTTTAAAAGCAGTTCTATAAGCCCATAATGCATCGTTAATTTTAAGTGGCCAATCAGACCTAGACTTATTCACTGTCTTTTCCAAAATGAGTTTAATTTCCCTATTACTTAATTCAACTTGTCCACTAGTTTGGGGATGATAAGGTGATGCAATTCTATGGTTAACATCATATTTTGCCAAAGTTTTCCTAAGAATACCATGTAAGAAATGAGAACCACCATCAGTAATTAAAAACCTAGGAACACCAAACCTGGGGAAAATGATGTCCTGAAGCATCTTCATTGCCGTGGCATGATCTGCACTTTTGGTTGGAATTGCTTCCACCCACTTTGTAACATAATCCACTGCAACCAAAATATGAGTATGCTTTGTCTTTGATTCGGGAAAGGTCCCATAAAGTCAAAACCCCACACATCAAATGGTTCAAGTGGTAAGGAATAGTTCATAGGCATTTCATTTCTCCTACCAATATTTCCTACTCTTTGACATTTATCACAAGATTTAACATATTCAGCACAATCCTTAAATAAAGTAGG
This sequence comes from Poa pratensis, assembly GCA_947311845.1. Taxonomy (NCBI): domain Eukaryota; kingdom Viridiplantae; phylum Streptophyta; class Magnoliopsida; order Poales; family Poaceae; genus Poa; species Poa pratensis. Next base: position 2,930,675 of record CAMZMU010000085.1, on the reverse strand, counting down.
CCAATAAAAACCAGACTGTAATACCTTTGCACCTGTACGATCTCCTGCATGATGCCTCCATAGGGACTGTCATGACAATCTCTTATAATAGCCTGTTGTTCATACTCAGGTACACAACGTCTAATAATACCATCCACACTTTCTTATAAAGAAAGGATCATCCCAAAAATAATGTCTAAGATCATAAAAGAATTTCTTTCTTTGTTGAGTAGTGAAGTGTGGAGGTAAAACTTTACCAACAATAAAATTTGCATAATTGGCAAACCATGGAGATGCAACTTTAGCACTAGAAACATTAATTGCAAGTTGTTCATTAACAAAACTATCATTAATAGGAATAGGATCATCAGGTATATTTTCCATTCTAGAAAGATGATCAGCTACTTGATTATCTTCCCCTTTCCTATCAACAATGTGTAAATCAAATTCTTGCAATAGAAGTACCCATCTTATTAATCTAGGCTTAGCATCTTTCTTATGCATTAAGTATTTAATGGCAGAATGATCAGTATGCAATGTGACTTTCGAATCAGTAATATAAGGTCTAAACTTGTCACAAGCAAATAGCACTGCTAAAAATTCTTTTTCAGTTGTGGCATAATTCCTTTGAGCAGCATCAAGTGTTCTACTAGCATAATAAATGACATTCAGTTTCTTATCAACACGTTGGCCCAAAACAGCCCCAACTGCATAATCACTAGCATCACACATAATTTCAAAAGGCAAATTCCAATCAGGAGGTTGAATAATAGGAGCACTTATTAAAGCATTCTTCAAAATATTAAAGGACTCAATGCAATCATCATTAAAAGAGAAAGGAACATCCTTTTGCAAAAGATTGGTTAGGGTTTTGATATTTTGGAGAAATCTTTAATAAACCTACGGTAAAAACCTGCATGCCCAAGAAAACTTCTTATACCTTTGAGATCCCTTGGGAATGGAGCTTTTCAATAGCTTCTATCTTTGCTGGGTCAACTTCTATTCCTTTCCAGAAATCTTATGCCCAAGAACAATACCTTCAGTAACCATGAAGTGACACTTCTCCCAGTTTAAAACTAAGTGTTGGTCTTCACAACGCTGCAAAACTTTGTTAAGGTTGAACAAGCAATTATCGAAGGAAGTACCATACACAGAAAAATCATCCATAAAGACTTCCATTATCTTTTCAATATAATCAGCAAATATAGCATTCATGCATCTTTGAAAAGTAGCAGGAGCATTGCACAAACCGAATGGCATTCTCCTATAAGCAAATGTACCAAATGGACATGTAAAAGTGGTTTTCTCTTGATCATCTTTATGAACAGGAATTTGGGAGAAACCTGAATAACCATCTAAATAGCAAAAGTGAGAGTGTTTAGATAACCTTTCTAACATTTGATCAATAAATGGCAATGGGTAATGATCTTTACGAGTTGCTTTGTTTAACTTCCTGAAATCAATACACATCTATAACCAACAACAGTGCGTTGAGCCACAAGTTCATCCTCATCATTTGGAACAACAGTCATTCCACCCTTTTTAGGAACACAATGAACTGGACTAACCCACTTACTATCAGCTATGGGATAAATGATACCAGCTTCAATAAGTCTTATTACCTCTTTCCTTACCACTTCCTTCATTTTTGGATGGAGACGGCGTTGATAATCAACAACAGGTTTTGCATCCTCTTCCAAATTAATTTTATGCATACATAGAGCTGGGCTTATACCTTTAAGATCATCAAGAGAGTATCCAATGGCTGGTCGGTGAGCTTTAAGCACATCAAGTAATTTCTCTTCTTCTTCAGCTGAAAGGTTAGCACTAATAATGACAGGATATATGCTCTTCTCATCCAAATATGCATATTTCAGATTTGTAGGCAAAGGTTTTAATTCAAAGCTAGGATCCCCTTTAGGTGGTGGTAGCACTCCTAAATTATCAGGTGGGATATGCAATTGTAATTGTGGTGGTTGTTGTGAAAGTATTTGTTCTAAAGCATCTTTTTTTCTTCATTAAATGGTTCATCTTGATTAAGCATGTATCTTTCCACCACGTCTGTTGAAGCTACAGCTACATGAGCAAGAGTTTCAATTACATCTTCAGAAAATGGCTCTTTCTTTGAATGCTTATCAGAAAATTTAGAAAAGTTGAATGCAAGTTTTTCTCCAGCACAATTAATAAACACTTTCTCTTTAAGCAAATCAATTTCAGCACCAACAGTATGTAAGAAAGGTCTACCAAAATGATAGGACAAAATGAATCTTGAGGGCAACCAAGCACAATAAAATCAGCAGGATATTTAATTTTACCTACCAATACTTCAACATCTCTAACAATTCCAAGTGGATTAATATAATCTTTATTAGCAAGTTGAATTGTCATACCTGTCTCTTCCATAATGATAGGATCAATATCAGGCTTGATTTCAAGATACAGAGAATATGGAATGACACTAATGCTTGCTCCAATATCACATAAGCCATGATAACTAGAAGTCCCAATAGTGCATGATATAACAGGCTTACCAACCTTGGCCGAATTGCCTTTAACAACTTTAGTAGCATCTTCACATAGATAAACATCAACAGGATCTTCTTCATTTAATTGTTTGATAATAGAGATTTGACTGTTGACTTCCATCTGTTCATAAGGCTGAGATCTTCTTCTTTTACTCTTGTTAGAAACAGCAATAAGTAAATTTTCCTTGACTTGGTTTGGATATGGTGGTGCCTCAACATACTCCTCAATTGTCAAGGATGACACTGGTTCTACCTGTTTAATAACTTTGGGTACAACAATAGATTGTTTAACAGGTTCAACATAAGCTTCAAACCCAGTTTTAGGAATACCAATATGATTAGCAAAAGATTTAGCTACCTCAATTATAACATAAGGATCAAGATTAAAAGTATCACTCAGATTTTTAAACAAGGTAGAAGTAGAGAAATTCTCTACACATGAATACTCATAGTCCAGATAGGGCTCATTACCTTTATCAAGATCCCAATGACCAGTATTCTCAGAAATAGTCTCCAATAAATTCCATGCTTCTTCTTCAGTATTATTTGTAAAGCTTCCACTAGATGAATTATCCAGAAATTCCTTTTGTTGCCTTGGTAGCCTCACATAAAAGTTTATCAGAATAATTTTCCTTGTAAGATCATGACAAGGATTCTTGCGGAGGAGTTCCTTTAACCTCCCCCAAGCTTGAGTAATACTTTCTCCCAGATGTGGCCAGAAATTAAATATATAGCAGCGGTTCTCATAAGCTTCTCTAGGAGTAAAATACTTAAGAAAGAAAACCTTCCTCAAAATACTCCAGTCCATAGTGACTTCTTCATCTAAAGACCTGAACCAAATACGAGCATTACCAGATAAAGACAGATATAACAGCTTCCTTTTTACCTGATCTTCAGAAATACCAGGAAGTCTAAATAAACCACATATAGCCTCAATTGTTTCCATGTGTTCACGTGCAGATTTAGTTCCATCCCTGTAAATGGATTTTTCATAACTCTTTTAACATGACCAACGGGAATTTTATATCCCACTTTAGGTATCTCAGGCACAGTAGTTTCAACAGTTTTAGGAGCATAAGCACTTTCATATAGAGCAAGATGTAGCGAGGCACGATTCATAAATGCCATAGTAGCAATGAGATAAAACAGTAAATAAAATTCACCTTTCAAGTTTCCTTACCAAACTTCTTACCAATAGCGCTACGCTCCCCGGCAACGGCGCCAGAAAAGTATCTTGATGACTCCCAAGTGCAGGAGATCAATTGTAGTACCTTTCGAATAGAAAAGGTTGTCGAACCCACGAGGAGCTGAAGGTATTGGTTATTAGAAATGATAAATAGACAATAAAAGATGCAAGTGTTTTTGGTATTTTCGATTGTATAATTGCAAGACAGTACAATGCAGCAGGTAAATGGTAACAAGTAAAAGCTCTCAAAGAGAGAGAAAGCCCAATCCTCTATGTGTAAGAGGACAAGCTCAAGTGATGTGTAACTTATATGTGGAAAACGTTCCCGAGGGCGGCATGGATATTGCTAGGCATATAGATTTATTAAACAACACGTTGAATATCTTGTCTAGTTTTAATCTTCTTCGGACGGAGCTATTATTAGGTACAGCTAAATAAATAGACTAAACCCCTTATGATGGATCATGTGGCCAATTAAATGACAGCACAAGAATTATTAAGATATAAAATCCCACCATAGCATTACGCTCTAGGTCCCCGATACTAATACCCCGTAAAGTAACTTAATGATTCGGTCTCAGGCTTTCGTGTCCTCCCAAGTCTCCCTCACGCCATTACACTACGGTGTTCTCCTATGAGCCCATATAGGTGAAGTGTTGTGCAGTCGACGTTCGCACAACACCATCATAGAATCACACAAAAAGATAAACACTAGACAAAATACCAACACATGTCATATATAAATCATTGCCAATTCATCCTATGCCCTCAGGAACATACGGGAACTACTCACAACGTGCAAACATGGTGATATTCAGTGGCATAAGTGGTACAACACAATCTGAAAATATAACTTCACCACAAATAATGACAAGTACTCAATCACAAACATGAATAGTAGCACAAGACAAGTATCTAGGGTATAGCAACTCTCAAACTACGAGGGGACGGAGTGGATCACGGAGATGATGATGGAGATGGTGCTGGTCTTGGTGATGGTGATGATGTAGAGGCCTCCTCCCACGCCAAGGAGGAGAGGTGATGACGATGACGATGATTTCCCCCTTCTCCGGAGCTCCGGAGCAGCAGGATCTGATCCCCCTCGGAGGGAATCAGGAGTTTCGCCGCCGCCGCGACCTCGGATAGTCTCGTAAAAATTAGGGCGTTACTTTTCGGGCGAGACGGAGACCTCGTTAAAAAGCCCCAGGCGAGGAAGTGCCCGAGGCTCCATTTGGTGGGTCCCACGCGGTCAGGGAATCTGGCCGCGTGGGCCCACCCATTTTGGGCCTCGTGGCCTTCCTCGCTTGCTTCTTCTTCCCTCTGGTGTTCTCCCGAAGAAAAACCAGCTGTGCAATTTTCCTTTTATTAATTGGGCCTTCGTAGCTCCTGAAACAATAAAAACAGAAAAAGGAGGTTTTCTGCCTCCCAGAAATTAAATACTAAAAATAGGGACTTTGTAGGAAAGTCCCCTAAATCATCTAAAACATGTAAAAACAATGATATATAATGCAAATAACATCCTAATATGGTGGTATAAGTGGTATAGATGATGATATAAAATGCACGTATCAGGGTGTGACCTGCTTCACCGGCATCCACCTCTCTCTAGTGAGTTTCATGACTTATAGCCTGAAAGTTCCAGATCGACAACACATGAGGAAATCTTGTCAAGAGTTGGTTATACCTTTGTCTTGTGACTTCCTAGGGCCTAGCCTAACACAACCAAGCAACTAGTTACACTTTGCTACCCCATTTTGACGTCGTACCGACTTTAGTCGTATAAGTCTGGTTTTTCTCCAGTGGGGCTAGGGTTTCACCGGAGAGGGGCTCCGGAGCGTCGGGTTCCCACCACAAGATAGGGGGTGTCATACCATGTACATATAGCTAGGGAGTTTGCATGCAGTTATAGCGTGATAGTCCCCGACATCCACTTCTCTCTAGGGAGTTTACATGCACTTATAGCGTGATAGTCCCCGATTGGACAAGCCGGAGGGAAACTTGTCAGAGTTGGGTTATGGATGATATGAATGTCATATTTGGATTTCTCTCATTTTTCTAATCGATTTAGACATATTATTTGTCAAATTTTGATTTACGGATTTGTAGATATGAATTATTCAATATTAAATGGAAAAAGGCAAATAAGTTAATTATATTTGAATTCAAGAATATTTTAATTCAAGATTATTATTAATGATTCATTTCTTTTTATTCAAATAATTATTTAGATTCATAAAATAAAGGTGTGTGGCATCATAGTCCATGGGTTAATAGGATTGATAGGATACTATTGTCAGTAAAGTATCTGTTGTTTCTAGGTAGCTCACAGGGAAGGAACTAAGAAGTTAAGCGTGCTGTGGCTGGAGTAGTCTCAGGATGGGTGACCTATGGGAAGTGTTAGTAGAAACGAGTAATTAAGGTTGCAATTAATAATGCTAGAGATAAATGTGTCTCTAGTGCGATTAAGTGGCTACACAATTCAAAAAAAACAATTGGGAAATTTTTCTAATTTTTTGTTTTGAAATGTTTTTAAACAAAATTCTGTCAATTCATACGCCGACGGCTCGGCGTAGCCAAGTTTACGCGACGGCTTGTCTACGCCGACGGCAGATAGGCTACGCCGACAGCGGATACGCCGATGGCTGCCCTACGCCGACGGCTTGATTGTCTACGCGTCGGCGTATTGTCGATTCCTGTAGTGAATCTGATTTCAGAAAGGAATAAAAAGGAGCTAGCTAGCTTCTCTTCTTTCCTTTCTGGCAGTAGAAGTTTCTGGAAACGCATGCATATACCCAGCACGTACTCGTAAAGAGATGAGAAGGAAGTGTGTAGACGGAGTGGCGTGCCTAACATAGGTGCTTCGATTGGCAGCAGAACGTTCTGGAAGCGCTCACAAGAACTGGAAAGCAAGAAGATCGGTTGCGACTAGATCGGTTTCTAGCTCGATCGCCACTTGCTGTGCGTGTAGTGACCTGTTCTTTTCTTGACACTTTTGTAGCTAGCGACTTGTTCTCGGTAGATCAGATCAATAAAAGAAGAGAAAAGTGTTTCCATATTGGCGGCATTGCTGTTTCTTTTTCCTGGTACAGTGTTTAGAGGACGAATTATAAGCCGGAAATGACTATGATTACTTTTTCCTCCGTCTCGGTGCGATAATCTATCTGAAGCAAGTTGTAAGTGAACGGCATTGTTTTGTTCTACTTGGCTGACAAGGAAGAGCGACTCGAGCTTTAATGTTGCTTGCAACTAGGAGGAGCAGGAGGGAGCAGCCGGAGGGTGTCTTCTTCCCGGCTGTTTATTTACACCGAGACATGGGAAAAAGTCTCGTCTCATGGAAAAAATATAGATCAGAATAACTAGGAGATTTAAAGCACTGTAAAACATTGAGAAAAGAACAATAACCAAAATTTGCATCTTCTCCCAAATCTGCAAGGTTCTTTCACCACCTTCAGCAATGCATAAATTAATCATTGACCGGTTATACTACTATATATAAAGGGGCGACACGATCGCGGCCTCTCAGCGCACCTGTTACTTTAGTACTGTAGCTAACTACAGTAGCTACAGTACCACATCCTGGCACTACGGAAATCCACAAAACGCCGACGGCCAGGACATACGCCGACGGCCATATAAAGGGGCGACACGATCGCGCCTCTCAGCGCACCTGTTACTGTAGTACTGTAGCTAACTACAGTAGCTACAGTAACACATCCTGGCACTACGGAAATCCACAAAACGCCGACGGCCAGGACATACGCCGACGGCCAAATGTCGGGGCCGTCGCGTAGACCCCGACCAGGCCAACCGAGATCTTTTTTTCTTTTTTTGCTACGCCGACGGCATTGCCGTCGGCCTAGAGATTTTGGCCGTCGGCGTAGATTTTTGCCGTCGGCGTATACTTTTTCAATTTTCTACATTTGATACGCCGACGGCAGCCGTCGGCGTATACTTTTTCAATTTTTTACATTTGATACGCCGACGGCAATGCCGTCGGCGTATACTTTTTTCTATTTTCCATTTAATATGAAATAATTCATATCTTTAAATCCGTAAATCGAATTTAACAAATTAAATGTCTAAATCGATTAGAAAAATGAGAGGAATCCAAATATGACATCCATAAAATCTTTTTCACCGTGCACATGACATTTTGTAACATATGTTTGTTACTTGCTTAATTAAAAAGTCATTTTTTACACTTAAAAAATGGAAAAATGATATTTATAAAAATAATTTGGAATTTGTTTTTGGCAACAATGATGATATGGATGTCATATTTGAATTCCTCTCATTTTAATTGACATAGACATTTTTTTTTCAAATTTCGATTAACGGAATTAAAGATATGAATTATTCCATATTAAATGTAAAAAGGAAATAAAAGTAAAAATAATTTCATTTTTTTCATTTATTAAAAATATATACTATTTTACAATCATTGTTACTTATTCAAATGAATTTCTAAATTTAAACAATGAAAAAGTGTAACATCCCAAATCAGGGGTTAACATGATTGATATGATATAAGTATCAGTAAGTTCTCATTTCTCATTTGGAAGCTAACAATGAAGGAACTCAAAGGTTAAGCGTGCTTGGACTGGAGCAATTTGAGGATGGTGACCGAACGGGAACTTTGACCAGCGTAAGTACTTTGACCTATGATTAAATGTGTAATTAGAGATTTAGTATGTAGCTGAGTTAGAAATTTCGAAATAGAAAAAAAAGTTCAAAAAAGTTCAAAAAATTAAAAAAATGGCATTCGGCGTATGAGGGCGTACGCCGACGGCAACGGATACGCCGACGGCCGCCGTCGGCGTATGTGTACGCCGACGGCATACGAGCGTACGCCGACGGCTTCCAGCCGTCGGCGTATTGTGCGTTTCCCGTAGTGTGGCTGTCCGCTCTCCTATCAACGGCTCACAGCCACCCTTGACTGCTGCACAGTAACAGGTGCAGCTGCATCTGCACGAATTTTGGCGAACGGGGTGACCCAGCACAACCGGTCGCACCCATCTGCACGAATTTTGGCGCGCGCCACAACCCCTCACGTCCGGTTTCCCACCACACGCACGAATTTTAACGCGTGAATCCACCGGTTGACAGCCAGTCACCCTCTCGCGCGAATTTTGGCGCGGACTTTTTGCAGAAAACCGTCCGCAAAGGACTTCGTTACAATTTTCGGAACAATAGGGACCTTTCTGAAAAAAACTTCATCACTTCTCCCCTTCCCCCTTCTCTTTCCCGCACGGCGGCGATTTCGCCACCGCCGCCGACGCTCGCCGCCGCCGTTCTGCTCCTCCCCGCACGAATCGAAGTACGCAGAAACCTCCGCCATCACATCCTCTTTCTTCTCGCCGAATTTGGCTTGCTGGGATGCCGCATGTGCAGCGGAATCGCCTTCGCCGCGTTAGCTGTCCGCCGCCGCCTCTTTGCTCGCCGCCGGCGAGTCCGGCGACCACACGGTCCGCCGCACCACCCGTTATGCTCCCCTCCACTTCCTCTTGAAGATCTACGCGTTCCCAGCCCCACGCGTTGCTCTGCTCGCCTCAACTCGCCGTCGCCGTCGCGGAAGGGAGCAGCAGCTCCATTGCTGACATCATTGACTGACGCCAGCACGGGGCCCACCCGTCAGTCACATAGTAATTTTATACATATTTTCAAAAATTAATAAAACCCTGCCAATGGGTTCGAATGTCAGAAGTTTAATGTTTTCAAAAATTTCAAAAATTGTATCTAACTTTCAAAATTCATAACTAATTCTTTTTAATTCAAAAAAATCATATCTAATTCTTTTAAATCAAACAAATATTAGTAATACATCAAAATGTTCATACATATGGCACCTTCAAGTTTGTATCAAATTCATTCATATTTACACAACTTTGAATCATGTTTATATAGTATAACTAAAATACCTATTTTGTGTAATATGAAATTTCTCTAAACGCTACTCATTTGGGCTCCGATTAAAATAATTTTGACGATCACGATCATGTAAGGAGAGAATCTACATTAAGCCATGAAAGAAAAAAAAAACAGCATAAGTGCAAAAGTTCATATAAGTGTGAACTTCTCTAAATAAGAGGCATTTTTAACGTCATATAATAACTAATTAAACTTCATGTTAAAAACATGTGTGACAATACCAGCAAAATGGAGACTCTCCAAGCTTAGACACGCGTATGTCGACAATTTATTACCATTGTGGATTACATGTAAAGATGATAAAAAAAAACATGCACACAATATTCGCCGTAAAAAGCTATACCATCTTGAATATTGCAAACAAAATATCGAAATTTGCACATAAATGCAATTTCCCGACTAATTCTTTCTGACCAACAATTATTCAGCATTTCTAATAAGTTTCAAAATAGATTCCAAACAAGTTTTTCTTGGATTTTTCCCAACAAATATTCCCCCCCCCCCCCCCCCCCCCCCCCATAAAACATGCAACAATTTTTTAAAGTTTAAAATAGCTTCCGCAAGGTATTTGATGAAGATCTTCCCAGCAAGTATTTTTTTCCCCATAGAATATTCAACAACACGAATATATTATTTCCTCAAGAATATTCAACAATATTCACCTAAATTTCAAATAAATTTCATACATGTCTCTCTCATTTTCTTTTCCCAAACAGGTTTTGGTGCGCTAACTCAATACAAACTACGTACGCTGCTTCATTTCGTATAGCGATAACGCTTTCTCTTTCTTAGCGCTCCACCCCGCGGAGAACAGATACATAATGTATCAACACCACTGCAACAGCACGGCGTGCCATAAATTTCAAAATTAATAAATTTTTAAAATTTGAACACAAAAGTTCTACCAATTAACCATTGTACAAAGAAAAAAACTAAGAAATTTTGAAATCTAAATTTTTTCCGAAATACGCACGTGAACTAACAAATGTTCATTTCGTTTATAATTTGTTAGGTCAGTTCTCCAGATAATTCTTCTATTTTCACACTAATTTTTTTTTCAAACTGAACTAAAAATTTCCGAAAACAACGGGCAACGCTGATAATTCTTCTATTTTTTCACTGGAAAAAAAAATCCAAACTGAATTAAAAATATCTGAACACAACGGGCAACGCATGTCAACACGCTAAATTTTCCAACAGTACTATCCATTGTAAATTCATGAAAAAAAAATCTCCTCCGCGATAATTTTCAACCGATAATACTCCACATGACAAATTCAGCCAAATTTCAACATTTCAAATCTCGAAAGTTTCGGCGTACCACCATGTAACCATTATTGTTTGCAATAACAAAAGAACCAACTCTTAACCGTATTTAAAATGCGAAAGCTTTCCCTTGATTCACAACATGGTTAATTTTTTAGAGAATTCAAATGTATATGAATATTTTCCGTACTTCTACAAATTACAGAATATTAAAATGAACTACATCAATACAACCGCACGGGCGCGGCGTGTCGACGCGCCATCTTGCCTAGTCAGTTACTATGGCAGGTCAAATTCAGCTAAGATCACCACACCTTTTGTTGGGCATTGTCGGATTTACGCAGTGAAAAAAAAGTTTTCGAAATTTAAAAGGAGATACTAAGTTTAGCCCCACATTGTTACGAATGGAGTTAGAGCACCATAAGAGCGACTCTAACAGATCTCATAAATACTCATAAGGTAAAACCCTTTTAGGGTATTTTACATTTAAGACCCACAAGTCATAGATATTATATTAATTTACCTTTTTTAATCATTTTCCCTATCTTCTTCCTCCTCACACCAGCATTCTCCACAGCCCCCTCCCAGGACCCCGAATCCGGCCAGGGTCGAAGCCCCCGGTCGCCCCTCCCCTCCCTTTCGCGCCTACTCCACGATGGTTCTGGTCGCGCCTCCCCGCGTCGTATGCTTTGGCTGACACTCCCCTAACTATGGTCGCTGCGCTGGAGGAAAGTAGGTGACGTGGTGGTGCATCAATCGCCCATCCCCTCCTTGCCTAGTATCGTCGTCCACGGTAGTCCAGCCACCCTCCCTTAGCTCATGTCACCAATGTGCAGGAGAGGAGGAGCATGTAGTGATTTGCCTAGGCCGAGTGACCCAACGTGTAGACCTCCTCGAAGAGATCTTGTCCAACCAGCACCTAGACCTCATCGACCAGGTCCTCGCAGTTGGGCGTGAAAATGTGCGCCAACTAACGAAATCCTTATTTACGATATACTAAAAAATGGACCCTAGTACTATAAATATGAACTATGTGTCTCATGATATGTCCAAAACGTATCTATAATTTTTTATTGTTTCATGCTATTTTTATATCATTGTTACATATTTATATCATGTGGCATTTTTATGAACTAACCTATTAACAAGATGCCCAGTGCCGGTTCATGTTTTTTCTGCTGTTTTGTATTTCAAAAAATCTATTAAAGAAATATTCTCGAAATTAGACGAAACTTTACGGAGATTTTTTTATCGGAGAGAAAGACCCAGGACCCAGAAGGGAAAAACCAGAAGGCAGAGGGGGTACCACGCGGCACCTGGCCACGTGCCAGGGCTGGGCCGTGAGCCCCACCTGTGTGGCCCACTCCCTTGTCGCTTCATTCACCTCTTTCGCCTATAAAATCACATTAACCCTAGAAACGTCGGGGACGGCAAATATTTCCACAAAACAGAGACAGAGTCGCCGCCGCCGTAGTGGAAACTGGATTGGAGGGATTCTGGAGTTCCTTCCTGGCACCCTGACGGAGGGGGAAACCCTCATCAGAGGCCTCTACACCACCATTGGCGCCTCCACGATGATGCGCGAGTAGTCAAACTTGGACTACAGGTTCAAGGCAGTAGCTAGATGGTTGTATTTTCTCCTTCTGCGTCAATACAATGTTCTTGTGAGCTGTACTACATGATCGAGATCGATACGATGTAATTCCTATTGTTGTGTTTGCTGGGATATGATGAATTGGGATGTTATGTTCAGATTGTTCATGTTATCTTATATGTTAGATTGCTTTATTTACGTTCCTACATGCTCTCCAATTTATATAATTGCTTTGGCCAAGTAGTTGTGTGAGTCTCCAAGAGGGAGTATATGTTCGATAGTAGGTTCATGCCTCCTTTTATGCTTTGGGCTCAAGTGACGGAAATGACTAAGGGTGAGGATGTGTTGTTGCTACTAAGGGTAAAACATCGATGTTTATGTCTACTTTTGATAATATATGTTGCTTACATCATGTATTGAACTTAAGGAGATACTCTGTTATTTCGATAACTTAATTCTTAGAGTGGCAAGTATAGAAGCGCACTCGAAGTGGAGTATTAGTTAAAGATCTGGTTCAGTAACGGTCTTTATATATTGACGTGATGCCTACTAAATATTTGCCTTGCACAATTTGTCATAATTATCATAAATATTCGTTAATTATCATAAATATTCGTTCTTCTTCGTTGATTGTCTATCGTCTGTAACACCTATAATAGTTAACCTTGCAAACATTGCAATCATTTTATTATTCATTCAAAAATCACTAATTGTTTCAGTACCTTTCACCTACAAATTCATCACTGGCCAAATTCAGCGGATTTGGGCTCACATTTCACCTGCAAAGCATGGTGGTGGTCTCCAATCATCAAAAAACAAAAACCAGACTTAAGGAGAGGAGGGGTCAGTGTGCACCATCAGACAAAAACATGAACAGCCCCACTGATTGGAGGAGAAGGCACGAAAAGGCGTCTTAATGTGCCACCAACATTGCTGTGCAAATAATGCTGCCGCATGAACAGCAAACCAACAGAAATTCCACAAGCGGACACCACACACTCCCAGCACCCACATTTGGCGAGTTCTACAGTTCATCCAGCCAAAAAACAATTCGGAGAAATTTGATGATCAAAGTTCAGTGAAAAACCAGAGATGCATCCGTTGAGCAGAGCAGACCAAGATACAAACTTTTTTTTTTTTTTTTTGAACCGTGACCAAGATACAAACTGAAGATGAACATGATCAAGCTTTATTATTACTGCCGCTACCGGTATATGGCACTGATCATGAGGAGTGTGTATATATATATATATATATATATATAATACACAAAGTGGAGAAATGGAATTGTGTGCCCAGCAACACCTCAGTCAGCCCTTGAAGCAACTAACTGGGTGGTGGTTCAATTCATCTCTCTCTCTAGAAAAAACAGAAACCAGCTGAGCTCTCAGCACCCTGTACAGACAACAGTGCCAGAGCTTCAAGCTCGTCCTCTCTCTAGCTCCTCTATCTACACATGCTCCGCCTAAAGCTACTACTGTGATTAATTTACCATGTACCACTAGTAAAAAGTGTTGGGAAAGGTAAAAAAATTAGTAGTAGTAACTAGTAACCAAAAAACCAAGAGATGAAGAGTAACCGCCGCTAACTGTATCCGACCGGCACCGGCCATGGGGGAGGGCAGGGCAACCGCTTCCGGGGACCTCCTCTGTGGCATCCCTCTGGTAAAGCTTTTCCCTCCAAAGTTTTGATCTTTTTTTTTCTGACTCCTCTTCCCCCTCCTCTGCTTCTCTGCCTCCGAGATGCTCGGAAACAGAGTGAGAGGACTAGTGGCGGAGGGAGGTTTTGTGTTGTGCGATCCAAGAAAGAACCAAGGAATGATGATCAGTTAGTGCTGGGCGTCGATGTCGGCAGCGCCGATGAAGGTGCCGTGGAAGCCGTAGGGGACGCGCGACGGCAGCTGCACGGTGGCCTCGAGCCGCATGTCGGCGGCGTTCACGACCAGGAGCTCCGAGGTGCCGGCGGCCTCGTCGCGGACGAAGGACAGCACGTAGCCGTCGTCCTCAGCGCCGGGGCGGGCGTGCTCGCCGTCCATGGGCACGAAGCACGGCTCGCCGCCGAACCGGCCCTCGCCGTAGTCGAACCGGGTGAGCTCGCCGGTGGCCAGGTCCACCTTGGCGAACCCGGACACCTTGGGCCACGGCTCGGCCACGGCCAGGTAGGCGTACTTCGTCTTCCGGCCCAGCATGTTGCGGTTCACCATGCCGACCTCGAGGTTCACCTGGGTGTCTAGGGAGAGGATGGCGCGCCGCGTGGACTCGCCGGTTCGAATGTTGAGGCGGATCTCGGTGAGCACGCTCTCGAGGCGGTCCTCGCCCGAGTCGTTGAAGATGGAGTCGGCGGGAGTCATGCAGGAGCCGATCACCACCACCTCGTCGCCCTCTTCCCACGAGTTCCAGAGGTGGAAGCAGAAGCAGTCAGGCACGTCCACCCACACCATCTGACGAGTCCTTGGCGTACTTGGGCAGGACGCCGAACCGGGAGGTCTTCTCCTTGTCGAGCACCACGGGGGAGCCGCCGCGGAACATCTCTGCGAGCTTGAATACGACCTGGTGGTCGGGCACGACGACGAAGTTCTCGGTGATTGCGAAGTCGTGGATCATTGTGGGCTGGTCAAGCTCGATCTCGACATCGGCGGACTTGGTGCCGTCGGCATGGAAGTAGAAGTACTTGAGATACGGCTTCTTGATAACGTCGTAGCTGAGCGCGAAGAGCTCGCCAGACTCCGGGTCAAGCTTCGGGTGCGCGATCATTGCGCAATCGAGCTGCCCGTCGAAGTCGTATCGCCCGACCGTCTCGAGGTCGCCACCGGCGGTGACGCGGACCTGATACGGGAGGTCGTCCTCTGACATGGCGAGGAGGTGGCCGTTGAAATACACAAGGCCGGCGTTGGCGACCCCGGCGCCCTGGGACGGGTCGAGGAGTCCGCAGAGCCCGCGCGCGTAGAACAGAGCCAGCCTCGCGATGCCAGAATGGCCGTGCAGCTCTCCAATGGTCTTGGGGAAGACCGGGCGCCCCGCGGCTCGTTCCTGGGAGAGGCGCGATGTCTGGGTGAAGCGGCAGGCGTAGGACTCGGCGGCGCCGTTGCGGATGGAGATGGCATGCACCATGCCGTCGCCGTCGAACAGGTGGTGCCCCGCGGTGGGCTCGAAGCAGGGGTTTGCGCCGTTGCGCGCGTAGACGCCGTTGATGAAGGGCGGGATGCGGCCCGTGACGGGGAGGGATTGAACGGGCGCCTGCTCGCCGACGGGGGCAAAGTTGCCGGCGATCTGGACCGCCGGGTCGGAGGTCCGTGGCAGCGCGTGGGGGCGCTCCAGGACATTTTGTACGAATCCGGACTCGAATGCGTCCAGCGCCGCGGCCGCCGCGCGCTGGAAGAAGTTGAGGCCCCTGATGCTCTGCTCCTCGTTGCTGCTGCCATTCCTCGCCGGCGAGCCAATGGCCGGCGCCGAAGCGGACTCGTGTCCGGGTAGTGTTTTCTTGGTTGTCGAGGGCGAAGCCGGCAAAGGCTGGTAGCCCGGCTTTCGGGACGGGGCGCTGATCACCGCTGAGTTAGCGACGGCGGCGCGTGGCGAGAAGCGCACCGAGTTGGGCGTCGACGAGAGGCGTCGGCGTCCATGGTGGTGTTGTATAGAAGAAGAAGAAGAAGTGGAAGAAGCTGACAGAGTCTGCATCATTGATCCAAGAACAGAGTCGATCGATTTGACAAGTGCTGCGGATGATTGCGTCTGGGGGAGAGGAGGAGGATGGGAGAAGGGGGAAGAGTGGTGGGTGATGAAGAGAGAGAGAGAGGAGAGGGTGGTATATTTATAGAGTTTGGGCGGGGGGAGAAGGGACAGGGGAGAGAGCGCAGGTGGAAGAAGAACAAGTGCGGTGCGGAGGTGAGTCGTCGGAGTGGCGGGAGACCCACGTGGTGGATCCCTGCCTTCCTCGCCACACCAGGAGAGGAGACTGGCTCACTCCTCCAGTCCAGTGTGACTGCTTTTCCTCTCTCTGTCTTCACTGATTATTTGTTGTTTTGTTTTTTTTTCTTCTTTGCCCTGCCTATGGGCATTTTGGGGATTCTTCGCCCAAGAAAGGAAATCGGTTCCAGCAAAATCATATCCGAAATGAATTAAAAGCAAAATATTTACAATTTCCTATTTGTACAAGCGCAAAAGATCGATATTTAACTTGCTTAAATCATTTTTTTCATTTGTAGGCTCCTTAAACCTCGAGCTCGAGATAGTAGCACTCAGTATACTAAAAACTATCACTATGTTCCAAATTATAAGACGGAGTTAAATGAGTGAACCTACGCACGAAAACACGTCTAGATACAGCTGAATCAGAAAAAAGCTAAAATATCTTATATTTGAAACAGAGGTAGTATTTATAAGAAAAATATGGCATGTGATTTATTTTTTAATTTTGATATGCTTGTGAATTTTCATGGAAAATATTTTGTGCCCTACGGTGATACCATTGGTGCTAGAATGATTACATAGAGAGTATTAAATTTGCTTTTTAGGCGCTCTTAAATTTTTGGTCAGCGACGGAAACTTTGACCATGATTTTTACTTATAATATGTCCATAAAAATACATAATTATATCTGAAATGAAACAATTTTGCAAGATGAATCAAATAGTACCATTTCTACATCCTCAGTCCATATAATTTAGTATATATTACTGGTCAAAGTCGAGCATCAAGACCAGCACCAAGAATATCGCCTTATAATTTGGGACGGAGGGAGTAGTTGGTTTCCAGTGTATATTTATCAATCTATATGTAAATGTCTATAAATATTTGCCTATGTTTTTACTCAAAATTATTTCGTATGTAAGCCATTTTTCTTATCATGAACGGAGCACAAGCCCCTCGAGAGGTACTTTTCCGCTCTTAGTCTTCTATTCAAATCATGCAAGTCCGGAGCACAACAACTAAATGCGGTTTTAGCCGCGACCATATATATGTGTTTGTAAGTTGGTTCGCCCGTTCTTATGAAAACTTATATATTCGTACTTTAGATTAACCAAAATGTTATGTTATTTTCATTCGTCCTATGATGTTTTCTAGTTTTGTGACCTTAAGAGATATTCTATTGGGAAGCACCCATTACAGTATATAAATGCACATATATGTGCAGGTTATATATTTGGTATATGTATTAGCTAAGGTTTCATGGAGTTTATACAATACTTTTGTACATCTAATTTTTTTTTGTACGGGACAAGGTGAGTTTATATAAGTACAAGAGAGGTGAGTGGATCACATTGTTCATCCAAGCTAAAGAAAGATAACGAAAAAATTGTAGAAAAGTGATCAATATTTAGACAATGAGATATTTTAATCCACATACCGCAGCTATCTTTGGTAATAACATGAAAGCAACTCAACATAAGAGCCGGTAAAAGAAGCTGAAATTCAATTTATGCAAATATTAAATAGCATAATATTTTTTTCTTATTTGTCATTGTGCTTTTCATCGGAAAGTCATTTTGGCCCCCCGAGTTCCACTGTTCTCTTTATTTAAAAAATTAAACTACATTTACAAGTTTTAAAATATGAAAACAGTTCTAGGTGT
Source organism: Poa pratensis (assembly GCA_947311845.1). Lineage (NCBI taxonomy): Eukaryota > Viridiplantae > Streptophyta > Magnoliopsida > Poales > Poaceae > Poa > Poa pratensis. Next base: position 2,912,629 of record CAMZMU010000085.1, on the reverse strand, counting down.
GGTCAATGATGCATCCTATAAGCATGCAAAATTCTATAGAAAAATTGTAATAAAATCTTGTATATGATAGAGATTTAAAAGTCTCACACATTTCTCAATTTTGTCTAGATGGGAATATGAAGTATTTCAAATGGAGATTCACACATTGTGAGATACATCATTGACAACATGTTGGAATGTTTTCAGATTTGTGAAAACTTGTAAATATGTTCTTTAAGTATTTTCGAATTAAGAGATCACTAGAACTCGGGAGCCAAAAAAATATCCACTCGCTATTTATTGCCATATTGTTCATGTCCTTATTTTTACGGACACGAAAATCCGTTTCAATATTGCAAAGTTCATTGAAGACCTCCGACCAATCAAGAGAGTAATCAAGAGAGCTATAAATGGGGTTCATGCAACTAGGTAGCCTGGTGTCCCGTCTTGGTCCAGCCGGCCGGCATTCGTCTCTCCTCCACACCACCCTTCCTCCTAAATATTTTTTTTTTTTGAATTTTTCTACGTATATTAATCACCAAGGTACCACATACAGCGTACACAGTACGGATACAAAGTACAGAAACGAAATACGTAGAGGAAGCCGAGCCTGGGAAAGCAACAGCAGCATCGCCGGCGTCGAGGAAGAGGTTCGCCGTCCACCATCCATCCACTGCCTGAGGGGCCTCCAGAGTTGAAACGCGCCGCAAGGCCTGGCTCCCGCACGGACACGGCCCGACGACCGCGTGCGGCGGAGCTTAGGGCGGTGATCGAGCACGGCGCAACCCCTCTTCCACCATCATCACCTCCTTGCCGCAGCAGACCTCGAGCTCGACGCAGATCGACGCCGCGGCGAAGCCCTCCTGGCTCGGTCACCCACCGGCCAGATCCGCCGCCTCGGATCCGGCGGTAGGCAGGAGATCTCGAGCACCGCACCGGGCGCCGAGCTCCCGCAAGTCGACCACCTCGCGACGGAGCGCCACCGGAGCTCCACCGCCGGAGAGGAAGGTCGCCGACACCAAACACCACACCGGCCGCTCCGCCGTCTCCACAGCGCCGCCGGCGGGACCCACTCACCCCTACTCTATATACACGACGAGATCCGGGGATCCCCCACCCCACCGCCGCCGGAGCGGACGGGGAGAGAAGGATCCCACGGATCCGCGGCGGCGAGAGAATATGATTTGTTTCCCTCCCCAAAATGCTTATCGTTCTAGCGTTTTCAGATTGTTCCCAGCCATGCATATCCATCCGTCGATCTCGACTGACTTTACTTATGTACGGTTGCGGCTGCATGCACTTGCTGCAACAGGAACTGCTCGCTGACGTCGAGAGATTTTTGTTTCCCAGGGACACCGTTAGTTTCCACTGTCAAGTGCTAATCAAGCTTACCTGATGGCAAGAGCATGAGATTTAATCAGGGGGCTCTTTCTCTCCTTTCCTTTCTCTCTCTTCCCTACAGTAACTCTTGAGTGAGCTCTCATGTTCTCCGGGCCGAGCTGAAGCCCTCCTCGGCGGCGCCGCCGTCGGAGAGTGGTGGAGGCAAGGTGCCGGCTCCCACGCTGTATATAGTAGTTGTAGGATGCTTCTGTGTGCCTACGTGGCGACTTGGATCGCTGGATTCCATCGGCCGGATCTGGCGAGTCTTCGTTCTGGTCTTCGCGGCTGCGCAGTTCCGATGGCAAGGGTTGTGGCAAGCGGCGGAGCTGGGGCGTCGCATCTCCATTAATAAGGCCGTCTTCCCCTTCTCTGCGAGTGCTATTCCAGTGCTTCGGTGCGGTACTGGATGGTGGTGGTTCTGCATCTCGATGAGGCTTCCAGGGAGGAAGATGGAGTGGAGATGCTGGGTGACAACTAGTTTCAATAAGCGCCCATATGCCCTCTTCGGTTATTCGATTCTTGCTTCTCTACTTCCCCTCCTGGCCGGCTGTGGTGGCGAGGGTGAGGGGCGGTTCAGAGCGGTGGATCTTGGAGCTGGAGGGGGTCGGGATTCTCGTGATACTGCGATTTCGAGAAGATCCTTGGTGGCTTGTGGTTGGCCATCGATTCAAGATGCTGGCAGGCAGCAACTCCAAGCCTGGACGCTGGCGCTGCGTCAGGTTCGTTTCAACCTCCTTCGGAGGCCCTCTAGAGATCTTGCGGCGGCGCTTCTCTCCCATCCTGAACCAAGTGGTTTCGTCCCCGGTTCTTGCGTGGTGGGTTGTTGCTTGAGCTCTCTGTCCATCGGTGCAGGCGAAGAAGACGGTGGAGCCGATTGCATTCCTCTTTCTTTGTCTAGGGTCTGTATTGCAAAAGTTGAGGACTTTGTTCTTATTTTGGTTATTGTAAGGTTCTCTTTGTAAAGTGTATCGCACCGCTGAATATATAATGCAGTATCCAGGCCCTTCGGGGCCTATCCCTGTTAAAAAAAAAAAATTAAGCTTACCTTTCCTCACACGGAATTGCTTGATTTAAGAAGCCAAAAACTATGGCAAACAAAGAAGAATTTAGTAAGCGGCTGTCCGAAGACATATATGCATGTTTGGCCTTGAGCACTCTTTCCTTTTATTAGAGACGTCATTTAGAAAACCTGTTTCTCCGTTAAGTTAAGGTGTTGTTTGGTGCTAGTTTGGGTCCTTCTTCGGTGCATCCTGATGTCTCGACTAGTTTCTGTTGTTTTATGGTGATCCAAATTCATATGAAGATAGGGGCTAACTTTGAAGTAGAATGTCGTACGGTACGGATCGTTTTCGAGTTGGACTGCAGCCAACTTAGGGTTTTGCCTCCATATAAATACATCTTGTAAGCCGCCGGTTGGGATAAGCCACACATTGTAAATCTCCGGTGTTTGTAACCTCACCCGATATAGTGAAGTATTGCTGTCTGGCACCCGTGGTTTTCTCCTCCATTGTTGGAGGGGTTTTCCACGTTAAATCTCGTGTCCCCGTTGGTTTGATCTTCCGCATTTCATTATTTATTTGCCTATCGATTATAACAGTTTCTAGCATTATGCTGCTCCAGATTTTGGATATAATTATTATCCTTCTTGATATTAATGTATTCCTTTTGTTGAAAAATATGCATGTTCTCTCTACTACCATCAATCATTTGTCTTAGCTTGAAATCATGTCCTCTTTAATCTCTCGGGCGTCAAATTAAGCACGATGAAAACGTATGCATGCATACCCTGCAAAACGTATACTCCAAATTAGCACGAGAACCACGACGCATGCATCAGACACACGCGCGCCGCCCGGCAGGCATGCATGCATGGGGTTCACACCTTCTTTGGTTCGTTTCTCACTGTTGAATTGGGGGCCAATTGGATGCATCCCCTTCGTTGCCATTTCTTTCTACTATCTTTTTCGAAAACAAAGGTGCCAAGATATATGTGATCACTGCATTTTGCACATCATGATCTCCTCGCGATCGAGCAAGTAGAAAAGATAGGTTTCACGGCATGGTATCAATTATACGAAGATGACACCGATGAATTCGCACGTTGCCGTGTCGGCTAAAGCTTTTCCCTTTCATGGCTGTGAGCTCTTGTTACAGGGTTCCCTCCATGAGGAGAAACAAACAGAGAGAGCAGAAAGAAACAACCTTGACCATCAACTGGAATCGATTCTGATGGGGACTGCTCTACATGTATACTTTCTGATTTCCGATTAATTTGGAGCCACACAGAGAGGCAGAAGACTAAGCCACCACCCACGCTTTCTTTTGGATGTGATTCACGAGTCCAAAATTCTTCCAAATCTCTTGCTATCAAAAGTAATACTGTTGTTAGATTCTACCCAGAAGATATTTCCGCGTACTAGAAAAATGAAGTAATACCTTTTGCAGTAAAAAATTTTGTATTCTTGATAATAATAATGTATTCCTTTTAACGGAAAAAAAGAATAACTACATGCTGGTGTTAATTTAGAAGTTGCACCATGTGTCAGAATATTTGGCTGCTGATGTCGTGCTACCAAAAAGGCAGAAAGATATGAAGATTACTGCAGTGGCATACGCACGAAGAATATAATTTTCAAAATTCAAATATTTGAAACTGACGTATGGACGCCATTTTTTTGTTAATGAAGGGTGTTTTTTGGGGTCTAGTTTGCACATTTCGCAGACTGGTTATTCATTATTCTGCTAGTTCAGTGGCATATATGTCTTGAAAATGTAGAAACAGCTGACTCGATCAGCTTTGCCAACTGTCTTCAAAATGATGACAACAACAACAACAACAACAACAACAACAACAACAACAATCCATCAGGCGTGTAAGTAAGAACTTGAGCTTTGCTAGCTGCAGTCAAGAATATATATTTTCATGTCAAACCAAATCTCATGAAACAGTTAACCAAATCGCAGGGGGTCCATTCCATCGTATGACACAGTGAACTGATCTGTACAATAATCCCTGATATAATGTTCCTAATGTTGGCAACCGGCAGTGTCATCAGCGTCTTAATAAATTTAATACTAACCGCAGCCTACCAGGATCTTTTCATGATCTTGTACTAGTCAGGTCGCCTGTAACAACAGTGTGATTAAATTAACGGGGGATGACGTGGTCTTCATGCCACCTAAGTTACTCCACCTTTGGGGAGCAAAGGGGCAGATGTCTCGTTCCTATTCGCCGGTGAATAGTTTACTGCTCAAGTGGCTCTTCCAACCAGTACACTTGTCTGATCCTGACTCGCTTCACTAGATTGATCTCTAGATTTTAAACTATATTACTAACAGTGGTTTGTCAGACACAAGTGAAGATTAGGCTAGCACGAGCTTATTGACAGCTCGATGAGGCTTATATTTTTTTTTCTAAAGTCACAAGTTTTTTTTTTTGAAACGAAGTAAAGCCAAGTTTAAGCATGGGTCAAATTTCTGAAAAAGCAATGATTGTGAGGCGAATCAATATCAATAATATATGTGTCAAATATATTTCGTATTATACATATACTTCTCCTGTAAACTTGGTCAAATTTTACGGCGTTCGATGCTTCACAAAAATTTGTACACCTATTAAAAGAAGTAGACCATTCTTTTGTGCTACTTATAGACCTACACGTGTGTATGAATGCTCACGGTAAATTATGAGAAAAATTCACAACGTTGATACAAAATGGCCTAGCAGGCTATAAATAAGTCACATCCACATTCAACCTACAGTTCTAGAAAAAGAAGAAGACAAAATCAGTTGAAAATGACACCGAAATAAAAGAAAGGAGTGGCACTATTCTTGGATACTTGTTTTTTTCTTGATATAGTTGTGGTTCTTTTGTTAAATTTGTGCATAGTGCCATCATATTAATGTAGGTAAAAAAAATCCATTTTCCATACTATTTTACACTACTTTTTTATGTTTTTTTTTACCTCAAAGTGGTCGTACCCACCGCCCGAATAGATAGAAAGAGTTGACCCAGTTTATAAGGGAAACCGGGTCCAAAAACCACACAATCTGTACAAAAGAATGACACAAACGAAGCGACCCGCCGCCCACACGACCCAAGTCGACAAACGCCACAACACACGCCACCTGCCCCGGGGCCGCCGCCCCGGCGTAACAACCAGATCGACCTTCGCATTGCCCGAAAGTGATCCAGTCATGGTCGACGAACTCTCTGCCCACGCAGTCTTCATCCAGGCTGCCACCAAAACAACCTGCTCCGGGGCCGCCGCCCCGGTGTAGCAACCAGATCGACCTTCGCATTGCCCGAAGACGATCCAGTCGAGTCGACGAGCCCTCTGCCCAAGCAGTCCACATCCAGGTCGCCACCCAAACCCACAGTAGACAACGGTTCTGCCTCATAGAACCGTCGTAGCGTGGGAGATCGAGGCCGCCGCCTCGACGCACCACCACCTTCCGGAGCCGCCGCCCTGACATACACCGCCCACGACCACACGCCATTCTGCACATCCGTCGCGAAACCGTTGCACCGCGCTGGCCAAGGGCTCCAAAGCGGCGCCTCCAACAAGGTAGTGACGAGACCGTCACCGCCGCCCGCTCACGAAGGAGCAAAGGTTTTCACCCGGAGAACTTGGAGCCACCACGCGTTAGACGAGGTCGAAAAGCTCCACGACGATGCAATCAAGAAAGGGAACGACGCCCGAGGGCGCCGCCGTCGTCGGCACTGACCGAAGTCCATGCGAGCTTTCGCCCAGAGTTCAACCCGACCGCAAAGCTTCGGGAGCAGCAGGATGGCATCCCGGCCATGTCGTCAACCACCGATCTCCACCGCATGCCGCAGCAGCCGCGGTACCACCTTCCACGGCCGCTGCCAGGCCATGCCCGCTTCAGCCGCTCCGCCGGAGTAGCCGCCACTGTCCGGGGCCGCCGCCCCGGCTTCCACGCCTCCCGGACGCCGGAGCACGGCGGCAGGAGAGGCCATCTCCTGCCGCCGCGCCGGAGTCTTCGCCACCTCCTCCTTGCAGCTCGCCCAAGCCTTCACCGGCCAGCCGCACCGGTCATCACGCGCTCGGGAGCGGCCAAATTCCTCGCACGCCGCAGCCCTCCCGCGCATCCTCTTCCCCTCACGGGCCACGCAGACCACGGCCGCCTGCCTCCCGCCCTGCTCGCTCGACGCAGACCGGCCTCGCGCATCCAAAGCCGGCCATGCCGGCCTCACCACGGCCACCACCGGCCAGATCGAGCAGAAAGGGCTCGATCCACCACGGCGCGACCCTACCTCGCGCAGGCAGTCGGGCGCCAGCAAGAATCGCGGCCCGCTCGGACCCAACTCGGCCCGCACCCAGATGCGGCCAGAACTGCGCCCAGGAGCAGCGCAGCCAAGCTCCCCACCGCGCCGGCGCCTTGCCGCACCCACACCGCCGCGATGCTCCACCAGACCACCGCAGCCCGCCCCGACGAGAACGCCTCCTCTCCGCGCGAAAACTTGGCGCTGGGGCGCGGCCCTCCCGCCCTCCGTCTTTGACGGCCGGGCGCCGCCACCGCCGCCGGCGGCGGCGGCGGCGACGGCCAGGGGAACCACGGGATGGGGAACTTTTGCTAGGGTTTGGGGTGGCCTCCGGAGTCGCTCGCACGAGCAACCCAGGAGGCAGTCGGAAAATGGTTTTTCTTCTCCTACATTACTGACTTACTGTACTCGCAAATTAAGCCGGCTGAGCTGAGCTGGTAAATATGAATTCCCTTTTTATGTTGATCACCATGCTATAGTATCATTTGAAGATAGCATAATTAGATATATTCGCAGTAGAACATTTGGGAAATATAGGTCCTCGACATTAGTAGTTTTCGATTAGAACCACGCGGTAATTAGTGAATAGCCGAACCGACCGGAAAGTTCAACCAGAGAATAGAGTACAACAATATGTATAGCTCACATCATACCACTTTGTGGTGTACGTCTCTGGTTCCTGATTACCTGATTGATTAGGTTAATTAACTAAGTGCCTTTTTGAACGAGTCTTTTGGACGGCGCTACTTTTCCTGTTTTGTGCTCCAACACGGGATTCCTTTCGTCCGGATGAGTCATTTTCCACACAAATCTAGTTCCGGGACAACAACTAATACACCTACTTAGTTAAGAATATCTTCGAAGTCCTAGATAGGGAAAGCAAGACACCGTGTGTAATGACTTTATGATAATCCGATGATATACACTATGCCTTGCAAAATTGTATTTCTTTTGTCCAGGGATTGAGTGCATGCAGTAGAAATAGATCAATCCTATGTGTAATTTGCATTTTTGTTTGCCCATGCATTAATTATAATTTTGGGACATGGTATTGCATCCTCGTTGCCAAAAAAGCTAATTTTCTGTGGCCGAGTATCTCGGCATTCGGATTGACTAGACGTAGAGACGGTAACAGTGTATACGTACATGCACATAGCAAATCTGTTGGTTGGGGCCCCGCAGTCTCCGGCTCTTTTCTTTTGTTCATCGCAAATTTTTGCTTCGAATTTTATTTGTCTTTTAACATTTTGGGATATGTGAATCTTGTTATGCATAGGCCGGCTATTAACCCCCTTGCTTGTGTCGATTTGATGCGACTTTTGAGTTAGTAAATTCCTTTTATTAAAAAAATACAAGTCCATAGTAGATTTAAGCAAGTAGAATGTAGACGGTACAGGTAGACAAATATACTTTAAAACATATATACAATGTTGATGTACATATGCATGTTGAAATATTTAATTTGTTTTTAATAATTTATTCCATTTTGATTGTTTTTTGAATAAATTGGTCCCTATAACCCGATCTCTATTCGGAATATCCGAACAATAGATTCATATACATGTTGAAAATATCGAGTGGATAATGAAATCACCACACCCTCGCCAACAAGCATCGATGAAAGATCAGATAGACTATCCATCCTACACATCCGTGAGTAAAGGCCCAATCAATAGTATAGTACTCAGTCCGTACGAAAAAGGATGTCACTAAACGGATGTATCAAGACATATTTTAATGCTAGATACATCTATTTTGTGACAACCTTTTCCGGACGAATGGAGTAGTAAAACAATACTACTACCCCGAGCTTTAGGGAGCTTGGTATTTTGAACAAAAATCGAAAATGGTAACTAAAATTTCCCAAATACTCCGAGTAATCTTGCACATATACATACAAAAACGAATCAACAACCAATAAATTTTTATTATGTAATACAGTATATTTGAATTACATAAAATCACAAAACTTGTGCTCTGAGTATGAAAAAACTCGATTTCGGTACCCACATTTGTTTCGTAGATCATAGCTGAAATGATGTTTCAGTTAAGTTGTTGGCAAACATACTAGACATCTACATACTTTTATATTTCAATAGATATTTTAAAATGTGAAATGAATAAATATTTTGATTTTTCATTATAAATCTCCTCCCCGTAGCCCGAACTCTTTTTGGAATTTCCAAACAATACGGGCAGTCGGGCATACACGAGTCAGCATTTTTCTTGTGGAAAACAATGTCAAGTAGATAAACCAACAAATCACCACAGCCACGAATACCAAAGGTCGGAGAAACTTATCCGTGAACCAGAAATATGTGACATGCACTCCGAGGTGGAGTCAGATCGTCGGTAGGGAAGCCATATCCGTGAGCCAGAAATATGTGACATGTTAGTACTTGGTCTTGGAGGTGGAGTCAGATCAGATCGTGGGTAAAGAGAAACATGCAAGCCTCGTACGCACACCACTCACTCAGACTCAGGGACGTCGATCAAAAGCAGAAGTTGACATTCTGATAACAGAGAGCACTTCGATCATGTGGGCAATGGTCGCCGCAAGCATTACAGTTGATGGATCCATCGATCAATCCTAAGTACGCATGTCAACCAAGGTGCACCAAGCATTTGTTTCGCAGGTGTAAAAAAGCACTCTACAAGAAGCACTTTTTTCTTGAATTATGTATATATAGCTGGATAGAAAGTGGGAATAATCAAATGAAAGCATATTTATTTATTTAGCATCAGTGGCAAGAGCACCTCGTGACCTCACCGGGGACACGTGGCTGGCAAGACCAATGATACGTTGCCACGCGTTAATTATTGTATATATAGAGGGTGGTGTCATCTTCCCACTCCGTTTTTGCGAGGGCATCATCTTTAATGCACATTGAGTATCTCTACAAATTTTATGTTTGATTTCAAATATTGGCAATGATATGTCCACTAAAACCTTAGTGATTTAAGTTTGTCTCAAACAAAAAGTGTATTTTTTTTAAAGCTACACGAAAGAAAAGTTTTAATTTTGGTTTATGTGTGATCAGTTGAGATCCCATTTTCAAGATATATAAGGATGCAGGTAACATTCTCAATAAAAAAAACCTAGGGTCAAACATTCGGCAACGTTCTTTTGAATTCAGTTTATTCGTAAAGTAAATAGATACAGGCTTGTGGCAAAACTGAATCCTTGTGTATGACTTCTTATCACATCAACTATATGGGTACTGAATACATTTATAGTAAATCATCATTCTCTCTATTTTGGAACTCACCACAATGCATATCTTGCGTGTGATATCTCTTTTTTGGTTGACACCAATTGCCCTAGGTGGTGAACTCTGGTCCAGTACTAAACACTGACAACCTAAAGGTTAAAGAGAGCAATGTGCCCCCAAAGGTTAGAGATTTTGCTTTCTATTCTTATGCCAATATGAAAACTTCATTCATAGTACACACCATTGGAAGACAGTGTCGTGCAGCCTACAGTCCACTGTAACTTTTTTTTTAGATTGACAGGGATCAGTCCCCGGTTAACTTGCAGATAAACCTAGGTTATTATATGGGTTATTATATGGATACATTATTTTAAACCCATGGATAATAACAAAACTGTACGAATGAAATGCAGTACATGACCGCCTAAATATTTGAGATGAAAAGCGATGGGAAACAATAACATCGTATGCAAAACGACATGTATGGATGGTCGGACATTTCTTGCAGAATGTCATATATGTCTAGTTTGTACGCATATTTTTTTTATGTTTCTCAATCTACCATTTTTTTACCCTTCTAGTTGTGAGCATCAATCCTTACATGCCTACCGTCATCTATGTTCTACTCTAGACTATGTGCTTGTCCAATTGAGAAACACCTCATAATTATACATATCTAAGCAATCCATGCATAGTTTTATCACAAATCATAATAGGCACAAATTGTTTAAAACAAAATATGGGTCTGATGGTTAGCGGAGATTATTCTACTTCATGTTCACCAGAGATCAAATTACATGGTTAGCATTACATACACCTTACGAAGACATTTTAAGCTTTCAGTGGAAGAGTGTTGCCTGACTATACGTGTGGTGGTGTGATTATTCATCGTATTTGGTTTTTCTAAAAAAAAGTTCAATTATTGAATATATAATTTTTCTATCTTTAAATCGTGGTAGTTGCATCATTAATTTATCGTCACTCATCAAATTTAAATAGTGCTTTGTTTGTTAAATTGCAACACTTGCATTGGTTTTTTTGCGAGAAAATTGAGTACTATTCTTAACTCAAGTCGAGCATGTATCACTTGTCTAGAATATTTTATACATGCGTTCAATTTGCTATGCAGAGTCCGGTGTAATAAAACGCCTTTTGCCAACAAAAGAATGTGTACGTACAATACTTGGGTTTTCACATTCTGCTCTTTCTCTGACGCTATACAGGCTGCCAGAAACTGATGATTCAGTTTTTGTTTTATTTTTCTTGTCGAGTCGATTTAAATTGCACGGCATATAGTTATATTTTTTTTCCCTAGGAATGGCTATACGTGTCTGTTAGTAGATGATCAATGGATCAGCTTTCCAACTACAATTACATATAGGTGCGTGTTTTTTACGTGGATTCAAGGTGTACCTAATTTTTTTTAGGCATAAGGTGTACGTGAATTAATTTTGTATTAGAATAGATATAAGATCGGTGCAGTCCTATAAGAGACCTATTCTCACACGGACGTGGACTCTTAATTCCCCATCTCTTATTTTTTTGGGAAGATTACCGATCAGTTTTTAAGTGTACCACTTTGACACGTTAGTTGTGTACTATTTAATCTGAACCATCGTGTTACGCAAGTATTTACTTAATCTGAACCATCAAGTTTAGATCTAACTATCAATATTAATTGAGATGATGTGGCTTAACGTGGCACCTAAAAAATTAACTCATTTTGCTTTTAGTATATAATAGATCCTCTTAGTGTAGTGTATATAATTGTAAGACACCTCTTGAAATATCATCGACCACTTGCATGCATGGTTCAAACATTACGTACGTGCCCCTTCCGCTTTCGCATCATTAATTGAGCTAGCACATCTCCATTGAATTAAAATTTGGATTAATTCGCAACCCATGAAGCTCATCGAGGCCGTGACACGTATGTTTTGCAGGGTTTAATTACGTGGCCGATGCATGGCTTCATCGACAAGTGCAGCTCACCTGATCACCAGCTGAACTAGCTAGGTGAGTGCCAACAATTATAGTGAAGCTTCACTATATAAAGTGAGTGATCACACACGTATGTCCTGCCTATATATCTCTACACAATACAATCCCGCTGGGATTCCTGGCCTGTGGTTAATCCGCATTTTGGGCCCGCATATCAGTGACTCAGTGTGCTGACTCGTTTTCTGTTGCTGTGTCTGTTCGTTCACAGCGCGTGGGCCAAGCTTGTTTGGGCCCGCTTGTTGGTGTGAGGGCTCGTCGCGTCTGTGGGTGCCTTATGTGTGTCTTCCGCTTGTGTGTGCTTGCCCGGGTCGGTTCGGCATTTGGGGAGAGACGTGTGTGGGGCGCTACCCTCTCATCTCGATCCCCTTCTCTCTCACGCCGCCACACCACCACCGTCGACCACGCCTCCTCGCGGCAAGGGAGCCCGAGCTCGGCGGCGGCGGATCGGAAGGCGGAGGCGGTGCGGGATCTGAGAGCGGCGGCGGATCGGAACTCTCGGACGACTCCCTCCGCATGCGTTCGATGCAGCAGCCGTGGAGGACCCCGATCCCCTTTGCCTGCCGCCGTCGCCGGTCGATTCCGGCTGGCTCCGGCGACTCCTCGCGCTGCTGCCGAGCCCCTCGAGACCACCTCCTCCCCCTCTCCCGAATCCATGGCGTGGAACCGTGAATCCGCTGCCTCCCCACAAACCCTAGCTAGCCGCAGAGGAGCAGGAGGAAAACCTCCCATCTTTGGCGTCCATGGCGGCAGCGGGCGGTGCTGCGGCGGCACGGCGACCGGCCGGACCACGCGGAGCCCATCTGGCCGCCCAACAAGCACCGGCGCCGCCGTCCTTGGGGCCTGGACTGGCGGCAAGCGCCGCCACGGATGTCTCCAGCTCCGGCCCGTCCTCCTCTTCATCCCCCGTTTTGCACTGAAACTGGTATGCGCGAACCTGATGCTTTTATACGTTGTGCTAGCAGTTCGTTGTGCCTAGAGTATATATGATCAAACTGATGCTTTTATTCGTTGTGCCTAGAGTATATATGATGCACTCCGTACCATCTGTGCTTAAGGTTCACCATTTCGCTCTAGAGCTTGTCTCTGCTACTTCAGACTGATGCTTTTGTTCGTCAGGCAAGCACTGCGCATTAAGTTGTTGCTACTGGCATATATCTATCTTATTCACCTAAGTCATTTTCTTGTTGTGTAAAATCATTCTTTTAGTCCCCGATACAAATCTATGCTGAACATATGACAAATCTGATAAGCAATACCCCTTTTAGTCAATGTTTGCCATGCTTGGTATTTGATAGTCAGCCTGTCTAGCTTGCCTCAGTTTGCAAATACGAGTATCAAATGAAGTGTCAGTAATAGATGTACCCTTCACAAGAGAAGAGAGCACTTGTCCAGAATTTACGCATGTTTTGTGTCTTAAGCTAATAAGTGTGAATGCTTTTTTTCCTGTAGTTTGCTCCACATCAAAATACTCTGTGAGCTCTGCCGTTCATATCATATTTTTAGATGATATTTGCATGAATTGCTCGTGTTTCTCTGCCTGTGTACCACCTATGACTAGAGCATACTATTTTCGTTTTGTAATACAATCTCTATGATGTGATTCTAGGAATTGATCATCCTATGTTTAATAACTATTGGTGCAATTATTTTGCAGCGTGGCATTGGTGCGTTGGATGTGTGTGGTGCAGGGCTAAGATTGCTGCTGCTAGCGTATGCGGTATCCTTGTTTTATTTTGCAGACGTGCTCCACCGGCTGTTTATGGCTTTATCTTCGATGTGGTACGTCTTGCTCTCCTGTATGATTTTTCTTAACAGTTATTCCTTTTTCCTGTACATTTTACATGTGTCTTGAGGGCGCTACCATGAGGGTGAGTGGAGCCCCTGGTGCTCTGGGTGTCCCTGACGACACTTGATTGTGTGTACGAGGACAGTTCAGTTTCTGTCTATTTAATATTTTGCGTTCCTGCATAATTTGGTTGTTTTGATCTCCACTTTCGACCTGATCTTCCTCCAAGGTCATTAGTCAGAACCACTAAATTAAAAAACTTCTTTTTGGGCTACAGATGATGACTCAATTAGTTGTGCTAAGTGAATCTATTGTTAGTCTGGTATGACTGAAAATAGGAACTTAGGCTGTACTATGTGAGCATAAATATTTTTTCTTGGTTGCATGACATAATTAAATCCTTACTGGTGGTAAAACAAGATGTCAATATTTATTTCGTATTGTTTTTGCTGTTTCGTGTCATGGAACTCTGAATCCTGGACTGAAGATTTATTAATTTGGCCATCTCTCATGTAATATCTCTTTTGTCAGATATCTACTGTATTGCAAATGATGATTCAGGAGGTGTCACATGCAAGAGGAGGCAACCTGTTACTGTTAGAGGAGCACCTCTTGCTAATGTTTATGTGCACAGTTGATGCTTCATGGTGGATTGGTGGATGAACTAAGGCCTATCAAGTCGTGGTCTCTGAATCCAACCACTACTCTGCACTGCAGCTTGTCAATCACATTGAGGATCAAAGAATGGGGCCGAGAATAAAATTGAGATACATATTTTATATCAAAGGATTTCCCGGTGATCTTTTTGCAGGGACAGGCTTTCCTGGTGATTGTCCAAAGAGGTCGCAATGAAATCTAGAGGCGCCAAGCTTCAATCAAAGAGTCAACCGACCTGTAATGTGAAGTGTTTCAGTAGTGAATAAACTGATTTTGAGCCTTTCTTTTGAAAAAAGTTCAGTTCTTAAATCGAGTTAAAATTTTGCACGGAGTTCACACATATTTCTACATAGATTCATGTCCAATTTTTCTGATGGAAAAATTCAATATGTACTCCAATTCGTGTTGGCAAAATTCAGGCGGTGCATCAATGCGCGCCCAATCATTCATGTTGGTAAAATTCAGGCGGCGCAGCAACGCGCCCAATCCTTCTAGTAATTTATAAAGCCTAACAGTTTCTTCGTAGCTATAGCTCTATCAACTTTAACATGAGAATTGTCAAAAATATATTGAGCTAGATTAGCTAGCAACTGGTGGAGGCGTCAACTAGAGAATAAGAACATCGGCTGAGCTTTTCTTTTGTTTTGTTTTTTGTTCTCTTCTATTGCGTGTATGTGAACGGAAAATTCTTGGTTATGACTGATTGATTGATCCGTGATACGTAGTCGTTGGTGTCTAATTATGGGGTGACTTATATTTTATACCGTCCCTACATGATTGCAGGCGTGTGCCAGGGGTATTCGGCAAACCTGCCCTCAATGACCTTCCCGGGTCATTGAGGTAAACGTGATTTGAGATTTACTCTTACATTACTACTGACCCTTTTAGGATAGGATGAAACATCAAGACCCACCATCTAGGTTCGAAACAACGTCGAAACCGACCATCCAAGTTCGGGACATTCTCGAAGACCCTTCAACCAGGTTTTGGGCAAGTCAGGTAAGATCTTCCCTCCGGGTCGCCAATGCCCTCATACCTTCCATCCGGGTTAATTCATCGAGCCCTTTAAGAGAAGTTTCATCTAGAAGCAAGCCAACTTCATCAAGCATGTCAGGATGTCGACCACCTTATTAAAGGCACTGACTGGAAACTTGTCACAGATAACTAGATTTAGGTCATAATCTTATAGACTTGGACCGTACCACTTCCATCTCATGACGTTCAAAGACTCACACGATTGGGGGGGGGGGGGGGGGGGGCGGGGGGTCCTAAAATCTCCACCGACCCAACCTGACGTGCTGCATGAAAACTTCTTTGGGATTCCTTTAAACTAGACGCACATTGAAGGAATATTACAAGATCAGACTCAACGTACAAGGCATGAACAAATCCTGGCATGTATGTGGAGACCCCTGTCGAAAAATTTGAGTACTAGAAGACATCCATCGAGAAGATCATATTTCAACACACACAAACACATCGACACCTTATTCGAAGCGCTAATCTTCGTAGTATTTATAGTCTAAACCCTAGATTCATGCCTGTTGTCAAGCACATCTATAACTTGATGATTCATCTTATAAACCTTGTACGGTCCGGTGATCACGCCAGAAGAAAGCCTGGGGGAATTGCACCATCTACATTTTTCTTGGCCTGTGCCGCCTACCAAACAAATAAATTCCCTTCGGCTCGCCGAGGTGAGATTGACGTAGGACAATAGAATCCTTTGACAACGATCATTTTTGCCAACACAGGACTGAAGTAGGAAGCCTGTTAAATAGTGAAGACACGGATGGACGCATCCGTAAAAAAGTTGGATCAGGGTGGACCCGGACGTGGAGTTGTGCTTAGACACAGCGAGGCGGTGCGATGGCACGAAGAATGTAGATGGCACATTACCAAGCATGAAGGTGTCACGCGGCGCCCGAACCCGGCCCGCTTCGTACCAAAAATACGCTACGCTAGCTGTTACGATAGTGCCCAGTTTTTTGCCATTTTCAACTAATCTATAGTTATGCGGGCTGTTGCGGGACCGCCGCCTGAAACCTGAACCAAGCACTAGAACTACAGCCAAGATAAGGCCGAGAAGGAAAGCTGATTCATATCCAGAGACCAAAGTGGAGATGGGCGATTCGAAAAAAAGGGGTTGGAGGATTGGCTCATGCACAAAGTCCGGTTCAATTTGGACAATTGGCTCATGACACAGCATGAAGACAAAGGTGGTGACACTTGCGTCCTAATCGGGCACGACGAAGGGGGACTTGCCTAGTTTCGGAGTAGGGGTTGTACTGGTTTTATATGTGAACGTGTATACCGTGGCTTGGACAACAAGACCAGTCGTCCTATATAACATGAGGGCGATGATCGATTGTAAACTAATTAAACAAATGAATCGAATCTATTGATATGCCTAATTATTACCGTCAAACCATTGTCACTGCATCCATCTACCGACGACTCTATTCTATCGAGATACGCTCGCTGATTGACAACCGACGTATAGGCGGGAGAATCGATCTAACTAAGCTGCTCATATATACTACAAGCTGTGAAGGGTACCTCCCGGACAAGTTGTGCTTTGGGTTGAAAATCGATGGTATTGGACTCACTAGTGGAAAAAGGGGCTCTAGTCCCGGTTCCAGAGGGCTTCTAGTCCCGGTTAGCCAACCGAGACTAACAAAGCGGGACTAGAGCCCCCAGCTCTTTAGTCTCGGTTGGTTCCGAACCGAGACTAAAGGCATCCACGTGGGCGGAACGGCGCGCGCGGGCGGAGGACCTTTAGTCTCGGTCGAACCGGGACTAAAGGTAGGGGCTTTTAGTCCCGGTTCGTGTTACGAACCGGGACTAAATGTACCGGCAGTTTTTTTAATTCTATTCTCAATTCTATTCTCAGTTATTCTCTATACTATTCTTAATTCTATTCCTAATTCTATTCTGAAATTTCTTACTTAACCACACACTTAAACTAGTTATACACTTAATCTAGCCACACACTTAAACTAGTTATACACTTAATCTCAGGTCAAAGTACATACTCTGGTCAAACTTCCCATTCGGTCACCCATCCTTCGACTCCTCCAGCCCGAGCACGCTTAACTTTTGAGTTCCTTACAAATTAGTTGTCAAATGAGAAGTTAGAACTTACTGATAATAGTATACTATCAATCATATTAACCCCTAAGTCATGATGTTACACTTTTTATTGTTTAATGTTTCAAAATTTATTTAAATAAATACAATGATTATGTACTATATTTTGAATAAATAATAATGATTATGTAATAATATTTTTCAATAAATAACAGTGATTATGTAATAATATTTAATATGGAATAATTCATATCTTTAAATCCGTTATCGTTTAATTTTCAAAATTTATTTGAATAAATACAATGATTGTGTAATATATTTTCTGAATAAATAACAATGATTATGTAATAATATTTTTGAATAAATAACAGTGATTATGTAATAATATTTAATATGGAATAATTCATATCTTTAAATCCGTACATCAAAATTTGACAAATAAAATGTCTAAATTGATTAGAAAAAAGAGAGGAATTCAACTATGCCATCCTATCAATGATATCTAGGAATTAAAATTGATTAGTCAACTATGCATCCTATCGATGATATCTAGGAATTAAAAAATTTCAGAGCAAACTATCACTCGTTTGTAGTTCAAATTTGAATTACTTTCGGAAAATAGGCATAAAGTCGTTTAAGTAGGCGAAATTAGCTAGAAACCGAGAAAATTACTAATATTTGTGGATTATCCATAAAATATGGTCTACTTTGTGTGATAATTGGATGGGTGCCATTTTGCACTATATTTGTTGTACTTGCTTCACAAAAAATGTCATTTTTGACAATCGAAAAACAAAAAATGATATTTATATAAGTAATTTGAAAAAACTCAGGTCTGCAACATTGTTTGTCGTACCAAGATACAGCTATGTGTCAACTATGGGCACATTTTCACAAACTATGACACGTGGATGACCATAACGAGGCCATTTGACCCGAAACTTACACATGTTTATAGATAATTGACCTTTTTGTGAAGCAGTTTTTGTAAACTATGTCAGAACTCAAATTTATCATTTATCCTAGCAACTAGTACACATGAAAGTACTCCATGCCAAAGGATTTCATTTTTTGAGTATTTTTCACTTTCTTTGACTTAAAAAAAAAACGGTCAAAATGGCCGCCGTTAGTATTCATTGTAAGGGGTCGAATTATCCAAAACTTTCGACGGTTCTGTGATATAACCACTACTTGTGCACCTTAAAAACATTTTTGAAAAAATTTCAGAGCAAACTATCACACACTTGTAGTTTAAATTTGAATTACTTTCGGAAAATAGGCATAAAGTCGTTTAAGTAGGCGAAATTAGCTAGAAACCGAGAAAATTACTAATATTTGTGGATTATCCATAAAATATGGTCTAATTGTGTGATAATTGGATGGGTGCCATTTTGCACCATATTTGTTGTACTTGCTTCACAAAAAATGTCATTTTTGACAATCGAAAAACAAAAAATGATATTTATATAAGTAATTTGAAAAAACTCAGGTCTGCAACATTGTTTATCGTACCAAGATACAGCTATGTGTCAACTATGGGCACATTTTCACAAACTATGACACGTGGATGACCATAACGAGGCCATTTGACCCGAAACTTATACATGTTTATAGATAATTGACCTTTTTGTGAAGAAGTTTTTTGTAAACTATGTCAGAACTCAAATTTATCATTTATCCTAGCAACTAGTACACATGAAAGTACTCCATGCCAAAGGATTTCATTTTTTGAGTATTTTTTCACTTTCTTTGACTTTTTTGAAAAAATGGTCAAAATGGCCGCCGTTAGTATTCATTGTAAGGGGTCGAATTATCCAAAACTTTCGACGGTTCTGTGATATAACCACTACTTGTGCACCTTAAAAATATTTTTGAAAAAATTTCAGAGCAAACTATCACACACTTGTAGTTTAAATTTGAATTACTTTCGGAAAATAGGCATAAAGTCGTTTAAGTAAGCGAAATTAGCTAGAAACCGAGAAAATTACTAATATTTGTGGATTATCCATAAAATATGGTCTACTTTGTGTGATAATTGGATGGGTGCCATTTTGCACCATATTTGTTGTACTTGCTTCACAAAAAATGTCATTTTTGACAATCGAAAAACAAAAAATGATATTTATATAAGTAATTTGAAAAAACTCAGGTATGCAACATTGTTTATCGTACCAAGATACAGCTATGTGTCAACTATGGGCACATTTTCACAAGCTATGACACGTGGATGACCATAACGAGGCCATTTGACCCGAAACTTATACATGTTTATAGATAATTGACCTCTTTGTGGAGAAATTTTTTGTAAACTATGTCAGAACTCAAATTTATCATTTATCCTAGCAACTAGTACACATGAAAGTACTCCATGCCAAAGGATTTCATTTTTTGAGTATTTTTTCACTTTCTTTGACTTTTTTGAAAAAATGGTCAAAATGGCCGCCGTTAGTATTCATTGTAAGGGGTCGAATTATCCAAAACTTTCGACGGTTCTGTGATATAACCACTACTTGTGCACCTTAAAAACATTTTTGAAAAAATTTCAGAGCAAATTATCACTCGCTTGTAGTTCAAATTTGAATTACTTTCGGAAAATAGGCATAAAGTCGTTTAAGTAGGCGAAATTAGCTAGAAACCAAGAAAATTACTAATATTTTGGATTATCCATAAAATATGGTCTACTTTGTGTGATAATTGGATGGGTGCCATTTTGCACCATATTTGTTGTACTTGCTTCACAAAAAATGTCATTTTTGACAATCGAAAAACAAAAAATGATATTTATATAAGTAATTTGAAAAAACTCAGGTCTGCAACATTGTTTGTCGTACCAAGATACAGCTATGTGTCAACTATGGGCACATTTTCACAAACTATGACACGTGGATGACCATAACGAGGCCATTTGACCCGAAACTTATACATGTTTATAGATAATTGACCTTTTTGTGAAGCAGTTTTTGTAAACTATGTCAGAACTCAAATTTATCATTTATCCTAGCAACTAGTACACATGAAAGTACTCCATGCCAAAGGATTTCATTTTTTGAGTATTTTTCACTTTCTTTGACTTTAAAAAAAAATATAAACAACTAGTGGTTGTATACTTAGTAGAGAGAATGAGTTTTAAAACCAGCCCGAAGTGGGAATTTTCAGCTATAAGTCCACCAACTAGTGGTCACACACCGGTGTATATCACAAGAATATCGATAGTTTTAAAAAATTTGACCTCTACTATAACAGTCATGGTGGCCATTTTAACCGCTTTTTGAAAACAATCAAATAGAGTAAACAAAACCTCTAAAAAATATATGGTGCTAAATGGCACCCATATAATTTCACAAAGAGTAATCCACATTTATGAATAATCCTCAAGTATTAGGAATTTTCTTCATTTCTACGTAATTTCGCCTAGTCAAATGAGTTTATGCTGATTTTTTGAAAGTAATTTCTTCTATTTAAATGAGTTCTTGTGATGCAAAATATGATATAATTGTTAAATTTGGATTCATCTTGTTTTTCTAATCGATTTAGACATTTTATTTGTTAAATTTCGATTTACGAATTTGAAGATATGAATTATTCCATGTTAAATGAAAAATAGAAAAAAAATAAAGGTATGCCGACGGCTTTAGTCCGGGTTGGTGGCTCCAACCGGGACTAAAGGTCCATCTTTAGTCCCGGTTCGTGTCACGAACCGGGACTAAAGGTTCTCACGCTGGGCCCCACCTCTGCGGCCGCATGTGGTGACCCTTTAGTCCTGGTTCATGGCACGAACCGGGACTAAAGGCCCCGCACGAACCGGGACGGGGCTGGGCAGCGAGCTGGCCGGGTGGGATGCCCCCATTAGTACCGGTTTGTAACAAATTGGAGACTAAAGGTCGAAACCTATTGCCCGTTTTCCACTAGTGACTGTCTTTTGTATCGCGCTTCCAGTCGGTGACAGTCTGTTGTGCATCACTCCTGGGCGTAGAAGAGAGAGTGTGTTCGGTGTAGACATTAAACATATCGACTCATTATTATATATCACACTCTTCAGTTTGGTGGGTCAAGATCGTGGACACTCGTGTTGGCTTGATTAGGCAGCCGGTCACCGTGCTCTAGGACCGATGACCTGCAAATTAATTTAGATCAGAGGTTTCGGTTAGTGATCAGTCCTAGTTAATTAACCAATCTTATTGCATGTACATATTTTAGTATACAACATCTAGGAGTCAGTTAGCTCGACCTGTTCGGTTTTGGTCGGAATAAAGCACTAACTGCCAGCCGTTCGTATCTCAATTTGCCGTTGCTTAGACTAGCCATAGTGGTGGTATCATAGATGGTATCATGCAATACATGCATGTAAGATGCTGATGTGTCACTGCAATTAATGATGAAAGAGATGATAGTGATATCATAGGTAGATACCGTAACATAACAAATTTCGAGGCAAAATGAGTGTACAACCTAATAAATATAGTACACCATGATACTACATATATGTTACTACCCACTATGGAGATAGTAACATAGACTAGTATCATATGCATGATACTACTCTATGTTACTTCCCACTATGAGTAGTCTTAGGCTGATTTGTAGTTAGGGATTACTACATTATAGCTCCCTAATTAGTTTAGTAATAACCAACTACTGGTATAGAAACCAAGTTGGTTAGGCCTGCGCTACGTCCAACCATCAGTTTGTCCTCTATATATTTTGTTAATTTGCTCCCGGATTGAAAAGACCAATTAATTGTACAGGTTTTTCTTTTGAAGAATCTATTATATACGTTGAATGCAATATTTTTAGTACCAGCCTGCATATTAATTTGCAGATTTAAGTACCACCTTGCACATTACAAAAATGGTCGCAGATTTAACTACTCCCTCCCTTCCCAAATATAAGATGTTTTAACTTTTGTCCACATTCACATGCCCACAAGTGTATCTAGACATATTCCATGTATAGGTTCACTTACTTTCGTATGCATGTAGACAACATGTGCAACACCTAAAACATCTTACATTTAATAACAGAGTGAGTAGTTTATACTTAAAGTGCAGTAGATCAATTCGTTTCAGGAAAAACAAAAAATACAATTACAATTCTAGGGACAAAAATAGTTGCCCATTATACAATCGTTTCACATTTTTAAAATGTGCAATTGATGTAACTGGAGAGAGAAAAACAAAATTGACTAAATTTTTAATGAAAATAGTAGGTTGGTTCCAGTCGACTTGTTAGAAGCAAAATGTTAATATGGAGGCGGCGTTTTGGGTAGTAGGTGCAGATGCACCTATTACAGAAAAAATTCGGATATACATTAGAACATTATGTGTTAGCAAAAAAAGTGTCGTGGAGAAAAAATATTTTTTGTGACATGTGCAAAAAAGACAAAAAAAAACTGTCTCGGAGCGTCCGGATTTTTCTTTTTTTGCACAGGTCACAATTTTTTTATTTGTGTAACTTTTTGTGCTAACGTAAAATGTCTTGAAGTATATTTGAAATTTTTATTTTGAATTTTTTGACATTTTAAAATTTGTTTTTTGAGCAGTGGGTGCATCTACACCTACTACCCGTTATGGATTTCCAAATGTTATGCTCCCTCAGTTCCTGAAAAGAATGTGCATAAGTTGTGTCCCTTGTGACAGGATATAAAGTTTCTTTAATTTGTAAGAAAAAGAACTTATCAACATCTACAATACCAAATCTATATCAGTAGAGACACCAAATATATCTTCATATTATTTCTACCTAGTATTAACAATGTTGATCATTCTTCCTATGCCACGAGGCAGGCTGGCCCGAGAAATATCTCGCTTCTTAACGTGTGTCGACCATCGCATGCATCATGCATGCATGCTACTTGCATGCCTTCCGTTGGGTGTGCAAAGCGTTCGTACTTGCACACGTCGGCTCCGTCGATATCGACGGCGGGACCGAGCGGCGGCCGGCCGGCGTCCGGTCTCCGGTCCCGTCCCACACCGGCCAAGACGACGAACCGCCCGCCGTCCGGCCGCACGCATGCACATGGCGGCACATGAATCTGCAACCACCAGTCGATCTCGATCGACCTCGACGGCGACCCTCCATGGATGCAAGGACGGCAGATTAATTCCGGCAGACCCCGCCCGCAGAGATCGATCGAATGTAGGGTCATGCATGCATTATCCTACGAAACTGATCATGTGCATGAGTCCACTCCACATGCATGAGTGAGGGGCACATCGCCGCGCTAATGATCCTCTAATCCAATGATTAGTAGTACTCCCTTCGTCCCATAATAACTGTCTTAGATTTGTCAAAAAGTGGATGTATCTAGACATGAAACAAGTATAGATACATTCACTTTTGGACAACTTTGAGACACTTATTTTGGGACGGAGGGAGTATTACTTAACTCACTGCAGAGATGCACATTAGCATCGGTCATCATTGCGATGGATCGAGAAGAAGATTTCTCTTCTGTACAAATGCACGCCTGAACTGTTATCATCTAACTATCTATTCTCAAGTCCAAATTAACCCAACTCTAGCTTTGGTTAGATGCATGGTGATATTATTGACTTTTTTGTCTATGAATAGTAACAGATTAAGTATATATGGATTATTCGGAGCAGATCGATCATGTGGGGACTGGCCCACAAGCTGCAAATTTCATATACCTCAATCTGCAGGTCCCTCATCATGCACTTCTGACAACTCTCTTTCTCATATGGCAAATTGGGGGGCATATGGCCCTACAGAAATCAAGATCTTTGGAACCTTTCTTCCATCATTCATTCGTCAGATAGATGGATCTGGGAACCGGAAAAAACTACCAACTGCCATGCGAGAGTACCTACCGCTACCGGTCCGATCGATCGATCGATCTCACCTGCAGCCTGCTCTTCTTTAATTGCAGTATCATGCTTGCGCTGATGACCGGCCGCCGGTACAATTAATCATTATGGAAACTGTTCTCTCTTATGCTTACATGTGAGACTCATCGATCAAATCGTGACTCGTGACAAGTGTGTCGACAGAAGACGACTGATCATGAGTGGTATGTATATATGTATGTAGCCACAACCATGGGCTCATCAATTGGACGAGTATAATGTTTTGTCTCCATTAAAAATAGATATTCATTTCACAAGCACCTAGTAGGATATATATCATTAACAGAATAACAGACACTAGTTTGGACACGTGAATGGGTGCACTGAGAGTGGAGAAAAACAAAGTTGACTGATCGCCACTGAAGAAGAAAACATGATCATGGGAAGGACAAGAAAATGCACACTTGCGCCCATCTATATGGAAGGTAGTAGATAAAGGTCACAACTTGCAAGATATTAATGAAGCCAACATGCATAAACAACACTTACAAGTTGCAAAAGAAAATCGTTTCTAATGCCCATAGGCCACTCAAATGTTTACGGGAGTTCACACAAAAAAAAGTTTAATCATCGGTCGACTTATGCACAGCCATCTGGTGAAGATCTTTTCATCCTTGCATAAAAGCGATCACTAAAGACCTCACCCATCTGCTTCAACACCATATTCACTTTATTGTCGACGATGACCTAGTTGGCTTTGTTTTCAGACGTCTTAATATCCAAGAATATTGTCAACGCAGCTGACTTTCTCAGATGTCAAGCATCGATTCTTCTGGGTGGAATTCTAGTGGATCCACTGAAAAGAGAATGGCATTCGGCAAGGCTACGAGCTCTCTAAGATCCTACCCAAGTTGCCCCCGGCCTGGCTTATCTTCTCATAATTGTTGTGGATGTTCTCCAATCTCCATCGTTTGATCAAGCGTGCCCTCACCACAGGTTTTCTCTCTAGCTAATTCCGACCACAACATCCCCCTTCATGTTTCTCTAGTACGATGACGATGCCCTCGCTGTCTGCTGGGTTAAAATGAGCGCCATCTCGGCCTTGAAAAACTTGTGGAGTCATTTTCCTCGGCGACGGGCTTGGTCATTTATTTAACACAGACATCTGGTAAGTCAAATCTAACACCCATTTTTGGTCACCTAAAGTATGGAGAAACGATTAATAAGAATGAGTTAACGATGGGGCAGTGGACATATGCTACATCCATCTGGTGAAGATCTTTTCATCCTTGCATAAAAGTGATCACTAAAGCCCTCACACATCTGCTTCAACACCATATTCACTTTATTGTCGACGATGACCTAATTGGCTTTGTTTTCAGACGTCTTAATATCCAAGAATATTGTCAACGCAGCGGACTTTCTCAGATGTGAAGCATCGATTCTTCTGGGTGGAATTCTAGTGTGTTATTTTGATGTGATCCAAATTCATACAGAGGCTAACTTCCGAGCGGAGCGAGGCCCGTCGCGTAGGCTACTCAAATGTTTACCCATCGCAGCTAACGGTACGCATCATTGCCGAGTCGGACTGCCGCCGACTTAGGGTTTTACCACCATATATACCTCTTGTAAGCCGCTGGTTGGGATAAGTCGCATATTGTAAATCCCCGGCGTTTGTAACCTCACCCGATAATAGTGAAGATTTGCTGACTGGCGCCCGCGGTTTTTTCTCTTCCATTGTTGGATGGGTTTTCCACGTTAAATCTCGTGTCCCCGTTGGTTGATCTTTCGCTTTATTCATCGTTTATAACATAGTGGATCCATTGAAAAAAGAATGGCATTCAGCAAGACAACGAGCTCTCTGTCTTAACTTCTCATAATTATCGTGGATGTTCTCCAGTCTCCACCGTTTGATCAAGCATGCCCTCACCACAGGTTTTCTCTCATGCTAATTCTGACCACAACATCCCCCTTCATGTTCTCTAGTACGATCTACGATGACGATGCCCTCGCTGTCTGTTGGGCTAAAATGGGTGTCATCTCGGCCTTGAAAAACTTGTGGAGTCATTTTCCTCGGCGACGGGCCTGGTCATTTATTTAACACAGGCATCTGGTAAGTCAAATCTAACACCCATTTTCGGTCACCTAAAGTATAGAGAGACGATTTAGAAGAATGAGTTAACGATGGGACAGTGAACATATGCTATACTACTGCGACAGTGACAGTGGCACATGAGCACGAACATCCACCGGCCAACACATAGATCAAGCAAGCAAGCAGAAGCGGCCCACAAGATGCATGTGTGGGTACGGTCTCCCATGCATCTGGTTGATCATGTTCTTTTGTCCCCCTGAAAAAACAAATATCTGGTGAAGCTTGTTCTATCAGCAGTCAGAAAATATCATTCGCAGCAAAAAATCTGGATGCTATTCGCCAAAAAAAAAAAAATCTGGATGAAGGCCACCTGCTGGGCTGCTGTACACTCTGCAGCCAGTTGCATGGAGTTTTATACTTTTGGCTGACTGAAACGGGTCAGCCGGACATGATCTTGCATCGAATTTCATACAAGACATACTTGTAGCACACGTACCTGAGTCAAACCCCTGGATTGAATTTCATACAAGACATATATACTCTGCTAGCATTTGGTGGAGTTTTATGCTTTTTGACTGGCTGAAACGGGTCGCAGTGGTTTCTCCGGCCGTCATACGTTTCTTGTGCTTGAAAAGTTGCATGCATGCAAGTTGGTATATGGATCGAAAAGAGTGGTTTTGCTCGTAAGCGTATACGTCACGCGCACACCGCGCATGCAGTATATGGTTTTGGACTATCGGCTGGGCACTGCATCAGTTAATGCATGTGCTTAATAATATCTCAACAGAAAAAAGAAATTCATGTGCTTAATCAAGTCTACAAGTACCGTAGACTGGTATGGTATGTAGTGCAACCAACAACGAGTGAAGATTTTTGCTCCCGGGCTCCAGTGCTCCCTTTATATAAAAAGTTTGAAAATCATATTTATAAGTTTCAAAAAATTCTGAAAATAAATGTGGAGAGAGTCAATGATATATCCCATGAACGTGCAAGATATCAACTTCAAATTCGTTGTATTTTGAGCTACACAAAAATCACAAAAGTGTAGATCTAAGTATGCATATTTTCAAATCTCTAATTTTACTCCCTCCGTTCCAAATTAATTGACTTCTATTTACCCACATGTGGATGTATGTAGACATGTTACAAGTATAGATAGTCCACATTTAGATAAATAAATCAATTAATTTGGAACGGAGAGAGTATAAGATTTGCTATTTTTGTGTAGCCCAAAATATAAGGTATCTCAAATTGAAAATTTATACGTTTGTGGGATATATCATTGGCTACGTCCGTATTTTTTTTCAGAATTTTTTGAAACTTATAAATATGATTTTCGAATTTTTTTAAGTGGTAGGAGCACTGGTGCTCGGGAGCAAAAGACAATTTCCGGCAACCAAGCATCGAGCTTGCTTGCATCATTGCATGCGAACCTACCCCTGCTAGTTAGTTGTGCCCTTGTATAGTTCTACTAGCTAGTGCAATTGTGCCCACATTCTGCGTTTGTCTTGGTCAATTTTTGACCTAGTAAGAGTAAGAGTGGTGGAGCGACAACATCGTTAAAAGAATGAGACAACCCATGGATATTTAGTTAGTAGTGTTCTACAAACACTACTAACTGATTGCAGCTGCTAGTACGGAGAAAGCAAGAGGTTGTGATTAGTCGATCGTTTCTCTGGAGTTTAATTAGTTCGGTCAAAGACCCAAGTGTCTCCCCTTTCCACACTGTATATGCCTAGTCCGACCGGCCATCTGTTTAGTACGTACTCCCTCCGTTCCAAATTAGTTTGTCAACTAAATTGGAACGGAGGGAGTACGTACTACTGGTACATATGCATGTACTGATTGATTGATTGCTTAATATCGAAGATTCAAGTTACTTTTGTGTATAACATTGCTGATGTGTTGTTGATACAGATATCTTTATATACTCCATTTAGTAGCTAATGACCCCTCAAAAAATCTAGTAGCTAACAGTGGCCGCGCAAGGGGTATGCACCGGTATTCAGGTGAATACCCAAGATTTCGAGCGAAACAAATGTGTATACATCGGCCCAATACAACCCAGCCCACAGTGACACAACGCACATGTGGGTCTGCTTCAGGGCCAGACCTAGCGACACGGCGTACATGCCCCTGCTCGTCCCCACGGGCGACCGCAGGGTGCCTCCCGTCACTACTTCCTCCCCAACCTCTCTCCCCTCTCTTCCACCGCCGTCGGTGGGATCCGGCTGGCTAAGTCCAGTGTGGTGCCTGCGTCCTGCCTTGGTCACTTTTGACTTAAATAGATAGTAGTAGTGCTTGCACACCAAGTCGCTGGCTATAGTATATCGTTATTATTCTGGTACAAAAGCCGTAAGCAGAGACTAAACGTATACTTACATGAAGAAGTCTCCACTTTTCAACTCCATAACAGTATACTGCTTAATTAATTAGTTGAAAATTTGCAACTACTAGTAAAGCGCTTAACAACAAGTTGTTTGCGCCAAGAATCTTGCTTTGCAGTTCAGGTAGATTGCTGACAACATAGCTAGTCTCTCCCCTTCCACATTATGTGCGACGTCTGTTCATCGTTAAGAGCGAGAAGGGTCTGTGGGCCAAACTTAACCGTCAATTATATACTGTATCACTATTTGTTCGACATATATAGATGAGACGCACATGGAATCTACCTCACAAGTCTCCTGCGTACATCATATCACGCTTGGGCCTCACAATCCAAACCTGTATAACGTGGATGCGTTGCGTTCTGGTACGCAGTAGTGCTCCAAATGATTGACTGCAATGCATGCAACTTACTCACAGTACATTACACTCCCTCCGTTCAAAATCACAAAATGTTTTAGAGATTTCAATATGGACAAAACACGGACTAAAATGAGTGAATCTACACCCTAAAACACGAATAGATATATATGCACATTATATGCACAGTGAGCTCAAAAGACGTACTACCGACATGACCTGACTCCCATCCTTCATGCAGATAGTACCTTCACCCCGGATTGGTTGGTAGGTGGATCAAATGATCGACATGCATGCGCCGACGTCGTCTCAAGTCTCCGATTTGTTCATCACATCTCAACTCTCACACCTTGATCTTTTCTGGTGATCCATTAATTAGTGGTTGCATGCTTCTAGTCAATGTGGGCACACAAGCTTAATTATATGTCGACTGGTCTCTCGCTGCAATTGGGGAGTTGTGAGCTACTCCTCCGTTTTTAAATATAAGATGTTTAAGGTGTCGTACATATTGACTAGATTCACACTAAAATGAGTGCACATACAAACTAAAACATGTCTAAATACATGCGGATACATGTGTATGTGAAAAAAGGCTAAAACATCTTATATTAAAAAACGGAGGGAGTACTTCTCATCCTCTACTCGGTCCTCCAGACTACAATATGCAAGATGATGTTGATTCCAAGACTGGAGGTGATGGAAGGTCTAGCTGAGTTGGCTTTGTTACAGAAAAAAAAGGTGAGAAAGAAAAGCTCCGACGATGAAGCTGATTTTTTTTTAACCGTGGGCAAAAGATTTGCCCATTTCATTAATTAAGAGAGAGTTTTAAAGAAAGTAAATAGGGGGTATAAAACGACTACTCCCCGGCATTAGATCCCTCAACTTTTTCGCCCCCACTAGTCCTAACAACCTAGCGTCGCTCTTAACGTTCCAAAAAATTACATAAGACGGCATAAATTTGTTGCGAAAAACCCAAGCATTCCGCTCAATCCAAATGCTCCAAGAGACAAGGAAAGCAAGGGAGGCCACTCCTTTGCGGTGATGTGGGGAGGGGCCGGTCATGAGGCGCCACCAATCGTTGAGGGATAGGGTCGATCAAGTGGTGGAGTCAAGGTGGGGGAGGCCTAGCCACTCCCTGACGAGGTTCCAAACTCGGATTGTGAATTGACAATGAAAAAAAAGGTGGTCCGCTGATTCCGTAGTACGTTTGCAAAGTGGGCAAAGACCACAATTAGGCCAACCCCTCATCTCAAGCCGGTCCTCCGTCCAAAGCCTATTTTGGATGGGATCCGGTGCTTTAGCATCCAAATGAGGAGATGGGGGAGATACTATTGTGGTTCTTCCACAAATAAAGATGATCTGAAAGTGTTTAAGGACATTTTAAACCTCTATATTGCTTTCACTGGTTTAAAGGTCAATTTTCATAAATCTTCGATGATTCCCATCAATGTGCCACATGAGGAGATGGCTGAGCTAGCTGTTTTTTTCGAATGCAAGCTGGGGTCTATGCCTTTCACCTATCTAGGTTTGCCAATGGGCACGACAAGGCCAACAATTCGAGATATGTCACCCTTAACTGACAGAGTTGAAAGGAGATTGTCAGCTACCACTGCTTTCCTGTCCTATGGGGATAGGTTGGTGCTAGTTAATTCTGTCTTGTCTTCCTTGCCAACATTTTACATGCTCTGTCTACATATCCCAATTGGAATGTTAGAGATAATCGACAGAGGCATACGACACTGCTTATGGAGAAAAAAGGACAAGGACAAAGTGAACTCCCTGGCTGCTTGGGATATGGTTTGTCGTCCAAAGAACAAAGGAGTGCTGGGCATTATTAACTTGAAAGTTCAGAATGCAGCTCTTCTGCTTAAGCATCTACACAAGTTCTATAATGATGACAGTACGCCTTGGGTTCAGCTGGTAAAGGATGCATACTACCATAATACGGTTCCTCATGCAGTGGTTACTTCCGGCTCATTCTGGTGGCGAGGAGTCCTTGCATTATCTGATGCTTACAGAGCCATAACAAAATGCGTTGTTGGCAATGGAACCTCTGTGCTTTTTTTGTCTGACTTTTGGTTGCAAGGGAAATTGGAG
The DNA here is from genome assembly GCA_947311845.1 of Poa pratensis. Classification (NCBI taxonomy): domain Eukaryota; kingdom Viridiplantae; phylum Streptophyta; class Magnoliopsida; order Poales; family Poaceae; genus Poa; species Poa pratensis. Next base: position 2,881,493 of record CAMZMU010000085.1, on the reverse strand, counting down.
GATCTTTTTCCAAGACTCTTTTCTTTTGCTCTAGATAAGCTTCAGTCGGTTGCTGAGTTCATGCGAGCTGCGAATCACCTACAGTCTTTCTTTCTTCCTTTGTCAATAGAGGCACATAATGAGTACATCCAATTACAGAGTATGCTGCAGGATGTTACTCTGAATGAAGACAGTAAAGATGTATGGTCATGCACTCTTGGTAATGGGGTTTTCAAACCAAGCAAGGTATACAAGTTACATTTCAAGGATTTGGACACGGATGTCCCCTCCTGTTGGATATGGAAGAGCAAATGTCAGTCTAAACGTAATTTTTTTGCTTGGTTGGTACTGCATGATAGAATCAACACACAGGAGATGTTGATCAGGAGACACTGGTCTGTTTCTAATAACTCTGATTGCATCCTTTGTGCTTCTCATCAAATGGAGGACTGGAGACACCTCTTTTTCAATTGTCAGTTTAGCACTCGGGTCTGGAACTATGTACAGATTGCGTGGATACCTGGTGGCACTCCCTCACAGGTTCTCTCTGCAGCAAAGCGAAGTTTTTCAGGTCCATGTTTCACAGAGATAGTGATTTTGGCATGTTGGGCAATCTGGAAACAGAGAAATGGATGGATCTTCAAGCGCATCCAGCCTTCTTTTCGGGGATGGAAGGCATGTTTTGTTCATGAGGTTTCTTTGCTCAAATATAGGGCGAAGAGTGCTGATGTTCCCTTGTTGTCACCATGGCTTGACAATCTCTTTTGAGTTGGTTTGTAAATATGTGTAAGTATTTGTAATTATGTTACTTTAACTTTAATAAAGAGGTGAAAAGAGGCTGTGGGGGACTCCCCTGCAGTAGAAAAGTTTAAAAAAAAAAAGCCTATTTTGGAGCGCAAGCCACGCAAATTAAATGCTTGACCTTTGATGGCGCCCAAACTGCAAAAACCGACTTCTTCATGTCGTGGAGACCACTCCCAAAAATTGCGCTTTGTATGCTGAAGCCGCCGAATATTCCCCATTAGCCAAAAGCTTCCAAGTGATCTCATCGTCCACCTCGTCCACAAGGGTAAATTTTTTAACCTTGATCCATAGGTCAACAAATTGCTCCAAGTGGGCGAAAGAGAACTCGTCGGTCAAGTTAATCTTGCCCACCCAAGCATTATCATGCAAGGCGTCATGAATGCTCCACTTCTTTCTCTTGGAGATCAAGTGAATAAGAGGAGCAACATTTCTAGGCTTCCTTCCGTCAAGCCATGGCGCATCCCAAAGAGGTGTTTTTTTCAATTGCCCACCGAAATGGAGGTTGCCCCATAGGAAAGGTCCATGTCCTCTTTATTGCAAGGGGTTACCCAAAGCAACCCAAATTTTCGTTGGGTCCTTCCACTCAAGCCATGGCCATCTCAAGCGGAGAGCTCTTGTAAATTTCACCACAAAAAGGATTCCAAGGCCCCAATTCCTTAGGGCGGCAAACCTTTTTCCAATTGACATTGCATTGGGCACATGAGACTTTATCGGAATTTGTTAGCATTACCAGGAGCAATGTGTGGGGCTTTCTGCTTTTTTAGCTTGGAAACCTTATAACTAGTGAACTTGCCTTGTTGTTCAGTTATCAATGACAGTGGAACCCACCCTAGGGACATGTCAAAAAAAATGTAGATATATCTCAGAACAATAGCTCCATTTAGGAACGGAGCCAGAGGGGTGGGCGGAATAAATTGAAAGCAACTCAATATAGGAGCCTTTTTAAAAGCCATTTTATTGTTTTAGTTTTTAAATTTCCAGGCTCCTTGAACACTGAGCGCGCTCGAGATCGTAGCACCCAGTATACATATTATTGAATTAATGCACCATCTAACTCAAGCAAAAGTCCGGACTGACGGAGAGACATCATGAAATATATTATATTTAAACACTTCTCTCATATTTGAGCTATTTTAGTTCCTATCTTGGGTAATCTTTTTATTTCAATCAAGCAGGGTCGTAAACTTGAGACATCTTGGCACTAATACCATATTACATTGATGCACCAGCCAACGCAATCAAAAGTCTGAACTGATGGAGAGATGCTAGGCAGTATATTTATATTTTAACATCTACAAATGAAAACTACATTTATAAGAAAAAATATGGTATGTGACTTTTCTTAGTTTTGATACGCTTGTGAATTTTTTTATGAAAAAATATTCATTTTGTACCCCACGATGAGCAATTGGTGCTAAAATATGTACACAGATTGTATCAAATTTGACTTCTTAGGTTTCTCATGTTTATATTGTAATATATAAACTATAGTTGCCTATGTTGCTCATTCAAAATTCTTTTGTATTTAAGCTAAATGTTTTCTCATGATGGGAGCACATGACCCTCGAAGAGGTATTTTGCCACTCTGGGTTTCCTATTCAAATCATACAAGACCGGAGAATGTGGTTTTAGCCACGGCCATACATATTTTTTGTAAGTTGGGTCGTCCTCTCTTATGAAAGTTTATATATTTGTACTTGAGATTAGCTAAAATGATATAATATTTTATCAGTCCTATGATGTTTTCAGTTTTGCGCAGTTTGAGCGATATTTATTAAGAAGCACAGAGTACATTGTAGACGCGCGTATATGTGTCGGTTATATCTTTGGTATATGTATTCACTAATGTTTGATGAAATTGAAAATTATTATTTTGTATCTAAATATTTATTGTTTATGTTTTTTGTATGGTACAAGGTGAGTTTATATAAGTACAAGAGAGGTGAGTGGTCACAGTTTTCATCCAAGCTAAAGAAAGACAACACAAATTTGTAGACAAAATGATCATTATTTATACAGTGACATATTTGTCATCATGTTATCTTGGATAATAAAATGAAAGTCTCAACCTAAGAGGCAACATAAGTTGAAAGTGAATGGTATGCAAATGTTAAATACCATAATTATGTTTTCTTATTTTTGCAACGTGCTTTCATTGCCTTATAGTTAATGTTTTTATTTCTATCAGCCATCTTAACCTTGCAAAGTTTATTGAAAACCTTCGACCAATCAAGAGAGTAACCCTGTTTGGTGATCCGTGCACTCGGTGTTATAGTTTTGTTTTACATAATAGGAGTTCATATTGGCTCACAAAGTCAACATCAATACTCCCTCTGTTTTTTTTACTCTGTGTTCTGGGTTTTTTCATATCAAACTTTTAAAAGTTTGACCGACGATGTATGGAAAAATATCAAGATCCACAATATCAAATACATATCGTATAGAACTATATTTTATGATGATTACATTAATATTTAGGTGTTGCTATTTTCTATATATTTACTTATTTTAAAAAATTATAAAGTTTTATTATGACTTAATGTAAAACTCAAGGTAACTGTCAATGGAGAGAGTACGAAATAAGTAGCACAACTCGTTAAATGTATTAACAAATGGGATGTGAGTCTTTTATGTATACGAGGTGTATTCGTTATGGTGTAGTATACTTGCCTTTGGAGGTTCTCCCGCATATATTGACGCGTAGCCATCCTACTAACAGATGTACAACTTCTACCAAAACATATATGAGATTTCCCAACATAGGTAGCCCTGCATATGTAAGACTCACCCGACTTCATATACCTGGATTAAGCAAGTGTTGATATATATTTTTTCTAGATTAAAAAACCTATTATTTGGAAACCCCAAATGGATCCCGAGCTACATGGGTCCTAGTCTTTTTCAAAATTCAATTTCGACATTTTAAAGATTCAAAAACCGTGAAAACAATTCTAGATGTAGCCAATGATGCATTGTACCAACAAGAAAAATCTCAAGGTGAAATACATTGTATTATTTGGCTACAGTAAAATGAAAAATGTAGAGGTTTGAAAATCTGCAAGGTTCACTATTATAGATCCACAATTTTTTCAATTTCCAACAGCCCAAAATATAGAGTCTTTCGAATTGGATTTTGCACACTAGTAGAATACATCATCGTCTACATCAACGATTGTTTCAGAATTTTATGAAACTTGAAATGTTATTTTTGAATTTTTGAAAACGGGCTCTATGGACACTACCAAAGTTTCGGTGCTACCATGCTACCAATTCAAAAGAAAATTATATATTTCAATAAATTCTAATAAAAAGTGTGAATGTTACAACCTCCGAAAATTCCAAGTCCAAAAGCACACTGAGAAAAAAAGAAAATCCATGTGTGAATAGTATCAATTTTGCTTTTATCTTTTTGTGACACTATTCATGCTAGATTTTCTTTTTTGTTTCACAATGTGTATTTCGGTTTTGGACATAAATTTTTTGGTGGCTGTAGATACATTCCTTGCGAACGTTCACACTTTTTCCTAGAATTTTTTTAAACATAGAAAATTGATTTCATTTTAATGTTAGCCTGGTAGCACCTAATGTCTTGGTAACACTAAATACTCTCTCTACGGTAAGATTGATGCATGCACACAACCATAAATGGGGTTCATGCAACTAGATAGCCTACTGTACGTCCCGTCTTGGCCCAGCCGGCCGGCATTCGTCTCTCCTCCACACCACCCTTCCTCCTATGATCTGTTTCCCTCTCCAAAATGCTTATCGTGTTATCGTTTTCAGATTGTTCCCAGCCATGCATCCATGCGTCGATCTCGATCCATGCATGCACGCGACGAAACACTTGGTGCAACAGGAAGTACTCGATCCTGACTGAGAGATTTTACTTTCAGCGACACCGTTAATTTTCTCTGTCAAGTGCTAATCATTGCTTACCCTTTCTCACACGAAATTGCTTGATTTGAGAGGCCAGAAACGATGGCAAACAGTGAAGAATTTAGGAGGCGTTTTCTGGAAGAAAAATATAGTACTCTCTCCGTTCATAATAGGTGTCGCAGTTTTGAAATTAGCTTAGTTCAAAACTGTGATACTTATTATTGATCGAAGAGGGAGTACCAAAGATCATTTTGACTCTGCTCGAAATCATGTCCTCGTTAATTTCGCAGGTGTCAAATCAAGCATGATGAAAACGTATGTCTGATTCATACCCTCCAAACGTATCATTCTAGCACGAGAACCACGACGGAAGCATCAGGGCACACGCGCGCCGCCCGGCAGCCATGCTTGGGGCTCACACATTCTTTGGTTCGTTTCTCACTGTCGATTTGGGGGCAACATATCAAATGCATCCCTTCCCTGGCCATTTCTTTCTACTACCTCCGATGCACAAAATGTGTCGGAGGAAACAACTAGTTCACATACAAATGAAACACACCGTCATCGCAAATGTGTCGGAGGAAACAACTAGTTCAACATATCTGTTGCGCTGGCCGCAATCGTCCTGGCGTCTCGCAAGGCTGACCCGGCTATCGGTGGAGGTTTGGCTCATCCTCGCCGTCCTCATAGGACCATGGAGACGACGCCCACTCCGGCCCGACCGCTCGACGATGCTGCTATGACGGCTTGCTCCTTGCCGATGTCGCCCCCTGCGGGTCTGAGTACAAATGTTGCATCTGTCAACGGCAACGATAACTGGGTGTATGTGGGTCGGGGTCGCCGCGCCAGCCGAGGCCCTCCCCCCGAGCCATCAAGCGATGGTCTTGAGCGTTGTCTCGCCTTCAAGCGTTGGGCTCGAGGAAGGTGCTTTCGTTGCCTTGAGCGTGGCCACCAAGTCAGATCATGTCGTGAGCCTTTCAGATGTATTCGTTGTCATCTCCCTGGTCATCGGGAGAGGTTCTGTCGTGCTCGCTCTCCGGTTGCTCGTGATCGCTCTCCAGTTGCCCGTGCTTGCTCTCCGGCCACTTGTGCTCCTTGTAAGCGAAGCCACTCTCCGTCTGTCCAGCCTTGTCCTTCGTTGAGCAGAAGTTGGGCTGGGGATATGGACCACTCGTCGATACGTGTGTCGGCGCCACCAAGATCCCTGCTGGGTGTTGCAAGGATTTCATTGCCAACGCCTTTTTGGTCTCTAATTTGGAGTCCCAGGTTGCCTTGTTGCGCATTGAGCTTATTCAGAAGGTTGAGTTGCTTCGCACTGAGCTCCACGAGGCTCTTGCGAAGCTTCAGGTTGGATCGGTTGTGCCTTTGCCGCCCGAGTCTCAGATTGTTTCCGTCGATGAGGGGGCTAAAGGTTTCTTTGGAGATTTTTCTCCCGTGCTCTGCATACGTCTATTCTTGAGAGTGTTGTTAGCACTGAGGTTGTGGCTCCAGCTGGACAGATTTTGTCTGTGCTACAGGAGCCTAGTGGCGAATCATCTATGGTGCTCCCGTTGGAGCTGGACTCTTTGCAATCTTTGGCGATGGACATGGCGCCATCCCCACCTCCGTCTGAGTCATGCCAGCTGCCCTCCTCTGTGGATAGTAGAGGTTTGGTTGCTTCTGTCACTCTCTCATCTTTGAGTGATAAGCTTGATGAGACAACTATGGTGGCGCCTAACTCTAAGGCCCTCTTTGGGAAAGAGGTTTTAGACTTGCTTGTCGATTTGGAGACGGCTCGCCCTGGATATGGCAAGGATATTGTTTGTGTCTTGGCGGGGATAGCTTCAGACGATGTGTTCATGAAGGTGGAGAAGTCTCTCAGAAAGATGGCAAGAAAGAAACTTCGCATCCCAAGGACCGCTTGGGCTTGATTGTTGAGCCCATTTGAGGTTGTCGTGTTGTCAGTTCGTGGTTGTGCTAGGTTGGTGGTTGTGCTAGGTTGGGCGCATAGTTGCTTGTTTGTGGTTGTTGCTCGTTTTAGGTGTTGCTCTATGTGGTTGTGTGGGCTCCTTCGTGTGGTGTTCGTTGTATGGTTTTTGTCCGGTTTCTCCCGCAAATAAACCGGACACCTTCTTCTTAATAAATCGATGGGCAAAGCTTTTGCCCTTGTTTCGGGAAAAAAAAACACACCGTCATGACACTATTTGTGGATCGGAGGGAGTATCTTTTTTCGAAAACAAATAGAGCATTCGCATCTCCTCGATCGTGCTCGTGAGCAAGTAGAAAATATAGGTTTCACAAGCATGAAGATGACACACCGATAAATTCGCACGTTGCCGTGTTGGCTAAAACTTTTCCCTTTCATGGCTGTGAGCTCTTGTTATTGGGCTCCCTCCAAGAGGAGAAAGAAACAGCCTTGACCACTGTGGAATCGGTTGTGATGGGGACTGATGCTCCACATATAATACTTTCTGCTTTGCAATTAATTTGGAGCCGCACAGAGAGGCAGGAGACGTAGACCAAGCCACCGCCCACGCTTTCTTTTGGATGTGATTTGCGACTCCAAAATTCTTCTAAATCTGTTTCTAGCAAAAAGTAATATTAGAGTTAGATTCTACCAAGAAGATATTTCCTTGCTAGAAGAATGCCGGCCGTGATACCTTTTGCATGAAAACTATGTGGTGTTAATTTACAACTTGAATTGCAACTTGTGTCACAATATTGGCCGATGATGTCGTATTACCGACAAAGGCACACAAAAAATGAGCATTACTTTTGTCAGAATGTATGTCTCGCAGTTAAGCAGTTGATGAAAATGTAGGAACAGCTGACTCAGGATTGCCAACTGTCTTCAAAATGACAACAGCGCAGCCATGATTCATCAGGCGTGTAAGTAAGAACTTGAGCTTTGCTGGCTGCAGTCAAGTATATATATTTTTCTGTCAAACCAAATCTCACGAAACAATTAACCAAATCACAGGGGCCCATTCCATCGTATGACACAGTGAACTGACCTGTAAAATAATCTCTTACATAACCCCTCCAGATGTAAATGTGCCTAAATTTGGCAACCGGCAGTCATCAGTGTATTGATAAATTTAATAGTAACCACAGCTTAACAAGATCTTTTCAGGATCTTGTATTCAGGTCGCCATTAACAACAGTGTGATTAATTAATGGGCGAGATGACGTGGTCTTCATGCCACCTAAGTTACTCCACCTCGGGGAGCAAAGGGGCAGCTGTTCCGCTCTAATTCGCCGCCTGATAGTTTACCGATCTGGTGCCTCGTCCTACTGGAACACCTGTCTGATCCTGATTCGCTTCACTAGATTGATCTGCAAAGTTTAAACTAAGTTAACAGTGGTTTGTCTGACACTAGTGAAGATTAGGCTAGCCTTGATAGTTTCCGGCTAAAGCAAGAGAGAAGTACATATTAGGTCTAAAATAATAATAAGATATTATATCCAAGCCACGCATCTCAATAACATAGAAACTTATAAATTTAATTAGACATGTAAGTCTAACTGATCACCAAAAAATATTAGGGCGGGGACCGTGCGGCGGAGGGCCGGCCGGCCCACGCCCGACGACGGACCGCCCGCCGTCCGGCCAGACGCCGGCTCACATGGCGGCACATGATCAGTCTACCTGTCTACATCTGCAACCATCTGTCGTTCTCGATCGACCTCAACGGAGACGACCCTCCATGGATGCAAGGACGGGCGATAATTTCGGCAGCAGAGATGGATCCCATGCATGTAGGGTCATCACAGTATTCTACGTACGACTGCATGTGAGTCCACTACACTCCACTCTCATGTTGATGTAGGGTCATCACAGACGTATATAAGTGTGCATGCATGAGTGAGGGGCACATCGCCGCGCTAATGATCCGGCCTCTAATCGTATGATTGCTTGATTAGCATTACTGCTAGCTAACAAAATCTGCAGGCCATGCATGCACATTATATCATGGGCATCATTGCGATCCAGAAGCAGATTCCTCGGTCAGGCCTGAATTTTTTTGTATTCTCGAGTCCAAGCCGACATGCATGTAGCTAGCTTGGTTCATTAGATGCTAATATCAATAAACGATTAAGTACTCGACTCCATGGATTATTTGCAGAAGATCGATCATGTGGGTGCGTAGTGGCCCACATGCAAATTAAGCTAACCTCAATCTGGTCCCTCATCATGCACTTCTGACATCTCTCTCTCTATTTCTCATATGGCAAATTGGGCATATGGCCCTACACAAATCAAAGAGTTTTGGAACCTTTGTCCCATCATTCATTCATCCATCAGATGGATCCGGCCGGGCAACGGAAAAAACCACCAACTGCCATGCATATGCGCGCGAGAGTACCTACCGGCCCGATCTCCGATCGATCGACCGATCTCACCTGCAGCCTGCTCTTCTTTAATTGCAGTATCATGCCTCCACTGATGACCGGCCGGTACAATCATTAATTATGGAAACTGTTCTCGCTGACGCTAGCTTACATGTGAGACTCGTCGATCAACTGTCACAAGTGTGTGTCGACGGAAGACGACTGATCATCAGTATGTATGTGGCCACAACCACGGGCTCATCAATTGGACGAACATAATGCTTTGTCTTCTTGATTTGGAAACGATACTCATTTTACAAATACCTAGTAGCTCGGATATAGTACATCATTGTTAACAGAGTAACTGACACTAGTTTAATTTGGACACATGATCAATGAATGAATGGGTGCAGTGAGAGTGGAGAAAAACAAAGTTGACTGACTGATCGCCACTCAAGAAGAAGACATGATCATGAGAAGGACAATATATAACATGCATACACTTGCGCGCATCTCCCTATGGAAGAAAGTCGATTAACCTGATCACAACTTGCAAGATATTAATGGAGGCCAACATGCATGCATAAACGACACTTTACAAGTTGCAAAAGAAATTGTTTTCCAGTAATGCCCTTAGGCCACTCAAATGTTTACCCTAGATCACCATAAAAAATTGTTTAATTCCCAGTCGACATACTACATCGGCTTTCATGAAGATCTTTTCATGCTTGCATAAATTAAAGCATGCAATCACTGAAGCCCTCACCCATCTGCTTCAACACCATATCCACTTTCTTGTCGACGAGGACCAAACTGCCTTTAGTTTCGGACGTAGTTTCCGAGAATGTTGTCAACGTTGCTGACATTCTCACATGTCAAGCATCCATTCTTCTCAGTGGAATTCTAGCTAGTGGGCCCATTGAAAAAAAAATGCCATTCGGCAAGTCGGCGAACTCTCGCCTAGCTAACCTTCTCATTATTATTGTTGCGGAGGATGTTTTCCACCGATTGATCAGCCATTCATGCATGAAGATCTTTTCATGCTTTCATGCTTGCATAAAAGCAATCACTGAAGCCCTCACCCATCTCCTTGAAACACCATATCCACTTTCTTGTCGACGAGGACCAAACTGCCTTTAGTTTCGGACGTAGCTTCCGAGAATGTTGTCAACGCTGCTGACATTATCACATGTCAAGCATCCATTCTTATTAGTGGAATTCTAGGTAGTGGGCCCATTGAAAAAAATGCCATTCGGCAAGTCGGCGAACTCTCGCCTAGCTAACCTTCTCATTATTATTGTTGCGGAGGATGTTTTCCACCGATAGATCAGCCATTCATGCATGAAGATCTTTTCATGCTTTCATGCTTGCATAAAAGCAATCACTGAAGCCCTCACCCATCTCCTTGAAACACCATATCCACTTTCTTGTCGACGAGGACCAAATTGCCTTTAGTTTCGGACGTAGCTTCCGAGAATGTTGTCAACGCTGCTGACATTATCACATGTCAAGCATCCATTCTTCTTAGTGGAATTCTAGCTAGTGGGCCCATTGAAAAAAAATGCCATTCGGCAAGTCGGCGAACTCTCGCCTAGCTAACCTTCTCATTATTATTGTTGCGGAGGATGTTTTCCACCGATAGATCAGCCATTCATGCATGAAGATCTTTTCATGCTTTCATGCTTGCATAAAAGCAATCACTGAAGCCCTCACCCATCTGCTTCACCCCATATCCACTTTCTTGTCGACGAGGACTCAAATTGCCTTTAGTTTCGCACGTAGCTTCCGAGAATGTTGTCAAGGCGGCTGACATTCTCACATGTGAATCATCCATTCATGATTCTTAGTGGAATTCTAGCTAGTGGATCCATTGAAAAAAAATGGCATTCCGCAAGTCGGCGAACTCTCGCCTAATCTTCTCATTATTGTCGCGGATGATGTTCTCCATCGATTGATCAGGCGTGTCCTCACCACAGGTGATCTTTGTAACCCCTTCACGTTCTCTACCACGAAGATGATCCATAATTCCGCTATCTGTTGAGCAGAAATTAATTAGCGCCGTCTGTCGATCTCATGCCTTAAAAAGCTTTTGGGGGTCCTTAATTTTTACCTCGGCGAAGTGCATGGTCATCACTTTTCATAAACTTAGCATGCACAAATGCATGCATGGTCAGTCAAATCTAACACCCATTTTTCAGTCACCTAGTAGTAGAATATAGAAGAAAAAACAATGAATTGACGATGGGGCAGTGGACATATGCGACAGTGTGCATGCATGCTAGGCCCACACAGTTAACATCATAACTAGATCGAGCAGAACCGGCCCAGTATGTGTGGGTCTCACTACGGATGGCAATGGGTACCCGATACCCGCAAACCCGACGGGTACCCGCCTTAAATGGGGAGGGTATGGTATAGAAAAATACCCATGGGTCTGCTTAGCAGGAATTTTCAATACCCATCGGGTATGCGGGTGCGGGTATGGGGGTGCCATACCCATACCCTTGAACCCGCATACCCGGGAGACCCCACATGTCAGTGTGTTTCAGCACCGAGCCCCACCTGTCATTCTAGGAGGAAGAGAGGAGAGAAACCCTAAAATCCCCACGACCAGGAAACTCCCCACGATTCTTTCCTTCCTCCCCACCCCCACGCGGCCACGCCGCCAAAATCCTCTCTGCTGCCCGCCCCCAACGCCGCCGCCTCCTCTCTGCTCCCAACGCCGCCGCCTCTCCTCCTCTCTGCCCCCCAACGCCGGCGCCTCCTCTCTGCCCCCGACGCCGCCGCATCTCGTCCTCTCTGCCCCCGACGCCGCCGCATCTCGTCCTCTCTGCCCCCGACGCCGTCGCCTCTCCTCTCTGCCCCCACCGCCACCGGAGTCATCTGCGCCCTGCGCGGCTCTGGTGCCGCTCCGGGCGGCTGCTCCATGGACCCTGTCGATCTGGAGGGCAGCCAGGGCGACTCCGGCCATGGCCCGGTCGAGCAGGTCGGAGATGAGGCCATTCCGTCGCCGTCTCCGCCGCCTGAAGACGCGCCGCCCCATATTCCGCCGGTGGGAATTTGTTGCTGGATATATTGCTGTCAAGCTGTTGCTGAATATTGCTGGATATACTTGCTTAAATTGTGCTTAAATTGTTGTTGAAAATATCTGTTATATGTTGTTGAAAATATCTGTCATTTTGCTGCTGAAATTTGGCGGGTACCCGTCGGGTCGCGGGTACCCGGCGGGTGGCGGGTATGGGGAAATTCTGTACCCGCCAGCGGGTATGGGGACGGGTGACAGGGGCGGGTAGAGGGTGCGGGTGCGGGTATGGGGATGCCAAACCCGCACCCGAACCCGGCGGGTGCCATCCGTAGGTCTCACATGCATTCATCCGGTGATCATGTTCATTGTCCCCCTGGAAAAAATATCTCGTGAAGCATGTTCTGTCTGTCCAACAAATATCTGGATGAAGAACGCCACCTGCTGGGCTGCCGTTTGCTGTTGCTAGCTAGTGGAGTTGGATACTTCTGAGTTCTGACCGACCGACTGAAAACGGGTCGGCCAGAGATCGAAATTTGTACACGGCAGACTTGTTGTATACCTGAGTCAAACACACTGGATCGAGCTAGCATGAGTGGAGATTTCATTTCAAAAAATTAAAAATCCTTCTTAGAAGTTTTTAAAAATCTGAAGAAAAAAATCCTTTATGTTTTTAATGATGTATCTCATAAACGTGCAAAATTTCAGTTTAAAATACTTTATATTCCGAGCTAAACAAAAATGATAGCATAAGATATTGCCATTTTTTGTGAAGCTCACAATATACAGAATTACGCATTGATATTTTACGTGCTAGTAGGATCCATCTTTGACTACATGTGCGTTTTTTAGCTACAAACGGTTCAGAGAGACGTTGCAGACAGGTGAAATTACCACCTGAGTTTAAAAAAATCGCAATGTTTTTTTTTTCTTTTTTTGTTGGCTTGGGCCTTGATGTTGCTATTTCTTTATCAATATAAAAGAAACTTTTGCCTTGTTTTAAAAAAAATTGGTGGTTGACAAAAGTTGTTTTGCATGGCGACGCATGCAAGTTGGCCTAGCTAGATCGAAAAGAGTTGTTTCGCTTGAGATTGTTACGTAATACTCTCTCCGTTCAATTTTAATTGACTCCAATACTAGATACATTCATATTGGAGTCAATTAAAATGGAACGGAGGGAGCACGTGGTTTCACTCGTAAGCGTATACGTCACACGCACATAGAGTTGTGGACTCATCGGCTTGCATATGACGGTCAATGCTGCATGTGCTGAATTACAACACCCACATGACGGCGACGTCGGACCGGCCAGCCGGCCGGCCATCCGCCGCTAGCTTTCAAATGCATGCGGGGTGGGACCACGGCGAATTCCGCACGCGGATCCAGTACTCCGGCATGTCGGATGCATGCCTGAGCGTCGGCCGGTCGCTGACTTCTCCGGCAGGCCGCCGCGTAACGCATCGAGCCCACGCACGCCGCCATGTCGATGTCGCCGTCGTCGGATGTTTCCATCTACGGACAAACGAAGCCAAGTGGCACTGAACCGCCCGGACCGGCCAAGTTTAGCCAGGTAGCTTAGTTACTTGCACGCGAATCTACGCTACTTGTTGTGCTTAAGGATAGTAGTAGTTGAGCTCTTGCATACCACTACTGCTGCTAGCTAGTGTAAGCATCCTGCATTTGTCTTGGTCAACTTTGACCTAGTAAGCGTGTGATCGATCGACAATAATTAATCCTTGCTTGTCCATGCATCGATCCTGGCTTCTCCATGTCTTCTGACGATATGCATGGTCATGCCACAAACTATGTACGTATCCTTCCTAGTGGCAAAATTGATTGCTACATACACCACTCTATATTGTTTTTTAGATGAAGGGCATTTAGTTACTCAACGTATCATGTAAATGTATAGCGCATTACACTCGGTCTCTGCATAGTTTGGATGCACACAGTCACAACCGGAAATCCAAAATGAAACCTTAAAGGCGTTATACAAAGGACGCGACTTATGTTGCTAGTGGAGTGGGATACTTAACTTGATCGAGGAGAAGCGGCCCACAAGATGTGTGGGTCTCACGTACATGCAGTCATCTTGTGATCATGATCATTGTCCCCCTGGGAAAAAATATCTGGTGAAGCATGTTCTATCTGTCCAACAAAAATATCTGGATGGAGGACGCTACCTGCTGGGCTGCAGGCTGCTGTTGCTAGTGGAGTGGGATACTTCTGACCGACTAAAAACGGGTTAGCCAGAGATCGAAATTTATACACGGCACAGACTTGTTGTATATATACCTGAGTCAAACACCCCTTGATCGAGCTAGCATGAGTGGAGATTTCATTTCAAAAAAATAAAAATCCTTCTTAGAAGTTTTTAAAAATCTGAAGAAAAAAATCCTTTATGTTTTCAATGATGCATTCCATAAACGTGAAAATTTCAGTTTAAAATACTTTATATTCCGAGCTAAACAAAAATGATATAAGATATTGCCATTTTTTGTGAAGCACACAATATAAGGAATTACGCATTGATATTTTACGTGCTAGTAGGATCCACCTTCGACTACATCTGGGTTTTTGTTTTTTAGCTACAAACGGTTGAGAGAGACGTTGCGGGCAGGCGAAATTAACCTGGGTTATTTTTTTTCCGCAATGTTTTTTCCCTGATTTTCGGTTGGCCTAGGCCTTGATGTTTGCTCTTAAACTTTTGCCTTGTGTAAAAAAAAATATTCGGTGGTTGACAAATTGTTTTGGTAATGATGATCGAAAAGAGTTGTTTTGCTTGACATTGTACGTAGTACGTGGTCACACGCACATAGCCGGAGTATACAGTTCTGGACTCATCGGCTTGCACCGGTCAATGCTGCATGTGCGGAATTACAACACCGACATCGACATGACGGAGACGCCGGACCGGCCGGCCGGCCATCCGCCGCTAGCTCTGCATGCATGCATGCGAATTCCGCACGCCGATCCCGTAGCGCCGCGCGAGTACACGGGCATGTCGGATGCATGCATAAGCTTGGGTGCACGACGTCGGCCGGCTGGTCGCCGATTTCTTCTCCCGCCGGCCGGCCGACAGGCCGCCGCGCAACGCAACGAGCCCACGTATGCGCATGCGTAGCATCTATCGACATGCATGCGTGCATGCGCGCGATGTCGCCGTCGTCGCATGATTCGATCAAATCTAATTAATTAACTCCCGTGTGGCAAAGGACAACGAAGCCAAGTGACACTGAACCACCGGACCGGCCAAGTTTAGCCAGGTAGCTTTAGTTACTTGCATGCGAATCTACATAGTTGAGCTCTTGCATACTACTCCCTCCTGCATACTACTCACTCCATTCCAAATTAGATGACTTTCATTTGTTCACGTGCGGATGTATCTATACTTGTAACAGGACAAATGGAATTCATCTAATTTGGAACGGGGAGTACTCTACTATATTACTGCTACCAGCTAGTGCAAGCATCCTGCATTTGACTTAGTCAATTTTGACCTAGCAAGCGTGATCGATCCATCGACAATAATCCTTGCGCACCAAGCAAGCCACCACTAGCTACTTGTCCATGCATCCTAGCTGGCTTCTCCATGTCTTTTGACGGTAGGCATGGTCATGCCACAAGCTACGTACGTATCCTTCCTAGTGGCAAAATTGATTGCTACATACACCACTCTATATTGTTTTTTAGATGAAGGGCATTTAGTTACTCAACGTACCATGTAAATGTATAGCGCATTACACTCGGTCTCTGCATAGTTTGGATGCACACAGTCACAACCGGAAATCCAAAATGAAACCTTAAAGGCGTTATACAAAGGACGCGACTTATGTTGGCCAAAAGAAGAAGAAAACGCGACAACGCGACTACATACACACATTGTCATTGATTACTTTCTTGACTGGGCAAAGACCCGTGGCAAGATGGTTAGGAGGGTGGTTGTACCTCCAGCCCACCAGAGTTCAAACCCCAGGTTTGACGCTGGTGTTTCTCATTTAGGCGGAATATTCTTCAGTGGGAGGCGACATTCCTGTCGATAGCGAGGCGCCCGTGGTGACTTCGTCAATCTCAAGACCCAACCGCCGGCTCAGTCTCTCGGAGGTGCTCATAGGGTTAGGGTGTGCGTTTGTGCGTTCATAGGGGTGAGTGTATGCGCGTGTATGTGAGCGTTTGCGTTGTACTGTGTTTCGCAAAAAAAAAAGACTAACACTAAATACGCATGAAGTGTTTGGCTTTTAAATTATGTAATTAATATGGTGCTTAACTACTAATTGCAAATGCTACAAGTTGTGGTTAGTCCATTGTTGCGCTTTCGAGTTTTAAGTCGGTCAAGACTACCCGTTCACACATGACACACTATGTCCAGTCAGGCCGCTCATCTGCTTACTATTTCTGATTGATCTCGACTGCTTAATACCAAAGATTCCGGTCCTAGTTGTGCTTTTGCACACATTCTGCCTCCGTCAGTTTTCAATTTAAACATGGTGCGACATACTCAAGCTTGCACACCAAGTCACCGGCTACTTTGTCTACTCTGAAAAATGCCTTTGACATGCGTGCATTTGCATTCGGACTGGACAAAAGTGCGACACGGCCGGCTATATATGTTTATATTTATATATCGTTATTATTCTGGTTCACAAGTGTGACGACTGTCGTAAGCCGAGACTAAACGTATACTGCATTGAGTCTATATTTCAACCCCGCAACAGTATACTATAATGCTTAATTCATTCCAACTAACTAATAGTAGCAATTGACAACAAGTTGTTGCGCCAAGACTTTTGCACTGGAGTTCCGGTAGACTATAGCTAGTCTTTCCCTTCCACATTCTGTGTGTGCGAGCGTCTATCTTTCTTTTTTCTACCGGGTGTTTCTACGACAACCTTGAGAGATGAATGGTGGTCACTGGTCGTTGAGAGTGAGAATCTAGGCCCACTAACAAAGCAACCTGCAGCAATAGAGAGAAGCAACAAAACATGCACGATGGGTCTCCGGGCCAAACTTAAGCATGCATCAATTATCTCTCACTAACTATTGGTCGACATATATAGACGAGACGCACGCACATGGAATCTGGCTCACAAAAGTCTCCTGCATACATCACGCACGCATGGGCCTCACAATCCATTTAAGTCTCTAGAACATGCATTCCGGTAAGTATAGTGCTCTAAATAATTGCCTGCAGGAGCTAGCAATTCATGCAACTTATATGTACTACTACGTACCTAAACAAGAACAAGATAGATGGATTATGTAGGAGCCGTGGTGGCCTACGGTGTCCAGCGCTTGGGTTGGGAGAGATGGAAGGAGGGTGCGCGCTCTTAGATCCTTGTCTTCCGTATCATCCGGCTTGAGTGGAATAACAGGGTGTTCAACCATAAGATTATGAAGCAGGAGAGGGTCCTTGACGAGATTATGGCTGAGGCCAAATATCAACACTTTTAGTTTCGGACGTCTTTTTCCGATCGAGAATGTTGTCAATGCTGCTGACATTCTCACATGTCAAGCATATACTCCCTCCGTTCCATAATATAAGATGTTTTAGCCGTTTCCCACATGCACATGCATACATATGTATCTAGACACATTTTAGTGTACACATGCACTCTTTTTAGTCCGAATCTAGACAACACGTATACCACCTGAAACATCTTATATTATAAAACGGAGGGAGTACATTCTTAGGGGACTTGTGGCAAGTGGATTCACTGAAAAAACAAAGTGGCAATCGGCAAGGCGGCAAACTCTCGCCTTACCGTACCTTCTCATTATTGTTGTGGATGTTCTCCACCGCACCGATTGATCAAGTTTCAAGTGTGCCCTCACCACAGGTGATCGTTCTACTCCCTTCTCATTATCGGCGACGGGCCTGGTCTTTTCATAAATTTAATAACATGCACATATATATATATGGTAAGCCCAATTATTTCAGTCACCTAGAATATACTGTAGAAGAAAAAACGATTACATCGGTCAATGCATGTGCTGAGCCCAGGCAACAGACGCCGGACCGGCCGGCCGGCCATCCGCCGCTCTGCATGCATGCATGCGGGTGGGACCACGGCGAATTCTGCACGAGGATCCGCAGCGCCGCGCGAGTCCACGAGGACCACCGATCGCATGTCGCCGGTGCACGACGGCGGTCGGTCGGTTGCTGACTTCTGCCACTATGTAACTGTCCATTATTTTTCTGGAGTGGTTACTTACTGTGAGCAGCCTCTGTGAGCAGCCTTATGCCAAACTAGCCAATTTGGCGCGGCGATACGCCGCACCCGGTGTAATTAAAAATGTTGAATTCCATGTTCAGAGGAAGTTAATTTAGATTTTTTTCAAATATTTGGCAATTTGAAATGTTTAATTTAAGTCTATAGTTAGAGGAAATGCATTGTGTGAGCATTTATTAAATTTCAGCTGCACATAATTAGAGGAAGCGCATTTGGATTTTCTCGAAATATTTACCAATTCGAAATTTTCAAACATGTTTGTTTCAACTCCACATAATTAGCGGAAGTGCATTTGGATTGTCTCCAAATATGTACCAATGCAAAATATTCAAACATGTTTGTCTTCGGCCATAAATTATGTTTGTATTCTGCCATAAATAGTTGGCATTTATTTTTATGAGGATGTTGGTATATTTTTGAGTATTTCAATTTTTAAGCAAATTGAAATGTCATAATATGTTTCAATTTTTCATTAACATTTAATTTAAGTTCGTAATGAGTAGAAATGAACATTTATGCAAATGAATTCCATATTTAGAGAAAGTTCATTCAGATTGCTAACTCACGTCGAATTTACCGTGCGAAGATGGCAAAAAAATTCCTTATTCGTAATTGCAGTCTATTTTTTTTCAAATTGTATACCAAATGTATGAGACAATTTGGCAATGTAGCTAATTTACACTCATGAGTATCATGTGTAGATGAACTAAAAAAAATCCGCATTTTAAATAAGCATGAATTTCTCTAACATGTCAAATCTTTCCGTACTTGTATATGTAGTCAAAAAAGTTACAAAATTGGAAGAAAATATGTGGGGAGTTTCTTAATAATAGTAGAACAATTTAGTTACCATAACATTTATGTGCCAATTTGGCAATAGTAAAACAAATTAGTTACCATAACATTTATGTGTCAATTTGGCAATGTAGTTAATTTGGCCATCATGTGTAAGGAAACAATTATTGGCGTAAATAATTGAGCTAACTTTCACCGAATTTAGAAACAAATTCATGTAAGTTGGGAAGATAATGCAGAGTGCCGCCGCGTCTGTTGTGATTCAAATGTCTGAGATTTCTGTTTGAGAACAACATAATTGTTTATGACTTGTAGCTGTTGTTGAGTAGATAAAAAGGTGCAGTTTTATACAGTACTGGTCTTAGTATTCGATCAAGTACAATTACACAGTCGTTGATGGTGGAGAATAGGCAAAATTAGCTCAGCTAGGATGCTACAGAGAGAACAAAGATGCTATCTCCAGGTGTAACTACTCTAACTGTACAACACAAATTGTCATAGCTGAGATACGATAAAACGTACAGAGCAAATATGCTTGGAGCTAGAATAATTCAGCTCACTTTAACTGAATATTAGAAACAAATATTCTTGTAATTTGGAAAATGATTAGAAGAGTAGATACAGTAAACATCCATAGATAATTATGCTACATATTAACTTCACAGCAAACATAGTATTTCAATATCTTGTACAATGCTTCCAATTCTGTTCACCTTCTTTCATATCTCTTGCGTTTTGTCGAAGTACACAACTTTTCCTGTAGGCTCAAGGAAAGAATTAGTAGACTATAAGGAGACATACACAAAAATGAAGGAGTAAATTTATTTCTTATATATAGGAACACACAACTCCAAAATTACTGCCGTGTTAGAAGTAAGAGAAGGCCACTAATCCAGCATTCTCGCCATCTATGTCCATCACCGTCATATTTTTTTGTTCAGCGGCTGAACTTCAGCTCTATAGTCATCTCTTGTTGACAACTCCAAATATGCCTAGCTTATTTAACGACAACGTTCATATTTGATTTAGACTTTGCATCAACTTCTCCAATGTACTTACATGGGCAAACACTCTACACTTCCACAAGTTATTTTAAGCTAGATTTTGCTCAGGCCCAGCTTACGGTCTGCAATGATACAGCTACGCCAGATTCAGTTATCACTAAAACAGAAGATGCAAAATGAATACTCCATAAAAAATTCCAGATCCAATGTAATCAAAAACGAAACTGGAAATGAGTATCAAGAATTAATCTATAGTACTCCACAATGATAAAGAATAGACCACCCACATGAAGACATCTAGGCGATGACTTTTCATTATGATGTAGATTTCCCATACATATATAAAACAATTGTATCAAGAATAAAAAATATACAGAGAGACTGCTAGGGTTATGTACAGAACCTATGTGGAAGAAGTTAAAATAATTGATATTCACTGACCAAATTAATATCACTATGGTTCATCTAATTAATATATTGACAAACATCCAAGGAGACTACACATGCCACTTCAGCACAACTCTTGAACAAAAATTCAAATGAAATAAGTTGAGCGAGAATACAGTACCTGACCGAGAGCTTCCAGGCTGAGAGCTTTGAGGTTTCCTTCAAGGCAGTCTGTTGGTAGCTGTCTCCTGAATTAAGTACATTGGAAGGGAATCTCAGTAGAAGTTTTAAACTTGAAATCATTTTATTAGATACAATTCTCTAAATTGATTAGCAGGTTAAGTGGACATGACCTTAGTTATAATGATATCTGTGGGAGTACTTCTCCAAGTGCGCAATCCAAGTAGCCAGCTGTGCTTTCAAGAAAACGTGGGAATCTCAGTAGAAGTTTTAAACTTGAAATCATTTTATTAGATACAATTCTCTAAATTGATTAGCAGGTTAAGTGGACATGACCTTAGTTATAATGATATCTGTGGGAGTACTTGTCCAAGTGCGCAATCCAAGTAGCCAGCTGCTTTCAAGAAAACGTCTACATTAGCACGTTTGCTCTCTGTGTACATTGCCAGGAAATGACCGCCTTATCAACAACATTCTGCAATCTATAAATGCCTAAACTTTCCGGACCATGACTTCGAATGCATTTCAATTTATATTTTTGGATACCTTCAAAGACCCCCGGCCAGTAACCTTCGCCATCAGACCTTGGAAGAAGGGAGTTGGCCTGCAGGTAGCACCATGGCGATCTAATGCAGCACGGACAACACCTCATAGCACGCGCCCGTCATCGCCGTTTCCTGTAATCGAAAATCTCATGTTACGCCAAAGAACTAAACATCTAATAATGTTATTGTATAATAGCTGGAGCATATAGATTATGTTGGATAAGCAAGCACATACCTCAGCATTGTCCTCTTCGTTAGTCCACACAACGCTATTCCTCAACTTGCTACCTGCACAATTTCACAGGATTATTAAAAACAGAATTAAGAACCACAATACTATATAACAAAAGAAAAAGAGGCCACTCATCTTGCTTCACCAGTCCTAGCAGAACCGGCAAGTAGTCTTTCAGAGTCTGCAGGAAGTTAGCAGTGGTGGATCCTGCACAGAGCAACAAAAGAAATTCCCAACCCAGTGTCAGTTTGTAAGTCAACATCTTTCACACAAAACCGGCCAACAATTCAGGCAAGATTTCAGAAGCTCTGCACACACCGTGCTGCGGCGCGGTCTTCTGCCTGGGCTTCAACGCTGCCGCTGACTCTTGTATTTCCAGGTGGACGACCTGTGCTCTCAGGGCCGACAACTCTCTCCATCGCGCTCTTGTCCAGTCGTCCGTCGAAAGCCTGGGCAGAGGATAAGTCGACGCTCCTCGGCGTCCAGAGGCCCGGGAGAAACACGATGACGTCGCTGACGCCCTCCCTGTTTTGTCCGCGGCTCATCACTGTCGTCCTGCCTCGACGACCCGCAACCCCTGCACGCGGGATGGGCTGCCTAATAACACTACCTGCAAGAATCACAGCACGATTGCACGAACACCAGCAATCGAACAGAGTCAGAACCTGAAGAAGCGAACTAAAAGGCAAAACGAACGGGAGATATTTTCTATTGGAAAAAATCTGATGAGAGGAAGAAAGGGAAAAAAATTCAGAACTTGGAAGCAAGCATGGTGAGCAGATAGGATTCCATCGAAGAAGATCCTGCACCTTTTCTCGGGGGTTTCTTCAGAGCACACGCAAGAGTTGCGCCTCTGATTCGGCTTCTCCTCCCATGGACTCACCAAGCAAGATCTTCCGTTTTCCCCCGTTGCTCCTCCTTCTCTATAATAAGGAGAACAGGACATCAAAATTTGAGATTTAATGTTTTCTATTCATACCAGTTACAGCGCGGGGGAGATGCTCCGCCGAGCTGGGCGAGCACCATCTTCGATGTGCCGGGGGGGCAGTACCTCAGCGACGGGGTGGGTTTCCGGCGGGGAGGGCCTGCGGCGCACATGAACTCGAGGAGGCGCCCAGGTGCAGCTTCTTGCCGCGAGATCCGCGCGGCGGCCGGGCCGGGTCATCGTTCCAGCGGCCTCTCCTTCGACGGTGGCGCGATACCCGCGCGGCGGCCGGGATCCGGTCGGCTTGGTCACGCAGGCGCTGTTGTGGAGGACGGGAACAAAGACCGGCGCCGCGCTGCCGCGCTAGCTCGGCGGCCGGGCAGAGGCACTGGCGGACGCGAGGATGGTCGGGGCGGAGGAGCTCGCCCACGGTAGCGATGTCGTGGAAGAGGTAGTGGGGAGCAGGAGGGGGTCAGGTCGGCGGCGGCGGCGACCTCCGCGTCGCACGGGAGAGAGAAAGGGGGAGGGGGGATTCTGCGGATGGTTTTGTAGAAAAGTCCCTGAGGTTTTTAGAACTTGCAATTCCGTCCTTCGCGAGGGGTTCTCTGTAAATTTTTTGCGTCAAAAATCGTGCAGGAGGGTGACTGGCTGGGAACCGGGGCAACGGGGTGGTGACCGGGCGACGTGGCGACGTGTGATTGGTAGAAAATCACCGGGTACTGTAGCGCGCGCTGGGGCCTGACGTGGCTGGTTCTGGACCGTCGGATCGGTCGGATTGGACGGCTGAGAAATGCCGATGACGTGGACACGGTGGAAAGGGGGTGAATCTTTCCGGCCTTTACATATAGTACTTATTAACTCATCGTGTTACATGCAATTAAGGACAACGAAGCCAAGTGGCACTGAATCACCGCTACAAGTCTGCGAGTACCAGTAGCCTAGTGCAACCAAATATCCAGCTATAGGTAGCTTGCTTGCATCATTGCATGCGAATCTACCCACTAGTAGAAAATGGGCCTATGGTCCCGGTTCGGTTGGGCCATCAGTCCCGGTTGCCCAACCGGGACTGGCCAATCGGGACCAATGCTGGTCCCGGTTGGGCCACGAACCGGGACCAATGTGGTCCACGTGGCCAGTTCTGGCTGGGCGTGGGGGGAGACTCATTGGTCCCGGTTCTTAATACGAACCGGGACCAATGAGTGCTTTTTTTTTGGTATTTAGGGTTTAGGTGCCCCTCTCCCTCTCGCCGGTCCCTCTCGCCGGTGCCCCCTCTCCCTCTCGCCGGTGCCCCCTCTCGCCGGTGCCCCCTCTCCTCTCGCCGGTGCCCCTCTCGCCGGTGCCCCCTCTCCCTCTCGCCGGTGCCTCCGTCGTCTCCCCCTTCTTCGCATCGCCGACGTGCTCTCCATCGTTTCCGTACGCATATTATACGCTCTACTATATACACAGTACACGTTGATGCATATATAATTAATATTCGATCTCTTGCGAGAATACAACTATTTAATTACATGGAGATAGATCAAGGCATATGTAGTTCATCGTCCGAAGCATAATGTTCTCCCTTTCATCGATGACCTCCCTAAGCAGAAATCCCGCCAATTCCTCTTGAATTGCTCCTACGCGCAGTTCTGGGTCGATCTTCTCCCGCATTTTGCTGAAAGCAGTTGTTCTCCGCTCAGTGGTCAACTCGCGAATGAACTCGCAAACGTAGAATCCACATAAATTACTCCCCGGTGGCTGCTGCGGACTTTCACCGTTTTATAAGTTAGCTCATCTTTGAATGGACCTTCTACCTTCTGTTTGAAAATTGTCCAACACCTGCTTTGGCAAAGAAAATGAACAAAGGAGTTATTAATTACTTGACATCAGGGAACGAACGAAAGAGGGCGATATAATGCGATAATGATTGAAATTACTTGTTGAGCATTTCTTTCATGTCGGACCACAACGCTTGGTCCCAACTTAATGAGTCGTGGACTTCAACTGTGGACTTGTCAGGTTGAATGCTTAGCAGAATCCAGTGGAACCTGCGGACGTTTACATAAAGCAGACATGCATAGCTCATCAATTACACTTAACATCGAGAAAGCCAAATAAAAATATGTACAAGACAGAAACACTCACCTGAAGTTGTAAGGAAATAGTATTTCCGTACAGAAATGTTGCATGGTTAAAAAGGTGGTCAGGTCATGCTCCACGTCTTTGGGGTGATTGACTAACGTATGTGAATTCACGATATATGGGTCAACGAACCCAACCTCAAAAACTTTAGATCTTTTGCATTCCAGCATCTTCATTCTGCATAATAGCGTACAAAAGGATATATATATAGTCAGGATAATATAATACAGGCAATGAACGAGCTGAGCTAGAGACTTAATTACGAAAATAAATCACTTACAGACAATAGCAAGAGAGGATAGATTTGTCGAGGGCGCGCTTTTGGAATAACTGGAACAGTTCAGTCAGTTGAACCTGTATAATGTAACGTTTGAAGAAATGCTCCACTCTAACGTCCAGCGGAAACCACTCTTTCGCGTCCTTCTTTGATGTGTGCACCAGGTACCAGGTATGCAGATTTCGCATATGTGTTGATAGACCCGTCAGCTCCTCATTACTGACCATAGGCTCCCCTTGGACATATTTCCGTGCCATCTCTAACATTGGCGCATATTCATAGCCTAAAAGTTGACCAAGGCTCATACCCAAGGCGGTAGCCTGTTCCTTGGCCTGCGATACAGTGACACCAAGTTCTTTAGCAGCAGCTATGGCTCTGGGGTCCAATAATTCCAGGTCCTTATCCATAGCGACTCTGAAGTCCTTGTCGACATCGGAACACACTATGAGCGGGGGGACCGATTGATTTTTCTGCTGTCCGAGCTGGGCAATTTGTTTCCCGCTTTTTGCACTTCTTCCCTTGTTCTGCTCAGACTGGGCACGTGCTAGCTTAGTAAGTTCACGACCATAGTCAGATGGCAGATTCATCGATATCTGGGATGGCTGCTCAAGGAAGGACTTTCTCCACTTTTTGGTTTTTCATCATATACCGGCTTCTGCTCGGGCTTTTTTGGTGCAAAAAAAGCCTTATTGTAGGCAGCCACCTCCGCGGCGTTTTCCGCTACAGTCCTGTCATAAGGTCTAATGGGAAGATTCTTATGAGGTACTGTTGGGAGGGGCGACCTTTTACGTTTCGGTGATCGCTTACCCCTCATAGTACGAGCGGTGGGCGGAAACGGCTGACGCGGCGGCGGAGACGGCTGACGCGGCGGCGGAGACGGCTGCGCTGGAGACTGGTGAGGCGGTGAAGAGGACTGTTGCGCTGGAGAATGTGAGGCGGTGAAGAGGACTGTTGCGCTGGAGACTGGTGAGGAGTCGATGGCCTTGGCTGCCAGTTCGGAAGCACGATGAATTCCTTTGGCCATAGAATGGTCGCTTTCTTGGCTTCTCCAAGTTCAAGCACCTCCCCATCTTCACCTGCAGGGTGTTGCAGCTTCAGCTCCTCATAATCTTTCATCACTTCATCCACCGCGACAACAGCGTAGCCATTTGGAACCGGAGAGAAATGGTAAGTTGGATTAGGTCCAATTGGTACGACATAGCCGACCGCCACCTTCACGGTTAAGTTAAAAACTTTCACATGCATCTCACAAGGTGTGCTCTCCGTGATATCATCCACTGGGTAGCGACGAAGTGGAGCCACTGCATCATCATTACCATCCTGGAGCTCCGTGGAAGCCACGCTGCTTTTCCGATTCGATGGGCCACCGGTACCATCGCATGCAGCTTCTACCATGTGCCGTTGAGATTGGCCGCTAGTACCTTGCTGGCTAAGCACGGCAATTTGTTCCTTCTGCAGCTTTAATTCTTCTTCTATATTACGCAGCCGGTCTGCAGCAGCGCGTGCTTCCATTGCCTCCCTTTCCTTTCTCCTCTGATGGCTTCTATCAGGAAATTTCTTCCTGTGCTCGGGAATCGCAATTGTCTTGGGCTTGGAGCCAGGTACGCCTCGTAACCGTCCGTCGTGTTCCTTATTCCCAAGGGCGCGTGTGAGCTCGTCATCCTCTCTATCGGGAATGAACCGTCCCTCTTCAACATCCTTTACTGCATTTCTAATTTCTTGGATGGGTAGTAGGGGATTATCTTTGTGTCTTCTGTTATATATGCACTTCCCTTCTGCGTCCAACGTGCCCCCATGCCCGTAAAACCAATTTCTTGCCCGTTCGATCCACTTGAGTGGCTCTGGAGTGATCCCATTAGCCAGCAGGTCCGCCTCAAGTTTCTCCCACTTAGGCATGCTACCAGCGTAGCCACCAGGCCCCATAGTATGGTGGTACATCTTTAGAGCAGCATTTGCCGCATTTTTTGCAGACTTTTCCAGAGCTTCCTCTGATTTCTTGTACGCCACAAATTCTTCCCAGTAGTCCTTTATCTTCTCATACCCTTTATCGAAGTCTGGAGTCTTATTTTTCTTGACAAACAGTTTGTTCAATCTTTTCTTCCAGTTCTTGAATAGCTCGGCCATCTTCTTAAGTGCCCAGTCCTTGACTTTTTGCTCCATGATTTTCCGGGCAATCTTTTCTGCCTCATCTGGATCCTCCTCATCTGAATCCACCTCTGGCGCCGGCAGGGTGAAATTAACCATGAGCTTTCTCCAAAGTCTTTCTTTGCCCTCATCGCTGACATATAGCTGTCCTTTCTCTTTGGCCGATGCCATTCTCGAACGGTGATCGGGATGAAGTCCCTAACAAGAACTCCGCATTGCTTTACCATTTTATTTTTAACACCAGGGGGAGCAGTCGGTGTGCCGTCTTCAGCGACTCTTTCGATCGTGTACCTTTCTTGGTCGCCCAACTTTTTGGCTGGGCCTCGTTTTGTCCTTACAGAAGATTTGCTCGATCCGGAGGGCTAAAAGAAGAAAGAGCGTTAATATATGTATATAGACATCAGAGACTTAATTAATACAATCTTCGGCTTCATTAATATATGTATATGCACCTCGCCGGAGTTTGCAACATTTAATGTTCCACCGGAGCCTTCGGCTTCTCCCTCGTCGGCTTCTCCCTCGCTGACTTCTCCCTCACCCCGGCCGTCGGGTTCTACCTCACCGGAGCCGTCTCTTCGGTTGAGAGACTCATCTCCCTCACCGGAGTTGTTCAAAAACTCCGTGGTGACATCGACAATATCTTCCGGCCCGCGGATTATATCCTGGAGGATATTTTCCTGATCTTCGTCTCGTTCCATAGTTTCTGCAAATTAAGAACAATGCACAAAACTTTAGTTGGGTAACTTGTTCCATATGTCAAGATACATCTACAATATCATCTCATTTGCAAGAACAAATTAGAAACTTCATATGCTGCCGTATCGTAAACCCGTAAACTCGTAAACTCGTATCGTAAACCCGTAAACTCGTATCGTAAACCCGTAAACCCGTAAACTCATATCGTAAACCCGTAAACTCGTATCGTAAACCCGTAAACTCGTATCGTAAACCGTAAACTCGTAAACTCGTATCGTAAACCCGTAAACTCGTATCGTAAACCCGTAAACTCGTATCGTAAACCCGTAAACTCGTAAACTCGTATCGTAAACCCGTAAACTCGTATCGTAAACCCGTAAACTCGTAAACTCGTATCGTAAACCCGTAAAATCGTATCGTAAACCCGTAAACTCGTTAACTCGTATCGTAAACCCGTAAACTCGTTAAATCGTATCGTAAACCCGTAATTTTTTTCCCTAACACAAATTCATACATTTAATTTCTAATTCATACATTTAATTTCATAACACAAATTCATACATTTAATTTCTAATTCATACATTTAATTTCATACACAAATTCATACATTTAATTTCTAATTTCTAATTTCAAATTGTTCTAAACCCTCCCGAGAGGGGCCGGGCGGCGCGAGCGGGGGCGTGGAGGGGCGTGGCCGGCGTGGAGGGTCGGCCTTCTTCTTCTTCCTGCCGTACAGGGGCAGAGGTAGGGGAGGTCAGGGGAAGGGAGGTCAGGGGAAGGGAGGCAGGGGAGATGCACCGGCGGCGCCATGGTACCAGGGGAGAGGGAGGAGCTCACCGTGTGGGGGAAAAGGCCGCGGACGTCGATCGACGGCCGGCGTAGGCGGGGCGCGGCGGGGGGCGGCGCGTGGAGGTGGCGCGTGGAGGAGGAGGCTCGGGAGGCTCGGGCGGCGGCGCGGCGTGATGGCTCGGGCCGGCCGCGCGTGGAGGTGCGCGCGGGCTCGGCCTCTTCCTCTCTGCAGCACGGGCGGCGCGGCGTGTGGGTGCGGCGGCGCGGGCGTCGAGGGAGGTTGGGCAGCCTGACGGCGTGCGGGCGCGGCGGCACGGGCTCCTCCTTCTTCTCCGGTCCTTAGCGTTTCTGCGAATGAATCGGGGAAGGAGAAGGCAAGCAGTTAAGTAGCAGGGGGTCTTTGGTCCCGGTTGCTGGCAAGAACCGGGACCAATGACTCTTTGGTCCCGGTTCTTGCCACCAACCGGGACCAAAGAGTGGGCAGTTAATGCCAGATCAAGCGCGGGATCCACGGACTCATTGGTCCCGGTTCTTGGTAGAAACCGGGACCAAAGAGTCCTTTTTCAAAATTATTTCGAACTTTTCAGTTCTGAAATTTTGTTCCCGCCTTTTTTTTTCTTATTTAGGTGTTTGGATATGAATTTCAAATGGTTTTGAATCTGAAAAGACTTTCAACATGAAAAGTTTTAAATTTGAATAAATAATCCAAAACCATTTTCTGTTTTCTAAAATAATTATTCTAACTATACAAACTATTAACCATTTTGCCATTTTCAATTAAAAATGCATTAACTTTATTGCATATTTTGAATTGACAAAACTTTCAACATGAAAAGTGTTTGAATTTGTATAAATAATCCAAAATCAATTTTACATTATTATTGTCATTTTCAATTTAATATGGATAAATTCATATCTTTAAATCCGTAAGTCGAAACTCGACTAATAATACGTATAAATCGATAAAAATTGATTAAGTAAGATTTATGATTAAGTAATAATAATTATTAATTCAGTTAATTCTATTTTTGGTGTTGTAAAATCCCATGGCAAGCAGAAGTAAATGCAGAACAATTTCAGAAAACCTATATTTGTAAGATGAATGTTTGGTGTTGTAAAATGCAGAAGAAAGCAGATAAAAATTATTAATTCATTTATCTTAATGCATTACATAAAAGGTTTAATACATTATTACACATGATACAACGTCTCACAAGCGCTTGAAAGAAACACACCCCTGATCCAACATCACCAACATTATTCTACATAAACGGACTTGCTGGCTCGAAGGCCGTAGGATTAGGGGGAACGGCGGGAGGAGCCAGCCCCGTGGGCGGCCGCCCGGTTCTCGCGCGCACGTTTGCGGCGGAGGGCAAGATCCATGGAGGATGAGTCTTTCAGCGCCCAATCCAGATCGGAAGCCTCCTTCGCCTTGAGCTGGTAGGAAGTCTTGGCTCGCTGGACAGGGTAGTCGCGGACAGACTGGAAGGAGGCTTCCATGGCCTCCTGTATCTGCAACCCACAACCTTCTTCCCCGTCGTCGCTCCAGTCGAAGTCGTCGTCCTCCTCCTCCTCCGCGGGAGGAGCGGCGGCGCCTGGTGGAGGTGCAGCGGCGCCAGGTGGAGGTGCGGCGGCACCTGGTGGAGCAGGAGGCCGGTAGCTGGGCATTCCTCTCCACGCCGGGCTCGTGGGCATACGGCGGGATAGACTCCCGCGGTTGCGCCCAAGCGCGCTCTGCCGAGCACGCTCGACCTCGTCCAGAAGGCGCTGCGGCGGGCGTGGCGGATCCATCTCGTGGAGACGATGCGTTCGTGGCTAGGAATGGTGGATTAGGGTTTACCCCGTCGGCGACAATATATAAAGACCTCCAGGGCAGCGCTGGGGGAGGACACGTGTCGTGACCGCAAAGCCCGTCTTTAGTCCCGGTTGGTGTTACCAACCGGGACTAAAGAAGCACACAGATCGTGTGTTTCTTTCAATCGCTTGTGAGCCGTTGGATCAGGGGTGTGTTTCTTTTGAGGGATTGTGAGCTGTTGGATCAGCAGTATCACGACCACTTCGTGAGCCACATGACCCGGTTGGTGTTACCAACCGGGACTAAAGAAGCACACGGATCGTGTGTTTCTTTCAAGCGCTTGTGAGACGTTGGATCAGGGGTGTGTTTCTTTTGAGGGATTGTGAGCTGTTGGATCAGCAGTATCACGACCACTTCGTGAGCCACATGACCCGGTTGGTGTTACCAACCGGGACTAAAGAAGCACACGTACCCTATATATACCGCCCTCCTCAGACAAGTTACTCACTCACACAAAACATTCCAGCGTCACTCGGAGAGGCATCTTTGGGCAACCAGCGGCAAGACGTCTCTGATGACCTGCGACCGTTCCAAACGGTTGCAGATCATCAGAGATGTGTTGCCGGACGGTTGTAGATCATCAGAGACGTCTTGCCGCTGCTTGGATCGAAGTGGTGCTCAAACACAAAACATTCCAGCGTCACTCGGAGAGGCATCTTTGGGCAACCAGTGGCAAGACGTCTCTGATGACCTGCGACCGTTCCAAACGGTTGCAGATCATCAGAGACGTCTTGCCGGACGGTTGTAGATCATCAGAGACGTCTTACCGCTGCTTGGATCGAAGTGGCGCTCAAACTCACGAGCCACCGTCGGGCTGTATGCAGGGGGAACTGTGTTTGGACGGTCGAAGCTGAGGTTTGAGAGGTTCCCACGGGAGGTGTGGGAGCCGACAACCACCTACCACGCGTGTTTCACCACATAAAGGTTTAATACATTACTACACATCACATAAAGGTTTAATACATTACATTGATTTACATAAAAGCCATGAACCCTTCTTCGCGTATGTCCCTGGCCTATGATCGCTTCAGCCGTAACCATGGAGCATCTTCATTATTTAACGGGATGCTTGGGTCAGTTCTCACTGTGAAGGGCGGAATTTCATCAAACTTATCATAATCTGCTGACATGTCTGTCTTGTCCTCGACTCCCACGATGTTTCTTTTCCCTGAAAGAACTACGTGACGCTTTGGCTCATCGTATTCGTTTGCTTGTTTTTTCTTTTTTTCGGTATTCGTTTGCTTGTTTTTTCTTTTTTTCGGTCTGGAGGACATGTCCTTCACATAGAAAACCTGAGCCACATCATTGGCTAGGACGAATGGTTCGTTCTTGTAACAACCAAGATTCTTGAGATCCACTGTTGTCATCCCGTACAGCTGGTCTACCTTTATCCCTTCTCCATTCATGTTGACCCAACTGCACCGAAACAAAGGGACCTTAAAAGTAGGTCCATAGTCAAGTTCCCATATCTCCTCTATGCGACCATAGTATGTGTCCTTTTGCCCATCGTCGTTTGTTGCATCAAGCGGACACCACTGTTCTGGTTGGTGCTCTTTTTATCTTGGGCGATCGTGTAAAATGTATTCCCATTTATCTCGTACCCTTGGAAATTCAATACAGTCGAAGATGGTGACGCGGCCAACAAGTAGAGCTGATCTCCGACAGTGGTGTCATTCATGAGCTGTAATCGCAACCAACTGCCGAAGGTCTCCATGTGTTTTTCTTTAATCCAGGAGTCATCCTTCCCCGGGTTCTTGGAGCGTACATAATTCTTGTGTTCCTCGATATACGGAGCCACGAAGGTGGAACTTTGTAGAACTGTGTAGTGTGCTTGAGTTAAAGAATGCCCGTCCCTACATATCAGTGCTTTCTTTCCTAGCGTGCCTTTTCCACTCAGTCTCCCCTCATGCCGCGATTCAGGAACACCAATCGGCTTAAGGTCAGGAATAAAGTCAACACAGAACTCAATGACCTCTTCTGTTCCATAGCCCCTTGAGATGCTTCCTTCTGGCCTAGCACGGTTATGAACATATTTCTTCAAGACTCCCATGAACCTCTCGAAGGGGAACATATTGTGTAGAAATACAGGACCGAGAATGGCAATCTCGTCGACTAGGTGAACCAGGAGATGCGTCATAATATTGAAGAATGATGGGGGGAACACCAACTCGAAGCTGACAAGACATTGGACCACAGCCTTCTGTAAACTTGGTAGAGTTACTGGATCGATGACCTTCTGAGATATTGCATTGAGGAATGCACATAGCTTCACAATGGGTACTCGAACATTTTCCGGTAGAAGCCCCCTCAATGCAACCGGAAGCAACTGCGTCATAATCACGTGGCAATCATGAGACTTCAGGTTCTGGAATTTTTTCTTTGCCATATTTATTATTCCCTTTATATTTGACGAGAAGCCAGCCGGGACCTTGATACTGCTCAGGCATTCAAAAAAGATTTCCTTCTCTGCTTTGGTAAGAGCGTATCTGCTTAAGTATTTACGCCCTTTATCCGTCTGCTTGTTGTATGGGTCTTTCATACGTTGCTGGTCTGCCCGTGCTTCCGGTGTATCTTTTGTCTTCCCATACACGCCCAGGAAGCCTAGCAGGTTCACGCAAAGATTCTTCGTCACGTGCATCACGTCGATTGAAGACCGGACCTCTAGGACTTTCCAATAGGGTAGCTCCCAGAATATAGAGCACTTCTTCCATATGGGTACGTGGTTGTCAGCGTCATTCGGAACAGATAGACTGCCAGGACCCTTTCCAAAGATTACTTCTAAATCCTTGACCATGTCATATATAACATCACCATCAGGGAGGTTAGGCTTCTTCCGGCGATCTGCCTCACCGTTGAAATGCTTGCCGGGCTTTCTTACGGCATGACCGTTCGGAAGAAATCGACGATGCCCCAGGTACACATTCTTGTTTCCCAAATGTATACTTTCAGTCTTATCTAAACAGTGCGTGCATGCATTGTATCCCTTGTTTGACTGTCCTGAAATGTTACTAAGAGCAGGCCAATCATTGATGGTTACGAACAGCAACGCTCGTAGGTCAAATTCCTGTTGTTTGTGCTCATCCCACACACGTACACCTGGTTCGGACCACAACTGCAAAAGTTCATCAACTAATGGCCGTAGGTACACATCAATGTC
This sequence comes from Poa pratensis, assembly GCA_947311845.1. Lineage (NCBI taxonomy): Eukaryota > Viridiplantae > Streptophyta > Magnoliopsida > Poales > Poaceae > Poa > Poa pratensis. Next base: position 2,848,163 of record CAMZMU010000085.1, on the reverse strand, counting down.
GTTGCCGGGTTGCTTCGGGCCTTGGATGAGCACTGGCATCATAATGAACTTCCGCTTCATGCACAACCAAGGAGGAAGGTTGTAGATACATAGAGTCACGGGCCAAGTGCTATGACTGGAGCTCTGCTCCCCAAAAGGATTAAAGCCATCTGTACTTAGACCAAATCTTAAGTTCCTTGCGTCATCTGAAAATGTCGGGAACTCTCTGTCGATTTTTCTCCACTGGGACCCATCGGCGGGGTGTCTCAACTTCCCGTCTTTCTTACGCTCTTCTTTGTGCCATCGCAACAACCTGGCATGCTCTTTGTTTCTGAACAGACGTTTCAACCGTGGTATTATAGGAGCATACCACATCACCTTAGCAGGAACCCTCTTCCGGGGGGGCTCGTCATCGCCCTCAACATCACCAGGGTCATCTTGTCTTATCTTGTACCGCAGTGCATTGCATACCGGGCATTTATCCATGTTCTCGTACTCACCGCGGTACAGGATGCAGTCATTAATGCATGCATGTATCTTCTGCACATCTAATCCTAGAGGGCAGATAGCCTTCTTTGCTTCGTATGTAGTCTCGGGCAATTCGTTATCCTTTGGAAGCTTCGGCTTCATTATTTTCAGTAACTTCTCAAATCCCTTGTCAGAACAACCAGTCTCTGCCTTCCATTTCAGCAGTTCCAGTGTGGTACCGAGCTTTGTGCTGCCATCTTCGCAGTTTGGGTACAGCAACTTTTTGTGATCCTCAAGCATGGCCTCCAACTTTAGCTTCTCCTTTTCTGTATCGCATTCTCGCTTTGCATCAGAAATGACCCCACCAAGACCATCAGCGGGCTCATCTGATGCCCGATGTTCACCTCTTTCTTCTTCAACGTCTTCCATAACAGTATCACCGCATTCCTCAGGGAACATAGGATAGTTGTCATCATCCTCCTCTTCTTCATTGTCTTCCATCGTAACCCCTCTTTCTCCGTGCTTGGTCCAACAATTATAGCTGGGCATGAAACCTTTCCGAATCACGTGGTCTTGAATGGTTCTCGGGTCAGAGTACTCCCTGACGTTCCGACACTTCTCACATGGACAAGGCATAAAATTATTCACTTTGTTTGCCTCAGCCACATCGAGAAATTTATGCAGGCCTGCAATAAACTCGGAACTGCGTCGTTCGCCGTACATCCATCGCATCCGTGCATCCATCTGCATCATATATATAATTAAGTTTATCAAATACCATTACAATAACATCTTGAATAGTGAAATGACCACCGTACATCGACACGTGCAATATTTCTGTATCAATTACAGACGAAAAGGATAAAGTTGCTAACCTCGGTGCGGGTCGGGCATTTCATCGAACACATCTTGTGCGTGGCAAAGAGAAAAAAAACTAGCACCCCCACTTCCCACCAATCCAGGAAAAAAAAACAGAGGAGAGAGGGGGGTGGGGGCAACAATATATAGGCAGGGGAGGGGTATTGGTCCCGGTTCTTGGCACGAACCGGGACCAAAGCTCCGCGGCATGCCACGTGGTCCGGCTCTGGAGCTTTGGTCCCGGTTCTTGGCATGAACCGGGACCAATGCCCCCAACCGAACCGGGACCAATGCCCCACGGGGCCCTGGCAGCTCGAACCGGGACCAGTGCCAGGCACTGGTCCCGGTTTTTGCCTGAACCGGGGCTAATGGCAAAAGTACTCCGGACGAAAAGTCCTTTTTCTACTAGTGACCCTAGTTGTGCTCTTGTACACTACTCCTCCGTCACCAAATAGGTGGCTTATAAATCGAGTTAAATAGTTTTTGATTTTTTAACTCCAGTTAAAAAGTCAATGATTTTTAACTATGACCAAGTATATATATAGAAGTATATATGAAGATTTACAATACCAAATCAATATCAATATATTTATCATAAGGAAAATTTCATAATACATTTAACTCACATTGCTTTATTGGAAAAAAATTATCTCACGTTGTAATTATTGATATATTTTTGTTTATATTTGGTCAAACACTGAAATTGTTCACTTTTTTACTGAGTTTATACACCTCCTAAATAGTTGGCTGCTTGAATGTTGTCAATACTCCGCGGGTGCAAACATTCAGCATTTTCCTCGGTCAATTTTGACCTAGCAATTAGCAAGCGTGATCGTGCTTCCACACCAACACCAAGCGTGATTGTGCATGTCCTTCCGAGTCGACGACGTATGTGCATGCGTACCATCTAGATGTAGCCGTCGTCGCATGTTAATTTCGAATCTACGGACAAATCAAATTAACTTTCGTGTTTTGGGCATACATGCATGTGCATGCGGCACCTGGTTGACCTTCGCACGGACGACGAACCAAAATGACATTGAACAACCACTACAAGTCTACAAGCACCACCGGTACTAGTCTAGTCGTGCAGCCAAGCTATGCATGGCAGCTTACTTGCATGCTAATCTACGCTACTTGTGCTTACGGATAGTAGTTGAGCTCTTGCATACCACTACTACGAGCATCCTGCATTTCTCTTGGTAAATTTGGACTTAGTAAGCTTGATCCATCTTTTTTTTAAAGGGGTAGTTTCAGTCTCTTCATCAAGATGATGCATAATGCCGCATAATGAACTTATTACGAAGGGTCATATAAGGTTGAAATATGAATCAACCATCTAAAAAAACTTATGTACGTGCCAAGCAAGCTCCTCACTAGCTATTAATTGGTATCATCTTGTTATTAATATATTTCTTTTATCGAAAAAATGGTGCACGGAAGAGAAAAGCGCGACATCACATCATCATCGATTACTTTGTTGACTGAGCAAAGACTAACACTCAATAGTCATGTGGAGTGTCTGGCTTTTAAATTATGTACTAATTAATATATGCTGCTTAACTAATTGCAACTGCTATGTGTTGTGGTTAGTCCATTGTTGTACTTTCGAGTTTTAAGTCGGTCAAGACTACCCGTTCACACACTATGTCCAGCCCGGCCGGTCATATGCTTACTATTTCCAGGACTGGTATGCATGTCTGATTGGTCTCGAGTGCTTAATACCATTTAGTCAGTGTATATCGTCGCTGCTGTGTTGTTGATGCAGATATCTACCTAGTAGCTAATGGCCAGTTTAGCCGTCTGTGACAGTGTCTGAACAGAATCTCGGAGAGATCAACGCAACATCAAGAATGTGTGGTGCCAACACTAAACGCGTATTAAGATGTCGATCGATGTCGTCGTCGCATGTTGCTCGTCTTATTCGTTAGGTTTTATACGGACAAATCAAATTAAAGGTTCTTCGTTAGGTACTATAAATCTACTAGTACTACTATAAGCATTGTGCATTTGTGCCTTGGTGGCCTTGGTGGTCAATTTGACTTAAACATACTAGTACGACTCGTAGCAAAGCTTGCACACCAAGTCACTGGCTACCTGCTCACTCTGGAGAAGCCTTTGACATGCATGCATGCTACTCACTCGGACGGACGGGGATTCGGTGACTTGCCTCTGGCTTGTCACGCCGTAACAAGCCCCCTCATATCCACCATCCAATGTCCATCCAACGGATGAGATTGTCTAAAAAAGTGAACTCCAAATTCAAATATTTCAAAAAAAATCGAAAAAATTCCAGCAAGTCATATATGGTCCGTTATGTGTTCTGTGAAATTTATTTGTCATTTGGATATCTCGTTTATGATTTATTAGCGTTTTAAGTTTAAAACATGAAAAGCTATTTAATGATAAACCAATTATCCAAATGACAAATAAATTTCACAGAACACATAACGGACCATATATGACTTGCTGGAATTTTTTCGATTTTTTCTGAAATATTTGAATTTCGAGTTCACTTTTTTGGGCAATCTCATCCGTTGGATGGATATTGGATGGTGGATATGAGGGGGCTTGTCAGGCAAGTCACCGAATCCCCGTCCCACTCGGACTGGCCAAAGTGCGACACGGCAATATCATCTCGTTATTATTCTAGTATAAAAGTATGACGATGGTAAGCTAGCGGAGACTAATACGTACTGCACGAAGTCTCCATTAATTTTTAACTCCATAACAGTATGCTGCTTAATTAATTGCAACTGCTAGTTGCGATTATAAGTTTATAACCACAAGTTGTTGCATGCAAGAAGATTTTTTGATTTGGAGTTCCGGTAGTCTATAGCTAGTCTCTCCCTTCCACATTCTGTGGGGCGCCCAATTTCTTCCATTAAGAGGAACATACATGTATTACATTTTTGTAGTTTTATGTCAATTGTTCAGATATCCTAGATATTTGGTGAAAGTATTTTTGCTAAGAAATTATCTCTTAGTTAAGAGAAGACAAACTTTTTTTCCTCTTCCGACTCGGTAATAATATTGTGTACGTGTCATTGATAAGATAAGACCATCGTATATGCCCTTACTCATTAGGGCTCAAACACGTACCCCGGCAGGTCGTCGAAATAGTATTTCACAATGTTACTATGGTATACACAGGTATGGAAGATTCATTGTGTAACGGTGGTGTACACGAGCATATAAATCTACTCACTCTGTTTCTAATTATAAGTTTTATTAGTGTTTTTAGCTCTTTCCTGATTCGTACTGGGTATTTGGAAACATCTTATACTATAAAACGAGGAGTATATCGTACTCGGTGTTCTTACAAGAATCTTGAGAGAAAGAGAGCAGGTGGTGGTCACGGACCTTTAAGACTTGAGAGGGGCGACAATCCAGGCCCACAAACAGACCAAAGCTGCAGCAATAGAGAGAAGCAACAAAACATGCACGATGGGTCAGGGTCGCTGAGCCAAACTTAACCATGCATCAATTATCTATCACTACCTCGACATGTATAGACGAGACGCACATGGAATCTGGCTCACAAAAGTCTCCTGCATACATCACGCGTGGGCCTCACAATCCAAGCCTCTAGAACATGTATTCATGCATGCATTCTGTTGCATAGTGCTCCAAATAATTGCCTGCAACTCACTCGTACTCGTACATACTCCCTTCGTTCACAATTATAAGATATTTCAGCTTTTTTTCCGAAACACATGTATCTAGATTCTAGACACGGTTTGGTACGTAGATTTTATTTATTTTGATTCGTACAATGTCTATATTAAAATTATCTAAATCATCTTATAGTTACGACGGAGGGAGTATATACGTAGCTAGAGAAGAACAAGCTAGATAGATACTCCCTCGGTTCCGAGTAGAGACTTTTTGCTCCCGAGATCTAGTGATCCCTTCAATTTCAAAAATTTGAAAATCATATTTATAAGTTTCAAAAAAAATAAAAAAAAACTCCGGGTGTAGCCAATAGTATACTATACGAACGTGTAATTATATTTTGAGCTATATAGAAATTACAAATTGTGGATCTAAATTTGTCTATTTTCGAATCTCTAAGTTTTACCAGATTTTTTATTTTTGCATAGCCCATAATATAAAGTATTTCAAATTGAAATTTTGCACGTTTATGAGATACACCATTAGCTACACACGTTGTATTTTTTTAGAATTTTTTAAACTCAAAAATATAATTTTCGGTTTTTTTTAACTGGAGGGAGCTCGGAGCAAATAACACTTTCCGCTCAGTTCCGTATTATAAGCCGTTTTGGCAAACTAAATTAGTTAGCCAAAATGGTTTATAATACGAAACAGAGGTTGTAAGATATACGAGTAGGTAGGTAGGTAGACCCCTTGCAGTAAAATTAAGCCGTGCCGGCCGGCCGGCCGGATGCTTGTTGTGTCGATGGTGTGCGGCCAAATATAAGTTGCACTTTGTCTCGACCTGCGTCCATTATTGGTATATATATGCACAGTACGCTCAAAGAACCTACCGACCTGAACTGACCTGACATGGTGTTTGTAGTAGCCTGCATGTGACCGGCCGTGGTCCTGCATGCAGATAGTTCCTTCACCTGATTGGTTCGACATGCACGCCCGCCTACATGTCGACAGTGATCAACGGTCCATCACATCAGATCAAGTGATCAGACGGTCCATCATGTGTGGTGTGGTCACTACTCACTACAAAAGTTCTTATCCAGGAGAGGTTGAGAGCCGGCCAGATCCATGCATCCCGAGTGCCCGATTCGATCATCTCAACTGACTCACACCCTGATCTTTTCTGATGATCCATGAGTGGTTGTAATATTGTGCTTGTAATGTCGGCAGACAAGTCGAGTGTAATTGGCTTAATTATATGTCCATCGATTGGCCTCTAGATTACTGCTCTGGCTGCAATTTGCTTGGTGATATGGTCCATATGGAAACTAAGGGGAAAAAACTTATTAACTTCCATGTTGATCTAATATGCTATGTCTGTGTCTTTATCAAATATTGGGCAGGTTTACATGCGGATAGTGAGCGGGAAATTTTGAGGACCTGCGCTCACACACTCCAGAGAAATGCATGTGTTGGACGCGGCTACTTCTACCCCATCTTTTTAAACCCTAGGCTTGAGAAGAGCCCTGATTTAACTTAATAAAGCCACGAAAACGGGAGAGTCATACAAGATTCTCGTACAAATACAAATGTATAAACCCAGCCACCAAATAAGAAGTTCCAAATGGGGCCTAAGGCACATAGAGAGTTAATTGCAGAAACCTACGACAATTGGGGCTAGGGCTACAAAAAACTACCACTTTACGAATTATTTGCAGAAACCACCGTTTTCGGGGTGATGCGTTGCAAGAAGCACTGATTGGCAAGTTGACACGCTCTAAGTAAGAATATGACAGGCGGGGCCCGCTGTCAGGTCCACGTGGCAGTAGGAGTTAATTGCAGAAACCTACGACAATTGGGGCTAGGGGTAAAAAAGCTACCACTTTACGAATTATTTGCAAAAACCACCGTTTTCGGGGTGATGCGTCGCAAGAAGCACTTATTGGCAAGTTGACACGCTCTAAGCAAGAAGCCCTCGTGCGTACTGCCAGGAGGGAGCCGTCGTGGAACCGCCGACCGCGTCCCCGCTGCGTCTAGCGCGTGCCCTGCGCGTGCTCGCCACGAGGCAGCCGCCGACCGCGGCGCCGTCATCGTACAGCGCGCCCCGCGCGTGCTCGCCATGAGGCAGCCGTCGAGGTGCCGCCAACTTCTGTGGAGCCACATGGGCACGGCGGCGGCACCCTCGGTCACGTTGTCGTTGCTCCGGACGGAGGCGGTGACCAGTGTGCATCGCGGCCTCGACCTCGGCGGGCTTCCTCCGGTGCGACATGAATGCGGAGGCGGCGCACGGCCGGTGTGCAGCACGAAGCGGCCGGAGTAGCGGCGATGAGAGAGAGCAGGTGGCTGGCGCTCTACTAGAGACGAGGAAGATGACTGCGCGCGCGCCTGCATCCCGTGCATATATTTTTGGTTGTTTTAAGTTCCTTCGAATATTTTTAAAAAAAACCAAAATTTATAAGCAGTACAATGTGTGTCCCCCTTGACCGTTTAATCATGCCACGTGGACCTGATAGCGGGCCCGCCTGTCATATTCTTACTTAGAGCGTGTCAACTTGCCAATCAGTGCTTCTTGCGACGCATCACCCGAAAACGGTGGTTTTTGCAAATAATTCGTTAAGTGGTAGTTTTTTGTAGCCCTAGCCCCAATTGTCGTAGGTTTCTGCAATTAACTCCTGCCACGTGGACCTGACAGCGGGCCCCGCCTGTCATATTCTTACTTAGAGCGTGTCAACTTGCCAATCAGTGCTTCTTGCGACGCATTACCCCGAAAACGGTGGTTTCTGCAAATAATTCGTAAAGTGGTAGTTTTTTGTAACCCTAGCCCCAATTGTCGTAGGTTTCTGCAATTAACTCGCACATAGACAAGATGGGAGGGAGACAACCAATGTGATCTATCCTTAATGGTGCTAAGGAGAGCGCGGATCTTGTCAGCCACCTCTCCAAGCATCGTTCGGTCCTTCCGCTTAGCCATGGCTTTCCACACCTGTAGATATGAAGACATTTTATATAGCACATGAGAATGTTGTGAAAGTGCATGGTGTCCCCATGTGTTGTTTTCGTAATTAATAACAATCCTTACGGACTAATGTTTGCATTGAGATATACTTGTAGATCTTGTCCATAGGAAAAGATTGGAGTTCATGTGTTGGACTCTAGAAGATTACATGATGATCAATGCTCTATTCAAGGGTTTATATGAAGAATGGTCATGTGTAGAGTTGAGCATATTGCAAGTACGTCTTGAGGATTCAAGACATCATCTTTGTGAAGAGAGAGAAGATTATGAAGTGCAAGTTCAATATGATCCATCTCGAAATATATCATTTGATTGAAACTTGCAATGGATACATTAAGACGGAGCTTAGCGAGACTCTCCCATAATGGAGTATGGGGGAGTATTTGGAGAAGTCTTCATCAAGCATGTGTTAGCAAGCACAATTAAGAAAGGTGTTCCAACTTGAGGGAGTCAAGATCGTCATCATCTATCTCAAGCAACGAAAAAATAGCACGCTATTTCCCGGTTAATAGCACGATATAGCGTATTTGGAGAGGTTACGCTATATTTAGCCTAAAGTTGACGCTACGGCGCTATTTTTGTCTTATACGCTCGAAACCACACTAAAGGTGGTAACGTTATAGCTACGCTAACAAAAAGTCTGGAAATAACTTTAGGTGATGATGATGGCGAGCAATCTGGTGGTTCTTCTAGTTATTCTGAAGATGATGTCAATGATTCTAATTAAAGTTTAAAATATTTATCTTTTAGTTTATTACTTTTTCATGGTTTTAAGCCTCATATTTGTACTCGTGCCATGGATTTGGCCTTGACATTTGAATATGGTTACCTAGTTATGCATGTATTGTTTCTGGAAAAAAATTAGTGCTGAAATCCTTAATATTTGGGCTATTTCTTACAACTTTTTCATCACGCTATTTTATATGTAACTTCGCTATATCACGCTATATCTTGTATAGCTTCTGGAGGAGGGCCACGCTATTTTTGATAGCACGCTATTTTTTTCCTTGATCTCAAGTGGAATGCGCAAGGCAAAGGTATGATCTTGATAGGTTTTCCTTTCTACCGGTCTCATTCTTGGGAGACCGGGTTATAGGATAGACGGCGTACTATCAAGAGGGGCTCTCAAGTGAGTAACTTGATCACATCTTTGTGGAGAGCTCAAACCTTTGCATACTTGCATATCATCTTTCTTGGTTCTTATTTGGCTTCTATCCATGTGAGAATTTAGAGCTTGTGTTCATCTTCATACCAAGCTCTAGTTCATCAAAAACGGATTTCATATGAATATCTTGTTGTGTTTTTTATATTGGAGATTATACCGGTTTGTCTTTTCTAAGAGAGGTCAAACTCTTCTCTTGTGGTTTCCTCCTCACATGATGTACTATGATGTTTCTCTGCATGATCTTGAAGAGCTCTTCGTTGCGATTCCAACGAGTCCAAGATCATCGAAATCGGAGTCCGGATGAAAAAGATATTGCAGTTTTCGTTTTTGTTTCTGTCAGTTTTCAGCAAACCGGATATTCCGGCCCAAACTTGGACCGGAATATCCGGCCCCCCAGTCTGCCCAGAAAAACGGCTAAGGACTCAACGGCGTAAGCCACTGGACCAGGCTGGATTTTTGGGCCGGATTTTTTGTCAGAGACCGGATATTCCGGTCTAAGTGACTGCAGCAACGGCTAGTTTCGTGGGAGGGGCTATAAATACCCCTCCCCTTCTTCAACCTTTGGCAGCTCGTTTTCCCTTCTCTCTCCTCCATTGTTGACATTTGAAAAGCTTGCCCCCTTTCAATCCCTCCCATGATTCTTGCATATCTTTGAGGGAAAAGTGAGAGGAGATCTAGATCTACATTTCCACCAATCCATTCCTCCTCTAAGTGAGGGGGAACCTAGTAGATCTTGATCTTGGAGTTCTTGTGTGGTTCTCTTCTTTGTTCTTCCTCTCTTCTCCCCCATAAGCATTAGTTGCTTTGGTAGAGTGAAGAATTTGATCACTTGTGCTCTTGCCATTGCTTTGTGCATCGGTTTGTGCTCTCCACGAGGATTCGTGGAAGTTGAAAGTTTGTGAGCTTGTTACTCTTGGGTCTTTGGACCCTAGATGCCATTGTGGTGGTTGAGACCTCTTGTGGTCACTTGTAGCCATCCGGGAGCCCCCAATCCTTTTGTGGGTTGTGCCCCGGGTTGTTGTTGTAAAGGCTCCAGATTCCGCCTTGAAGGATTCCGATAGTGGAAGGTGAACCAAACCTTTTGTGGTGCGGTTCATCGGAGAAGAAGGTGAACCCTTTGTGGCGTTGAGACCGACCTTTGTGGTGGCTCACACCTCTCCAAAGAGACGTACTCCCCTAAAAAGGAGAAACTCGGGAATACATCATCGTCTCCGCGTGACTCAGTTATTTCTATACCCGAGCTCTTTACTTATGCACTTTACTTTTGTGATAGCCTTCGTGCTTGAAGTTCTTTATTGCTATCACCTTGTTGCTTGTCTTGCTTAGCATAAGTTGTTGGTGCACATAGGTGAGCCTAGTTTATTTAGTTTATTTAGGTTGTATGCTTGTTAAATTAAAACACCTAGTTTTATTCCATATTTATCAAGCCTAAACCGGAAAAGTTTTAATCGCCTATTCACACCCCCCCCCCCCCCCCCCCCCCTCTAGGCGACATCCTTACCCTTTCATGTTGGCTAGGGAAGATTCCCTCAATAGCAAAATTTGTTCCTAGTGGTTCAAAGTGACCAATATAGTGCCGCTACACAAATCCAAAGAACCCTATTATGTTGGCCTTTGTAACAACTAAGTGTCTTGTGCACCTCGGCGTGACATGCCGGATTCCAGGAACAGGAGAGCAGTTTCCTAACTGCACTCCACATATAACGGGTAAGGAAACAGTGGAAGAAAATGTGATTTGTATCTTTCGGGTCTCCACAAAGCGCACACAGAGCCACTTCTACCCAGTCTCATTCTCTACTGGTGCTCCAGATCAAAGTATGCAAGATGACGTTGATTCCAAGACCGGAGATGATGGAAGCTCAAGCTGATTCGGCTTCGTTGCACAATAAGGTGAGAAAAGAAAAGCTCAAAAGCTGTGAGAAGGTTTTGTCTTGTCATTGATTAATAAAGCTCTTTGAATTTGCAAAAAAAAAAAAAGTTTTGACGAAGCTGGAGGAGAAACTATGTTGATATGGGCCGGGTGATGCCTTTACTTTTGACGGGCTCAGGGTGGAGGCCCATTGTGTGGGATAAAAATTGTTGCGCATTTCGTTCACGTCCCATGCATGAACATTAGCAGTAGCAATGTGTGGGGTTTTCCGCTTTCTTAGCTTGTAAACCTTATAACTTGTGAACTTGCGTTGTTGTTCCGTTATCAATGACAGTAAAACCGGACCCTAGGGTCATGTCGGAAAAAAAATGTTGATAAACCTCAGAACAGTACCTCCATACGACATAATTACCTTGTAACTCTGCGAAAAAAACTTCCAAATGGAAACTGATCTGCAATGCTGTAATCATTTCTGCGAATCAGTCATTACCATGTCAGATTCCAGATTCTTGAAGAACACAATGGTCGAAAGGATATCGGACATGGATGACGAAATGCGGCATCTATAGAACCAGGGAGCCAATGAATGCTTCAGGTTTATACGGAAAAGGACGACTTGCCACGAGCAGCTTACAACGACGATAAATGTTTGATCTAGTGTACACTATACAGTCATTTATGTGCGCATGTGTAGTTAAACTTTGGCCTTGTATACACGAGGAATCAGAGAAATGTGATACCAGAGATGATAACAAGCATCTATCTAGCCATGCATATAGGTGACTACTTGCACAAAGCCACAAATCGACGCTGCGAGAAACGCCTTCAGAATTCTGAAAAATCAACTCGATTTGTCAGCCGCAAACTTGAATCCACTATATGCAGCCCAACTTTACTCGTCGATTCCAGTTTTGATTTGCGAGCTGCAAATTTCAGAGCGCGCACGTGGTTATGATGGTAACCATGATTGCGCCTTTTCCAGTTTCAGTGTCTTCAGATGCACTGTACGAAGAGCCATTACCTATGAACTTGATCCTTGCAACAGAAGAAGACCAGAAGTTGATCCTCTTTCGTCGTCTCAACGGTCCGTCATCTCCTCGCTTCGGCTGGAGGTTCTGCCATCTCATCATCCTCAGCGGTCTCCAGGAGACAGTACTTCACACCATCATCAGATTCAATGTTGCCGTTCAAATCTGGCGTGGGGTTCTCCGGAGCCGATTTTATCACCCGTACCTCCGGGCGTCTGCTTAGACCCAGCGATTGCTCGCGCGGTATCATTCCCGTGCCGTTCCCGTTGGTATCAACCAAGTCCGATACTCTGACCTGCAAGAGGTATTTTAGGTCATATATGGAGTAGCTTCTAGGAAGTATGTATGAAATTATTATAGGTTTTGAGGACTAATTCTATGAACCTGAAGTGACTCCATCGCTTCTTCCTTTGGGTTGTTGAGTGCTTCCTGAGCCTGTAACTCCATCGAGTCCCTCACAAGCTTACTCAAGAAAGATACGTCATCAGACATGACACCCAGTCCTTTCATAAGCATTGAGCCTAGTTGCAGGCTGGTCTGCAGGAAGAGACGAACAAGAGATGAGAGTTGATGCAAATTTTTAGTTTCATATCCATACAGAAAGAGCTTCTCTATCGACACAAACTTGTTTCTATGTTACCTCTGCATTTTCCAAAACAACATCTGTTGCACCTGCTTTCCTAAGATCTAACAAATGTGACATGTCTTGAGCCCTAACATAAACCGGAACCTGGTAAAAAGGGAATATCTAAGTGTTCAGTCGTCGCAAAATGAATTAACGAAAGCATGTGCTTAACTTGATAACTGAATTCTGAAGTTCTCGCAGTCGTGAAAAAGGTATCACTTATTTTACCGCAGGAAAAGCTTGTCGCAATCTGTCGACAGACTCGACTGTTTCTTCCTTGCCGGTGTACATGACCATGACAGCTTTAGGAGAAGATATGCCAGCTGATTGCATAACAGCAGGGCGTGATCCATCTCCATATAACACTGGAAATCCTGATTTTCTGGCTGACTGGTAGGGAATGAACACATACATATGCTTTAGTACAACATGTGAAGGAAGACGCATCAACTGTTACACCAAAATATTCTCTTAATGACAACCTTAACAACAGCAGGATTTAGATCAAATGCCACGTACGGCCATCCTTCCGTATCTTGCTCGAGCCCAAAAGATAACGGTGCGGATAAAAACTTTGCAAGAACCTGTACAAAAAATATAACGAGGCATATAATAGTTTAGTTGGCCAGATTTACAACAAAGTAAGAAAATATGATACAAGATACCTGTCCCATTTCTCCAAAGCCAAGAATGACAATAGGCTCAGTCGCACCATAATTTGCCACCTCAGCTGGTTTCTGTAAAAATTGCGTTAAAGAGTTCACAAAAATAATTTACAAGGACGCTCGACTGAGAGTATAAAACATGACAGTCACATACTTCTTTTGTTTCAGATCTCTCGTCGATTAATTCTGCTGCTTTCTTTCCAAGATCGTTGAGAAATGGAGTTAACGCCATTGACAAAACGACGACAATGATGAGCAGCTTATTCAACTCAAGAGGTAGGACGCCAAGCCTGAATCAATCCAGGTAGTAAACTAATGGCCGAAAACAAGATGGCTGAGAAGACAAGAAGAACAAAATGTGGAGATTTTCTAACATAACTGACCTGTTTGCCAAAGAAAATACCACGAACCCAAACTCGCCTCCTTGAGAAAGCAGCAGTCCTATCCTTATGCTTTCTGGAAGAGTTAGCCCGACTCTTGTTCCTAATGCAGTAGTTATCGCTGTCTTGATTGCAATAAGGCCTCCCAACAACGATAGAACATTAGGCCACTCCCGGATAAGAAGCTGCAACATACCAAGAGAGAAGCCAAGAAGGGATAATAAGGACCTGAGATAATGTTCCACTGAAGAAGAGAAAATAAGGCAGCAATGTCACTTTCGAAGCTACTTAAGAAAAACACGTCGCACCAACTTTCTGGAAGTGGCAATCTAGGTCTCTCCTACATGCATTGCTCACTTAGACACATGAAACATGAACTAATGTTCACTGACACAGAGATCATAACAATGTCTTTGATAAACACCATGGGAATGTAGTTTAACCTGCGTGTCGATAGAAGTTCCTGTAGTCACGAAGAACAATCCAAGCAGCAAGCCTCTGAACGGCCTTATGTCAGCTTCGATTTGTGTACGGAAATTTGTTTCTGCGAGGATGGCCCCAGCCAGGAAAGCACCTAGCTACATAGGGCAGAAGTTTAACAATCAACAAATAAGAAAAGATGGAAGAGCACGCATACTCTAGATATTTCCTTGAACATTTCGAAGTATGTGGATGGCTTACTGTATCACTAAAGCCCAACCACTGGGTGAGAAGTGAGGTTCCTGAGACGGTGAGAAGACAGAGGGCAACAAATGCTTCTGAACTCCTCGACTCTGCAACAAACTGCAGGAAGATTACCGAATAGCCATTGTATAGTAAATCAAGATTTCATGGCAACAAATACGGACTTCTGTTCAGAAAAAATGGACAGCAGCAAACCTCAAAGATGCGCCTGATGATTAAGTTCCCTCCAAGGGAAAGTATGCCAAGTCCACCCAGTGCTTTTAAGCTTTCAGCACTAGCATGGGCAACACACTTGTCTCCAAAGCATTCTGCAATAAAGCGTGGAGTTAATATTCCCTGTAGCCTAACGCATAACGTGGAAGAAGATATGTTGCGCAGGCAGTGCCGCATTTTCATGCTTACAGATCAAATCAGAAGCTTATTAAGTAGGAGAACATAATGAGAATGAATATTTGTATGTTTGCCATCGGAGCTGATTCAGAAATTCAAGGACGAGGATCGTGAGTGGATCCTGGCTGGTTACAAGTATCTCAGAGGAGTTATCACTTAGTTTGTTTCCCGCCCCGGATATACCAGGCCCCTTTTTCCTTTTGGCCTACCCCTGTTTGCCCCTAATATATCAATATATCAGGGAAAGTTTTTGTCTTGTTTCAAAAAAATGTGTCTATCTGCAGATATAATGTTCCTACTCGCTTGCCAAAGCAAATTTGTTATCCTCGAATACGCGTAAAATGCGTAGGTGTAAACCGTACAAACCACCCAACGGTAGCTTCAACGAAACAACCCCAAAAGCTCCAAATAAGTATCTATTCTGAACATTTATCTTAAGCAAAGTGCCAAAGTTGTTGTAGTGAACATATTCTTTCATGGTATTACACAGATCCTAAGAACAAATTAGGATTCATAATTAAGTTATATTTTGTTGTTTTAATGTAAAGGTCTATTGCGTAGATGTTTTTTGAATAACTTCCGTGTTGGCTAATATAGCAAGTGCTAACCTTTTGCATACCTGACTCTCTAGTACAGGAAGTATGACCAAGAGAGGAACAACAGCAATATCCTGCATGTATCAACAAAAATATATTCTGGAATTAATACACCATACAATCCTTGAAGAATATTTTGTTCGAAGGGGACAGTTCAGAGAAAGGAATAGGAAAGGGGGCCTCAATTAATCACCTGGAGGAGGAGGATTCCCAGTGTAGCTGAACCAAATCTTGTTGCAAGTTCACCTTTCTCAGCAAGAAGCTGCATACACACAAGCACTTCACGTCCAGTGGCGGGCCTAGGATTTCGATGTCGGGTATTCAAAATTTTCAAAGGGCACAAAAAAAATACAGTCTAAAGGCTAAATTTTGGCATGTATTATTGATTATAGCATCATATAGTCATAGATTTTACGAACAGATCAGCTTGAAATTGTTTAAACCATTTCAGACCAAAAGCAACCTATGCAATAGGACAAACACAAACCAAAAGCTCTACATCACCTCAAGTCCTTTACGATTGGAACGGTTCCGAGAAGATTGAGGAGGAAACTGTGAAAGCGAGGACCGGACGAGGAGCGACGATAGGTGACGAAGGAGACTCGAGGAGGGCGCCTGCCGGGTCGACGCCGGGACTCCGCGGTGGCTCGCCGCGGTGTCGCCGTCTCTCGTCTAGGGCTGCAGCGCTACGCCTGTTCTGTGGTTCAGTTTGGAGACGATCAGGAAATCGGGAAAGGTAGGCGTCGATCGAACAGGCACAGATGCTGCGATGTCGTGCTATGGTAGCTAATCGGGCCAAATAGCTAGCTGGGCCTCACAGAGGAGGAGGTGGGTTTGTAAATGTGGCCCAAATATCTGCCATTTCTGTATTTTTTCATTTATATGCATATTATGAACTATATATACCTAGTTTTTGGTCAAAAAATTTGGGTATTCAACTGAATACCCTTGAATTGAAGTGGGCCCGCCCTGTTCACGTCAATAACTAGTGCAGACGCAAAATGAGGGGCGAAATATGTGCACTATTGTACTAGAGGCAATTGCAATGTACTCACATAGATAAGCTATCAATGTGCCCTACTGAAAAGTTCATCTCTTAAAAAACTAATGATATAATTTTTTGCCAGAACACAGCTGTTACGTTAAGTAATCACTAGGCGGAGCGTAGAATTAATATACACCTGAAGAACAAAAGCAGATGAAGACAACGAGAGTGCAGCTCCAATTACTATCGCTTCGTCGATGCTCCTGATATTCACCTGCGGATCCAGATTAAATATAAGTATTGAACAGAATAAACAGCTGAGTTAGCACTGATAAGAGAATCCTTCAACCCGAACAACTATAGAAACACATGCATCGAAGAAAATAGCCTCTATCTAAATTTTTGAGAATAGATTGTGCTATTGGTAAATATATCCACAATGCATTTCACACATTCTGGAGGAGTATAAATGATCAGAATAAGCAAGTAAGAAACCATTGAAATATCGAACGTAAATCACATGGTAGCTGGTTTAACCCACCACTGTAATAGAAAATAAGCTATACCATGCATGTGTGGAAATATCCATGATACAGAACACTCCTTACCAGATCAGGTCTTGAATGGAAGAGGAACTGCAGGATTTTCGTTCCAATAGCACCATTAGGCGGAAGCTCGAACGCCGCGAAAGCAAGCGTTGACAAAAGAACCTTCAGAATATAGGAAGGAATAAGATCAGTCCCCATGGAACATTCCAAAATTTCCACGCGGAAGTCAATGAACAGAGCCAGAGAAATGAAATGTGGCCCAGGTAATGTTCAGTTCAAGTCAAGTAACATATTCAGAGAAGGTTGTGCCTACTAACAGTTAATTGGTTTGGAGAATTAAGTACAATGATGATCAGTAGTTAACATATTCTGTAACGATTCTTAATTCTCAGTGTATATCATGAAACAACTCTAAACTATCATGAGAAAATGGGGGCAGAAGATTGGTATGATAATGATAACAATTCGGTGATGATGCAGATTGCAGACGCGTACCTGAGGTAAACCCATCCCGAAGGCGAACTTTGCAAGGGCCTTGAGGCGAGAGAGGGAGAGCTCCAGCCCCATCTCAAACAACTGCAGAGGCAGAGCGGCGAATCAATCAGTCCATCAATGGTAAATCCTATGAATTCCACATACAGAATCAGCAGCAGGAAGCAGAGGTGAAGAAGGTTGGGAGCAATACCAGGAAGAGGATGCCCCACTCGGAGAGAAGCTTGACGTCGGTGAGGTTCCTGATGAGGCCGAACTGGTTGAGCACGACGCCGGCGCAGAAGAAGCCGAGGATCTGCGTGCGAGCGCCGCCGGATTCGAGTTAAGCCATGGTGGAATTCCGTCTGGATGGAGTGGAGATGCAGAGTGGATGGGGCACTACTCACCGGGCTGGCCTTGACGACGCGGAAGGCGGGGACGACGAGGACGGTGACGCCGAGGAAGGTGAGGGTGTCGAAGCCCAGGTCGTTGATCACCTCCACCGCGCTGGCGATCTCCACGCCCACCCCCGCGCGCACCCGGAACGCGCGCCGCCGCCGCGGCCTCAGCGTCATCATCCTCTCCACCGCCGCCGTCCCCCGGCCCTCCTCCCGCGGCGCGACGGCGGCTGCAGCACGCAGACCGAGACCGAGGTCGTCATGCGGGTCGAGGACCCGCAGCGGCAGCGCGCGGGGAAGTGCCCCGCCACCGCCGCCGCCGCCATGGCGCCAGGGCAAGCGCTGCTTCGCTGCGGCGTGGGGGAGGAGGCGAGGGCGTGTGTCGTCGGCTGTGCTGTGCGCGCGCGGGAACTCGGGAGCTGCTATCCGTTGGGAAGAAGATAAGGAGGAGAGGAGATGTTGAGGTGGGCGGAGCGCCGCGCGGGAGTCTCGTCCGCCTCTCGTCGCTGTCGCCTTCCCGCGGCCACGGCCTCTCGCCGGCCCCGTTTACACTGCCTTTCTCCTCCTCGCATCGCCTGCCAGCCACTGAAATTTTACCACGAGCCGTGTAAGAGTTAGTCCAATTTCACCCCGCTTTATAAATAAATTCATACCGTCAAACCGATACAAAGTGACGAGTGTACCCGCTTACAAAGAAGATCAAAAATAAAAGAAAAAAATCAGGAGTAGACACACCCCTCGAAGAGACCCCTAGACAAACAACAAGGGGTCACCAACGGGTCTCGTCGGAAAAGCACCGGGTCTCGTTGCATCACATACCCCAAGTTCTCACCGGAGAGAACCGCGTGTCCTCTCACTCCCTCTCGATCCGGGCCGTGGAGCGTTGATCCTGCCAGCCAAAAACGAGGGGCGAGCACGGTAACAACTAAGACATGTGTAATAGAAAGAGGTCCGTCGGAACTGCCTCACACCAGTGCCGAAGAAGCTTTGATCCGAGCTGGTCCACCGATGTTGACCTGTCGTGACCACAGAGCTGCACGATGACCCCCTCAAGAGGGTCACAACGCAAAGTACAGCGGTCGCCGAGAGCGAAAAGTTAAGGGTATTCACATGGAACTCTATCGCTTGGGAGGTAACCACACTGGCGCTCTCAAAAGGGTCACGACACCACATGCATCGCCATCGTTGGCGCTGAAAAGCGCTAGACTTTCGCCCAAAATCACCTCCGCCACACCATGGTACCATGATCAACCTGCCGACACCAAAACAGGCCTCCAAATTTGACTGATGAGAGTTAAAGTCCACAACGTATTATTAGCTGAAAATTCCACGAAACACCGCTTCTCATCTTAGAAATTATCTTTCTTTTTTTCTCTAACCTCCTAGTCAATTTTCATTTAAGAAACTCCCAACATTTTTACAAAGAAACGGAGAAGAAGAAAAAAAAAGCAATATCACTTGGGCTCTCAGTAGGCCTAGGACTGGGCTTCAAATTCGAGCTGAGCCGCTCGGCTCAGCCAAAGCACGGTGAAAAAGAAGATGATCGGCTATTTGCTTCTCACCATATAAGTGATATTGTCCATTTCCCGTCAACCCCCTCCCAGCCAAATTATTTTTGGTCAAAATAATATTCCTCAGTGTCGGCAATAAGAAAATCTTAATCTTCAGCGGCATTTTTTATTTTCGAACAATAAACTTGATTCGTTGTCCTCACTCCTCAAACCCAACACTCTCAGGCCACCAGTCTTTTAGTAAGAATGCAGTGGACCAGTTTACAAGATGATATCTTCTTTTATCATTCATTCCTGACAAAACCAATCTTGCTCTATGGTAACTATTCTCTTGATTGATCCTTTAGGAAAACGAGGCCCTGAACACGGTCACGGCAGGGGATTCAATCAAAGCACAAACGGAGGTCTCGGGCAAGATACGGCTGGGCAAAAGGAATGAACCAGCAGAGCTGCAGCAGGGAGATGACAACACAAACCTGACAGAAACCAAAAAGAAGAAGGGGGAGAACGTCCACGGCGAGTCTGCGCGCGAGGCCATTCCAGGGATCGAGGAAGAAAAGGAAGCAGCCAAGTCCAGGGGCTACTGGCAAACTGACAGGTGCGAGTGTTAGCGCCTGTCAGGAGCCATGATCGCCCTAGCTTGGAACTGTCGGGGTTTGGGCCTGCCCCACACAGTTCAGGATTTGGTGCGCCTCATCCGCACTTACAGACCTATGTTAGTTTTCATTAGTGAAACCAGGCAAAGAGATGAGATAATAAAAGAATTGAGATGGAGGCTAGGCCTCAAACACTGCATTACGCAGGCGGGCAAGGGAAAGGGTGCCGGCATTGCTTTGTTCTGGGATGAGAGGATTGAAATAAAAGTTCTGTCTGAGGGTCCGAGGTATTTCGATGTGTTAAGTCAATGACATCCCCAATGGCCGTAAGTGGCGAGGAACCTTTGTGTATGGTGAACCGAAAGGCTCAGAAAGACACCACATGTGGTCTACCATACGCAGAATCAAACCTAATGCTAGTGAACCTTGGATGATGATGGGTGACTTTAATGAGACAAAATGGCAGCACGAGCATTTTTCTGAATCCAAAAGGTCTGAAAGGAGAATGGCCGATTTCAATGCTGTGCTCTCCTCCTGCAACTTCCATGACATCAGTTTTTGTGGCCCTGCGTGGACATATGACAACAAGCAAAAAGGTAGAAGAAACGTGAGAGCTCGCATTGATAGAACAGTGGCAACTACTGACTGGACCGACCTGTACCCTAATGCCAAAGTCACTCATGTTGTCTCTTCAAGATCGGACCACCTGCCTTTGGTCCTTGATCTTGACAACCAGCTGAACCAGCAAAAACCGAAATTATTCAGGTACGAATATATGTGGGAACGTGATCAGTCCCTGCCTGCTGCTGTTGAAGAGGCTTGGAACAGCGCTCCCCGCTGCACCTCCATGTCTGATGTTGTTAACAAAATCAGATCGACACGCGATCACCTTGTTGATTGGAGCAAAGAGAACTTCGGGAGTGTTACTTCGGAGATCAACAAGAAAAAGAAGAAGCTCAGCAAACTGTGGGCTAGTGCTAGAACAAGCAGGAGAGAGGAGGAAGCCCACAGAATCAGTGTGCAGCTTGATGAACTCCTCCACAGAGAGGAGATGATGTGGAAACAACGTTCTAGAATCAACTGGCTGAACGAAGGTGACAGAAACACTAAGTTCTTCCACAGGAGAGCTAACTGGAGGCAGACAAAGAACAACATCAAAAGGATCAGGGGCCTAAATGGAGACTGGACAGATGATCCAGAGGAAATTAAAGCGTTAGTTACAGATTTCTTCAAGAACCTGTACACCAGAGACACCTCTGTTTGCCCTGATGAACTCCTAGAGCTGGTTCAGCCCCAGATCTCCATCGATATGAACGAAGCCCTGTGCAAAGAATTCACCGAGCAGGAAATCAGTGATGCACTTTTCCAAATCGGACCTTTGAAAGCTCCGGGCCCGGATGGTATGCCAGGGCGTTTCTTCCAACGCAACTGGGCAACAATTAAGCTTGAGGTGATACATGCGGTAAAGGGTTTCTTCGCCAATGGACATGTACCTGAAGGCCTCAACGACACGGTCATTGTTCTAATTCCCAAGGGTAACAATGCCGAGAACCTTGCTGACTACAGACCCATTAGCCTTTGTAACGTCATATACAAGATCATCTCCAAATGCCTTGTCAATCGCATGCGCCCTCTCCTGGATAACATCATATCAGAGACCCAGAGTGCTTTCATCCCCGGGAAGATGATCACTGATAACGCCGTCATCGCTTTCGAGTGTTTACACAAGATTCAGAGGAGCAAGAACCCGAGAGACACTCATTGTGCATACAAACTGGACCTCTCCAAGGCGTATGACAGAGTCGACTGGAATTTCCTGGAAAAAACCATCCTGAAAATGAGTTTTTGCAAGAAATGGACAGACTGGATCATGTCCTGTGTTCGCTCTGTCTGTTTCTCTGTCAGAATCAACGGCCATAACCTGGAACCTTTCTATCCTTCCCGTGGCCTCAGACAAGGAGACCCTCTAAGCCCATACCTCTTCCTGTTCGTTGGCGAGGTCTTATCATGTGCTCTCAAGAAGGAAACTGCTGAAGGAAAAATCACCCCGATCAAAGTGGCTTGGGGAGCCCCAGGAATCTCTAACCTGTTATTTGCAGACGACAGCCTCCTCTTCTTCAAAGCTAATATAGAGGAAGCCAGGGCTACTGACAGCGCTCTGAAGCTCTTTCAGAGATGCATGGGTCAGCTTCTCAGCCCTAGCAAATGCTCTGTTTTGTTCAGTGCTGCTTGTCCTATGCAAACTCAGCAAGAGATCAAATCCGTGCTCGGCGTGAGCTCCAGCACCTTTGAAGAGAAGTACCTCGGTCTCCCTGTCCCAGAAGGCAGAATGAAAAGAGGCTGCTTCCAGCCGATCATGAACAGGTTCACCAAGAGGCTCACCAATTGGAATGAGAGGTTTATGTCCCACGCGGCTAAGGGTACCCTGGTTACATCTGTGGCCCAAGCTCTGCCGGGCTATGTGATGGGCGTTTTTAAGCTGTCTTCTGGCTTCTGTGAGCAGTATGAAAAACTGATTCGCGACTTTTGGTGGGGAGACGGGCAGAACAAACGAAGGGTGCATTGGACTGTTTGGGACAACCTTACCAAAGCAAAGGGAAGAGGCGGCCTGGGGTTCAGAGACATGCAACTGTTTAACCAGAGCCTCCTAGCAAGACAGGCTTGGCGCCTGATCCAAAAGCCTGACAGTTTATGTGCCAAAGTGATTAAAGCACGCTATTTTCCCAATGGTAACATCCTAGATACTGTCTTCGCTTCTGATCCGTCTCCTGTCTGGAAAGGCATAGAATTTGGCCTTGATCTTCTGAAGAAGGGCATCATCAGCAGAATCGGGGATGGGAGGGATACACAGATCTTCCGTGACCAGTGGATTCCCAGAGACAATGGCCTCCATATCACCGCTGTAAAGAAGCGCTCTCGCTTGAGATGGGTCAACCAACTGATCAACGCCGACACGCACAGCTGGAACACCGAAATCCTCAATCGGCTCTTCCACGACCATGACATCCAAGCCATTCTTCAGATCAAGCTGCCGCTTCAGAACTGCAGTGACAAGATTGCGTGGCATTTCGAGCGAAATGGCATCTTCTCTGTCAAGAGTGCCTACCGGCTTGCCCTCACTCTAAAACATCAGAACCGGGACAACTCAGCAAGCAGTATCGCTCCCAATGGCAACAGATCGATCTGGAACAACATATGGAAAGCTAAGGTGCAGCCTAAAATCAGAACTTTTGGCTGGAGAACAGCAACAGATACGCTCGCTACTAAGAGCAACAAATGGAGAAGGAAGTTGGAAATTGATCCCCGATGCTCCATTTGTGGCTCTGCTACTGAAGACGCACACCATGCCACTGTTGTCTGCTCGAAAGCTGCTGCCCTGAGAGATGCCATGCGCGCTGCTCACTGGTCGCTCCCTGAGGAACGCCTACTCAGGAACACTGGCAGAGATTGGCTCCTTATTCTGCTGAGCAGCCTTGATGACAAAACAAAATCCAGAGTGCTTCTTCTTCTATGGCGTTCTTGGCACCTGAGAAACGATATCATCCACAACGACGGAAGGGAGACGATAGCCCAGTCTACTGCTTTCCTGCTGGCGTACGACACACCCTTTGAGCACCTGCAGATGCCCAGCGACGTTAAAGGAAAGAGTCCCATGGTCGCGTGCACCACCACCTCCTCGCTGGATAATGCAGACCTAAATTCTGCTAGATGGACTGCCCCGCCCCATGGCTGGGTCAAGTTAAATACTGACGGCTCCTTCATCGACAAAGATAGAAAGGGTGGCGCAGGCGCCGTGGCCAGAAACCACAGAGGCGAAATCATTGTTGCCGCTTGCTTCCCCATCAACCCCTGCGATGATGCTGAAGAGGCGGAAGCTATAGCTGCCCTTCGCGGCGTGGACCTCGCTGCCGACCTGGGACATGACAAGATCATCCTTGAGCTGGACTGCACCTCGGTGATCGCCGCCTTGCGATCCGAAGCACCCGATAGGTCAAGGCTGTGGACAATCCATGAAGAGACGAAAGAGAAACTGAAGATTTTCCAAGATATTCAGATCCAACACACCAAAAGAGAGAGCAACAGGGTCGCCGATGCTCTAGCCAAGTCTGCATACTCGCTTGGCCACTGCATCTGGACGACCGCGACGCCGGACTTCATCGATCATCTCGTAACAAACGACGCACCGCCGAGTGTTACCACGATGATGTAAAGCTCTCCCTTATTCTCAAAAAAAAAAAAAGATAACATGCAGAGAGGTACAATGTTCAAACATTCAACAAAACTCACTCTATCTCGTGATGATAGCAAATTCCTTTTCCAGCCTAACTATTTGTTGCCAATTTCTCTTCAACCATAATTTTTTTTTTTTAGAATTTTGAAAAACTTTGGTGCTAGAATTTTAGTGTTTGATGCACCCTGGTGTGCGCACGATACATACTCCTAGTCATCCAACCAACGGTTTGTTCTTCATGAACTTCGTTATGTCCATTTGTATAACTGAAAGCCATTGAATATGACGTTGCCATTTTGTACATAATTTGTTGTCAGTCCTCAGAAAATTCCAGTTAGGTAATTACCCAAGACTCATTATAGAAATGTGGATTTTTCGACTGATATCACATCTAGATATAGAACACCCACATAACATATGTTATGTTAGATAAATATGAGAATTTCGCAAAAAAAAAAGATAAATATGAGAAAAATATGATGTAATGTATCCTTGTGGACAACTCTGCTAAGGTCATTCTTCACTTCACCAGCATAAATGCTTCTACTGTGTCCATCCACCAAAATAAACAGAACATACATGTAAAAATTCTGTTCACCACCAAAAACCTTTAAACAAAAAAAGAATGGTAATTGTACAAGCGGCACGGACAAAAATTACAGTGGGAGGTGTGATAAAACAAATAGTCAATACCGCTATTATACAAGAGCTGGCAGACAGGGCCCACGTCAAAATAAGTTTTTACTCCTTTTGCAACATGTGAAGAAAAAAAATCTAGACACAGGAAAAGAATACCTAGTACAATAACACTATTCCCTTTCTGCCCCTCCATCTGTCAGACAAAACACATACACCCCACCCTATCTGCTGGCATCTGAGTATATACAGGAGAAGCCTGGCAGGCAGGATCCATCAGTGATAAGCCGGTGGTCGTCGGCTCATCTACTTCTCTCGTGTCAAGGGAAAAAGCTTGGAGAGCGCTGTCCTTCCGTGGTCATCGGCAAAACACTCTCCGCATTCACCTTCAGATCGCTAGGCTTCGCTTCCCGCAAATGATTTCGTGTCGTCGTTGTTGCGCGATAGCATGTCTGTCATCTGAGCTTAGATCATCTGCCTGTGCGCGCCGCAGAATGGATAAATATAGCCCAAAACCCACTGGCACGGACTTGGAAGAGATTGTTTGGGCTCATCGGGAAGCTGCTATATCCACGCAAGGGAGCCTCGGTCATTGTTGGCTGCTTGAGGGCGGCCCCTGGTTGGGGTTGGTGGCCTGTTGGCATTTAGTTCCTGATTTCAACGCACGGGAGTTAGAAGTGGGCAGACAGCGTTATAGTATGAGCTCGTGCAAATAAATCAGCATCTTCTGATAAAACGGCATACCTGCATCCAAGTGTCCTCAATATGCTCTGGGGAGGTCTCAGGTGATGTCAACGCAGGTGGCAAAGGATGAATGAGTTTCGGGACAACCACGAGATCCCTTCCGAGAACTAAGATTGCACCTGCGTTGTTTGCCGTACCTGTGCACATACCGTATGAGCAATGGGGCCAATCCAACGGCAAGAGATGATTGGAATAAAAACATATCCATACCACAGTAGTTTGTTGCCGAGAAGAGAGTGATCAAGTGACCTTGTGCGAAACGCTCAAAGCCATCCATCACACACTCGTGTGCTCGCACAATCAACTGCAGGTCATTGTTGTTGCAGAACTCCATAACACGGTCAGGCTGTGGTAACAGTCCATGTTAGTTTCATAAACCACAGGTACCAACATGAAGGAAGATCGAATCAAACCAGTTGAGATTTACCCCGAAGGTGACAAGACCTGGGCCCCGAGCATTTGGTCTGAGTCCTTCAACACTGTCATTCTCAGTTGGATCCGACCTTTAAACATATAAAATATTAAATCAGAACCTCGCAATAATAGTATAATAAAAAGAGTTGTTCAATTGCTTACCATAGAAGATCCATTAGAACAACTGAGCCTGCTTCCATGGTAATGGGTCTTTGAAGATTCTCAATTTGCTCTATGTGGTTAATGGAGCGTCCAATACCACCATGCATGCAGATTATTTTCTTCTCTATTAGGGCAGCTAAAGGAAGCCAATTAAATAACCTATTCACACGATGCCAGGTCCAGATTCCATCTCGCTCACCCTAATTTTCAAACCAAAGAACAGCGAAATAAGTACAAGATACAAATATTGGCTAATTTTTTTTTAATAATACATTTTTTTAATCAAATTCGAAAAATATTACGCAAATCTACGAAATGGTAAAAATAATACGGCCTCGGCCTGGGCTAAGCCGAAAGGACCCTGTCGGCCTGGGCTGGGCCGATTAGGTAGTCGGCCGATGCCTGCCCGTGTCACAGGACCTAATCGGCCAGGGCTAAGCCGATTAGACCCTGTCGGCCACGGCTGGGCCGACTAGGTCCTGTCGGCCTTGGCCCAGCCGACCAGTGCATGTTCCCGTATTAGCCTGCATTTTTCGCGCCAGCCCTTCCCGGCGACACCCGTTCCCGCCTTCTTCTCTCCCTCCTGTTTGTCGGTCCCGGCATTTTTTCCGCCCTTCTTCTCCCGCCATATTTCTCCCGCCCTAATTCTCCCGCCATAGTTCTCGCGCCATTTTGTTCCCGCCATTTTCCTCCCGCCTTTTTTCTCCCGCCATTTTTCTCCCGCTCTTCTTCTCCTGGGTGAGCCTATATATATACCCCATTAGATTTGGTGATGGAGGAGGGGTGTGGTGCGTGGTTATTTCCTCAGTCGGATAGGAACGATGTCTGGTAGTTCGGGTCCTAGTTCGGAGCATAGGTCGTGGTGTGTTTTGTATCACGCCGCAATATGGACTGAAGGTAGTATTAGGGAGGGTAGGCCCAAGAGCTGTTATAGGGAGCTAGTTAGTGAGTGGGGCAACATTCGTGAGGTGGGAGAAATTATAGCCAAAAAAAAAAAATCCAGATGACCCCTGAAGAAATTTCAGATGAAATTGATGGGTGGCGGTGGAAGTGGCAGAGAATTAATGAGCTAAAAGCTATTGAGGCGGGGCTTAGGGACATGCCTATGACACCTAAGTCAAAGATAATCCATTTTTCGCCGGAGGCCTATGCATATCACGTTAAGGTAACTGAGTACCGAATTTATATTATGTTAGAATCTAGTGTTATCGTACTAACTTTTTTCCCCTGATTTTGTGAATGTCCAGCACTGGCCTGCCGAAGGACAGTTTCTGAACAAAGAGATCCCTCATTTTGGTTGGATGGAAATGCTTTTTGGCGCATGTCGTGATGGTCCTGGAGATGCCCTTCACGCTGAAGCAGTGAAGAGGGCTATATCAAAGGCGAAGAGTGGTGGATCATCCAAGAAAGCCGTTCAAGATGATAGTGATGATGATTTCATGCCTCCTAAACAAGCCAACTGTAGACGTAAGTTGAAGAGTGTTGGTGCATCCAAGGCTGTCGTCGATGAAAATAGTGATGACGACTTCATGCCTCCAACACGAGCACGTGGCAGAGGGAAGTGAAGTCGTTGATTCGAATTAGTTATCGTTGAGTTGCATGTAATATTTGTACCAGTAGTTGTTCTATGCAGTGTTTAGAACTAGTGAAGTTGTAACGTGGACGTGTAGTGTTGTATGTTAAATTAATTTATGCAATGTGGAATGTTTCGTACATTAAACACGTACCTCTAGATAAAAGCATAGTCTAGATTTAAAACACTGATCCACACTTATTACAGATAAAAGCATAGTCTAGATTTAAAACACTGATCCACACTTATTACAGATAAAAGCATAGTCTAGATTTAAAACATGTCCTAGTTTCTTCCTCTTCCTCTTAGTCCTCGGCTGCCTCGCCCACGTGGAGCAGCTGCTCTAGATGCCGTAGCAGCATCCGTAGGTGGGAATTTTGTACAACCAGTGTCTCTGTGACCAAAATCATTGCACAGAAAACATTGCATTGTTGGGCCTCCGGCTTCAGATTCATCCATACCATTTCGGATACGCTTGCACTGTCGTCTACCTCTACCAGGACGCAGTAGCCTTGGGTCGGGGATGTACTGCCTTTCATTAGGGTCAACCGTGTTGAAATTACCCACAGCTCGAAATCCTACCATTTCACCAGTCCAGGTATTAAGAACAGACTCGTTCAAAAAATATGGTGAAACGAACGAGATGGATGAAAGCCCGAGTTGCCCACAAGCAGCCAATACATGGGAGCAGGGCAGATGAAGCAATTTTGGTTTATTGCATGTGCAGTCACAAGTTGGTCGGGCTTCATTTCCAATTCTCACCTCATGCGTTCTGAGCTGATTTCCGCAACCAAACTAGTCATAAGGTAAGCGTACCTCGAACCTCCTTTCTTGATTTCCTATGGCCTGCACAGTGTGATTCCGAGCTTTTGCCATCTTCCTATCCATGTACTCCATAATCTTCTCACAGTAAGGTGTGTTCGGGTTGTTTACGATATGCAAGTGAGCTTTCTGGCGTCTTTCTCTGAAATACTTGACTGTGCCCTCAAAAATACCCTCCACAATGGCTGTAAGTGGCAAGGCCCTATTTCCTCTCAGAACAAAGTTGTAAGTTTCAGCCAGGTTGGTAGTCATAACACCGTACCTGGCTCCATAAGTGTCGTGCAGCAAAGACCACCTCTCAAGAGGCTCGTGCTCTATCCACTGCTGAAAGTTTTTAATCAACCTCCCAGTCTTTCTCCTAACACCAGGCGGATCAAATCCTGGCAAGTCACAAAGCCCAACAGGTACATCCTCAGCGGGTGGAGGTCCGGTTGCTAGCTGTTGCGCCACAAGTTGCACATGTGCTGCTACTGCAACATTTCGTGCAGCTCTCCTCTGCCTAACATGCCGGTTAGTAAACTCATCAAGCTTACCACGTATGAAAGTGTATTTCCAGAATTGGTTCTGCTTGCATAGTTTTTTGAATAGATTCATCAAAGCCTTATCTCGGAACTGTGAGAAAAAATTGGCCCCCAAATGGCGCATGCACCAACGACTCTGCAGGTCTAGCCATGGCGTTTCTTCCGCAGCCACAGGGTTTGTGAGTGCCTTCACGGCGTTCAGTATACCAGCATGGCGGTCATGAAGGATGCACACGTTCGGCTTATCTTTCACTACTGCTATTTTAAGCTGCCTGAAGAACCAAGTCCAACTTTCAGTGTTCTCGCTCTCCACAAAAGCAAATGCAAGTGGCACGATCTGATTGTTGCCGTCCTGACCAATGGCGGTCAAGATCTGTCCCCTATACTTGCCAGTAAGAAAAGTACCATCAACACAGATCACTGGTCGACAGTGAGTGAAAGCTTCTATGCATACACCGAAAGAGAAGAACACACGATGCAACACCTTTACGTTTGGAAACTCTGCCATCCAAAAGTGTTTGATGTCAACATATGTGCCTGGATTACGGGCCTGCAATGTGTGGAGGAGCCGAACAACTGAGTCATATGAGTCTAGAAACGATCTGAATCTGTTCTCAAGTGCCATCTGCTTAGCCCTCCAAGCTTTGCCATAAGATATTTTGTACTTGAACCTGGTGAACACCTTATGCTGAATAGCCTTCGCTTCCATAGCTTTGCCCTGTACTATTTCTGAGTACAGCAACCGAGCTATAAGCGTCGACGAAATGTTACGATGATCTTGAGGAATACAGTCAATTCTACATGTGTGCTGTACTACGTCGCTCACTTTCCAGTTTATGGCGAACTGAGGACGATAACCGTGCACCCTTCCAGGACAGCCTGCAACCTCACATTCCATTGTCAGATATTTTTTACTTGACACCTTGGTTCTGAATGTCTTGCATGTCGACATTGCCCACTTAATGATTGCGTCTTGCAAATGTTGCTTGTCGGGATATAGAGCACCCACAGCAACCTGGTTCTGATGGTATTCCCAGGCAGAATCATGACCATCGTTCACTGTCATTGACGAAGTGAAGTCATGACTCCATGACGCAGGATTGGGCACGACATGTTCGTCATCCGACTCGTCGGAATCATCACCATAAGCACTATCACCATCTTCATCTTCCTCTTCCATCATTTGTTGGAATTCCTCATCCGCATCTGCCTCAACACCCTCATCATCTGCTACTTCTGCCTCACTGTTTTGGCCAGATTCATAACCACCACCTCCAACATCTTCCTGATTATAATCATGACCAGATAAATGCATCTCCTGACTACTCTGTCCAGGATCGTGACCTCCCTCGCCTTCAGGCGGAATCACCTCCTTCGCGACAGGTATCAGTAACGCGATAGGGGTACATCCCCTGCTTTCGCAGCCTTGCAACCATCGCACCATCTGAGAGGTCCGATCTATCGGCCTCAAATAAAAAAACACAGGTGACCTTGACTTCGTCCACAGTGCATGCACACCGACGGTGTCTGTTTCAGGATTAAGCCCTAAACATGCTGCCAACCAATCTTTCAGCTGACTTATTGACCATGTTTGTGGGTCGCTCAGTTCCAACTCTGACCATCGAAACTGACCCAAATCAGCTCCCAACTCATTTACTACAACTGTACCAGGACCGTAGTAAAACAAACATTTCACTAAATTACTCATCTCGACAACCTAAAAATGTGACACCAAATTACTGTTATAACCGGAACAACTATATACTTAATTTTTACTGTAAACCCTAATTAGCCAAAATAATCATACCCTTGAAGCGTGACGATTCAACGAAGTACCACCACCACGGCCGGAGCAGCAGATGCACCACCGCAGCACCACCACCACGCCTTGCTCAGCCCACGAACCTCCACCCAAACTCCACCATTGCTCCAACCAAACACCACGGAATCACACCAAAACCTAACCCATTTGTAGATCCGAGTTGCCTTAACTCTCTAACATCTCTAGGCTACAGATTTGATGGCTGGTTGGACAAATCACGCTGGGAGGAAAAAAATCGCAGGAGCTTTTCATTTTGGAGAAGAACAGGAGAGAGGACGCGAGAAGGAAGAGGAAAGCCCGAGAAGGGTGCATCTCTACCAGCAGCTTTTCCTGCGACTAGTCGGCCTCGCCTAAGCCGAAAGGCCTATCGGCGTCGACGTGGCCGACTTGTGGCCACGCACGCTGTCGGCCGCAGGCCTGGCCCGCCCTCCCACCTGGTCGGCTTAGCCAAGGCCGATAAGGGCTAATCGGCCCAGCCCAGGCCGACAGGGTCCTTTCGGCTTAGCCCAGGCCGAGGCCGTATTATTTTTGCCATTTCGTAGATTTACGTAATATTTTTCGAATTTGATTAAAAAAATGTATTATTAAAAAAAAATTAGCCAAATATTGCCAAATAAGAAATGCAATATGAAAAGATGAATCATTACCATTCGCTCTATGCACTCTATTCGGAACCCAAACAGAGCATTGATATCTGCTGCCTCATGATTCCCCCGAATCAAATGTACGTTTTGAGGATATTCAACCTGAATTGTACAGCGGGCTTGGCATTACAATTTGAAATAAATAAAAACTAACGGTATGCTCACAGCTTGAAATTTACTACCTTCAGGGCAAGGAGAAGAGTAATAGTCTCCAAACTATGTTGACCACGATCGACGTAATCTCCCAAGAAGAGGTAATCAATATAACTGAGATTTCAAGAAGATACATATGAGATCAGGAGAACATTTTCAGATTCAAAGAAGCTTCATGCACAAATCAACACGTAGGAGCACAAGTTACTAAAATCAACTTGACATCAAGTGTTGTAGCAGTCCTTTAGTAAAGAAGTGTTCTTGTAGTTTTGGTGTCCCAGAGATACTAACAAATCCCAAAAAACAGGAAAGAACGGGAAAAACAGAATCACAGTAATAATAACAAAAAAAAGATCAAAAAGATACTCACGCAATGTCTCCTGCTGTTGAGGGAGAACCATACTCGTCGAATAAGCGCATTAGGTCACCAAATTGACCATGCAAATCACCAAATATCTTAATGGGAGCTTTAAGCTTTATGACGCTTGGTTCACTTGAAAATATTCTTTCAGCACTATCACAAAGATCTGCAATCTCATTGCAGTCCAAGAAGAACTGCCTTCGCACAGGAGGCTTCCAACCACGAGGTTTAAGGAGAGATGCAATTACCTGGTTAACCAAAAAATAGAACATTACAGGCAGAATAGAAAATAAAATTCTTCTAAAGTTCAACATATATACCAGCAGTTCTCTCACAAAAAAGGAGTACGATTGTCATACAGATTCTACAAATCTACAACAAAGTATATATTATAGCATGTCCTGTTTTTCATAGATAACTTTGTTTCTGCACAGTACAATACCTTTTTGGGCACACTATTAATAGACATTTGCCGATCCAGTAATTTTCTAGCCGCAGTTGCATTCTCTGGAGTGCCATAGATAACCCTTCTTCCTTCATTTTCAAATTGATCAATCGACAGTTGCCTAACCATGCCACCTAAGGCACCTCCTGTTTCTGCTGCTACCACAACCTACAAAACACAACAAAGAAAAATGTTGTCAACCATGCCCACCAAGCAACTTGAGCTAAACTGTTCAGAAGTCGGATAATCTGTCGGTTGAGGAATAATCTACCAAGATGAAAATAAAAACAATCTGGAGGACATAGGATTAATGAGAACAAAAACTCAGATTAGTTGTATTTTCTACTCACTGCTCTATGGTGTAACCGAACCCCGGGAGGTGGTGTTGAATTGTTTGCCAGAGCAACATCTGGTTTGATGAGGCTTGAATGTTGCTTCCCACTTGGTGTGGCATCTGGAGACTGCTCTCTGTCAGGTGAATGCTCCATCTCACCATTAACTTGCCTAGCTTTTATAGCAGCTAAAGTAGCACTGATTGCCTCAGCCTCAGCAGCAGATGCTTCAACCAAATAATCAACACCTTTACTTGATCTCCTACGCAACAAAAGGAGTTTGAAATACACATCTCAGTATGCAGATCATGAAAAGAAAAATGGTGAGCACAAGTGTAGAACAGAAAAGATGCAAACCTCTGTCCCTGGATCACAGCATTCTCAGGGCTGATATCAGTATACACATCCCCATTAACAGGAGGAGCAACTGGGGTTCCAAGAACCACAGCTCCATCAGCGGTTGTCTCTGCAGTTGTTTGTCCTGTTTGTTCATCATTGTAAGCAAACCTGCCAGGTGTTCCTCCAGCTTGCATGTTAGCGGCAGCTGCAGCTGCATGGTTAGCTGCACTTGTTGTCTCAGCAGCAGCAAGATCTTCCGCAGCAAGAAGGTCGTCTAGCAGCACACCTGAGGTAGCAATTATACGAGAAACTTAGCATCACGAAAAGGAAAACTAATAACGTAGTACGGGACTGAAGGAAATAAAAAACTGTTGTTCGCAGCTACTCCGCAAACAAAATCAACAAAAGCGAACAAATAAATAAAGAATGCAGATAAATTATAAGATAGCTACACTGCACTGTTATTGAAATGCAGTGATCACTTCTGAGCCGGATTTGAAAAGGTTTGGCAGTACCAGTTTCTGCCAAAATCCAATCAGTCAGAACCAGAACAACTACCAAATACCAATCGTACAAAAAAGAACAACACAGAGTTATGGAGTTGATTTGCCTAGGTTTTTAGTAACATGATGAAAAATATGCTTCATTGAAATTATACATTGACCAAAATAGATGAAGATTCAGCCATCGTATGGTGCAATTTGGTTAGAATTGGGGGCCTTTTGACTCTGCTAACCCAGATGTCAACTCTGAAGAATAAATGTGTATGCCATAAGTTAACAGTTAACTCAAGGTAGTTTACACCCAGAATGGGAGGTTTTAACCAATTTGATGTAAACTATGGATGCCGGATGCATTAAGCTTTATTTAATATTGAAGACCTTGCCCACCTTTTGAGAGAGCAAAAAAAGATACGCAAACGCAAGCATAGTTAAACCTAATTAAGTATGTGGCAATGGCCTAATACTCGACATTTCTATTGTTTTCCGAACAAAGAAAAGGACATCGCAGCAGCTTAACAAGTAAAGATGCCTCAATAGATGAACATCGGAATGACATGAATATTTTGTGAATCGCCCAATCATATGGCTGAATTGCTTATAACATCAACCGACCATGAGACTTTGATATCCCACACGAAGAGCACTACTAAGTACTAACGTGGCTCAACCAGACTCATAGGACCAGGGGACTCGCAGGACAACAGAACAAAATTCATGTATGACACTTGACATCGGGAGTAAGAAGATGCAAAGAAACTGAGGTGTTTACCTCCTCGTAAACCTCCATAAATGAATATCATATCACCAACTGCAGCAGCTGCATGCCTGCACCTTCGTGTAAGCTCTCCAGAAGCCTCGCCACCTGCTGCATCCGCACTATATCTTCCTGTCCTTGGAGTTATAACTACTGATTTTGTGTCGCACCAAACTCCAGCAGCAGTGTCCAACACTAAGAAAGACAGAATGACACAGCAAATAAGGTCGGGAAATAGTAGTGCATTCGAACATCTAAACCAAGTGGTCAATACTGAAACTATCAAGTATTTGAACAGAACAGCTACTTCCATAAAAGGAATATTTGTGTTGCACATATAACCAGTAACAGCACACATCTTTCCATTTGAATAAATAATGAAAACCATTAAGAAAGAAAAGGACACTTTAACCAACAGCGACACAACATACCAGTCAACAGTTTAGTGTAGTAAAATGGTCCAAGAAAGTAATTTGCTCTTGATTCTAAAATGAATTTTCTGCCAATTATCACCAAATAAAATTGAGATCCAATTTTCTTTAGTTACCCCGGGAGAGAAATTTTACTGAAATTTTATGAATTTGAATTCACACCAAAAAAAATATGTAAATAAAATGATAGTAACTTCAAGTTCTGAAAATGGAACCTGCCACGCTTGACGAGTCTTCTACCATGCGACCGCCTCCAAGAGCCCCTCCTGAGACGTGAAGTCGTGCGTTGACAAAAACCTATAGCATGGAATAAAATAGTAATATTGCATTGCACGATCATTCTGAATATTAAACAAAAAGGGCAGATTGGCAGCTTACAGCCGCATGTTGATATCTGGGTGATGGAGAGACGCCAGGGGCTATTGCCCACTCCCAGCGCCCATCCCTATGCTTTGCAAGACCATACGCACTTGAAAGGGGCTGGTGATTTCAGCCAAGAAAAGTAGAACGTTAGCTGTGAAGAGCATGGTGGAGCACAATTGTACAAGACATTAGAAACAGATTTAGCTGCCCCTAAAGAAGGTCAAATACTGTAGTCCTGAAATGACCATGATAAGTTTTTTTTCAAGGAAGGACCTATCAGGGGAAAATAAGGTTGTTTCAGATTCAGTTTACATCCCACCCGCAGGACTCTTTGGCCTGATCAAAATTTCTTGAATGGACATGACTTTACAAGTGAATTAACTGAAATGTGCACATTATGACGGACACATTAATCGTCTAATCCTATGCTGCAGAGTACATGTATGTAAAAGAATGCACCACCGGTGACTTTGTGCAAGCATGCAGTGCTTCTAACTAGCCCTTACACGAGAAAAGTACATGAGCCCTTGTTGTGACTTATGGTGGCTTTGAATCTATAAACTACAATCAAGAAATACGTACCATATATTTCTATCAGAAGAAAATTCATAAAATGGTCGAATAAGTAATAACTAAATATACCCAATCTGTAATTTATAAAATTATGCTCCATACTCCTGAAGAACTTACAGCAAAACGTAGTATGTCACTTACCACACTATTAGTGTCCCTCCCACCACAAAGTAAAAGAAGACCATCGGAGCGGGCACTTGCAGTTGCATACCTAAACAACAACATTATACAACAATACAGTCAGAATAAGATATAAGAACTACGAGCCCGAGTGCAGTGATATGTAGCTCGAGGTACATGTAGGTTGTTTTTCAAGAAAATTGAAATCTGCATTTTTCTGTTTCAAAAAATCGAAATAAAAATCCTTGGTGGAGATAATGTTAAGATCTACCACTGTGCAAAATTTCAATGAAAAATCGTTTTCTTTTGGCCTGGGCAGAGTGTTGAGATATACCGAGTTTCAAAATTTTGAAAACTTGCCAGATTTGTCTTTTTTGCCCAGGCCAAAATACAACGAATGTTTCATTGAAATTCTGCACTGGTAGATCTCAACATTATCTCCACCTAGGATTTTTGTTTCGATTTTTTTGAAACACAAAAACTGCAGATTTTAATTTTTTTTTAAAAACGGCCTACATGTAGCTCAAGCTAGGTTTGAACTTTCCGCTAAGAGCCTGCTCTACTTTCAGCCAGATATAACAGTGTACCTTGCAGCTTCTCAAATGCAAGGTTTCATTGCAGCAAATAACTAACTGTCATTTACAGCACGTAGCAAAAGGTTCTATTCAGATTTTTGATGTTTCTCATACAACAAGACTCAACAAACCAGAGACCAATTCTGGCTGGCGACTGCTATAGAAAACATAACAATAGCAAAGAGCTATATATGACCAAGATTTTCCATATTAGCCAGATCAAAATAAAACACTGTACTGCTAAGTGAAATGTAATGGTGCATACAAAAAGCTATTGATATCTTTGGTTATCATTAATAAATGCATGGGCATGCATCAAAAGTTAGCTCATTAATGTACAGCACTACAACAGCACCTTGCCAATAACTACAGCAAGATTTCAAGACAATGACGCCATAGAAGTTTTTCTATGTCACTGATTTAACTGCACTTAAAAGGAAAACACTTTCACTTACATGCACGGCGGTGGTCCTTCGCCTTCTGGTTCAAGTTTCCTCCATTCATATGGCTTTGCTGCGGTATCAAGGGCCCAAACATCTGCCAGAGGACGCTTTCCTGAAATAAGTACGCATTGTTACTTGTTAGTATTAAACTTGACACAATTGGGACAGAACAATCTGTAAGTAGCTACAAGTCTAGGCCAGGTAAACACATAAGAAAATAGTCTACCATCATTTCCACCAATTGTCAACAAGAACCGCTGCCCAACTAAGGCCATGACATGTCCGTATCGTGGACCAGGACCAGGCCCTTGAACCACCACTCTACATAGAAGGCTTAGACCATCAGCACAATAGTAGCAAAAGCAAATTATGATTTTCAATTATATTAGAGTGAAAAACACCTGTGCCATCGCGGACGCTGTTGTGTAAGATCCAGAACATGAAGGTCCTCTGCAGATAAACCAGCAGGGCCTATACCACCCTGCATTGCAGCAAACAATGATAAAAGGAAGTTATAAATAGTTTTCTATTGGCACTGACCTGGAAAATACTGACGCACCCACTAATCTAAAGCAAAAGGCAGAAGTATAAAGTACCTGAATGACCACCATGGTTCCAACAGCAGTCGCTACATGGGCAGCTCTTGGTGAAGGAGGTTCTCCAAGTGGAGTAAGCCTGACAACATTGTGAT
This sequence comes from Poa pratensis, assembly GCA_947311845.1. Lineage (NCBI taxonomy): Eukaryota > Viridiplantae > Streptophyta > Magnoliopsida > Poales > Poaceae > Poa > Poa pratensis. The sequence continues at coordinate 2,810,663 of CAMZMU010000085.1, read as the reverse complement.
TTGTGTAATCAGGATAAATAATTATACTAAGACAAATATTAATCAAACCAAAATTGACCATGGGATCTATAAGGCTTACAAAAAGAACTAACACACAGCACTGAAGTACCAAATTGGAAGGAAAAAAAACAACTGTACCTGGTCCACTTATTTGATAATACATCATAACAATGAACATCTGCGGTGGCCCCAGCAAGACCTGCAATCAAGTACATCGATAAGCAAATCAATTTATGTACGACCAGATTGTTGTATGCAAAGAAATTGCGGAAACCAAGTTTCATTTTCAACCAGAAGGTCCCCAACACCTCTACGTGTGGTTCTTGAGCGCAACTCATTTGATCCTTCGTCACACCTCCATACAGCGCAGTCAAATCAAAAGTTCAACTCAACATTTCCAGTTTGAGGCCATAGTATACTCTTTCTAAACACTATCGTATATTCTAACCCCGGGCCAACTAGGTCGGGCATTATAGACTGCAATCTCCCGAACGCGATCTAATTGTATTAGCGAACTAACAACTAGGTCGGGCATTACAGATTGCAATCTCCCGAGCGCAATCTAATTGTATTAGAGAACTAACATCCGTAAAATAAGTTTGGCACTTCAATCAATATATGAGCACTATATTTGGCCTTCCAAGTAAAAGTGTGAGCGCAGAGTTACACGGTATAATAACGCCTTAATATCCAACTCATTATTACTATCCAAACTTGGCACAGCACCTCAAATTCCCACAGCATCATTTATTAACCTTATATAATCCCGCCTAAAGGAACAACAGCACCAAGCAGCAAACACCCTGAATTCCACCCTCTTAATGAGACAATGGAACACCAAATTCACAATCCAGCCTAAATTCTAACCCCAGAAAAAGGCATTCCCTCCCAAAATCGGATCTTTTTCCCCTGCCACTCCGAAGCAAGATCAAAAACTAAACCATTCCCTACTGTTTCTAAAGTTCCATTCAGACTCTGGCTCTCAGACAACAACAGGCTAGAAAGCAGCATCAAGCAAACCCATTTTGAAACACAAGAGCAAGCTCGGGGTAGAAGAGGGGCGTACGGATCCCGGCGCTCCCGGCCGACGAGGGCGGCGTGGCGGAGTTGCCCTCGAGCGCGGTGGCGCCACCGAAGAGGATCAGGCGCTGGCCGATGTACCCCGGCGCGCCCTCCTCCCCGACGGCCGGCACGGCCGTAAGCGTGTGCCCGCAGCGGCAGCCCGGCCCGTCCTCCTTCTTGTCCATCGCCGCGTCCACCACCGTGTACCCCGGGGCCGGCCTCGGCCCCGCCGCCGCCGGAGCTCCAGCAGCCGTGGCCGGCTCGGGAGGCGGCGACACGGAGGGTGTCTCGCTCCCGCTACCGCCGCCGACCTGGACCGTGACGGCTGCAGCGGCGGCGGCGGCGTCGGAGTTGGAGTCCGACTCCGTGGCCATCCGCGCGTCTACGTCCATGGCGCGCCGCTGCGCCTAGGGTTCTCGAGTATCCCGAACCCCGCGCGCTCACGGGAGCTGGCGGCCGACTCGGGACACCTCGCCGCTCGCCGGCGGCCTCGCCCGACCTGGGGTCCGCCGCCCGCCGCCGGCCGAGGCGAGGAGATGGGATCGCGAGGAGGGGGAGCGTGGGGCAGGACAGGACCAGGAGCAGGAGGCGAGCGCGCGAGCCCCTGGGGATTTGGGAATTTGCGCGGAGCGCGCGGGCGGTGTGGGGGCGGAGGAGGCCGGAGGGGCTGGCGCGGGAATACGGCGGAGGTCGGGGACCGGAGCGGAAAAGTGTCGCGGAGGGAGGAGGACGGAGACAGAGACGGAGAGAGGGACGTGGGAATGTGGGCGAATATTTGTATTCCGATTTTGAAATGCGAGACTCGGTATGTAGTTTCAATAGGGTAGTATCAGAGCCAAGAAATTTCAAAACGCACTGTTCAATAAAGCCACGTTGAGACATGTGTGGTTATTTGACAACACAAATTTTTGGTAAATTTTTTCGTATACAAGCATAAATCATAAAGATTTTTTTGAAAATCTAGTAAAAGCATGTGTATTTGATATCATAGGTTCGACATCATAGGCTTAAGGTCCTGGCTCTGTCACTGTCACCCGTCCTCCTTCTCCATCAATCTTAATCTAGATCGACTTCTGAATGAACTGGATAGTGCATGCAATTCAATAAAAGTCCCCGCGCGTAAGAAAGTCGGTACATCGCTGACTTTTTTGTTGGACCGGAGGATCTTGGAGTTTTTATGGTCTCAATGTGGTTTTTTATCAAGGCGTGGTGTGTTTTCATATCTTCGATGTTTGGTGATGGGTCTTGTGTCCGCACGACTTTATCAGTAATGATACTTGATATTACTTACGGTCAAAGATGCAACCAAATCTCATTCTCGCCTTACATGTTCAAATGGAGTGTCTTAAAGGGTAGAAAGAAATCGCCGGAGCACAAAGATCGGAGCGAAAAAATGTGACATATGGAGAAGTGAAGTGTAACTGTGACGAATGTGGAGAGGGGCATGGGCGTGTGAGGGAATCTTCACGGAGCTTTTCGAAGGTGGTACTCGTGTTATTTTTTGTCTGCTTTTTTTTTCAAATGTGGTTCCTTCTTTAAAGCTATCAATTTTTAGAATGATGTGGCATGTGCCCACACCTGTTTATTGGAATTTTATACTATTTCATACGAAAACTTTTGCTCTTGTGTACTCAATTTTCAGTGATGTTGTTGCGTAGTTTTTGAAGGGTGATGTGTTTTTAGATCCCCTATCACCTCTTGTATTTTTTGTTTTTAGTATTAATTGTACGACGTTCTGACTTTATTAAGGTTGCCCCTGATGTTAATTACCGCAAAAAAAATGATTGATACTATTATGTAAACTAAAACCCGAACTATACACAAAACATGAATGGTCTTGGAGTCTCTAATGACCAACATATTTAAGTCTATGATTATCATTGTGGTGGATTAAGATAACCCCACTTGAATTGAGCACTTCTCCGTATTTATCTTTTACATATGGTGCACTAGCTGGTTCAACTTCAGCTACGATATTATGTAGAAGCGGCTTAAAGTGCATCCATACTATTAAAAAAATCCTTATAGCCAAATCCATCTTGTGGTAGGTGATGTAGTATCCGTTTGGAGTATTATACAATATTGTTACAGAATGCGTAGAGGTTGAGAGGGCAGTTCCACTTAGACTTTTCAATCATCCAAAGATGATAAAATAAGACAACACTCCCTCCGCCCCTTAATATAACATCTATTACAACAAACTAGAAAAGTGCCCGTGCTTCGCTACGGGAGAAAAAAAAACCGAGTTTCATTTTGGATTTGAATTCGTTGTCGAATTACTTGTGAATCACTTTAAAAGGGAAGAAAATGGCAATGGATTAATTGGGTCATTAAATCATTTTCAAAATTTATAACTTTGGTTCCCCTGGACAGAGGATGCATTTCTTGACATTTAACAAAAGGATTCATTTAAAAAAAATAGAAGTCAAGTCTTGAATTATATGGCCGAAATGCATCTCTGTATTTTTATCAATTAAAACAGATGTAAAAAGGAAAATTAATGATGCCAAATTAAACTACATGGTCAGAGCTTCGCGGTGATGTAAAATTTGTTAAATTTGGAGTTGTGGTTTGAAAGTTATGAATTTACGAAGTTTAGTTTGTTATTTGTTTATTTAAACAAAATTTAGAGAACAGATGAATCTCGGCCGTCCGTTCCAACTTAAACGTACGCTCCAGATTCTCCCGTACTGCTTCGGTGGAGTTTTGCAAAAAGGTCCGTGGGTTTCCGGTATATCGCAAATAAGTTAGCAGGTCGTCTATCCTGTAGACTGCGGGTTAGTTTCCCAGTTTGTCAGGGGGTTTTCGGCAAAATGGCGTTCGAACCGGTATATTCACTCGGCAGTGGCAGTTCTTGTAATAATTCCGAACTCTCAGGGGCAAAATCGTCTTTTAGAGGGCGGACGGGAAGAAGCTTTACTGACTTTATTAGTAGGTATAGATATAGGACAAAGGAAGTATTAAATAGTGTATTATCTCTGGGCGGAGTGGAGTGAGACGCTTCCCTTATCCCCTCCCTCGTGCTACAGTAAGGAGAGAGGCAAAAAGGGAGCTCCGCCCGATCCAGTGCTCCGCCGACGGTCGATCCGTTGGCCCCCTCCCTCTCCGGCTGCCGTTGAGGTGGCTGGAGAGTGGGGGGACCTCGGATTCGTGCCGGAGGCGTGTAGATAGTAGTTTAGGGTCTCCTGGCGGCGCTGGCGAGGTGGTGGCGGCGGCGGCGTGGTGGAATAAAGGTGCGGGCGTTCCTTCCCCTCCTTGGCGAGGTCCCTTGGGGCGTTGCCGATGGGCGCCCGGTGTGTGTCCTGAGGGTGGCCTTCGTGGCAGAGGTGAAAGCTACCGGAGGACTTTTTGGTCCCTCGTCCCCGTCTTCGTCTCAGCGTGGGTGCTCCTGGCCATGCTGAGGGGGTTCTGGGGGTCGTGCAGTGGAGGGCTGGTGTCCGGCGCCGGCTGCTTCCGCCGCCTGTACAGGAGGTCTGGCTTTCCCTGGATCTCGGAATTCCTCGTCGTCTTTTGGTGCGGTGTCCAGGCGTCTCCGGCCGGCCGTGGTGGCCTGGGGTTGGGTGCCGTCGACTTCGTGCTCTGCTTCATCTTCGGCTTGTTTCTTCTTCCTACGGCCGGCCGTGGTGGTGAGGGGGGGAGGTGGGATCAAGGCGTGCTTTCGGCGGTGGCTCCGGCAAGCTGTTTTCGTGCTCAGTGCAGGGCTGGATGGAAGAGGGGTGGTTGCGGGGAGGAGGCGCCTTGGCCGTGCGCTTTCAGCGAGCTCAGGTTCCGTCGCTTGCGGCGGACGGATTCTGCGGTCTTCTACATGAGTGGGGTGCTCCCTTTCCCGGGGATGGCGGCGGCCTGGTGCTCTCCTCTCCGGCGGCGTTCCGGCGCTGGGGGTTGGCGTCAGGCGGTGCGGCGGTTCAGCGGTAGGCCTCCCAGGTGCTTCTAGCACTGCTGTTGTGCTGTTTTCGACAGCTTGTTCTTCTGCGTTCTTCTGTTTTTCTTCTCTTTACTTTGTTGAGAACGCAGTGTGGATCCTTAAAAAAAAAAAATAGTGTATTATCTCGAGCAATAGACGACTCTTATGTCTCTTAAATCTTGTGGTGACTAGAAAAAAATGCAGTTCATCTTTCATTAAGTGCTACTTACCCGCGTTCAGGTGGCATTCGCTTGTTTAAAGCAATGTTTGGATTTTGCTCAAACTTCTCTTTGGGTCAAAACTTATGATCTGTCCTCCATGGTTAGATCCAGCGACGTCTGCTTCGTGCGTCGTTCCTTTTTTAGAGTCGTCGATGTTGGAGCACCTCTCTTGTTGCGCTCGAGTTGCTATCATTGGTGGTTGAGCTAAACTTTGTTGCAACTATTTTGTTGATCCTTTTTTTTGTACTAAATTGGTTGTGTATATTTTGACTAGTTCGTAGTATCATGTTGATGCAGAGAATGGGTGTAATTGGTATATTCTTAATATTAATATATGCACTTTATCGAAAAAGTGCTACTTACTCCGTATTGAAAAATTAAGCCTTATAAAATATCTTAAAATGTCTTCTAAATTTGACCAGGCTTTACAAGGTAGGTAGTTGTTCAATATTGTAGTTATCTGTATCTTCTTCTACATATTTGTTCAAATTTAGTATGTCTTGACTTTCGACCAATTTTTATACTTGTCTTTTGAAACGGCGGAAATGGTATTCTCGTCTCATGCCCTCTGAATTTTTGCAAAATTCAACGTGGTGTACCATTCTATTGCGAAATCATGAAGATAACATTTTCAGATCCACTTGTGTAAAACAACCTATAGCAATCACAAATAAAGCGGTACTAGGCTTGTACAGACGGATTTAAGAATAACAGCAACCAGGAGCGTAGCCAGGCTACACGGGCTTTGGCCTGGGGCATGGCACCAAAATCCTTCGTTGACGGTAGCAAAAATAGCACTGTTTAGCACTGTAGCTTTGAAGCTGGCCTGGGGCTTGGCTGAATCCTGGCTACGGCACTGACAGCAACCAGAGTAGCAAGAAACCGTTAGTTCGCGTTTCCCAAAGAATGCACGCATGTCTGTCCAACGTAGGAATAAGACTAGTCACAATGAGAGTAACTTACCTAGTAACATCACACATCTCAAGACAAATTTGCTTATGTGACAAGTAATTAATGAAGAGAGAGGTGTTTGTGGTAACATAGTTAGTTACCGTAACCTCACACATTTCTAGACAAAATGAGTGTACAATATAATAAATGAAGTCTTGAATGACATCACACATAAGTTACTCCTCATCGTAGATGTAGTAACACATAGTAGTAACATATGCATGTTACTACTCGAAGTTAACTCTCCATTGTGACTAGCCTAATCCGACAGGAGGCATGAACATCAGACGGTTGAACTTTCCAGCTGCACCAGCCCGGAAGGATTCACGCCCACACCAAAAGCCTAATTGTTGTGAGTATGAATAAAGGTAGGAGTACAAGTATTTTTAAAAGCATGCGCCCATTGTCTGGACAAATCATTAGGCTGCCCAAGCAAGGTACAAAGTATGTGAAGGACCATGCACATTTTACTCGAGAAAATAAAAAGCAAGTCCCAAGCCCTGCGATGAACCAAAAACATTACAAACTAATTCAAAATCAGAAATTCAATTTGGCTCCCGGCTGTATTTGCTTCCTTTACCGGAAAACACATTTTGAAATACCAAAAAAAAAATCACACAAACGTTTCAGCAGAGTTTTGTCTAAACAGCCCACAAAAAGTCATTTTTCATGACACAACTTTGGGCACACATAGGATGTGAAGATGTACACACAAACGTTTTTTTTTTTGACATGTCAAATGCATTTTAAATAAAGTGTGCATATGCACCCGAGAGGCAAAACGCTGCTCTCAAAATCAGAAATTCACTTAGCATATGTGTAGTTATTATGTCAACTATCAAAATATGACACCTCGCCTATGACAAGTCACTACCCACAGTTTATATATGCACAAGGTCAATACGATTTGAGACGACAAACATCACCAATCTCTCCAGATTTGGTCCTCTCGTCGACCAGAGCAGATCCAGCAATCCGCTCGTAGCCAAAGCAAGCAGTTCTTCTATCATGTTACATAACACGTGTGGCAAGTAGTATATTTCTTCATTTCTGGATTCCAAAAGCGAATTCCCCGGTGCAGGGAGGACTCCATGCCCAATCGTGTCATGCCCAGCTGTTTAGTGGGTAGGCCGGTGGGTTGTCGCACTAAACATCCCCGCTCAGGCTGACGGCAGGAGTACTTACAGTTGGTTTCTGGAACACCCTTACCACCGGCGATCCGTCGCCGCCATCATTCCCAACCCTCCAGGACCGGTCCTTCTTCCGCTGGGGCTTCCTGCGCTGCTTCTGGGATGCCTGGTGCTGCTTCTTCTCAGCGGCTGCAGACCCCTCGGAGGCTAGGTCGAACGCCTCGAGGTCCCTCAACAGATGCCTCATGTCTGGCGGACCTGCCACCACATCGTCCTGCTCATCCGAGTCATGGCTGCCCAATTCATCCGCGGCAGAAGCAGTCAGACCTTCTGCCACTTCGGTAGCTTCTTTCCGCTCGGTTCTATCGGCTGTGGCACCAGGAGGGAGCTCATAGTGTGGGATTTTACCGTCGATGTAGTCCTTCAGTATCTGCCTAGCAGCCCTGGTCTCGTCAGGCTGCCCACCATGGCTGACATGGCCCCGAGACGCGCAGTACGCCCGCAGCAGCTCAGCCGCAGTAGGTGGCTGAGACTGTGACTCGTATGCTTTAGGCTTGGGCAATGTGATCTTGTATATCTGTTCCAGGACATCTCTTGGGACACGGTCCGCCACCACTTGGACAGCCTCCCGGTGCTTTGTCATCCTGTCGATCAGCAAGACGCCACATGACACCATCTCATGCCTTGAGCTTGAGAACGAAGGGAAGACCAGACCAGGACAGTCGCACAGCATGAGCTCCTCTGAGATGATTAGTGTCTGGAAATGTTTCGTCTTACCAGGCGTGTGAGTGACACCGGTCTTCTTCTCGCCAACCAAGGCATTTATCGTGGAACTCTTCCCAACATTCGGATAACCAACAAATCCAACAACCACATGCTTGGCCACTGATGAAACAGAATCCGAACTGGCTTCATGGTCCTCCTTGATAGTTGAGGTCCTCCTTTGTGCTGCAATAGATTTCGCTTCAGCTTGCAACCTCGTCAAGAGCTCATCCCTCCCATATACCCTGGTATCCATATCAAGTGAAGCAGAATCTTTTTCACAGTGTCCAGTCGACGTTTTTGCTTCTAATATGGCAGTAGCGGCTTTAGCGGACCAGAAAACATGGAGAATATTGTGCTCCTTGAAATAGTCTGCCCATTTCTTTCTGCATTTAAGCCAAATTTACAAGGACGTCATTTCATAGTACTACGTAAATACGATAAGTAAATTAAAATGGACAAGGGGCCAACCTGATATTTATTGGTAGCAGATCAGCCTTGTTGACAAGAAGCATTGTTCTCTTGTGTTCATCAAGTTCCTTCGCATATACCTAGTACAGAAGGATATGTCATCAGATCATGAAAAGGCTGCAGAATCCACAATAAGTGACATTAGGTGCAACGACTATCTTAATGTTGACACATAAACCTACCCATGAAAGCACAACTACATATTCAGATTAACATAATTCTCACTCGTAGCACAGAAGAAACATGGAAAGTTAAACTCATGTGGAGAAACCAAGATTGAGATCATGCTAGCAAACTAAGATGTATATGGAGAGACCGAATCAGCATGTTTGCTGATGGACAGACCCAGTGCATAGAGGCTCCCACACAAGGTGGGGTCTGGGGAGGGATTATAGGAACCTAGTCTTACCCCTGCAAAGTGCAGTGCAGGGAGGCTGATTCGAACCCAGGACCTCTTGGCACAAGTGGAGAGGACCTCACCACTGCACCAAGGCCTGCCCTCCATGTTTGCTCATGATAGACAGAATCTGAATTTGCTTCTGCCACAGATACAGGAAACAGTAACTTTCTAGTAATATAGCTGTTGCAGGTGTGCAGCTACTTGGATAAGAAAATTACAGAACATGCAGTCTCCAAATGAGAATTCATGAACAGCTCTTCTGAAGCAATTCTACTACTATTATCTTCTATGTGCAAAGATCTACAGTGACAAACTTTAACCGGGCAGAAGCTGCAACCAATTTGCTATGTGCACTAGATCCATGAGTTGATAATAGTACTACAAAAATATGATAAGCCGTACCTCCAGATCAGGGCATCGGTAGAACAAGGGTCTCGAGCATCAACAACCATGACCAGCTACATGGAAGAAAAGAAAACAATGGTCAGTACTTCCTTCTTGTATTTATTATGACTTGCTTATCGTTAATCAAAGGTAGAATAATATGAATGAGCACAATAGAGCAGTATATTTATTTACAACAAGGATATGCAGTGAAAGGCACAGAATATAAAATGCAGCGTCGTTACCTAGCACAGAAACTGCTAGTGCGACCTTACATATGCACCTGCTACTAATTGTTTAGAGGATACAACAGAGGATGCTCCAGCATACAAAACAGGGCTAACAATCTAGATTTGCACAAGACCAATAGCAGGCAAGCAGTCAATCACAAGATTTATGGGTGACAATGGCAGCGAATGGGGAGTTTACTCACCAAATCACTGCGTTCGACAACTCTCCAGAGCTGTCTCCAGATGTCAATGTTCTTCTCAAAGGGCGTAAGTACAAGCTTGTCATTCTCTTCCAATCTACAGAGAAGAATTGCTCTGAGCATTTAATAATTTCTCAAAAGGTGCAACAAGACACGTTAAGCACAACAACAACATTCAAATTTTCACCTGTTACAGCCTACATTGTACTAGATCATAGGACATATTGTTATGCCTAATGGCCTAAGCATGCAAGATAGCAGGTCTGGTTCATCAATGAGACAGACCCATAACAGAATACCATAGCCAATTTCATACAGGAACCGATGGTTATAGCTAATAGATTTATAGCTGAGACGAGTCCTCAAACATCGTATTCTGCAACTAAATTGGCATAAAACCAAACGGCATAAACAGAGTAAAACTCAAATTGGGCACCCACCTCGCAAGATTCCTCCGCCACACAAGGAATGCCCCCCTCTCGCTAGCATCGAGCTCCTCCACAGTCATCTGGTTATGCCACGGTGGACTGCAAATCACACACCAACACGGTCACAACAGCCCTAAACTCAAAGCAATACAGCAACAAGGATCACGAGCACTGACCGCCTCGGGACGCCGAGGCTGTTGGCGTGCAGCGCCTCCTGCTCCTTCCGAAGCCGCCGCCTCTGCGCTTCCGTCTCCCCCGTCGCATCCCTTCAACCAATCCAACCATTTCAGGCAAAATAAAATAGGCAAAGGCCATTTCCAACCAATAATACTGTTCAGGACCAAACAAACGGGCACCAAGGGAGGGAGAGGGGGCGTTCGCTCGCTCACAGGTCAATTATATGGTCGTAGGAGGCGGCGGAGGCGGCGAGGGCGAGGGCGGAGTGTAGGCGGTCCTCCTCGGCGGCGCGCTGCAGGACGGCGTCGATGTCGCTGAGGTCGATGACGGACTCGAGGGGCGGCGCGCGGCGTCGGGAGGAGGTGAGCGCCTCGCCCCGCTCCTTGGCGGCCGCCGTCGCCCTGTTCTGCTGCCGGATCAGCGCGCGGCCCAGGTCCTCGCCCTTCTTCCCGCCGCCCGGCATCGCCGCGAGGCTCGAAACCACCAGCTCTGGAATAGAAGCCCTCGGGGAGATCGGAGGCGAGGGAAGCTCGGAGGCGGAAGCCCTGGCTATGGCTAGGGTTTAGCGACAAGGAGGAGGAGAAGCGCTCGAGGAAGAAGAGGGAAGAACTGAAGAAGACGCCACACGCAAAGGCGTTCGAGATATTTGAGTTGGTTTACTTCTGCGCTTGAGCCCCTGGCACCCGGGCCCCACCCGGCAGAGGGCGTATGCGCTGACGCGACCAGCGAACCAAGTTTCAATTGCGGGTAACTTTCAAAACTAAAAGGTACACACTTCAAATTCTTTTGAGTCTGTACGAATTCCCACTTAATATCGCAGAAAAGAAAACATAATTTTGGGCGGATGTATAGAAAAAAGCATAAGATTGTTCCATACAGACCAAGAATTACCAAGAAGCGACGTTGCGTCTATAAGAATGAGTTGACAAAAAGTACTCCTGAGAACCCATACAGACCAAGGAGTACTTAATATTTTGGAACCTGTTATAGATGCTCTAAAAAGACCGTATCAGATGTCTGTAGAATATCTAAAACATCTTATAATTTAGAAAAAGAGGGTACTCTTTTAAATTTCGAGAAATAGATGGATCTTAAGCAGCGAATGCAACTTTTTAAGACCCAGCAACACAAGCATTGGATATAAGAGGGTATTAACAAAGTATTCCTGAGAACCAACACATGTTATTAATCCAGTCATGCCAGTTTAGCTTTAGTAACCACCGATTTGCTACGGATACAAATGACTATTCAAGCATACCAGCTACCAAATCTGCTTTGTTTAGGTTGTTAGACGGTCTTGACGCAAAAATGCTCTCCTTTGTTTTACCATATGGTGCAGTTCTGTGGATTCAAGCGCCTTATTTCTTCACATGTTGTGATGCCTGCCCCACATCATCCAAACGTTATCGGGTCCGCTACATGGACGAGGTCGGAGGTTCAGACATGTTCAGGCACACACACATCTTTTCTAGAACAAAACGTTGTAACACTGACAGGCATATCACTCACTCATTGCAGAGGACTTTTCATATTTTCATTTTTGACTTCTATGGTGGCTTGAATACATCGCCAATCTCCCAGGGATAGGAAACGGGCCGGCTGCAAGTGGAGTGATCACTTACATCATATTAGGTGTCTAGAAGGAGCGCAATTTTTTTTTAATAATACATTTTTTTAATCAAATTCGAAAAATATTACGCAAATCCACGGAATTTCATAAATAATATGGCCTCGGCCTGGCCTAAGCCGAATAGGGCATGTCGGCCTGGCCTAAGCCGATTAGGGGCATGTCGGCCTGGCCTGAGCCGATAAGGTGGCGTGGCGGGCCAGACCTGCGGCCGACAGCCCAGTCGGGTCAGGGTGGCCTGCAGTCGGCCACGTCGAAGCCGACAGGCTAATCGGCCTTGGCCAAGCCGATTAGTTGCTGGTATCATTCGGGCGTCGGGCTCCTTCTTCCTCCTCGCTCTCTTTCTTCTTTCTTCTTCTTACTCACTGAAACAAAAGAGTCCATGGCGATTTCTTCCCTCCCCCGGTGATTTCTCCATCCAGCCAGTAAATCTTAAGCCTACAGTTGTTAGAGAGTTAGGGAAACTCCGATCTACAGATGGGTTAGGTTGTGGGTGTGATTTTGTGGTGCTTTTTTGGAGCAATGGTGGAGATGTGGAGGAGGTTGGTGTAGCTCGTGGAAGACGTGGTGGTGGTGGTTCTGCTGCTCCGGCCGTGGTGGTGGTGGTGGTGCTACTCCATTGAATCAAGGCACGCTTCAAGGGTATGATTTTTCTGGCTAATTAGGGTTTACACTAATTACGCATGCATTATTGTTAAATACATAGTTGTTCCGGTAGTAATAATTAAGTATATAGTTGTTCCGGTTATAACAGTAATTTGGTGTCACATTTTTAGGTTGTCGAGATGAGTAATTTAGTGAAATGTTTGTTTTACTACGGTCCTGGCACAGTTGTAGTAAATGAGTTGGGAGCTGATTTGGGTCAGTTTCGATGGTCAGAGTTGGAACTGAGCGACCCACAAACATGGTCAATAAGTCAGCTGAAAGATTGGTTGGCAGCATGTTTAGGGCTTAATCCTGAAACAGACACCGTCGGTGTGCATGCACTGTGGACGAAGTCAAGGTCACCGGTGTTTTTTTATTTGAGGCCGATAGATCGGACCTCTCAGATGGTGCGATGGTTGCAAGGCTGCGAAAGCAGGGGATGTACCCCTATCGCGTTACTGATACCTGTCGCGAAGGAGGTGATTCCGCCTGAAGGCGAGGGAGGTCACGATCCTGGACAGAGTAGTCAGGAGATGCATTTATCTGGTCATGATTATAATCAGGAAGATGTTGGAGGTGGTGGTTATGAATCTGGCCAAAACAGTGAGGCAGAAGTAGCAGATGATGAGGGTGTTGAGGCAGATGCCGATGAGGAATTCCAACAAATGATGGAAGAGGAAGATGAAGATGGTGATAGTGCTTATGGTGATGATTCCGACGAGTCGGATGACGAACATGTCGTGCCCAATCCTGCGTCATGGAGTCATGACTTCACTTCGTCAATGACAGTGAACGATGGTCATGATTCTGCCTGGGAATACCATCAGAACCAGGTTGCTGTGGGTGCTCTATATCCCGACAAGCAACATTTGCAAGACGCAATTATTAAGTGGGCAATGTCGACATGCAAGACATTCAGAACCAAGGTGTCAAGTAAAAAATATCTGACAATGGAATGTGAGGTTGCAGGCTGTCCTGGAAGGGTGCACGGTTATCGCCCTCAGTTCGCCATAAACTGGAAAGTGAGCGACGTAGTACAACACACATGTAGAATTGACTGTATTCCTCAAGATCATCGTAACATTTCGTCGACGCTTATAGCTCGGTTGCTGTACTCAGAAATAGTACAGGGCAAAGCTATGGAAGCGAAGGCTATTCAGCATAAGGTGTTCACCAGGTTCAAGTACAAAATATCTTATGGCAAAGCTTGGAGGGCTAAGCAGATGGCACTTGAGAACAGATTCGGATCGTTTCTAGACTCATATGACTCAGTTGTTCGGCTCCTCCACACATTGCAGGCCCGTAATCCAGGCACATATGTTGACATCAAACACTTTTGGATGGCAGAGTTTCCAAACGTAAAGGTGTTGCATCGTGTGTTCTTCTCTTTCGGTGTATGCATAGAAGCTTTCACTCACTGTCGACCAGTGATCTGTGTTGATGGTACTTTTCTTACTGGCAAGTATAGGGGACAGATCTTGACCGCCATTGGTCAGGACGGCAACAATCAGATCGTGCCACTTGCATTTGCTTTTGTGGAGAGCGAGAACACTGAAAGTTGGACTTGGTTCTTCAGGCAGCTTAAAATAGCAGTAGTGAAAGATAAGCCGAACGTGTGCATCCTTCATGACCGCCATGCTGGTATACTGAACGCCGTGAAGGCACTCACAAACCCTGTGGCTGCGGAAGAAACGCCATGGCTAGACCTGCAGAGTCGTTGGTGCATGCGCCATTTGGGGGCCAATTTTTTCTCACAGTTCCGAGATAAGGCTTTGATGAATCTATTCAAAAAACTATGCAAGCAGAACCAATTCTGGAAATACACTTTCATACGTGGTAAGCTTGATGAGTTTACTAACCGGCATGTTAGGCAGAGGAGAGCTGCACGAAATGTTGCAGTAGCAGCACATGTGCAACTTGTGGCGCAACAGCTAGCAACCGGACCTCCACCCGCTGAGGATGTACCTGTTGGGCTTTGTGACTTGCCAGGATTTGATCCGCCTGGTGTTAGGAGAAAGACTGGGAGGTTGATTAAAAACTTTCAGCAGTGGATAGAGCACGAGCCTCTTGAGAGGTGTTCTTTGCTGCACGACACTTATGGAGCCAGGTACGGTGTTATGACTACCAACCTGGCTGAAACTTACAACTTTGTTCTGAGAGGAAATAGGGCCTTGCCACTTACAGCCATTGTGGAGGGTATTTTTTAGGGCACAGTCAAGTATTTCAGAGATAGACGCCAGAAAGCTCACTTGCATATCGTAAACAACCCGAACACACCTTACTGTGAGAAGATTATGGAGTACATGGATAGGAAGATGGCAAAAGCTCGAAATCACACTGTGCAGGCCATAGGAAATCAAGAAAGAAGGTTCGAGGTACGCTTACCATATGACAGGTTTGGTTGCGGAAATCAGCTCAGAACGCATGAGGTGAGAATTGGAAATGAAGCCCGACCAACATGTGAGTGCACATGCAATAAACCAAAATTGCTTCATCTGCCCTGCTCCCATGTATTGGCTGCTTGTGGGCAACTCGGGCTGTCAGCCAGCTCGTTCGTTTCACCATATTTTTTGAACGAGTATGTTCTTAATACCTGGACTGGTGAAATGGTGGGATTTCGAGCTGTGGGTAATTTTAACACGGTTGTCGAGGTGTGCCCTCGGCAATTCCCATGGTTGCTATACCTAGGGTTGATTGTGTGGTAGAGAACGCGTAGTATCGGTGGAATCGACGGCTGACAAGCTGGATTTACCCAGGTTCAGGGCCCTCGAGTGAGGTAAAACCCCTACTTCCTGCTTGTCTGTGTTTATAGTATGAATATGAGGGTTACAAAGGTTCGACGAGCTACTGATCTCATCGGGATTCTGGTGGCTATGGATTGCTTGTCCTTGATCGATCGCCCTCCCAGCCTTTATATAGGAGGCTAGGTCTCGGGGAACACAACCGACCAAGGTTACATGTATGGAAAGTCCCAACCGACTATTATTTGATCTAGCTTGGAAAACACTCTTCGTCTTGGGCCTTTCTTCATGGGCTTCGATTAATCTTGGGCTTCTTTGATCATCACGTGCACCAGGTACCCTTATGCTGGGGTACCCGCAGAGTATAACCTCGTCATTATGCTGGGTAAATCCTCATATTCATACCATAAACACAGACAAGCAGGAAGTAGGGGTTTTACCTCACTCGAGGGCCCTGAACCTGGGTAAATCCAGCTTGTCAGCCGTCGATTCCACCGATACTACGCGTTCTCTACCACACAATCAACCCTAGGTATAGCAACCATGGGAATTGCCGAGGGCACACCTCGACAATTGGCGCCGTCTGTGGGAAAAGGTAGTATTGGGCTCACGGTCTCGCCGGTTCCATCATCAAGCGGTCACCCGATGATCGCGTCTACACAAGGTAACTCACCTACTGCATCTTCAAAAAGCAAATCACCAACCACTGTCGCAAACAGCAACACGCCGGTAAGATCCACCAGCATCAATTCAAAAAGCGATCACTCGCCAAAATCTCCAAGGAGGCTCACGCCGCACTCGATGGAAGCTCAGCAAGCCTTCGCCGGACTCGAATCAGGTTTGGATATTACGGTTGGAAAATTTAACTTCTTTGTCGATAAAGATGGTGTGCAGGACCTGTTAGATCCACTCGACGTGGAGACACTCGACATGGAGACAATCAACAACGCTTCGACTGCAACACTATCCATCTTGGGCGCAACATCGTCACAGATCGTCCCGATCCAATCGCCAAGCGACTCTGCCACGTCCATGACCTCGCAAGAGTTTCGTAACGAGGTGGCAAAAAGATTTGGAAAAAGCGAGATCGAATCTGCGTACCGCCCAAACAACTCAATCGAGTCGCTCGATGACATCGTCGACTGCAATGACGTCGCGGGGAACAAAGAGAACATAGACGACAACATATATCTCGCCGATCTAAACGGCCCAGAAATCCGTGCTAGCCACGAGATATTCACCTGCGACGCAGACAGCCTGGACAAAGCACTCGAAGATATACTCGATTGCGACAGAAATCCCAGCAAGCAAAGCAACTCCAACATGAGCCTGGATGACGACGCCGAATCCATAATGCGCATTAGCAACACATGGGTAGAAGATCGGGTGATACCGTATCAGGTATACACCGCGAGTACAGCAGAAACGTCAGCAGCTGCAACATGCCGTCGACCTACAGAGTACCCTTGCACAGTCACCATGCCTGACGGAACAACAACGCTGACCATCACCGCAGAGATGGCGGAAAAAGTGAGCAAAGTAATCGAAAGCTGCACAATGCTGCCAGCAAACGCAACTCCGGAGGAAGTATTGACCTTACAATATTTCCAGTGGCAAGAATCGATACGGTTGAAGAACTACCAAGCAGTACTCGAAGAACGCAAAAAGCAAGCCAGCATATCGAGTGCTCGGCGAAAAGCATTATCTATGAGTTCAACAGGCAGAAACGACCCCGCGAATAGGTCACGATTCATAAACCTCGGAGACGCAGATCGTGCAGCGGTCACTCGAAACCTAAACCCAGCATTTATGGCAGTCGACGCGGAAGGAGTTCCTATACCTACTGAGCCAGCCGGGCGCTGATGACGCTAGGCACCTACCTCAGGACAATCGAACCTCCTGCAGGAGACCCAAAGAGGGATCAACACCTCCAACTGTACAAACAACTGGCGATAGCAGCCCAAGCCCTACAGCATCCGCAAGCAACTCCAAGGAGAGATATAGATCGGGACCGTCGCAGTCGAAGCCCTCGGGGAAGGAGCAGTCGAAAGAGCTCACGCCGTCATCGCTCCAGTAGGAGCCACTCGAGGAGGTCATACAGCAACAGCTCAGACTCGGAAGCAGAAATCGGGCCATGTGGAGCGCTATGCTTCACTCGAAGGAACCGGGAGGCTCGTATGCCAAAGAAATTTTCGCTAGCTACCACGCCTAAGTTCAACTGCAAACAAGAGCCATCAGGCTGGCTAGAAGATTACAGGCTGGTAGTCGGATGCCAGCGCGGCACCACAACTACAGCTATGCAGTACATACAACTTATGATGGACGGAACGGCTCGCGATTGGCTCAAATCGCTACCCGAATCATACTACGACTCGTGGGAACATTTCAAAGGTGATTTCATCAAATACTTCGAGCCTCTATGTGAGCGTCCCAAAACCTTCGAGGAGCTCCGGACCTGCAAGCAAAAGTCAGACGAATCTCTGAGATCGTATATACGACGGTGGACCACCATCCGTAACTCAGTAGGTAACGTATCAGAAGATAGGGCAATCGACGCCTTCAAAAACGGACTCTCGAGAGAAGACTTCAAAGAAACACTTGGTCGAGAAGATCCAAAGACAATGGCAGCACTCATGGTACTCGCAACAAAGTGGGCAGACGGAGAAGACTCCGTACGAGGTACTCGACCCGTAGCATCACATGAAAATCACGATAATGGCAGTCGAGACCGCAGAGATAGCTACAGAGATGATCGAAGGCGCAAACGCAAGCATCGTTACCAGGACGATGACCATCCAAACTTCATCGCAGCAGGCTTTGTCCAGCCAAGGGACAGCCGCGACCAAACTGATAGACGACCCGACGATCGCCAAGGTAATCGAGACCACCGTACAGACGATCGACGTGACAGTGGTATACAGTTGCTCTTGTTTGCAGTTGAACTTAGGCGTGGTAGCTAGCGAAAATTTCTTTGGCATACTAGCCTCCCGGATCCTTCGAGTGAAGCATAGCGCTCCACATGGCCCGATTTCTGCTTCCGAGTCTGAGCTGTTGCTGTATGACCTCCTCGAGTGGCTCCTACTGGAGCGATGACGGCGTGAGCTCTTTCGACTGCTCCTTCCCCGAGGGCTTCGACTGCGACGGTCCCGATCTGTATCTCTCCTTGGAGTTGCTTGCGGATGCTGTAGGGCTTGGGCTGCTATCGTCAGTTGTTTGTACAGTTGGAGGTGCTGATCCCTCTTTGGGTCTCCTGCAGGAGGTTCGATTGTCCTGAGGTAGGTGCCTAGCGTCATCAGCGCCCCGGCTGGCTCAGTAGGTATAGGAACTCCTTCCGCGTCGACTGCCATAAATGCTGGGTTTAGGTTTCGAGTGACCGCTGCACGATCTGCGTCTCCGAGGTTTATGAATCGTGACCTATTCGCGGGGTCGTTTCTGCCTGTTGAACTCATAGATAATGCTTTTCGCCGAGCACTCGATATGCTGGCTTGCTTTTTGCGTTCTTCGAGTACTGCTCGGTAGTTCTTCAACCGTATCGATTCTTGCCACTGGAAATATTGTAAGGTCAATACTTCCTCCGGAGTTGCGTTTGCTGGCAGCATTGTGCAGCTTTCGATTACTTTGCTCACTTTTTCCGCCATCTCTGCGGTGATGGTCAGCGTTGTTGTTCCGTCAGGCATGGTGACTGTGCAAGGGTACTCTGTAGGTCGACGACATGTTGCAGCTGTTGACGTTTCTGCTGTACTCGCGGTGTATACCTGATACGGTATCACCCGATCTTCTACCCATGTGTTGCTAATGCGCATTATGGATTCGGCGTCGTCATCCAGGCTCATGTTGGAGTTGCTTTGCTTGCTGGGATTTCTGTCGCAATCGAGTATATCTTCGAGTGCTTTGTCCAGGCTGTCTGCGTCGCAGATGAATATCTCGTGGCTAGCACGGATTTCTGGGCCGTTTAGATCGGCAAGATATATGTTGTCGTCTATGTTCTCTTTGTTCCCCGCGACGTCATTGCAGTCGACGATGTCATCGAGCGACTCGATTGAGTTGTTTGGGCGGTACGCAGATTCGATCTCGCTTTTTCCAAATCTTTTTGCCACCTCGTTACGAAACTCTTGCGAGGTCATGGACGTGGCAGAGTCGCTTGGCGATTGGATCGGGACGATCTGTGACGATGTTATGCCCAAGATGGATAGTGTTGCAGTCGAAGCGTTGTTGATTGTCTCCATGTCGAGTGTCTCCACGTCGAGTGGATCTAACAGGTCCTGCACACCATCTTTATCGACAAAGAAGTTAAATTTTCCAACCGTAATATCCAAACCTGATTCGAGTCCGGCGAAGGCTTGCTGAGCTTCCATCGAGTGCGGCGTGAGCCTCCTTGGAGATTTTGGCGAGTGATCGCTTTTTGAATTGATGCTGGTGGATCTTACCGGCGAGTTGCTGTTTGCGACGGTGGTTGGTGATTTGCTTTTTGAAGATGCAGTAGGTGAGTTACCTTGTGTAGACGCGATCATCGGGTGACCGCTTGATGATGGAACCGGTGAGACCGTGAGCCCAATACTACCTTTTCCCACAGACGGCGCCAATTGTCGAGGTGTGCCCTCGGCAATTCCTATGGTTGCTATACCTAGGGTTGATTGTGTGGTAGAGAACGCGTAGTATCGGTGGAATCGACGGCTGACAAGCTGGATTTACCCAGGTTCAGGGCCCTCGAGTGAGGTAAAACCCCTACTTCCTGCTTGTCTGTGTTTATGGTATGAATATGAGGGTTACAAAGGTTCGACGAGCTACTGATCTCATCGGGATTCTGGTGGCTATGGATTGCTTGTCCTTGATCGATCGCCCTCCCAGCCTTTATATAGGAGGCTAGGTCTCGGGGAACACAACCGACCAAGGTTACATGTATGGAAAGTCCCAACCGACTATTATTTGATCTAGCTTGGAAAACACTCTTCGTCTTGGGCCTTTCTTCATGGGCTTCGATTAATCTTGGGCTTCTTTGATCATCACGTGCACCAGGTACCCTTATGCTGGGGTACCCGTAGAGTATAACCTCGTCAACGGTTGACCCTACTGAAAGGCAGTACATCCCCGACCCAAGGCTACTGCGTCCTGGTAGAGGTAGACGACCGTGCAAGCGTATCCGAAATGGTATGGATGAATCTGAAGCCGGAGGCCCGACAATACAATGTTTTCTGTGCAGTGATTTTGGTCACAGGGCCACTGCTTGTACAAAATTCCCATCTACGGATGCTGCTTCGGCATCTACAGCAGCTGCTCCACGTGGGCGAGGCAGCCGAGGACCAAGAGGAAGAGGAAGAAACTAGGATATGTTTTAAATTTAGAATATGCTTTCATCTATAATAAGTGTGGATCAGTGTTTTAAATTTGGACTATGTTTTTATCTGTAATAAGTGTGGATCAGTGTTTTAAATTTGGACTATTTATTTATCTGTAATAAGTGTGGATCAGTGTTTTAAATTTGGACTATGTTTTTGTCTGTAATAAGTGTGGATCAATGTTTTATATCTGCGTGGAGGAGATGGCCCAGCAGCGGGTTATGAGGCAATTTGGTCTACGACAGCTGGCACTTCCTCTGTCCACAGAGGAACACGTCCCACCCATCATCCACAGGTGTGTTTAATTACGCAATGTTTATTTATCGAAAACTCAATACATGTATGAATTACTAAATTGTCTAACACTGAGTACAACTGTAGGCTCACAAGAAAGGGAACTAATAGAAGCGCGCTATCGTGGATGCGGAGGGTTGGCGCCTACGTTGCAGAGTGGGACACTGCGACGACACGAGTCTGGCAGGAGAATCTCGGGTTTGATATTCAACTATTAAATTCCTATTTGCAAATTTACATGATCTCGATCCGGTTACGCATTACGTATCACGAGAACCCCGAGCTTAAACAGACTCCCACTACGTGGGATATGTACCCGAGCCGGTCTACTGCAGGCTCCAGACAGTACGCGGTAAGAGAGTAGTTCATTCTTACAAATATCTCTAAAATTATGTACAACTTACTGATAACCATGCAAATTACAGGCTGAATTGACATACCAGCTACAGACGGATGTGTCCGCTTACGGCCATTCCCTATCGTCCGACCCTCTATTGGACCGCCCGCAGCAGCAGTCCTGGGTGCAGCGCTTAGAGGAGAGGTTGCGACGTATCTACCAGGCTATCACATGCACACGTACGTCGGACGTCGATCACCGCCAAGCACCACAACGCCCACCGCGTCATCCCCCGCAACAGGAGCAGCCACAGCCGCAGGTCACGCCCCAGGATCGACACCGTCCGCGACCTCGTATGACGTCGCACCCGTCGCCCAGGGCACCCTCTCCTGACCAGACTGGAGGCTCGTCTTGGCATCAGCAGTTCAGTCCCACGACGGGCTACCAGCTTCGACCACCTCCCCAGCCAGAGGGTAAGTACCTTGTAAATTTTTATTCACCACGCTTAATGCTACGTACTTGTTTCTTACAGTTTTATTGCATCCAGGAGCCTACGGATATCGTACGTCCATGTCCGCTCAACAGTCGTCTGGATCCGCATGGGAGAGTGAGCAGGAAAGTAGGAGCTTCCCTCAAACTCACACACAGCTGGACCATTGGATGGGTATGTACAACACTCCACCACCACAGCCCACACAGGAGACACAACAGGACCACGACGAGTCCCTGGTTCCTGGATGTGACGTTCGGCCACCGCACAGGTATGGATGGACGCCGCCGCCTAACGCGCCACCTCCGCGTCGTGGCAGACGTCGTGGCTGACACTTCACTCTATTCGTTGAGACTTGTCTATCTATCTATGTACCAGACTTATTTATATCTATGTTGGGACTATCTAAGTACTAGACTTATTTATATCTATGTACCAGACTTATTTATATCTATGTTGGGACTATCTATGTACTAGACTTATTTCTTAGTTGCTACTACTCTATTTCGATTAGTGGTGATGATGGCTGACTATTTTTCGCATTGATATTAAACAAACCTTGCAAATTACATCGGTACTACCAACACTACACAAAGTCATCTCCCGTCGTCAGCCGGTGCATCACCCTTTTCCTCCCGCCCTTTTTTCTCCCGCCCTTTTTTCCCGCCCTTTTTTCCCGCCATTTTGTTCCCGCCCTTTTCCTCCCGCCCTTTTTTCCCGCCATTTTGTTCCCGCCCTTTTCCTCCCGCCCTTTTTTCCCGCGCTGGCCTATCTCCCGCCAAATCTTCTCATCACGGCCTATAAAAACCACTGCGCACTAAGGTTGGTAAGCATTGTAGTCCACTCACTCGAACATGTCGAGATACAATTCAGATGGTAGTTTCCCGGCAGGAATGTCGGCACTCCTTTTGAAGTTTACGGCCGAGTTCAAGGTAGACAATAAGGAGATCCCATTCGAGGATATTGTTAGTCATCCACCTCATCTCCGTGAGCTATCAGCGAAGCTAGCTAGGCATGGGTGGCCATGGAGGAATTACAAGGAAATAGAATAAGAACTCGTGAGGCTGCATGCTAGGTGGCAGAAGAAGAAGCTAACATATCCCACTGAAGCATATATGTTGGATGCTTTTCGTACACCGATGTTATGGGTCGAGGAGAGCGAGGACGAAGATGATATCTTCATGCCCACTGAAGCGAGCAAGAGAGCTGCAGCAGCGGCGGCGGCGTCGAAGGGCAAGGGTGCAGCGTCGTCGAAACGCAAGGCTGAAGCATCGTCGAAGGGGAAGAGTGCTGCGTCGTCGAAGGATAAGGGTGTTGCGTCATCGGAACGCAAGCGTGATGCGGGAGGCTGCGTCGATGGTAGATGACTTTTCTTTCTCAATTTATGTTGTGTTGTCGCTACTCCCACTTTTCTTGTTGTATGTGTAAGTTGCAATGTTTGTTTAATGAATGAAAAATGTATTAGATCAAAAAAATTAGCGGGAACGAATTTGGCGGGAAAAACAGGCGGGAATAAATTTGGCGGGAGAAACGGGAGGGAGAGAAGAAGGCGGGAAAAAAAAGGCGGGAACGGGTGCCGCCGGGAAGGGTTGGCGCGAAAAATTCAGTGATACACGGAGGCATGCAACAGTCGGCTTAGCCCAGGCCGACAGGGACTAATCGGCTTAGCCCAGGCCGATATGTCCTCTGACACGCGCAGGCGTCGGCCGACCACCTAATCGGCTTAGGCCAGGCCGACAGGCCCTAATCGGCTTAGGCCAGGCCATGGCCATATTATTTATGAAATTCCGTGGATTTGCGTAATATTTTGCGAATTTGATTAAAAAAATGTATTATTAAAAAAAAATAGCCGCAATAGATAGGTGTTCACGAATATGGCGCTGCCTCCCTTGAAGGTGGTGCGCCTAATCCGTGACGAGATTGGGTCGCGGGCTTATAGGCTGCTGTAAAAGTATTTATTTTGCATATTAGGACTTGCTCTTTACAACTGACAATCTTAAGCAATAGAAGATGTGGTAGGTGTTTTCAGTTGCAGACTGAACTACATTCATTCGATGCTATTATGCCTTCACATAAGGTCCCGCAGGCCATGGCGTGTAGCATGTGCGAGATTGTGTCTTTTTCTTTGTTTTTCTATGCCTCATATGAGCCCCCTGTAAATAACTCTCACTACCTAATCCAATGGCAGTGAGCATGCCTTTTGTTAGAGTTAGTTTAACCTAACTAGGACTCTCATGTAAACCCTAACCCTAGGGCCCTCGTGCCCCTTTATAAACAGGAGCCCCGCGTGCCCTTTGAGCCGTGTGTGGTATTCCCCCAACTCTCATCGTCTCACGTGGTATCAGACTTTAGATCCTAAAACCCTAACCCTTCCGCTGCCCTCCACCCCAAGCCGCCGCCACCGCTGCCATCTTGGCCGCCGCCGCCATGACAGCCCCTAGCCTCAACCTGGCCACCCTCCCCTCCTCCTCCTCCACGGTGGCGCCATCCACCCTGTCCAGCCAAGCGCCGATCGCTGTCGTTCTCACCTCTCCAACTACTCCAAGTGGAAGATCTTCATCCTCACGCACCTCGGCAAGAACGGTCTCCTCGCCCACGTCGACTCCACCAAGGCCGCCGCCCCAACAATCCCGAGTGGGCCGTCTCCGACTACACCGTCCTCTCGGCCATGCACTCGTCGATCTCGGAGGACATCCTGGACCTCGTTCTGGAGCCCGATCAGACCGCATGCAAGCTCTGGACGGCCCTCGCCACGCTCTTCACCGACAACAAGGAGAGCCGCGCCACCTACCTCCTCGGTGAGTTCCACAACCTGCTGCAGGGCCCCCTCGACGTCACCGCCTACTGCCAGCACAACAAGCGCCTCGCCGATGCCCTCCGTGATGTCGACTGCAAGGTTGACGATCGCGCCCTCATCCTCAACGTGATCCGCGGTCTCGACGGCCGCACTAGTACAGAAAAGGCTATCAGTGGCGCACCAATTTGGGATTCTGTGGCGCACCCCCAGGTTTGCTGGGTGCGCCACAGAATTCTCGCCACAAAAATTATTTCTGTGGCGCACCTGCCCTGGTGCGCCACAGAATTCTCAAAAAATTCAAAAAATTCAAAAAATGCAAAAAAAATATAAAAAGTTTCAAAAAAAATCAAAAAAATCAGAATATGAAATAATATGAAAAATCCTAATTATTGGAATTATTTTCATATTTTTTGAATTTTTTGAACTGTTACCTTCCTGCTAGGTCACCCATCCTCAAACTGCTCCAACCCTAGCACGCTTAACTTCTAAGTTCCACCTAGTTCACCTACCCTTGTACTACTCAAGTTCTTATTGATATATATATATCATATGAACCCTCTTAACTCTTGTATGTGTATATATGTGGTATGTCTTATAAATGTGTGTTTTTAAATTTCAGATTTTTCAAAAACTTCTAAAGTTTCAAAAGGAGATTCAAAAGTTTCAAAAGATGCAAAAAAATTCAAAAAACTTAAATTTTTTCAAAAAATCCAGAAAAGTCAAAAAAGTCAAAAAAGTCAAAACTCTTAAAAAAAATCCAAAAAATTCAACAATCTTCTTTGTTATTGTCTTTTTTGGTGCGCCACAGAATCTCACCTTTGTGTGGCGCACCTGCCAGGTGCGCCACAATTTTTTTTTTCAAATTTTAACCTGCCCCCCAGCTCAATTTCTGTGGCGCACCTGGCCATGTGCGCCACAGAAATGTAGACACACAGAAAGGCAAATATTTCTGTGGCGCACCAGCATCCATGCGCCACCGAAATAATTCTGTGGCGCACCAATTAAGGGTGCGCCACAAAATGCCAACCTCCCTATAACCCTTTTCCTAGTAGTGGTGTGGGGCCCCTGTGGCTCGCCTCCGTCTCATCTTCTGGCTCCGTGTGTCTGTTGGAAAAATAGGAACTCCAGGATATTTTTCGGAAATTTTCCTGAAACTTGACTTTCTGCACAAAAACAAGACACCAGGGCAATTCTGCTGAAAACAGCGTTAGTCCGTGTTAGTTGCATTCAAAACACACAAATTAGAGGTAAAACAACAGCAAACGTGTTCGGGAAAGTTTCAAAAGATCCAAAAAAAATCAAAAAACTTAAAAAAAATTCAAAAAAATTCAAAAAATCCAAAAATTTCAAAAAAGTCAAAAAAGTCAAAACACTTCAAAAAAAATCCAAAAAATTCAACAATCTTCTTTGTTATACATTTCTGTGTCTTTTTGAACTTTTTGAATTTTTGAATTTTTTTTAAATTTTTTCTATTTTTTTATTTTGCTGCGAAAAATCGTCTGTTTGAAATAACTTTTTTTTTCTTTTGGAATTTGAGGAATCTGTGAATTGCTGACCGGGTAAACCCTGGTGGATTCGAACTCGGATTTTTCTCACGTTTTTTTTGACATATTTTTTGCATTATTTCGACGTCGTATGCAAAAGTTATGGCCGTTACAAGTTTTTTTCCTGTTTGTTGCAGAAAAGGTCAAAATTCATATTTCAAAATTTCTATACCTACTAGACACTCAAACCTAAATACATGTCAAAGGATTCTATTTATTGAAATTTTTATCATTTTCTTTTACTTCCTGCAAGACTAAAAAGGCGATCCACCAGGGGTGGGATTTGAAAAAAAAAAATTATGTGGCGCACCAAGCTTGGTGCGCCACAGAATTTCACCTTTCGGTGGCGCACCTGGCCATGTGCGCCACAGAAATGTGTCTTTCTGTGGCGCACCTGGCTTGGTGCGCCACAGAATGTCTAATTTCTGTGGCGCATGTGGTTTAGTGCGCCACAGAAATGTGACTTTCTGTGGCGCACCGGGCTTGGTGCGCCACAAAAAAAAATCTGTGGCGCACCAATTAAGGGTGCGCCACAGGGTGCCAACCTACCTATATAGGGTTTCCCTACTAGTGCCGTTTCTCCGGCTCTGCCTCCCACATCAACCTCGCCAAGCCGTTCCCCTCCTTCATCGAGGCACGGTCCATGCTGCTGCTCGAGGAGATGCGCCTCGCCAACAGCGCCGCCAACGTGCAGTCCATCGCGCTCGTCATCTCCTCCAAGCCCCAGCCCGCGCCCGCGCCCTGCACCGGTGCTGGCTGCCGCGGCGACAACGGCAAGGGCCGCAACGGCAAGGGGAAAGGCCGGGACAACCGGCGTGGCCCCAATGATACGTCCAAAACGTATCTATAATTTTTGATTGTTTCATGCCATTTTTATGCTTTTAGCACTTTTTTATATTAAGTTTATTATTTATTTGGACTAACCTACTAATAGTTGCAAAAGTGCACAATGTTCTTGTTTTACTTTGATGTGTAGAAATTATCAAGAATACAAGAGGAAACCTTGTTGGAGTCGAATTGGGACTTTCCTGAAATCTGTCTGAGAACTTTTTACGAAGATTGCCAGTTTGACCCTCGAAGATGACGTCAAATGGAGACCTGGCTGTTACGAAAGTTGTCACAATTTTCCATACGAAGATTTTAAGCCCGAGATCAGCCCAATCGGAGTTCGGACGCGGCCTGTAGGCCCGTTTTGGTGGAACCCTAAAAGGGGTGACGGAAATCCGAGAAGATATATAAAGGGAGGAAACCTAATTCGTGGAGGACTCCTCCACCCACGAATTTCAGCCACCAAAAGCCACGTTTTTGCCTCCCCCATGGGGGAGGGCTCCCAAGAAGCCATGAAGGAGGGAGGCTAAGGGGCGGCGCTCCCCAAGCTTGCCGGCGGCGGGGAAAGGAGTTCCCCACACCGCCGCCGCCCTGCGCCCTCGCTGCCCTCTCCGCCGTCTTCACCGCCATCTCCATCACCATCTCCTCCTTGTATTCAGTGGTTCATCCTCCCACAAACCTCTGTACCGTCCTATGTAAACATGGTGTTTGATGCTATAATATTTATCCTATGATTTACATCATGTTTCCGTAGTTTATTTGTCTTGATTGATTAATTGAATGCATGAGGTTCATTAGAGTTGTATGTCTATATGGTGCTGTCCTTTGGTGTCCATTATACTTGTGCGCGCATGGATCAAACACCCTAGGGTTGGTAGTATTTGTAACGAAGCGGGGGAAGTTCTGCCGGAGTGACAGAAACCTGAGAACGCGAACCGATTAGTTGCACGTATGGGAGTAAGAGGACCTTGAACTTAAGGCTATGGTTGGGGAAACCTTAATGCATTGTTAGTATTTGCGGATGCTTGCTAACAATCCAATCATATAGTACTTGTAATCCCAAGTAGTGGAGTGCATGTATATTTAGCCTCTCCCACATAGAAAACTGCATCGAAGACAATGAACCAAGTACCTTCACTAATTAATCTTGGACAAAGCCACCACAATTACCACCACTTTTCCACACTCATGGTACTGTTAGTATATGGTTACTTAGTGTATTTTATTGCTGCAGCACTAACATTTACTTTCTTGTATTTATTATCTTGCAAAACTATCTCATACCCGTATTGCTAGTAGTTTTATTTCTAGATAATGCAAACGTTTAGTGTGCGTAGAGTTGTATCAGTGGTTGATAGAACTTGAGAGAATACTTATCCTACCTTTAGCTCCTCGTTGGGTTCGACACTCTTACTTATCGAAAAGGCTACACGCGATCCCCTATACTTGTGGGTTATCAAGACCTTTTCTGGCGCCGTTGCCGGGGAGCCATAGCGTAGGTTAATGTTCTTGTGTGCACTTGTTTGCTTTATCTCTAAGTAGTTTTTATTTTCAGTATTAAGTTGTTCTTTATCTTACTATGGATAGGGAATGCGAATTACAAAAAAAATTAGGTGTAGTTGTTATCTAAAAACGTTTTCAAAAAGAAAAGTGATTGGAAAGATGAGTAATGGTTAAATGGGGGTCGACCTTGAACACTTGTGTTCATGCCTATGAAACCAAAACAAATCTTTCCATGGAAGCTTTTCATTAAAAACATGTAAATATTGTAAATATTGTGTATATACCTCTGTACATAAAAATAAAATGCTAATTATAGTCTTAGTTAATTGAAAGTTGATAGTTTTACTTTGCTGTCCAGAAACAGATTTTCTGTGCTCCACCGTATTAAATGTTTAAAATCACCAGAACGTGATCTTGATCTGAAATTTCTTGAGTGCAAAGTGATGCTTATTAGCTTTCTTTCATTAGACTAACTTTTTCTGATTTAAGGTACGTAGATAGGTCGAAAAATTCGATCTTTACTGACTGTTCTGTTTAGACAGATTTTGTGCTTCTCTGTAAATAAAATCGTGATAAATCTCAGAATAGTATTTTGACTTGAAAATTTTTGTGCATAAACCTGAGATTATTATCTTTCTTTCATTAGACTAAAGTTTTTCGATTTGAGCTACTTAACTATCTCGTTGAATGCCATCTTTACGGACTGTTCAGTTTTGACAGATTTCTTTGTTTATTCAATATTGTACTTGTGTGTTAGTTTCATTAGTTTTTCGACGGACAACGGAAATCATGAACACCTTAGTATATACAGTGGCTAATGTTGAGTAAAATTATAAAACTTGTCAATGCTTGAACATGAGTGGATTTTATTTAATGAGTACTAACCCTACTAATGAGTTTTGTGAAGTTTTATGTGGATGTAGCTTATAAGATCTAATCAATATGGTGATATGAGATGAATAAGAAGACGCAAGAGCTCAAGCTTGGGGATGTGTAGGTGCATCCCAAGAACATATTCAAGAAGATACAATCATCTAAGCTTGGGGATGCCCGAGTCATCCCCCTATTCATCAACTAACATGAGGTTGTCTCGTTCATACTCTATATTACCCGTCCACATGATATGTATTGTCTTAACTTGTATTATAATTGCTTTTATATGTCTTGGTTTTACCTTCTTTAGTTTTATTAGGCTCCTTATTTGGTTTCGATTGCTTCTTTACTTTCACTTATAAATTCAAAATAACAAAAATATTTTCTTTTGTTTTGCTTCTTTGTTTGGTTCTTTATTTTAATTTTATTTGGGTTTTACTTTTGATTTTTTTTAGAGTTTTCCTTGCTGTAGCTAGCATGTTTAGGTCTTGCTTAGCCTCTGGTTTCTTAGTTTATCAAAAATAAAGTACCAAGTTTTATCCATTTAGCTTAGTTGATACATATGTAAAAAGTGATTTTCTGTTTTCGGTATCTACTGCTTATTGCGCGATTTTTCATATTTTACTGGAAGCTCTAAAAATCACGAAAAAATTACTGATGTTGTAGCACCTAATCCTCTGCATGTACAAAAATTGGCTAAAATTTCGGGCATGTTTAAGTGCACCTAAAAATTGCGTTTTCCAGCTGCTGTTTTTCTGGACAGATTCTGACTTTTGTTGCAAGAGTGGCCTCTTTTCGTTTTCATTTGATTTTTAATGGTTCTTACCTTTCATTTATAAGTTGGCCATTTAAGCAACCTTTCTGTAACTTAAAAACAAAATTTTATTTGGTTTAATAGTAGCACTTGGGAAATATTATCTATTGTACTAATGTCTAACCGCAGAAAAGAATGGGAAAGTTTTTGTGTTGAAGTTTTTTCACAGAGAATGAAGGAACACCAAACTATGGAATATTGAAGAATTACCAAAGTCATAAGCTTGGGGATGTCCCCGCATCCCTCTTCATCAATAACCCCACGGTTTGCAAACCTTTAAACTTTGTTTTTTGAGCAACATAGGAACTTAACTAAACTTGAAGCGGCTGTATTTTATTATCTATTTATCTTAGCATCAAACACCAGTTACATTAATAAGTGGATCGTCACATATTTTATTTATCCTCTGTTTTCAATGTTTACTTGGTTAATGGATTACTTGTTGAAACTTAAAAATGATGTGTGAATAATACTGTTTAGTAGTTTATGTTTTCTTATGGTTAGTCTCAACTAGCTAATAGTGCATATTATGTTATTTTGATATCAACATGCATTGTCCTGTTCATAAGATGGTATGGTATTGTGGTATCCTCCTCTGAATAATTCACTTGAATCGACTTGGCACATGCTCACACATGTTATGACTGAAAAATAAAAGTCAATTAAGCCTTGATGATCTATTTTGCCTCAGAGTTTTAGTATCGTTTTTATGCCTCCGTTAATTTTATTTTGTCGCAAGCATGATTATGACCGTTATCGCTCTCGTGGTTGTCGCTTCCCAGTCTATTGCTAGCCTTCACTTGTACTGAGCGGGAATGCTGCTCGTGCATCCAAATCCTTAAAACCAAGTTATCCCAAAGAGTCCACCAAAAAATTCCTATGCATGGTATTTCAAGCCATTCCAAGTAAATTTGCATGTGCTACCTTTAAAACCTTCAAAATATTTCTCTTTTTGTGTCAATGTTTACTAGCTCATGAGGAATTAGTGTGGTTATTCTTTATTCTATTTGTCAAATGGACTTTTACACCTGGACTAGTGGCATATACATCCGCTTATCCAATAACTTGCAAAAAGAGCTGGCAACGGGGTGCCCAGTCCCAATTAATTACAACTTTAACCAATTAATTCTCTTCACACTTTTGCCCTGATTCATCAGTAAGCAATGACAAACAGTGAAATACCTGAATGTGTGTAAACCAAAGAGAAAGAGGGATGATCTGCCTTGCTGGTAGAAATAACGTCCTTCATGGGAGCCGCTCTTAAAAGTCCGTTTGACAGGTAGAATACTGTTCTCACCCGCTACCATTCGTTGACAATTAACAAACACCTCTCAAAACATTTTTACCTCTGTTTTTAAAAAAAAAGCTCTAGCACGTGTTAATCCCTGCTTCCCTCTGCGAAGGGCCAATCTTTTATTTTTATGTTGAGTCACCATCCTTTCTTTGAGCACTTCTTCGAGAGCATAGCTGTCGTTCTTAGTGTAATGTGCTTGTCCCAGAATACGATTAATTGAGGTATAACATGATGCTTTTATCTTTGATATCTCTATATCTAGTCTTCACTTGAACTTCAGAGGTGCCTTGGCATTTATGTTTTGCTCCACAATTAAGGGCAAGCGAGATACCACTCTATCATGCTTTATTATGGTCATTACAATCTTGTTGATGTTTATAAATTTCATGTTATAAGCTCTTAGTTCGTTGATACTTTTCATTAGGAAACATGATTGCTAAGTTTTATTATCCATACATCATGCAATTGTTAAAGACCTGATCATAGCATTTACAATCAAAAATTATTTTGTTATCATTTACCTACTCGAGGACGAGCAGGAATTAAGCTTGGGGATGTTGATACGTCCAAAACGTATCTATAATTTTTGATTGTTTCATGCCATTTTTATGCTTTTAGCACTTGTTTTATATTAAGTTTATTATTTATTTGGACTAACCTACTAATAGTTGCAAAAGTGCACAATGTTCTTGTTTTACTCTTTGATGTGTAGAAATTATCAAGAATACAAGAGGAAACCTTGTTGGAGTCGAATTGGGACTTTCCTGAAATCTGTCTGAGAACTTTTTACGAAGATTGCCAGTTTGACCCTCGAAGATGACGTCAAATGGAGACCTGGCTGTTACGAAAGTTGTCACAATTTTCCATACGAAGATTTTAAGCCCGAGATCAGCCCAATCGGAGTTCGGACGCGGCCTGTAGGCCCGTTTTGGTGGAACCCTAAAAGGGGGTGACGGAAATCCGAGAAGATATATAAAGGGAGGAAACCTAATTCGTGGAGGACTCCTCCACCCACGAATTTCAGCCACCAAAAGCCACGTTTTTGCCTCCCCCATGGATCCCATCTCCATGGGGGAGGGCTCCCAAGAAGCCATGAAGGAGGGAGGCTAAGGGGCGGCGCTCCCCAAGCTTGCCGGCGGCGGGGAAAGGAGTTCCCCGCACCCGCCGCCGCCCTGCGCCCGCGCTGCCCTCTCCGCCGTCTTCACCGCCATCTCCATCACCATCTCCTCCTTGTATTCAGTGGTTCATCCTCCCACAAACCTCTGTACCGTCCTATGTAAACATGGTGTTTGATGCTATAATATTTATCCTATGATTTACATCATGTTTCCGTAGTTTATTTGTCTTTTGATTGAATTGAATGCATGAGGTTCATTAGAGTTGTATGTCTATATGGTGCTGTCCTTTGGTGTCCATTATACTTGTGCGCGCATGGATCAAACACCCTAGGGTTGGTAGTATTTGTAACGAAGCGGGGGAAGTTCTGCCGGAGTGACAGAAACCTGAGAACGCGAACCGATTAGTTGCACGTATGGGAGTAAGAGGACCTTGAACTTAAGGCTATGGTTGGGGAAACCTTAATGCATTGTTAGTATTTGCGGATGCTTGCTAACAATCCAATCATATAGTACTTGTAATCCCAAGTAGTGGAGTGCATGTATATTTAGCCTCTCCCACATAGAAAACTGCATCGAAGACAATGAACCAAGTACCTTCACTAATTAATCTTGGACAAAGCCACCACAATTACCACCACTTTTCCACACTCATGGTACTGTTAGTATATGGTTACTTAGTGTATTTTATTGCTGCAGCACTAACATTTACTTTCTTGTATTTATTATCTGCAAAACTACCTCTCATACCCGTATTGTGCTAGTATTTTTTCTAGATAAATAAACGTTTAGTGTGCGTAGAGTTGTATCAGTGGTTGATAGAACTTGAGAGAATACTTATCCTACCTTTAGCTCCTCGTTGGGTTCGACACTCTTACTTATCGAAAAGGCTACACGCGATCCCCTATACTTGTGGGTTATCACCCAACACCAACTCCGAGCCTCGCTTCGCTCCCACCCCGCCGGCCCCTGGTTCTGCTTCAGCCCTAGCCAGCTGCCCGCTGGTGGGGCTGGCCGCGGTGGTCACGCTGTCGATGCTGGACTCCTTGGCCCCCGACCTCAGCAGGCCTACGTCACCATGCAGGCACCTCTCCAGCAGTCTTCATCAACTCCTAGCTGGGACAGCGCCGGGTTCCTCGCTGCTACGAACAACCTGGCCACTCAGAATGGCGGGTGGGTCATGGACACCGGGGCGTCGTCGCACATGACTTCCGAGGAGGGTAAATTCCGGCACACCAATCCTCTTTCTTCTCCTCACTTTGTTACTGTCGGTAATGGTTCTTCCATCCCCATTACTAGTTTCGGTAATTCTCATCTATACACTCACGGCACTTCCTTTCTTCTCAAAGATGTGTTACTAGTTCCGTCTCTTATCAGAAATCTTCTCTCTGTTCGTAAATTCACTCGTGATAATTCTGCACAATTGAATTTGACGCTTTCGGTTTTTCTGTGAAGGACCTTCTCACCAGGACTGAAATCATTCAGTGTGACAGTGACGGTGATCTTTACACCATCACTCCGTCGGCTTCTCCTCCACTGGCGTTGGTGGCATCCGTAGCATCACAGGAGTTGTGGCATCGTCGCTTGGGTCACCCTGGTCTCGACGCCATGGCGTCTCTTAGGAATAAATCTTTCATCAAGTGTAATAAAACTCAGCGCGGTCTTTGTCATGCGTGTCAACTTGGCAAACATGTTAGATTACCGTTTGCTCGTTCAGTGTCAGTTTCTAGTGCTCCTTTCGAGTTAGTGCATTGTGATTTGTGGACATCTCCTGTGTTAAGCAATTCTGGTTTTAAGTACTATCTCATAATTGTTGATGATTTTTCTCACTATTATTGGGTTTTCCCTATTCGCCAAAAATCTTGCGTTTATGACTCTGTTAGACACTTCTTCACATATGTCCATACACAGTTTCGCCGCTCTATCCGTGCCTTTCAAGCTGACAATGGCACTGAGTTTGTCAACACTTCTCTCAACGAGTTCTTTCTCACTAATGGTGTTCGTGTTCGTCTGTCTTGCCATACACCTCTCCACAAAACGGCAAGGCAGAACGTGCTATTCGCACGGTCAACGATACTATGCGTACTCTACTGTTTCAGGCACACTTGGAACCCGCATTCTGGGCCGAAGCTCTCTTACGGCCGTCTACTTGCTGAATCGTCGGCCTTGCAAGGTCATCGGTTTGGCCACTCCGTACGAGAATCTCTATGGTAACCCCGCCCAATATGATCATTTACGCGTCTTCGGCTGTCTGTGCTACCCCAACATGGCTGCCACGACGACGCACAAGCTCCAGCCACGCTCCCGTGCATGCGTCTTCCTCGGCTACCCCTCGACGCACAAGGGGTTCCGCTGCTACGACCCAACTACACGCCGCGTCATCGTCTCCCGGCACGTCGTCTTCGACGAGGAGGTGTTTCCCTTCGCCGCTGTACACGGGTCCTCATCGCGCCCCGATCTCGGGTTCTTGCAGGAACACGCCGTCCCTGTGGCCCCTACGCGGGTCCCACCCGCGGTCCCGTCACAGCCGTCGCGTACCGCGCCTACAGTGGTGGTCACCCACGACGACCCTGCCACGACCGAGCTTTGGTCGTCTTCTCTGCCCATGCCAGCGACTCGCGCCGCGTCTACCTCGTCCCCGCCGTCATCACCTGCGCCGTCGTCACCTGCGCCATCGTCACCTGCACCGTCCTCACCTGCGCCGTCGTCACCACGCACGCCTACGGCGAGCCCGACCTCGTCACCGCAGTCATCGCCGCCATCGTCTCCAGGCTCCTCAGCGCCTCCAGGCTCGTCACCGCCGTCATCTCCGCCGACGTCACCGCGCCCCGACGCTCCTACTGCACGGCCTGCACCCGGTCCGCATGTCATGCGGACTCGTGCCAAAGCTGGGATCGTCGTACCTCCTCGCGAGCGGCTCAACCTTTCGGCCACGACAGCAGCACTCTCCCCAGTACCCTCGACGTACCGTGCCGCTCTCCAAGACCCTCATTGGCGTGATGCCATGACCAAGGAGTTTCGAGCTCTCATCGACAACGGCACCTGGTCCTTGGTCCCTCGGCCATCTGGAGCCAACATTGTCTCTGGCAAGTGGATTTTTCGACATAAATTTCACTCTGATGGCTCTCTAGCTCGCTACAAAGCTCGCTGGGTCGTCCGCAGGTTCTCTCAACAAGCGGGCGTGGATTACGACGAGACATTCAGCCCGGTTGTGAAGCCGGCCACGATCCGCCTCGTTCTCAACATTGCTCTCTCTGCTGGTTGGTCTATTCGGCAACTCGACGTCAAGAATGCCTTCCTCAACGGCACTCTTGATGAGGTAGTCTACTGCCAGCAACCGTCCGGTTTCGTCGATCCTCGACATCCCGACCATGTCTGTCAGCTTCATCGCTCTCTTTACGGATTGAAGCAGGCTCCGCGTGCGTGGTACCAGCGTTTCGCCTCCTTCCTCCGCCAGCTTCACTTCACCGCCTCGGTCTCCGACACTTCCCTGTTCGTGCTAAAGGAGGGTGATGCACTCGCATATGTTCTGCTCTACGTCGACGACATCATCATCACCTCGTCTTCCTCGACCTGCTGCAGCGGCTCACCGCGCTTCTCCATGCTGAATTCTCCATGACGGACTTGGGCGATTTGTCCTTCTTCTTGGGAATTGCAGTACAGCGCACGTCCACAGCATTGTTTCTGTCTCAACGGCAGTACGCCGTCGAAATTTTTCGCGAGCAGGCATGTCAGAATGCCACCCCTCTCCTACGCCAATTGACACCAGTGCCAAGCTCTCCGCCGACGAGGGCGCTCATGTCGCTGACCCCTCCGACTACCGACGTATCGCGGGTGCTCTTCAGTACCTGACACTGACGCGTCCTGATCTTGCCTATGCTGTTCAACAGGTGTGTTTACACATGCATGATCCTCGCGCTCCGCACCTGGCCTTGGTCAAGCGCATTCTTCGCTACGTCAAAGGCACTCTCGACATGGGTCTACAGCTTGGTGTCTCTTCTTCGACCACGCTCACAGCATACTCCGATGCTGATTGGGCGGGCTGCCCCGACACTCGACGCTCGACTTCTGACTACTGCGTCTACTACGGAGACAATTTGATCTCCTGGTCGTCGAAGCGACAAACCACAGTCTCTCGGTCCAGCGCGGAGGCTGAATACCGAGCCGTGGCTCACGCTGTTGCTGAGAGCTGCTGGCTACGGCAGCTGCTTGGTGAGCTCCATCGTCCTCTCTCATCGGCCACCATCGTCTACTGCGACAACATCTCCGCTGTCTACATGTCTTCAAACCCGGTTCAACATCGACGTACGAAGCATATAGAGATAGATATTCATTTTGTTCGAGAGAAAGTTTCTCTCGGCGACGTCAGGGTTCTTCATGTTCCCACTAGCCATCAGTTCGCTGACATTATGACTAAAGGATTAGCCTCTCCTTTGTTCTTAGAATTTCGTTCCAGTCTCAGCGTCTGTAAAGCTCCCGCTGCGACTGCGGGGGGTGTTAGAGTTAGTTTAACCTAAATAGGACTCTCATGTAAACCCTAACCCTAGGGCCCTCGTGCCCTTTATAAACAGGAGCCCCGCGTGCCCTTTGAGCCGTGTGTGGTATTCCCCCAACTCTCATCGTCTCACACCTTTAACCCTAAAAATAATAATTATTTTTGGTTTCCTCACACATCCCAGTCATGATACATATGGAGAGGTTTGTAGGAGCATCGCTTTGGCTAATTTTGTTGCGTTCCTCTTTGTAGTTGCTTATTTATAATCAAGCACGCAGTAGGAGCTCATCATAATTGTGTTGAAATTGGTCACTGGTACAGCTGGAGCAAAATATGAATGGGATTTTCATGCATTCAACAAAGCGAAGGGCATGGACTTGGTCACCATGCAGATTTAGTTGTGCGGCGAAATGTGAATCAATCACCGGTGCAACTAGCAAATTAGCTTCATGTAAAAAACATGCAAGTAACGAAATAGACTTGTAAAAACTCTACTAAACTATCCTGCAAAAAAAAAACTCTACTAAACTAGCAAATTCAATGCGCATCGAAAGGCTTCAAACTTCCATTCATTACTTTACCCTAAAGAACCAAGGTGACAGACCGAGCAGATTCAGAATCCTTTGCATATGCTACATTCCTCATCCTGCAGTGTCAAAATGTACGAACCCAGGCAAACAATGTAAGAACCTAATTCGTAAGTAGACTTCCTACCCAGGATGCATCACTGCTTTCGGTAGCTTGAGGAGATGGTTAACAAATGTGTTGCATCTACTTGAGGAGATGTTTAATAAACTGATAAAACAGTTACGTCTACTTGATTTTTTTAGGGGACATGCATCTACTTGATTATTAATAGAAACAATAGCACTTGACGTGGAGGTAGTAGGAAAAATCAACAAGATATATGACAAGAAATTTCGGCTCGACACTTTAGCAGATTGGCCAACTATTAAATCTGAATATTTATTAGCACGTGCACTTTCCAGACATGGATACAACTATCACACACGGACACATCACTTTTAGACATGGATACAACCGTCAGACGAGGAGGAGGAGGAGGAGGAGAAGCACTCGAGGAAGAAGAAGATGCGACGAAGTGGTCAGGCAAAGGCATTTCGAGATAGTTGAGTTGGTTTTCTCCTGAGCCTAAGCCTCTGACACCCAGGCCCCACCAGACAGAGGGTTTATGCGCTGACGCGACTAGCCAACCAGTTTCAATTCTGGGTAACTTTCAAATCTAAAAAGCATACGCTTCAAACTTTTGAGTCTGTACGAATTCCCACTTCATATCGCAGAAAAGAAAACACAATACTGGACGGTATATACCGGAAATAACATAAGATTGTTCCATAGAATTACCAAGAAGACATTGATTCTACTCGAGTGAGTTGACAAAAGGTAGGAGTACTTCATAGGTTCCCTTTTATAAAACTTTTTTGTAGGGTTTGGTTTGCCAAAACGTTTTAGAGAAGGAACATAAGGAGTATATACGACGGAAGTCATTTTGGCTCCCGGGTTCCAATGGTCCCACTAATTATAATTCAAAAATTATACTTGAAAGTTTAAAATGTCTAAAAAAAATCCGCAATGTTCTCAGTGATGTACTATAAGCGTGTGAAATCCTAGTGCGAAATGTTTTGTATTATGAGCTATACAAAAATGACAAAAGTTGAAAATTTAAACTATACATTGTTCACTATTCACATATAAGTATGTTTGTCTTGTGTAGCTTTTTTGACCGTACTCTTATTGTGTAGCTCAAAGTTGAAGGATCCGTACTTCAAAGTAGAGATTTCTTGCACCCGAGTTCCAGTGTTCCTGCCACTTTAAAAAAATTCAAAAAATAAATTTATAAGTTTTAAAAAAACTGAAAAAAATCATGCAAGTTCTCACTATGATGTACCTTGTAGACGTGCAAAATCACAAAGCAAAAAGCTATATATTTTGACCTACACAAAAATGACAAATTTATAGTTCTTATCTATGATATACTAAAAGCAAAATGAGTGAGTTTTTCGAGACACCACGTTGATCCACATAGGTTAGAAATATATAATCCGTTGATTTTAATTATGTTGGTTGAGATTAAAAGATGAAAAAGTTACGTACAACAATATTTATTTATGTACAACTAACTCTTTTTTAACACGTAACGTCAAACATGTCCGTCACGTCCCCCTGACAAGAACCAAAACATCACGTTTCCTGTTAACAACAGCTCTCGCGTACGGAAAAGAAAGAATAGAGGCGGCGGCCTAGGGTTTCAACCCTAGCCGCCGCCGCCGACGCCGATCTACTTCTTCATCGTCGCTTTCGTCCTGGATTTGACGGGTCCTCGCCTCCTCTAGTTGTCGTTCTGGCACTAGCAGGGGTGGGGACCTCGGACCTGCGCAGGGCGCTACACAAGGGTCCTTAATGTTAGAGCTTGGTCTTCTTCGTCAATGGAGATGGCATCGTCTGCAATAAGTGGTCTTCCGCACTTCGTTCGACGGCGAGATCTTCTTCTCGACGTCAATGGTGTCTTTGGAAGATTAAGTTTGTCTAGGTATGGTTCTTCAGATCTTGCTTCGCCAGATCAATCCTGGATTATTTCTCATGGTTGCCGCGAGGAGGTTTGTCCTCCCAATATCTATCCCGGCTACTACGTCTTCGGCAATGGTGATTCGTTCTCTCGTCTCCCAACGACGTCGACAAAGTGGTATGGTTATTTGTCCCTGGAATATCAGTGGTGGTGCTCTTGCCGATGTTGCTTGATTAATTTAATGGCTGCGTGCGTGCACAAAGCCTTGGCATTGTGGCTCAAAATTAAAAAGAGAGAACCTTCGGTGGTATTCACAGGTATGTGGTTTGGTGTTTTCGGCGTTGTTCTACGGCTGCCTTCAGAAAAGTACAAGATTGTATCATGGATGAAGAAAGAGCTTGAAGATCTCATAGATTTGCTCGTCTTTTTTAGTTTTGTTTTTGTAATCGATATAATCGTGTACTCTTTGTCGGTTTAATATATGTGGAAAAATTCAAAAAAAAAATTCCATCCATCGATGGAACCGACCGAGATTTTTTTTGTTTGAGGCAACCGACCGAGAGCTGGGTCGCTTCTGCCCTTAATGGCCTGGGCATGCCGTGGAGGGAAGAGATGGCCCAAATATTTCGGCCCAGGAAAAAAAAGGAAGATGTGCTTACAGAATTCAGCCCATCCGGCCAGGAATTATATAAAATATTTTTCTGTTTAGAAAAACATAGAATTGACTCTTGGGAAATGATTTTCTTCATTCGGCACAAGGAATATTTTGAGTAGGGACTTATCTCCTAAATGTAAAACCAAATAATTATTTCAAGTCTGATTTAATCCAAATTAAATACAAAAAATTAGAAAAAAATCATATAAGCTTATTAATTTCATATAATAGAATAAATTTCGAGGAAACTTTTGTATTTTGTAAAAGTTTTGAGAAGTCAATAAAATTGAAATGCTACATATGAGTAAATAAGTTTACACGTGATCAGTGTAGAGAAGGAAAAGTGACAG
Source organism: Poa pratensis (assembly GCA_947311845.1). Lineage (NCBI taxonomy): Eukaryota > Viridiplantae > Streptophyta > Magnoliopsida > Poales > Poaceae > Poa > Poa pratensis. Next base: position 2,770,078 of record CAMZMU010000085.1, on the reverse strand, counting down.
TTCGAGATATTAAAATCAAAGAGGATGTTCGAAGCTCTAAATATGTTTGACTCCTCAATATATGGGGCTCCTAATAGAGCCACCACCGAGCCACGTCATATAAATTAACGTCATAGTTGGATCTAAATTGATGAATAAGATTTCACAAAAAAATATTAGTCATGTAGCATGTTTGAAACGACTAATGTTGAGAAGAGAAGTGTCGGACATGGACTCCCGTTATTAAGCAATCAAAATTCAACAAGCACTTCCAAGCACCTTACGTACACATACAAGCCATCGATTTCTCAAGACATATGTAATAAATAGTTTGATTGATTGTCGAATATAGATCTTGACTCATAACTAGGCACTTTGTTCCAAAATTCTGATGTCAAGCATCTCTATTTGTGATTGCTAATTTATAATAAAGTATTTAGAATTATCATTTGTTAGATAAAAATATGCATTAGATTCGTCATGGAAAATACTTTACAAAAATACCGCGGCTACATTTTTGCATATACTTGAAATTTCAAAATCTAAATGTTATATATTTTGGGACATGTGACATATTTTCTTTAACAATTTTCCATTGGAAGTAAGTTTACGACGAGGGTAAGAATTGTTTTGGACGAAGGTCAAATTATAAGGTATGTATATGTTTCCATGTGATTGCACACCTCCAGTTTTGTTATAATTAAAGTTTTTAGTCCAACTTTCCCAAAAAATTCTCGCTATACTATCTTTCATGAAGTTTTTAATTTGTTTACCCAACTTTTAAAATAGTATTAGTGTGGATGCCATAGTGTTACTGTATCTATATGCATTCTGATAGCATGATTAGATATCTAAATATGGATTCGGCTTCTCTATCTTTGGGAGGGACCAACGATTGTAGCATACATGTTCTTCCAAGAATCAATCTAACTAGGTGGGTCTCCACATTAGTCCGAGAAGAATAATCTCACTATTGGGTTAACAACAATCTCGGTTTGGGGTTTAAGTAAACCAGTGAGAAGTAATTTGAGCGAGCAAGTGTACAGATAAAACAAATTAGGACGAAAGAAACAATAAAATAGTGTATAGACAAAAATGGGTGTCATTTGTGTCCAAATTAAGGCCTATTAAGCACACGTTATGTTTTATGGGATTAGACTGTGTTCTCCATTTTTCTTTTGGTCGCTAATCTCACCTGCCAGAATGCGTGAAGGTAGGATTGAGCGTGTGCCATACCAAACATGGCTTGGCAAGTCATACTCAAGTATAGCTCATCTATCTATTATATACTAAAAGCAAAATGAGCGAGTTTTTCGAGGCACCACATTGATCCACATAAGTTAGAAATATATAATCTGCTGATTTTAATTGTGATGGTCGAGAAAATAGAGAAATAGGGCATAAAGAGGATGAAATAAAATAGACTTAGATGATAAAGAGAGGAGGAAACCTGCTATTTTTATTCCAAATCAAGCGTAATAACATTGATTTTTTCACTTTGATTTGATATACGCCAACCATAGATCAATAGGAAATAAAAACCAAATCAGTACAAAATTTACCCGTGTTCACAGCTTTCAATCGTGTTACATTATATGTTTTTAATAGTAGGACCATAATACGTGCAACATGTTACCAACATATTTTCTTTTATTTGAAAATACTAAAACTCTAAAGTTCAGAGATCATGTTTTAAGTATGAGTTGGTTAAGCTTCAAGCAAAGGCCAAATTTGATCTAACGAGCATGCAAAATTAGTTTGGTCGTTATCCTCGAAACCTCACCCCTGACTGTATAAATAGGACATCTGTAAAAAAGGTGTTAATATAACTATAAGTTTTTACAATACATTTTATAACTCTTTAATTCAACTTATTTTCAATATAACCATTCACAAAATAAACATGAGAAATGAATAGCTATATAACACCAAGTTATACAATTGAAACTTTCAACAAACTAAAAGTGCTGACTCTGTAATCTCATTTCTTTGCAATATAACCATTGACACAATAAAAATGTAAACTTCACGCCTTCAAGATAGCATCCATGTCCGAAGGGTGTTTATTTTATAACAAATGAGATAAACATGATAAAAAAAATCTTCATAACATCAAATTATATAGCCAAAACTTCCAACAAACTATAAGTGGTGCCCTCGCATTTGCGAGGGCCCCTGTGCTAGTTATAGTTAACAATGCATAGTTTCAAAGCTCCCCATTTTGTCTTTTTTGTTTAGACTATAATATAAATGATTATGGATTGAGATTTTACACGCATGTAGTATACATCATTGATAACACGCGTGATTTTTTCAGCTTTTTCTGAAACTTTTAAATTTATTTTTGAATTTTTTAAAATAGCAGGAGCACTGGAGCTCGGGTGCACAAAGCACTTTCCGCCATACTTCATATTTATAACAAAAGCTTACACATCTTGGTTTTTTCCTCTAGCTCATTTGTAACATCTGTTTTAAAATTTTGCACAATTTCCACGTAGCATCTTTGCAATTTTAAAAATTGTGAAGTGCTTCTATTTTGCATAACTCAACAAAACATACTCTGCAACCTATATATTTACCCTTTCACCATAGTAGTTGGCTTAGTACAACTAGTGCATGTCTCCTCTGATTTGCACAAATACCTCGGTTATCAAGATTATTTCACCGCAGGCGTTGCATGTATAGTTAAAATCTAGAGATTACAAATTGTTGAGATTATAGCTAATCCAATCTTGCCAGATCCGCTTTAGTAACCAACGATTTGCTACGGATACAAATGGCTGTGCAAGCATACCGGCTACCAAATCTAGTTAGTTTAGGTTGGTAGACAGTATTCACTTCTCGTGTTGTGCTGGCCACCCCATGTTGTCCACACGTTATCTAGGCCGCAACATGGATGAGGTTCAGACATATTCAAGCGCACATACATCTTTTCTAGAACAAAAAGTTGCAGCTCGGACCTCCAGAGCACTCACTCACTGCAGAGGACTTGTCATATTTTTGTGTTTGGTTTCCTCACACATCCCAATCAAAACATGATACATATGGAGAGGTTTCTAGGAGCATAGCTTGGCCAATTTTATTGCGTTGCTCTTTGTAGTTGCTTATTTATAATCAAGCACGCAGTAGGAGATCATCATAATTGTGTTAAAATTGGTCACTGGTAGAGCTGGAGCGAAATCTGAATGGGATTGGCATGCATTCAACAAAGCGAGGAGCATGAAATTGGTCACCATGCAGATTTAATTGTGCAGCGTCTGGAAAGAGACTTTCGATGTGATCTCTTTCCAGACGTGCTCCTTTAAGCATCAAGTGTTGTGCCCGCCCGGCAGAGGGCGTATGCGCTGACGCGACCAGCCAGCCAGTTTCAATTCCAGGTAACTTCAAAATGGAAAGTACTTTTCCAATTATTTTGAGTCTGTACGAATCCCCGCTTATAAGATACTGTAGAAAAGAAAGCACGATGTAGGATGAAATGTAAATCCAAAAAACAGAAGAGATTGCAAAAATATATGAAAATAGAGAATGAATTGAGGAGCGACATTAAGCCTACATGAATGCGTTGAAAAAAAAAGCTAATCCCTCCGTTTCTAAATATAAAATGTTTTAGATGTTTTACATATTAGATGCAAACTAAAATGAATGAACATGCACAGTAAAATGTGTCTAGATACATGTACATACGAATCTGAAAAAAGACTAAAACATTTTATATTTTAAAACGAAGGGAGTATATAAGAGTGGATGTCATGCCAGGATGTGCTAGCATCATTCATACGGGAGTACTATCTAGTACCATCTATAATCTAGAAAGAGATCGATCTTAAGCAGCGAATGCAACAAAAAGACCAAGCAACACATGAACACATTAAAAAGATAGATATAAATGTAACTATTTATTATGAAGGTAAATATTTTTTATAAAGAATTACTGAATACTTATATTAAATTACTATCAATCTCTATTCATATCTGGAAGGCAGAAAAAAACTTTCGTGTATTTACTTATTTTAGGAACCTTTTTCGAACAAGAGTAGACAAATGGAGGCTGAGCTCCATGTAACACTTTATTTCCAAAAAAAATAGAAAAATCATATTTTGAAGTTCTAGAAAAAACTGAAGAAAATCTGGATGTAGACAATGCTGTATTCTTCCAACGTGTAAAATCTCAAATACAAACATCATGTATTTTGGGCTGTACAAAAATGAAAAAGTTTGACATATGAAAATAGCGAACAGTGCAAAAATTTAGCTTTTCCAAATCTGTCAGATGTATTTTTGTGTAGCGCGGAATATGAATTTTTTTGTGGAGGAAGAAGAAGACGCGACGAAGTGGCAAGATATTTGAGTTGGTTTTCTCCTGCGCTTGGGTCTCAGACACCCGGGCCCCACCAGGCAGAGGGCGTATGTACTGACGCGACCAGCCAGCCAGTTTCACTTCCGGGAACTTCAAAACGGAAAGTACTTTTCAAATTATTTTGAGTCTGTACGAATTTTCTCTTAACATTTGTTTCAATAAAAGGCTATAGAAGCCCAAATTTAAATTAATAAACCCAAAATGGCCGAACCATAGATACAAGGTGTTAATGAGTGCTTTTTACACAACGTAGGATGGAATATAAATCGAAAAAACAGAAGATTGCAAAACACGTACAAAAAAGTGTTCCATACAAACCAAGAGTGGCAGAGAAGCGACAGTAGGACTACACGAATGAGTTGGGAAAAAAGATACTATATATGAGGTGATGCCAGTGCGGTAGTATATTTTTCATAAATTGTGGATCGTAGCATGAAGCTATTGATTTAGTCTGAGGACATATAGATAGTTGTCTGCTTCTATCGGTGAACATGTCAGAACGTATGTGTACCTGTAAACATCTCGGGATCAAAGTAGAAAAATCTGGTTGGAAAATGCTTTTAACCAGCAAATCGCTAACAACACAAACATTGGATACAGAAGGGTATTAATAATACTCACTCCGTTTACAATTACTTTGCGGGCTGGGTTTAGTCAAAGTCAAACTTTGTGAAATTCGACCAAATATATAGGAAAAAATATAAACATTTACAATAAATTTTTAATATTATTAGAATTATTAGTTTAGAAATATTAGTTTAGAAGGATACATAGTGCCTAAGAGGTACACGTTCAGATGCTTGGAATCAATGTATTAAAGTAATGGTGATATGGATGAGGATTTTGCCACAAGATCAAGGCAGGGTGGATGAAGTGGCGACAAGCATCTTGCATCCTATGTGACAAGAAGGTCACACAAAAATAAAACGTAAGTCCTATAAGATGCCAATCATACTTGAAATGCTATATGGAGCAGAATGTTAGCCCACTACAAGACCACATCCAACAAAATGGTGTAAGAGATATGCGCATGTTACGTGGATGTTTGGCCATACAAGAAAGGTTCGAATTAGGAACGAGCTAACATGTGATAGGGTAGGGGTGACACCGATTGGAAGCTCGTCCAACTCCTACTACGGTGGTTTGGGCAATAGAGGCCCTCAAAAGCAATAGTTAATAGTGGGATTCTGAAGGGTAGGAAACACGAGGGAAGAGGGCGACTTGACATGGGAGCTGGTAGTTAAAAGGGGCTTGAAGGACTTGGGATGTACCCAAAGATTTGGCTCTTGATAGCTGAAATCAGCAATCCATGTTCTGGAATAGTAGTTTACTCGTACTTTGTTACTTTTTCTCTCTCTTTCACGTTTTTGGTTTCTTATGTTTCTGTTGGGTTTTATATTTAGCCTATCCCAACTTGCTTGGGTCAAAAGGCTTAGTAGTTGTTGTTGTACTAACCTGGCGGCTGAAATATTCCTTCGGCCATGTCCTCGAATAAAATATGTGCATGCAAAATTGTACGGTATTCATTTCATTTGGATTAGTTTCTCCAATTTAGTACAAAATTCTCCCAGAACAATGCTCCGGTTCTTGCAGTTTTTCCCAGTTCATTGCATGGTTTTGATTTTTGAAACGCCCTAAAATTGTTTATAGTGTTACAGTTACAGCTGCAACTATGAATTGGAAAATTATACTCTGGTCATCTTTTCCGTATCTATAACCTTTCTCACTTTGATACTATAATATTGTCATCCTGCTACATGATTGTGTAGTATACGCCTTGAGCCAAACTGCACGCACACTTCAAGTGGGTGCTCTCTTTGTTTCTGACACCTGATAGAACACCTAAGCCTAATCATGATTTGACATGCCAATCAATCCTATGAGATTTGCCTGATATGTAAAATTAGACATCATAAGCCAATGAAACATGGACTCAAGGATATTAAATAGTTAAAGAGTTATAGGATTTTTTGTAATATCTTGTTTTAGCATTTACCAAAATGGTTCACTTCAAATTATGATTACTGAAGTATGAAAGAAATTATATGAGTGTTTGTTGTGTGAACATTGTTTTGTGCTGGTGTTAATACAAACTATGCCTTTAGCCAATGCCCAGTGTTCTTGGCTGCATTTGCCGCGACACTGTTTGTACCAGTGACCTTTGTTCGTCAAGGAGGATGACCCTCATAGAGCAAAAAAAAAAAAAAAGTAAAACATATTCAGCGAATTACTTAAATTTCACCGTCCTAGACCATGCATAGATTTATCGGAGTAAGGTACACACCTGGGTGCTTACACATGACAGTACTACTGATAATCAACATGAATGGGCATTTATGTCTTTGGTAGAACTTAAATATAGGTTGGATTTAAAGGGATTCAACAGGTCATTCTAGATTTAGTTTCTTTTTCTTGTTCAAAGGATTTCAGTTATCTGTGGTGAACTTTTTGTCCCAGTTCACTTGAATATTTGTTTCGTCTCGTTGTTCACTTGTTTTACTTTACTACAGGGACTCCTGATGGATTTACGGATCTTGGAAATGTAATAATAATGCATGGTCTAAATCCAGGTAGCGGACCACAATCTTATGAGGGCTCTAACCCCGTTCTCGGCGAGGTAAGATGATTCACTATGCATTTCTGAATCTCCATAGCACTGCTAATGCTTCACATAATTTTCAACAATAATTATCATCTTGGTTCAGACAAGCCCTGACTTCAGTAGTGTTGCTTGCTTCTCGTCGGACAACGAAAGCAACTACCCCTACGACGGCGTTCTGAACCTCCAAGCGCCCGACTTGGCCACCGTCCCGGAGATGGTGCACGACACAGGGTGCTGGTCCGAGGTCGCGAGGCGCTTCCAGGATCATCCTGACTTTGCCGCTCTCCTAAACTTCATGAACAGCCTCGGGCCGGAGGTCGTCGAAGACGAGGACTTCCTCGATTTTTACACCCTCTCGAGCTTCATGGACATCCTCAGGCAGGAGGAGACAGACAAAGAAGACAGGTGTTGCTGAACGCGGATGCTGTGTCGGAATAATGGTGCTGCTGTTGCATGCTTGCTTGAATTTGAAAAGGTTGTGTGTAGAACTTATTTTTGCTGGTATGCTAAAACTATGAATTAATTGTATTTCAGATTGGTTAGTGTGTTGTATGGCTGATGTCTCAGCGGAGAGGTGATGTTTGCTTCTTATTTTGATGGGACGGAGGAAGTGTTTTAGTTGCAGTAATTGTTTATGTTTGAATCTTCTGAAATTTCAAGCTTTTGCATATTCTCCTATTACTTAGTCTTCTGCATTCTCTGTGCTAAAATTATATTGTGAGAAGGTTTTGCACTACGCTGGGAAATCTGTCCGTGCAAACACATCTCGAGAGTGCATCCAGTAAATTGACAAAAAATTGGTGAGTTCGTTTCGAATGCGATAATGTACATGAATTTTATAGGAATTTCACACACAACGCTATGAAACCTGGCTCCATTTGGACCGTGAAAATTGGACTACATAAATTGCGCGGAAATGCTCAAGTAACAAGGAATTTGGCCCCTCTGATGTGCACGAGGCTGAAATTTGGCCCCGCCGCATGCATTGTGTGTAAGGGAGAATTTATATTTTGTAAATGATTTTTATGTGCATGAGTCCATACGTGCATTGCATGTGCAAGTACACAATTACTAGTTCTATTATTGAAGGAGAAGTTTAGACTTTTAAAGGTTAACATCTCAATAAGGGGAATCAAATAAGAGAAACTCCACCCAAACGGTTTTAAAGGAGAATCAAATAACGGATACTCCATCTCAATAAAGGGGAATTAAATAACAGATACTCCATCTCAATAAAGGAAAATCAAATAAAGGAGTAGGTTTAAAACTCTTAAAAATGCCCTTAAGGCCTTGCACCAGCCTCCACCTAAAAGGCAGCCTTGTTAAATGATGAAAGCAAGGTTGATGTCCAATGAAAGACCCTGCCTTTTCTCTCGGCCCATACCTCCCATGAGATAATCACGGTGAGAAAGCTAGTGCCTTTCCTCATTTGTTTTGTGAGACACTGAGAGTGATTGGCATCAGTTCAGTTAGGGACTCAGTTGCACTTGATACCCTGGGGTGCTCGTGAAAAATACTGCTCCCTGCAATAACAAAATTCTCTTGCACATATGCTTTTCCTCTCGCTCGTGGCGTTCGAGCAAGGCGAGCTCTCCAAGTGCCTTCTTCGTGCAGACGGCAGATCCAAGGGCTTTGACCTGTCAGACTGCAGATCGCAGCAGGTAACGGCGTGCCGGTGATTCTTCGTGCTCCCACCCGCTTGTATCGATCATGTACTGGTAGTACGGACCACGTGTTATCTCTTGACACAATAATTTCATGGCCAGGGAACGCCTACAAACACCTTGAGAGTCACATTTCATCTTCTGGTTGTATATTTTTTTCAGGCGCACTGGTATGCTAGGGCCTGAACAAAAGTTGTCATCTCTTGTAAGGGAAAAGAACTTGCTCACCGTATGCGTGTACTTACTAAATAGCAGTGTGATCTTATATCGACCCTTTAAATAACTACTACCCGTTACAAGTACAACTCACGAGTCAGCTCGAGCAATCAGGCGTTCGTTTCCAGCGGCGGGAAGATGGCTCACGCTGGCGGCGGCGAGACACTCGTCCTCCTCTTCCTCCTCCTACTAGTCTCATCATACGCCAGCGCGGCCTTTGCCGATGTGGTGCTTGGCCGGAAGGCTGGCACCATTGTCGATGAGCAGCTGGCGGCGGCGGCGGCGCCAGGGAAGTACGCTGTGATCTTCGACGCCGGCAGCACGGGCACACGCGTCCACGTCTTTAGGTTCGACAAGAAGATGGAGCTCGTCAAGATCGGCGACGACATCGAGGTCTATGCTACGGTATGCACCCCGCGCACAACAATCACACATTCAACTCTGTCATCTCTTTATTTATGAGCTGCATGGTGTGTACGTGCAGGCAAAACCGGGACTGAGTTCATATGCCGGACGGCCCAAGGAGGCTGCCAACTCCATGCTACCTCTGCTTGACAAGGCCAACAGCATTGTGCCTCGGTGGCTCGTGAAGAAAACACCCGTTAAACTAGGGGTCCGTTCTTAACAAACTAATTAGTAGAAAGTTTAATGTGTCACTCAAGATCAGAAATTTAGACCCGAGACAAAAATCTTTGACATATTTACCAATCGAATGTGCAGGCCACGGCTGGACTCAGACTAATCGGAGATGAGAAAGCAGAGCAAATCCTTCAAGCAGTAAGATTCATCCCTCAGGCTTAGCGTATAAACATATGTTAACCTTTTCTTTGCGATGCTGCTGAGCATACAGTGTATTCTACTCAGTTTCAATAGCTGGTTAGTTAGTAGGATTTAAGGGTGATTGATTTGTTGAACTCATTCCTAATATAGGTCAGGGATGTTGTCCATACCAAGAGCAAATTTCAGTACAATCCTGATTGGATCAATGTTCTCGAGGGATCTCAAGAAGGATCTTACTTATGGGTACTACTACACCTCCTTAATTACTTCACCAATCTCTCCGTTTACTTCATCAATCTATATTGCACGTATATAGGTTGCTCTAAATTATCTGTTGGACAAACTGGGAGGGGACTACTGCAAGACGGTGGGTGTCATCGACCTTGGAGGTGGGTCTGTGCAAATGGCATACGCCATTTCTCCAGATGCTGCTGCCGTCGCTCCCATAGTGCCTGACGGGAAGGATCCGTACGTTACGAAAGAGTATCTAAAAGGAAGAGATTATAATGTCTATGCTCACAGGTTGGACCCTCTCCTGCGTTGTTTACATCCATCTTGATTAACTACCGCAAAAAAAAAAAAATTATGACCAATGTTGAGCTAGCTACTTATTTTCATTTAGTACGTTGAGCTAGCTACTAGGAATTCAATGTTCTTCCCATTTCAGCTACAGTACTTGTGATGTTTCCATTTCAGTTACTTGCACTATGGTGCTCAGGCTTCTCGAGTAGAGATCTTCAAGGCGAAGAATGGGCCATTCAGCTACTGCATGCTGGCGGGATTCAACGGTAATCAGTGCCGATTACGTACACATAGACACACCTTCCTCTATTGGTTGAGTAATCAATGGCATCTCCATCTGATATACTGTATGTATATATTTTGGGCGGGATTCTGAAGGTAACTACACGTACAACGGAGAGCAATACGACGCCATAGCGTCACCACAGGGAGCAGCATACGACAAGTGCAGAGATGAGGTCATCAGGGCACTAAAGCTGAGCGCACCCTGTGAGACGAACAACTGCACCTTCAACGGCGCGTGGAACGGCGGCGGCGGAGCCGGCCAGGCCGAACTCTACGCCACCTCCGGCTTCTACCACATGGCATCTCTCGTAAGAAATTAACACAAAATGTGGATCGATCGAATTAAGCTGAGCTGATGACCTGCTCTGATTCTATTCCTCCGATCCACAGGCTGGCTTCATCGACAGCGAGGCGACCAGCGGGAAGACCACCCCTGCGGCGTTCAAGGTCGCCGCCGAGACGATTTGCCCAATGAGCTTCGAGGAAGCAAAAGCGGCGTACCCAAGGTTGCGAGCCACTGACGCGCCCTACATCTGCATGGACCTCGTCTACCAGTACTCCTTGCTGGTGGATGGCTTCGGTAAGCAGATAGCTACAGCTAGCTATAACTACACGTGCTGACCAATTGATGAATTAGGGAAAGTTGTGGTTGATCCAGACCATATGTAAGTAGCTGATATGATATGTTGTTGATCCAGGTTTGGAGCCAACCAAGAAGATCACAGTGGTAGAGAAGGTGAAGCACGGGGAATACTTTATCGAAGCCAAATGGCCTCTGGGAGAAGCTATAGAGGCCGTCTCGCCCAAAAAGGGGCGCAAAATGCTTGAGTTATATTTCTGACAGTTCCTCGCAGAAGATGGCTGTCGCAAAGTTAGTCCAAAATCTGGTCTTGGACTTTTTTTTTCTCTTTCTGTGAGCCGATTTGACGGTCACCATTGATGCCTAGCATCTTATCCTTTTCAATAAAACTGATCGTTGCAAGGGCATCCTCCTAATTGTCAAACGTGTATGAAAAATGTCTAAATAATAACGAAGGTTCAAATTTTCTGATTTTGAACATCTATCGTCTGCAGTCTCTAGGGACTAATGTAAACAAAGAAATATAATCAGAATGTTCATGCTTTATAATAATAATAATAATTATTAGAGTTTGTAAGAGCCCTTTATTTACATATTTATGAAAATTTCAAGAGTACAAGTTACACAATGAAACTTGAGGAGAACATTTAGTACATAGTTATATGAAACTTTTTTATCTAATTCATGGTCAACTCTAATTAATGACATGATGTTTTTTATACTATTCATGTACACGTATAAGTAAGTAATTTTATAATCTATACCATGGCATATCTTATACGTGACATGTCCGAAATGAAGTTACTTTGGAATATAAAAATTTGGTATCTAACTTTTGAGGCTTGACTATCAAATATGTCTATGTGTTGCCACGGGTTGACCCAATTCCCGTCGTCTACATCCGGACGCCTCCCATTCCTCCACCTTCCACCAACGCACGACTCCGCCCTTGTTACTGCTCATCGATACCACCCTCCTCTCTCTTTCCTTCTACTCTCAGGCCCCAACCTCAGCTCGGGGACTTGTTGTAGTTCTTTGAAAATCTCTCGTCCTTGGAGATGATGTCAAGTGGATCTTGACCAGGAGGATTAATAGTTGACTTTAGATGTTAAAATTACTGATTTTTCTTAATATATGATTGTATGAGTTTTATATCATCACTATGTAGATGATCTCAAGATCCTAGCTTCCGACACCTCCACCGAGATGCGAGAGAGAAGAGATATGTGTCTAAAGAAAAAGTGTGATTGACTAAAGTGATTATCGACAGTGGCATTTCCTATGTAATTACGGATAATGTCAGGGAAATGTAACACCACCCACCACTAACTTCATAACAGTAAAGCGATCATCAAGATCAGTTTGGGCAATTATGCTTTCGCTTTCTAATCAGGATATGAAGTTTGTGTGGCTTTTATTTGCTGTACAAAGTAGGGCAGTCCACGTCATTAGTTTCCCATGTTAAATAGGATGTGAAAGTTTTTTGACTGTAATGATGTGAAATTTTTCAAAAACTCAAATTTGTTTTGGACCAAACAAGCATTTTAGGATGAAAAGTAACTTCTTTAATTTCAAGGACGAAAATCGGACTTCCTTCATTTGATTATTAAATGTAGATTTTATGACAGGTCAAATGATACGGTAAGAGTTTCACAGCCAACTATTGGCTGGTCTGGTCGATACGATTTTCATGCATTCAAATCCCCAAAACTTAACTTGTACTGTAAATCTAACAGGTTCTATCAACACAAAATTATTGTGAACATCACGAAAATAAATAGAGAGGTGGCGACCTAGGGTTCATCCCTAGACGCCGCCACCATGATCTGCCCATCTCCGCCGTCTTCCACCATGAATCGATGGGTCCCCACCTCCTTTGTTTGTCGCATCGGAGGCGGGAGGGGTGGGGACCTCGGAGCTGCGCTTGGCGTCGTTGCAATGTCCGTAATGGTAGCGTCTAGTTTTGGTCTCCCTAGAGGCATCGACGAGGTGGTGACGACGATGGCGTATTGGAATAGGTCTCTTTGGCCTCTCCTATCTCGTCAACATTTTTGGCGTTGGGGAAGGGCCAGTAATGGTAGGTGCTGTTAGATCATCTGATGGTCTCCGTTGAATCTTGGCGGTGGTGTATTGTTCAAGGGAATCTGTTCCCTGGTCTACGGTGCAGCATCGTCGATCTCTTTGTTCATTTTGGTCTACGTGCATGTTTCAAGCTCCGGCAACCGTCGAACAATCGGAAGGAGATGACCGATATGAGTTTTACTATATTTTTATTTTGTACTGGCCATGTTGCGCCGAGTTGTATCTCGTTTGTACCACTTGTTTTCCTTGATAAATATCTTATAAAATATGCCTTCAGGTGTCTTTTCTCAACAAAAAACCAATTGGCTTGTGGACATCCAGAATCATATATCCGACAGATTCGATCGTATTTCGATATAACCAAATGTATATTGCCAAGGTTTCCTATGATTTAGTTATGGATCAAAAGTTGCTGAAGTTGCTCCCTTGAAAGGAGCCGTTCACTTGTCTAAATCTCTTGTTTGGGTCTTATAAGGTTCGATTTTCGGAGCTAGGTTTTTTCCCCTCCCTCCCGAGCCGCCCTCCTCCCGGCGGCTCCGGAGGCTCCTCCACCACCACCTCCCTTAATCCCCTCCGATCTACATCTCCTGCCGCCGCTGCTGCCGACGCGGGCGGCGGTGGCGGCGCCCTTCCCATCCAATCGGTGGGAGGGCAGGGGAGGTGGTTCTTCGCGGCGCTGCACGGAGGAGGTGGGGCGCTAACGGAGGGCACAGGGCGGCGCGGCCGTCTCGGCCGAGGCCTGAGGAGCTCCGGCAGATGACGCCGTGGAGGAGGTGGTTCGCCGCCGGCTTGGCCGTGCTGGGCGATCTGCACAGGGCTTCGATCTGGGCTTAGGCCCCGATCTGGGTCGCTGGGGGCCGCCAGGGCTGTGCTGCCGGGGAGTCTGGTTGTGTCTTCGGTCATGCCGGCGACGATCTGCAGTTGCACGCTGGTCTGCTCTCTCTTCTACGGTCGTTCCTGCTGGGAGTGGTTTCGCGGCGTCGGGGCCTGCGAGGCTGAAGAATAATGGCGGTGGTCCTAGGGTTACTCTTGCGCCAAGACGAAGAACTACCGCACGCCTGTCCTCTTTGATCTGGCCAGAGTGTCGGGTTCCGGAAGGCTCCGCTGGCGATCTCCAAGTGGCTAATGCCTAGAGACTGCTGGATCGGGTGGTATTCGGTCGTGCCGGAGGTAGCGGCGCGAAGCTCTGCTCTGTTGCTATCATGGGCAAATCCATGGTGAAGCCAGAGGGAGAATGTCATGGAAGCTGTGATCGAAGGACTGGCAATGGTGTTCGGAGCCTTTGCGTTGATGAGGAACTGGCTCGGAGTTTCAGGAATCGTGGCAGCAGTATGTAAGCGGGGACGACAACACAAGTGAAGTTCAAAGTCCTACCTTCAGGGTGAAAATCCAAGGTCTGGCCTTAATTGGTTATGCCTGGCAATGGTCTTGCTGAAGACATTGTTTTGAGAGCGGGGACTATCTTCAGGGTGAAAACCCAAGGTCTAGCCTTAATTGGTTGTGCCTGGCACTGTTTCCTTCTTGAAGGCGTTGCTTTTGAAGAATTGGACATCAGGTGTTGGCTTGGTGGTGGTTGTGCTGCTGCTGCAAGGACTGTAACTCTGTAGCGGGACTTTTCTTTTTTTAGTTCTTCTTCTTATAGTCTTTCGGCTGTGTGCATCCGTAATACCTTCGGTTATTGCGTTGTTGCAGAGACTGGGTGTAATTGGTATCTCCGCGATATTAATATATGCTCTTTATCTAAAAAAATAAGGTTCGATTTTCCAACCCATGGATTGGTGGTGGGGGATTGCAAACTTGTGCGGCTGCTTGGGGTGTGCCCCTAGCCGACGTTCCATCCATGTCTATTCGATCTCGTTGTTCGTGGCGAGTGGCTATTACGGTTTTCAAAATTTTGGCTACAGATGACCGAGTCTTTCGCTGAATCAGGAAAAAAAGACGCCTATCATATGTTTCAGTGTTTTTTTACTGGTCGTGTTACGTCGAGTTGTATCTCCTTTGTGCCATCTGTTTTTATTGATAAATATAAGATATAAGATTTCCTCGGGTGTCTTTTCTCAAAAAAAAAAAAATACATCATGTAAGTGAGTGGCGTTTTGGAGCCCGAGTTACGCATAGCTTGTTTATTTATTTTTTTGTAATACACTTTTAAGTTTCAGAAAATTTGTGAAAAGCCCTAGATGTAGATGGCGACATGATATACAAGTGCGCAATTTTTAGTTCGCAATTTGTTGTACTTTAGGCTGGGCGAAATTGACAAATCGGTGGATCTGCGCGGTGAAGAGTACAGAGTTTTAAAAACTTGAAATTTTGGTAGACTTGTATTTTTTATGTAGCCTGGAATAATACGCATTTTGGATTTTAAAATTTGCACACCTGTAAATCTCAACATTATATACGTGTGGGATCTTTAAAAAAAAAATTTGTAACTCAAAAGTTCTGATTTTGGAAAAAATGAGCTATGTTTAGCCCGGCGCACCTAGAATGTGGAGAGGTACGCGTGCAATTGTTTTACGGAAATATGTTTTTTCGAAAACGGGGCAAATTCCCCCATGTTCAGCTATGTATTTTCATTTCCTTTTTCGGGAAAAAATAATGGCACCATACAGTAGTAGACAACAACGGATGACGCATACGTAAGAACTAGTCGGCTGTAACCCTGAAGATATCTTAAAATTCAGATACACCTACTTAGTTTTTAAGTGGACATACACTTGATTATATATACATAATCAATAGCATTCCACCTGGTGGTAGTAGGGAAAACACCAAGATACTCCTACATCACGAGAAATTTTCGATCTTCTACCTTCCTGGTGTTCTTTCCCACACAACTGTACCAGATTGGCGCATAAGTATATCTGAATAAAATCTTAGCATGTTACATACGGATACAAGCATAAGAACACACCGCTCTTAGTTTTGGTTATACATTATCGGCTATAGCTGTAGCTATAGCGCTAGGATCTAGCAACAAATTTGAGGAATTCAGCTGCTGTGCAATGTCGAATACACATCTTCCTTTTATCTGGCAGCACAAACGAAGGTGACTGAAGGACACGCTCCATAAGGGTATTAAGGATCTGAAACATTCAAACCCACAAAAAGAGAAGCGTCTTTCTTTCACGATCAAGATGATGAAGGTCTGCGAAAGAAGCAGCAGCCTTACAGTGGGATTTTGCCCCCAGCGACAGAACAACCAGGAACCTACTTGAAGGAATACCAGCCTTGATATACGTGGTATATTTCAGTTGTCACATACAACCCATTGTTGGCTGTTCAGACTGAATCTGAAGCTTAAACAGTCTGCACATAAAAAGGCAACACATAAATAGCTCGAAAGAGGTTTTGCAGGAGAACAGACCTATATATTGAGATGGACGAACAAACATATTCAAATATTTGTGGACACAAATAGAAAATGAGCACGCAGCTCGACCCATTTATCCCATGAAAAACGGAGATGTAAACACCATGCTAAATAATCAGACATGTGAGAAGAGAACATGAGACAGTGACAATACTTCCGCGCCAGGAAACTAAACACTTATCCGGCCAAACCTTAAAGCTCTTTTTGCATGTGAAGATATACACAGGAATGAAGAACAATTAGTTTCCATCATGAGAAAGTGGAAACCTTGTAGAGCTAAATCACAAGTGATACTTTGTCTAATCCTGAAGCAAAAAATACCGGAGCCTGTGCTAATAAGGGAATAATGATATGCATGGCCAGAAGATGAAATCATGAGAACTTAAGGCATCAGCTGCAAGTACTTTCTCGACAGGTTAGTTGCTGCCACACTGTCGTTATCCCACCAAAAGGCTTGGTAGCAACTTGCAGCACTAAAACATTCTCAATAAAGCGTGAATTTTTGGAACCCGCGCTACATGGAGCCCTTTTTTCAAAAATTCGAAATTGACATTTTTAATTATCCAAAAATCGCGAAAAAAAATCTGGGATGTGTATATTTTCTAGATTTACAATCGTGTAAATTTTCAATACCAAATTCGTTGTATTTTGAGCTGTACAAAAAAGAAAATCAAGAAAATCTGGGTTGCAGCACGCCGGCTATAGGAAACCACAAACCGATCAAAGTTCAGACTACAACTCATCTTGGTTTCATCCACCAAACACCCCAATTGTTGACCCACCATATTCACAAGAGTTGAGAGCATTGGCCAAGTTGGAGGCATCAGATTGAAAAACGACACAGTTCGCCCCCAGCAAACTCATACCATACGCCAGACAGGATATATGATGCATCAGGTGACAGGAAACTCAAACTTGTATCTTTGTACACTATAATATCACTGCAACCGGAACACAAATCAACAGACTGGGAGGTAATGACAACACATAGCCATCGACATAATATTGCTACAAAGGTAAATAAACAGGGTAGACAAACTAATAAGCATGTGCCTGAACAGAAGAAGCATGTGCTCATCGACCAAACAAGCATGCAACATGCAAAACAGGGGCAGGCAAAATTCATAAACAGGCTGTATGAGCATAGTAGCAGTACCTGCTATCAAAAAGGGGACGAAATCAGTGCGCTGGTTATTTCGGTTGCCAGTACCAACACCCTAGTGCCAAAGGCGCAAGACACACACAAACAACCCATTGTTGGCTGTTCAAACTGATCTGAGTTAAAATAGCGTTCACCCATCTGCACATAAGAAGGTAGCACATAAACAGCTCGAAAGAGGTTATGCAGGAGAACAGGCCTATATATTGAGATGGGACTAACAAACATAGTTGAATATTTGTGGATACACAAACAGAAAATGAACACACAGCTCGAACCATTTATCCAAAGAATAATTGTTGTAAAACACCGTGCTAAATAAGCAGAAATGTGAGATGAGATCATGAGACAGTGGCAAAATTATCGCGCCAGGAGATTGAAGACCCATCAAGACAATGTTTAAAGCTCTCTTCACACGTGAAGACATAAGAAGGAATGTAGTAGAATGATTAATTTCCATCATGAGAAAGTGGAAACCTTGTAAAGTTAATCATATACTGTCTCGAACAAAGATTTGAACCCATGGTATTAAGACAAGAAGACAGAGGTAGACACTATGTACTGTCCATTATATATTTACGTGCACATATCACACCTGGTGATATCGGAGCAAGAATATTGGAGCCTGTGCTGATAAGGAGAATAATGGTATGCATGGTCAAAAGATGAAACCACGAGAACTTACGGAATCAGCTGCAAGTACTTTCTAGACGGGTTAGTTGCTGCCGCACAGTCATTATTCCACCAAAAGGCTTGGTAGCAACTTGCAGCACTAGGCATGCTCAATAAAAAATAAATAAATGATTATAAAACTACACTAACGAAATAATATCTGAGCCAAAAGCCTGTCTATCTAGCTTCAATGCTTAAAAGTACAAATGGCATGCCCTTGAAACTACTACATCAGGGCTTGAGAACCTTTTAGCGTATGTGTGGTTTTCTTAGCGTCCTAAACAAATGCAGGTGAATCTGTTGAAATACATATGTACAAATGCAGCCTGTCATTCCAAGATCAAGCCTACACTGGAATACATCTCAAACAAACAGCAATGCATAAGCAATACGGTAGAAAAAATACTCCAGATGATGTATCTATCATTCCATTTTTCATTACGAATAATCTGAAGGGCAAACAGAAGCTAACATAATAGTTTAGAATCTAGGTTTGAAATCGATACCTGACTTGTACTCAATATTCACTGCACTAGACATTCAAACCCACAAAACCAGCAGAGAGAGAAAATTTATGGCATCTTTCTTTCACGATTAAGATGATGAAGGTCTGCGCAAGAAGCAGCAGCCTTACAGGGCATTTCGCCCCAGTGACAGAATCAGTAACTCAGACCAAACAGGCAACGACCTACTTGACAGAATACCAGCCTTGATATATGTGGTATATTAGCCAAAAGAAAATGAGAGAAAAATGACATCTGAACAAAAACTAGCCATCTCGACGAAACCGCCTCCGCCTCATCACTCGCACGATTCTTCCCAGTCTTCCACTTCGAAGTCTGGCTGCAGCTTGTGCACTGCTTGCCCAGCGCCCTGTGCTGCACTGGACCCAGCGCCCGCACGAGGCACGGAGGCACTGGAGGACCCAGCATCAGTGTGAGAAGGCAGCTTGCGTCTGTCGTTTGGCCAGGAGCTTGTGGCAGCAGCAGACTCCAGAGCATTCCATCTGTTCGTACCCATGACCTGGCCAGCAGCATCACCACGACTCCAAGCTGACCCTGGAGTTGTTGTCCCTGGAGAATGGCCAAGTACCGTCCAGTCTCCAGATGGGTGGTCAGGCCCGAGGCACCAGCCTTCTTCCATGGATTGGCACCGTCTTTGCCTGATCCTCCCTCTCTGTGTGCCCACACGTTGCCTGATGCTGAAGCCTGAGTGATGCTGCTTGGGCAGAACATCGCAGCACCCTGGTAAGCAGACCCATAGTCCAGCGCCTCAGCGCTGTCGCGGCTCTAGCTGGATCGCTGAAGACTGCCAGGGCATTCTTGTCGTTCAGCCAGACCAACTCACACTCCCCACCAAACCTCAAGACTAGAGAGCTAACATCAGCCTCCCTTGGCAGGTCCAGCATCGCAACAACAAGCCTCGGGTCCATGTCCACCATGGGATCGAAGTAAGGATGCGAAGCCGAAACAGGGGCACCAGCCTTGCAGCCCAGAACACGAGCAGGCACCTTCGACTTGGGTGTGACATGAATGGTAACAAAACGCCTGGGCTCCCAACCAACCTCCTGAACAGACAGCTTCCACCTATCTGCAATGAGCCTGATAGCATCCCTCTTGTCCTTGGTCATGTGACAGAAGACATGGACCTTGATGTTGGTTGAAGAATTTCCTCTCGTCTTCCCAAGCACGAGAAATTTGCACCTCTCCTCTATGGCCAGCACCCACTTTGGCTCGCGCCGGTAAGATCAGAAAGCAGCTCCGATGCATTTGAGTTCTCACCGAAATGCAATGCATCCAGATTGGGCTGCGTAATGTCAAAAGCTTCAGCAAGGACTCTTTTCCTCTCCATTTTTGCACACTCCTCATCACAGCAAAGTTTCCTCTGCCCAAGAGGTACCCTCTTCCCATTTGATTCCACTGGTTGGAGAGGCACAGGCAGATGCTGTATGATTGAGCTGTCGAGCACACTATCACCGTCGTAGGATCCACCAGCACTGCAGGGCACAGTTGAAGTGATACGGCCACAAGAACAGGCAATAGCCACACGGACTTCACATCTCACATCTGGGCAGGGCGATGACGGGTGGCATGGGGTATTGCAAGTGTGCTTGCATTCCCTCCTCGGGACACCACATAACTGTCCACATGAAACTTTGCTCCCAGAGCTTGAACTAGCATCTCCATTTGCAGGTGGCGGGTCACAAGGGAAGGGTGGCAGGTCCTAGCGCAAGCATGCAGTCCACACTGACGGTTCTTCCCACAGGGCTGGTTGCATCTGATATCCTTTGAACCACAAGGGATGTTCCTTAGCATCACATGTCCCCCAGTGCATTCTCTCGTCACCGGCACAACGCAAGGTGGGCAGTCCCCAAAATGGCATTGATGCGAAGCTGGATGCCCACAGGGCTGAGGGACCATGCACTGGTGTGGGCATGATGGAGTTGGCGTGCCGCATGGCTGCGGCGGCGGAATAGATGTCCTTCCACAGGCACAAGTGAGATCACTGAATATGGTCTCGCGGCAAGGATCGCAGTGACCGCTGTGGCAGAGATGCTGGCAACCATGCTGCCCACACCGAAGCTTCTTGCCACACGGTATCTGGCAGAAATGAGGATCCATGCCATCCCCTTCATGCTGAGCAAACGGCTTCGACAGCGGGCAACACACTCGCTGCACCTGTGCCTCCCACAGTTCTTCTTGCGGCCACAAGGCTTGTTGCAACGGAACTCCTCGGTCGCGACCTTGTAGCACTCCACCATCTGACCTGATGAGCCACAGCGGCACCTCTGCTCGACGCGCGCCAAGCACGGCGGACACTGCCCCTCGTGACATGTAACCTTGCACCTATGCACCCCGCACGGCAACTTCTTGTCGCAAACCTTGTCGCAGGTGGGGATTGGGTCCAAGCAGCTCTCCCTCTTCTCCTGCAGCCTTGTCTTACCGCAATGGCATGTGGTGACCTTTCCCGGCACAAGCTCGCACTCCCCGCATGGCCCTGGGTGGCAAACATCCTGGCAGGCATGGTTGCCACATGCCAGACTGTGGCCGCAAGACTCAGTGCACGAGAACACCCCGTCCTTCTCCGAAAGACTCCCCTTCACTGGCACCTCGCCGCACAACATCGTCTCTGTTCTCTTGCCGCAGAAGCAGTGTGCAGAGAAGGTAACCTGGCATTCCCCGCAAGGCCCGGTGTGGCAGACCTTGTCGCAGCGGTGCCGCCGCAGGGGAGCAGCCGCTCGCACCGCTGCCCACATGTGACAGGCGTGCTCCGGTCCGCGCAGCGCCGCACGATGGACTGCTTGCCGCAAGGGCACGGCCGCTCGGGAGCGAAGGCCTTGCAGGGCGGGCATGGCCCCGGGTGGCACTGGAGGACGCAGAGGTGCGGGCACCTGGTGGCAGCATCATCATTATCACCACGCCCTTGGCAGCAGGTCCCGAGGGGCTTGGAGCAGGGCTCGCCGCAGGAGTGCGGGGTGAGGAAGAGGTCGTTGGGGGGATCGCGGCGCGCGCCGCAGAAGCAGGTGTAGGCGATGTCGCGCGCCGGGACGCCCTGCACGGACTGGCACCCGGGGCAGCGCCAGGATGCGGGCGGGTCGGCGGCGTCGGAGACGGAGGCCGGGGCGCGCGCCCACTTGCGGATGCATGGGAGGTGGAAGATGGAGAAGCAGCTGGCGCAGGACCAGACGGGCGCCGACCTCCGACCATGTCGTAGCAGATCATGCACTCCACCGCGCCCCGGATAGCTTGTCCTCGATCTCCTGCATCAGCTGCGGCACGGAGGCGTTCGCGGGCGCGGGCTGAGCCCTCTCCTGCGGCGGCGGTCGGCGGTGGCTGGTGCCGTTGACCGGACCCTCTCCTGCGGCGGCGGTCGGCGGTGGCTGCTGCCGTTGGCCGGAGCCCTCTCCTGCGGTGGGGCGCGGCGGCGCTGGCCGCGGCGGTGCGGGCGGGCGTCGGAGGCCGGGTTGGGGAGGGGCAGGATGGGGGCGGCGTTGTCATGGTGGTGGGGGGCGCGGTAGGGGCGGGGGTCGGCGGCGGTGGGTGTAGGCTCAGCAGCAGCGGATCGGGGCTGCCACACGCCAGGGGAGGCTGGGTAGGCGCGGCGTCGGTCGGTGGAGGGCTGCATGCGGCGGCGGGGCGGGGACCCTAGGGCGATGTGTCCTCCGTTGGCGAGTTGGGGATGGAGGCGGGGAGGGGAGGGGGAAAAGGCGGCGGCGAGCGGTGGTGATTGGGGGATTCTGCGGAGTGGGAGAGGGTATTTGAGGGGGAAGGAGAACCTTGGGGACGACGGCAAGTCGGCGGTGAGGTGGGTCGGTCCGTCGGCTCTCGAACCGGCTTGGGGAGATGGTTCGGGAAGAGCACGCACGTGTGCAGTCGGGTTTGGCAGCAGAGAGACACACGCACGTTCCGATGGTCAAAGGCATGGGAAGCAAACTTGGGAGCCACGGTTTTTATGCAATTAAATTAATTATTTCTCTTTTAAGTTGCACAAAATGAGAATCAATACTAATAGCGACCGCCAGGGAATGTAGTACTCCGCATATGAGGGAGATTTTGTGCACCCGAGTTTTAGTGATCTTGCTATTTTCATTTTAATATTTACGAGTTTTAAAAATTTGAATATCCAAATCCCGACGTAGCCGATGGTGTTGCAATAATCAATTTCAAATATTTATATTCTAGGCTACCCAAAAATGATGAAAGTGTGGATCTAAATATGCATATTTCCAAAAATCTACGAATTTATCAGATTTTGTCTTTTCTGTGTTGTTTAGAATACAAAGTATTAAAGATACTCCCTCCGATCCGGAAAATGTGTCTGGAGAAAACTACGACAGTCTTTCCGGACCAAAGGGAGAAGATTTTCTGCAAGTTTGTGGGATACACCATTGGCTACATCCGGGACATTTTTCCAAAACAAATTAATTCGTAATTTTTTTATTTTTTTTAAAATAACAGATCATGAAATTCGGGAGCCAAACACACTTTTCATCCATATATTACATAGTCAAACAAAGGAACCAGGTTTCATAGCGTTGTATGTGAAATTCCTATAAAATTCATGTACGTTATTGTTTAAAACAAACACAAACTAATTTTTTGTCAAATTTACTAGATGCATTTTCGAGATGTCTTTGCACAAACCGTTTTCCCACCTTAGTGCCAAGTTTCCTTTCCACAAAATAATTGAAGCACAGAGAATGAAGTAGACTATGTAATAAGAATCAAACTTTAACAATTTTTTTTGTTTGAGAAACACGGTACAGACGCAGGCGCTCACAAACACGCATGTACAGACACCCCTATGAACGCACGCACGCAAAGCCTAGCCCTATGAGTACCTCCGAGAGACTGATCCGGCAGATCGTTGACGAAGTCACCACGGGCGCCTCGCTGTTGACGGGCATGTCACCTACCACTGAAAGCATAGCGCCGGTTAAATCCTGGAAAATCCAGGAAAATGCGAGCACCTATGCCAAGTCTGGGACTTGAACCTGGGTGGGCCGGTTCCACCACAAGGAACCAAACCAGCTGAGCTAGGCTCAGTTCGCAAACTTTAACAATTATTATTGCGAATGAAATACTTCTTCCGTCCCATCAAAATAAGAAGCCAACACATCACCTCTCCGGTGAGACATCAGCCATACAACACACCAACCGACTGAATACAATTCATTCATAGTTTCGGTATACCAGCAAAAATAACCCAGTTCCACACAACTTCAAATTCAACCAAAGCACGAATGCAACAGCAGCACCATTATTCCGACACAGCATCCGCGTTCAGCAACACCTTCACCACGTCATAGGGAACGTCTTCTTTGCCTGTCTCCTTCTGCCTGAGGATGTCCATGGAGCTGGAGAGGGTGTAAAAGTCGAGGAAGTCCTCGTCTTCGACGATCTCCGGCCCATGGCTGTTCATGACGTTGAGGAGAGCCGCGAAGTCAGGATGATCCTGGAAGCGCCTCGCGACCTCAGACCAGCACCCTGTGTCGTGCACCATCTCCGGGACGGTGGCCAAGTCCGGCGCTTGGAGGTTCAGAATGCCGTCGTAGGGGTTGTTGCTCTCGTCGTCCAACGAGAAACAAGCACCACCACTCAAGTCAGGGCTTGTCTGCACCAAGATGATAATTGTTGTTGAAAATTATATGTGAAGCATCAGCAATGCTACGGAGATTCAGAAATGCATAGTGAATTGCCTTACCTCGCCGAGAGCGGGGTTTGAGCCCTCAGAAGATTGTGGTCCAGCACCTGGATTCAGACCATGCATTATTATTGCATTTCCAAGATCTGTAAATCCATCAGGAGTCCCTGTAGTAAAGTAAAACAAGTGAACAAAGAGACCAAATAAATATTCAAGTGAACTGCGACAAAAAGTTCACCACAGATAACTGAAATCCTTTGAACGAGAAAAAGAAACTAAATCTAGAAAGATTTGTTGAGTCCCTTTGAACCCAACCTATATTTAAGTTCTCTACCAAAGACATAAATGCCATTCATGTTGATCATCAGTAGTATTGTCTTGTGTACGCACCCAGGTGTCTACCTTACTCCGATAAATCTATGCACGATCTAGGACGGCAAAATTTAGAGGAAATTGCAGAATACATTTTACTTTTTTTTTGTTCTATGAGGGTCATCCTCCTTGACGAAAAAAGATCACGGTACAAACAGTGTCACCGTAAATGCAGCCAAAGAACACTGGGCATTGGCTAAAGGCATAGTTTGTATTAACACCAGCACAAAACAATGTTTACACAACGAACACTCATATACTTTATTTCATACTTTCAGTCTTCATAATTTGAAGTGAACCCTTTTTGGTAAATGCCAAAACAAGATACTACAAAGAATCCTATAACTCTTTAACTATTTAATATCCTTGAGTCTATGTTTCATTGGCTTACGATGTTTAATTTTACATATCAGTCAAATCTCAGAGAATTGATTGGCATGTCAAATCATGATTAGGCTTATTAGGTGTTCTATCAGGTGTCAGAAACAAAGAGAGCACCCACTTGAAGTGCGTGTGCAGTTTGGCTCAAGTCGTATACTACATAATCATGTAGCAGTATGACAATATTATACTACCAGAGTAAGAAAGGTTATAGATACTGAAAAGATTACCAGAGTATAATTTTCCAATTCATAGTTGCAGCTATAACACTAAACAATTTTAGGGCATTTCAAAAATCAAAACCATGCAATGAACAGGGAAAAACCTCAAGAACCGGAGCATTGTTCTGTGAGAATTTTGTACTAAATTGGCGACAATAATCTAAATGAAATGAAGACCGTACAATTTTGCATGCACATATTTTATTCGAGGACATGGCCGAAGGAATATTTCAGCCGCCAGGTTAGTACAACAGCAACTACTAAGCCTTTTGACCCAAGCAAGTTGGAAACCCAACAGAAACATAAGAATCCAAAAACGTGAAAGAGAGAGAAAAGGTAACAAAGTACGAGTAAACTACTATTCCTATACATGGAATGCTGATTTTTTTTATGAAATGGATTGCTGATTTCTAGCTATCAAGAGCCAAATCTCTAGGTACATCCCAATCCTTCAAGTCCCTTTTAACCGCCTGCTCTCATGTCAAGTCACCCTCTTCCCCTCATGTTTCCTACCCTTCAGAATCCCACTATTAACTGGTGCTTTTGAGGGCCTCTATGCCCAAACCACCTTAGTCAGATTGGACGAGCTTCCAATCGGTGTCACCCCTACCCTATCACATATTACCTCGTTCCAAATTCGAAACTTTCTTGTATGGCCACACATGCACGTAACACGCACATATCTCTTACACTTATTTGTTGGATGTGTTGTCTTGTAGAGGGCTAACATTCTGCTCCATATAGCATTGCAAGTATGATTGGCATCCTATAGGACTTTCCTTTTACTTTTGTGTGACCTTGTCACATAGGATGCCAGATGCTTGTCGCCACTTCATCCACCCTACCTTGATCTTGTGGCAAACATCCTCGTCCATATCACCATTACTTTACATCATTCAATCCAAGCATCTGAACGTGTCCCTCTTAGGCACTATATATCCTTCTAAACTAATATTTCTCTCTTCACTCTCAACGACACTAAAGTCACACCTCATATACCTTGTTTTGGTCCTACTAACTCCAAACCTCTTGGATTCCAAAGTCATCCTCCATAGCTCTAATTTTGTATTGATGCCTACCTTTGTTTCAGCTACTAGCACCACATCATCAGCAAAGAGCACATACCAAGGAATGTCTCCTGGTGTATCCTTCGTGACCTCATCCATCATTGAGGAAAAAATGTATTGGCGTATATTGTAAAAATTACGGTAGCACATGAATCTTCTCCAAGGTTAAAAAAACTGGTATATAAACTAAATCGTGAGAAAGACCATATTCACAAGACTGCAAATGTTCCACCAGGTTTGGACAGTATTAAGTGAAAGTGACAAACTATCCATCCCCTTTCTTCTTCACATCCAATGGCCATGGTTCTCCTGCCAATTAACACCTCTTTGTCACCTTAGTTGTCGATTTTGTCAGTGCCATCACCAAACATCAGCAAGACCATTTTTGCACTTGAACCAGCGTCATTGCCCACCTGACGCACAACACCACCACTAACTCCACCAATGGAACACATGCACTAGACCAGTTATGCTCCCCATGTCTGCTCTATCGCATCTACCCTTACTAGCTGCTATAATGCATTGTGCCACAGTTTAGCCATACTGGTCAGTGCAAACACGCGTTAACTAATTCCTGCCCAGACACTACCTGAAACATCAATCACCACCACATGCACCATTGACCTTGCCGACCATTTAACTAGTCATTAAGTATGACTACAAACCTTACCGGATAATTGATTGACCAAGTACCAGATAAAGCAAAACAGTTGAATGGCTACAAAGCTAAAAGTTCCAATTTGAGAAGGCTCAAAAGGTAATTCAAGTCTCCTATCAACCTTAGAGGAGATATACATTCTTACATTACAAAAGCAAGTGTCAGATTCGAAGTTGCCCGGCTAATTATGGTAATTCTAGCAACTGCGATTTTATCGGCGATATTTACAATAAACTCGTTTTCTTAACAAAATAAGGACGAAAACTATATTTCATGATAAAAGATAAGTCATCAATAAAAAAAGCAGAATCAAACTAATATATTCATTTTATCAAGTCGAGGATGATCAATCCAATGCAGCCTAGCTAAAACCCGCCAAAGCATCCACGAAAAGACCTATGTAAATATATTTTGATAGAGCATCCTTACCTTGAGACATGGATAAAGCAACCGGCTCCAATCCCTCGTAGCTGATGAAGCTCACAACTACGTCTTTTGAGGAAATCGACGATAGAGTTGTCGTTGCGTAATTGAAGCACCGAAAAGATGCAAGAAAGCACAAGTGTGGGTTAGGTAGTATTTTGAAGAGTCCAAAAGGGCGGATATATAGTACATGATGCAATGCGAACACAATTCATAATCATGCCTAAACATACAAATATACCAATTTAAGAAGATTCAAAAGGTAATTCGAGTCAACCTTAGAGGAGATATACATTTTACATTGCGCAAATGAAGTGTCAAATTTGTAGCTGCACTACTATTTATGGTAATTCTAGGAACTCTGATTTTATCCTCGACATTTACAATAAACTAGTTTTCTTAACAAAACAAGGACGAAAAACTATAGTGAATGATAAAACATAAGTCGTCTATATCAAAAGCAACAAAATCAAACTAAAATATTCATGTTATCATATCGAAGATGATCACTCCATTAAAACCTCGCTAAAACTACTTCAAAACATCCACGAATAGACCTATATAGATACAGTTTATAGAGCATCCTCACCTTCTGACATGGATAAAGCAATCGGCTCCAATCCCTCATAGCTCATGAAGCTCACAAATACGTCTTTTGAGGAAATCAACAGTAGAGTTGTCGTCGCATAATTGAAGCACCGAATGGATGGAGGAGGCACAAGTATGGGTTAGGTTGAAGAGTCCAAAGGGGCGAATATATAGTATAGGATGCAATGCGAACGCAACACATAATTGTGTGTACACATACAAATATAATATAAGATGCACGGGTGAGAACACAAATAGGGACGGTACAAAAAACTGGAAGGCATTTAATACCCCTACCTCTAAGATAAAAAAAGAGTTTCCATGCATGCAATGAGATTGTAGTAGAAAAGGTATAAAACAAAGATAAAAAACTTCCAAAAGCCAAATCTTGATGGCGCCATCGTAGCATGGCATCATTGAAAAATGGTCAAGCCGTTACGAAGAAACAGAGATAGAAGAATTACCGCACATGACACCCAGTGAGGTGCCAACGCCAAGGTAGTCAGAATCGGGATTCTAGATTGGATTGACACCTATCTAGAAAGATCGCAAATCGTAGGATCATAACTTGTGGAATCGCAAAATCATGGATTCTACTTATTGGAGTAGTAGAATCCATCCTGTCAATTCTGATCGTAAAGTCATAGAATCTTATGACAGAATCATACCTTCACAATAGAAGGATGGTGACATTATAAACTTTGGACAACAGCATAATCCGAGAAAGAGTGTGGCAACACCTTAAATGACTTTAAGGATCGAGAATGTACCAAATAAGAGTGGTGTCATGACCATGCGGATCTAAGAGAATATGAGCCACTTCTATCAAAAAGAACCAACCATGGCCAGTGAAGAGATCAGATAACTGATAAGAAATTTAAGGACACACGACGTAGATGAACACGAGAGAGAGTGTGTGTGTGTTAAGAAACTCCTTATCAGGAACCTGATTGCTTGGTTGACCATGATCCAGCCTCTTGGATAGTTGGTCCACATTCTCCCTATTCACATAGTCAATCCACCTCTTCAATTCAAGCCATCGCAGTTCTTAAGAATTATTTATGGTGCTACCATACTCTTTCTTGGAGAATTTCATATTCTCAAGTTCACAGTGCACTCCATTTCTAATGCGTCAACACTCACTAGACAAAATGGCAGCAACAAAGACTAAAATGAAAGGTGGCCAAAGTTATCCATGTTACACACAAAGAGAGAAACAACGTAAAATCTTCTCACCTGAATGATTCCGGCTCGCGAGAAAAGGAGGACCAAAAGGGCTATGTAATAGCAGGAGACGGAGTGTAAAAAACAAGAGATAGATGGCGTGTATAAATAGAAGACTCTGAACAAAATCTTCTCTAGAGATATGAATTGGTTCGATGCATTAAATGCGAAAGAGAAAATCTTGCCTAAATAAATAATCGTACTACTATGAAGTGATATGATAATTAATAGATACTACTGTATTAATTATCATATCACTTCATAGTATTACGGTTATTTATTTAGAGAAGATTTTCTCTTTTGCATTTAATGCATCAAAGCAATTCATATCTCTAGAAAAGATTTTGTTCAGAGTCTTCTATTGGTACACACCATCTATGTCTTGTTTTGTACATTCCGTCTCCTCCTATTACATGGTCCTTTTGGTCCCCCTTTTCTCACGAGATAGATTCATTCAGGGGAGAAGATTTAGGTTGTTTCTCTCTTTGTGTGTAACTTGGATAACTGTGGGCACCTTTCATTTTAGTAATGCATAGAGAAAGTGGTGAGGAGAACAGGAACACCCCAGCTTCTTTATCGATTCATTTGGTAGAATAGACTTGGGGCTTTGTGCAACTATTCGTCCTAGACGGATCAGTTCGTTGGCTTTAAATCCGCGCCTAGGAGACTTTGGTCTGACATGGTTGAGGAAGATGAAGCGGAGGAAGCCCGGCTGAATCGTACTGCTCCTCTTTGCGTCACAGCGAGCTCAGCTGCCGCGGTAGAGAAATACTCAGTTTTCTTTGCCAATCGCCTTCTCCTACCGCGCCAGGACTCCTTGAGGCTTTTGCTATCGCGGCAGACATAGCCGCACAGCAGGGTGCCTAGGCTACCACTGTCAAGCAACATCTTCTGGTCCTTGATGCCGAGCAGCTCGAGGTTCCTAATACCCCGTCGCAGCTCACGGTGACAACAGGTTCGTCCCGGATGGGTTTGGTGGCTCATGACATACCCAAGGAGTCTGCTGCTTCCTTGCCTGTTTCTTCGAGTGGGGGCGAGGGTTTGATCGTTCCACCATGCTGCTGAAGTGCTCCATGCGGGGGTGTTGGGTTGAGCTCGGTGTCGTCGAGGCACAGGGGTGTTCCTTGGCGGAAGGTACTCGCTCGCGGATGTTGTTGCCAATGGTGGCTTTTCCACGCCTGAGGCTTCGGGTATGCCATCAAGTGACCGTATCCGAGCTCAGAGCAACGATGATGCTACACAATTGGAGAGGGCTCAATCTCGCGCACAGGCACGGGATCCTTCGTGATGCAGGTACTTCTACCCCTCCTAAATTCAGTATTGCTTCCATTCCTAATGATATGGTAGTTGCTAGAGCTGCTAACTTGGGGGGTCTCTTTGGGTAAATCGCCTAGTGACGTTTCCAAGTCAATTGATTTTAATAAAAGATGTAGATTTGCAACGCACTTTATTCACGCTGAAAAAGAACACTGGCAAGGATATTATTGAAGATGATTCTCAACAGAGTCTCATTTTACAAAGAGCTTTAACGCTTAGTGAGGATTTTATGGAGGAAGAGCAACAAGGCTCATTAGATCTTATGGATCTAATAACTCCCGGTCCAAAAGCAGTATATATGAAAAAAGTGTGCCTATTACAAGGAGGATTAGAATTAAAAGAAACCATGATTTTGACATGAGAAGTAGTTTTTGGAATAGTGGAGGTTTTGGGGATTCAGCAAAACACTTGCTCGTTTATGAATTAGTCTGTGAACATAAGTTGGATTTTATATCTATTTAAAAAACTGGACAAGACAATTTCACCGCTCATTTTTTACAATCACTTGCGGGTGGTAATGACTTTGTTTGGTATTGCCTATCACCTATTGGACGATGGGGTGGCATAATAGTTGGTTTTAATAATGCGACTTTAACAATAACGATGTGGTTTCGCGAGTTCGGTGTGTTCCAGATTGTTTCAAAAGTGGATAGTTTTGAATGGTCTTTGATACGGGTGTATGGTGCAGCTCAAGATGCACAAAAAAGGGATTTCCTGTCCGAACTAGTACACATATGTGAGTCCACCCCCTTCCTATGTTGGTCGGAGCGGATTTTAATATCATCCGTAGACGAGAAGATAAAAACAATGACAATTTTAACCCAAGATGGCCATTTATCTTTAAGGCTATCATTGAGAGTCTTGACCTGACAGAAATAGATCTTTCTGGAAGACAATATACTTGGGAAAATAGGCGGGAATGTCCTACTTACGAGAAACTAGACAGAGTTCTAGCTAACGTTAAGTGGGAGTAAAAGTTTTAGTTGGTGTCGGTATGGGCTTTAACTCGTTCTAGCTCAGACCACACCACGTTGTTGGTTGATTCGGGTGAACAAGCTCACCTGGACAATGTAGCAGATTGTTCTTTTGAAAAATACAGACTGATATGCCTTCTTAATGTAAGCTTAAAGGTCTTCAGAAAAGTTGGTACCAACCGAACCACGGGGATTGCAGATAAGGTTATTAGACCAACACAGACAACCTTTATGCCTAGAAGACATATTCTTGAGGGAGTTCTAATTTTGCATGAGACTATCCATGAAATTCACAGAAAAATGGATGGAATATTGTTCAAAATTGATTTTGAAAAAGCTTACGATAAAGTTAAATGGTCTTCCTTGCAACAAGTCATGCGAATGAAGGGTTTTGATAATAAATGGTGTACATGGGTGCACGACTTTGTTACCCGTGGTATCGCGGGTATTGATGTCAATGAGGATATTGGTTATTACTTTCAGATAAGAAAGGGAGTGCGACAAGGAGATCCGCTTTCCCCTATCTTATTAAATAGTGTAGCAGATATGTTTGCCATCCTCATTGCACGGGCTAAGGAGGACGGTCAAGTGGAAGGATTAATCCCTCATCTAGTTGAGTGTGGTGTTTCCATAAAGCAATATGTGGACAATACAATTTTATTTTTGAAACATGATCTAGAGAAAGCGCTAAACATGAAAATGATCCTTTGTATCGTTGAAAATTATCGGGTCTTAAAATTATTTTTCAAGAGTGAGATTTTTGTATTGGACGTGCCAATACAGAGATCTTTTTGCGTGTGGGGTAGGAACCCTCCCTTTTAGATATTTGGGAATTCCTATATATTTCCGCAAGCTAAGAAACGGCGAATGGAAGTCCACTGAGTACCGTTTTGAGAAGACGTCGGCTAGTTGGCTAGGCAAGATGCTTTCTTACGGGGATCGCCTTGTCCTTGTCAATGCGGTTTTGACCAGCTTACCCATGTCTATGCTTTGTTTCCTCAAACTACCTAAGGGGGTGCGCAAGATGTTCGATTTCTTTAGATCAAGATTCTTTTTGCAATGCGATGGTCATAAGAAAAAATATAGCTCACTAAGTGGAACATTATTTGTCGACCAAGAGAGTAGGGAGGCTTGGGGGTCGAAGTTCTTGAGTTAAAAAACAAATTCTTATTAAGAAATGGATTTTTAAGCTTTTGCATGAGGAAAGTGTGTGACAAGAGCTTATTTCTAATAAATATCTTCATTAAAAAACGTTATCCCAAGTTTCTGCAAGACCTACGGATTCACCATTGTGGAAGGGGCTTATGAGAGTCAAAGATGATTTCTTCAAAAGAGGCTCCTTCCAAATTGGCAACGGTACAAGTACCCGTTTCTAGGAGGATACTTGGCTAGGAATGTTTCGTTAGCTCAACAGCATCCTTCTCTTTATAACCTAGCCCAACGAAAACAAGTTTCAGTGGCAAGCGTATTGTCGCAAAATCCACTAAATATAGAATTTAGGAGGAATTTCACCAGAGGGAAATGGTCCATCTAGTCCCGAGATTGATGGATGTTGCGCTAACCGATCAACCAGATAAGTTTATTTGAAGACTTACCATTTATGATTTGTATTCTGTCAAATCCATGTACCTAGATTACATGAATGGTCACACTCGGTTTTTACGCAAATACATATGGGAAATAAAGGTACCACTGAAGATCAAGATATTTATGTGGTTTCTGTACCATAAGGTCCTTTTAACTAAAGACAACCTAGCTAAAAGGAATTGGACAGGTGTCAAAATTGTTGTTTTTGTAATGAAGATGAAACAATTCAACATCCCTTTTTATCTCTTGTCCCTTTGCCAAAATAATCTAGCGTATTGTCCATACTGCTTTCGGCCTTGCACCACCAACTAATATAATGAACATGTTTGGGAATTGGTTGCATGGTATTGCAAAAAAAGATAAAGTTCAAATCCGGGTGGGAGTTTGTGCTTTATTATGGACAATGTGGAGAGTGCGAAATGATATGGTGTTTAACAAACCAAGAGCTCCTTCCTTCTTGTAGGTTATACCCCTCGCCACTCATTGGTTCGTCTGTGGTCACTTCTCCAACTTGCGGACAAGCGAGGTCACATGGACTATGGATGCTGCCACCTGGTCGGTGGCACGGGAGTTTTTTCTGCCAGGGCGGAGGGCACCTCATTCGTAGGTAGGCGCATTTCTGATTGATTTTAGAGCAACCAAGATGCATTTTCCCCTATCTTTAGACGGTTAATCCATGTTGAGAGTTTATGTGATTGGTGAGTTGTAATTCCTGATGTACTCTTGACTTAAATAAATGAAATAAAGGCTATATGCATCGATTGATGCAGAGGCCGGGGAGTTACCCCTTTTCGGAAAAAACTATTCTCATACTACCCGTAAGGCTTAACCGTAGACAGAGCAGTCCACCGGCGTCGATCTCCTCTGCGATCCAAGCGAGCGTTCCACCCAGCCCGCTAGCGAGATGATGTGTACACAATGGCACAAGGTAAACAAAAAGATAGTTTGTTGAGTTCGGTAAAATGGGTATGTAAAAACGTGAAAGCCGGATTTTGAGAAAAAAAAAGGATACCACCACCATACCGAATAACAAAATAACATAATAATTTGGTAAAATCAGTTCAAATACTCACGAATTCCTTTTTGAAGCTATGCTACGGGCACAGACACTGCTCTTAGGGCATGTACATTGCAAAGCGCTTGCCCAGACGCTTAAAAAGTCAAATCCCGGCTATTCACTGGCGTCGGCGCTAGGAGCAGCGATTTTGCGTACGATTTCTAAGCGTCGGACGCTTCTCCATGCATCGGTGCCAAGTAAAGAGCCAGGAAATTCGTCGTAACTGCCAAAACTGGTGGGATTTTTTTCCCTAGCGCCTCAGCTTCGCGCCTGCGTTGTACTAGCCCTAAGCAGTAAGACAACACGGACCTCAGTTGTGCTCCTCCATCGCTCCAGAGAAGATGGGCATCCGCCGGTGTCGATCTCCACCGCGATCCATCCGAACATTCCACCCAGCCCGGCAAACCAGACAAGATCCACTGGACAAAAACACACAAAATTAATGGTCAGAATCCGTACCCGTAGAACGCGAAACAGAGGATCATCAGAGGTAAAATCAACTAACAGCAGGGAAGACAGGCCGTCCGCGTGCAGCGTCAATGCAGTCCGACCAGCCAACCCAGAGGAATGGGGCGTAACACATCGAGGAAGAACAAGGCCGGCCGGGATGGGGAGGCGCTGACCCGCGGCGGCGGCGGCGACCGAGGAGAAGCACCTGGTGCCTCTCCTTGGCCACCGCGACCCGCCGGAGGATCATTGGGCGCTAGAGCGGGAGGGCCGTAAACCCTAGCTGGAATTCTGGGATCGAACCGGAGAATTTGGGATGGGTGGAGCCGTGGAGGGGGACGACGAGAGGAGACGAGAGTGTAACGGCTGCGTGAATGAATGAGCAGCTGTAAATTTGAATATCTTGGGTGGACGATGGTGATTAGCTGTCTGTATTAATCACGGTAGGGGAATTAATAGCCAGCCAATAATGTGGAAAGATTAGCTGTCTCCGGCGGCGCGCGACGGGCGTGGTGCGCTCCTCCTTCTCTTTCCCGGCGGCGTGGTGCCGCGATGGCTCACGGTGGCGAGGGGGCGGCGCGGTGTGGCTCCTCCAGAGAGCGCGTTCGCCGTGGCATGTTCAAAATGCACTCCCTCCGTTTCATAATTTTTGTCGTGGTTTTAAATTTATTTAAACTAAAAACACGACAAAATTTATGGAACGGTAGTAGTGTCTATTTTTTTATCACACGATAAGATCACAAGATTTCATAATTTTCCGAAACATTTAAAAGAGCTAAAGAGACCTAGTGCAGCGGTTCCCGCTGTCCCATATGCCACTCTAGTGCTGGGACATTTATTCTCTCGGTTACAAAACCGAACATAAATATTAGTCAAACTTGCTATTTCATAGCAAAGGTTGTAGAAACACAATCATATTATCTTCCACTTTTGCCAAGCAAGCAGTAATGACGTCTTGCAAATCTGAATTTGCTTTCCAAGAAGAAGAAAACACTTCTCAGACCAGAGCATAAATAGGACATTCATAAACCAAGCCAAAGACTCGGATACATTGACTGTAGTCAACTTACTGACACAAGTACACAACAGAGTACAACAAACCCAAGTCTACACAACCTTCAAGCACACTACTACAATACATCACCAGGTCTCGGTGCTTAATATAGTCCAGCACTCCATTGTTCTCCCAACAAAATAGACTCCATACATACTTCAACTCCAGCACCATACCAACCAACCAGTCTCAAGTTCCAGACATTTTATTCAGACACAAACTTAAACCTGCTACCTAATGGCAGCAAGCACTGCTAACTTATACGGTAATTTTAATGGCAAAGCGGGTGTTCCACTCACCACAGGGTCCCAGAAACTAGGACAAGTAGGCGGCGAGCGGAAACACTACCGATGCCATGAGCCAAGAATGAATTGCCTTCGGACAGCCAGATGACGGCAGGGGCAATCCCTGACCTGGAGATGGACAGTGCCGGCGGCAGATGCTGCCGGTTTACGCCATCTCTCGGCTGCCCAGTACCCCCCCATGTCATGCTTTGAGGAGGTTGCAGCAGCCATCAGAGGCTGCTGCCCACTTGAAGGGGTTGCCAGCCCCATGCTCGCCATCAATGATGCTCGGAGCGGGGTGAAGAAGTGCGTGCGGAGCTGCTCAAAGCCATGGTAGTGGTCAGCGTCTTCGTGGTCATACAAGCTTGTCACCTCTGAGCCAGATAGGCTGGACACGCTGCTTCGGTTGCCCTGCTCCGAGTGCTGGATCACTGAACTGGGAGACGCAGCTAGGCGCATAAGCGGGTTACTGTCCATCGCCTTGCTCCCACCAGCAGTGGCGTCTTTCCCGTTGATCTCTTTCTTTGTGTTGAGGAAGCGTCCACCGGAGCCTCTTGCGCGGCGCATCGCGTGGAGATGGCGTGACTCATGAAGATATGGCTGCATTATCAAAGGCACTCACACGAATGCGGAAGACAGAAGAAATTTTTGCATGCAGTGGCAGAAGTAAAATCATCCATGTGATGTGTCGGTAGAAATTAGTACTCAAGTTGAGACATACCTTTCTGGCTTTGATCAGCCTATTCTGCTTCTCTGCTTTGGCGCGAGCAAGGCGTCGACGAAGGATGCCTTCATATTGCTTTGCATTCACATAAATCGGTGCATCAGCTGGCATATTCAGTGGTATCAGCATACGGCCAGTCTGCATTATACAAAGGGAAATGGAGGAACATATTAGCTTATCATGCATTGCTTGGACAAGTAAATCATATACTAGCTTTGAGCTGACAAACTAGTGTGTCAAACAAAGATAATCCCTCCTATCTATCGTTGTCAGAATGTCAAAGGATAACCGAAAGAAAAGTTCACCATCCAGTTACCCATTCCCAATGTTTCCTGACCAGTCACTTTGTACTCTTTCTGTACAATCTACACCACCAGCCATCCTATTTTGATTTATTGAATAAATTAACAAATCCTACTACCCTAAGAAAAGGAAAATGCAGCTGAAAAGTTTAAGCACACACTTCATGTTCACAAATCGCATCATGTACAACTAACACTACAAAAAAATCCGGAAAACTGAAAAGGATCTACACGAGTGTTCAAACTATGGAATTCAAGTGACCATTAGAGTAGTTCTGATAGTTTTGACAGAGTGAAGTCAGTGATGGAAACTGTGAAGAAGCCTCATTCAAAACTAAAAACTAATTGTGCACGCATTTTTACCTCTGGCCTCATTCAAAAGGAGCAAGTACACCATAGTTATGATCGGCATAAGGATAATTGGAGGAAACCTGAAAATATCAGAAGGCCTGGAAAAATCAAGACATTGATGAATTCAACACAAAAAGAACCCAGAAATGCATACTGTAAGATTAGCGAACTTCTAAGTGCGCCGCTAATTAAATACAAATAGGTCATGTTATTCATAAGGTAAACAAAACAGTGGGAAAAGCTTACCACAGTTTGGGCAAGGCCCAACTGAAAACGGTCACTGTACTCTGTGAATGGTGACTGCAGGGCGATAGTGGCAGTGTGCTCAGAATCTTTTCCTCCCTTGCCTGAAGAAAAATGCCCTAAAGTAGTTATATTTCCAAGGTCGACAAAACAGAAGTACAACCTCTGTCCCGTTTTAGTCGTGAGTGGTATAGAAAATTTGTACTATCCTAGTTCTGTGTATGCGACAAGTAAAACTGGACGAAGGGAGTATTAAATAATAGTATGTACATAGGATCCATCAGACAATCAAGTTACTAGAGACTATAATTTGACATGCATAACTGCAGATCTTAACTGAACAAGGAAACTTCTAGGCTCAAAGACACGATTACATGGCAGTATATTTAAATAAAATAACACACCAGTTGTGGATCCATGTACAAATGAAATGTTGACTCTCAACTTTGTATATCAAATTTGTAAATTTAGGACAGAGTCTATCTAGCATCATAGTTAGTATAAGGTGTATTAGGTTACATGACAAGGTTATCTTGGTGTCATTACGAGTCTGAATCGGAGAAAATAATATATTTTTAACCAGGGAAATATTGCTACTTAGCTGCACATGTATAAAGACAAGTTATACACCTGTGGCGTGCGTCTTGTGTTAGAAAAGGCATAATTTTTCAGTATGAGTGTTTCTGAACCTAGCTCAAGTGTGTGGGCAATCTGCGAAGTAGGTAGTCTATAATTGACAATTTTATGCTACCTCTTGAAATGAGGTACTAGATTTAATGAGCTCAAGGGTACAACCATATAAGTAGGAGGGTCAATGCTTAAATTGACTCAACCAAAAGATACAGTCTGTGAGATATACAGTCCATTGTACACTATGTTTGCAGATGTTCCCACTTTATGGCTACAAAACTAGACCATCACCAATTTCTAATCTTCACAGAAAATATGACCTATCAAACAATATATTACGTCATGGAACTGTATAAGGTATAACCTTTTTGTGAAAGCAGCAACAGACATCCGATGGTTATGTGCTATATAAGGCATCTATAAATGCATAAGGAAGTGCAATCTACATGTTCTGTGAGAGAGCAGGATGACGTGTCATGCCAAATGAGGTATGTTTAGGTTCATCCACGGTCAGGTCTCGTGGATGCCGGCATTATTTCCTTGAGACATAGCCCCATAATTTGAGATACCATCCTACTATCTGGGTCTAAACTTTATATCAAAAACCTATCTAAGCTCTTCCAAAAAATAAACACATACTTTATGTCTACAAATGCTAAAAACCTGTGCCGAATTTGTACTACCAATGTTAAATTTGTACTAAATCTCACTCTCTACTCTTCTCTACAAACATGCAGACACTAAACAAGTTCATTTCAATCTCTAGCACATCAAGGACAGAGCAGCCTCACCATGAGCCATGGAGAAGTTGAGACCTTCAGGGATGCCCCTCTCCGGCATCGGCTGCTGCTGCGGCGGCACCGGAGCATCCAGCAGCGCCTGGGCCCTCGGCACGACCTGGTACTGCCCGTCCCGGCACGCGTCCTCCGGCGACGCCGACCTCCCCTGCCCGCCCATGGGCTCGCCGTACAGCAGCTGGTGGCCGACCCACCACGGCAGTGGGGCTCCACTTGACGGCTGGCCCGCCGTCCCCCCAAATCCGCCCTGGTGGTGGTTCTTGAAGCTCATCATTGCGGCGGCAACCACCACCACAGTGCTTGATGTTCTTTTCTAGGGCGGATGCGATTAATCACCCAACAGCCTGCTGCAATCAAGAAACAAGTAGAGCATCAAATCAAATCTTCAGCATCAGAATGGTTGCTAGAGAGGGAAGAAAAAATCTTTAGGTTCAGAATGTAAAACGATGGGCATTGGGGAAAAAATTACTGCAGGAACGAGAAAGGTCGCCGGAGAAAATCGAAGCGAACCAAGAAACGAAAGGGGAGGGGAAAGCCCTTCCAAGAACTGAACCAAAAGCAGGATTATACCCAAATAAAAACCCAGAAGGGTTTCTCCAAGCCCGGAGCCAGAGTGGAGCTCAAACAGGGCAAGAACTTTTAGCAGAGCCCGTGAGTGAATGCGCAGCAGCAAGAAACCAAGGCGAGAGGATCCAAGACATGCATGCGGCACAGGGAAGGAGATGGAACCAAAGGGAGACCACTCACATTCCAGCCGGCCAGCTCCTCCTGAATCCTGATGGGGTGGAAGAGGACAACGAGAAGAGCACGGAGAGAGAGAGAGAAGGGGGAGGACAAGACGGGACGGGAGAGGCGCGTATAAATGGGGTGTACTGAAACCGAGAAGGAAGAAAAGCTTTCATCTTTCCCCAGCAAGCTCCAGCCAGCCAAAGTAACCTCAATCCTTTCACATTTTACTCTTCTTTCTCCAATGCGATTTCTTTTGCTCCAGAAAAAAAAAAATCTACCTAATGCTTCATTTTTCCTGTAATTTCTTTCTATTTTTCTACTCCCCAACTGGGCTCCCTTTCCCAACCATGACTATTCAGCTGGGAATTATTAGGTCGAGTGCTCACTTGCAAGTCTCAACATAGCCGGTCCCAAGCCCGAATAAAGGAGGAGGGTTGTGATAGGCTTGGCAAGCCAACGGAAAAAAACCCAGCCACTCTTATGGAGATGAAACCCAAAAGAACCTCGTTGGGGCGTAACCCTCTTAGCGACGCGCCATATCGGAACCCGGGTGTGGTGTCAAATGGGCAAGGGTCGGGCCGCCACCCCCTTGGTGGCGCGCCGTATCTTGATCTGGATACGGTGATAAGTGAGCAAGGATCGGGTCGTCGCATCCTTAGTGGTGCGCTGCATCGACGCCCGGGTGTAGTGAAAAATGAGCAAGGGTCTTCGCATTTGACTCGACGAGTGCGGAGGGTAAGGAAGTTAGCCGAGCCTAGGAGGATCCGCTTAGGTAGCTGGAACGTAGGGTCCCTGACGGGCAAGTTACGGGAGTTAGTTGATACGGCGATAAGGAGGTGTGTTGATGTCCTATGCGTCCAAGAGACCAAATGGAAGGGACAGAAGGCGAAGGAGGTGGAGGATACCGGCTTTAAGCTGTGGTACACGGGGACAACCTCAAACAAAAATGGGGTAGGCATCTTGATCAACAAGAGCCTCAAGGATGGAGTAGTGGACGTCAAGAGGCAAGGAGACCGGATTATCCTAGTCAAGCTGGTTGTTGGGGACTTAGTTCTCAATGTTATCAGCGCGTATGCCCCGCAAGTAGGCCACAACGAGAGCACCAAGAGAGAGTTCTGGGAAGGTCTCGAGGACTTGGTTAGGAGAGTACCTACTGGTGAGAAGCTCTTCATAGGAGGAGACCTCAATGGCCATGTGGGTACATCTAACACAGGTTTTGAAGGGGTGCATGGGGGCTTTGGCTATGGCATCAGGAACCAAGAAGGGGAGGATGTCTTAAGCTTCGCCCTAGCCTACGACATGGTCGTAGCTAACACCCTCTTTAGAAAGAGAGAATCCCACCTAGTGACTTTCAGTAGTGGCCAACACTCTAGCCAGATTGATTTTGTCCTCTCTCGAAGAGAAGATAGACGCGCTTGCCTTGATTGTAAGGCGATACCTGGAGAGAGTGTTGTCCATCAACATAAGCTGGTGGTGGCTGACTTCCGTTTTTGGATTCGTGTCCAGCGGGATAAGCGCCCAAAAGTTGCTAGAACAAAGTGGTGGAAGTTAAAGGGAGAGGCAGCTCAAGCTTTTAAGGAGAGGGTTTTTAAGGAGGGCCCTTGGGAGGAAGGAGGCGATGCAAACAGTATGTGGATGAGGATGGCGACTTGCATTCGGAAGATTGCATCAGAGGAGTTTGGGGTGACCAGGGGAAGTAGAAGGGATGCTAAGGATACCTGGTGGTGGAACGTTGAGGTCCAGAAGGCTATTAAGGAGAAGAAGGACTGTTTCAGACGCCTATACCTGGACAGGAGCGCAACCAACATGGAGATATACAAGGGGGCAAAGAAGGCCGCAAAGCGAGCGGTGAGCGAGGCAAGGGGTCGGGCGTATGAGGACCTCTACCAGCGTCTAAACACGAAGGAAGGCGAAAGAGACATCTATAAGATGGCGAAGACGAGAGAAAGGAAGACGAGGGATGTCAACCAAGTCAAATGCATAAAGGACGGAGCGGATCAACTCCTCGTGAAGGACGAAGAGATCAAGCGTAGATGGCGAGAGTACTTCGACGACCTGTTCAATGGAGAGAATGAGAGCTCTACCATTGAGCTAGACGATTCCTCCGATGATACCAGCCGACGCTTTGTGCGGCGTATCCAGGAGGCTGAGGTTAGGGAGACTTTGAAGAGGATGAAAGGAGGCAAGGCAATGGGCCCTGATGGTATCCCCATCGAGGTGTGGAGAGGCCTTGGAGACATAGCGATAGTATGGCTAACTAAACTTTTCAACCTCATTTTTCGGTCAAACAAGATGCCCGAAGAATGGAGGCGGAGTACATTAGTGCCAATCTTCAAGAACAAGGGGGATGTTCAAAGTTGCACTAATTACCGTGGAATCAAGTTGATGAGCCATACAATGAAGCTATGGGAGAGAGTCATTGAGCACCGTTTAAGAAGATTGACAAGCGTGACCAAAAATCAATTTGGTTTCATGCCTGGGAGGTCTACCATGGAAGCCATCTTCTTGGTACGACAACTTATGGAGAGATACAGGGAGAAGAAGAAGGATCTTCATATGGTGTTCATTGACTTGGAGAAGGCGTATGATAAGATACCACGGAATGTCATGTGGTGGGCCTTGGAGAAACACAAAGTCCCAACAAAGTACATTACCCTCATTAAGGATATGTATGATAATGTTGTGACAAGTGTTCGAACAAGTGATGGCGACACCGATGACTTTCCAATTAAAATAGGACTGCACCAGGGGTCAGCTTTGAGCCCTTATCTCTTTACTTTGGTGATGGATGAGGTCACAGGGGATATACAAGGAGATATCCCATGGTGTATGCTCTTTGCGGATGATGTGGTGCTAATTGACGATAGTCGGGCGGGGGTTAATAGAAAGTTAGAGCTGTGGAGGCGGACTCTAGAATCGAAAGGTTTTAGGCTTAGTAGAACCAAAACTGAGTACATGAGGTGCAGTTTCAGTACTACTAGGCACGAGGAGGAAGAGGTTAGGCTTGATGGACAGGTGGTACCTGAGAAAGACACCTTCCGATATTTGGGGTCTATGCTCCAGAAGGATGGTGATATCGATGAAGATGTGAGTCATCGAATCAAAGCTGGTTGGATGAAGTGGCGCCAAGCTTCTGGCGTCCTCTGTGATAGGAAAGTGCCACAAAAGCTAAAAGGCAAGTTCTATAGGACGGCGATTCGACCTGCGATGTTGTATGGCGCAGAATGTTGGCCGACCAAGAGACGACATATCCAACAGTTAGGTGTAGCGGAGATGCGCATGTTGAGATGGATA
Organism: Poa pratensis; assembly: GCA_947311845.1. Taxonomy (NCBI): domain Eukaryota; kingdom Viridiplantae; phylum Streptophyta; class Magnoliopsida; order Poales; family Poaceae; genus Poa; species Poa pratensis. The sequence goes on along the minus strand of CAMZMU010000085.1, from coordinate 2,726,942 downwards.
TGTGGCCACACAAGAAAGGACCGGGTTAGGAATGATGATATACGTGAGAGAGTTGGGGTAGCACCAATTGAAGAGAAGGTTGTCCAACACCGTCTAAGATGGTTTGGTCATATAGAACGTAGGCCTCCGGAAGCGCCATTGCATACCGGACGGATAAAGCGGGATGAGAATGTTAAGAGGGGTCGTGGTAGGCCAAACTTGACATGGGAGGAGTCTGTTAAGAGAGATCTGAAGGATTGGAATATCACCAAAGAACTAGCCATGGATAGGGCTGCGTGGAAGTTAGCTATCCATGTGCCAGAACCATGACCTGGTTTCGAGATCTTATGGGTTTCAACTCTAGCCTACCCCAACTTGTTTGGGAAAAAGGCTTTGTTATTGTTGTTGTTGTTGTTGTTGTTGTTTGTTGCTCACTTGCAAGTGGCGATTAGAGTACACTAATCATGCTGTCAAAAGAAAGGTAAGCAGCACGATTTCTTATCATCCATAACACAAATAGGAATATACTACTAGTACTAAGCTGGGTAGTAAGTAAGATCTGCAGGAGTGGGAAGCTAGTGGCTACTATAATTGACAGAACAGGCTGCTGTACCAACTGGTACTACTAGTAGTAGCCATCAGTTGGTTCCAAAGGCAAAAAAATCTAGTGGCAGCAGCTAGCTAATCATCATGCATGACCTAGGAATGGAATGGGAAGAATCTGCCACAAATCACCAGATTTTGTACCCTCTGATGGCCATTTTTGTAACAAATACTATGTTGTTTGGTTTTTTTGGTTAAGAGTCATGTTTTCCCCTGTAGGCCGGTCTTGTTGCAAGTACCAAAAAAAATTGGTCTTTCTCGGTGTAATCCATGGTTGACCGGGATAGTATGTCATTAGCATTTATACATAACTACCTCTCATGCATAACTGAACCATTATTGACTTTCTTGATCACCGGGTCTTGTTACCGCTGCGTAGGGCGGACAACTACTCGAGGAGGGGAGGTCTGCTATTGAGGCAACCTATCTAAAGCTCGGCCATTGGCTTCCAGGCTGAACTCATGAGAAATTCTCACAACAGTAGACTTGACAACACATAAAAATTTGTTCAGTACTCAAGTATGACCGGACAGGTCATCTTAAAAAACTAGTATGACTGGACAGGTACTCCTAAAATGTTGCTCTCTATGAGTAGCAGCGAGAATTTGTGAGAATTCTTGTGCTGTTTATTTGGCTTTGTTGTGGTCTCAAATCTGCAATGGACATGGTCTATATGTAATGTCAAAACTGATGTGGTGAAAAATGTTGTTTTATGAAAATGGAATAGGAGTAATTGTGTGGTTGCAAGCTGAGGTACTTCTTGAATTATGAAAATGTATAGTTTTATACTCTCTCCGTCTCAGTTTATAAGTCTTACGCGTATCCATATGTCGTAAATTTGACCAAGATAATATGAGAAATAAATTATGAAAAAAATATCATTAGAAAATTCAGATGTTATATTTTCTAATGGTATAATTTTTGCGTTGTAAAATATATATTATATTGGTCAAATTCACAACCTAGGATACACGCAGGACTTATAAACCGGGACGGAGGGAGCAATGAAAAGAACATATTCATGACATGTATTAGTAATGAAAGCAGGCGAATATACACCACTAATTAAAATAACGTATTCATCACATGCATTAGTAATGAACACACGCGAATGATTTTCAATATATTCTTTTGACCAGAATGACAAGGTATGAGTCTTGCCACCACTAATTAGTTCTACTCACAATAGTACCTAATTAGTTATCCTTACATTACCAACTAATTACATAAATCAAATATAATCATCCCCTCAAGCGTTGAACAACAAGGTAGAGATGGCTTGACGATCCGTGTTCGTGTCGCTCTTGTGAAATGCTGCCGGAGTGATGTCACCGACCAAGACCTTTGCATGACTTTGGACTCTCGGCATGTAATTCTCATCCATACTGCATCGATCACACTATTTTTCACGTAACTTATTGTCTCTAATAAAATTGTGAAGCACAATGCAATAAAGTACATGTTTTATGTGTATCGATCTTGCACGTCACTGTTATGTTATGATTGAGTTTGACATTTTTATAAGAGTTTTAACCTATGAGAGCTAGTTTTTTTCTTTGATTTTCACTGAAACAACGCTTATTTTGTTTCTATGGATCCGCAATGGGCGTTTAAGACACCAAAAGAGCACTTGATGATATTTTGAAGAGATATGTGAGGTTGAAAATTTCTTCCTTTCATGTTGGCCGTCTTTCTCGACAAAATTCGGTACATGGCATGTTTGGCCATTAGATTGAGCTATGTACCATTTTTCTAGCTGGATAACCAGAATAAACAAGGTCTACTTCCACATACAAACAAAAATACAATGAAATACACATGAGAAAAATTGCAATGATATATTACAGCAAGGAGGAAAACGGAACTTGTCTAGGTAAATGCCAATATTGCTTTTGCAAAAAAATGCATGTGTCATGTGATGAACCTAGCCAACCAGCAACAACAAGCGTGAATCTAATATTGAAGTCAAAAGTCGCTACAAAATTATGTGACATGTAAGTGTAACCCTGTCTTCCCGTGTGGTTAACAACTTTAGCATGTACTCAAAAGGACTGTGTTAGCCATCTATGGCGCCAATAGCACATTTGAAATGACGCAGAAACTTTATGGTTAATTAACAATATTTCCTGATGCACATCTGTTAAGGTATGATATATTGGTTTAATGTTATCGCACCCCAAATAGTACGGACAATTCAATACTTGAGAAAATTCCATGTGAATTTATTCGACCAATAGAAATGGTGTGGAAACGCATGCTCTAGCTAGTTCAACCAAAAGACCGGTCTAATGGAAGAGACTAGCCAATTATATTTCAACCCCCCCCCTCATGTCTAGGCCTGTAAGCTTTGTAGACGCATGTCTAGACTCATGGCTCTAGGACATGGATCGATGGATCCTTTTAAGGAGGCCAAAAATATTTATTTTTATACTACGCTGGCAGGGATTTGAACACGAAACCTTGTCGCTGTGATACCATGCAGAATTGCATGTTCTAGCCAGTTCAACCAAAAGACCGATTTGATGGAAGAGACTAGACAATTATATTTCAACAAATGGTTCTCAACTTGGGAGAATGACGGTGGTCCTCCAACTATCCATATAAACATTAATAAACATTCATCCCATAACATGTCTCTAGATGACTCTCGAATCCATATCTATAAACTAGCTAGGCATTCTACCACATTCGGTGCATTTTAAATTATAAGCCATGCACTCACTTGAAGATTTAATTTGATTAACAATTAGATCAATAAAATGTGGGTTGATTTTATTGTTATTATTTTGCGGGGATTTTTTTTTACGGGAGAGGAATTTTTATTGGACTAACTGATGATCTAACTTGGATTTTTAAAATTCGTAGGCATCTTACTAGAGGAAAAAGAAGAAAATTTTAACAAGAAAAATTGTCTACACATATCATCCATTCCATCAAAGTTTACTTGTATGAAATACTTAGTGCTCAAGGACTCGGACCACATGTTTAGTTTGACACAAAATGTTGAGGCTTTTACACCAAACTCAAACCATTTATGCCCCACTTGATTAGCTCAGATGAGTAATCAAGCACAAAGGTGTGTAAAGCTTAAAGAGAAACTAAAAGACACCTAATCATGGGTCATTTGGAGAGGGAGGGTCGTCATGGTTCTACTTAGTGATGGAGTCCACATCACTTTGAGCTGGCGGCAACGTAGTAACTTAGCTTACTTGAAAATGTTAAGTTTCGTTGAGTGTAGTGTACCATGCATGTTAGCGATCATGGTTAATATTCATTCAGTCTCAATCTGATCTAGCTAGCAATTAAATGCTTATTTATTTTCATATAGCTTTTCATAGTATCATATCCTCAGTTAATCGTCCGTGATAAGAACTACTTCGATAACTAGTGGGTGTTAAGTAAATGGGTTTAAACCATTGAAACATAATTAAACTTGAGAGAGAGAGTCTAGGGACCACAAGTTGATTCTTTTTTGGATTTAAAGGGAGACCCTACATACACGTACAAACTCACTCAAAGAGCGTCCAGGGACAAATCCGTGAATCTCTCATAGCAAAGCGTAACCCAAATGTGTGAAACATGAGCACCATTATATGAACCCTCATGAGTACCGAGAAAAATCATTGCCCCCACAACTCCATCACCCATCAAAAGATGGTTCTCGTCTTCCATTTCAACAAACACACTACATGGATGGCAGTTTAGTCTTCGGATCGACCCTCCACCCCTTAGGCTCTACATTAGTCATTGCCGGTTACGTATTTCGCCTTCTTTTGTGTACGTGTGTTTTGTGTGTGGCTGGAGCAAAGGCGATTTTTGCTCTTATCCTCTCCCCGTCGTGTGCAGGAGAGCGAAGGCGATTTTTGGAGCAGCTCCGCCGATCCACCGTCTGCGGCCGCTGAGCCGTGGGATTCTTCCCCTCCGCCGGCCGCTTCGGCGGCGGGAGGGTGGAGGATCCCCGGCTCCGGTCTGTAAATATGGTAGGGTAGGGAGGAGATCAAGCCGGCGGCGCTCTGGAGGAGGAGGTGCGGCTGGTGTCTGGTTTGGTGTCGGCGCGGGCTTCTCCGGCGGTGCTGCCCCTCGGGGCGCGGCGTCTCTGCGCTCGACTCGCCGGAGCTCGGGGCCCGGCGTGGTGCCCGAGCTTCTCTGGCTTCCGTCAGATCCGTGCTGGCGGCGGATCTGGCGGTCGGAACCCTGGGCTCGCCGGGATCCTCGTCTTCCTCCGGCGGCGGCTCCGAAGACGACTCCGGCAAGGTGGTGTAGCTGGGACAGGGGGCCGCTTGCCCCGGCCGTTCATCGACCCAAGCTCCGCCGCGGCGCGGCGGACGGGCATGGCAGCGTCTCTCATAGGGCAATAGTTTCCCTGACAGCGGCAAGGCGGTGGTTGGTCTTCTTCGTCTCCGACGCCGGCGTGGTTCGAGTTCTTGGTGCTCGTGGTTTCGTTTTCCTCTACGTATTGTACTTGTTCTGTGTTTGTGGTATTTGTTGAATATACGTGGTGGAAATTGCAAAAAAAAAAAATACGTGTAAACTTCTTATACCTGTACCTTGGTGGGACATTCCAAGTTCAATAAAAGTGTCCTTTAGTGAAGAAAAAAAAAAAGCACGGTGAATCTTTCACTCGATCCAGTGTACAAAATCAACTATTTCAGGTATCCTGGAGGCCCCCCAAAGATCAGGTCACTCAGTGTCTCAGTGCCCCCAAACAATTCAATATCTGAGAAGCTCTATCCACAAAACCTAACTTCGATTTTCAAGCAGGAAAAGGAGCTAGTGTCCAAAGGCATTCCATAAGTGGGGAAAGCAGCTAGATTTTGGTAGTACTGTTTCCGCCATCTTTGCAAGCAGAATCTAGTTCTTGATAGCCCTTTCTCGCAAGTACCGTATTATTATGTACAGTGTATTGTATGGCTAATATGATATGGTGACATTTAAGCATACACAACATGTGAGCCACTGATGTACTGACAAGCATGCAGCCTGGTCTTTTCCCAAGATGCAATCTCTTGGTTTTCTTAGTGTTTCTAGCTTTGTAAGTTGAGACTAAGGGCGTGTTCGGCAATGCCGTGGCTTCCAGATTCTGGTCGCTCCGAGATGGAGCAGCGCCGAACATCCCAGCTCCGCGAAGCCAGATTCGCGAAGCTGAGCAGAATCGCAGTAGAAAACGCGGAGCACCACTTTCCCAGCTTCGCGAAGCAGCAGCTAATTACGGCTGAACTGCCACCGCCAAGTGAAAATGCACGGTTCGGCGGCCGCGAAGCAGCATTATCTCTCCTCCCGAGCGACAGCAGACAGCCCGTCTCAGACAGAACCCACCCCACAGGACTGCTTGACCCAGCCCGCCGCCGTGGATCCGCCGCCGCCACCCTCGACTCCGGCGGCCGCAGGAACCACCTCGACTCGCCGCAGCTCCGGCGCCCACTTCGCCGACTCGCCGTCCGCGCTCGACCCTGCTTCCCCGACGCGCACGGCCCTGCTTCCCCGACGCGCACGGCCCTGCTTCCCCGACTCGCCGGCGCTGCTTCCCCGACTCGCCGGCGTCCCCGACTCGCCGGCGCTGCTTCCCCGACTCGCCGGCGCTGCTTCCCCGACTCGCCGCCGTAGAGGTTCGCAGGGGATTTGGGGCACAATTTGATATGCTCTGTACTTCTGTTTCTTATCATCCGAGATGTCTATTTTAGTATAATCATAGAGAAATTTGTGGAGGTTTATGTCCTCATATAGCAGTTTTGTCTGTTAAGAACCTAATGAGTTGGGTTGAGCTGCATGTTACTTTAGAGTTTACACTTTGCTCCACTCTAGTTACTTAAATGATTCGTTCGTGATTGTGTGATCTTATTCTTTGCTATCCAGTAGCTTCCACAAAGGAGCCCTAAGCGTGGTGCAGGCAGCCAAATGAAACTTGTAACTAGTTAGGCAACTAACAACTAGTTATATTAACTGGATATGCTCCCCATTTTGCTTTTGTTAAAGATAGCGCTTCGAACAGATCACCCGGTCTTCATGAAATTTTGTTGGTACTGATATTGTTGTCTGATCCTTTATTAGTAATTGTATCTGAAAATTGCTTGTGAAATCATGCTATAGAAGTGACCAATTTTGTAGAATTTTGTTGAGCATGGCTGCTGAATGGACTGACGACAACACTAGGATAATCTCGGATTTGTTTGCCAAGCAAGTGCGTGCGGGTAATAGGCCAAACACTTACTTGACGCCTAGAGCATACGAGGATGTTGGTAAAGAATTCCAAGTGATAACCGGACTGGACTATAAGCAGCCCCAACTTAAAAACAAATGGGACAAGCTGAAAAAGGATTACAATGCATTCAAGAAGCTCAAATTGAGGGAGACTGGAGGGGGATGGGACATGGAGAGGAATACTGTAAAACAAGATGCCGAGTGGTGGAAGAAGGCAGCAAAAGTGAGTTGTCATGCTTATGTTTTGCTTAGTACAATTTAATTAACTTAGCTTATTGACATGTTGTTCGTGTTGTATCGCAGGACATTCCAGGTTGTGGCAAGTTCAAGAAGCAGGGGCTTCAAAATGAAGCAAACTTGAGCTTGATGTTTGAAGACATCACTAGTGATGGGACTGATCATTGGAACCCTTCTTCGGGTGTACCACCTCTTTCAACTGAAGCTTTAGCAGATGCTTTGAATGTTGACGCCATCCAAGATCTTGATTCCGAGGATGGTGTAGTGCAGCCAAGTCCGGGAGCTAGTTCTTCGGCAGTCAAGAGGCTTGGAAAGTATGTGCATGATGGAAACAAGAAGCCCAAGAGTGCACTAGTGATGCAGGAGCAGATTACAAGGATTGGTGACATTGCTGAGAGATCCCAAGCCTCTTTTGATGCTTTCATGAAGACTGATAATGATGCATCTGTCAAGACAACCATGGATGCGGTTTTAGCATGTGGTGCTGTAGAAGGTACTGATGAGCACTACATTACCACCGAGTTGATGGCCAAGAGAGACCAAAGGGAGATTTTATGCACATGAGTGAGGGGTCTCGTAAGGGTTGGCTCCGTAGGAAGTTTGATTACAAGTACTCGAAGTAGATGGTTTGTTTAACCATGTTATTTGTGCATGTGTGCACTTTGTATCAACTATGGCCACGAGACTATTTATTTGGCTGGTGTCAACTATTAGGATAATATTTGTGCACTTTGTTGAACCATGTTCTATTATTTGGCTTGTGTCAACTATTTGGATAATATTTGTGCACTTTGTTGAACCATGTTCTATTATTTGGCTTGTGTCAAATATTTGGATAATATTTGTGCACTTTGTTGAACCATGTTCTATTATTTGGCTTGATGCTAACTATTTGTAACTTGTTCATTGTGTATGTGCAGATGTCGTCTGACAGTGACAACGAAGATGATAATTCTTATCGAATGAAGAGAAGAATGATTTGCCATCATGCAAAAGAAATATCCATCACTTGTTCAAATGCAGCACACATTGCTGCGAAATTTAGTGGAAATTGGTTGTTGAAAGCTGAGGCTAGAACATCTGTGCTGAGTGGGTTCGGATGGCTGCAAGAGACTATTGACACACCAGGAGAGACCTACACAATGCTAAGAATGAGTGCAAGGGTATTCTTTGACCTCCATGACTTGTGGGTCGATCGGTATGGGCTCTCACACTCCCCCTTTGTTAGTAGTTATGAGTCTCTTGCTATATTTCTTTGGACGTTGGGTGGCTGTGAATCAAATAGGAGAACACAAAACCGTTTCAAACATTCAGCCGACACCGTGCACCGGAAATTTCATGAGGTTCTAAATTGTGTGGTTCGTATGTCCTCTCACTACTTGAAGCCTAAGGATCCAAATTTCCGCACCTTGCATCCTAGAATTAGGAATGATAGACGTGCGTACCCACATTTTAAAAACTGCATTGGTGCAATAGATGGGACTCACATTAGGGCAGTCATTTCTCCGTCCCTACAAGTGAGATACATTGGAAGAACAGGTGCAGTAACTCAGAATGTGATGGCGGTATGTGACTTTGATATGCATTTCGCTTATGCCTCAATTGGACAACCTAGTGCTATGCATGACACAAGTGTCCTTTATCATGCACTTGACAAGGATAGGCTCACCTTCCCCCATCCTCCAAAGGGTGAGCATTTAACATATACTACCGTGTAATTATTTGCATGATGCAATATATATATGTCACAACTAATATGCAATATTTCCTTTGTTTTGTTTAGGCAAGTACTACCTTGTTGATGCTGGCTATCCTAATAGAAATGGATATCTTGCACCATATAAAGGAGAAAGGTATCATGTTCCTGAGTTCCAGGTGTAGAGCCAAATACTCCTGTCGAGAAGTTCAACAGAATTCACTCGTCCAAGCGCAATATAATTGAGAGATCTTTCGGGGTATTGAAGATGAAATTTCAGATACTTCTCAAGATGCCAAAGTATGACATGACTACCCAGAAGATGATTGTCGCTGCGACTATGGCATTGCACAATTTTATTCGTGCACATGATAGAGAAGATATCCATTTTCAGCGGTGTGATAGAGATCCTGATTATGTGCCTGAAATTCCGGAACGATACAAGCGGTACATTGTTCCTGCTGCTGCTTCGGATACGTCAACTCCGGAAGCAAACAGTGCTGACATGGATGCGTTCAAGGATGAACTAGCTACCGCCATTGCTCTAGGATGATGATGATCGTGGCATGTACACATATTTGTCCATGTGATGCTTTTGGACTTGATACCACCAGCTGATGCTTTTGGACTTGATACCACCATTGAAATTATGCTTGTATGAGACTTGATGCTACTGAAAATTTTACTGCTCTAGTTTTACACCTGTTGCAAATGTGATGCTTTTGCACTTGCTACCACCGCTCCAGAAATATTACTATTTATTAAGTTGTAAAGATGGTGATGAGCAAGCCACGGAGATAATATTACAAGGAGCAGCATATATGTTACTTCCAGTTAGCCTCGAAAGGAAACTAGTAGATGTAAATATTTGCTATGCTCAAGTTCGCATTTTCTGTTTGAACAAAAAAATTACAGCAGTACACAGTCTAGTACGTACAGGCAAACTCGTAGACTAGCAAAAAAGCAAAATCAACAGAAAAAACAGCTCGGGCCACCCCCAGCAGACCAGCCCAGGTGTAAACGGGCCGCAGCCCAGCCGACCGAGAGAAGCTGGAGTTCCTTTGCCGAACGTTTTCTGTGCCGGACCAGAAGCTGGAAGCGGGCGTGCGGAGCAGGATCTCATGATTTCAGGAAGCTGGGGAAGTACCGAACACGCCCTAACTACCACTATTATCTGCGGATTACATTGTTAATGGAGGGCTATGGTTCTGCACTCAAAATTGTACCTTATTTCGAGTGCACTAGCAAGCAGTACACAAAACTAGCCAAAGCTTCTGTTAACAGAAAAAAATGTAAGGAAGAGAACATCCATACCATAAATTAGCAAAAACAACAGTATTGCTAGTACAACCCAGTTATCCTACTTAATGTAAATCTCTACCTAATAATAAAGGGAGCAACGCTTCCTTAACGCTTCTTTCGTTTCGTACGTTGCTTCCTTCGTTTCCTTCGTTCCGTACGTCAATTGCCCTTCTACTGGTACGTCTTTTTTGTTTTCCGATTTTGCCCCTGCGTACTAGAAGGTATTACGCAAACTGCCACCGCCCCTCAGCGCAGCAGCCATGGACAGCCTGGTCGCCTTCTCCCGCCGCCGGCGCCGCTGGATCCTCCTCGCCGCGCTTGGCACGGCGTCAGCCTACGGGGCGTACAAGATCTACCACCTCCCGGCCGTCGCTGCCCGCCGCCGCCGCCTCGTCCGCCTCGCCACGGCGCTCGCCGCTTTCCTCGACGCCGCCGCGTCCTCCGCCGACGCGGCCGCCCTGGTCTACTCCGACCTCGCCGACTTCGTCCGCTCCGACTCCGACCAGCTCCCCGCAACGCTTCTTCTCCCTGACACGAGCAGCTTCCAGGAGCCTCTCCAACTGAGCTCCTCGAAGATCTTGTCCCTGAATTTTCCCTCCATTGGGAGCACTCCCCCGACCAGGAGCACGGAGACCAGGAGCACCGCCGTCCATCTACATCTCCAGGTCAACGCCTGTAACAGCCCAAAGCTGAGAACCAAAAAAAAACCTGTGTAATTTTTTCACTTTTGTGTTAATTGCATCATGGCATCCATGCATAAACATGTCTCTTTTGAGTTAACACAACATTGGTATCGAAATGATATTGAGTTGCTAAAACAAAATGCCAAAGTGCTCTAACAAAACTTCCACACAATGATGGCACTCAAAATTGCAAAACCAAATTTACTTTGTCCTCTTATATTTGTCAAGGAAGTTCCAAGAGTTCAAAATGATATTTTTCAATTGCTCTAAGAATTCCAAAGTGTTACCATTTTGAAATTAACAAAATTGCCTTATACATACCCTATGAACAAAAGTTGAGCAAAACATTTTATTTTGAGAAACCAAAATTAGGGGAGCCTCATACTGAGTTGGGGAGGCTACCCAAATTTTGTCATAATTTTTGGATATGTTAAAGTGCCTCAATTAAATGATTGAAGTCAAAGGTTTTAAAAATTAAAAGGAGAAAGGACCTATCCGTGATTGCCACAAAACTTCCAGGGGGTTTTCGCAAATTTCTCTTTCTTCTTCCCTGTAGCGACCGAGCTGGGCGACCGAGCCGCACCAGCTCGAGCTCGCCATGGCCGGGCCCCCTCCCCTCTGCCTCCACCTGCAAGGAGAGCAGGAAAACGAGCCCCACCTGCTCACTCCACTCCCTCCCCGATATTTTCCCCGCCTCCTTGCTCCCCGTGCTCCGTCATGGCCGCCGAGCTCCGCCGCCGCGTCGCCGTTTATTGAGGTCGCCCCGTGCAAATCGAAGACCACCAAGAGCTTCCCCGTGTCGTCCTCACCGTCCTCACCGAAGGAATCGTGCCGGGACGCCGTGCATTCCCGGGAATCGAGCAATCCGTCCACGTCCTCTCCAACTCGGGCCGCGGCACTCCGGGCAAGATTGCCGTCTTCTCCGAGCTACTCCGCCCGAGCTGAGCCTCCCCACGCGTTCAGGGTGAGCTAACGCACCTCCTGGACATCTCCATCCCCTCCCTTTCCCTCTCGTTCGTCGAAATCGTCGTAGCCGTATCACTTCCTGTCGAACTGGAAAACCCGGTGTCAAACCCGGAATTTTCCGGAATCCATACCGGATTAGGAAAATAGCTACTGGACTGTCGGCCCAGTGAAAACCAGGGTATCATGGGCCGGCCTGCCACAGCCCTCGAACTCTCCGCGGGATTTTCTGCTAAGGACCAGGCGTTCAGCCTGGCGAGCCTCGCGAGGCATTTTCCCTCGCGAGGGCTTACTTACTCGACCTAGCATTTCTGCTAAGGACCAAGACGATCGGCCTGGAGGCCTCAAGAGGGACCTCTGCCTTGAGAAGGCCTCTCCTAGAAGATCTTCAGGCCCTGGCGCGTCTCCGCGCCACCCTCGGAGGTTTTTCCCTCGCGAGAAGTCAACGGCTACAGAACCTCGGCGAGGGTTCAGGCCTCGCGGGGTTCCTTCAAGTGGAAGCAAGCTCCTGCGCCGCTGCAGAGCGCACATGGGCTCTGCGCCCGCCGCAGAGTGATGCGCGCGCCTGCGCGTGATGACGAAGACGCCGCAGTTGCCATTCTCGTGTATAAAGTGGTCAAAGGAGCTGCAGCAAGCAAAGCGGACTCCGAGACTTGACAATTTGGTGATAAAGCGGCCGGCCGCCGCTACGCTCCAACTGCGACGTCACCGTGGGGCGTGCCCCAAAGCTCTGCAGTGCCAGCCCACCGTCCTGGTTGGACGGTGGCTTTTTCTGCCAAGACGACGTGCTCCCTGCCATGGACCGTGTCCATGGACACCCCCGCTGCTGTGCGCTGTGCTCCAATTCGGCGGCATTGTGGTATCCCTTCCCGCCGGAGGTTTTCGGGGAAGAGGACCAATCCCAGTATATAAGGAGCCAGCGTACGACCTAGGAGGGGCATCACGCATTCAACAACTCATTCCACAACTAAGGAGCCGCGTCTGAGAAGAAGACAGAGCTCATTCCACTATAGTCCACCATAGCCACAGCAGTGCCCTCGGCAAGCACACTTGTACTGTGAACCTCTCCAAGCAGTGCAATACATCTTAGCAGGACGTAGGGCTTTTACACCTCGCGGTGGGCCTGAACCTGGGTAGCGACTCGTGTTACCTCTCTGTCGTGATGTTCCTCACCGAGCTCGACGAGCACCGCCGCCGAGGTTGTTGAGGATTTGTTTGACGTTGTGTTCAGCCCCTTACTCGTTTCCTGGCACTTGAGAGACACCCCTAGTTCCTGGGACTAGTCTCCGACATTTGGCGCGCCAGGTAGGGGGCTGAGGCGCGTCTTCAACTTCTTCAACCTCTCCGCGCCATGACCGACACGCGAGCTGCGCGTCTTGCGCGACGGACGTCTGGCAGGGCCAACACCGAGCCCGCCGCCAACCACAACCCGCGTGGTCGCCCGCGCGCCAACCGCGCTTCAGAGCGCAACGCCGAGCCGCGCGTCGAGCACCCTGAGGACGACGGCGGCAACGACAGCGGCAACGACGGCGGCATCGATGGCGAGGACGAGGGAGCTTCCTCCCTGCACCCGTCTAGGCGCGAGAGCGCCTCCACGATGGGCCGAGCAGCGCCCAGTCCAGCCACCGCGCTGCTGATGGCGCAGGAACTGCTGCGCTACCGTCCCACGCAGGCGGGCCATGACAACTGGCTGGGGCGTCTCGAGGAGCTCATCAACGCCGCCGCCGTTCCTGCCGCCAGCACTGCAGCACCAGCGCCCTCTCGCTCACTGGTGCGCCACTCCGGACGCGAGGGGAACATTGCGCACGGCGCTCCTCCTCCCCCTCCGCCTCCGCCACCTCCTCCAGCTGCAGCTCCGGCAGCAAACCACCGCGCCGCGTCGCACGCGTCCTCGCCGCATGACTGCCAAATTGTGCAGCGGACTCCGGCGGATGCCCGCGTGGAGATCGAGCGCTAGAGGGACCGCCACAACCGCGTCGTGCAGGAGATCGCCGCTGCAGGTCGCCAGAACCGCGGCGTACTCGCTGGTGGCGCCGTGACGTACGCCACGGGCTGCACCGCCTTCACCCGCAACCTGCGCCGTGTCGTCTGGCCTGTGAAGTTCAAGCCAGACCTTCCTCCACGCTACGACGGCAGGACCAACCCTCTGGAGTTCCTGCAGCTCTACACCATCTCCATCCAAGCTGTAGGAGGCGACGACAAGGTGATGGCCAACTGGCTCTCCATGGCGCTCAAGGACTCCGCGCTCTCGTGGCTCATGAACCTCCCCGAGAACACCATTGACACGTGGGAGGACCTCTGCAAGGTCTTCGTCGCCAACTTCAAGGGCACCTACGAACGCGCACTCACCTACAACGACCTCCGTGCGGTGCGCCAGAAGCCTGACGAGACCCTCCGCAGATACATCCAGCGCTTCAGCCAGGTCCGCAACAAGATTCCGAACATCCCGGACTCGCACGTCATCTCCGCCTTCAGGGAGGGCATCACGAACCATAGGATGCTCGAGAAGCTCGGCATCCACGACACCTCTCCTCTGTGGTGAAGCTCTTTGATCTGGCTGACAAGTGCGCCAAGGCTGAAGAGGGCCTCCTCTTCGTCAAGAAGGAAGTGGAGGAGGACCCTCCAGAGGTGTCCAGGAGCAAGAAGAAGCCTGCAGAGAAGCGCAAGACCACCGCCATCCTCGCGGCAGAGCCTGACGCGAAACAGCCTCGCGAGGCCTCTCCGGCGGCTGAAGAGAAAAAGGCGGACAATCGCCCATACTGCATCTACCACAACAGGCACAACCACGCCACTGAAGACTGCTGGGAGCTCAAGCAGCTCAGCAAGGAGCGAGAGAAGAACCAGGGCCGCAGCGGCCGCGGCGGAGGCCGTGGTGGCCGCGGAGGTGGACGCCACAACTTCCAGCACAGGCCTCGGGGGAACAATGCTGGGCAAAACGCCAACCTCCCCGACGAGAACCCTGGAGGCTACCAGGCCCCTCAAGGGGGCAATAGCCTGCATCCTCGGCGGGTCCCAAGCGCCCAAGTCCAACAACCACTTCAAGCAATTCTCTCGCGAGGTCAGCGCAGCGCTTCCAGGGCTCGAGGCTTCCCAGCCCCTCAAGTGGTCACAGTACACCATCGCCTTCGACTCCAAGTACCACCCCAAGTCGACCAAGGCAGTAGGCACCATCCCACTGGTGTGCACCCCATCATCAACAACATCGCCGTCGCCAAGACGCTTATAGATGGGGGTGCGGGCTTGAACGTCATCTCTGTCGAGACCTTCGAGCAGCTTCAAGTGCCCTACGAGTGGCTCATGCCCTCTAGGCCCTTCACGGGGGTGACAAGTGGCTCTACCACACCTCTAGGGCAGGTGAGGCTCGCGGTCACCTTCGGCACGCCGCAGAACTACCGCACCGAGCAGATCGACTCGACGTCGCGCACATTGGCCTGCCCTACAACGCCATCCTCGGCTACCCCGCCCTCGCGAAGTTCATGGCCGTCACTCATCATGCGTACAACATCGTCAAGCTTCCAGGCAGCGGCGGCACCATCGCCATCCATGGTCAAGTCCAGGACGCAATGAGCTCTGTCGAGACCGCCTACAAGGCCGCTGCCGTGGCATTCCCCGCTGATGAGGACATGGAGCCCCTCGAGAGGCCCGCGAAAAGAAGCAGCTGTTCTCACAGGAGCAGGCAGCCACGAAGAAGGTGTCACTGGATGCCAGCGGCTCGGGGGCTAGCGTCACCATAGGCGCTGGCTTGCCTCCCAAATAGGAAAGCGCGCTCGTCGCCTTCCTCAGGGCAAACTCTGACATGTTCGCATGGACACCGTCAGAGATGTCCGGAGTACCGAGGGAGGTGATCGAGCACCACTTAGCCATGTGTCCAAACGCACGCCCCGTGAAGCAGAAAGCACGGCGCCAGGCGCCAGAGAAGCAAGAGTTCATCATCAAGGAAGTAGAGAAGCTAAAAGAAGCGCACATCATCAGAGCTTCCTGGAGTTGCACTAAAATGCGTCCCCCTGAAGAAGGCCGCCAGCTGATCAAGGATACACAGTGGAGAATGTGGCCACCACTCATCATCACGCACCCTCGCAGGGAAAGTCTTCAGGAGTGGCTTCTATTGGCCCTCAGTGCTTCAAGATGCAACCATCATCGTCCAGTCCTGCGAGGCATGCCAGTTCCACGCCAAGCAGTCCACCAGCCTGCGCTGGGGCTCCAGACCATCCCCTCTCCTGGCCCTTTGCGGTCTGGGGGCTGGACATCCTGGGACCTTTCCCACGCTCCAGCGGGGGCTACCGCTACCTCTACGTCGCCATCGACAAGTTCACCAAATGGGCGGAGGTTGAAGCGGTGCGCACCATCCCGGCGAGATCAGCGGTGAAATTCATCAGAGGCCTGGCCTGTCGCTTCGGCGTGCCAAATCGCATCATCACCGACAACGGCTCGCAGTTCACCAGCGGCATCTTCAGGGCCTACTGCGAGAGTCTCGGCACACGGCTCTGCTTCGCCTCGGTGGCTCATCCACGAAGCAACGGGCAAGCTGAGCGGGCGAACGCAGAAGTGCTCAAAGGCCTCAAGACAAGAAGCTTCAATCGCCTCAAGGCCCACGGCAAGAACTGGATTGAAGAGCTCCCCTCCGTGCTCTGGTCCATCCGCACCACCGCCACGAAGCCCACTGGAGAAACGCCGTTCGCTCTCGTCTATGGCGCTGAAGCAGTCCTCCCCACCGAGATCAAGCATGGGTCCCCACGGATCCTTGCTTTCAACGAGGACAACCAAGAGGAGCTCCACAACGACGACTTGCTGCTGCTCGATGGACTACGTCGCCGTGCCGCCCTCCGAGCGGCAAAGTACCAGCAAGACCTGCGCCGCTACCACAGCCGCCACATACGGCCGCGCACCCTCGAGACAGGCGATCTCGTCCTCAGGAGGATCCTCTCCAGAGAAGGCCTCCACAAGCTCTCACCCATGTGGGAAGGCCCCTACAGGGTCGCGCACATCGCCAGGCCTGGCGCGGTGCGGCTCGAGACGGAAGACGGCGATCCGATCAAAAATCCATGGAACATCGAGCACCTACGCAAGTTCTACCCGTGATCACCGCGGCAGGCATTTTTTGTCTAAGAGGGAAGCTCGCGTCTTCACCTCCCAGCTTCACCAAGCTTTCCCTTCACGAGGGCCATCTCCACTGAGAGTTTCCTACAACGCGTTGCCACGGGCCGCGGGAAGCCTCAGCCACTCCATGTGGAACCCCATGCCCAGACATGGCGGACTTTGTCTTGGCCTCGCCAAGTGTAATGAACAATTTCAGGTCATCATGAACCTATTGCGCTTCGGCGCCGTTATGTAATATTGCTTGGTGAGTTTGCTTTCTTACATTTCATTCACGCTCACATTTTTCCCCATGCGCACCTCGCGAGCGGGGGCTGAGCACGGTGCCTGTGTCTCGGGAGCATCCCAGCAGCGTCGTAAAATCCAAAGGATCCGAGCTCTAACTCGTGGCTCTCCGCCCACGACCGTTATCTCACCAAAGAGCTCTGACTCGTGGGTTAGCTCCCATGCACGTCACCTCACCAAGGACCTTGGTGCTTATTCTCCTCGTGAGATACCCATGAGGAAATCTATGAGCGCGCATGAGTTGTACAACTATGCTTTGCTTGTGGGTTCGCTCTCTCTCTCTCTCTCTCTCTCAACACAGGGAACAAGACGCCTTGCAGGGCTCCAAAAGCTCCAAGCCAGTCTCAGGCAGCCTCGAGAGGGAGAACACCTCACCAGGAACACAACACCCTCTACAAAGCAGGCGTCTCGCCAGAGCTAAGTCCAGAACTTACGCCTCATGAGCTCTTTTTCCCTCTCGCTGGTTTTGTCGCCCCTCGAGCCTCTCTTTTCTCTCTTACGCCTCATGGGCTGCTTGCACGTCAAAGGGGAGCCCCTGAGCATCGCGCCTCGAGGGCTCTTACCTCTCTAAGCCTTACGCACCCCCCGGCCTTGTCGAGCCCTGACTCCGGCATACCGAAGCGGCGGTGCTATTTGCGCTAAGAGCAGGGTCCTAACGACGTAGAGCGAAAAAGACATGAGGGAACAGATAAAAGGCCTCCCGAGGGGCACTCACACTTGCACAAAGTTAAAGTGTCTTTACAAACCAGCACGAAATAAAAGTGACAAATCTTAAGATAACTGGTGCCCTTGGCACATCTCTCTACAGGGGCAACCTAAGCAGCGGGGTTGTCGTCGTCGCCGTCGACGTCCTCGTCGTCCACCTCCTCAGCACCAGCCTCGTCGTCGCTCTCCTCAACCTCGACCCTCTTGAAGCGTTGAGTGTACTTCTCCACGTCGTCCCACACCGAGGCGTCCAGCTTCTCGGCGAGCTCCTTCTCCAGAGGCTCCATCACAGACGCGAAATCGAAGCCGGGGTGGAGGTGTGCAAGGTTGGCGAAGACTTGGCCGATCGCGACGCCAAGGAGCTCGCGGCTCTCGGTGTCGACCAAGTCGTCGAGGTTCGTCACGACCTCTTCAAACTTGGTGAGGAGCTGCTCGAAGAAGCCAAGGTAGACGGCGACGTCCTGGTTCCCCTCGACAGAGAGCCTGGGGGCTTCGGTCCCCAGGCGGCCCGCGACGCGCGCGCGCCTCACCAAGGAAGCAAACATGCGCTCCCGCTGGCGCGACAAGACCTGCGCAGTCAGAGCGCTCCGCCGAGCTTCCTCGACGAGTTCCACAACAGGCCCCACCTGCTGCTGCATCTCGTTCATGTCCTGCGTCAAGGAGGCAAGGTCCTGCTCCGCGTGCTTCCGAGCCTCCACAGCGTCATGAAGGCGGGAGTCGAATCGCTGCTTCTGAGCCTCAAGCTCCCTGATGCGGGCCTCGAGCTCGTTGCGTCTCTTCGTGAAGCGCGCCTCCTGCTTCTTGGCCTTGTCCGCGAAGTCCTTCCTGCAATTGTCGCGGAAGAGCTGCTCCTTGGTCGCGGACTCCGCCGCCAGCTGCTCCTCCTTCTTGCGGAGGTTCTCGTTGGTCAGCGCGAGGCGCTTCTGGTAGAACGCCTCGTCTTGAGTGACTTTGCTCTCGCGAGACTCCAGGTGCTCCCGCTGCGCGGACTGATCCTTCTCGATCTGTTCGACCTGTTCCTCGCGCTTGCGCAGCTCGGTCTCGCGGGCATCAAGTTCTGCCCCGCGCTGCACCATCTGGTTCTCACGGACACGCAGGTCCTCGCGGAGCTTCTCCAGGCCTTGCCGCACGGTCTCCGACTCGGCAATGATTCCCGCCTCGCGGTCTAGGAGCTCCTTGTGCTTGGTGGAGACCGCCGCCTCGCGCGCCGCCAGCTCCTGATGCTTGGCCTCCGTCTCCGCCTCGAGAGCCTCGCGCTTAGCGCTCAGGACCGCAAGGGTCTCCTCGACCTCGCGGACCACGCTGAGGCGGATCTCTTCAGCAGAGCGCAGCGCCGCCTCGCGTTGCGCCTGGGCTGCCTCGTCCTTCCGGCGGCAGCGCTCCACGGTCTCCTGGAGGCAAGCCCAGCCCCGCGCAAGCTCGGCGACCTCCTCCGCCCTGGTGCGGTCTTCCTCAGCGAGCTGGGCCTCGAGCCCATCGAGCACCTCCCTCGCCGAGCGAAGGACGGCCTCTCGGCGAGCTGCGACAGGGCGCCGACCCAGCAAGGCTAGGGCCCACGATTCTCCAGAGGGCCTGGAAGCGCCAGCGCCTGCTGAGGACTCCGGGGCATCGCGCCTTGGGCTCTGGGTGACCTCGAGGCGCGCCTGGGGGCTCTGCTGGGAGCCTCCCTCTTCTTCCGTGCAAGGGGCCTTCTGGGGGCTCTGGCGAGAGCCCCCCTCGCCTTCTGCGCTGGGAGCCTTCTGGGGGCTCGAGGCGCCCCCACCGTCAGCTCCGCCATTTCCCTGCCCCTGGGGAGCACTCTCCTCCTCCTCAGGAGCAGGGTTGGCCTTCTCTGCTGAGGCCGTCCCCGCGGCAGCCTCAGCGCCCACGTAGGCCCTCCAAGGCCCGAGCTCGGTGGAGGCGACGGCACCGTGGTGTCCTCCATGTCGACGTCAGCGTGCGTCTCTGCAGACGCAGCTGTTCCCGCCGTGCCCTCCTTCGCCGGCGGCGTGGTCCTTGCCGCGTCCACCTCCGGCGTCTTCTCTTGCTGCGCGGGAAGGCATCAGGCCGCGAAGGCGGCGGCGTCGTCACTTCAGCCTCCTCCTCCCTCTCCTCGTGGCGCTCCTCCGCCCCGGAGGTGGCGTCGCAGCCTCGGGAGAGGAAGCGGTGGCCTCGTGGTGCACCTCTTCAGTTGTGGGCGTCACGGACGCCGCGGCAGAGCCAGAGATCTCTCCAAGTCTCCGGAGCCTCCGCCTCTTTGGCTCCTCGGTGCGTCTGGAGAGGAAAAGACTCAGAAACCCCTCGAGAGGCATACACCAAGAACAACATCAAACAGGAAAGGGAGTACAAAAACTTACGCCGCGGTGTCGACCCACTTCCTCTTCTTCCGCTTCGCGGGCGGAGCACTGGGCCCCGCGCTCGTCCGTGCCTCTGTCTCCTCCTGGGCCCCGGCGTTCCTGTCGTGGATCGCCTTGGAGCGAGGCTCGCAGTGGCCCGACGAAGCATCGTCATCGTCGCTATCCTCCTCCCCCTCAACACGCCGCGAGGGGGCAACCACGAACTCGTCGCCGCTGCCTGAGGAGACTCGTGGACCTCAGCTTCAGGCGCCGCACTCTTCGAGGCGCTCGAATTCCCCGCCGAGGAAGCAGGTCTCCCGAGGCGCCGGTCGCGCCCGCATCGGACTCTGCGGGCGTCTCCGTCGTCTCCTCGTCGCCCTCAACTGGCGCCCCCTGCGCCGCAGACTCCGGGTCCTCGCGAGGCCCAACGTGCCCCTTAGGCACCAGGCCCCACTGATCGAACTTCGGCATCGCCTGCACATGCGAGACGCGGCGCCCGAGATCGATCCGATGAAGCGGCACAGTCTGGTCAGTGGGCACGGGGATGTCCGGAGACGTGAAGAGAGTCTCCATGAGGGCGTGCAATTCCTCCTTCGTAGAGGGTAGCGCTCAGGCGCATCTTGTCCCTCTGGTTGGAGTACAGCCACATCGCGTCCGCGTGCCTCTGGAGCGGAGCGATGCGGCGCCTCACGAAGTCCTTGGCCACCATCTGCCCGGTGAGGCCGGCCTCGCGGAGGTCCCTCAAGCGCCTCACCACAGGGCCAAGCGTCGCGCCCTTGAGCCCTTTGGAGGCCCAGCTCGCCCTCTTCGTCGGAGGCGCTTCAGGCAGCTCGAAGAAGGCGCTCTGGCTCCCGAACTGCATGAGGAACCAGCGCTTGCGGAAGTCCTCCACCTTCTTCGTCACGCTGGTCACGATGTTCTCGCCGTTCTGCGCGATGGGGATGTAGACGCCCTTCATGCCGTCGGTGATGCGGAAGGACACGCACCCTGACCGCTCCTTGTTCGCCGTGAACCGGAGCGCGTAGAAGCTGCGGAAGAGGTCCACCGAAGGCGGAATGCCGATGTACGCCTCGCAGAGGTAGGCGAAGATGGCGAGGACGAGGATGGAGTTGGGGTGGAGATGGAGAACCTGGATCTGGTAGCGCTCCAGGACCGCCAGGAAGAAATCGGAGAAGGGAGGAACGAGCCCGGCGAAGAGAGAGTGCATGAAGATGGGGTAGAAGCTGCCGTGGGAGTTGCCCGCGCGCTTGAGCACGGTGGCGCCGTGCTCGTTGGTCTTCGAAGCCGCCATGTGGCGCACCTTGTCCAGCTGCGCCTCCGTCTCGAAGCGGGAGCCGCTCAGAGCCGGCTCGAAGTCGCCGTCCCGCTGCGCCTCAGCGGACTCGCCGCCCTGCGCCACTGCCTTGCCCTTCGAAGCAGCGGTGGCTTTCTTGGGCGCCATTGCAGCAAGGTCGCGAAGGAGGAGATTGGGGATTGAGCGCTGGGAGGAAGGAGATGAAAGGGGAACGAATGAAGTGATGGCCGCCTGCGCCGAGCTCTTCGCCTTATATCGGCTCATCGAGCCGTTACAGGGACGTGGCGGGACCCACCACCACGCCCGTTACTTCAGAGGAGATCGTGGGATCGTGCCCGGCCGTAGCGCTCCACGTGTCTCGGGCTTCGCAGGCTTCTTTGGGCCCACGACGATTCGCCTCCGCCTGAGGAGCTCCAACGTGCCCATCGCGGGCCCGGGGGCTACTGTCGGCCCAGTGAAAACCAGGGTATCATGGGCCGGCCTGCCACAGCCCTCGAACGCTCCGCAGGAATTTCTGCTAAGGACCAGGCTTCAGCCTGGCGAGCCTCGCGAGGCATTTTCCCTCGCGAGGGCTTATTCTCGACCGAGCATTTCTGCTAAGGACCAAACGATCGGCCTGGAGGCCTCGAGAGGGACCTCTGCCTCGAGAAGGCCTCTCCTAGAAGATCTTCAGGCCCTGGCGCGTCTCCGCGCCACCCTCGGGAGGTTTTCCCTCGCGAGAAGTCAACGGCTACAGAACCTCGGCGAGGGTTCAGGCCTCGCGGGGTTCCTTCAAGTGGAAGCAAGCTCCTGCGCCGCTGCAGAGCGCACATGGGCTCTGCGCCCGCCGCAGAGTGACGCGCGCGCCTGCGCGTGATGACGAAGACGCCGCAGTTGCCATTCTCGTGTATAAAGTGGTCAAAGGAGCTGCGGCAAGCAAAGCGGACTCCAAGACTTGCCAAATTGGTGATAAAGCGGCCGGCCGCCGCTACGCTCCAACTGCGACGTCACCGTGGGGCGCGCCCCAAAGCTCTGCAGCGCCAGCCCACCGTCCTGGTTGGACGGTGGCTTTTTCTGCCAAGACGACGTGCTCCCTGCCATGGACCGTGTCCATGGACGCCCCCGACGCTGTGCGCTGTGCTCCAATTCGGCGGCATTGTGGTATCCCTTCCCGCCGGAGGTTTTCGGGGAAGAGGACCAAGCCCAGTATATAAGGAGCCAGTGTACGACCTAGGAGGGGGATCCCGCATTCAACAACTCATTCCACAACCAAGGAGCCGTCTGAGAAGAAGACAGACTCATTCCACCATAGTCCACCATAGCCACAGCAGTGCCCTCGGCAAGCACACTTGTACTGTGAACCTCTCCAAGCAGTGCAATACATCTTAGCAGGACGTAGGGCTTTTACACCTCACGGTGGGCCTGAACCTGGGTAGCGGCTCGTGTTACCTCTCTGTCGTGATGTTCCTCACCGAGCTCGACGAGCACCGCCGCCGAGGTTGTTGAGGATTTGTTTGACGTTGTGTTCAGCCCCTTACTCGTTTCCTGGCACTTGAGAGACACCCCTAGTTCCTGGGACTAGTCTCCGACATGGACTCCCTCAGTTTAGTCCGGTATACACCCGGATTCCACCCGGAAATAATTCCGGATCTCTTTCTTCCGGTGCCAAACCCGGAATCATCCGGACCTGAAACCGGATTTCACCCGGTACCAGAACCGGAAATTTCCGGATTTCATTCCGGATACTCCAATTTTAACATGTTTCAGCCAAATCGTTGGAATCTGTTTACA
The DNA here is from genome assembly GCA_947311845.1 of Poa pratensis. NCBI lineage: Eukaryota > Viridiplantae > Streptophyta > Magnoliopsida > Poales > Poaceae > Poa > Poa pratensis. The sequence continues at coordinate 2,703,818 of CAMZMU010000085.1, read as the reverse complement.
CTAATGTTTAATCACCTAAACCCTGAATTTCATCACATGATCATGTCATTCATATGCAAGTTAACAATAGGTTCATCTATTCCAATTAACAAGTAAGGATGAATCATGACCTAACTCCACGGTATATTCGAGATGCGCCCTCTAAGCATCCGAACTCCGTTTAATTCGAATAGTTGAATCATCCTCCTCCCGGGATTTAAAATGTCATGTCATCATGTGTTTGCGCATTGCATCAGTTAAACCTTGTGTGGTGATTGATTTGCTCTTCCGTTGTTATGCTTCGATAGATCAAGCAGCCGGGGTTACTCCGCAATACCCCGAAGAGCCGTACTACCAGTACCTTGATCAAGGCAAGCGTAATCCCCCCTCTGAGCATATCTTATCCTATGTTTCCGCAAATATTTTCTCCACTATAATATTGCATGCGGTTCTAAATGTCAATTTTATTGGATTAGAGTATCCTATAGTTGCATTAAGTTTCCGATGCCAATACCTGTTCCCCTCCTATTATCCATAGGTTTGTATTGTTGGCCTGAGCTACTTAATTATGCTATATTGATGCTTAGCCATGCTTAGTAACTGCTCAGCTATGCGATGGATACTACATGTTGGAAACAGGTGATAACTTGTTCAAGTGATGGTGGAGAATTGTGGTGACAGGTGACAAAATGCTAAAGGTGGGGATGAGAGGCCACTGTTGTGGTGCTTTGTCTCGTTCTCGCCGCCTAGGTGCGAGTTCTTTACCTTCCGAACCAAGACTGAGCGTGCAACCATGCGTGAGGCCTATGCAATTGCAGGAACCCTCATAGACTAAATAACTCGGGCGGGGCTAGCCAGGGTCCTCTAGTTCGGGCTTCCATTTACGCGTGCGTGATGATGGTGGGATGAACTGAGATGAGGATGGTGGTGTTAGGAAAATGAGTGGCCGTGGGGCGGGTGTTGCAGGCACTGGCTGCCCTGCCGCCACTGATGATCCTGGAAAGTCCTTAACGAGGGAGAAGTCGACACCGCTCCCACCCAGCCGGCTTTCCAAGGAAGAGAGCTAATGCGCAGGTAATGGGCCGGACGGTACGCGTGGCAAACATTGTACACCCCTGCAGGGTAAATCTTTTCGAAAAGCCGTGTCCACGGTTACGGACAACTTGGAAAAGGACGATAAGATCATAGAATAACTCTAACGGAATGATTAAAAACTGGGTACTAAAGGTACCACTTCAAGATTGTAAGGTGAGCTTCCTCGAGGGTGATTCGGGGAGGTGCCTTTGATGAACAGGTACAGAGGTTGATAATGGTTGATGTTGAGAAAGGTGATCAAAGAAAGAGTCACTTCTTACCTCTTTTTAAAATACTCTGTATAGTCGATGCCTTTGAGTTATGTTTTCATAAATAAAATCAGCTTTATGCAAAACAGCCATATAACTTTGAAAGCCTCATCGAGCTAAAGCTCTATATATAATCTTGCGAGTTCGTCGAACTCAACGTCGTTTGTTTTGTTTCAGAGGAGGACTTCACCGACCTCGAAGGTGGGTTCTTTGTGGACGTCGACGAGTAGTCTGGGGTTCCCAGGTGGCAGCTTGGGACATCCCGGGACAGCTGGCGCTGGATGTTTATCTGTAGGCCTCTTAGGCCATATTTTGGATCTTGTTGTTTAGAACAACCTAAATTGCTTCCGCTTGATGTAATGTTGGGTCAGTGACCTCTGGTTGTCATTTGCTATCTTTCTCTATTATAAGAGTTGAACTATATGATTTGTGTCGTAGAGTCTGTGATGTGCCAGTTGTTCCACAAGTCTTGATCTCTCTATTATACATTGAGGGTTGTGCCTGTGTTAAGGCATCAATCGGGGTGTTGCGTTGCCGATGATCCATTCCGAGCAACGCCTGCCAAAGGTTTTGGCCGGGGATTGGTAAACCCGTAACATCCGGTTGTATCGCTTAACCGGTGACACACAGCATCACTGTATAACAGTCGGGTCGGGGCGCCACAAGTTCCCACCTGGTAATCGATGCGGGAAGCAGCGGGAAGGGCCTGGCCGCGAGGAATTAGCTGGGGGCGACACAAGCTCGCCGGATTTTTTGCCAGCCGCGGAGGTGATGTCCACGGAGGAGATGGCCGCATGCTACCGGCCGTGGAGGTGATGACCACGGGAGGAGTAGGACGGGCCGCGTGCGAGACGGAGGAGACAGCAAGGGATGGGCCTCACATGTTGGCCGCCATAGGAGCTCGGCCACGACCGGCCGCCGTAGGAGCTGGTCCGACCGTGCACGACCATGGCTGCTCCTCCGTCCTCACTGCCCGGAGCCGGAACAGGTGCGGAAGCCACAGATCCATGCGCAATCGCGACTGCAGGTTATCTACTGACGGGGTAGACCGTAGACCACGTTATTTCGCATGGGAACAGATCACCGTGTCCTCTCGCTCGAGACCTCGAGTTCCATGAACCCAGAGTTTTAGTCAAGCTGTTTACTCTGTTATGTAGTTTTACTAATGAACTTCCTTGCCGATCGGAAAAATATGCTGCACTTGATTGTTTCTTTTTGTGAATTCAGCTGAACAACGATTGCAGCTCACTTCCCACTTCTCTCTACTGAATGTTTTTCTTACGTGTATACTGAATGTTCAGTGTGGGATATTCATATTTTTTTAAATTCCAGCATGGACCGATGAGAACAATAGTTGTATTCCCATCTACAAGTTAAAGCTTAAGGTAAGGAGTGGAGAAATGGAAATGGTATGTCTCAAACTTTTCCGTGGTTCCGAAAATGCTAAGCTATATGGAAATTTTGATATAGCTGATCCTCATAAAGATTTCCTTTTTTTGTTGGGTGAGGGGTGGAGGGAGGGGGATATTCACAAGCTCTCTACAACAAGTTGGATATTTTTCTCTTAAATTGCATGCCACGCAGGATGATCATTTTGGAGCAAATTGTATGATGCAGCGACGTTTTCCGACATGAATTTAATTTTTTTCCTCCGTTGCAACACACGGGCAACAAATTAAGACTAAAGACGAAAGTGCGAACTGAGGTAGGGTTTTCTGGTCGATCGATGTAAGCGCAAGATTTAGGTTGTACCGACATTTTTTTTAAATAAATTGGTTTTTCTTCCTCATGTGTTAGTGGATTTTGGGTCGAAATTTACGTTGCGGCGACATTTTCCGACAATAGTAGATTTCTTCCCGTGGCATCGCACCGGCGTTTTCCCTAGTGTATAACTCATAGGGAATACACAGTGAAGTTAGAAATGTCTTTCTTCTAGTAGTCTGGTTTGGGGAAATATATTAGAACTAGTTTGGTTTACACATATGGTGTCACGGCTCAAAGCTGTGGACCCTAAAGCTGATATTTAGCAATGGTGGCTTCAGTTCAGTGTGTGGCGTACTGGCAGCCACTCCTAGCTAGTGCATTTTGCCATATGTACCATGATCTTACTCTTTGTCTTCTCCCTTTTTTTTAACACGCTCGATTGCTGCTTTCCAGTGCCTTTTTTTGTCACTAGATGTTAATTACTGGATTGCTCACCTGTGGCACTAGAATGCCAATAGTGTACCACTACATCATCACTAGAATACAAACTAAGCTGGATAGGCTCCATGTTGAGGTTCAAGTTGAGATCACTGCAAATTATAGCTTGTTATATTTGTGTCAAATATTGTGTACGTGTTGGGTTACGTTTGGACTTAGAATTGTATTAGGTGTGGATAGGATACGAGTAGTATCAGAGTCGAACTCTTGTACCCTGGGCCTCCCATATAATGAGGGAGCACCACACGTGTAACCTATGACGACTTGATAGCAACAGGCACGCAGGGAGAGCCGGCGGCTTGTGCCGGCGCCTAGGGCGGCCAGGGTTGAGGTATCAAAGGGGAGGTGCGCCCGTAGTCATGCCCCGCAGATGTAGGCCAGTTCGCCGAACTGCGTTAACAAATCTCGGTGACGTCATCGTGCTGTGATTGCTTCGTGTTCTCGGTAGATCGACATGCGCCTACGACGGTAACAATTGGTATCAGATCGAGATTGAAGGCTGCGGATCGTTGATTTAGAGGTAGCCGAAGAAATTGGTCAGACAAGACGGAAGATGCTATCGGCGATCCGTCGAGGAAAGCGTCAGGCGTCGTACATGATCAGGGTTCTCTCGGCGGAAAAGCAATCGGAATCGGCGAGTTCGGCAAAGGCGTGACAGAATGGATCGAGGGTGGCGGCAGCAGTACGCGGCGCGTACGTCGGCCAGATCGATGCGCAGCGGCCACGCATGAGGCAGAGCACAGCAGCAGCTATGCACGCGGAGCGACAGGCCGGAAGCAGACAACTGATCGGGCGGGCTGACATGCAAGGCAGGAGGCCCACTAGGGGGTGCGCACACGGCGGCCCAGGTTGGATGTGGAGCAGGACCAAGCATGTTGAAAAGCCTATGTTTGTTTATGGCAGGCCGAGCGGAAAAGTTGTTGGTAAAGGACATATCGCGCGCGTGCGCTCTGGCTTGCGCGGCGCACGCCTCGCGGTCGGAACGGCGCGCACGCGGACACAACCTACACACCGACGCTGACAGATAGGGCCCGCCATGTGGGGCTTTTATTGTACTGTTTGAAAAATTGAGAGAGAGAGAGCTCCGTGCCGTTCCCCATTTCCGCTCTCGCGATTTCGCCGGCGACGCTAGGGTTTCGCCGTCTCCGCCGCAGCTTCTCGCCGGCGCAGGACACTGGCGTGCGATTGGGAGGGGTAGGGAGTAGTAGCAGGCTCTGGTGGGCGTCGGGGGGCAGTGTTTCGCGGCCATGGACGGCGGGGAAACGGCGGCGGATGGCGCCCGTGAGACCCGCCCAGCGGCGACGCGTCTCCGGCGACAAGTTGCGGCGGTGGGGAAAAAGCCGGTGTCCACGATTGATCCAGGGCCAGCGCAGGCGGCTGATGCGGATTTGGAGGCGAGGGAGAGCATCCCCGCGGCCCGCGGCGGGTTGAAGAAGGGACGCGCACCGACGTCCAAGCCTCGCGCCACCAGCTCGGTGGCAAATCGACCTCAGACGACAGATGCGGCTCTTCCTCAGGTATGGTTCCTCACGATCTCCCATCTCCCTCGCATGCTATGCGTATATGTGTGGGTGTTTTTTTACTCCATGATGCTAAGAGTAAGGTAGAGGGTTAGGGGGCGACATGGAACCATGGTGCTCCAATGATGTCTGTGATACATGTCCTTTTTCCTGTAGTTTTGTTACTGGTCTGTAGGGATGTTATGATGCTTTTTTGTCTATCTGTGTTGATGTGTTTGCTCCTGATGCTATGGAACTGATGCTTAGAATAATGGTGTTTTCAATGGTGTGGATTGTGTATTATTTTACTGAAATTTAAAGGGAAAATAGAGGGTTAGGGTTGACATGGAACCATGGTGCTCCAATGATGTTTGTATATAGTTGTTTTTCATGGTAATTAGTAGCCCTGTAGGATGCTTTTTGTGTATCTGTGTGGATGTTTTTGCTCCTGATGCCATGAATATGCTGCTTAGAATAACGGTGTGATTATGGTGTGGATTTGTGGTATTAATGGACTAAGAATTGAGCATAGTTTTTTTCTAAATTTGCTTAATGGACTAAGATTTCAGCATAGTGCACACATAGGTAGCATTTCCAACGAAAGTGTGCAATACACAATGGTTTGGGGGGGCATTATTGTGTTGCCGAGTGACTCGACCAGTTTTACATAGCCCACTGCCATGTACTGGACTACTGGTGCTTTTTTACGTGTGAGGGAATGCATTTTTGTTTTTTTGTGGCATGTACACATGATGCTTTTTTTGTATCTGTGTGGATGAGCTCTTTGTTTTTTCTAATCATCACAACAAATTCAGAAGAATGATCATCCCATTTTTTTCGGCTTTGTATTTTTTTCAGGAAGCAAACGTGCAGGCGGGCACAAGTCGTGGCCAAACTGCTCATCAAAGAGGTGGTGCTTGTCGTCGTCCTCCACGGAGAGTTAACAAGGTGGTTTTTGTGTTCAGTATGCTTTTTTTTAGCTGCAGGCTGAACTCCTGATTATTCTCATTAGCCAAGTCATGAATACATATTTTGCCTTATGAAGCATATTCATTGTGCAACTAATGCAAGGCATTTTTGCTTTTCCACAAAACATAATCAAGTTCCTTCATGCACATGTTTTTTGGAAACATGAATACTAATGTGCGCCTTTTCATTTTCCCAGGATGGGGCTGGTAGTTCTAGAGGTAGGAACCGTGCATCACCAGCAAGGCTCGTTAAGCTGAACCGGTCTCTTACAAACGATCAAAGGAATGTTATCAGAGCCGCAGGGTTTGGGGGCTTGCTGCTGCTCAAGTGTACCAAAATGCCCAACAAGCTCGGCAAGTGGCTCATTAGACGTTATGATCCTATTAGATCAGAAATAGTTATCAGAGGGAGGGGCTCAATCCCGGTCAATGAGGAAACGGTTCTTAAGAATATGGGGCTGCCTTGTGATGGTTTTGCGGTCAAGTTCGAGACGGACCAAGAAGCAACAGACTTCATTATGAAGGAGTATGAACTGGGATCAGCACCTGATATCACAGCTCTGTGTGACAAGATTAAGGCGATGAACGGAGCGACAGATGACAAGTTCCTGCGCGCTTGGTTGATAGTTGCTATCAGTACCTTTCTATGCCCAACCACCAGCTTGAGCGTGAGCCCGCGATGCTACAAGGCCTTGATGAACTTGGAAGATGTCCCTTTGACAAACTGGTGTCGCTTTGTCGTGGACCAGCTGAAGCTTGCTATGACTTCAAACAAAGGCTCTTTCTGCGCTTGTATTTACCACCTGGTGGTAAGTTACCACATGTGATGTACTGTTTTTTTCTAGAACACAATTTGTTTTTTGTTCTACATAACTTACCTTTATGTTTTATTATTTGTGACAATTTTGCAGGTTTTATATCTAGATTCTCTGGAGGTGGATGTGCCTGTCAAGAAGTGCGCGGTAAGGGTTGAAGCATGGACTGGCAGGGCGATTTCACGTGTTATACAGCAGGACCTGAAGGACGACGGTGATTATGGAAATTGCGTGTAAGATCTTGTTTCCGACGACTAGATGCCTTTTTTTTTTCTTCTCTTATGATAATCTGTTCTACCACGAAGCATCTATTGCTTTTTCAACCTTTCTTATTTGCATTTTTTCCTTTTTTCCACATGTGACAGCTGAAGGATGGTGTTGGGGTAATACTGAAGGATAGGTTGTTTGGAGGTCTATCAGTCGCTGAAGCATTTGTTTCATCACGTGTCCCACCAGGATACCACCCACAGGTAACATTACACCATGAAGTTGCTTTTTTCCAGAAACTTTTGTACTTTTCTTATACGTCAACAGTCCCACTGAAAGTCCTTCTTTCTGTTCATGCACAGAAAAAGTTGAAACTTGTAAACATGTTGAACGATATGTGCTCAGATTATGTCAAAAAAATGGAAGACATGATAGATGTGTTCGTCAAGATGGACGAGAATGAAGCAGGGACTAGCACAGTTCCAGGCACAAGGAAGCGGCGGCGAATCACGGAGGAAGATTTGGAAGAGAGCGCTGACACCGATGCAGAAGACGATGAGTATGAAGAAGAAAACGATGAAGTTGGCAGCGGAGAAGAGAGCGATGATACCGAAGTGGATGGTGTTGAGGATGACAGCGGCAAAGAGGACGAAGAGGACAATGAAGATGATGGCAGGGGCAATGGAAGCGGGCAATCGGGCAAGCGATGATGGCCAAGCAGCCGTTGACGGTGATGACGACCAGCAAGTACCACATGACGCTGCAGTCACTAGAGACCGATGCGAAGGCGGAGGAGCACAAGACAGCAGCGTTAAAGGAGCAGATGTTGTCTTTGACAGTGGGAGAAAGGCTGATGACGTGGAAGGAAACACAGCTGGGAATGGCAGCTTCATACATGATTCAGAAACTACAGCGGGGGAAGGAGGAGAGGACCATGAAGCAGGGAAACCAGCTGAAGCTGTTGATGCCTCCTGCTCGGACACAGGCACCGAGTCTGATGATTGCTTGACGATGAACGAGTTTTTAGAACAAGCTGGTGGGTCTTCTACACGTAAAGTTAGGCAAATGTCCCAAAGCAGCCCGCGCCCCCGGCGTCCTGGCAGGTTCACCGAGGAGGACAAAAGGACGTACTTAGATTTTGTGAGAACAGAATCTTGTTCCACGCTCCCTGTGCCTGAAATAAAAGACGATCTGCAGCTTGATCGGACATTGTTTCTTTTAAAACAGAAAGGAAGGGAAACTGAAAGCATGTCATCCTTCGATCCACTGTGTCCTAAAAGTTTGAGAAGTAAGATTTTCAAAGAAATATTAGGGTTCGAAACAAAAAGGTACAACACAAGATTAGCCAAGAAGAAAGGCCTAGAAGCAGCAAGTGCAGTCAGAGCGAAAAGAGTGGCACACAGAAGCAAAGGGGCAAAGCTTGGGGATATTGATGTCCAACAGGAGCAAAGAACTGAAGTAAAGTTGCCTGATGGGGAATCAGATGCGCAAGTTCCAACTACAAAGTTGCCTTCTGGGACCTCACAGAGTTCCAAACCCACTGTGCATGGTCTGGATGCACAGTTGCCTCCTTCCACCTCACATGGACAACTTCCACCAAAGGAGGCACCCACTGGGATCCTGCTGCAGGTGCAAATTGCTGGGAAAATTTTGCCTACTGATACCTCCAACATGCATGGTGAGAAGGCAAAGGTGTCATGCCCATCTGGTGCCCACTGTGCATCCCCAGTTGTGCATGATCAGGAGATACAGCTGCCTCGCAACATTGAGGGTGAGAAGGGAGAGATGCCTAACATACCTGCTGAGCAGAGATTACCAGCTGAAGACGAAATCCAGAGAGACCCTTGTGATGCACCTTCTTTCTCCCTAGGGCCAGAGTTCGATGAAGCTGTTGCAACCAAGGGGAAATCACAACAGGTAGCATCTAATGCTGCCACAGGTGTAGGAGGAAAAAGCAACCACCCGATATCGTTAGACGATTGGGACGCCAACTTGGACCCTGAAGAGCTCGACAGGTTGTTTGTTGAGGCTGAATTGCAAATTAATGCGAGGAAGAAGGCAAAACTTCAAGGTTCAGGAGATGGTTTATGCACTCCGTCAAAAGGGGGTGCTCCGTCAAACCCAATTGACATTGGATCGTCAAGTGGCGCCATGGCAAAAGGGGGTTCACCATTTGTCGATTACAAAAGCAAGGCAACATTTCCGTGCTCAAGGGAGGTAACAGAAGTATACGATGCTGTATTGGCGCTTGGGCGGGGGTCATCTAGAGATAAAAGCGCAGATACTAGGTCAGCTTCATAGCTTTTTTTGACAAACTAGGCAAGTAGTACATGTTGCATATACAATTATATGTGCAACAAATTGTTTAACTGCATTAGTATTCTTATTCAATTTTTGCAGCGCAAACATCATTGACCACGGCAATTACTTCGTCTCTGTCAAAGAACTTGCCCAGTCAATGAAACCGAGAGGGGAGCTAAAAGACTCTGTTGTTGAGATAGGGATACAGTCAATCATGCATAATCTGACCGAGAATGCCAGCAAAATTATCATGCCACTACGAATAGGGGTAACTTGCAACACACCCCAAGCCTCTATGCTTTTTTCTACTATTTTTTTGTTTCTCCATAGTTCTTATACTTCTGTTTTATGCCGTGTATATTTCCAAACGCAACAGATTTGGTTACTGAAGAAGGATTTGTTCAGAAAAGAGGTCAAGAAGGTGTTCAACAAAACCATGCACTTGGATCGCAAGGAGATGGTAATTTTTTTTGTGTTGCCCAATTTGTTTTACATATTTTTGCCTTTTGGTGGAAGGTCTTTTTTTCTTCAGTCCAGTACACTTTTGCTTTTTCCATCTTTTTTGTTTAAACAGCTGTTTCTAACATGGGTTTCTCACACACCAAAAAACCAGGTCATGTTCCCGGTCCTTGAAACACTAACTAAAGGTGGTCCTGGGGTCAATCCAGTCAACCATTACTGGATGATCAATGTCAATGTCCGGGACAGGAGGTTCGAAGTACTGGACTCTTTAAGAACCCTTGAGGATAAGCAGTTCGAGGCGGCCGCAAAGACAATTGTTGATGGTATTGTACTACATTGGGAAACACAGTACAACCTCCAGATAGAGGATTTCAAACTCATTGATATTGATGTTCCCAAACAGGACAACACGTAAGTGCACATCTTTTGCTTTTTTCCCACTGTCTTCCTGATTCTTTCTATCCAGCTCTTTTTACCCATGCCCGAACAATGTTTTCCTTATTTTTTTTGAATTGTGCATGACAGAGACGACTGCGGGGTGTACATGCTCCAGAATGCAATTATGTGGGAGGGAAGTTTCCTTCCACCATATGGACCGGCAAACATCCCCAACATCAGGAAGATTCAAACACATTCCTTCGTGAGGTGCGAGAAGAACAGACAAGATTGGAAGGGTATACTCAAGATCAAATAGGTGGGAGGGGGGGGGGGAGTGGGATAGAGGTACTACTGTTTTACCCTACAGCAGTGCATACCCGTTTTCCATGTGTGTTTCTTGTGCACCTAAGAGGCAAAATTTTGCGTCCAAGAGTAGTTGCTTTTTTATAGTGTTCTTTTTTCACAACACTTGAATATGAATTCTGTTCTACTACCCAAGTTGTAGAAAACAGTGCATACTCCCTTTTTTCCGTGAAAACAGTGGCACGACCTGCTGGCACAGGGGCTTACCATGAAACAAAATATTTTTTTCAGTGTACCAACGAAGCAACAAAAAAAACCCATCCCAGTTGCATTCTAACATGCACCTTAAGGCAACAAATATTTTTTTTCTAGCATTCATTCTAAGGCAACCAATGCCAGCCAAGTGTACCATATGTTTTTGTTCTCTTACAACACTTTGAATACGAATTAGTTTCTTCATTTTCAGAGAGAGAGAGAGAGAGAGAGAGAGAGAGAGAGAGAGAGAGAGAGAGAGAGAGAGAGAGAGAGAGAGAGAGAGAGAGAGAATATGTTTGGGAACTATCACCCATTCATCAACCAACCAAAAATAAGTTTGTAAGGCAACACACAAGTTTTCAGTTTGCTTTTTCGTACAACACTTGAATATGAATTTGCTTTTTTAAGACAACAAAATGGCAGCCCAGTGTACCAACAAAGCAAACCATGGCAGACCAGAATCTCTTCATATTAAACAACCAACCACAAATAAGTTTTAGAGTCAACAAAGTTTCCTTCAAGTGAACATGTCCATATTTTTTTGTCTGGTATTCCTGACCACACGCCTACTCGCAAAACAGCGTAACGCCGTTTTTTTATTACAAATCTAAGGCTCTTTCTGTAGTGCACTACCAGCCAAACGACGTTCGCAACTAGTTATGGTGTGGCCTTCTTCACCACAGAATCCACAAGTGACTTTCCCCTTGGGTTGCAGTTCAAGGGCTGACCGGTACCTATGCCCTTGTGCGTTGTTTGACAATCTCCCTTTTGTGTTTGATCTTGGCGGGTTACCAAGTATTAAGCGATCCCGTCTAGGACTAGTAGCCAACCTTTGGACTGTTTGATCAACATACCCAGGCCCACCTGGTGGTTCTTGCATTGGACCCCCAGGTAGAGGTGTATTGGGCAGTACAGTATGCGTTGAGGCAGAAGCAGAAACTAGGTTCGACGAAGGGCGCAGTCCTGTAGCCCGTGCGTGTGTGCTAGCAGGAGTAGTAGCTGCTGCAGGATCCTGGGGGAGGTGTGATACGGGATGTGATCCTGTACGCCCACCTGGAGCACGTCTGCTTGTCGTACCAGCAGGCGATGCAGCGGAACCAACTGGTTGTTGAGACTGGGGAGGCCGTCGGGGTGTTGTATTAGGCACCGCTGGAGCAGAACCATGACCAGAAGTTGGTTTTGTTGGGGTAGGCCGAGGTTGCGTTGACATGGGCATCCCAAAAGCAACTCTGCTCGTCGTAACAGGAGTTGCAAGATGTCCATAAGGTTGTTTTGTTGGGGTAGGTCGAGCGGGCGATGAAATGGGCACCCCAGAATTTCGTACGGTTGTCAAAGCAGGAGCACCAGCATGTACAGAAGGTTGAATTTTCTTAGAGGGAGGACGAGCGGGCGATGAATTGGGCACCCTAGATGACAATGTGCGTTTCGAAGCAGAAGCAACAGCAGGTCCAACATGTTGTCGTGTTTGGGGAGGCCGATTTGGCGATGCCATGGGCACTGCAGGAGGAGCAGCAGCAGCGCCAACGGCATGATGTAGTTGGGGACCTTTAGGAACAGCTGCAACCCCATCAGTTTGCGCTGGAGGAGGACCTTCAGGAGCAGCACTTGCGGAAGCAGTAGACACAGCAGCCCGCGAACCCGAACATATCTCTCCACCTAGCCGGCCTTGCCCCGCAGCCTTCTTCTTCTTCAGAGTTTTGTTCAACTGGTTGATCTCTGTTTGCATTGCCCGTAGGTGTCGATCAACAATCGAGCTTGCTGGATCTGATCTGCTAGCTGACCGGGCAATCTTGGCAAACGAGTTGGTCCAGTTAGCAACTTTTATTTGCTTCTTGGATTCTGCCGGCATAACATCCACTTGACCTTGTTGTTTATGTCCCAAACCACCACTTAACAATGAGACAGCTGACTGAGTCCACCTTGGCAAGATGTACCGATCTGGTATGCGATCAATACCAATGTGTGTAAACACCTTCAACACATGACAACAAAGCAGGCCATCTCGACTGAACTTGCAACACTCACAACTGAATTCACTTTCAAGTTCATTTGCATAGACAGTATATTCCCTAGAACCATAAACAGGGCACCACTCATTGTTAGGCACAATCAGGTACAAGTTGTTGCCTTGCGGCCGCACATTGTATCTGCCTATTCTCTCAAACTCATGAGAAAACCTGTAGAAAATGTCACGGGTGTAAACAGCCAATGCTTGCTTCTCTATTGGGTAGGGCGACCAAGTTTCACCTCCTAGGACATCTGTACGGTAGTCATTGCGGCCCTCCTTGACAAGTATATGAACCTGGATCTTCTGGTACTGCTTGACGAAGTGCAGAATCGAGTTTTTAGGATTGACATAACTTTTTAGAACTGCATTGAAACCCTCACTGCGCTGAGTGGACTGTAGGAATGGGAAGAAGCAATCCTTGAAGTAACAAGGCACCCAAGTCTTCCTGATTTCGTACAGATGTGCAAGCTCTTTATGCCAACCGACTCTATATTTCTGCACCATGTCTGCCCACCCTGCCTCAAACTCCTCAGGTGTCAAGGTGAAATCAACAAGATAGTTGAAATCTGCTGTCAATTCTGGGTTTCTTCCCAGAAATGCTCCCATTTTCTTCTGGGCATTCTGCATGATATGCCATCTGCAATTGCGATGGATCGTATCCACGAAGATTTTTTTATTGACTCCCTCATGGCAATATCTTGGTCAGTAATTATGCAGTCAGGAGCTTTGCCATCCATTGCATGCAGGAAGGTCTCAAATAGCCAGTCGAAACTACTTTGCTTCTCATCCCTAATGAAACCACAACCCAGCATGAAGGTCTGACCGTGACGGTTGATTCCAATGAAAGGAGCAAACGGCATGTTATAGCAGTTCGTCATGAAAGTGGTATCAAAAGAGATGCAATCATGATAGGCTTCTTTGTAAGCTTTTCTTGCTATACCATCAATCCAAAAAAGGTTCTCCACCCTTTCCTCACTGTCCAGCTTCAACCGGAAATAAAAATCCGGGTCTTCCTTTTCAAGATCCCAGAAGTAGGACAAAACTTCTGTCATGTCGCTGTCCCTAGCTTCCGAGCGGAATTCAGTGCGCAAGTTGCTAATTGCTTTCGTAGTGTATGGCACTAGGAACTCATCCCCATAGAATCTAGACATGATCTGCATCATACGTCCTGCTCAAGGAAACCAATACAGAAATTTAGCAAGCAACCAGAAAATATAAATCCGAGGGACATTAGGATAGTAAGATGCTAGGGATGGAAATGGACAGTAAAACAAGTTGCTTTTTATCTAGTGAAGTAAATAGGGAACAAACATGATGGTTTCAGTTGCTTTTTCAAACTTAGACCAACATCAAATCAGTTTACTGAAAAGCAAAAACAAACTAGCACACCTGTTTCTATGTTGCAGTCATGCAACATACGAAGAAACTCCTCCTCATCTTCTGGTATCCCCTGGTGTGACTTAAGATACTTCTTAAGAGAAGGCTGCACAACCATTGGATGATTGTGCTCTCCAATATAATATATGACTTCCCATTTGCCATTCTTATTAAGTTTTACAACCATCCGAGCTCTGCAGTTTGTCTGCTTTATCATCTCTCTTCTTCTCTTCTTCTTCCCAGGCCGGCTTGATCTGCTAGATCCTGAGAGCTTACTGCATGATTTTGAGCCATCGTCGTCGACACCATCACCATCAGATTCACTCCCCTCATCACCACTGCAGTTGTTAAGCAACTTTTCCACAGGAACCTCATCATCTGCTGGTTTCTTGTACCTGTTGCACACAAACTGTTGCTTCTCCAACTCCTTTGTGAAAGTATTTCTCCTACTAGTGTTCGACTTGATAGAGAATCCCACCCTGTTAGCATAGTCATTGTAGTAACTCTTAGCTAGGGGCATCGAGTCGAACGTCATCCCAACATAAGGCTCCCCTGGATCGTACAACATGTCATGCTGGATATCTGCTGGACCATCACTTCCAGTAGCAGTACCATTGTGTTCATTGCTGGTAGCACCACTACCTCCAGTACCAGTAGCATCTCCTGCACCACCATCTGCTGCACCACTGGCACCAGCAACATTTGCTGCACCAGCACCAACACCACCTCCAGTAGCACTGCCATCAGCACCATCTGCTGCATCACCACCTCCAGGAGCAGTAGTATTGTCAACATTTATGCCTTCATCAGGATCAGGGGACTCATCTATAAGCTCAACATGCTCATCTTGCTCATTGCCAATATCCAAGTTGCCAAAGTCAAATGGAGGCTCATTAAGGTCAAGCCAATCCATCACCCTGCAGCAAATACGTGGAGAAACAGCTTGTTAGCTCAAAATCCAGAGATAGTAGCTAAGTTTTGCGCTTTGTTTTATGAAAATGGTAGGCTACAGAACCAGGAAGCAAGTTAATTTAGTAGGAGTTGCTTTGTCAGCTTGTTAGCTCAAAATCCACATAGAATAGTTAGGTTTTGCGCTTTTTTATGAAACTGGTAGGCTACAGAACCAGGAAGCAAGTCAATTCAGTAGGAGTTGCTTTTCCAAATAACCAGAAAGCAAGTTCATACAACAGGTGTTGCATCTGGGAACACTCATGTTTTCCACACACTAAATTTGAGAGAACGAACCCATGAAGCATCTAAATTACCTGTTGTTGCTTCTTACAAAATAAAATCAGGAAGCAACTGTAACAAAATTAGCTAGGTTTGCCTCTCAAAAAAGCATCAGTTAGCTAGTTCTTGCAGATTATTGCACAGCCTTTTGACATCTATGTGTCTACACGCAGGTCCCTTGTAGAGAGGTCAGAAAAAAGGGAGGCACTTGCCTCCTGGGAACAACAGCAGATCCAGAAAACTTCTTGCTCAGGGAAGAGATCATCAGAAAAAAGGGAGGCAACTGAAGAGCCAGGAGAAAAGGCTACTGTTTTCGTATGGAACAACAGAAGATCCAGAAAACTGATGCTCAGGGGAAGAGATCATCTTTCTTGTTGTTTCTAAACCTGTGAAACAAGAAGTTTTTTGGGGGGGAAAGATGTAGCCTGGGGTGGGTTCCTCTTCTTGCACGTACCTGATCTTTGATCTGTGAATTCGCCTGTGATTTTTGGCCGGCAATGGCGATCTGCTTTTCCTGGTTCTATCCTCTCCGATCTGATGTTTTCCCGGGGGAGAAGCTAGGAAGGGGATGAGGAGCAGGTAAGATCTGCTTTTATCGAGTTGCTTTGTGTTTTGCGTGGTACCCACGGCCTGTGTTGGTGGTTTTTGGAGGCGCAGATGCTGGTTTTGGAGCGCACATGAGTCGCTGGGGTCCGGTTGGTACGTACGTAGGTACGTCTGCTTGTCGTACCAGCACATGGGCAGTCCCCCGGGAGCTTTCCCTTTCCGTCCGCGCGTGAGAAAAAATTTCTATTTCTGGCGCGTGCGCTCTGGGATGGAAAAGCGCGCGTGCGCTCCGCGGCAGCGCCCAAAGTTGTTTGGCTCAGGGGAGCCAGCCGCAGGAGTGCATTGCGGGGCAGCTAGCTGATGCTGAACTTGCACATGAGATTTGTTTAGTGAAAAAAAGCGTCTACGTATCGTGTGTGGTTTCCATGTGGATCTAGAAAAATCAGGAATTCAATGGGGTGACTTTGGACGTGTATGTCAGATGGTACGTGCACATGGAAGGGCCTCCTAAGGAGATTTCTTTTGGTTTCTTTGCTCAGGACACAAATTGTGCATGGGATGGAAGCGGTGCATGGAAGACAGACGCGGAGTCGCAAGTTCACAGGAAGATTGACAAGGTTTGGTCAATGCTATTTGATCCGAGCGTTGTATGGGCGACGCTTGATGATGTAGCATGGGGCCAAGTTGATCAAGATGGACTGGATGCGGTGAGTGACGACGTGCTGGAGCGTGTCGTGAGGATCATGCATACACAGGGTGCCGGACAGTGCGCGGAAGGTGGACTGGCACAGGGTGGAGCATGGGTGCAGTCGGATACGTTCGGCTGGGTCGGACTGGACAGTCTGACAGATCGACGGGAGGTCGGTCGGACGGAAGACGGTGAAGATCGGCGACAACGACGTAGGAGCGTGAGGGCTGATGGTGTCCGTATTCTGTGGCGTGGAAACACGTGGCGCATGGATATGCGTGCTTCGACATGCGGTGGCGCGGAGTTGATTCAAGACGGTGTACACGTGAGAACTTGAAGTCGACAGGGCGCGGGGTGGACTGATCCTCTACCAAGGAGTCATGTTGAAGGTGGAGCTGGAGTCTCTGAGGGGAGATTTCACTCGGCTGATGGAGGGGCTACGGCGTAAGTGCACGGAGAGTCGAAGCCTAGTCAGCGGGAAGGCGAGAGGCACGTGGTCCGGACTGGAGCTCAGGGTCTGGAGAGATGCGTGAAACTCGGCATCGGTCGGGTTTGACTGATGGCTGTCTGCAGTGGGGCCTGAGGTGGTGTGGGTGCGCGACCCAGTAGATCTTGGCCAAGATTGCGGATGCTCGACGCGGTAATAGCGGCGAGGCATGCGGTAAGCACGGGACACGTCGACAGACCAGTGCACAGGCGGTCGGACATGTGTGCAAGGGGTGCTGACGTAGTGTTGGCGAGTATCGGATTCAAGTTGGTGACTAGGTCTATTGACATTGACGCGTCAGGTGATAGACAGGAGTCAGCCATGGGGACTCTGAGAAAGTGTTGGAAAGTCTGCAATGTCGGAAGCTTGGAGAGTACATGGCCATATATTATGTGATGTTCAGTGCACATGACAAAGTGCGGATGACTAGATACAGAAGGAGGCGGAGTGCTATAGCTGTGGGACATGTAGAAGACTATCCAGGATGAGACGACTGTGAATTTGACTCAGGGTGACTAAAAGGCGACGGTGAATTTTCTTCAAGTTGAAAGCATTTTTTTACGCAGACCACTGGTCGGTGTGTGATGATGTTAAAGCGGGAAGAAGGGACTACAGTTGCAGGTGAAGTCACGTAGAGTCTGGGAGTAGCAGTGGAACTCATGAAATACAACTTAAGTCCGGAGTACATGGAGTTTTGACGCTTGGACGAACTCAAGGTGGCGGACAATATTCGCCAAGGTGGAGTTTGTTGTATTTATGTCAAATATTGTGTGCGTGTTGGGTTACGTTTGGACTTAGAGTTGTATTAGGTGTGGATAGGATACGAGTAGTATCAGAGTCGAACTCTTGTACCCTGGGCCTCCCATATAATGAGGGGAGCACCACACGTGTAACCTATGACGACTTGATAGCAACAGGCACGCAGGGGGAGTCGGCGGCTTGTGCCGGCGCCTAGGACGGCCAGGGTTGCGGTATCAAAGGGGAGGTGCGCCCGTAGTCATGCCCCGCAGATGTAGGCGAGTTCGCTGAACTGCGTTAACAAATCTCGGTGTCGTCATCGTGCTGTGATTGCTTCGTGTTCTCGGTAGATCGACATGCGCCTACGATGGTAACATAGCTAGTACATATGTTTTCTCTAGATTGAAGTTAATTGAATTAATTAATCAGTTGAAAACCAAATATTGAAGAGGGAAAAATAATAAGGATCAGCTGGAAGTGCTAGCATGATCCATTTTCTTATCTTCATTAAGTAGCCACCGAGATGGTAAACCAGTACATGTTACAAGAGGACTCACTCATGGAGCAAAATAATGAAAGCAGAATCATAGGCCCATTAGGCCATTAACGACACCTGATTTTTCTGTTCCTTCTGCTGCTTCTAACAGCAATTTCATCATCCTCCTCTCAAAAAAAAAAAAAAAGCAATTTCATCATCCAAAAGTTGCCTTCTTATCTAAAAAAAAAGTTGCCTTCTATGTCAGCAATGGAACAGAGACATCATTAAAAAAGGTAGAGCTGGACCCAAGTTTTAGATGGGCCGAAACTTGTTAATATGGGCAACAACGTTACTTCTGAACCCAGCAAACATTTTAATCCGTTAGGCTGGATCATGGATCCGTTGTTGCGTTGGATTGGAACCCTGGGTGATTTCTGAAGTTGGGTTTGATGTCTCGATTGCTTTTCTTCTTCAGAAAGCGTTGCAACTTGAGGCAGAGAGCAAAATTACTTTGTACTAGTACTGTACTATAAAACTAACCAGAAGAAATAAGGAAAATTGCAAAATTTCAACAGTCCTTATTTATTTCTGTAGATGAAAATGTGTCAGCTCAGCTCTTGAACAGCGAGCCACCACCAACCAACCACACAATCTTACCGTCTTGTAGTCAAATGTCAGTGCGAAACTTCACAAACCGTCAATTCTCCACTGCCCGCCACCACATTTATTTCTGGAGAGCTAAGCTGTGAAAGTGAAACATCATCTCAACCACCATCCATCCATTGCCAACCCAATAATCACTGGGGAGATAAGGCTACGGTTCCCACATCCGTCTGTCTGTCTGAATCAGGGTTCAATAAGCAGCAGTCAATTGTTGGTGCAAGAACCAAAAGAAAGTTCACAGAATAACATACATCAGGAGCTTCGTTACAAGCAGGGCATGAACACAAGATCAGAGTGCCACAACAGGTACTCCAGACACAACATCACAGATACACAGTATAATGGGGAGGCGGCGATTTGGGTAGTGGGTCCAGATGCACCCATTAAGTAATTTATTTTTGGTTTTTTTTTCAGAATGTCAAAAAATTCTAGAAAAAAATCCGATGTACATTACAACGTGATGTGTTAGCACAAAACTTGGCATGGTGAAAAAACTTTTTTAGCAACCTGTACAAAAAAGACAAAATTCTGACACGTATATATACATTTCGGTATGTCCGAATTTGTCTTTTTTGCACAGGTTGCAAAAAAAGTTTTTTCTTCGCGTAACTTTTTTTGCCGACTTGAAATGTGTTGGACTACATTCAAAAAATTTATTTTGAATTTTTTGACATTTGAAAAATTGTTTGGGTAGTGGGTGCATCTGCACCCACTACCCGTTGTGAATATCCGGTATAATGGCCTTTATTATAGTCGGGATAGTGTTCGTTTCAGCTGTGCCAAGTCAGGTTACAACACACTTGGAATATTAACAGCATACACATATTGCTGGGTCACCAGTCTCACTCTAGCAGCATCTGTAACAGCTTAGTTCAACACTGACAGGAAACCTCCTTGACAATCATGGTTCTTCTCCTAATGACAAAGTAGCTGACTTTATAGTTGCTGAGTGAGCCTACTTAGCATATGATAGATACAAAGTAGATAGCATGGAGCGTCAGGCCCAGCGTCTCTTTCCATGCACCAACCTCCCCACCACCAAGCAACCAAAAGGACAGAAAAATAACAGGAAAAGAAAAGGGGAGGGAACAAGGAGAGCAAAACATGGAGAAAAAAAGGTTCAAGGACCATCTTTCCTGGCCTAAATCCATGGAAGCGGGGAGTGACCACTTGACACTGACTGATTCCACACAACTAAATGTAGCTAACAATCTGAATATCCAAAGTTTTGAACATCCGATCCTGGCACAATAGCATAACCTTGACAGTAATGGGTTGTTTGATCCTGCCTGGATCAGTTGTTTTGTTGGTAATTCAGCGCACAATTGCACTCATGCTCATCACAGTTCAGTATTATATATGCACAGGCAGGTGCAGTTGCCACCTAAAGCCAGAATGTACATGACTTCAGTTCAAGGCCAAGAAGATACTGGCGATACACTTGGACGAAAAGGTGTGGTATTGACAATATGATAACAACATACACTACAAACCATCACTGCATGTATCGACAGGTTGCCTCCATTCTAATACATAGGATGATCATTCTTGCTTACTAACTACTACGGCCTACTATTAAGCCGTGCCGACGACTTCTCCCTCGACCGGATCAAATTGGAAAGAAGAAGAAACCGGCAAACACAACAACAATACTCACATAAGAAAGAGGTTGCCGGGGCCCTTTCGCCACCAACACACCACATCACTCAGCGGCGTCGCTTTGCTAACAGCCACTGATGGACGGAACAAGGCCAAAGTAGGTTTGGTGCTGGTTGCTCCACACTGAAGAAACTGCAAGGGGTGGATGGACGGATCAGCTTACGCTTGTTCATCACATCACAAACCTGCAATGAGAATGGAGAGTTGCTGTTAGAGTATGTCCACCTACTGATCCAGAGACGTCACTGGACTGACCAAGATATATGAACAATTTCTTTATTAGATCGAGCGCATGATCGCTTGTAGTGATAAGATGACATGTGCAAATGCTTTCTTCTTTGACAAGTTTGCAGTTACAATCAGGTAAGAAATACAATGTTCGGTTGAGGTTGTCTTTGTGGCTGTGGTGATAAAATAGTCAGTGCTACCATATATTGTCATTTGTTTTGCAAGACTCGGTACTAAACATTCTGTAATATGTAGTATTGGCTAGTAATAAATAAAATAGAATTACTACCCCTGCTCTATGTGAATTGTGATGCAATCTAATAAGACTTGGCACAACTGAAATGTCTGAAAACCTAGTGAGACTTGGCACAACTGAAATTTCTATAACAGAGAAAGAAGGCATCAATGTCAATTACCTTGTTTTGTTAAAAAGCTCTAGGAACACGCGCTCCGGTAGGTGCCTAGTCACGCAGGATGACGGAGTCGGCGATCTCCATGAGCGGCCCGAGGGACGCAGGCGCGAATTTGCGCGCAAACATGTGCGAGTAGGTGCCATTGGACTTCCTGAGCTCCCTGATGAGGTCACCGGAGACCTCCTCCGGCTGGTAGGTGTGTGGGTGGCCTTCGACGGCGTCGGTCCAGTTGACCCTGGTGAGGGTGTACTTGGTACAGCCGTCTGGGTCCTGCATGTCGAGCAGCGTCGGGAAGTAGTGCTCCTCCGGGTAGCAGGAGTCCTTCTCCTTGATCAGGCACGGCGCCTTGAACTTGTTCCAGAGCCTCCTGTCCCTCACCACCATGACCGCGTGCCTCTTGGCGAGCACGAAGAACTGCGAGCCGACGCGGAAGCTATCGTACGGCACCTCTGGGAGCATGACGTTGTCGCCGCGGGCGTAGTAACGGGCGTGCAGCGTGGGCTCGCTGTCGAGGATCTCGATGAAGCTGCGGTGGCGGTGGCGGCCGGCATTGTTGTTCTCGGTGACGAGCGTGCGGTAGACGGTGGGGAAGGGGTGAAGCGGGACGCAGGACTGGGAGAGGAGCGCGAAGAACTGGTTGGCCGGGTCGTCCAGCAGCGCGGTGGCGAGGAGGCGGCGCGCGGCGGAAATGAGCGTGGCGGAGGCGCGCGCTGTGGCCTTGTTGCCGCGGATGATGCGGCCGCGGAAGGAGGGGGTCGGCGGGATGGAGAAGATCGTGGAGGGGTCGGCGTGGACGTAGACGTTGAGCAGGCCGTGGTGCCCCGCGAAGAACTTCTCCCAGAGCGGCGTGAAGACGAGGTCGGAGTTGGTGAGGAAGAGGAACGCTACCTTGGGCGGCTGCGCCTGGCGCGGGCGGCGACCGAAGAGGGAGGCGGTCCCAGAGGCGGCGGGCGTGGCGGGCGGAGTAGGCGCGGCGGAGAGGAGGACTGCGCGGCGGAAGAGCGCGAGGTCCTCCGTCTCGTCGGCGTCCGGGATGGCCGGGAGCGTCCGGGGCAGCAGCAGCCGCGGGGCCAGGAGGAACACCGCCGGGACGGAGAGCAGGAGCAGAAGGAAGGACAGCGCGTACGGCGAGGCGTACGGCGACGCCATCTCCGGCGAGCGGAAGAAATCGAAAGGGAAAACTCGGATCTTGGCGCCGGGAAAACGGAGGAGAAGAGATTGCTGCGCTCGCTCGACTGGATCAGAGGTTGGCCCTCCGGGCACCGGATCTTGTGAGCAAGAACAGGGACCTCCCAGACATGAATCGATCGAGCGGAGACAACAGATTTTGCTTGAAAAAAAAACAGGGTCGCGAACTGAAATGGAGTGTCTGCGCGCCTGAAGGATCAAACAAACCTGAGTGAAGATAAACCGTCGGAAGAACAGAACACAGAGGCGAGCTCTGCTTGGCGCCAAATCTGCTGGTGCTGGTCCTCGGATCCGATCTCGCGGTTGTGGCGGGATTGAGTTTTGGAGGGAGGAGGAGGTTGGGGGGGGGGAAGAAGAGGGGGAGAGGAGAGGAGTCTGTCTGGGTGGGGAAGGAGTGAGGTGAGGTGTTGTGTTCTGCTGCTTTTGTGGGACTCTGCTCACCCTGCAGCCTGTCCTAATCCCACGACTTACATAAAAATATATTTGTATATTCTAACGACATTTAAAATCACTTACCAAAAAGGATTTTAAATCTCTTCCCCCCGTGCTCGCAGCTCCGTGGAGGTGTGGTGCGCGGTCTTCCCGTGTCGTGGAGCGGCGGCTCCGGTTGGTGAAGTTTCCGAAGGTGAAGGTGATGCTTTCCAGATCGAAGATGACGGCGACGATGCAGGGTGGAGGCTCTTCGGAGCTGAGGTCCATCGACTTCCGTTCGCCATGGGACTTCTTCCGATCCAAGGTTGCAGAGGAGAAGCGGCGGCGGCGCGCCGGCGGCACGTCTTCTTCGACGCCGTTGACTTCGATGTCCTGCAGGACTGGTTTGTAATTTTCCTTTTTATGTGGACTGTTCTGTAAGGGCTCTGGTTGTATCACTTGATCTTTCCGCAAAAAAAAGAATTTGATGCAGTTATTAACATCTTTTGAACTCACATTTTGACTTGTATGTTTTTTACTCGTATTTTGACTTTACCTTCTTCCTTTCGTTACGCCTGTTTTACGCATAATAAAGTATATTCGAGCTTGGAGTATCTTAAACCACCCGGTACGCCGTAGATTTAGGACCGAGGTCGCGTAATTGTAATTATAAGATTGACGGAGCCACTATAAATATATATTTTAAGACATATCAATACATGTGCTAGTGTAAAAGGATACTCTGTCTGAATTTACACGTATCAATACATGTGCTAGTGTGTAGATACATGTTTAGACAAAATTAAGACAAACGGAGAGGGTACAGAATTTGGCTAGCTTGTGACATAATGAATGTGCATTATATATTGTGGAACGAAGGAAGTGTTGTAATACTGCAATTTTTGAATAGCTCCGTGGTTTAGAGCTGAGTTGAGGCGGCTAAAGAAATAATAAATCATCTTTCGAGCATTACCAGTGATAGACACGAGGGCGGCAGAGCAGAGCAGCCACGCTCGCATCGCACTCACGTCCGGTCGGATCTGGCGGGCCGGTTGACCGATGGAGTCGCTGACTTGGTGGGACCGACCACACGCCTGTCCGGAGCATGTGGCTCACATTGGATCGATTATCCGTACGTAGCCTGCAGCAGGTTTAAACAAATGGAATACAGTACCTGGCTGGTGGACGCTGCATGTGCGCGCGCGCGGTACACACCACGTCCCTACTACAGCGCCAGGTACTGCGTATATGCATGGAACGAATTTGAATGAAAAATACGTACTAGGCACAGATTTACATCACTTAATAACACGAAAATGAAAGTTGATACTGATTTTTCTGGTGCGATCGGATCTGTTCGTGAAGAAGATCAAGCTGTAGTAAGTGATGGATCAGTCACACAAGCGCTGCAACACTGGATTTCCTTAAATTTTGGTCCGTACAAAGAGGATAAAATCTACTATCTCCGATCCACAAAAAGGTGTCGCCACTTGTACCCTGTAAGTTTGTGCATGAACCCCCCAGACTATTATATTGGATCGGAGGGAATAGTACATAAATATTCTGAGTTGTGGTTTTGCACGCTGTAGGATGTATTATTGACTCTATATCCATATTTCTTTTTTAACTTTTTTGAAACTTGTAAATATGAATTTTAAAAAATTAAGATAAAGAGAAAAATGTAGCTCGGGAGCTACAAGTCTGTACTCTATTTTTTTTCTTGATAGTTTCTGCTGACTAGAAAAGATGCCGCTGATTTATGCCCTTTAGCCGGACAAAATAGAGGTCTAAAAGTCAACGTGTACACATATTTACAAGTTCATGGAAAGAGCAAAACGCAGCTGAACTTTCGGCTGAAGAGATTCTCAGCATTAAGCCAAGATTGTTCTCAAATCCGAACGAGGACATTATCCAAATTCCATTGCGCTTCCGGCTAACACAAGAGTTTGTGCCTAAAAGTCAACGTGTACACATCGTATTTGGTCCGCTCTCAGCATCAGAGCAATAGAAATTAGACAGCACGCCGGCCACTGTTGGTGTACATCTGCTATTGCATTAATTAAAAAAAAATGCAGAATGCTACTCCGGAAGGATTGTTTTCTCGCTTGCTCTTTCTGCCAAGTACAACTAATTATTTTTTCTGTTCTATTGGGAGGAGGATCACTTCAGTTTAATTACTGGTTCAGAGATGTGGATATGATCGATCGGACGTGGCAACAGAAAACGAAAATAATGATGGCGTGTCGTCTTCACTCATAGCCCTGAATCTTTTCAAATCGAGTTTAGACTCGAGCATCATCTATCTATTCACTGCATGCATAACGAGGGCATAAGAGTCCTTTTACACTTATTTGCACGAGTAGGTGAGCAGAAAGGGCTCGTGATCGACGTGCATGCAGCCAAAGGAGCAGAGTGACCACCGTCAGAACCAGATTTTCAGGGCAACACCACCATTTTCAGTCAACGGTCAAGACCTAGTATGCCAAACACATCTGGTTCCGTTTTGCAAATGCTGCCCAACAGACAGTTTGTATCGGCCGGTGAGTGACAAGACTATATTTTGTTCTTCAGCTTTCGAGCTGACCACGTTTTGTTTTCTCCGACTTTATCACCATTCATACAAGCATGCTATAAATTGGTTTAGCGGAGCAAAGCACTAAAGTCGAAAGGGGTCTTGATCTTCTGTGAGATATTAAAATCTCCAAATTCCGCAAGCTGCTATTCGCATCAAATCCGCCAGTAATTAAACGTAATTATTACACTACACTGATCGACTAAATATATAGAAGGGAACATTAGCAAGTAAAAAGCTGTAATATAGATTATCAAAATATATCTTATGGTGAATCCACTACTATTGATTTGGTATTGTAAAGCTTAATTTTTTTCATATATATACTTGATCAAACTTAGAAAGAGTTGAGGTCTTGACATAATGTATACGCCACCTATTTCGAGACAGAAGAAGCGGTTCCATCGATCACGCGTGGCGCGCTACCAGCACCGGAGCATTCAGTTTGCCTCTCATGCAATCTAGGCCACGGAAAATTGCGAGAGAACAAAACGTACTAATTTGGATGTTTGATGCGACCTCAATAAGCGACAAGTTAATAACCCGAAATGTTGGATCCTGTTGAGAAGGAAAAATGGCATGATGGCCAAGTTTGTTTGTCGCTTTCATCCTGTAGAACATAACGGATTATATGCAATATTTATCCTTTTGGTTTTATCACTTTCGCCTGACTACAAGATTCTTCCTTCTGAGCTTCAGGTCAAGATGTTTAACGAATATATATGTACACATCTTGTGTGTGTGTGGGGTACGCTCTCAGTGTCGGAGCATTAGAAACTAGACAGCACGGCACTGTTCCTTGTTCTTGTGTCCGTTTACTAGTACATCAATCTAAATAAAATGCTGCTGAGACAGTACGGGCTTATGTTAATGAAGATGTTGCTTTCTCACCTGCTTTCTGCGAGATATAACGGAAAATAATAGTCATGTCGGATCACTTCAGAGGAGTGGATATGGTCGATCGGACGTGGCAACAGAAAATGATGCTGACGTGTTGTCCACACAGACGACTAATTCACTCCACTGTACATGCACTGCTGGCGTGGCACTCGCACCAGATGCGCAAGTAGGTGAGCAGAAACGGCTCGTGATGGCGTACGTGGCACTAATGCTAAACGGTCAACACCGATGCTAAACACGTCTGATCTCTTGTAATCTAACAAGGACACTCCCTCCGTGTTTATTTACATTGAGTTGGGTTTTTGAAGTCATATTTATAAAAGTTGACCAAATATTTACAAAAGAAACATTAACATCTATAACATCAAATGTATAATAATAAATCTATATTGTTAATTTTGACATTTTTCTATATTTTGTTAAATTTTATAATTTGACTAAACACCGAACACGGCCTACTATAAACAGAAGGAGTATAATCGATCAACTCACATGCATGGATCAATCATTCCCTCTCATGCAGGCCACATAAAAAAGGTAAGAGGTGAAAAGTGCAAGTTTGGCCGTTTTATGCGACAAGTCAATGGCCAAAAATGTTGAGAAAGAATGCCATGGTGAGGAGTACATGTGTCCAAATCGAGTTTTCAGCTTCACATATACTAACATGTACGTCGATCAACAATTGAACTATACCATTTTCTTACACCGACCTTCCAACGACCAGGAAGAAATAGTTTGTTTTCCGGTTGCTTTAGTTGCATCATAAACTCACAAAATTAATTCTCATCACAAAAATATTCTAAGTATATATGCTTTAAGACAAAAACACGATGTGCCGCTTGAGCATATGCAGCATTATCAGCTTAGCACAGCAGACGCATCCATTGGTCAAAGGCAAGCGTGCAGGTTCCAAGCAGGTGGCTTTCAGTTGAGCCCAATAAAAAGAGGCTAGCAAGTAGCAAAGGTGCCTGCTTTGGCCTGCCTTTGCATGATTGCACCTGGAGGCTGGAGAATGGAGATGAGATCCATCGTATCGTACAATAATCATGCTTTGCAAAATAAATAAAAAACACTCAGGGCACCGCTTCATCATACAAATATGGAACACGTTGTTCTTATTATATATGTAGCCCGGGCTACAAAAGCCTTTTTTGGCCCTATTGGTACGATATATGGACCCTAGGCAACCTTGTGCGACATACAAATTACAAGGGCACATGTCGGAGAGGGGCCCTTTCATTCATAGGATAGAAAGAGTGGAGGAATAGGAATTTTATACGATTGGAATGGCATATCTAATGGAATCCTATGGGAAGAGAAAGTTGGGTGAAGAAATTTTCCATGAGGCTAGACCTCATGTTATTTTCCTATAAAGTTTGCACTACAAATTCCTATGTGAAATTTTCCTATAAGATGTGATCCTATGAATCAAACGGCTGCTGAAGGAAAAAATCCTATAGGATTCCAATCCTACCAAATCCTTTGAAAATCCTATGAATCAAATGAGCCCAACCGGTGCTAGGAGGTACCGCCTAAACCTCTAGCCAAACCGAGGAATGGCAACACTGCGACCAGAGGCAGAGCTTCGTGTAGTTCAGGGGGGGGGGGGGGGGGGGGGGGGGGGCGGTTGCCCCCCATGTTTGTAGCAAATCCTGAAGATTTTTTTTAATGTTGATGATCTGCACGCCTTTTCCTCTATTGAATCACAACTAATGGTGATGAGTGACATGGGCGGATCTAGTCACGGACTCCACCGTGCACGAGATCATCTCGCCGCCGGGTTGGCGTGGACGCGTGGACTCGGCGGAGGCATCGCCTCGCCGCCGGGTCAAGGTGGATGCGGGCGTGCCGGTCTCGGCGGTGCAGGGCACCAAAGAGCAGTGGCGGACCCAGAAAAAACTGAATGGTGGGCACACCCCCAAAACTTCAGTGGCGGACCAATTCACTCATGTCACGCAAGTTCAGTGACTACCAATGCATTTATCTCATAAAGAAAACACCGAATCGATGTGATTCTTGAATCTCGATGAGACCTAACAAAGATACTTCCTCCCTGTTTATTTATATCATGTTTTGTGGTTTACAAAGTCAATTTTTTTGAAAGTTTGACAAAACATATACGGAAAAAATATCAAAATCTATAATATCAAATGTATACTCTATGAAAATATATATTCACACTGATTACTAGAATAGTATTTAATATTGAATATGTTGACCTTTTTCGTATATTTGGTTAAGTTTTACAAAGTTTGAGTTCGACTAGACATAAAACAAGATGTAATTGTAAACGGAAGGGGTATAATTGATCCGCTCACATGGATCGATCATATATATCGTGCTTTCGGCATCAGAGCATCTACTTAATTTCTTTCTCATGCAGACCACATGGGAAAAAATGTGATAGGCGATGTTTTATGCGACAAGTCAATGGCCACAAATGTTGAGAAAGAATACATTGGCGAGCAGTATGTGTCCAAACCGATTTTCCAGCTCCGCGTGTACCGACGGCATGTCGACCAGAAAATTTAACTGCGCCATTTCCTTACACCGACCTTCCAACTCGCCAAAATAATTCTGATCACAACATTAACGTACTATATAATTCTAAGCATATAATTTAAGACAGAAACCATGGACATGAGCATGCAGCGCATTATCAGTTTAGCACAGCACACGCATCCATGATCCATTAGTCAAAGGCAAGCGTGCAGGTTCCAAAGCAGGTGGCTTTGATCGGTTGAGCCCAAATAAATAGGCTAGCCCCAGAGGGTGGTGCTTTGGCCTGCCCACCTGCAGATGAAATCCATCGTATCGTACAATAATCCCGCTTTGCAGAAGAAAAAAAAACCACATGGCACGAAAACTCGGAAGAGAGCCCGAGCTCGTTTGGTCCTCCGAATTGCACTACACCAACCACTCAGCTCATGATTGATCTACGGAGTATACTAGGACGTGTAAGTATTTTGTGGAAGGATTGTATGAAATAAGTACATGTAGACGTGTATGTATTTTGTGGTAGGTAAAAACGTGGCACGTAGCCACCTTATATTGGAACCGGTGAAAATATGTTTGATCGTGTGAACATTTTCTGAATCCCTTGGAAGTATCTGTTTTAAGCCATGAATTTTTTTAAACCCTTCAATTTTTTCCTATCCCCTAGAATATTTTAGAAACCTCATGATTTTCCCGTGCAACTATTTTTGTGAACCATGAACAAATATTTCAGAAACCATGAATATTTTCTCGAACCCACAAATATTTATTTAAATGTTTAACATTTTGTGGAACCACATGGACATTTTATTGGAACCATTAAAATATTTTCTAACCGTGAATTTTTTCTGAATCATATGAAAGTGTTATTTTTACCCAGTGAATGCTTTTTAACCATCGCGAATATTTATTTAATAAACCCATAAATAAATTTAGAACCATGTGAATTTTTTTTAGAACCGGTGAATATTCTTAGAAGCGATGATTTTTTGGAACAAATGAACATACTAAAAGTAATACTTTTATTGGAACATGTGAAAATATTTTTAACAAGTGAACATTTATTGAATTATGTGAAAATATTTATTGTGAACCGACTTTTTTTTTTAACCCATCATCTTTTTTAACGATCTAGAATATTTTAGAAACTTCATGATTTCCTTTTAACATGTGATCATTTCTTAAACCCTGTGCAAATATTTTGTTAACCATGAACAAATATTGTAAAAATGATGAACATTTTCTTTGAACTACAAATATTTACTTAAACCCTTAACATATTTTGGAACCACGTGAACATTTTATTGGATCCGTGAAAATATCTACTAACCCATGTATATTATTGTGAATCTTGTGGAAGTTTTTTTTGAACCACATACAATGTTTTTTGGACCCTAAACTTTTTATGAAACCCTTGAATAATTTTAGAAATCCCATAAATTATATTAACGTGCGAAAAATTTCTGAATCATGTTTGCAAATATTTTTGTGAACAATGAACTTTTTTTTTAAACTATCAAGAACATATTTTTCAAACACCGTGAATTTTTATTTAAACTAGTAATATATTTTAAACCCGTGAATAATTTTTTGAACACGTGAATATGTTATATACTAGATTTCTTTAATGGAAACAATTATACATTTTTAACCATGAAAATATATTAATAAAAAGCAACGAAACAATAGAAAATGAAATAAATAAACAAAAAATATGAAATGAACGAAAAATAAAAAAGAACAGAAAAGGAATGGAAAAAGGAAAAGAAAATGACACGAGGAATCGCATGAACATGTTGTCCCATCCCGTTATCCCGCGCAGTACAATGTAAAAAAAGGAATGAGTACGTAAGGAAGTTCAACGCGCACGCACCTGCACCACCCTACAGTTAATGAAGCTCATTTACTGCAACCATTGCATGCGACCCACACGCTGTACTCATACATGTACATGAATACACGAATCCCCTACCGATCAAGTGGTGTGTCGCCGAGCGAGAGAGCGCGTCCAGCCGCGGTATCTTCAGACCCCACCGCCGCAGCACGTCGTCCGGGAGCGAGCGAGCGAGCTCGAGCTCACAAAATCCGCGTCCCCACATGGCACCGCTTCAATCATACAAATATGGAACACGTTGTGCTTAGTTCTAGAGAGGAGTGGAGACATGCAAGGATGTACTTCGTACAGTACAGTACCAACCACCATTTGTGGTGTATTTAAGAACAACTAGTTGAATTTTGACGCGTCGGCACGGCGCGGCCTTGGTGAATTTTGGAGGCATTTGAATTGAATGTTTGAAATATTCATTTTTGAATTTTGGTCATATTACATGAATAGTCAATTCAGCATTTAGTAGTTTTGCAAAATTGTTTAAATATATAAAGTGGTCTAAATTATGTAAAGCATGTTCAATTTTAGAAATTGATTTCTAATTTGAATGTATTCAGCATTTAATAGTTTTGCAAAATTGTTTAAATACCGCAAAGCAATATCTATAAAGTGGTCTAAATTATGTGTTCAATTTTAGAATTTGATTTCTAATTTGAATGTACTGGTTTGGATTTTTTTTAAAGTTATTTTTTAAAAGTTATGAATTTAAATAGGAATCGAGTTGTTTGATGATGCATGGAAATGTTTTAGCCGTAAAGATTTTGTTTTCTGAAATTTTTGGTATATTAGCTGTTTTTTGTTGAGTTACGGTTCAAAAGATATGAATTTTACTTTTTTTTCTGTATTTTTCGTAATTCTCTTACAGTTGTTTTGTAAGCAAAAATGTCGTGCAATTATTTTTGTAAATGTGTTAGCTGTAGTTTTTTTTTTCTGAAAATGTTGCTATATTTGTTTTTTTTTTGGAATTACGGTTTAAAAGTTATGAATTTATACAGGAATCTAGTTGTTTGATGATGCATGGAAATGTTTTTAGCTGTAAAGATTTTGTTTCTCTGAAAATTTTGGCATGCTAGTTTTTTTTTTTTGAGTTATGGTTTAAAAGATATGAATTTTACATTTTTGAGTATTTTGTGTAATTGTTCTGACGCTGACAGAAGGGTCCCACTGTCAGTGGGTGGGCTGACGTCGTTCCGTGATGTCAGCACGCGACGCCGCTCGCGGCCGGGCAGCGGCGAACTCGCGGGAGGCCAAGACTGCGCGGATCTGCAAGAGGAGATGGAGGCGAGCAGAATGGGCGGCGCGGCGGACGAAATGGTCAGCGGATTCGCCGGCGGCGAGCACTTCCGTGGCGGCGGACGTCGAGGCGAACCGCGGTGGTTCGGCGGCGACTCCGGCTGTTCCGGAAGCGATACTTCGCGAGGAGGGAGAGGGCGAGGCAGCGAAGCTCGCTGTTGCCGTGGATTCGTCAAAGGAGGTGCGTGGCGGCCGCATGGCGCGTCGGCGGCGGTGGCGGCTCCGGCGCCGCGCGGGGGAGAGAAGCGGGGGGAGCAATTTGTGCGCCATTTTTGCAGCAAGCCCCTGAGGTTTTCGTCATGCGCAGTTAGGTGCACCTCCTCGTAAAATCGTGGACCGCGGAGCACGCGCTGGATTTGTGAGAGGCCTTTTTGCAATTGTGTCGCGGAGATGCTTTTCTGCCCGTTGGATTGAAATTGAACGGCGCAGATCGTGTCACTGTTCAACACTGTACCGATCTACAGTTCATCAAAAGAACAAATAGAGCCTATTTTGATTTGCTTCATTATCTTCAACTTGCGCCTGACAAGATATAAACGATTCGTCTCTCTAAACTTTATAGAGGTCAAGATGTGTTCACACAGTTTAACAAGGTTATCGAAAAAAAGCCTCACCGTGCTTCCAGCTAACAAAAACCAATATGTGCAAATCATATGTAGTTACGCTCTCAGCGTCATAGCATTACAAATTAGACAGCACCTACGCACGTCACTGTTTCGTGTTCGTGTACATTTTGCTACATCATCAATGATAATAAAACTTTATGAGAGGGTATGGGTTTATGTTACTGAATATGCTGCTTTCTCACTTATTGCTTTCTGCGAGTTATAACCATTCTTTTTGTCCTGTCGGACTATTAGTTCAGAGAAGTGGATACGGTCGATCGGACATGGTTGCATGCACGAGGGTATAAGGGCATGGCCAACGCTCCACGCTGGACCACTGCCCTAGCTATCCACGTCGGAAATCACAGTCCAGCTTGCACAAACCTGTCGCTTGCAGGCCAAAGCGGGATCCTGCAGAGGATCCCGTCTCCTCACTGAGAAAAGCGAGCGAAAGAGAGGAAAAGCATGGTAGATGACCTCGTGCAGCCTCGTCTTGTTCCTGCCAGGAGAGAGAAGAGGCATTGGGTAAAGCTGAAATTGCAGGCATGTATGGAGCAGCATGCGTTGGGTAAATATCTTGCTACATGATGCCTCAGGTCACTTTTTCTAAGACGGAGAGCTGGGGCAGTAGAATCGCACTCCTTCCGCTGTACGTGCCCTAAGAGTCTTTGTACAGCGCTGTACTCATGCAGCATGCAAAGTTGGTGAGCAGAAAGGGATAGTACACGAGGGTAAGAGCCTTTGTACAGTCTTTTTCTTGTCTTGTACATACACTGCTGCCACTTGGCATGCATGCATGCAGAAGTAGGTGAGCGGAAAGGGCTCGTGATAAACATG
Source organism: Poa pratensis (assembly GCA_947311845.1). Lineage (NCBI taxonomy): Eukaryota > Viridiplantae > Streptophyta > Magnoliopsida > Poales > Poaceae > Poa > Poa pratensis. The sequence continues at coordinate 2,670,401 of CAMZMU010000085.1, read as the reverse complement.
CATGCAGCCAATTTCAGGTCATCCACTCAGATGAGAGTTTCAGACATGCCAAACACATTCATTCACTCGACAGACATGCCAAACACATCTGATTCCGTTTCCGCAGATACCGCCCAACAGACAGTTTGTCAGCCGGTGATAAGAATATCATTTTCTTCTTAAACTTTCGGTTGACCACATTTTGTTCTCTTCAACTTTATCCCCTTTTATGCACGCAACAGATACCATGATTCATGTTTGTTTTAGCGGAAAAACCCTGAAGTCTGAATGGTTCTTTAATTTGAAATCTTTACCTTTTGTTCCGGATGCTGCTGATCAGTAGCATCCGACCGGTAGTTCAGATCAATCAAATGCTGGTGGAGCATGCGGAGCCGGAGCATGCTGGGAAAGAATATTATGGTGAGTATATATGCCACAAATACTATCATACAGTTTGACTATAAATACCATTTCTGTACACTGACCTTCCAGCGACCATTTCGCTGTGAGTTTAGTTGCATCATATTCTCACCAAAAATAATCACAATTATTCGTATTAATACTTTTGGACAAACCACGAACAATTATTCGAAGTGACTATCAGCATAGCACATGCATCCATTGGTTAAAGGTAAGCAATGCGTGTTCTAGTTTTTTTAAGAACAACGGCACAAAGTGCCCAGCTTTAAATTAATAAAAATTAATAAAACCACAAAAGGCAAGTACAAAGTGCTGAAAGAACAGCTTACAGGCAACACACAACAAGAAAGCAAAAAATAGACATGAAAACAACTTGAGTGTCAAGGTCTTCATCTGTCCGCCTGGACCGAGCGAGGATAGGGGACGTCGCGCAGCAATGCGTGTTCCAGTTTCCAAGCAGGTGGTTTGGCAATTCCATAATTGTGCTTAGAGATCCATCGTATCATCTCGCTTTGCAAAAAAAAAAAAAAAACAGCCCCACTTGGCACCACCTTCACCTTACAAAAATCCTTAAGCATGGAGCCAGATGGAGCACAAGTTGTGCATCTACAGATTCTTGGGATGGATCCGGGTGATTCTGTTACAGGTTATCGGTGATGTCGGAGTGCGTGTTAAGAGTAATAATTGCATTTGCTTTGCATACAAAAACAGAGGAAGTAGGTGTAGAACAGGTGGTTGCATGCATTTGCTTTTTCTTCCAATAAAATTTATGAAGCTAAATTTTTGCAGCATTCAGTTCACTCCATTTCTGCTTCATTCCCATCCTTACTTGTGGTTTAGCTGCGTGAACTATGAAGCGAGGAAACACATTTTTTTTTTGAAACAATGCAAAAGATTTACCATTTCCATTGATTAAGAAGAAGTTGTTTAGAAGTTTTACAGACCAAGGCGTGACCAACAAAGGCCACATATGAAGCATAGGAATATCATTTCCGTGTAATAATTCCGCTTTTTATTCCGTTTTCGGATATTCTCCAAAGATTTCCCAATGTAGCCTCTTCCGTTTCAGTTCTTGTTCAAGAAGAAAATGTATATAAAATTCAAGAAAATGCATCATCAAAGTGTTTATTAATATAAATCTAGTCTAAATCGAATATTTTCTAAAGTATATTGGTATTCTATTTTTTTTATCAGATAACCCCTAAACCCCAAAGAGTGCGGCCGGTGGACCGGACCCCCATGCACCATCCAGTTAATCCGATCGATATATCCTGATCCCGGGGCGCCGACCTGGGCTAGGCTAGGGCTATGGCTTCCATCGTGTCCAAGCTCGCGCGGGCAGCCGCCGTGGCATCCCGTGCCTGTCCCGCAGCCGTCGTCGGAGGTGGCAGCAGCCGGCCCATGCCCCCCCCCCCCCCCCCCCCCGCCTCAACCTGGCTCTGGCTGGCCGGCGGTGCATTTGTAGCGGCGTCTTCCCAGGTAATCTCTACTATAAGGGCCCGTCTTCCGGATCTTTTCTCTTGCTAGCATGATCTGACCCGCCTGCTGCTGTTGTAATCTTGTAATCTTCATGTTCAGCTAAGAACATGTTGGAGAGAGAGTGAGAGACGATCCCAAGCCGTCGTCAGTAGCCGCCGCCGCCGCCGCCGTGATGACAGAGCGTCCAAGTACGAACACGCCGGAGAAAGACGGCCCCGATTCACCGCCGCCGCCGAAGTCATCAGGTGGTGTTTTCGTGACGATAGGTCACAACCCGAATTTCCCCCGCGTCGACGCCAGGTCCCTCGAGTCGAAAGAGGCCCTGTGGGCGCTGTACAAGTACTGGTTCAAGTTCCACGGCAAACAGCGCAGCCGCGCGGAGATGAAACGCCTGTTCAGGAGGTTCAGGATCACGGCGGAGTTCGTTCACAAGGCCAACAACTCCGGCGGCAGCGTCAAGCATGGGCTGACCCAGTTCGCCGATATGAGCCCGGACGAGATGCCGAGGAACAGAGTGATGTCGCGGCGCACGAGCCATGAATGGTAGAATAATGGCCAAGGCAACCTACGTACTACATGGTTGCATTCAGGATCCAGGAGTGGCTTGAGAGTCTTCTTTTTTTCTCTTTCAATCAGGTCAATGCCAGGTATGTTAATCTGCCCGGATGAGAGTTTCAGACCGACCCCATTACTTTTTATTTGTTCTGTTTCGATCCTTGGTTCATGTAGCCAGTCAGAACACATATGATCGATTCTGCTTTGTATGTAATCTCGTAGTGCTTCCAGATGACATTAGCATACAAATTATTAAATCTACAAAAAAAGCATACAAATTATTAGCAGAAGCAAAGAAAGAAGAGAGAGTATGTGTACAAACAAATCAAGAAACGAAAAGGTGCAAATTTGATTGTTCTCAGCTCCCTACATCCACAGATAATTGCACCAAAACAATTGCTGAGCATATGCTTTCAGACAACAAAACCACATGCAACAGCATATCCATTATTAAAAGGTAAGCAGGTTCCAAGCAGATGGCTTTCAGTTGAGCGCTAAAGAGAGACCTACTACAAATGGGTAGGCTGCTTCGGCATCGCATGATTTCACCTGGAGATCCGTCATATCATACCATCCTATACTTTGCAAAAAAAGCAAACTCCACATGTACGTCGACCACCACTTTCATCATACAAAAATACTCGGGATGGAACACGTTGCGTTAATCATGCAAATTCTTGGGAAGAATCTGGATACACTTTCTACCAAGGAAGCACGAACGAAGGAGGGGTGAGCAATTGGGATATGCAATGATGTAGTGGCATATGACGGAGTGAGCAAAAAAAATCTCACAAATCATCTACCTTTAGTAATTATATGGTGTGACTAATTCTCGGTCGAATGAGAATTAACTGAATTCTTAGTTTGGTGATGTCGTTGAATCTCAGTTACAACCTGTACTGTGACTTGTGACTAGCACAAATCACGAAGCCAATCCAATGGACCGGATCATTTTTCTCAGTATAACTAGTCAGGTAAAAAAAGGATTAGTCAGTCGTCGTTGTTAAAAAGGATTAGTCAGTCGTCGTTCACATTGTACGTGGTGTGCCTTCAGCATCATAGCATTACAAAATTAGCAGCAGCATTAGCTTTTTTTTCCACCTCATGAAAGCCACGTAAAAAGATAAGGTATGTACACACCAAAAAAAAAAAAGAGAAAAAGTGCAGATTTGGTCGTTCGATACGAGTACTTCCATCTGTTGTGGGACCTACCTGTCGGCTGAACGACGACAACAAGTCAACCGCCAAAGACGCTGGATCGAGCACGGTGGTGAGAGCATACCCCGAAGCTGAGTACGTGCGTCCAGAATAAACTACACTAGTTTTGAGCTCCATCCACAGATACTACTAACGCAAATCAATTAATTTATTCATCTTTTGTGTGCAGGGACATATATGCTCTTGCGCAACAAAACCAGGATCTACATGACACAGGCAAATCCATTTGTCAAAGGTAAGGTGGCTTTCAGTTGGGCCCTGATAAGAAGGCTGCTCTGCTTTTGCATTGCATGATTGCACCTGGAGATCTATCGTATCATACCAGCACCGCTTTCATCATACAAAAAATGCTCAAGATGGAGAACATTGTGGTTATATTGTACAAGTTCTTGACAAGAATCCGGATGAACTTTCCATGAAGGAGTGAAACAACAGGGATATGCAATGATGTATACACCACATAGTAGTTCCAACTGAACCACCATTCCTTGGTGCCAAAGAGCATGCCATGATGGAATATTAGAAAAAAAAAGGCATGGTTTTCTTATACCCAAGAATGAACACAACTTGCACATGACATGTGCTCCCTTCTTCCAATCTTTCCGTAGAGTGGCTGGAAGAAAACATTACAGAACACGCGAGAAAATGTCACAGGTGCAATGGCGGAAGCATGGAACATGATGAAGGCAACCTAGAAGCAGATTTATTTCTTAGTTTACTATACACAGATGCAATGACACACATGACAAAGGGCAGACACTGGATGAAACGCGGGTGAGCTGCTGATCATATATCAGGCCTGTGCCTGGACTCGCTTCGCGGCTGTGCTAGCAGCAGGGCTCGGTCGCTGCTGTCTCGGTTCAGACTTGGATGTTCTTTCCGCGGCGTTCTTGGCACCGACAGGCCGAGTTCTCTCGCCGCTGCTTGTCGGGCCTTTTCCTGCTTCCCCGCCCGCGGTCGCTGCACACACATGTAATGCGACGATGTCAGGTGCCGTTGAAGTAGGAACTTTTCGTGCTTTAGCTAAAAATGGATGCCAACTACAGCTGAAAGCCTGAAGCTAGTTGTAAATAAATGTGCGCTCGAAAGACACAGAGAAATTGTGACATATACAGTCCTGAATAGTTGAGTTTTCTGAATAAGATCGTTCAGGACACAGGAGTTGAACAGGCAACTGAAAGCAGATGACTTTACCTTTGTTAGGAAGGGACAGGCGTTTCTTGGTTGGTGCGTTCACTTGTGCTGCTGGCCGTTCTTTTGGGTTGCTAGTGGACCGGGGAGCCTGTAGGTTTGAAGGGTGAGAGCTGCTGACTTCCTCCGGGGTTTCCACCGATGCCTTCGGCTTAAGCTTGGATGATCCCAAAGAAGTAGCGGGTATCACGGCTGCAGATTGTCCTGACGAAGAACCACTTGCATCAGAGGACGACTTCTTGTGTGTTGCACCTTTCTTCTTCTGGCTCGAACCGTTCAAGTGAATGCTCGAGACTGGCACTTTTCCAATCAGCTTCTTAACATCATTCGCCTCATTGTCCTCAGCCTGCTTATCGTCACCACCGATTGGGACGTTCTCTTTGGCATTACTGTCGAGTGTCCTGTTCTCCCACGGACGCACGGCCATCCACCTCTCTACCCAGTTCCGCCCCCACTGGTTGTCATCCACCTCAAGCCCTTCGGGAGTTGCAGCTTTCTGTTTCCTGGCACCTGCTTGCCGCTGCCAAAGGAAAGTGGAAATTAACACATCCTGAGATGCCAACTTTAGTACTAAGTCATTTGTTCTTCTGCTTCAGTGAAAAAAAGAATGAAGTTGCCTAAGCCAAGCCAGCCCCTGCTGGCCCATTTGAGCACCAAGGCTGCTCACACATTTATGGTAGAATGTCATCCCTTAAAGTTACCTGGTGTGTTAAAGCATATGCCATTGCTCTTTCCCGCTTAGCAGCAGCTTCTTGCTTTTTCAATACTTTCGCTTGCATTTCTTCCACCGAGCCAATAGCGCCACACCAGCGTTCCTGCATGCCACAGTTCGGTGACATTTCTCAATGGTGAATATTTGATTAAATATGTGCAGATCAGGTATTTAGGCAAGCCGGCAGACAGTTCCTAATTTCTGTGATTAATGAGTTCATTCCTGGATTAACTACACAGAAACCTGAACAGTTTTTTCGACAGGCAAAAATTTCAATCATCATTCGTTATTTAGACATTCTAATCCCACATCTTGATATAACAACATAGCAGTCAAGAAACTTTTTACTGTGCTATTTCTAGTCATATCTAAAGCTTCTCAATTTCCTAAACCATAACAGATAATATAGTCTCTACGGAAGAATGTAAAGAGCAAAGAGAAGAGATTATTTTAAATTTCAACAATATACAGATCTTGGCAACAAGTCTGCTAAGTATATAAACAGAAAACCAGAAAATAAAGCTATATAAGGCTGCCTGAAGATGTAGTTTCATTTATTTCAACATACTTCTTAGTTCTTAACGTACATGGATTACTCTATGTGTAAGAGAAGGATGGAAGAGAACTTAGAGAGCTCAAAGGTCACACCATTCACTTTCTACTTTCCCGTGTTTTATGTGAACTCTTTTTTGGAAGAAAATGTTTGACTTGTGTTTGCATATATGCTCTTAGAAAGGAGATCATGTATTAAATAGACTATTATATCGCACACTGCTCTTCTGGGCAGTTTCGTACCTCAATTTCTCGAGCTTGGTCCTCGTGAACATTTTCAGAAGCCTTCTTCTGGGTCACTTGTCCCTCCAAAGCAACGCGAACTTGTCTTGCTCTGACACGAGCTTGAGCCTTTACCAGTGATTGCATACACTGAAGTGTTTCTGCTGCTTGCTTCCGTACAGCATGACCCCTAACGAGAGCCTGGAGTCTAACTAAACCTTTTAACGCCCGTAATGCCCGCCTAGCCTGGTAGAGCATGCCAAAAAAAAAAAATCAAAGTGCTTCAAACCAGATATAATCAAAGCAATCCTGAGAACTGAGAAATATTAGCAAAATTGTATTTTCAAGTTATTGCTTATTTTACATATGAGTATATCTGATAGGATCAGCCATTATAACATATAACATGAGTTCCTTGTGCAGACATATAACATGAGTTCCTTGTGCAGAATCATCATAAGATTATCGTAATATAGTGAGTACAGGGACAAGGGTGATCAAACAACCTACAAAGTTTTAGTCCCTAATGAAACAAACAAACCCCACCAAAAAAGGTTTCTAATAAACAACATCATCTACCCTTTATTCAATTTTAAGCTATTCTCATCAGAAAGTTATCTTTGTTTCACATATAAGGACTGAGAATATTTTTTGAGGCAGTGTTATTGCGTCAATCCATTCTCTGTCCTCAATCCATAGAAGAATTTCTGATGATTACATCATGAGCCTGCACCAGTTCTTCCTATTCCAATAGTTGCTCCCACTAGATATGCCCATAGGCTATACTTCATGAGTAAACATCAATCATTACATCTACTCCCTCCATTCCGTATTATAAGATGTTTTAGCTTTTTTGAATCGGATGTATATAGACGTATAACACATCTTATATTATGGAACAGAGGGAGTAGCAAATAACAGTACATCTGGCTAGTTACAATTCAATACAAGAGTACAATCAAAGCCTTTTTTAGGTGTATCTAGTGAGCTGTGACATTACATGATAGGCCTGGCAGCCCAGTATAGTTTTGGGCTTCCTCACAAACATACCAGAACTTCGTCATACCTAACAATACGGACAGAGTTCACATAAATCCCACGTTCCATCTATTTTCATCCATATTATGAAACTACACTCAACATTTTGTGGCATTTCCCTGGTTGTATGTTGCTTGAATAAAGCTGAATCCTGAGTTTGAACATTAACCTTATTCACACTACAAAATGCAACATTTTTCATGTGTTTGTTTCGAATTTGCACTGATAACACAGTAATCAAAGATAGAATATAATACCAAGAATGTTCGAAAGGCTGACTGAATAACTGTTGCAGCCTGATCCTCCTTTGTTCTGGGTGAGAAGGTAGAATCTGATATTGTCTGTATATTGGTGTCACTAGCCAATGGCTCAATTTGCCCTGTGAGTTCTGCAACTGCAAGGGCGCCTTCAGTGTCCATGGAGTGTTTCCGTTTGTGTAGCAGCTGAGCAGAAGAGTTCCTCTACAATAGGCACAAAACATAGTCTTAGCAATATTGCCATAATTTAAAGACAATACATCAGAGTTTTAGGAAGAATACATCAAAGTATAATAGTACAATCCTGTTAATAAGGATCTCATGCTTTGATGTGGCATTGCACATCAATATTCAGTTACATTACTGGTCACACTATCAACCTCAGGGTATAATATCGTACAAGAGTGTATTTCATCTTCTTCTGTTTTTGTACAATTCTTGGGATGAATGCACATTCAGATTTTAAGAAAAAGATGGCCCAGAGATGTATTTGTAGTAATCTGGCAAACTACTACAGCCAAATTAAACTGAAAGACTTCCCTCCAGATTTACTAGAAAGCAAGAAGATTCAGTCGCAGAGAATGACGTTAACCATACTCATGAACTAACAAAGGAGCACCTGGATCGGAACATTTATAATTAAAATTATAGTATGGAATTGATAAGTTGGTTAGTCTACAGCTCGTTGTAGCACGTGTTAACATTTTCATTGTCCACCATAAGGTGGATGTGAGGACGACGGAAGCATCACAGCTTTTGACAGTCGCAATCAAATGATAAAGACATGTCAACAATAAAAGCACCAAGTGAGTTATGGTAAAGCACCTATTTTTTCATCATTCCTGAAGAATCCTCATGATTAGACAGGGCGAGATAAAATCCAATTTATGAAAAAAAAAGGACAAGCAGGAAGCAAAGCATTAAATGAGCAAGTAGATCCAAACCATTCACTATCACAATATCCAACCATAACGAAAACCCTTTTATGGAGATGCTGGGCTGTCGCTTTGCTTTCAGTTCTTCTGAATGTGTTTTAGCAGGATTTGTTAATTCCTTAACTGTGCTTGTCAAAATATAAGATGTTAGGATAAACTGCTAGTATGCTTTTGTCCAATGTTTATCTTTTGCGCCAGCGTGTTTCCTACAAGTGTGCCAAACTCGCTTTTGTTTTCACTTCCTGGTAAGTGTTTTTCCTAGTACCGTGTCAAGATCGAGTAATGGAAAGGGGAAAATCCTGACTTGCAAAGGAAACCGTGAATACACTTTGACTTACTTCTTTGCTGCTTTCGCCATTTTGAGTTTTTCCATGCTTTTTTATCCCAACAAGTGATTTGATCCACTTTGATGAAATGCCCATGTTGGCTCCTTTCCCCTTCCAGCTTATCAGCTAAAACCTGTACATCATAATGTCATTGTCAAATGAAGTATAACTCCTACCTAATTGAGCAATACAGCGACAGTTGTGCAGAAAACAAATCACATATATGAGTAATTCTAGCAGTGTAAGGAGACATTGATGTCCAGAATGTCACTCAGAAAAAGAAAGTGTAAATACACCATCTTATTAAATCCACTGGCTATTGCAGCCAAACTAACAAACAAACTGATTTGTCACCCAGCAAACAGGGGCATCAAGCAATGTAAATTCACAGTGACACTATTTAACTTCTCCAAGTTTGCACACATTTTCCACTGAACATAATAAAAGAAGGAGCGGAGATTATACAACAAGAACAGTTTCGGTAACACCCTTACAAATTCATGCAACAGAAACTAACTTTACTGAATATACGCATCGACTAGCCCGAAAATCGCACATTTCCCCCAAACCAACAGCTAACAAGTAGATCAGAAACGGCATAACCGCATAGCACTGTGTAAGCAAGTAATCACATTACAAGAACACAGCAGAAAATGCACATGAATGAGCAGAGAAAGATGCAAGGGAAATTCTCGGACAGAAGCATGGACGAGCCCCATAATCGCATTAAAAACTGCCGATTTGAGCCACCTTATCCAAATCCTTACAGAAGAAATGAAATCGAAAATTCATGGGCAGGACAGTAACAAGAAACAGGAAACAAAAAGATACATTTGCGGCCGACACTCGACGGTTCTAATTTCTAAACCTTCCGAACTAAACACAGAATTCGAACCTTGACAACTCCCTGCGAAGAGATACCTGCAGAAGAATGCGAGCATACAATCCTACGGAAGGAACCCTAGGAGGGCGGGATTCTACACCACAGCAGCTAGCCCCCAGAGCGCGCAACAACACGCGATTTCGAGACGGGCCAGTACCAAATGGGTTCCCAAGAACCGCCAACAGCTGTCTGAGGAAATCGAATTGGTGCGCCGTAAAAAGCTGCTAACTTCTACGCGAAACGGAGCCTAGCGAGAAAATTCGATTCTTGGGAATGAGAGAGGGACGAAGAAGAACTCCACCAACCTGGGCAGTGAGGGGAGGGAGGTCGGAATCGGCACCGACGCGCAGTCCCCCTCTCCTCGCTCTCCCTGTCTGGGGATGGATTCCTCAGTTCTAACTTCCCCTTTTCTCAATTTTTTTTTTCTTTTCTTCTCTAGTGGATGATACTTTGGCGTTTTTTTATTCTGAAGAAGAAATTCTTTGGGGGTACAAACCAAAAGCTGTTGCGGTTGGCACTTGGCGGAGCGTCTTTTCTGAGCAGGTCCTTGAGGTCCTTCCTTTTTCATGGGAGGTGCCTCTTGGTTGCAAATCAAACCAAGACAAAAGGAGTACTCCGGGTAGCAACTTGACAAAATCCAATCTTGTACTCACTCCGTTCCAAATTAGATGTCTTCCATCTAATTTGGAACGGAGGGAGTAGTTACAAGGTATTTTTTTCGTTTCCATTTTTAGCCTTACAATAATCTTGACCGAGAGTCGGTACCGCGAAACCGACTCTCAGTCGCAGAAGGCGCTTCTAGGTCTGAACACTGAAGCGTTGTCTGCATCGGTACCGCGTTTCATGAAAAATGTCTGATGTCAGATCAACAAATTTATGCCACACCCCGCAAGTTTGAGCGTGTACCACCAGAACCTTAAGCTGGAATACAAAAACCGCCATTGATTCTGGTATATATAATTTGGTTCCGATTTATTCCGAGTTCTCTTGGCAAATTTCAGCCATTTTTGGTCAGTTTTCAACCTACTTTTATAATTTTGATTTGTTGTTTTTTGTTTGCACTTTTCCGTGAAATGTCTGAAATAAGACCGTTGGCCATTTCTTTCTGGTCTAGAGAAAATGCAGTAGTAGCTAGTTTGAATTGAGCAGTAAAGAAGAATGGACATAGGTCTAGTGGTAGTGGTGTGATTATAGAAACCAAGCAAAAGACCTAGCAAAAGTGTGCTCACTAAAATCGTGACGTGATCAGCCAGGACAAACTACATATGTATGCATAGTCTTGAATCAATTGTGGCGGCGTGGTCGGCGCGGATGCGGGTGACTGTCAAAGGTGGAGATGGAGCTGTGACGAAGTCACCGATACATGCACCACGACTGCTCGATACTACACCGGGGTGTCGACCAAACAACATCCTCCTTGACGCCGCCATGGAGGGCCACGTCGTCGATTCGGGGTTGCCAATGCCAAGTACCCTTCCTTGAAGCGGATCGTTGTCAAAGTGCTTGTCCACCATCATCGCCAGATCATACGGATATATCACGCACGTAAGAGACAGCAGAAGAAAGACATGACTAGGTTGTCTCGAATCCTACATGGCATGCTCAACTCGACGCTATTTTTACCTGCGTGGAATGCCTTGAATGATAGAATATAGTCGGTGATGCATATACTTCTAAGTTCTAAGGGCTGTTAGATCTTTCAACCAATCACCAAGCGAACAAATCTCTCTCTCCAACCAATCACAGGCGGTCAAAACCAAGTCTTCAGGGGTCGTACTCTCGTCCACGACAACAAATCTTACTCTTTGCCTCTACATAGCACACTGTTCCGATCCACCACTCTCCGTGACAAAGCATTCCCCACTCTCCTCTCACGCCCGCCTTCTTCCTTCCAAACCTTGCCTTCCTCATCCTCCAATCATGGAGACAGTAGTTGATATCCCTGAGGATCCAACCTCTGCCACGAACAATGATGGCGAGCCAACGGAGGAGAAGTTAACCTCTGCCACGAACAATGATGGTTTAGCTGCGTGAACTATGAAGCGAGGAAACACATTTTTTTTTTGAAACAATGCAAAAGATTTACCATTTCCATTGATTAAGAAGAAGTTGTTTAGAAGTTTTACAGACCAAGGCGTGACCAACAAAGGCCACATATGAAGCATAGGAATATCATTTCCGTGTAATAATTCCGCTTTTTATTCCGTTTTCGGATATTCTCCAAAGATTTCCCAATGTAGCCTCTTCCGTTTCAGTTCTTGTTCAAGAAGAAAATGTATATAAAATTCAAGAAAATGCATCATCAAAGTGTTTATTAATATAAATCTAGTCTAAATCGAATATTTTCTAAAGTATATTGGTATTCTATTTTTTTTATCAGATAACCCCTAAACCCCAAAGAGTGCGGCCGGTGGACCGGACCCCCATGCACCATCCAGTTAATCCGATCGATATATCCTGATCCCGGGGCGCCGACCTGGGCTAGGCTAGGGCTATGGCTTCCATCGTGTCCAAGCTCGCGCGGGCAGCCGCCGTGGCATCCCGTGCCTGTCCCGCAGCCGTCGTCGGAGGTGGCAGCAGCCGGCCCATGCCCCCCCCCCCCCCCCCCGCCTCAACCTGGCTCTGGCTGGCCGGCGGTGCATTTGTAGCGGCGTCTTCCCAGGTAATCTCTACTATAAGGGCCCGTCTTCCGGATCTTTTCTCTTGCTAGCATGATCTGACCCGCCTGCTGCTGTTGTAATCTTGTAATCTTCATGTTCAGCTAAGAACATGTTGGAGAGAGAGTGAGAGACGATCCCAAGCCGTCGTCAGTAGCCGCCGCCGCCGCCGCCGTGATGACAGAGCGTCCAAGTACGAACACGCCGGAGAAAGACGGCCCCGATTCACCGCCGCCGCCGAAGTCATCAGGTGGTGTTTTCGTGACGATAGGTCACAACCCGAATTTCCCCCGCGTCGACGCCAGGTCCCTCGAGTCGAAAGAGGCCCTGTGGGCGCTGTACAAGTACTGGTTCAAGTTCCACGGCAAACAGCGCAGCCGCGCGGAGATGAAACGCCTGTTCAGGAGGTTCAGGATCACGGCGGAGTTCGTTCACAAGGCCAACAACTCCGGCGGCAGCGTCAAGCATGGGCTGACCCAGTTCGCCGATATGAGCCCGGACGAGATGCCGAGGAACAGAGTGATGTCGCGGCGCACGAGCCATGAATGGTAGAATAATGGCCAAGGCAACCTACGTACTACATGGTTGCATTCAGGATCCAGGAGTGGCTTGAGAGTCTTCTTTTTTTCTCTTTCAATCAGGTCAATGCCAGGTATGTTAATCTGCCCGGATGAGAGTTTCAGACCGACCCCATTACTTTTTATTTGTTCTGTTTCGATCCTTGGTTCATGTAGCCAGTCAGAACACATATGATCGATTCTGCTTTGTATGTAATCTCGTAGTGCTTCCAGATGACATTAGCATACAAATTATTAAATCTACAAAAAAAGCATACAAATTATTAGCAGAAGCAAAGAAAGAAGAGAGAGTATGTGTACAAACAAATCAAGAAACGAAAAGGTGCAAATTTGATTGTTCTCAGCTCCCTACATCCACAGATAATTGCACCAAAACAATTGCTGAGCATATGCTTTCAGACAACAAAACCACATGCAACAGCATATCCATTATTAAAAGGTAAGCAGGTTCCAAGCAGATGGCTTTCAGTTGAGCGCTAAAGAGAGACCTACTACAAATGGGTAGGCTGCTTCGGCATCGCATGATTTCACCTGGAGATCCGTCATATCATACCATCCTATACTTTGCAAAAAAAGCAAACTCCACATGTACGTCGACCACCACTTTCATCATACAAAAATACTCGGGATGGAACACGTTGCGTTAATCATGCAAATTCTTGGGAAGAATCTGGATACACTTTCTACCAAGGAAGCACGAACGAAGGAGGGGTGAGCAATTGGGATATGCAATGATGTAGTGGCATATGACGGAGTGAGCAAAAAAAATCTCACAAATCATCTACCTTTAGTAATTATATGGTGTGACTAATTCTCGGTCGAATGAGAATTAACTGAATTCTTAGTTTGGTGATGTCGTTGAATCTCAGTTACAACCTGTACTGTGACTTGTGACTAGCACAAATCACGAAGCCAATCCAATGGACCGGATCATTTTTCTCAGTATAACTAGTCAGGTAAAAAAAGGATTAGTCAGTCGTCGTTGTTAAAAAGGATTAGTCAGTCGTCGTTCACATTGTACGTGGTGTGCCTTCAGCATCATAGCATTACAAAATTAGCAGCAGCATTAGCTTTTTTTTCCACCTCATGAAAGCCACGTAAAAAGATAAGGTATGTACACACCAAAAAAAAAAAAGAGAAAAAGTGCAGATTTGGTCGTTCGATACGAGTACTTCCATCTGTTGTGGGACCTACCTGTCGGCTGAACGACGACAACAAGTCAACCGCCAAAGACGCTGGATCGAGCACGGTGGTGAGAGCATACCCCGAAGCTGAGTACGTGCGTCCAGAATAAACTACACTAGTTTTGAGCTCCATCCACAGATACTACTAACGCAAATCAATTAATTTATTCATCTTTTGTGTGCAGGGACATATATGCTCTTGCGCAACAAAACCAGGATCTACATGACACAGGCAAATCCATTTGTCAAAGGTAAGGTGGCTTTCAGTTGGGCCCTGATAAGAAGGCTGCTCTGCTTTTGCATTGCATGATTGCACCTGGAGATCTATCGTATCATACCAGCACCGCTTTCATCATACAAAAAATGCTCAAGATGGAGAACATTGTGGTTATATTGTACAAGTTCTTGACAAGAATCCGGATGAACTTTCCATGAAGGAGTGAAACAACAGGGATATGCAATGATGTATACACCACATAGTAGTTCCAACTGAACCACCATTCCTTGGTGCCAAAGAGCATGCCATGATGGAATATTAGAAAAAAAAAGGCATGGTTTTCTTATACCCAAGAATGAACACAACTTGCACATGACATGTGCTCCCTTCTTCCAATCTTTCCGTAGAGTGGCTGGAAGAAAACATTACAGAACACGCGAGAAAATGTCACAGGTGCAATGGCGGAAGCATGGAACATGATGAAGGCAACCTAGAAGCAGATTTATTTCTTAGTTTACTATACACAGATGCAATGACACACATGACAAAGGGCAGACACTGGATGAAACGCGGGTGAGCTGCTGATCATATATCAGGCCTGTGCCTGGACTCGCTTCGCGGCTGTGCTAGCAGCAGGGCTCGGTCGCTGCTGTCTCGGTTCAGACTTGGATGTTCTTTCCGCGGCGTTCTTGGCACCGACAGGCCGAGTTCTCTCGCCGCTGCTTGTCGGGCCTTTTCCTGCTTCCCCGCCCGCGGTCGCTGCACACACATGTAATGCGACGATGTCAGGTGCCGTTGAAGTAGGAACTTTTCGTGCTTTAGCTAAAAATGGATGCCAACTACAGCTGAAAGCCTGAAGCTAGTTGTAAATAAATGTGCGCTCGAAAGACACAGAGAAATTGTGACATATACAGTCCTGAATAGTTGAGTTTTCTGAATAAGATCGTTCAGGACACAGGAGTTGAACAGGCAACTGAAAGCAGATGACTTTACCTTTGTTAGGAAGGGACAGGCGTTTCTTGGTTGGTGCGTTCACTTGTGCTGCTGGCCGTTCTTTTGGGTTGCTAGTGGACCGGGGAGCCTGTAGGTTTGAAGGGTGAGAGCTGCTGACTTCCTCCGGGTTTCCACCGATGCCTTCGGCTTAAGCTTGGATGATCCCAAAGAAGTAGCGGGTATCACGGCTGCAGATTGTCCTGACGAAGAACCACTTGCATCAGAGGACGACTTCTTGTGTGTTGCACCTTTCTTCTTCTGGCTCGAACCGTTCAAGTGAATGCTCGAGACTGGCACTTTTCCAATCAGCTTCTTAACATCATTCGCCTCATTGTCCTCAGCCTGCTTATCGTCACCACCGATTGGGACGTTCTCTTTGGCATTACTGTCGAGTGTCCTGTTCTCCCACGGACGCACGGCCATCCACCTCTCTACCCAGTTCCGCCCCCACTGGTTGTCATCCACCTCAAGCCCTTCGGGAGTTGCAGCTTTCTGTTTCCTGGCACCTGCTTGCCGCTGCCAAAGGAAAGTGGAAATTAACACATCCTGAGATGCCAACTTTAGTACTAAGTCATTTGTTCTTCTGCTTCAGTGAAAAAAAGAATGAAGTTGCCTAAGCCAAGCCAGCCCCTGCTGGCCCATTTGAGCACCAAGGCTGCTCACACATTTATGGTAGAATGTCATCCCTTAAAGTTACCTGGTGTGTTAAAGCATATGCCATTGCTCTTTCCCGCTTAGCAGCAGCTTCTTGCTTTTTCAATACTTTCGCTTGCATTTCTTCCACCGAGCCAATAGCGCCACACCAGCGTTCCTGCATGCCACAGTTCGGTGACATTTCTCAATGGTGAATATTTGATTAAATATGTGCAGATCAGGTATTTAGGCAAGCCGGCAGACAGTTCCTAATTTCTGTGATTAATGAGTTCATTCCTGGATTAACTACACAGAAACCTGAACAGTTTTTTCGACAGGCAAAAATTTCAATCATCATTCGTTATTTAGACATTCTAATCCCACATCTTGATATAACAACATAGCAGTCAAGAAACTTTTTACTGTGCTATTTCTAGTCATATCTAAAGCTTCTCAATTTCCTAAACCATAACAGATAATATAGTCTCTACGGAAGAATGTAAAGAGCAAAGAGAAGAGATTATTTTAAATTTCAACAATATACAGATCTTGGCAACAAGTCTGCTAAGTATATAAACAGAAAACCAGAAAATAAAGCTATATAAGGCTGCCTGAAGATGTAGTTTCATTTATTTCAACATACTTCTTAGTTCTTAACGTACATGGATTACTCTATGTGTAAGAGAAGGATGGAAGAGAACTTAGAGAGCTCAAAGGTCACACCATTCACTTTCTACTTTCCCGTGTTTTATGTGAACTCTTTTTTGGAAGAAAATGTTTGACTTGTGTTTGCATATATGCTCTTAGAAAGGAGATCATGTATTAAATAGACTATTATATCGCACACTGCTCTTCTGGGCAGTTTCGTACCTCAATTTCTCGAGCTTGGTCCTCGTGAACATTTTCAGAAGCCTTCTTCTGGGTCACTTGTCCCTCCAAAGCAACGCGAACTTGTCTTGCTCTGACACGAGCTTGAGCCTTTACCAGTGATTGCATACACTGAAGTGTTTCTGCTGCTTGCTTCCGTACAGCATGACCCCTAACGAGAGCCTGGAGTCTAACTAAACCTTTTAACGCCCGTAATGCCCGCCTAGCCTGGTAGAGCATGCCAAAAAAAAAAAATCAAAGTGCTTCAAACCAGATATAATCAAAGCAATCCTGAGAACTGAGAAATATTAGCAAAATTGTATTTTCAAGTTATTGCTTATTTTACATATGAGTATATCTGATAGGATCAGCCATTATAACATATAACATGAGTTCCTTGTGCAGACATATAACATGAGTTCCTTGTGCAGAATCATCATAAGATTATCGTAATATAGTGAGTACAGGGACAAGGGTGATCAAACAACCTACAAAGTTTTAGTCCCTAATGAAACAAACAAACCCCACCAAAAAAGGTTTCTAATAAACAACATCATCTACCCTTTATTCAATTTTAAGCTATTCTCATCAGAAAGTTATCTTTGTTTCACATATAAGGACTGAGAATATTTTTTGAGGCAGTGTTATTGCGTCAATCCATTCTCTGTCCTCAATCCATAGAAGAATTTCTGATGATTACATCATGAGCCTGCACCAGTTCTTCCTATTCCAATAGTTGCTCCCACTAGATATGCCCATAGGCTATACTTCATGAGTAAACATCAATCATTACATCTACTCCCTCCATTCCGTATTATAAGATGTTTTAGCTTTTTTGAATCGGATGTATATAGACGTATAACACATCTTATATTATGGAACAGAGGGAGTAGCAAATAACAGTACATCTGGCTAGTTACAATTCAATACAAGAGTACAATCAAAGCCTTTTTTAGGTGTATCTAGTGAGCTGTGACATTACATGATAGGCCTGGCAGCCCAGTATAGTTTTGGGCTTCCTCACAAACATACCAGAACTTCGTCATACCTAACAATACGGACAGAGTTCACATAAATCCCACGTTCCATCTATTTTCATCCATATTATGAAACTACACTCAACATTTTGTGGCATTTCCCTGGTTGTATGTTGCTTGAATAAAGCTGAATCCTGAGTTTGAACATTAACCTTATTCACACTACAAAATGCAACATTTTTCATGTGTTTGTTTCGAATTTGCACTGATAACACAGTAATCAAAGATAGAATATAATACCAAGAATGTTCGAAAGGCTGACTGAATAACTGTTGCAGCCTGATCCTCCTTTGTTCTGGGTGAGAAGGTAGAATCTGATATTGTCTGTATATTGGTGTCACTAGCCAATGGCTCAATTTGCCCTGTGAGTTCTGCAACTGCAAGGGCGCCTTCAGTGTCCATGGAGTGTTTCCGTTTGTGTAGCAGCTGAGCAGAAGAGTTCCTCTACAATAGGCACAAAACATAGTCTTAGCAATATTGCCATAATTTAAAGACAATACATCAGAGTTTTAGGAAGAATACATCAAAGTATAATAGTACAATCCTGTTAATAAGGATCTCATGCTTTGATGTGGCATTGCACATCAATATTCAGTTACATTACTGGTCACACTATCAACCTCAGGGTATAATATCGTACAAGAGTGTATTTCATCTTCTTCTGTTTTTGTACAATTCTTGGATGAATGCACATTCAGATTTTAAGAAAAAGATGGCCCAGAGATGTATTTGTAGTAATCTGGCAAACTACTACAGCCAAATTAAACTGAAAGACTTCCCTCCAGATTTACTAGAAAGCAAGAAGATTCAGTCGCAGAGAATGACGTTAACCATACTCATGAACTAACAAAGGAGCACCTGGATCGGAACATTTATAATTAAAATTATAGTATGGAATTGATAAGTTGGTTAGTCTACAGCTCGTTGTAGCACGTGTTAACATTTTCATTGTCCACCATAAGGTGGATGTGAGGACGACGGAAGCATCACAGCTTTTGACAGTCGCAATCAAATGATAAAGACATGTCAACAATAAAAGCACCAAGTGAGTTATGGTAAAGCACCTATTTTTTCATCATTCCTGAAGAATCCTCATGATTAGACAGGGCGAGATAAAATCCAATTTATGAAAAAAAAAGGACAAGCAGGAAGCAAAGCATTAAATGAGCAAGTAGATCCAAACCATTCACTATCACAATATCCAACCATAACGAAAACCCTTTTATGGAGATGCTGGGCTGTCGCTTTGCTTTCAGTTCTTCTGAATGTGTTTTAGCAGGATTTGTTAATTCCTTAACTGTGCTTGTCAAAATATAAGATGTTAGGATAAACTGCTAGTATGCTTTTGTCCAATGTTTATCTTTTGCGCCAGCGTGTTTCCTACAAGTGTGCCAAACTCGCTTTTGTTTTCACTTCCTGGTAAGTGTTTTTCCTAGTACCGTGTCAAGATCGAGTAATGGAAAGGGGAAAATCCTGACTTGCAAAGGAAACCGTGAATACACTTTGACTTACTTCTTTGCTGCTTTCGCCATTTTGAGTTTTTCCATGCTTTTTTATCCCAACAAGTGATTTGATCCACTTTGATGAAATGCCCATGTTGGCTCCTTTCCCCTTCCAGCTTATCAGCTAAAACCTGTACATCATAATGTCATTGTCAAATGAAGTATAACTCCTACCTAATTGAGCAATACAGCGACAGTTGTGCAGAAAACAAATCACATATATGAGTAATTCTAGCAGTGTAAGGAGACATTGATGTCCAGAATGTCACTCAGAAAAAGAAAGTGTAAATACACCATCTTATTAAATCCACTGGCTATTGCAGCCAAACTAACAAACAAACTGATTTGTCACCCAGCAAACAGGGGCATCAAGCAATGTAAATTCACAGTGACACTATTTAACTTCTCCAAGTTTGCACACATTTTCCACTGAACATAATAAAAGAAGGAGCGGAGATTATACAACAAGAACAGTTTCGGTAACACCCCTTACAAATTCATGCAACAGAAACTAACTTTACTGAATATACGCATCGACTAGCCCGAAAATCGCACATTTCCCCCAAACCAACAGCTAACAAGTAGATCAGAAACGGCATAACCGCATAGCACTGTGTAAGCAAGTAATCACATTACAAGAACACAGCAGAAAATGCACATGAATGAGCAGAGAAAGATGCAAGGGAAATTCTCGGACAGAAGCATGGACGAGCCCCATAATCGCATTAAAAACTGCCGATTTGAGCCACCTTATCCAAATCCTTACAGAAGAAATGAAATCGAAAATTCATGGGCAGGACAGTAACAAGAAACAGGAAACAAAAAGATACATTTGCGGCCGACACTCGACGGTTCTAATTTCTAAACCTTCCGAACTAAACACAGAATTCGAACCTTGACAACTCCCTGCGAAGAGATACCTGCAGAAGAATGCGAGCATACAATCCTACGGAAGGAACCCTAGGAGGGCGGGATTCTACACCACAGCAGCTAGCCCCCAGAGCGCGCAACAACACGCGATTTCGAGACGGGCCAGTACCAAATGGGTTCCCAAGAACCGCCAACAGCTGTCTGAGGAAATCGAATTGGTGCGCCGTAAAAAGCTGCTAACTTCTACGCGAAACGGAGCCTAGCGAGAAAATTCGATTCTTGGGAATGAGAGAGGGACGAAGAAGAACTCCACCAACCTGGGCAGTGAGGGGAGGGAGGTCGGAATCGGCACCGACGCGCAGTCCCCCTCTCCTCGCTCTCCCTGTCTGGGGATGGATTCCTCAGTTCTAACTTCCCCTTTTCTCAATTTTTTTTTTCTTTTCTTCTCTAGTGGATGATACTTTGGCGTTTTTTTATTCTGAAGAAGAAATTCTTTGGGGGTACAAACCAAAAGCTGTTGCGGTTGGCACTTGGCGGAGCGTCTTTTCTGAGCAGGTCCTTGAGGTCCTTCCTTTTTCATGGGAGGTGCCTCTTGGTTGCAAATCAAACCAAGACAAAAGGAGTACTCCGGGTAGCAACTTGACAAAATCCAATCTTGTACTCACTCCGTTCCAAATTAGATGTCTTCCATCTAATTTGGAACGGAGGGAGTAGTTACAAGGTATTTTTTTCGTTTCCATTTTTAGCCTTACAATAATCTTGACCGAGAGTCGGTACCGCGAAACCGACTCTCAGTCGCAGAAGGCGCTTCTAGGTCTGAACACTGAAGCGTTGTCTGCATCGGTACCGCGTTTCATGAAAAATGTCTGATGTCAGATCAACAAATTTATGCCACACCCCGCAAGTTTGAGCGTGTACCACCAGAACCTTAAGCTGGAATACAAAAACCGCCATTGATTCTGGTATATATAATTTGGTTCCGATTTATTCCGAGTTCTCTTGGCAAATTTCAGCCATTTTTGGTCAGTTTTCAACCTACTTTTATAATTTTGATTTGTTGTTTTTTGTTTGCACTTTTCCGTGAAATGTCTGAAATAAGACCGTTGGCCATTTCTTTCTGGTCTAGAGAAAATGCAGTAGTAGCTAGTTTGAATTGAGCAGTAAAGAAGAATGGACATAGGTCTAGTGGTAGTGGTGTGATTATAGAAACCAAGCAAAAGACCTAGCAAAAGTGTGCTCACTAAAATCGTGACGTGATCAGCCAGGACAAACTACATATGTATGCATAGTCTTGAATCAATTGTGGCGGCGTGGTCGGCGCGGATGCGGGTGACTGTCAAAGGTGGAGATGGAGCTGTGACGAAGTCACCGATACATGCACCACGACTGCTCGATACTACACCGGGGTGTCGACCAAACAACATCCTCCTTGACGCCGCCATGGAGGGCCACGTCGTCGATTCGGGGTTGCCAATGCCAAGTACCCTTCCTTGAAGCGGATCGTTGTCAAAGTGCTTGTCCACCATCATCGCCAGATCATACGGATATATCACGCACGTAAGAGACAGCAGAAGAAAGACATGACTAGGTTGTCTCGAATCCTACATGGCATGCTCAACTCGACGCTATTTTTACCTGCGTGGAATGCCTTGAATGATAGAATATAGTCGGTGATGCATATACTTCTAAGTTCTAAGGGCTGTTAGATCTTTCAACCAATCACCAAGCGAACAAATCTCTCTCTCCAACCAATCACAGGCGGTCAAAACCAAGTCTTCAGGGGTCGTACTCTCGTCCACGACAACAAATCTTACTCTTTGCCTCTACATAGCACACTGTTCCGATCCACCACTCTCCGTGACAAAGCATTCCCCACTCTCCTCTCACGCCCGCCTTCTTCCTTCCAAACCTTGCCTTCCTCATCCTCCAATCATGGAGACAGTAGTTGATATCCCTGAGGATCCAACCTCTGCCACGAACAATGATGGCGAGCCAACGGAGGAGAAGTTAACCTCTGCCACGAACAATGATGGTTTAGCTGCGTGAACTATGAAGCGAGGAAACACATTTTTTTTTTGAAACAATGCAAAAGATTTACCATTTCCATTGATTAAGAAGAAGTTGTTTAGAAGTTTTACAGACCAAGGCGTGACCAACAAAGGCCACATATGAAGCATAGGAATATCATTTCCGTGTAATAATTCCGCTTTTTATTCCGTTTTCGGATATTCTCCAAAGATTTCCCAATGTAGCCTCTTCCGTTTCAGTTCTTGTTCAAGAAGAAAATGTATATAAAATTCAAGAAAATGCATCATCAAAGTGTTTATTAATATAAATCTAGTCTAAATCGAATATTTTCTAAAGTATATTGGTATTCTATTTTTTTTATCAGATAACCCCTAAACCCCAAAGAGTGCGGCCGGTGGACCGGACCCCCATGCACCATCCAGTTAATCCGATCGATATATCCTGATCCCGGGGCGCCGACCTGGGCTAGGCTAGGGCTATGGCTTCCATCGTGTCCAAGCTCGCGCGGGCAGCCGCCGTGGCATCCCGTGCCTGTCCCGCAGCCGTCGTCGGAGGTGGCAGCAGCCGGCCCATGCCCCCCCCCCCCCCCCCCCCCCCGCCTCAACCTGGCTCTGGCTGGCCGGCGGTGCATTTGTAGCGGCGTCTTCCCAGGTAATCTCTACTATAAGGGCCCGTCTTCCGGATCTTTTCTCTTGCTAGCATGATCTGACCCGCCTGCTGCTGTTGTAATCTTGTAATCTTCATGTTCAGCTAAGAACATGTTGGAGAGAGAGTGAGAGACGATCCCAAGCCGTCGTCAGTAGCCGCCGCCGCCGCCGCCGTGATGACAGAGCGTCCAAGTACGAACACGCCGGAGAAAGACGGCCCCGATTCACCGCCGCCGCCGAAGTCATCAGGTGGTGTTTTCGTGACGATAGGTCACAACCCGAATTTCCCCCGCGTCGACGCCAGGTCCCTCGAGTCGAAAGAGGCCCTGTGGGCGCTGTACAAGTACTGGTTCAAGTTCCACGGCAAACAGCGCAGCCGCGCGGAGATGAAACGCCTGTTCAGGAGGTTCAGGATCACGGCGGAGTTCGTTCACAAGGCCAACAACTCCGGCGGCAGCGTCAAGCATGGGCTGACCCAGTTCGCCGATATGAGCCCGGACGAGATGCCGAGGAACAGAGTGATGTCGCGGCGCACGAGCCATGAATGGTAGAATAATGGCCAAGGCAACCTACGTACTACATGGTTGCATTCAGGATCCAGGAGTGGCTTGAGAGTCTTCTTTTTTTCTCTTTCAATCAGGTCAATGCCAGGTATGTTAATCTGCCCGGATGAGAGTTTCAGACCGACCCCATTACTTTTTATTTGTTCTGTTTCGATCCTTGGTTCATGTAGCCAGTCAGAACACATATGATCGATTCTGCTTTGTATGTAATCTCGTAGTGCTTCCAGATGACATTAGCATACAAATTATTAAATCTACAAAAAAAGCATACAAATTATTAGCAGAAGCAAAGAAAGAAGAGAGAGTATGTGTACAAACAAATCAAGAAACGAAAAGGTGCAAATTTGATTGTTCTCAGCTCCCTACATCCACAGATAATTGCACCAAAACAATTGCTGAGCATATGCTTTCAGACAACAAAACCACATGCAACAGCATATCCATTATTAAAAGGTAAGCAGGTTCCAAGCAGATGGCTTTCAGTTGAGCGCTAAAGAGAGACCTACTACAAATGGGTAGGCTGCTTCGGCATCGCATGATTTCACCTGGAGATCCGTCATATCATACCATCCTATACTTTGCAAAAAAAGCAAACTCCACATGTACGTCGACCACCACTTTCATCATACAAAAATACTCGGGATGGAACACGTTGCGTTAATCATGCAAATTCTTGGGAAGAATCTGGATACACTTTCTACCAAGGAAGCACGAACGAAGGAGGGGTGAGCAATTGGGATATGCAATGATGTAGTGGCATATGACGGAGTGAGCAAAAAAAATCTCACAAATCATCTACCTTTAGTAATTATATGGTGTGACTAATTCTCGGTCGAATGAGAATTAACTGAATTCTTAGTTTGGTGATGTCGTTGAATCTCAGTTACAACCTGTACTGTGACTTGTGACTAGCACAAATCACGAAGCCAATCCAATGGACCGGATCATTTTTCTCAGTATAACTAGTCAGGTAAAAAAAGGATTAGTCAGTCGTCGTTGTTAAAAAGGATTAGTCAGTCGTCGTTCACATTGTACGTGGTGTGCCTTCAGCATCATAGCATTACAAAATTAGCAGCAGCATTAGCTTTTTTTTCCACCTCATGAAAGCCACGTAAAAAGATAAGGTATGTACACACCAAAAAAAAAAAAGAGAAAAAGTGCAGATTTGGTCGTTCGATACGAGTACTTCCATCTGTTGTGGGACCTACCTGTCGGCTGAACGACGACAACAAGTCAACCGCCAAAGACGCTGGATCGAGCACGGTGGTGAGAGCATACCCCGAAGCTGAGTACGTGCGTCCAGAATAAACTACACTAGTTTTGAGCTCCATCCACAGATACTACTAACGCAAATCAATTAATTTATTCATCTTTTGTGTGCAGGGACATATATGCTCTTGCGCAACAAAACCAGGATCTACATGACACAGGCAAATCCATTTGTCAAAGGTAAGGTGGCTTTCAGTTGGGCCCTGATAAGAAGGCTGCTCTGCTTTTGCATTGCATGATTGCACCTGGAGATCTATCGTATCATACCAGCACCGCTTTCATCATACAAAAAATGCTCAAGATGGAGAACATTGTGGTTATATTGTACAAGTTCTTGACAAGAATCCGGATGAACTTTCCATGAAGGAGTGAAACAACAGGGATATGCAATGATGTATACACCACATAGTAGTTCCAACTGAACCACCATTCCTTGGTGCCAAAGAGCATGCCATGATGGAATATTAGAAAAAAAAAGGCATGGTTTTCTTATACCCAAGAATGAACACAACTTGCACATGACATGTGCTCCCTTCTTCCAATCTTTCCGTAGAGTGGCTGGAAGAAAACATTACAGAACACGCGAGAAAATGTCACAGGTGCAATGGCGGAAGCATGGAACATGATGAAGGCAACCTAGAAGCAGATTTATTTCTTAGTTTACTATACACAGATGCAATGACACACATGACAAAGGGCAGACACTGGATGAAACGCGGGTGAGCTGCTGATCATATATCAGGCCTGTGCCTGGACTCGCTTCGCGGCTGTGCTAGCAGCAGGGCTCGGTCGCTGCTGTCTCGGTTCAGACTTGGATGTTCTTTCCGCGGCGTTCTTGGCACCGACAGGCCGAGTTCTCTCGCCGCTGCTTGTCGGGCCTTTTCCTGCTTCCCCGCCCGCGGTCGCTGCACACACATGTAATGCGACGATGTCAGGTGCCGTTGAAGTAGGAACTTTTCGTGCTTTAGCTAAAAATGGATGCCAACTACAGCTGAAAGCCTGAAGCTAGTTGTAAATAAATGTGCGCTCGAAAGACACAGAGAAATTGTGACATATACAGTCCTGAATAGTTGAGTTTTCTGAATAAGATCGTTCAGGACACAGGAGTTGAACAGGCAACTGAAAGCAGATGACTTTACCTTTGTTAGGAAGGGACAGGCGTTTCTTGGTTGGTGCGTTCACTTGTGCTGCTGGCCGTTCTTTTGGGTTGCTAGTGGACCGGGGAGCCTGTAGGTTTGAAGGGTGAGAGCTGCTGACTTCCTCCGGGGTTTCCACCGATGCCTTCGGCTTAAGCTTGGATGATCCCAAAGAAGTAGCGGGTATCACGGCTGCAGATTGTCCTGACGAAGAACCACTTGCATCAGAGGACGACTTCTTGTGTGTTGCACCTTTCTTCTTCTGGCTCGAACCGTTCAAGTGAATGCTCGAGACTGGCACTTTTCCAATCAGCTTCTTAACATCATTCGCCTCATTGTCCTCAGCCTGCTTATCGTCACCACCGATTGGGACGTTCTCTTTGGCATTACTGTCGAGTGTCCTGTTCTCCCACGGACGCACGGCCATCCACCTCTCTACCCAGTTCCGCCCCCACTGGTTGTCATCCACCTCAAGCCCTTCGGGAGTTGCAGCTTTCTGTTTCCTGGCACCTGCTTGCCGCTGCCAAAGGAAAGTGGAAATTAACACATCCTGAGATGCCAACTTTAGTACTAAGTCATTTGTTCTTCTGCTTCAGTGAAAAAAAGAATGAAGTTGCCTAAGCCAAGCCAGCCCCTGCTGGCCCATTTGAGCACCAAGGCTGCTCACACATTTATGGTAGAATGTCATCCCTTAAAGTTACCTGGTGTGTTAAAGCATATGCCATTGCTCTTTCCCGCTTAGCAGCAGCTTCTTGCTTTTTCAATACTTTCGCTTGCATTTCTTCCACCGAGCCAATAGCGCCACACCAGCGTTCCTGCATGCCACAGTTCGGTGACATTTCTCAATGGTGAATATTTGATTAAATATGTGCAGATCAGGTATTTAGGCAAGCCGGCAGACAGTTCCTAATTTCTGTGATTAATGAGTTCATTCCTGGATTAACTACACAGAAACCTGAACAGTTTTTTCGACAGGCAAAAATTTCAATCATCATTCGTTATTTAGACATTCTAATCCCACATCTTGATATAACAACATAGCAGTCAAGAAACTTTTTACTGTGCTATTTCTAGTCATATCTAAAGCTTCTCAATTTCCTAAACCATAACAGATAATATAGTCTCTACGGAAGAATGTAAAGAGCAAAGAGAAGAGATTATTTTAAATTTCAACAATATACAGATCTTGGCAACAAGTCTGCTAAGTATATAAACAGAAAACCAGAAAATAAAGCTATATAAGGCTGCCTGAAGATGTAGTTTCATTTATTTCAACATACTTCTTAGTTCTTAACGTACATGGATTACTCTATGTGTAAGAGAAGGATGGAAGAGAACTTAGAGAGCTCAAAGGTCACACCATTCACTTTCTACTTTCCCGTGTTTTATGTGAACTCTTTTTTGGAAGAAAATGTTTGACTTGTGTTTGCATATATGCTCTTAGAAAGGAGATCATGTATTAAATAGACTATTATATCGCACACTGCTCTTCTGGGCAGTTTCGTACCTCAATTTCTCGAGCTTGGTCCTCGTGAACATTTTCAGAAGCCTTCTTCTGGGTCACTTGTCCCTCCAAAGCAACGCGAACTTGTCTTGCTCTGACACGAGCTTGAGCCTTTACCAGTGATTGCATACACTGAAGTGTTTCTGCTGCTTGCTTCCGTACAGCATGACCCCTAACGAGAGCCTGGAGTCTAACTAAACCTTTTAACGCCCGTAATGCCCGCCTAGCCTGGTAGAGCATGCCAAAAAAAAAAAAATCAAAGTGCTTCAAACCAGATATAATCAAAGCAATCCTGAGAACTGAGAAATATTAGCAAAATTGTATTTTCAAGTTATTGCTTATTTTACATATGAGTATATCTGATAGGATCAGCCATTATAACATATAACATGAGTTCCTTGTGCAGACATATAACATGAGTTCCTTGTGCAGAATCATCATAAGATTATCGTAATATAGTGAGTACAGGGACAAGGGTGATCAAACAACCTACAAAGTTTTAGTCCCTAATGAAACAAACAAACCCCACCAAAAAAGGTTTCTAATAAACAACATCATCTACCCTTTATTCAATTTTAAGCTATTCTCATCAGAAAGTTATCTTTGTTTCACATATAAGGACTGAGAATATTTTTTGAGGCAGTGTTATTGCGTCAATCCATTCTCTGTCCTCAATCCATAGAAGAATTTCTGATGATTACATCATGAGCCTGCACCAGTTCTTCCTATTCCAATAGTTGCTCCCACTAGATATGCCCATAGGCTATACTTCATGAGTAAACATCAATCATTACATCTACTCCCTCCATTCCGTATTATAAGATGTTTTAGCTTTTTTGAATCGGATGTATATAGACGTATAACACATCTTATATTATGGAACAGAGGGAGTAGCAAATAACAGTACATCTGGCTAGTTACAATTCAATACAAGAGTACAATCAAAGCCTTTTTTAGGTGTATCTAGTGAGCTGTGACATTACATGATAGGCCTGGCAGCCCAGTATAGTTTTGGGCTTCCTCACAAACATACCAGAACTTCGTCATACCTAACAATACGGACAGAGTTCACATAAATCCCACGTTCCATCTATTTTCATCCATATTATGAAACTACACTCAACATTTTGTGGCATTTCCCTGGTTGTATGTTGCTTGAATAAAGCTGAATCCTGAGTTTGAACATTAACCTTATTCACACTACAAAATGCAACATTTTTCATGTGTTTGTTTCGAATTTGCACTGATAACACAGTAATCAAAGATAGAATATAATACCAAGAATGTTCGAAAGGCTGACTGAATAACTGTTGCAGCCTGATCCTCCTTTGTTCTGGGTGAGAAGGTAGAATCTGATATTGTCTGTATATTGGTGTCACTAGCCAATGGCTCAATTTGCCCTGTGAGTTCTGCAACTGCAAGGGCGCCTTCAGTGTCCATGGAGTGTTTCCGTTTGTGTAGCAGCTGAGCAGAAGAGTTCCTCTACAATAGGCACAAAACATAGTCTTAGCAATATTGCCATAATTTAAAGACAATACATCAGAGTTTTAGGAAGAATACATCAAAGTATAATAGTACAATCCTGTTAATAAGGATCTCATGCTTTGATGTGGCATTGCACATCAATATTCAGTTACATTACTGGTCACACTATCAACCTCAGGGTATAATATCGTACAAGAGTGTATTTCATCTTCTTCTGTTTTTGTACAATTCTTGGGATGAATGCACATTCAGATTTTAAGAAAAAGATGGCCCAGAGATGTATTTGTAGTAATCTGGCAAACTACTACAGCCAAATTAAACTGAAAGACTTCCCTCCAGATTTACTAGAAAGCAAGAAGATTCAGTCGCAGAGAATGACGTTAACCATACTCATGAACTAACAAAGGAGCACCTGGATCGGAACATTTATAATTAAAATTATAGTATGGAATTGATAAGTTGGTTAGTCTACAGCTCGTTGTAGCACGTGTTAACATTTTCATTGTCCACCATAAGGTGGATGTGAGGACGACGGAAGCATCACAGCTTTTGACAGTCGCAATCAAATGATAAAGACATGTCAACAATAAAAGCACCAAGTGAGTTATGGTAAAGCACCTATTTTTTCATCATTCCTGAAGAATCCTCATGATTAGACAGGGCGAGATAAAATCCAATTTATGAAAAAAAAAGGACAAGCAGGAAGCAAAGCATTAAATGAGCAAGTAGATCCAAACCATTCACTATCACAATATCCAACCATAACGAAAACCCTTTTATGGAGATGCTGGGCTGTCGCTTTGCTTTCAGTTCTTCTGAATGTGTTTTAGCAGGATTTGTTAATTCCTTAACTGTGCTTGTCAAAATATAAGATGTTAGGATAAACTGCTAGTATGCTTTTGTCCAATGTTTATCTTTTGCGCCAGCGTGTTTCCTACAAGTGTGCCAAACTCGCTTTTGTTTTCACTTCCTGGTAAGTGTTTTTCCTAGTACCGTGTCAAGATCGAGTAATGGAAAGGGGAAAATCCTGACTTGCAAAGGAAACCGTGAATACACTTTGACTTACTTCTTTGCTGCTTTCGCCATTTTGAGTTTTTCCATGCTTTTTTATCCCAACAAGTGATTTGATCCACTTTGATGAAATGCCCATGTTGGCTCCTTTCCCCTTCCAGCTTATCAGCTAAAACCTGTACATCATAATGTCATTGTCAAATGAAGTATAACTCCTACCTAATTGAGCAATACAGCGACAGTTGTGCAGAAAACAAATCACATATATGAGTAATTCTAGCAGTGTAAGGAGACATTGATGTCCAGAATGTCACTCAGAAAAAGAAAGTGTAAATACACCATCTTATTAAATCCACTGGCTATTGCAGCCAAACTAACAAACAAACTGATTTGTCACCCAGCAAACAGGGGCATCAAGCAATGTAAATTCACAGTGACACTATTTAACTTCTCCAAGTTTGCACACATTTTCCACTGAACATAATAAAAGAAGGAGCGGAGATTATACAACAAGAACAGTTTCGGTAACACCCCTTACAAATTCATGCAACAGAAACTAACTTTACTGAATATACGCATCGACTAGCCCGAAAATCGCACATTTCCCCCAAACCAACAGCTAACAAGTAGATCAGAAACGGCATAACCGCATAGCACTGTGTAAGCAAGTAATCACATTACAAGAACACAGCAGAAAATGCACATGAATGAGCAGAGAAAGATGCAAGGGAAATTCTCGGACAGAAGCATGGACGAGCCCCATAATCGCATTAAAAACTGCCGATTTGAGCCACCTTATCCAAATCCTTACAGAAGAAATGAAATCGAAAATTCATGGGCAGGACAGTAACAAGAAACAGGAAACAAAAAGATACATTTGCGGCCGACACTCGACGGTTCTAATTTCTAAACCTTCCGAACTAAACACAGAATTCGAACCTTGACAACTCCCTGCGAAGAGATACCTGCAGAAGAATGCGAGCATACAATCCTACGGAAGGAACCCTAGGAGGGCGGGATTCTACACCACAGCAGCTAGCCCCCAGAGCGCGCAACAACACGCGATTTCGAGACGGGCCAGTACCAAATGGGTTCCCAAGAACCGCCAACAGCTGTCTGAGGAAATCGAATTGGTGCGCCGTAAAAAGCTGCTAACTTCTACGCGAAACGGAGCCTAGCGAGAAAATTCGATTCTTGGGAATGAGAGAGGGACGAAGAAGAACTCCACCAACCTGGGCAGTGAGGGGAGGGAGGTCGGAATCGGCACCGACGCGCAGTCCCCCTCTCCTCGCTCTCCCTGTCTGGGGATGGATTCCTCAGTTCTAACTTCCCCTTTTCTCAATTTTTTTTTTCTTTTCTTCTCTAGTGGATGATACTTTGGCGTTTTTTATTCTGAAGAAGAAATTCTTTGGGGGTACAAACCAAAAGCTGTTGCGGTTGGCACTTGGCGGAGCGTCTTTTCTGAGCAGGTCCTTGAGGTCCTTCCTTTTTCATGGGAGGTGCCTCTTGGTTGCAAATCAAACCAAGACAAAAGGAGTACTCCGGGTAGCAACTTGACAAAATCCAATCTTGTACTCACTCCGTTCCAAATTAGATGTCTTCCATCTAATTTGGAACGGAGGGAGTAGTTACAAGGTATTTTTTTCGTTTCCATTTTTAGCCTTACAATAATCTTGACCGAGAGTCGGTACCGCGAAACCGACTCTCAGTCGCAGAAGGCGCTTCTAGGTCTGAACACTGAAGCGTTGTCTGCATCGGTACCGCGTTTCATGAAAAATGTCTGATGTCAGATCAACAAATTTATGCCACACCCCGCAAGTTTGAGCGTGTACCACCAGAACCTTAAGCTGGAATACAAAAACCGCCATTGATTCTGGTATATATAATTTGGTTCCGATTTATTCCGAGTTCTCTTGGCAAATTTCAGCCATTTTTGGTCAGTTTTCAACCTACTTTTATAATTTTGATTTGTTGTTTTTTGTTTGCACTTTTCCGTGAAATGTCTGAAATAAGACCGTTGGCCATTTCTTTCTGGTCTAGAGAAAATGCAGTAGTAGCTAGTTTGAATTGAGCAGTAAAGAAGAATGGACATAGGTCTAGTGGTAGTGGTGTGATTATAGAAACCAAGCAAAAGACCTAGCAAAAGTGTGCTCACTAAAATCGTGACGTGATCAGCCAGGACAAACTACATATGTATGCATAGTCTTGAATCAATTGTGGCGGCGTGGTCGGCGCGGATGCGGGTGACTGTCAAAGGTGGAGATGGAGCTGTGACGAAGTCACCGATACATGCACCACGACTGCTCGATACTACACCGGGGTGTCGACCAAACAACATCCTCCTTGACGCCGCCATGGAGGGCCACGTCGTCGATTCGGGGTTGCCAATGCCAAGTACCCTTCCTTGAAGCGGATCGTTGTCAAAGTGCTTGTCCACCATCATCGCCAGATCATACGGATATATCACGCACGTAAGAGACAGCAGAAGAAAGACATGACTAGGTTGTCTCGAATCCTACATGGCATGCTCAACTCGACGCTATTTTTACCTGCGTGGAATGCCTTGAATGATAGAATATAGTCGGTGATGCATATACTTCTAAGTTCTAAGGGCTGTTAGATCTTTCAACCAATCACCAAGCGAACAAATCTCTCTCTCCAACCAATCACAGGCGGTCAAAACCAAGTCTTCAGGGGTCGTACTCTCGTCCACGACAACAAATCTTACTCTTTGCCTCTACATAGCACACTGTTCCGATCCACCACTCTCCGTGACAAAGCATTCCCCACTCTCTCTCACGCCCGCCTTCTTCCTTCCAAACCTTGCCTTCCTCATCCTCCAATCATGGAGACAGTAGTTGATATCCCTGAGGATCCAACCTCTGCCACGAACAATGATGGCGAGCCAACGGAGGAGAAGTTAACCTCACCGACGGTTGAAGGTGGAGAGCCAGTCTCGGTGGAAAAGGAGACCAACTCGGTGGTGAATCAGATTGCACAATAGCATAACTTTGGTACATTTAAAAAGATGTTTACACTACTAGTACGTGTATCTTTTGTTGGTTGGGAGGTGCGGGGGAGGGGGGCCAATGTCCCCCTCTCTTTGCCCTACTCTTAGAGTTTTACTCATAAATAATACCTTGTGTGTTTCAAGCAAGATTTCTTAAAAACCCTATTAAATAAGGTTTGAACATGGTATTCCCAAATTTAATCGCTTTTACGGCTAAAAATTGGTGATGTGGAATATAGGATGATTAAGAAAATGAATGTGGATAAATCAATCGCCTTTCCTTTTCTTTAACTATACCTTGTGCAGAGCATGGTGGAGCGCCGGCGTTGAATGCGGTGAAGGGGGACACGCCGGTCGCCCAAGAAGATGATGCCGGTCTTCGTGCCAAGAAGAGATGGATAAAGGAATGGCGTACCACGCTGATCCTGTTGGTGAGCTCACCCAACTGCTGCATACACTTCGTGGATTACCATCCTGGGAGGCATCCTGAAAATGGATGTGGATAACTTGAATCTATAGATAAATAATCACTAATGAATTGTTAGTACGATGACATGGATAAATGGTTGAAAAAAGTGGATGATGTGGACAGTTTGAATGTAGAGATAGACTATATTAATTCATGTTAGTGAGCTTTTTCTTTATGACATGTGTATATTTGGTTCTACTACCGTTCCGATTATAATATGTTTCTGTAGGATAATTTAGCCTACCAATATGACATATAATTTGGGACATACGCAGTAGTACTTCGCACATTTGGTTACGATATTATCTAATGAAATATGGTTGATTTGTTGTACATATTAATCCGATATTTCCAGAAGAGATCGAGACAAGCCCCTTTGTGCTGCGGATCTCCCTCATTCAGCCCTAGCTTCAAGTTATACAACGATAACTTTTTCCTTGTTAGTTAGGTCCCGCATCAGAATTTGGCAAATATAGCAAGTTTTTAACTACATAAGAGTGGGGCATTGAGAATGTTAATAGAAAAACAAAGTCGATCCCACTGTATAACTAATTAGTTGTTAATTTAATTACGAAGCGAACAAATCTCTCTCGCCAACCAATCACAGGTGGTTAAAACCAAGTCTTCAGGGGTCGTACTCTCGTCCACGGTAGCGGTCATACTATTTTCCTCTACATAGCACACTGTTCCGATCCGCCACTCTCCGTGACAATACATTCCCCACTCTCCCTCTCACGTCCGTGTTCTTCCTTCTAAACCTTGCCTTCCTCATCCTCCAATCATGGAGACAGTAGTTGACATCCCTGAGGAGCTCACCTCGGCCGCAGACGATGGTGGCGAGCCGACGGTGGAGAAGATAACCTCACCAACGGTTGAAGTTGGAGAGCTGGTCTCGGCTGAGGAGGAGACCAACACCCAGTGGTGGATCAGAGTGCACAATAGCATAAGTTTGGTACATTTAAAAAGATGTTTATACACTACTAGTATGCGTATCTTTTGTTGGATGGGATGTGCGGGGGAGGGGGCCAATGCCCCCCTCTCTTTGCCCCTACTCTTAGGGTTTTACACATAAATAATACCTTGTACGTTTGCAGCAAGATTTCTTAAAAAACCCTATTATATAAGGCATAAACATGGTAGTCCTAAATTTAATCGCTTTTACGGCTAAAAATTGGTGATGTGGAAAATAGGGTGATTAAGAAAAAAGATGTGGATAAATTGATCTATAGATAAATAATTACTAATGAATTGTTAGTATGATGTCATCGATAATTGGTTGGCAAAAATAATTGATAATGTGGATAATTTGAATGTACAGGTAGACTATATTAATGAATGGTAGTGTGCTTTTTTGTTATATAAGATATATATAGATAAGAGAAGTTTATTTTTTCTAATAAAACAAAGTTGGTCCCACTGTATAATTGTTATGTTAATTATCTAGCTAGTGTCCAAGTTAGCAGCGGACCGAAAACAGTAAAGAAGAGATCACATTTCATAGCTACAATAAAACTAATCAATTAATCAACAAATTAATTAAAGGCGCATCTGTTCCTCCATCATGAAATATTTATGACTAGATCACTTTTTTAAGCACAATCGACACCGTTCGTTAACGCCGATTATCCGCACGCTCTTTTCCCGGTCACACAGCTACGAAAATGTCGTCGACGTACAAAATTCAGAGAAAGGTCCCAGGAATGTAAATTATGTCAACAGGAATCGTTCACGCAGCAAGCAAGGAATTTGACAACCGCGTTAGTTAATATTTTGCGAGTAATATGATAGTATGATTTGGGGCTAATTCGTTGGTAGTATTTTATTTGCGGCTAATGCGTGGCGCCAATCTCTACGAATGACGGTGGCCGCACGGACAGAGTGTTGGTGTGCATATAATGGGTTGTCGCTGCTGTGCTGTGACGTACGTGCCGCGACCATGTCGAAAGACAGCGTGCTGATCGGCGCCTCCGTGGCCGCGCTCGTCGTGCTCTCCCTCGTCACCTTCTTCTGCTCCAACCGGCGCCGGGTCAGGGCGGTGCACGGCTCGTCGTCGTCGTCGCAGCCGAGCGTTGTCAACGACGACGTGGAGCTCGGGCGCCGGCCGTGCCCTGCTGCCAACGCAGGGCTCGACGAGGCCGTCCTGGCCGTGTGCCCGACGACGGTGTACGCGTCGACGAACGGCGGTGAGCTGCGGAGCACGAAGGAGGACGCGACGGCGTGCGCCGTGTGCCTGGCGGAGTACGCGGATGGCGACGAGCTCCGGCGGCTGCCGGGGTGCGCGCACGCGTTCCACCGGCGGTGCGTCGACGACTGGCTCCGGCGGCGGCCGAGCTGCCCGCTCTGCCGCACGCCGCCGACGGCGTCAGCAGGCGTGCACACGCAGCCAAGTGAAGTGAGCCACGTAGAGCACTAGAGCGGCAAGATGTGGCCACCATGTCGTCGAACCGAGCGCACATATGTACGAAGACCGTTACATCTCTTTTCGTGTGAATGAAAGACAAAGAATGGAGTTTGGTTACGTGTATTCAGTTCAGAGGCAAATGTTTTGTCAGAGTGCAGGATGCATGGAGTTTGGTTATGTATTCAGTTTCAGTTTCTTCTTCAAAACTTAGCTGGTTACGTGTATCCTTGTTTAAGACGTGCCAAGATATGCAAAATCATATTCTTGATACCCCGACAGCTTTCACGTCATAAGCTGTACTCCTCGGGTATAGATTTCAGTAGAGACTCGCCAAGCTGCACCCGAAAGACGCCAACATCGAGCAGCTGGCCAGGGAGACCGTGGCGCGCCGTCTCAGCTCGTTGACCGAGGAGGCCGACACCTCGGGCGTCGGCGAGAGGACTTCTTGGCCTTGTTAGATGTCTCGGACCGGCCCTTCTCGGAACAGGAGGTGGCGGCCATCGACGACCTCGTCCTCGACGTGAACAAGACCAAGAAGAAGAAGACGACGTCAGGGACCAGGATGGTGCGGCAGATACCACCGGGGGAGGCCTAGATGATGAAGTTTCTGATGCTTGGACACTCCTCCTTGCAAATGCTGAGAGGAGGTGTTTTTTGTATCTGTGGGGGCATAGGGAGAATGGTGCATTGCTGATCGAGGTTGTCTGTTGTCATGGCGAGCACTTGTGGGTTCTTCATACGAGGCTAGGAGAGCGACTGGCGAAACCATCATCCACTTGATTTGGCGGACAGGGAAGGAGAGGAGCCAAAGGACCCTACGCAATGTGACAATCTTGCCTTTGGAGGTGGCGGCTTTGGTGCGGGAGGAGTTGGCGGTGCGGGTTTTCGCCCACACACAAGATTCTGGAGACTAGTTTTTGTTGTTTTTTTGCTTGCGAAGGGATTTTTTCACTAGCTCGAAATTCTGTACATAACACTCTATTCTATCTAATCGGATGACGGATACGACCGTCTTAAACCTCAAAAATAAACTCTGAATTTCAAAAAAATAAGACCAACCAGGACTAGTCCTTGGTTGCCTAATTTTATATAAGAATTGCTCTTCTGTGAGAATTACAGAAATTCATTCCATGAAATTTGAACTCTGGTTGTTAAGTTTATCAACTGCTACCTTTGCCATTGGCCTCTGCCCCGTTCTCATAAACTCTGAATTTCACTCTCATAAACTCTGAATTTCACCACGACGGCGGGCTCCTTTATGATTTTTCCATCCTGCGCCAACAATGAAATTGATGTGTTGGGCCTACAACTGTTTTGTATGGGCCGTGAGATGGGCCAGCTATCAAGTAACCGACGAATTTGATTTCCTGATCGGACACAAATCCATGATCGTAACCCTAAATCCGCCCCCAACGATCAGATCTCAATCGGCTGCAGAATAGCAGCATAATAACAGATCAAGATTCAGTATGCGCTATTCTCTT
Organism: Poa pratensis; assembly: GCA_947311845.1. Taxonomy (NCBI): domain Eukaryota; kingdom Viridiplantae; phylum Streptophyta; class Magnoliopsida; order Poales; family Poaceae; genus Poa; species Poa pratensis. Next base: position 2,633,089 of record CAMZMU010000085.1, on the reverse strand, counting down.
CTGATTTTTCCTCCTGCCTTGTTTTGTGCCTGATTTCTTCTATATATGGTTTGCTTGCACTCTGTTTTTCCCGTCTAATCGCGAACTCCGCTCTTGTTTCGGCTAATTATGTGCGGATTTCCCTCTAGGTAGGTTGCAAATATGCTGTCTGGGCGAGGCGTCTCCTCAATATCCTCGGATAGAAAACGAAAATTTGACATGGTTGATGGAGGTGAGCCATTGTTTTCGCCACTTCTTCCTTTCCTGCACAGTTTGTAGCACTCACATTTGTCTAGTCATTGACCATGTTGCCTCAAACTGGGATCGGAGTGTTGTATCCCTTACTACATTCGACGAAGGTTCTTACTTACACATCAGTTATTACCTATGCGTACTGTTATCTAATCACTCCGATTGCAGTTCGTGATTGAAAATTAACTTGTTGCCCAGGTGGTTCCATACAGCCTGCATGCACAGGCTTAGTTTTTCGCCACACCGATACTAGAACATACATTCTGACTTCAGTAAGCTTGTTCCGATCGAGTCATGATGATAGAGTGATCTTCAGAAGGGAGGTCGGTACTGCCAATTTTTCTTTATTCTATTGCTTGCCTATATTAAGATATTATTAATGCTAATCATTCAACTAACAGATATCATCACCAGGCTAAAGTGCGTCTTCCAAATAATCAAGTTGTCAATGCAATTCCGATATTCCACGGCTCGAAAAAAAAGCTTTCTGTTGTTAGTGTCTTGCCAAAAGGTACTCCTCTTCGTGCAGCCGCGTGTCTAAATCATCACCATAAGCAGCAGCAGCTTGAGCCTGACAGTCAAATAGTCTCTATTCGGCGCTCCTTCGACTCGGGAAACTTTATGGCTACAGCTGGCATGTTGGCTGGCGATCGAGCCGGTGCTTATCTTGAAGAGGTTGCGATCTATTTCTATGTTGCGCTGTCGATTTGCCTTTTACTTCTATGCATGTCAAATATAAATAATTGATATAAATGACTCAGTTTATCGTTATATGCACCGAAATTCATAATTTTTTCATACCAAACGTTACTCCTCTTCTTCAGTTGTGCAAACCTCGCATAACGCTTGACTGATCATGACTTTATTCTTTTTCTCTAGGCTGCAGCTGAAGGACTCCTCATTGATTGTCTTGGGAATATTGTTGGGTTGAACTGCAATGATAAAGAAGGGACTACTTTCATACCAAGGAGTACAATTCTGGAATTTCTGGCTGGGTTTCAGAAAGCACGTGCCAAAAGGTGTGCACTATATACTCCCTGCACTTATGAGCTACATAGTCTCAAGTTCGTTTACACACATGCTTATGAAAATTTGTAATAATAGAAATTTTAATTGAACTGATAGCATCTTGAATGATTAAGATTAAAGTGAAAACAAATATGAGTAGTGTGCTTGATAAAGAATGGGTTGAATGTCTCATGCCCCTTGAATACAAGTACTTACACCATGTGTTACTCAACTTGGGAAACAAAGCAAGTTCAATTAAATATCATTGTAAGCATAATAGTATCATCAAGAGCGTCAACTGGGGTACCTCTTGTCCCAAGATATGGAACAAGCCCATATCAAAATGACAAGACAAACAAACAAAATGAACAATCTCAACACCCTTTTTATTTACCATTTGGAATAGTTTTTTTATTGCAAGGTGTATCACAGAAGGTTCACCATAGTATGTAAGTAAATTTCCACCATGAATGATGCATGGCTTAGATTAGCGGCCCAGGCGTCTCTCTAACCATTTACACAAACTCATTTAAACTCACTATATTTCCACATTTATTTCGACATGATAAGCATCCATAGACAAAAGCACATGATATCAACTAAATGAGATGAAGAGCGTGTTGAAAGCTTGCCATGTGACAGCACATATGGGCTAACTTCCAACCCAAAACATTCATCAAGCCACAAACATCATAATCTTAATCACAATGGGTCAAGTTTTATTATGCAAATAAAAGAACATTGTGCATCAAGTTCGTGAGAGCTATATAACCAATTTTTTTCCATTGCAATCAATAACATAAACATTTTCATTCAGAGGTAAGATAACACAAACAACATGTTAAACATACTCGGAATAGCATAAAGCCAATAGGTAGATATGGTGGACTCACTGGAATAACTTTGGTTGAAGGTGTTGGAAACAAGTTTTTGCTTGTTGGAATTTTTGGGCTAGCAAAAGGGAGAAAGTTGACCATCTAGATGCATGCATGAGTGTCCATAGAACTAACTAATCCATGTTAAACCAAGTAAAATAAAAATCAGCACCAAAACATGAATAAGTGATAGCTCTACAAAAAGAATTTGCAAACTATTACTCATAAACAAGCTCATGAATCATGCAACTATATGTATCATTAAAAATCAAGTCAAACATCCATTTTCCCAATCTTATAAAAGCATCCAACATATTTCAACCCATATTTCCAGTAGCTCTCTCATATATAATTGATAGTGTGGTGGTCTCTCAAGACTCAAATAAAAACAAAAACGACGCTCCAAGTTTATGCGATAAAGTGTTTCGATCGAAAAACAGAAGTTGGACGTGTGCAAACCGAGAGTGTGTAGGTCCAGCGGGGTTGTCTTCACATCCCCAAGCTTATGGTCTTCACCATCCTTGGATAGCTCTTGGTGCATCTCCTCCAATCCCTGTGAAAAAACTTCAAAACACCGTTTCTCCCATCTCTTTTCTGTGGGGTGCATTAATAGTGATAAACAAATAGGTTCCTTGCTGCATATAATCCTTGAACAAAAATTCATATGACATGTCCAGAAAGTGTATAATGTTGTATGCCTACTCATAAACTCAATTGGATAAAAAAAGATTCAATTAAAAGCTCAAAGCATGCATCAAACAAAATGGGACAGAATCTGTCCAGAAAAACAGCAGCAACAAAACGTATTTTTCTACCCTACCAAACTTTCTCGAAAAATTCCGAAAACATTCATGCATACAGAGGATGAAAAGTTGCAACTACAGTTCAAATATGAGCTCATTCGGAGTTACAGAATAAGAATTAAAAATCATACCGTGCACTGACTCGTGCAGGAATAAAATCTCCGAACGCTATAAGCAACTTTTTCAAACCAAAAAGGGTAAAACTTGGCACTTTATTGAAAACTCCAGAACCTAACTAGACACAAAATCTCTAGTTACAGCAAGAGGACACAAAGAAAAATCACACACAAAAATAACCGGGTTGCCTCCCGCAAAGCGCTTTCTTTATAGCCATATAGCTAGGCTTCTTACTTGTTGTTTTATTGTGGACGAAGCTCATGAGGGATCTTGAACTTTGGTGGTTCCCTCTTCCTTGGAAAGTGTTCCATGCACTTCTTGTGTGGAAACTGAAACTTTACATTCCCTTCCTTTGAATCAATGATAGCACCTGTGGTACGAAGAAAAGGTCTTCCAAGAATAATAGGACTAGAGGTTTTACTCCCCATGTCCATGATTAGAAAATCTACAGGCACAAAAGTCATATGTAACTCTACCATAACATCACTTACTTTTCCCAAAGCATGTTTAATAGAGTCATCAACAAGTGCTAGTTCAATATAGCATTTTTCAAGATTTTTCAATTCAAGCACTTCATATAGTTCTTTAGATAAAACAGAGACACTAGATCCTAGATCAAGTATGGCATGGTGTGTCTCTTTTCCAATAGTTACTAGTACCTTAGGTATCCACATATCCCCAAGCTTAGGTGGTATCATAACCTCTTGGTTGTACCTAGCAATCTTTTCTTTCAAGACATGATTAGCAATATAAGAACCAAAACCTGCTTGGTTAGTGTTGATGGAAGGATCACTTGCAAATTTTTGTAAGATAGATATTAATTCATGCAAGCTACAATTTTCTAAGTCAAGCAAAGGATCCTTGACTTCATTAAGCATTTTAACTTACTCAACTTTCTTTTCCCTATTGTATAGGTTGAATATTTCATAACGGTCATCAAAGACATCTTCAGGTACTTGGGCTTTTTCTAAACTTTTTTTAATTTTCACTTCCAAAAGCAAGCCATCAAGTAGAATGTAAGCATCAGCAATAGTAACATTTATGAAAGAACCCTTACATTCTTATCCAAAAAGAGTTTAGAGGTTTCAGACAATCCTCTATAAAATATATGCATGAGCATCCAATCTCTCATGCCATGTTCCATTCCATAAGCTATACCTCTAAACCTTTCCCATGCTTTTACCATAGGTTCATCCTCTTTTTGTTTAAAGGTGATAACTATTTGTCTAATATTGTAAACCATTTCTGAAAAACAAAACCTTTCAATGAATGAAGCTTTTAGGTTAAACCAATTGCTAAAATTTTTAGGTGGCCATTTTAATATCCAATCTAAAGCTTTTCCAGCTAAGGAATAAGGAAAAAGCTTTACTTTGATCACATTAGCATTGGCATGAGTCAAGTTTAACACTTTGCATCTTTCATTAAATTTGTTAAGATGGAGTAGAGCATTTTCTTTCGGTTTCCCAGAAAAAGGTGTTCATAAATCATTTTAGTGACATTAGGATCTACCTCAAATTCTCCAACTGGAATATTCATATCTTGAGAAAAGTTCCTAACACTAAATGGCCAAAAGGTTCTTTTTTCCATTATAGCAAGTTTTTTTGGTATTTTTAATTTTTTATGCAAAACTGAAATAAATATGATATGATATGCAATGACACTAACAAAACAAATAAATTGCTTTGTAAGTAAAGATGGATAAGATGGTGCTCACGTAGGTGCAACCTCCCCAAGCTTAGGTGTTAGCACAAGTTGGTGACGTTGACTTTGTTGTGAGATGAATGCGATGATGCACACCCTTGGATAAATCTCTCAGCTACGATTCCCCGGCAACAGCGCCAGAAAACGTCTTGATGGTCCCTAAGAGCAAGGCTTTGATACCTGCAAAAGTAAACGGGATTAGGTTGAGACTCCAAGTGCAGAGTGTATAGTAAGTGGAAGACAGTTTTCCCCACGAGGGGTGACTCGAGGGTTTAATATCGAACTCTCGGGGAATCTGAAGTGGTAGATTTATCTTCTTATCCTTCTTTTGGTTACCTACAAAACAAGGTTAGATGTTTTGGTGCTCAACCTCACCTGTGGTTGTCAAGCACAAGGTGTAAGAATGATATCAGGATAGTTATGCAATGCAAATAAGAAATAAATATGCAATGATGGTGGATGCAATGATAAATGATATTTTTGGGTTTTTGAATGATGTATGCAAGATGAAAAGTATTTTTGTATTTTCGGATTTAATGATGTCTGAAAATAGAAAAGTGGTATATGGTGTTGGAAAGGTGTTTCTTATGATTAAAAATGGACTCGGGTTCATGGTTTCACAAATGCACTCTCTCTTTATAAAGTGGTAGACAATGGAACACACAGTTAACATATGAGATTGCAACACAGGGTTTGATAACAAGTTACTTAGATATATGGGCATCACGTCCTAACATAGAGATCTTTTGGTTATTAACCTCTCTTATACTCCACCAAGATGCGAACTAAATCATAACACCTCAGTAATTAAGATAACTCAGAGTATAGCATTAAGTATCATGACATGAAGTGAAAATAAGAACATGCTAGATGGATCGCAGAACTTTTTCTCACGTTCACTGCACTAGCCACCCCCGTTACTCCAACTAATGCACACGTTCCCCCCACACGCTCTCATAAACATGCTTGATCAAAACAAGTATACAAGAATGGGGTACATAATATGCATCTATACTCATAACTGAAACAAACATTGTAATCTCAAACATATATTAACTCATAAAGATCCACCACAAAGGTATTACAACGGTGACCGTAATCATGTTCAGCAGCTCATACGGTGCTAATTAGTGAAGCTCAAGAGAGGAGAGATACATAAGTTACTTCCACAAACCCATAGTCCAGAGGTGGACTACTCCCTCTTCATCATGGAGACGGTGGAGAAGTCGATGGAGACCACGCCGGCAGCGCCCCGCCGGAGTTTCCCCCCTCCAATCTGCAGCTCCTGATCTCCGTTTCGGTGTTTCTGTGTTTGTGCGGCGCTCCCTCCAAAGAACGTCGGGGACCTTTTTTATATGCGTTTTTAGGTCAAGACTATGTCGGTGGAGCGAAGATCGACGGCAACGGAGCCACGAGGGCCAAACGGGTGGGCCCCACGCGGCCACAGTACCTGGCCGCGTGGGCCACCCCCGTTTGGGCCTCGGGCCTCCGCTTGTTCGCTTCCTTCGCCCACAGGTCTTCTTCCTTCCAAATATTGACGCCCGTAAATTTCCAGGTGATTTCGTTGACGTTTGGGTCACTGAAACATTAAAATAAGAAAACGGGGTTTTCTGCCTGTGCAGGGTTAATTCCATAAAAATAGGAAATAAATGAATATTCCCAAAAATCATTATAAAACATTGATATAACCCTTATATGATGCAAATATGATTGGAATATAAGCAATTAAAGTGCAAAGTTCATTTATGCATTTTACATGCATCAAGGAGCACGCGCCTGAGGAAAAGGCAACCGGCAATAAGCGACGCCGCGCCGCGGATGACAATGGCGCGGAGGCAGGACGTAAGCAGAACAGGTAGAGTAGATAGTTAGTTCAATTACTCTATCGATCCTTTGTAAGTAGGCCCAGTGTGTCAGTGAAGAAATTAGAGGAAACGATTGTTTATCGCCTCCGTTTGCGATGTTATATGCTATAAATGTGCCACTGCGGCAACCCTAACGCTCTCGCTCTCACTCTCACTCTCACTCCGCAGTCATAGTGTGGGGGCGGCTCCAGACCTAACCCTTATCTCGCAGATCTGAGCGGCGCGTCCGGCCGGCATCGCCGCCGTGCATCTTCCCCCAGCGGCGCGTCGGCGCATCTTCCCCCAGCTGCGCGTCGTGAGCCGCCGCGCATCCCCCCCCAGCGGCGCGTCGTGAGCCACCGTGCATCTTCCCCGAGTATGTCGCCGACGTGGATCTACTGGTCTATTGCCGTGCATCTTCCCCGGGTATGTAGCCTACTAGATCTTACATTTTGTTTAAAGTAGCACAGAAAACTTGCCTAGTATTTGAAGTCTAGTATTGTGTTCTGTCTAGTGCCGATGATGAATACACCCCTCGACACTAGATCTTACATTTTATTTAAAGTAGCATCTACCGATCTAGTATTGCTGAGATGGCCCGTTTCTGATGTGTCGTTCTTTACTAGTGTACTATGCCGGACGGAGTCACAACTCTCACAATCACTGCTGAGATGGCAGCAAAAGCAGACAAATCCATCAAGGAGTGCACAATGATGCCAGCAGACGCAACACAAGAGGAGTGCTGACCTTCCAGTACTTCAACTGGCAGGAATCACTTTGACTGCGGCAGGTCAGAGCAACACTCGAAGAACGTAAAAAGCAAGCTAGCTTATCGAGTGCGCGAAGAAGACAGCTCTCCCTGAGCTCCACTGGGCGAGCAGAGACATGACCCAGATCAAGGTTGTCACACCTCTCGCCAGACGAAAGGGCGGCGCTCACCCGCAACTTAGGCAACTCTTTCATGACATACGACGAAGAAGGAGTGCCAGTACCCAAAACAGCTGCGGGTGCCCTCTTCACCGCTGCAGCGTACCTAGAGGCAATCAAACCTCCAGCTGATGACCCCAATGCAAAACTGCATCGCCAGCAGATCAAATCACTCGCCTTAGCGGCGAAGGCCATACGCCAAATTCCAAAAACTCCAGGTGGGAGTCGAGACCGTGCCCTAGTCGACGCGCGTCGGGAAGAGCATAATCACAGTGGTCGCCGCCACCACTCGAAGGAAAGAAGCGGCTCGCGTAGGCGCAGGTCCAGGAGCAGATCACGCAGATCTTACAGTAGCGACTCATACTCTGATCGAGAGCCTGAGCCACATGGAGCTCTGTGCTTCACTCGACGCGTCCGCGAGACACGGATGCCCAAAGGGTTCAAACTCACATCTGAACAGCCCAAGTACACGGGTCGACAGGAACCTTCCGGGTGGCTGGAAGATTACAGGCTGGCTGTCGCGTGCCAGCGAGGCACAAACACCACAGCCATGCAATACATACGACTCATGCTCGAAGGCACAGCCCGCGACTGGCTCAAGGCCCTACCTCCATCAACATACGACTCGTGGGATCACTTCCGCAGGATTTCGTCAAAAACTTCGAGCCTCTATGTGAGCGCCCAAAAACATTCGAGGAGCTGCGGGCCTGCGTTCAACGATCAGACGAAACGTTGAGGTCATACATCAGACGATGGACTGAGATACGTAACTCAGTTGGAGTAGTTTCAGAAGATATGGCCATGGATGCTTTCGTCATGGGCCTCGCCAGGCGAGACTTCAAAGAAGCACTTGGTCGCCAAAAGCCAAAATCTGTAGCTCACCTCTTGCAGATCGCGACTGAGTGGGCAGATGGAGAAGATATGGCGCACCACACGCGGGTCCTCACCCCGTGACAAACATGAGAGTAGCAGTCGAAGCCACAGAGACTCGTACAGAGACGACCGAAGGCGCAAACGTTCAAAACGTCACTACGACGATGACAGACCCGAATTCATGGCGGCTGGGTTCTCCACACCCCGCAATGACCAGGACAGAAGCGACCGACGGTCGGAAGATCGGCGAGACAGTCGAGATGATCGGCGGACAGTCGAGATGATCGTCGAGACAGCCGAGACACGGCCAACGCAGTGATAGCTACAAGAGGAAGGACTGGCGCAAGTCACGGGCACAATCTGAGCGATCATTCGAAGAAAAGATGGACGCTGATTGCAGATTCCACCTGTACAAGGGGGACGACGGAAAACTGCGATCCAATCACTCGATGAGAAACTGCAGGGAGTTCGACCAAATGGCGACTGATTACGTAAATCGCAGAAAGGCAGCAGCCGCACAAGCACCTGCACCCGTGCCTCAGCCAAACAACGTGCCTGTTCTGATGGCACCACCTCCACCACCACAGCCTGCTGCAGGCGGAAACTCGCGGGTGCCATACAGCACATACCTCGGGTGGACGAGCCACAGTACCCTCCCCCCAAGGGCAGATGTACATGATACAGAAAGGTCGACCTTCCAACAGGGAGCAAAAACTTCGCACTCGACAAGTAAACATGGCGGTCATGTCACCTCCTGCGGTAACAGAATACTTGAAGGGATCCGAAACTACAATAAGCTTCAGCAAAGAGGACCACCCTCCATCGGTTGTTCGCCAGGGCACTCTGCTCTGGTACTCGACGCGCAAATTGGAGGCTACGCCATGTCCAAGGTCTTCATGGATGGTGGGAGCGGCATAAACATCATCTTCGCAGATACGCTCCGCAAAATGAACAGGTCAGTCGAAAACCTGCCAAGATCTTCAAATACCTTCCACGGTATCGTTCCAGGGAAAGCAATAAGCCCAGAAGGCACCATACAACTCGACGTACGTTCGGGGACAAGCACCACTTCAGGACAGAGTCGATTGAGTTCGAAGTGGTCGACTGGAAGTCACAATACCATGCTATACTTGGACGCCCGACGTTCGCTCGATTCATGGCGGTGCCACATTACGCATACCTCCAGCTGAAGATGCCTGGACCAAAAGGAGTAATCACAGTCAAGGGGAACTTCCAAAAGTCTGACTCTTGCGACCGAGAATTCAGCAAAATCTCTGAGATGTTTGGCATGGAAGCAACACTCGCTGATCTAGCGGTCTCCAACGATCGAACACTTATGCCAGAACAAAAAGGTGGCAGTCGACAGAGCATTCAATGCCACCAATGACACAAGATCGCATCAGGTGCACCCGACTGACCCGACCAAGACAGTCAATGTCTCGTCGAGTCTGCCTATCGCATAGGAAAGCGCGCTCGTCGAATTCCTCCGTGAGAACTGGGATATATTTGCATGGTGTCCAGCAGACATGCCAGGTATTCCCAGGGAATTCGCCGAGCACTCTCTCCAGTACTTCCAGATGCTAAACCAGTCAAGCAAACAATGCGCCGCATATCCGGCCCAAAAAGAACTGCAGTCGAAGCCGAAGTCGACAGGCTACTCGCAGCAGGATTCATCAGAGAGATCAAGAAATCACAATGGGTGGCCAACCCCGTACTCGTAGAGAAGAAGCACACAGATATCCTTCGGATGTGCGTAGATTTTACAGCACTCAATAAGTGTTGTCCAAAGGATCACTTTCCACTACCTCGAATCGACCAGATCGTCGACTCCACCGCCGGGTGCGCTCGCTTGTCCTTCCTGGATGCTTACTCGGGTTACCACCAGATAAGGATGAAGGAAGAGATGAAGAGAAAACGGCGTTCATAACCCCACTCGGGGTCTACTGCTACACCACAATGCCTTTCGGGCTCAAGAACGCAGGCGCAACATACCAGCGCATGATGCAAGATTGCCTCAAGAAGCAAATTGGGCGAAACGTCCAGGTCTATGTAGATGACATCGTCATCACCACAAGAGAGGAAAACACACTACTCGATGACTTGCGAGAGACATTCGCAAACCTCAAACGCTTCCACATCAAGCTCAACCCGAAGAAGTGCACGTTCGGCGTGCCAGCCGGGCAACTCCTCGGGTATCTAGTCTCAGCTCGAGGAATCGAGGCGGACCCGGAGAAAATACAGGCCATCTTGACGATGCAAAGGCCTTCAAAGCTCCATGACGTGCAAAAATTGCGGGTCGAGTAGCAGCGCTCAGTCGATTCATCAGCAAGCTAGGCGAAAAAGCACTCCCGTTCTATCGACTGATGAAGAAAGCAGATAAATTCGAGTGGACGCCAGAAGCCGAAGCAGCCTTCACGGACCTCAAGCGAGTCCTCACAAGCCCTCCAATCCTCGTAGCACCAAGGGAACGCGAGCCACTATACCTATATGTCTCTGCAACTAACAGGGTGGTAGCACTGTTCTAGTGGTCGAACGAGAGAGGAGGGACACGCCCAAAGCATACAACGTCCAGTCTATTACTTGAGTGAAGTGCTCTCCACATCAAAGCAGCGGTACCCGCACTATCAGAAGCTGGCTACGCCGTGTTCATGTCCTCAAGGAAGCTGACGCATTACTTCTCCGAGCACCCGATCACTGTAATCAGCACTCAGGGATCGGGGACATCCTCACAAACCCCAACGCAACTGGGCGAGTAGCAAAATGGCTCATCGAGCTAGCACCAAGAGACATCAAGTATGATTACCCGAAGGCCATCAAAGCACAAGTTTTACCTGACTTCCACACCGAGTGGATTGAAGCTCAGCTCCCAGGAGCACCAGATGTGTCCAACTCATGGACTATGTACTTCGACGGCTCAAAGAAAAACGAAGGCGCAGGCGTTATCCTCATATCACCAAAAGGCGACAAGCTCCGCTACATCCTACAAATGGGGTTCGAGTTCCCGTCCAATAACGAAGCAGAATACGAGGCTCTGATCCATGGCATGAGGATGGCCAAAGCCCTCGGGTGCACTCGACTGATGATCTACGGCGACTCGAATCTGGTGGTGCAGCAAACAATGAAGGCCTGCGACGCAATCGCAGATAACATGATCGCCTACCGTGACCTGTACAACATCATGGAGGGCAGCTTCGAAGGCTGCGAGTTGCGGCACATAGGGCGTGAGAGCAATGAAGAAGCAGATAAGTTAGCCAACATTGGTGCGACCAAAGCACCAGTGCCACCTGGTGTCTTCTTCGAGCGCATCGAGCACAGATCAATCAAAAAGAAGCGAGCAACTCCTGCATCAGCCGCACCAGCCAAGAGCAAAACACCTAGCACAGAGGACCCACCAGTCGAGGTACTCCTCATCGAGCCAACTTGGACTCAACCTTCCTCGCATACATACTCCGCGGCGAGGTACCCGAAGACTTCACAGAGTCAAGACGCGTCACTCGACGATCTAAAGCATACACTGTCATCAACGGTGAACTGTACAAACGCAGCATATCAGGTATGTTCCAACGTTGCATAGCATTTGAAGATGGCCAAGCCATCCTTCGTGATATTCATGCAGGTATTTGCGGGCATCACGTCAGCAGTCGATCACTCGTAGCCAAAACCTTTCGCGCAGGTTAAAGTACATTATGCAATGTTTATGAATTCAAGATTAGTGAATTGATCAATTAAACATACCCTTTAGCAAAGGTTAATGTACCACATGTCATATCTGAAGCAATATATAAAAAATCTTATATAGTCAGAAATTTATAATCGCGTAGGTCATCTTGTGGTCTCTCGATTTTATATTTTGTGAAGTACTTCACGGGTGATGTTTTGCTTCATATTATTATATTCCTTGGTTAGCAAAGTTATTTCGGTCTTGGCCTAATAGCAAGGAATATCATACATGAAAATGTGGCACAATGAGAATTTATTCCTTCAGTCATGATAGAGGTTTATTTTGTATCAAGGTGATTGATTTGTTAAATATAACCTAACTTGATTTGTTAAAAAAACATATGTATGCAGACACCTGCAGGGCTATTTGGTTTTAATCTAATGCATTTTCTACACTTTGAACATGAGTTAGATGTATGACACCCTTTAGAACAAAATTAGCTACAATTTTAGAATAAAAATGATGCAACGTGTTGTGAATTGTCTGTTGTTTACACATTCTTTGCACCGTTTAGAAACCAAATATATTTTGAAGACGTGCGTTGCACGTACACAACTACTAGTTTCCTAAGCAATCAAATGTGGTTTCTTCTCATTCCTCCCAATTAGACAAAATTTGGGAAAAGAGAAACATAAGAGCTGCAATTAACCTTGCAAATTGCAATTAGTCACAAAATTTAAAAGGTTTTGATTTCTCTTCGCCCAAGAAGGGATGAAAGGAAGCTAAGAAACCGAGACGGCCGCCGGCGGCGAGCTCCAGGTATCCACCCGCTGCGACGGGCTCCTCCAGAAGCCAGTGCCGTAGAAGCGCGCCCACACCTCCTTTTCCGCCTCGGCGACCTCCTCCTCCGCCACCACCGCCGTCACGGCCGCCACCACGGGCTTGGACAGCCAGGGGCACCACCCCTGCTCCTCCTCTGCCAGCAGCGCCGCACGCTTCGCCTGCACCGCGGCCACCGACCTGGGCGAGGCGTTCCCGGCGAGGATGAGGTCAGGGGCGGACCCAAGTAGGAGCTTGTGGGGGCCTTGGCCCCCACTCAAAAATTGAAACTTCAATGGAATTTGTTCATTTTTTAAAGAAAAATATTCAAATTGTGTGAAGTTTTATAAGAAATGCCCCCAGTCCCCGTGTGTGCCCCCTCTCAAAATCCTTTCTGGGTCCGCCCCTGGATGAGGTCCTCCATCTCCTTCACCCGCCTGGCCCGCTTGGCGCGGCGCTGGCTGCGCCGGTGACGGATGGTGCGCCGGCAGAGCGCGGCTGGCGCGCGCACCGCGGCGAGGACGACGAGCTCGAGCACCGCGAACGGTAAGCAGCAGCACACCGCCGCGCACCCAGCCGCCGTCCCCGCCGCCACCTCCGTCGGCGACCGCCTCAGCCGCATTTCCTCCGGCTTAGCCATGCGTCTGAAATCGACCCCTCACGCTCACGCGCGCACGCGGTACGTGGAGGTGGCGCCTGCTCCGTCGTCAAAGGCTCCGCTGCGACGCCATCGCCGTCGGCAGGAAGCGAGCGGCCGTGGTGGGCGGCGTCGGGAGACGGAGGTGGCGGTTGCGCCATGCCTATATAACCGGGCCCACGGACCCGCGCGGGCTTCGCGCCGTGGGACCCGCTAGGCCGCTAGCCAGGCCCACGTGTCGCCCGTGGGACCCGCGCCTACTAATTCTCCGGAAAAACTCGTGTCCACGTTTCCGTGTTCCACCGATCCGCATGCGCGCGCGACGAGTTCGCCATTGCCGTCGCGACCATAGTTTAATGGGAGGTGGCCACGACGTCGTGCGCACCACGACGACGGCTTCTCCTCGGCGGTGATTCTCAAAGTCGTCCGAGGGGCGTGCCTGCGTAATGCGCGGCTGACGTTCGTCGCGTGCAGAAGGACAGCGTCGGCGGGCCGAGGAGGGTGACGGCGCTGGGCGCGGCGGGCGGGCGGGAGATGGACTCGCCGCGGTTCCGGGCGATCCTGCGGGCGACCAGTGGGCGGCGGAAGCGGGCGCCGGACGTCAAAAGCTTCTCGCACGAGCTCAACCCGGGGAGCGGCAAGGGGCACCAGCAGCACCACCGCCTGGCCGCGGCGCGGAACAGGCCCCGCGGGGGCGACGAGTTCATCGGCGCAATAAAGACCAAGTTCATCCGGCTCAAGGAGGAGGTGGACACCGAGCTGGGGGTCTTCGCCGGGGACCTCGTCGGCGTCCTCGACAAGGCGGCGCCCGATGATGGCAACGGAAACGGAGACGACGAGTGGCGCGTCACGCTCGAGGACCTGCTCGTCGTCGCGCAGAAGTGCGCCGAGATGAGCCCCGAGGAGTTCTGGGTCAAGTGCGAGGGCATCGTCCAGGCCCTCGACGACCGCCGCCAGGAGCTCGCCACGGCCGGCGGCGTCCTCAAGCAGGCCCACACGCGCATCCTCTTCATCCTCACGCGGTGCACCCGCCTCCTGCAGTTCCGCAAGGAGATCGGCGACTACGACAAGCACCAGCACGTGCTCGGCCTGCACCAGCTCAGCGACCTGGGGCTCTACCCGTTTCAGGCCGGCGCCGACGGCGGCTCCACGGAGCTAGGACGCAGGAGCACCTCCAGCCTCACCGAGCTCAAGGAGAGGCTCATACGGAGGAGGATGCTTGAACAGAAGCACCTCACCCTCGACTTCGCCGGCCGGCACTTCTTGGCAGAACCCGGTGATTCCCCGGGCAGCGGCAGTGGTGGCAAGATATCGTCTTGGAAGAAGCTGCCGTCGCCTGCTGAGAAGAACCGGCACAACAACAACACGGAGGCGAAGGAGGACAAGGTCACACCGACGAAGAAGGCGATTACCAGGAACAAGATCGATGTGGATGAGATCGTCGAGAGGATCGACGCCGCTAGCATTCACCCGGACGGCCTGGCCTCTCTCGGGGACTCGGCCGTCAAGGTCGAGATTTCACCCGAGTACCCAGGGGCCCAGCAAATAATCGTCGACGGGAAGCCGAGGATGATATGCAGGATCTGCGATTTTGAGATGCCCATGGCATGTGCAGAAGGCCATTTCATAGTATGCACGCTGGCTGATCGGTGTGATTCAAAGGGCTTGAGCACCGACAAGCGTCTGCAGAGGGTCGCCGACGTGCTTGAGAGGGTCCTGGCTTGCTTCGATGCAAAGAGCCCGCATGATGCAGAATCCAATCATCCTGAGAGCGCAAGAGCTAGCACATCGAGTTTAACAGAAGAAGAATCTGATGGATCCATGGATCATGACAATGACTTGTCTCATCTGCTGACAGTGCCATCATCAGAATTGTTTTCACAAGTACTAGTTGCCTCTCCTGTTTCAGACATTTAGATTTCTTCTGATTTGATGGTAGTGGATTGCTGACAGTGCGTCGATGAAATTGGCAGGGAGCACTGACACCAGCATCAGGAAGCTTGTCACAGTCACCATTATTGACACCAAGAACTAGCCACGCGGAATCACAGCTGACGAAACACAAGGCGTTCGTCGAGCTAGAGAATTTTCAGCAGGTTTGTGAATACTTCGTTATCTTTTGTTCAAATTCAATTTGTTCGGTTCATTCATTACTTCAATGGACATGATTTTCTATATAACCGATAATAATCTATGATTCTTTGATGTCCTAGACTTTTTAGTATACTACATTTTGTCAGGTTGAAAGTTTACTAACAATCGCCAGAGGTATTGAGAGAATAAAAAGTTCAGAGTACAACTCATTGGAGGAGTTGAGCTCTTACCTTGAAGACCTGAATGCTGTCATTGACACCAGAACAGTGGATGCGCTTGTTGTGGAGACGTTTGGGAGAAGGATAGCCAAGTTACTGCAGTAAGTACATTGCCTGTTTTCTGTATGTCCTTGTTCTATTTACTCACTTAGCACTTCTAAATCATTTTGAACTGGCAGAAATATACTACTATTTGCAGTTTTATGACTCTAATTTCACATACCTGAAAAATATTGGCCTCACTGTATTCTTAACATTCTGAGCTTTCAGGGAGAAATTTATGCAACTATGTGGGCAAATAGATGATATGAGCACTGATTCATTAGGTCCAATAGATGAAGACAGTCCTTTGGAGAATAGTGTAAACTCAAGAACAAGCCAGCTGAACGGAAAATTTAAGGATCGTACCTCAATTGAGGACTTCGAAATCATAAAGCCAATCAGCCGTGGTGCATTTGGCCGCGTATTTCTTGCAAAGAAAAGGGTGACAGGAGACCTTTTTGCCATCAAGGTAATGAGCAGTACACCAGCCTCCATATCCTGATTCCTTCACAATCTGTTAGCTCTTTTACATTGAACACAACAAACACATTTTAGGAATTTTGGCTTCAGTTTGTTCTTTTCTCTGAAGAAGGGCTTCTATTTGTACTTTCATTTCATAAAAAGTCTGATCTCCTTGTAGCATTGTTTATCTCTTTAATTAATTGTGAACCAATGATTGGATGACTTTCTCAAGAAACTTAGAGAACTCTTCAAAAGAAATTAAATTTAAATACCACATACCAAATGCATTGATAGTTTTTTTAGCCTCAAATTTTCACTTGCTAGCTCCAGTAGCGAGTTTTAATCATTAGTCATCGATATTGACGGTATCATCACGATTTCAGGTGCTCAAGAAAGCTGATATGATACGCAAGAATGCAGTTGAAAGTATCTTGGCGGAGCGTGACATCTTAATATCAGCTCGTAACCCGTTTGTGGTACGTACGCGCATGTTCAGCATAGTGTCATACTGGACTTCACTTAACTTCCATCTGTAATGGACAGGTTCGATTTTTCTACTCCTTCACATGTAGGGAAAACCTTTATCTTGTTATGGAGTACTTGAATGGAGGAGACCTGTATTCCCTCTTGAGAGGCGTAGGTTGTTTGGATGAAGATATGGCAAGGCCATATATAGCAGAACTGGTATGTTACACCTGCATTTTCTTTGTTGTGGGGCTGCCTGGCAGTATTACTCGAACAATCCAACCAGAAATACATTGGTGATCGCTCCTTTGATTTTTTTTTTTTGTATTTGAATAATGAACAGTAGCAATTGCACTCTTTCTGCAGGTTCTTGCATTGGAGTATCTGCATTCCTTGAATGTGATTCACCGTGATTTGAAGCCCGACAACTTGTTAATCTCTCGTGATGGCCATATAAAGGTTAAATTTCTCTACTTGTATCGTTTC
Organism: Poa pratensis; assembly: GCA_947311845.1. Taxonomy (NCBI): domain Eukaryota; kingdom Viridiplantae; phylum Streptophyta; class Magnoliopsida; order Poales; family Poaceae; genus Poa; species Poa pratensis. Next base: position 2,615,826 of record CAMZMU010000085.1, on the reverse strand, counting down.
TTCTCTTATACTACATGTTTGTATTCCTCGTTTTTCTAAAAAAATAATTAAATTATCCAGCTTAAACAACAGCTCTACTTTTCCGGTCACAAGTTATGTTGTCATGCACTTAAGAGATTTGTATTCTTCCTCTTTTCACGCAGTTGACTGATTTTGGGCTATCAAAGGTTGGTCTTATAAATAGCACCGATGATTTATCTGGTCCAGATGTCAGCAGTGCTCTAGTCGGTGACCATCAACCAACAGATGCAGAACAACGTGCACACAAGCGAGAGCAGAGGCAAAAGCAGACAGCTGTGGGCACTCCCGACTATTTGGCCCCTGAGATACTACTAGGGATGACCCATGGTATGAAAGATTCTTAAGTGGAACTTGTTTTGACTTAAAAGAGTTGAATTGATCGCTTCTATGAACCTTTGTGGGACACTGCAAATATCTTGATATTCTCTTTCTTCATGCAGGTTCAACTGCAGATTGGTGGTCAGTTGGTGTCATTCTCTTTGAGATTCTTGTAGGAATTCCTCCGTTCAATGCTGAGCATCCACAGGTTGTATTATCACGGAAGCTTTTATCTTGTCTAATTTATTGGTCTAACTACAGACTCCTTTTTCCTCCTGGCGCCACGAAATGTAGAACTGATAATATTAACAATAGTTTCATTCCGAACACGTATGAAACTACAGAATGATGATCAATTAGTTAATTTTCTTAAAATAGGGAGACTACTTGAAATAACTTGCTACTTATTCAGTTTAAAGCCCCAGTGCTTATTTATATGTATTTTGTAAATGTAAAGTAATAAACAATGTTTAGAAGATCAATAATATTGACTCCTTCCGGATAATATTTCCCAATGGATCTGCATGTTGATTATGTTTTCTGAACGATTTTAAGCAGCTATATTAACAATATTTGGTTGTTGGCAGATAATATTTGATAATATAATGAACCGGGAAATACCTTGGCCACAAGTACCAGAGGAACTGAGCTTCGAAGCATACGACTTGATTGACAAGTAAGTCATGGAAAATTGTTTTTGAAATCTTTTTCTGTCTTTTAAGTGTAGCTGTTTTTTCCGCTCAGAAATATTTCCTGGCCGATCTACAGTTATATGCGCAAAATAAGATAGATATCCATGCTAGAAATGTCATTTCAACTCATTTTGTTTTTATGCTAGGTTGCTAATTGAGAACCCGGTACAAAGATTAGGTGCAACCGGTGCTGGAGAGGTACCCTTTTCCTTATTTCCTTTTGGGAACTACACCTCTTATGCACAGGACACTAACTGAAATATGTTATTAGAGCAGGTAAAGGCCCATCCGTTCTTTAAAGGCATCAACTGGGATATGATTGCTAGACAACAGGTCTGGAGCTAAGCTAATGCAGAGTCCAAAACATGAGAAAGAAAAGGAAGCTGATAATCATGTTCTTTTTTGCAGGCCGTGTTTATTCCTTGTACAGACGATGAATATGATACGAGCTATTTTGCCTGCCGTCACGCGTGGAGTGCTGCTGATGATCAAGTCCAAGCAGCCCCCAGTGAGTTCGATGACAGAAGTGAGACTAGCAGCATGAGTTGTGGCAGCACTCCACGCAGTTGTGATTATGAAGAAGATGTATACCACATAAATCCCTTTTAATTACCCCATATGATTACTAGCAGTAACACAGAGACTCAATTTTTAGCAGCCAACTCATATCTTCAATTTTCTACTGAAATCATTGATAGGGCGATGAATGCGGTAGCATGGAAGAATTCGGAGCTCCGCTGTCGGTGAAATATTCGTTCAGCAACTTCTCATTCAAGGTAACCTAACCAAGCCAGCCGGAGTAGTTTCTCACGATCACTGAATCTTGCTCTCGGAAAGTTTACATTTCCCTTGTGTTGCAACCAGAACATTTCTCAGCTAGCATCGATGAACTACGACCTGATAACGAAGCATAACGAGGATCCTCTGCAGTCTTCGAAATCTTGAGAAGCAACCACGAAAGACATATCAGTTCCTTGAGACAAGATGAGCTAGTGTCTCACCGGTAAGTTGAGACGCACACTCCTGGGTACGTACAAAGGTATGACGGCTGGTCCAATAAAAATTGATAACACTCTGGTTTTGTTCGACGCAAATGCAGGGACCGGACTTCCTTGGTGACTGGTTGTACTAGCGAGTGGTGTGATGGCAAGTGTAGGCGTAGCGAAGACATGACCCGCGCGTCCCGCTCTGCAAATTTGTTTTTGTACATGGAAGCAGTTGAACCTACGGATGCGTCCCAGAAGAATGGCCGGGTTGTCTATAAGGTAGGGAGACCGTGCACTCCATAGGTACTGAAATCCACTGCGGAGTTGCTCGTTCTGTATAGGAATCACATAGTGGAACATTTGAAGTAGGCAGGACTGTAGATTTCTCCCTGAAAACCTACACAAGTCATGAAGCAAACTGAACTGTTTTCTCATGAATTAGTTGTTTTAATCCGGTGCACATTGGTTGCATCTTCACGTATACGGGGTGTAAAACCGAAGTGAACCGGCTTGACCTTGATGTGCCGTTAATACAAAATGTTGGAAGATCTAATCAGGTTTATGCATGACATAACATTTGCGCCACCTTGGTGTGCCGTTAACACAACATTTGCGCGAGCAGCGCAAACAGGTCATCTTGTTAGATCAAAATGTGTTGCTTGATCTGCCGACTCCAATGATTACACCAACACATGAGTGAGTACACCGGACAAGAAAATAGATGGTCAGTCCGCAACCATCACACAATCAAATCAACTTCCAATAGTACAAACACGCACACAGATATCAACTGATTCGCTATTACAGAATAAATGACAAACAGCAAGTGCGTCTTCTTTAGGGTCCTTTTGTTGGGGCTGGCGCATCTTCTTTAGGGCCCTTTTGTTTGAGAATTGTCTGAAACACCCTTTACATCCGCTACTGAGTTGTCAAGTCTTCCAGTTGTGTAGATTGTGGAATTGTCTGAAACACCATTTACATCCGCTACTGAGTTGTCAAGTCTTTCAGTTGTGTTCGCCATTGCTGAGTGAAAAAACGACGAACAAATATTTGTTTTATACCCTTTCTAATGAATAAAATTTAAAGATAAATAAAGATTGTGCCTATAATTTGACGTGACAACATGATAATCAAAATAATTACTTAACTTTTATATTAAATAAAGAGTTCTTCCACATTCCAAAACGAGGAACAAGTATTTATTTTATACCCTTTCAGTTGTGTATTACAGAAATGCATTACACGTCGGACTTGTTGCAATTTGTCGGTCATTGCAATAAATGTATGAGTACTTCACAGAAAATCCGAGTTGGAAAAGAAACTAGAGTAAAAAATAATGAATAGAAAAGGAGGATGCATGGCCAAGTTCTTCACGCATGCTCTAGGGACGCTGCTGACACCCGCACCATGAGATCTCGAGTCTTGCGGAGAGCTGAAGAGCGGCCGGCCGGATGTGTCTCTCGATCTGGGACTACGGGTGTTCCTCGGTCATTGGAGATTCGTAGGCGGGTGGCGCTCTCGATCTGAAGCGGCGTTGGACGGGGATAGAAGGAGGATAGGATTAACAGAGAGGATATGGTCTAGGCGATTTTGTCTCTTTTCCGTTCGTGGTCTGGGTCGGCCCCTTCGATTGGGGGCGACGGCGGGGAGGACCAGTCGCCGACGAGGGGCGGCAAGGGAGGCGCGGGGCGGAGTGGCACTGGTGGCGTTTCGCCCGCTGTGGCAGTTCTCGTGTAATAAAAAGCAACGATATGACCAAACCTGAATGCCCCTTCAGTAGTTTTGCTGGGAAGCTCGGGAAGCACCTCGAATCGTGCTTTTTCCCGTATGAAGGAAATGGAGCTGCACTTGGGAAAGCCCACCGCACAGCCAACCCCTTTGGCTAGTTTGTCGAGTTTTTTTTGGTGGAAAGCTGAGAAAAGCCCAACCAAAAGGGCCCTTAGTTATTTGATCCACTGCATCGATATTACAGAATAAATGACAAATGCACACAGCAAGTTCACTGCATCAATACGATACGACTTAAATTTAACTTGTTCATCATGATAAGTTCACTGCATCACTACATTACAACTTAAATTTGTTTACTGCACAACTCACGAGATACAGTTTGTTACTCCCTCTGAGTGTGCCATTTTATTTTACTGCACCACTTCACCACATGGTACAATTATGGCCTAAAGTGCATCAAAGACCAGACAATGTTCACCTTGAGCTTCCTAGGACCACAATGAAATTCCCATTCATCCTCAGCAGTGATAAGTGGAGAGAATTCAACTTTTCGTTCATTCACAACACCACCAGCCTTATTCTCAAAGTGAAACACTAGCATCCTGCTCGTCTGACAAACAGTCATGACATTGCGACGGAGTTTGATAACTCCACCACGTGTCACCACACCATCTGCTTCGCTGTCATGAATGACAATTTCTTCTTTGATGCGCGAGATGCCAGCAGTAATCTTCCCATGGAAATCCCCTTGAACAAGCGTGATTTCAAAGGTGCCCTCGACTGATTTTAGAACAGTTGCAAATCTCACATCCATGGTACTGCGAAAGCTATCAAGGGTTTCACTTCTGACCACGGCATCTTTCTCTCTAGAAAGTACTCGCCCATCAATGCTAATTAGACCCTTGCTGAATTGCTTATCTGGATACACTCCAGCCTGCTTTATCTTGAGATCTATCTCTAGATAGATAAAGTCAACCAATACTAGACCTCGCCCTGGCCCAGTTAAAACCAACATGTCACCCTATGAAAAATTACACAAGAGATTAGAGTATATTCATCCGAATACTGCTGAAATAACAATTCAAAGCATCAAATAAAAGCTATAGAAGTACTAGAAACTAATTGTAATATGTGCAGATCACTCTCTGATCAATAACCAGCAGCAATAGGATGATTCCATTTAGAGGGGAGGGCGTTATGGAGACCGAGTTCATTTGATCAATCTGTAGCGTGCAAGGACCATGTGTGGACCTGCGGCTTCAAAGAATTTCTAGACAGATACGATGGGCCAATAAATGTTGTGTTTCTACCGGGACGGCACTAGACGGACCCGTTCATAGAAGGGGGCTGTATGACCATGAACTTTCTATGAATGCTGCTGATACTCGCTACCACTTCAGCTGGTATGTTTACATCTGTCTGATAGGGATCTGCGACTTTAGATGTGTTGTTGCTCCAACAATCATCCAGGAATTGCAAAACTGAAGTCCTAGATTTTGTTTGTGAGGAGGTTCAAGTTTCCACGGTCCACTGGAACAATTGTGTAGTAACATCTTTTCAATGTTGTCACACACTACTTGTAAAAATATATTTGATGGGTAGATGACCTAATAATACCTACCTTTTGAATGTTGTCGCCAACTACTTTTGAATGGTGCCGCACACGTTCCTTGGTGCCACGGCGGTGTCTGTTCAAGCCATAAGCCCTAGGGCGTCATGTACGCATTCGCCGGTGTTTCCAAGATGGTCACTTCCTCTAGACTACTCAAGCACTGCCTCTCGCCTGCCGACTCTCTCTGGCATAGAAGGTTGGAGCCTTGGAGGTTTCTTTGGCACGGTTAGTCGGTGCAGTGGGTTCTTCAGAGGTGGTTGGTGTGGGTCGAGACACGGCCTCTGTGTTCATGTTGGACATGGCGAGTTCTGTAGCTGTTAGGGTTGTGTGGGTGGTGGCTAATCCCTGATTAGCGCCATTGTAGCCATTCTGGCTTTGTTGTACTCTCTTTTAAGCTTAATATAATAACACGCAGCTTTCTGCGGGGTTCTCGAAAAAAAAATAGATTAGGTCTGATTTGAAACTGGCAAGTGGGCACATTACATTGTGTTGGTTGTGGCCCTCCTGAAGCTAACCAACGGCTGGTAGAAAAAAACATTTTTTCTCTACATGGAAGACTAATTTATCATGGTTCTAAGGATTTGTGGTGCACTCACAAGATGATATTTATGTGGACAGCACAATTAGCAAGGTCGACGTTTGCTGTGCTTATATAGTTCTGTTAGCACTGTAGGTCCGCGTGCCAAAACTTCATGAGAAATGTGTCACGCACATGTAGATTGTACAGTCCATCGAAAATTTCCTGGATCGGAAGGGGTTAACAACAACTATCGAATTAAATATAAGGCCAAACATGGGTCATGCTTCTGATGGGAAAAAGGAATACGAATAGATATACTTCCAGAAATACGACAACTGTCTGAAATCTAGAAGTGAATGGACTGATAGTGGGAGCATCTGTGCTCAGGCTCAGAAGCGAATTTTCTCCATTTAGATGTCTATTAACAGTTGGTATTAAATGCACTGTCGAATAATATTAAAAGCACATAACACAAAGCTTTAGCGCCAAGAGTTGTGAAATCATGAGCTATCACATTCCTTGATTTAACAAAAACTAATGTCTGACCACATTGACCAATAATGTATCATATTAAGTCCTAAAGAGTAGCTCGATACTTCGATAGACAACCTGTTCATTGTCACCAACAATGGGATGAAAACTATCATGTACACCTCAACTAACCTGAGCACCAAGAGTTTGTCTAAAGCACAAATCCAATGGATGCGGAACAGTGAGCAGTTGTTAAAATCTATTAAAATCTGATATGTGAGCAACTAAAAGGATACAACTCTTGGTAAATAAAAACCCATGTCTTCTTCTCCCTTCTCCAAATTATCGATGATTTGATTTACATGTCTGAAGTCTGATGCTATGGTTTATGTAAACTCCTAGAGCAGCAACACATCATGCATGGTCTTTCTCCAGAAAAGTGAAAATGGATTCCGAACTCAAGCGATATTGCATTTATCAACACATCATGGTATTCTTTCATCTGATTTAGCAGATTGAAAGGATTAGAGCAAAAACTTACCAAGATTGTTTGTTACAAGAGCAGGCAACAACATCTTTTAATGACGGGCAACCAAAGTTAAGAGACCTCAAATATAGCAGAACCTGATGTAGTTTACATGGTACCAAAAAAAATAGAAATAATTGGTCAGACTTGCATTAATGGATGTACATATAATATTTACATAGACAATAGGATTTGGGTAATATGGTTGCAGAAAACAGTGAGATTTTACAGCAAAATGCATCATAAAAATATATTTTTCAAAACGACATGTCAAGTGATTACTCAAGAAATATGATAAACATGAACATAAATGAAGCCAATGATTTAATATCTACTTTACGTGACATGCATAGAGAAGAATCTTTATCAACTTAAGTGCAAAAGGAGCTGTAACAAAAACCAGAAGGTGTGGAAGGAGCAGAAAAAATCTTCAAGAGAACAACTGAAAAAATACCCACCTCCCTCTGAGCCAGTTTGAACAAAGGAATCGAACTGTACCAGTAACCTAAGTGAGGCCCTGATATATACATGTATGTGTAGCGGTTCTTCAAGTTTGGATGTAATGAAGAATCTATTCACATGAAAGATAAATCAATTTATAGTACTGAAACAAAAGAGAATAGCCTTTTTGATGTACTCACTGAAGTGGCTCTGTCATTTCTCAGGTTCCTCCTTAGCAAAGTGACTGAAACCAGTTCACAAAACTCAAAAAAGAAAATGTTGTTCAAAATTCTAACTGAATATTGCTTAGTAAAAAATCAGAGAATCTTAGCTTGTGCAACTTGCAACAAAGAAATGACAGTCTAGCTTAATCAGCAAGGTTTAATTCACCCTCATGGAGTCTGTAACATGACCTCCATAGATGTACTTGCTGTGAACCTTGGCATCCAGCTGCATCTCATCCTTCTTGAAACCAGCAAACTCATTCTTCACTGCGAGAATGTCTAGGCCACCATCCAAAGCAAAGCATCATCAGCAAACCAAGGGCATGACATGTATCATGGTAGGTAATGTGTCCATACCAAATTATAGCAGAATACAATAGAAATTAAGTGATGTTTTTAGTGAATAACTGAAAACATCACTTGAATATTTCGCAAGTGGAAATCTGAGAACCTGAAAGGATATCTTTAAGTGTGCTGCTCCGTCCATGAAGAATGAGTGTTTAGCTTCCATCGGAAATCCACTTGCACATAATGACAGAAGATGATTTACTCGGTTATACTTGTGCCGCTTATCATAAATCATAAAGAATATAATTTAGCAATAAAAGTAAAACTGAAGCACCACTAATCATAAATCATAAATCATATATTTTCAGCAATAAAAGTAAAACTGAAGCATAATGTATATGTCAATGTACCCAGTGATGCTTGTGTGTATGAGTTGTTAACAGATACGAAGCCAGCAGCTTGTGCAACCAATCCAAATTAAGTGATGCCCTTTACAAACATAAAAACATATGCAGACTTCAGAATGTCTCGAACACCTCTTCTACCAGTGGCTCGACCCTGTATTATGGATGATCTGCCAGCGAGTTTTGCCCTGTAGTCCTTGTGGAAGATCGTACAGCAGCTCTCATTCCACTGAAAACCTACAAACGCCGCAACAATTTCACGCTCGAATCGCCGCGGACTCGACGGCTAACCATAAAATAGGTAAGGGGCAGTAAGAGAGGAGCACCTCCAGGAAGCCCCGGTGTCTGCAGCGAAAGCCCGCACGCTCCGCCTCTGATCAATCCATTGTTCTAAAATTCGGCCGAATCACCGATTAACTGGCCGAGTAATCGCTATTCAGTGGGTTACTGAATAGCCGATAAATGCCGATTACCCGATTAATCGGCCGATTAACTGGCGAATAGGCCGATTATTCGCTATTCAGTGGCCGAGCGAGCCGTTACCAGTTAACGAATTCCTGAACAATGGATCAATCTGCAGGCCGGCATGGCAGGCGACGTCGCCGGTGATGACGCGACGGCGCAAGTGGTCGACGACGTACATGGCGCTGACGTGCACGTACGCGGGGAGGCGTCGGTCCCCACGATGTAGACGGGAGCGCAAGGCTCGACGCCTTGATGGTGCCTGCTCGCAACGGAGGGGCACCACGGTGAACGGAGCCGGCCGTGGGCGACGTGGAGTTGGTCGGGAGGCATAGGATTGGACGGAGAAGGGGATAGGAGGAATAGGGCGTGGCGAGGGGCCTCCAGTGGCATGAGGAAACCGGCAAAGGCGGAGCTGCTGGGGGGTCTGGCGGCCATGGATGGCGTTGCTGGGTTACGCGAGGAGTCGAGGAATCAACGGCGTTGACCAGTTAATCAAAACGATTGAGCATTGATCGCATAGAGATGTGTATCCCGTTAATTGTGTTGTGTCCATTTTTTTCATGTAGCGTGCGTACATCGGTGAATGGCAGAGTTTTCGTCCGCCACTTCAATTTGCTAAGGATACACATGGTGTGGGGTAGGTGTTATTTTGACCGCTAGATCCCGGTTGGTGGGCCGGATCGTGAGGCTGTGGTATGTCCGTTTTTCTGTGGGTACGTTAGGCTGGGTGGATCTAGGGAAGAATATGTTTGCTCTTTTATAAGTAGTAGAGATTAGGAGAGGCACACACGGAGTCATATCGTTGGTAGAATGATGTGATGGACATACCCAATATTTGTAGGACGTAATCATTACGCTTTCGACCATGAGATCAACTCTGATTGCTATTTCTGAAATATACTTTGATTGCATCAAATGTCATATCTTAATAGTGTGACAATAAAGGGGTCCTTCTCGAGTATCAGAAAGGAGTATGTTGAGACGAGAGATCAAGAGCAGGATTTGCCAATACGTATAGCAGGATAGATACTTTGGTCCCACCCGGTGAGATTATGTCAGTGAACTTGCGAACATGTGACTAGGTCTCGATAACGTAATATCACAGACGAGGAAATAATAGTGTTGTCGATGTCACAGCAGTGGAACATGGGATTCCCTAGTGCTGCTAAAGTGGGTTGATACGTCCAAAACGTATCTATAATTTTTGATTGTTTCATGTTAATATTATGCCTTTGCCACTTGTTTTTATATTAAGTTTATGATTTATTTGGACTAACCTATTAATAGTTGCAAAAGTGCACAATGTTCTTGTTTTACACTTTGATGTGTAGGAATTATCAAGAATACAAGAGGAAACCTTGTTGGAGTCGAATTGGAACTTTGCTGAAATCTGTCCCAGAACTGTTTTCGGAGTTTGCCAGTTTGACCCTCGAAGATGACGTCAAAAGGGTATCATTATCTTTGGAAAGTTGTCAGAAATTTCCATACGTTCGGATGCGGCCTGTAGGCCCAATATGGTGAAACCCTAAAAGGGGGTGACGGAAATCCGAAAAGATATATAAAGGGAGGAAACCTAACTCGTGGAGAACTCCTCCACCCACGAATTTCAGCCACCAAAAGCCACGTTTTTGCCTCCCCCATGGATCCCATCTCCATGGGGGAGGGCTCCCAAGAAGCCATGAAGGGGGGAGGCTAAGGGGCGGCGCTCCCCAAGCTTGCCGGCGGCGGGGTGATACGTCCATTTTGCATCACTATTTTATATCATAATTTACTGTTATTCATTGATATATTTCATATTTAGAGATGATACTTATGTTATTTTACCTGTTTTGCATGTTTCATCACTATTGGAGGATTATTCACCGGAGTCAGGATTCTGCTGGAAAAAGCATCGTCAAGATACGATATTTCTGGAGTTCAACAATTCGAGGAAAATATACAAAAGCTTCTATTTTGTCAGATGACGGAGGGAGCCAAAAGGGGAGACCAAGGTGGGCCACCGTGGGCCCTCCCCACACGGGGCCGCGCCACCATATGGGGAGGAGGCCCAGGCCCACCTCAGCCGTCGCCCCTTCGCGTACTTCATCACCCAGAAACCCTAAGACTCGGAGATCATCGAGGATAGACAGCGCCGCCTCCTAGAGGCGAAAAACACCAGAGAGAGAAAAGCTCTCCGGCAGGGAGAAATCTGCCGGGGAAATTCCCTCCCGGAGGGGGGAAATCGTCGCCATCGTCACCGTCATCGAGCTGGACTTCATTGGGATCATCATCACCATCATCTCCACCGCCGACACCATCATCTCCACCGCTCCACTCCGTTCCGCTGTAACATCTAGGGTTGAATCTTGTGTATTTCATAGGGGAAACTTTTCCGGTGTTAATTACTCCTTGTGGTTGATGCTATTGAGTGAAACCGTTGAATTAAGGTTTATGTCCAGATTGTTATTCATCATTATATCACCTCTGATCATGATCCATATGATGTCTTGTGAGTAGTTCGTTTAGTTCTTGAGGACATGGGTGAAGTCTAAATGTTAGTAGTGAATTATGTTGAGTAATATTTAATGGTTTGATATTTAAGTTGTGGTGTTATTCTTCTAGTGGTGTCATGTGAACGTCGACTACATGACACTTCACCTTTATGGGCCTAGGGGAATGCATTGTGTATTCGTTTGCTAATTGTGGGTTGCCGGAGTGACAGCAACCTGAACCCCCGTTGGTATATCGATGCATGAGGGATAGCAGGATCTCAGAGTTTAAGGTTGTGGTTAGATTTATCTTAATTACTTTCTTGTATTTGCGGATGCTTGCAGGGGGTATAATCACAAGTATGTATTAGTCCTAGGAAGGGCGGTGCATTAGCATAGGTTCACCCACACAACACTTATCAAAACAATGAAGATTAATCAACTATATGAAGCGAAAGCACTAGACTAAATTCCCGTGTGTCCTCAAGAACGTTTGGTCATCATAAGTAAACAAACCGGCTTGTCCTTTGCTGTAGAAAGGATTGGGCCACTCGCTGCAATTATTATTACCGCATTTTACTTACTTGTATTTTATTTATCTGCTATATCAAAACCCCTAAAAACTTGTCTGTGAGCATTTACAGTGAATCCTTCATCGAAACTGCTTGTCAACACCTTCTGCTCCTCGTTGGGTTTGACACACTTCTTTATCGAAAGTACTACGATACACCCCCTATACTTGTGGGTCATCAAGACTATTTTCTGGCGCCGTTGCCGGGGAGTGAAGCGCTATTGGTAAGTGGAATTGGTAAGGAAAAATCTTACTGTACGTGCTGTTTTTATTTCTGCTGCTGCTTTATTTCATTATGGAGAGATCTTCTCTTGAATTCCTATTTGGAAAATCTACTACTACTGCAAAGGTAGTGGATGAGGCGCCAGGTGAGCAAGTAATTCCATATAAAATACCTATGAAAATTATTGAACGTGTTACGAATAACCGCTATGAAGGGGATGGAACTGTCCATCCTGGAGATCATTTACTGTTTTTACATGAATTATGCGAGTTGTTCAAGTGTGCAGGTATTTCTATGGATGAAGTTAAGAAGAAACTATTCTCTTTGTCGTTGTCTGGTAAAGCGGCACATTGGTATAAACTGCTGAAGAATGGGCGTTCTCTTGATTGGAAGGAAATTATGCCTCTATTTTATTCTAAATTCTATCCTCCAAGTGAAATTCACAAAGATCGAAACCGCATATATAACTTCTGGCCTCATGATGGAGAGAGTATTGCCCAAGCGTGGGGGAGATTGAAGTCATTAATGCTCAAATGCCCCATTCATGAGCTTCCTGGTAATGTCATTATTGATAATTTCTATGCAAGACTTTCTTTTCAAGATAAAACCTTGCTAGATACTACTTGTTCTGGATCATTCACGCGCAACAAAGAAGGGTTTAAATGGACCTTCTTGATCGGATTCAGGAGAATACTGAAGGATGGGAGAACGACAAAGGTAGAGAGTCAGGTATAAAATATGATTATGAATGCATTAAAACTTTTATGGATAATGATAAATTTCGAAATATGAGTGTTGCTTATGGTCTTGACTCTCAAGTTGTTGCAAATTTTTATAAAGCCTTTGCCTCTCATTTCGAATTGCCTAAGAAGAGTTTTAATAAGTATCATGAACCTTATAAAGATAAAACTGATTTGCCTATAGGTAGATGTATTGAAGTTAAAACTGTTGATCACATTCTTCCTGAAGCTTATATTGAAAAATTCCTTTTCCTGCTAAAGTGAAGGAACATTCTGTTATAACTAGTGTGGTTAACAAAAGTGCAAAGAAACCTATAGAGCCTGATGAGCAAATAACTGTTGAACCTGCTGTAGCGATAATTAAGGACCTTGTAACTGAAAGTGTAGAAGATGGGCACATCATCTTCTGTGAAGATGCTTCTAATATTGTTTCGCATCCTAGTAAATCTAGGAAGGCTAGTGTTCCTATGCTTTCTGTTAGAATAGGTGATCATTGTTATTATGGTTTATGTGATATTGGTGCAAGTTCCAGTGCTATTCCTTATGAGCTTTACAGGGAAATTATGCATGAAATTGGTTCTTGTGAACTTGAAGAGATTGATGTGGTTATTCGGCTAGCTAATAGAGAAACTATTTCTCCTATTGGTATTGTTCGAGATGTGGAAGTTTTATGTGGTAAGGTTAAATATCCTGCTGACTTTCTGGTACTCGGTTCTGCTGCTAGTAAAACTTGTCCTATCATTTTTGGTAGACCTTTCTTAAATACTTGTGGAGCTATTATAGATTGCAAGAAAAGAAAATTTTGACTAAATTTGCTGGTGAATCTTATGAGTTTAATTTCTCTAAATTTGCAAAACTCCTTATGAAACCGAATTACCTAATGAGGATTTTAGAGTTGAACAGCTTGCATCTATTGCTCTTGCTCCTAATGATCCTTTGCAGCAACATTTGGAGGATCACGAGAGTGAAGTCTTTAGGGAAGAAAGGAATGAGCTTGATGAATTTTTCTTTCGTCAACCCATTCTTAAACATAATTTACCTGTTGAAGATTTAAAAAGATTATTGGAAATATTGAAGAAACACCGAGGAGCTATTGGATACACTCTTGATGACTTGAAGGGGATTTCCCCCTCTATTTGCCAACACGCCATCAACATGGAAGATGATGCAAAGCCTGTTGTTGAACATCAACGTCGTCTAATTCCTAAAATGAAGGATGTGGTAAGAAATGAGGTATTAACACTTCTTGAAACTGGTATTATATATCCTATTGCTGATAGTAGATGGGTAAGTCCTGTGCATTGTGTTACTAAGAAAGGAGGGATTACTGTTGTACCAAATGATAATGATGAGCTCATCCCTCAAAGAGTAGTTGTAGGATATAGAATGTGCATTGATTTTCGGAAAGTTAATAAAGTTACTAAGAAAGATCATTACCCTTTACCTTTCATTGATCAAATGCTAGAAAGGTTATCTAAGAATACTCATTTTTGCTTTCTTGATGGTTATTCTGGGTTTTCACAAATTGCTGTTAGAGCTAAAGATCAAGAGAAAACCACTTTCACTTGTCCCTATGGAACTTATGCTTATAGGCGTATGCCTTTCGGTTTATGTAATGCCCCCGCTACTTTTCAAAGGTGCATGTCTGCTATTTTTCATGGCTTTTGTGAAAAGATTGTAGAGGTTTTCATGGACGATTTTTCCGTCTATGGGAATTCTTTTGATAATTGTTTGCGAAACCTTGATAAAGTTTTGCAGAGATGTGAAGAAACTAACCTTGTTCTTAATTGGGAAAAATGCCACTTTATGGTTAATGAATGAATTGTTCTAGGACATAAATTTTCTGAGAGAGGTATTGAAGTTGATAGAGCTAAATTTGAAGCAATTGAGAAAATGCCCTATCCTAGGGATGTAAAAGGTATTCGTAGTATTCTTGGTCATGCTGGTTTCTATAGAAGGTTTATTAAAGATTTCTCTAAAATTTCGAAGCCACTTACTAATCTTTTTCAAAAAGATGTACCTTTTGTTTTTATGATGATTGTAAGGAAGCTTTTGAAACTTTGAAAAAGGCTTTAACTACTGCCCCTGTAGTCGAACCACCTGACTGGAATTTACCTTTTGAAATTATGTGTGATGCTAGTGATTTTGCTGTAGGTGCTGTTCTTGGACAGCGAGTAGATAAAAAGTTGAATGTTATTCATTATGCTAGTAAGACTCTTGATGCCGCTCAAAGAAATTATGCTACTACTGAAAAAGAGTTTTTAGCTGTAGTTTTTGCATGTGATAAGTTTAGACCTTATATTGTTGATTCAAAAGTCACTGTTCATACCGATCATGCTGCAATTAGGTACCTTATGGAAAAGAAAGACGCTAAGCCAAGGCTTATTAGATGGGTGCTCCTTTTACAAGAATTCGATTTACATATTGTAGATAGGAAATGTGTTGATAACCCTGTTGCTGATAATTTGTCTAGATTGGAAAATATTGCTTATGATCCCGTACCTGTTAATGATAGTTTTCCAAATGAACAATTGGCTGCAATAAAGGTGAGCTCGCGAGATAGTCCTTGGTATGCTGATTATGCTAACTTTATTGTTTCCAAGTACTTGCCTCCAACCTTTTCAGCTCAGCAAAGAAGGAAATTCTTTTATGACTTGAGGCATTATTTTTGGGATGACCCACACTTATATAAAGAAGGAGTGGATGGTATTATGCGAAGATGTGTCCCAGAATATGAGCAACAAGAGATATTGAGGAAATGTCATGGTAGTGTTTATGGAGGACATCACGCCGGAGATAGAACCGCACAAAAGGTTCTACAATCAGGTTTTTATTGGCCAACTCTCTTTAAAGATGTAAGAAAGTTTATTTTATCTTGTGATGAATGTCAAAGAGTTGGTAATATCTCTAGACGCAATGAAATGCCTATGAATTATACTCTTGTTATTGAACCGTTTGATTGTTGGGGATTCGACTTCATGGGTCCTTTCCCTTCTTCAGAAGGTAACACTCATATACTTGTTACTGTTGATTATGTTACTAAGTGGGTAGAAGCCATACCTACAAAAAGTGCTGATGGTGAAACCTCTTTGAAAATGCTTTTAGATGTTATTTTCCCTAGGTTTGGAGTACCTAGATATCTTATGACTGATGGAGGTTCTCATTTTATTTATGGTGGTTTTAGAAAGACCCTTGCTAAATATGGTATTAATCATAGAATTGATTTAGCTTACCATCCTTAAACTAGTGGGCAAGTAGAATTATCAAATAGAGAAATTAAATCTATCTTGCAAAAGACTGTTAATAAATCTAGAAAAAATTGGGCTAGTAAGTTGAAGGAACCTTTGTGGGCTTATAGAACTGCTTATAAAAATCCTATGGGTATGTCTACTTATAAAATGGTTTATGGAAAAGCTTATCATTTGCCTTTAGAATTAGAGCACAAAGCTTATTGGGCTGTGAGAGAGCTTAATAAAGTTTTTAAACTTGCCGGTAAGAAAAGGTTGCTCCAATTGAGTTCTTTAGACGAATGGAGAAGTGAAACCTATGAAAATGCTAGACTTTTTAAGGAGAAAGTTAAGAAATGGCATGAAAATGCTAGACTTTCCCTAAATGCTAGACTTTTCCTAAATCGAGTTCTTTAGATGAATGGAGAAGAGAAGCCTATGAAAATGCTAGACTTTCCCTAAATTCGGGCCAAATCGCTTTTACGAGACCAATTAAGCAAGGTACAGTTAATTCCTACCAGAAAATACCCACATAATCGACCGAATCGGCCAAATCGCTTTTACGAGACCAATTAAGCAAGGTACAGTTAATTCCTACCAGAAAATACCCACATAATCGACCGAATCGACCTAATTGGGAGCCAGTGGCGTCGGGCTCTTTCTGACATTGAGAGACCGGTCCGTCACCCGTTGGAGAGGCCGTCGTCGTCTTCCACAATGCGCGCCGCCGCCGACAAACTCGATCCGGTTGCCACTCACATCACTGCCCTGTTGTGGTCGCCATGTAGGGGCATATGATCATAATCGAGTAGTTCGGGATATTCTATTTTGAAAGGAAAGAGCATTCATGTTATTTTTTCCTCCAAAAAACCACTGCCTAGTGGTCTCTCGTTGAAGCTTAACTGCTTAGCGTGCCCGCGAGTTAATGGTCGCTAACTGCATGACCAACGGAGTGCACTCTTGCAACGTTTTTGGGGCTTGGATGCCCAAAGTGCTCATCGGTGGTAAGTGTATAGACGACGGGTGCGTTTAACTCAAAAGATAGTCGTCAACATGACTCCATAAAATTTTGCGAAGAATGATACCCATCCGAGCCTATAAAAAAATAAGTATCTTGAGGACCGCCATGTACCGTGGAATGTAGTTCACAGGCCAGATCGATATGGAGTGCCTTCCCGCTATAAAAAACCAATATATCGGGCCAATTTTGAAGGGTTAGGCCATTCCACGGTACCTGCTAAGATGCTCTTATAACTTAGTACTCTCTCTCTTTCTAAATATAAAATTATTTACCATCTATCCACATTGGTATGCATGCAAATATATATATAAACGGTTTAGTATATATATTAACTCATTTTAGTATGCATCAAGATATCATTTGAAATGCTTAAACATCTTACTTGGAAAAAAGGAGTAAGTAGTTCATTACACCATTTCACCACATCGGAACTTAATTTGCAAGTCAACACAATTACGGCCTAAAGTCCATCAAAGACCAGTCAACTCTCACTTGGAATTTCCCAGCACCGCATGAAGTTCGCGTTTGATCTGCACCAGTGGGGGATGGGCTGAAATCAATAGTTTGTTCTCCTAGGTTACCACCAGCCTGATTATCAATGTGAAACATCAGCTTTCTGCTCGACAGACAAAGAGTCACGACACGCCGGCGGAGTTTGATGATTCCATTTTCATCACATGTCACCGCACCACCTGCCTCGCTATCATGAATCACAATCCTTTGTTCGACGCCCGAGATGCCAACATCAATCTTTCCGTAAAAATACCCCTCAAGGAGCTTGATTTCAAAGGTCCCCTCGACCGTGTTCAGAACAGTTGTGAATGTCACCTCCATAGTGCTGAGCCAGCTATCAAGGGTTTCACTTGTAACGACCGCATCTTTTTCTCTAGACAGTACTCGCCCATCGATGCTAATCTGACCCTTGCTAAATTGTCTGTCTGGATATAGTCCATCCTCCTTGATCTTAAGATCTATCTCTAGATAGATAAAGTCGACCAGCACTAGACCTCGTCCCGGGCCAGTTAAAACCAACATTTCATCCTATAATTTTTTTTGCAAAAGGTATTAAAGTATTTTCTGAAAAATGACGAATAAAAGTGTAAAAATAAGGGCAACAAAAAGAGCTAAAAGCTAAATATAATATATGAAGATGACTACCTCCACCAACAACCACCGGGTACTAAGATGAATCCCTTTAAATGTCTATATTAATATTAGAAGCATTTTCGAATAAAGAACCGAACTTGCAAGCAAGAATGTACCTGCAGATTGATATTCTGGCAGTTATCTCTGTGACGCTCAAAGAGATGAATGCACTTGTAGTCGATGCTGTCCCTGGCAATGACACTGCCATACACGTTGACTGGGAAGCCAACATCCGAGGAGAGTATGCTGACCGAGAGGATGTTTACAGAGTCTTGTAGCGCAAACTCATCTTCGTACCTACTGTCGGTGTATCGCATTGGAGGGATAGGCGCTGCAATAGAAAGGCAAAGAAATATCATCTTTCAAATATGGGAAAGCAAAACTAAACGACATCTACCAAGTTACTTGACCTGAAACAATCTCAGTTTTACGGGTTTGCTATCGCCCATGAGTTAATCCATCGGATATTTTCCTATTTCACTTGTGAGTTGGTTTCAGTTTTACTACTACTCCCTCCCATATCCAAATATAATACTTTTTAGTCTTTTGTGTTTGTCCTAGTTCGGATATATGTAGACATGTTTTAGTGTGTTAATTCACTCGTTTAGTAACGAATTTGGACATATCAAAACTGAAATCAACTCACAAGTAGACACATGACATACTAGCTCGTCATATCAAAACTGAAATCAACTCATAAGTGCAATACATACAAACCGTGTGTATGAAGATAGAGCCGACCGAGGATACTTACACTTTTCATTGATGTCGAAGACGGAGAAGTCTCTGAGGAAGAACCGGGTGAAGACCTTGTGTCCCACCTTGGGGTCGAACTCGATGATGGAGTCCATGACTTTCTTGTGTGCCTTGTCTCTCCGCTGGTTCTCCTCGTCCTGTCGCTCCTTGTCCTCTTTTATTCGCCGAACCCTCTCCCTCTCCTCCTCCCCCCAGCGCATCGACGTCGCCTCGTCGCAAAAGATGGGCTCGAGCCCAATCATCTCAAACTCGTCCTCCAACTCTTCTTCAGATTCCTCGATGAGTCGTGTGAATCCAAAGTAGTCCTCCAACATCTCTTCAGATGCCACGATGGGTCGTGGGAGTCCTGCCATAGCACTAGCAGCCAGCAGAACTGTGAGCATGGAATGCATCAAGCAAAAATATGGCAGTATCAACGAGTACATCAAAGCAGTGGCAGAACACTGACGCTCACCTGACGGGAGGAGCGCAAGGCGGTCGGTCGGCAACGCTCTACGGGCGGCGGTCAGGAACTATCTCGTGCCCGATCTGCCAGTCGCGGACGGAGAAGAGGGGCGGGGCGGGGGCGGAGCTCCTCGCGGATAACTATTTCTTTTCAGTTTTCTTGGTTACAAACTCGCGGTTTGCTGTGCATATATACACCCAAGGAACCAACCCATCGTACTAGTTCAACTCCATGTAGGACATCTGATTCCTAAATCCTAACGCAACGTACAAACTCTAGTACAATACGGACTAGACTTACCGACTAGCAAAAAACGATTTCCTAATTAGACTCAGCACTGGCCTCTGCGTGAGGCTTGATGACGCACGGAGAGCGCCACGTGGCGCATCCAGGTTTCTTTCTCGCAACCTCGTGCGCGTGTGGCAACTCGGACACACAACGCACGGAGAGATTGAATTGTGTACGCGGCGCCACGACAGCAACCCGTTCTCTCTCGGATTTTTCTCGGCGTCTATTCGCCAACTATACACGTACTGTATCTGTACTCTAGGGAGAGGCCCGAACCGTAAAATTTAGGGACTCTCTTAATAATCTTCTCTATCTCTAAGGGTAAGCTGGAAGGTGGGGTCCACCCGTTAAATACTGCCTCCGTTCCTTAATATAAGGCGTCTAAGTTTTCTAGGAAATTTTTAAAACCTTAGACGCCTTATATTATGAAACAGAGGGAGTAGTAGAGAAGGAAATCGCTGGGCTCCGCAACGGCGATGCCGTGGTAGACACTGAATTAAGCACGTTGAACCTGTACGGACGGAGCGAGGCGATTTTGGGCGATCGTGGCGGCGACCTAGGGTTTCAACCCTAGCCGTTGCTGCCGGTGCCATCTGCATCTTCATCGTCGCCGTCGGCAAATATTCGACGGGTCCTCGCCTCCTCTAGTTGTCGTTCTGGCACCAGGAGGGGTGGGGACCTCGGACCTGCGCACGGCGCTATACGAAGGTCAAATGTTAGAGCTTGGTTTTGATCGTCATCTTCTTCGTTAATGGAGATGGTATCGTGTGCAATAAGTGATCTCCCGCGCTTCGTTCGATGACGAGATATCCTTCCCGGTGTAAATGGTGGCTTTGGAAGATTAAGTCTGTCTAGGTATGGTTCTTCAGATCTTGCTTCGCCGTTTCAATTTTGGAGTGTTTCTCATGGTTGCCGCGAGGAGGTTTGTCCTCGCAATATCTATCCCAGCTACTACGTCTTCGGCAATTGTGATTCGTTCTCTCGGCTCCCAACAACGTCGATAACGTGGTTCGGTTATTTGTCCATGGAATATCAGTGGTGGTGCTCTTGTCGATGTTTCTTGATTAATTTAATGGCTGCGTGCGTGCACAAAGGCTTGGCATTGCGGCTCAAAATTAAAAAGGGAGAACCTTCGGTGGTATTCGCGGGTGTGTGGTTTGGTAATTTTGGCGTTGTTCTACGACTGCCTTCAGAAAAGTACAAGATTGTATCATGGATGAAGAAAGGGATTGAAGATCTCATAGATTTGCTAGTCTATTTTAGTTTTGTTTTTGTAATCAATGTAATCGTTTACTCTTTGTTGGTTTAATATATGTGGAAAACTCAAAAAATAAACACGCTGAACCTGAACCCAAACCTTCTCCGCAATCCACACATCCCTAATCAAGATGGAATGCTTGACGTCCATGTTTTTTTTTACGGCAAAGCTTACGTCCATGTGTGACCGGCGTCGGGACTCCTCTCGCGTCATGGAAACAAAGTCACCCTGATCTTGGCCTTTATTGTTTTTCTTGCGTTAAATAAGGTTGGGTTGCTGTATAAAGCACCGAGCACATTCATCGGCCCTTAATTTTCTTGGGCCCAAGGTAGACGCCCTTCGCGCCCAGCCCATTTTTAGCATCTTATTCACCATGTCATAACAACCAAACTACTATTACCACCTATTATTATCTCAAAACGTTTTATACCACATATGTAACAAAAGAATCGGAGGGAGTATCACATAGACACTTCTCACAACAACACAAACCTATCACATAGACCATGTCCAAAAGCGAGTTAAGGTAAATATTACACTAATCTTTTATACAATATTTTGTGGATTCTTTTAACATATTGTGATTTAAACAAATTATGTTGTACACTACTCATTTATAATTGTTATCTTTGATCATATTATTTTCCCTAATATTTTCCACTATATAGTGGCAATGTATATGATTAAAAATATATGTGACTTGCGCAGAAGTTATTTTCTGTCGTGCGATATTGTCCTTAACAAGATACAAAACAACCTTAAATTTTAAAATGGAAAGCACAAATTGCCTTGATTTTTTTTACAACTAATGATTATATAGCGGATAAATATATTTTCGTGTGAATGTCTTCTCTATTTTTAATGTTATTTCATATATTGGTCGAGGTTCTGAAGCATACAACCTAGAAAATATCCTAAAAAAGGTGTGTGGTGTATGATTAAGTAAGGAAACATATGGAAACTTCCAAATCATATATTAAATAGTTGGCATGATAATCTTTTCTATGTACAATATTGCACTCCCTCCATACCAAATTAAGTGTCACAGATTTAGTAAAAAGTCATTAAACTTGCGACACTTAATTTGGAACAAATAAAGTATTTATAGTTGAGTCAGTGATAAGTTACTTAAATTACATATGCTAGTTATTGAGGTGCCATTGCTTAATGATAATCACCTATGACTAGAAATGTTATGGGTTCTACTACGTTTGTACACAAAAGATACAGTTATTACATATGATCAATATACAATGTGTCTATGCTATCGATAAGCTGGCTTGAAGATCTTCTCGGTGGAGTCAACTAGTCATTGCGTCAAAGTATTCGGGGTCAAAGGGGTATACCTTTCGGCGGCATTGTCCTGGCCTCACCCACAGCTCGAAGTCACTCTCGGACCAGAACCTCCTGTCAAGACCCTCGTCCTCCAGGGAGTGGAGGTTCTCCCTGACCTGGTGTGACGTCGGCATCATGATGGAGGATATGAAGTAGATATGATATGCATAACGACAGGAGCACTTCTCGGAAGTGTTGATGTAGAGCATGTCAATATGGTGTGATGTGCAACTGTGCACTGCGTACCTGGCGTGCCAACTGTCGGCAGATGATTTTCACGAGCCCAAGACAAACACAATCCTAGCGTATCGCTAGAGTGTTTAAATATTTGTTCGATAGGGGGTTTGGTCCAACAGGATGATGATTAAATTCCCTCGAACTTTATTCAAGGTGGGATTACAAGTTTGTACAAGACTATTGCATATGTACCTCGTCGAATCCATAGATGAATCCAAGAACAATACATGAATCTATGGTTTATATATGGCTACGAAGACTATGTATTCGACTTGGGCGTGAATGTGTCCTTCTTTTGGTGGAATGACCTTTGGATATAGTCGCTGGTAAGAATATCGATGTTGTACGCTGGGTTCAAAGATGTCATGCACGTTAAGTTGATCTTACAATGTTTGTTCAAGTACGTCTTTTTTTTTTAGGGTAAACAACACTTTATTGATTAATTAACATCAAAATACAGCGTCTCTCGGATGCAATCCGGAGCATAATCTAAAATAAAACCAGAGCTAGAAACATCACAGGTCCTAGCTAAAATGTGTGCCGCACCATTGAAGGAGCGATGAACATGCTTAAAGATAACAGACGAAAAGCCAGCAGCCTGATGCTTTATATCTGCTACCACACTGCGCATTGGAGACCTGTCCAAAGAAGATGACTTCAACCTTTGAATCGGGGATCATCTTCACGTTCATCTTGATTTTTTTTTAATTCAAGTGGCCCTGCAACAGATTCTAATCAATATTTTCAGGTCTCGACTGGGTGCAGGAAGCTGGCCCTGCCGGAGCTCGACGCCATGTGGCCCCAGGACTGAACTGGAGACTGCATATATGGGACTGGGAGAGCTGAACCTGATCTGGAGCTGGGCTGGGCTGCTGTGCCAATTAAGGGAGAAGAAACTGCACTGCATTCGCCGGTCGGCCTTGTACTGACAGACAGAGATAAGATTGGTCATTAATTGGTGCCACTTGCTAATTCACTGACCCTCTTCTTCCCTCTGTTTATGACCATCGCACGGCATCGTTCAGACTTCAGAGCTAGATCACTTAACTTAGCTATGCCACGTTGGCACAAGCCACGGAATGCATGCATGCAGGGTCCTCTTCTGACTACTCTATATTTCTTTTTGATTCTTGTTCCATAAACGTTCAGTTCATTCTCCATCTGAACTTTGTGGTTTGCTAGCGGCATGCAAATGATCATCCACACATATGTTTATGTAAATGTACGTACAACTTAAGGCAAGGTAACTATGTATATATGTATAGCGCGCAGATTTTCTTTTGCTTCTTTAGTCACGTATATATACATGTACTCGCATTTTGTTTGCTATATATGTATAGATACAGTTGGTCGTCCTTGATTGGACTACGTACATACGCATATATATCTTGGTACGTTCTTGTTGATCAGAAACTAACATGGATCTTCTTGGGCGCCGGTGCGTCGACGTCGACGGCGGCGAGCTTCTTGCCACCCTCGCATGGATGCCCACCCTTGCTCATCAACCCAAAATGGATGTTCGGGTAATGTGCCCACTGCATGCGCAGTACATTTTGTAAATTCATTACTATATATATAAGTTGATCAAATAGTACTATAAATGTAAATTAATTATCTGATTTTCTTTTTAAATGGATCTGCACAAATGCATGCATGCTTACGTTCTTTGCCGCGGTGCTGAAGGCCTCCCTGTGGCTGATGTCGGGGTTGTTCGCTTTGATCCTTCGTATCTCCTCCCTGGTATGTCAACAGTAATTAGGTTTTCGCAAGAGCTTGTTCGTCCTTTGAACCAAAAACACAACAATAATTACTGAACGGAGATAAGTAAGCTTGCTTCAGACGAAATATATATTTACTAGGTAAGTAGCTAGTACATGCATGCATGCATGCATGCGTGCACGCATACTTACTTGATGAATCTGTTATATGCTGATGGAACACGCTGCCTCTTCTCCGGGGCTGCTAGATCGAATCAAAACAAAAGACTAATTAGTGGAGAAAACATCATGTCCAAACCCAATTTTGTATATCGATATATATGCTAATGGATCATCACTAACTCAATCTGCCACATGATCTGTAGTAGCTTTCAAAAATTCTGATCAAATATATATTTGCATGCATGATATGAACACATGTCGAGATCAAAGTCCAAATCTGCAGATGAATTACTTCAATGATGCATATATGCAGGCATGCAACTTACGGCGTGTGTGCAGCGTTTGTTCCTGCAGGAGGTCGTTCTGCGGCGAGAACATCACCATAGGCAGCCGGAATTTGGTCGAAGACGAAGACGAACCACCGAACGGATCTGAATGGGCGACGCCAGCTTGATGATCACGGAATAGGCCGTTGATGCCATGTACCTTGCTCACATTCTCCTGTTTGTATTAGTTTATTAAGAGTTAGGCAGATATTTGTACGTGCATGATGTGATGTGACTATAGGATACTATTCAAACAAGACATGGATGTGACCTATCCATGCAATGTTTGGTGTTTCCTTTTTATTCTTGCTACAAAAAGCTATAGGAGCTAGCATGGGGTGCCTGAATACATTGTCGCATTGATACATCACAATTACGATATGTTCATCTTGTTTGATGATTAGTTCTACAGCTGATGATGTACTAGCTAGGACGATCGACATGTAGATGACAAGATGCATGCTTCATCACTTACTCTAAGCAAATTATCGCTAGACCAATTCAGTGTAAAATGTGTCTTTGTTCAATATATAGTCTACGTTTTCCATGACATAACATCATTTCGGAACTCTTCAAAAAAAGTTTTGGAATGTTCAGAACTTAGAGTATTCATGTTTCACAATAGTATTATTAACAAAACGTGGCTAAACTGGGATGGATCCTTCCTTAAATGTATGGGTTGTAAGGTAGAACATGAGACCTCTCCATGATTATTTTACGCGGATAATACCCGTTTGATTTTAACGTGCAAACCGATTCAAACCAATGTCGGCAAGCACCCCACCATGAGTTTTACCAACGAAGCCAGTACTGCGTGGTTTTCTAGGTACTACTAGAAAAACGACATGAAAAGCTCCACATTTTATGATAATTCTCTTAATTTGAAAAGAGTGGTTGTAAAGGGGTCTAAGTATGGTGTTGTTCTGGGTTTAATTTTCTATTTAAGCCATAATTTAAGGGTTTACTTAACTCCTGACTCGTAATTAATTACACATCAGATCAGATAGCTAACATGGTCTGGGTCAAACCCTAACTCGCTCATTTATGATTAGCATATGCATGAGTTCTAGATAATGAACCTGGAGATGATGATCTTGTGTTGCAGGAGGGACTGATGAGTGCAACAGCCCTCTCAGGTTAACTGAAAGTAGGTTTGTGCAGTGCCCACACCGAACTGTCACAATGTTGAGCATGCTGTTCCCAGGAACACTCACCTGCATATGGATAAACAATTAAGCAAGAGTTACCAACGGTTTGTAAACCATACTTTATATGTACATAGTGGACATCAATTCCAAGAAATGATCACATGTCCCAAAATCCAGGGCATGTTCAAGCAGCAAAAGGACATATTCAGACATGGTGAGGAAACCAAAGATCAAGGTAGATTGGAAGTTCTGTGGTTAGATTCAGACCAGGTATGACTTTTGTTTCTTGCCTCTCTCACTTTGCTGCGTGTTTCTACTTTAACCAGCTGCTGCTGCTGCATGCATGCTGCTCCAATATATGACTTTTATCAGAGGCTGGCCTGAGAGCTATCCCCTTTTTCTCTCACCTTTTGGTAGCACACCAATGCGTCGCAACATCTGAGATATTGAGAATCACGGCTTGTCACTCTCATTCTCTTCTTTTTCATCTATTTCTTCTTGGCACACACTCCCATATAAGAAAATAATTAATAAAAAAAGCCCATCCTACCAATGATTGTAGGTGTTTTAGCCCACGCCCATATACACAAATGGCCAAGATGGATAAATTGCATGCTGTGCAACAATAATTAGCTCTGAGTACATGTGTGCATTTCATGTCCCTACACTTCATGCAGCTAAGGAAAAGATGCAGCAGACAGTGACACTTCATGCAGAGCCCACTTCACACACTCACATGCATATGGACAAGATCCAGCATATATACTCCGCAGACTCTCACATATATATAAGCTACTGTTGTACGCTCCAGCTTAATTCATTATGAATTTATCTGACAGTTATTCTTAAGAATCTTAGGTTATATATAAACTCTGCGAGTAAGCTTGAAATTAATGAGAAAGTCTTACGTTTTTCTTTCATTGTGACATGCCTCTAAATCCTAGTTTATTTCTTTCTGAAGCTAGGCGTAACAATTAAAATTATGAAAATTTGGATTGCCATTGACTAATTATGTACTTGCTAGTTAATTAGCTGTGATCGTCCATGAAATGACCACTGTACAAACGGACAATTTAATTTGTTCATGTGAGCTTAAATAAATGAACTCAGCAAACCATAAACAAATTGCAAGGACATGCTTGACATGCACTATCTGTACTTTGGTGGACATATGATCAGTTAAAAAATAAATATAAGTATAGTAATGATAAACAGTGATGATTAGTTTTTTTGCGGGTTAGTGATGATTAGTTAACATTAGTATCTTCGTGTAAAAGTTGATAAAGACTTGATACTTCCCAACAGATTGCGTGGTTATTGTGGATGGATGTACTTCACACATGGTATGGATTCCAGTAGCCAAAAAGATCATCTAATATTTGCTTTTAGTGAGTAATTATCACCAAGTAAGAAGGAAAATGCGATAATTAAACATCACGAGAATAGCGAGGTGGAAGAGGTACCTGACGCTAAAAGACTTAATATTCATTTATGCTGATTAAACATTATGAGTTTTATTACAAGAGGAGGTGGGGATATTGAGACGTGTAAGTGATAAGTATAAGTGATGAACATCAAAAACTTTGTTTAGACCTTTGATGCTAAAATTTAAATGATTTTATAAAAAAACAATTGTGCACGTACAGCAACAAAAAAGAATCAGCAGGAGAAAAAAGTTGATGCATGTGATCGAATTAGTTTTATGAGATGCTTAAATATACTAAAATGGTTCTTATTATTCCATGTCAATACAACTCCAATGGCATGTAAACCCATAATTAAACAGTTAAGAGTATAGCACAAAATTTTATTCTATGCAAACATCACTTAACTTGAAAATCACGCCTATTAATTTCGTTGATTGTATCTTGTTGGAAATAAATATGAAAAATACGTTAAACATGCATGGCATTTACTAATCTTCTTGAGATCTAGGATCATGTTAGAATATAATTGTGTTGACATGAATGGATGTAACTTACCAGGTGGCAAAGAGAGAAATCAAAGAAAGGAAAATATTTCATAAAAAATTGTAGAAGAAGGGGATCAATCAGTAAAAAAACCTAATTAATTGAGGTTTCTACGATAATATTATTTGTTTGTAAAACGTGTATACATTGAACATTATTTCAGTGCCATAAATTTTGGCACATGCATGCATGTGTAGTATGCTGTGAATGTATTTGATTAGAGCCAGTACTGTTCTCCACTTTCGAAATGGAGTACTGTTCTCCACTATTTCTAGATCATTAAACTCAGTGATTCTGCACATGGTGTAACACGAGGAGAATGCTAGACTTCCTTACGCTTCACGCATATAATAAGGAGTTCCCAAAAAATACTTCTAAAGAAAAAGAAAAACAGCTCGATGAATCGTGTGTAGATGCACTAGCTGCGCTATAACGAAATGTTTTATTAGAATTGAAGATAAAATTTCAGTAGAGTTGAGAACATAATTAAGGAAGGGGAAAATAATCCATGTCTTTTTTGAGACAGGATATTTCTTGTTTCTTTGGTTGAGCAATTCTCCAACCAAAACTGCAAGAGCAAAATGGAAGATCAACCGACTATACTAATCAGGTACTACCGTACTAGCGAATCTAAGAAAATATCGAATTTTGCGTTATCTAGTTTGCACAGGCTTAGCCACCACATTAGAGTGGAAAACTTGCATCGATCAGCTGGTGAATCTCTCTCTCTCTCTATCTATCTCTCTCTGGAAGACAGATCTACACAGGAGAGAACTTTAGAGAGATAGATGACACGCGCACACACACAGAGAGAGAGAGATCATATACGCATGTAATTAGCACCCGCATATATATCTTACCGCAAGAACTGTGCTGCAGAAGTTGCAGTGCACGTAGCACACTTGTTCTGCCGGCGCGATCTGCCCGGCAGACATTTCTTCCGATGGATCCCGCTGCCGCCGTCGGCCTCACCGTCTCTCTGTGCAAAAGAAACAGTCTACCGGGAGCCAAGAAGAAGAAGAAGAAGAAGAAGAAGAAGAAGAAGAAGAAGAAGAAGAAGAAGAAGCTAGAGGGAGATATGGAGACGAGGCTAGCTAGGTCTACATGCACTACTACTTATATTCTGCAGGCTCTCTAGAGTCTCTCTCTGTTTGTGTGCAGGTTAGATCGATAGAGAGAGAGAGATGTATGTGATGAAGAGAGGAAGGAGAAATTGAGCTGTCCAGCTTTCCCCTTCCCTGGTTTTTATTGGTTCTAGAGAGAGAGAGAGAGAGAGAGAGATGATGGGGGTTGGAGGGTGAGAAACGGTCTTTGTGGTATGATTGCAACAATGAGTGGGTGGCAGATCGATACCCCTCCCTTCCTTACTCCATCATGCATATCTACCAACATGGACCGATGGCGCCAGTGTGCACATACCAAATTGCTCACTCACCAGGCAAGCATCCTATCTGTATGTCTTCACAAGATTTTCGGTGTGGAGGAAGTCATAGGCCAGCCTCTATATCGATTGATCCATAACTTTGATAATTCTGTGAGGAAATATCATGAGTGCAGTAAAACATTATAGGATGTCACAAGAAATAATCGGAGAAAAAAATCTTATATTCTGTAGTACATACAAAAAAAAATTGTCACAAATACTCCCTTCGTTCCTGATTATAAGGGCTATAGTTTTCTCTGAAAAGTCAAACTTGACTAACTTTGATCAAGATTTAAGAAAAAACTATTAATATTTCAAATATTAGGAATATAAAATGCAATAATATACTTCATGATGAATCTAAAGATACCGATTTGACATTCTAAATCCTAAAAATATTTTCTCAAATCTTGGTCAAAGTTAGTCAGGTTTGACTTTACAGAGAAAACTATAGGTCTTACAATCAGGAACGGAGGTATAAAATTCAAACAAATTTGTTCGTTTCTCCCAAGTAGTATGTTATATTAAAGTGAAACATTATAGTTCAGCATAATTTTAATTAGTACTACAATGTCAGATTTATTTTCAGAATTTTTATTATATTGGCATATTAAAATATGTTCTCAACTAACCCCGTCACAGACGTGGTGTTAAGCAATTATAGCAATAATCTGACAAATTATTTGTACGGCACAAGTGTATGCATTTCTTCCATGACTATATATCGTCATATATGTCTAACATTCGCATCTTTCCAAGTTATCTTTGTGTTTATATATTTTTTGGCGTATGTATGTATGGCTAGATTTTGTGTAGTGTGTGTATGTACCAAAGGCATGGTTAGATAGAAAGATAGAGATAGACCGATGTCCATCCAGATGATCTGATGGATGGATGCCCATGCGGTGTAGATTGAAGTCGCTTTCTGCCTCTCCACGCTGGGCCCTTGCACTTTGCTCCATGCCATAACTTCGTCCAGTACCAGATGCAACTTTGATTCTAGTAGCTTATATGTGTTATACTGCAGGGATTTAATTTAATATTAATTTGTAGCGGGTACGCCACAAAGGGATACACCATTTGCTCGTCAAATATATGTACGACGATCTCGATACTCCTGCCATTGAAAAACATATTTAAGAACTATGATTTAGGTTCTCTGGAAGGAAAACTTGGTGGACAATCAAAATGCGATTCTAAACGAGAAAATCAGACTTCTGAAAAAGTGGTAAAAAGAGAGAGATGTAGTCTTTGAATAGGAATGGCATGGAGCTAGCCTACTAGCTTAGCATGTAGGGGTGCAACTAGTGAGAATCATAAATTAACAAATAATAAAATTATCATATGATATATATCATGTGTGGTCGTGTCGAAAAACTTGTGGCCGTGACTAAGTGATTGATGTACGTTTGTAGATGATAACGTTGATGATCAAGACAACTCGGTGAGATAGATTTTGCACAGATACAATGCAACACTCGCCATTAATCTCTTGGCCAGAAAAATCTCTCTCACCCAAAAGAGGAAAGATTGGTTGGAGAAGGAACAACCCAACCAGGACTCTAGAGCCCCTCTCATGCCCCAAAACGGCAGGTGATCTGGTCACAAGACGTTCGTACATGCAACCCTGTCGATCAATCTCTTGTCATAACCGTGACCTATCAACCACGGCGCCCGTCCAATCCCTTTTGCAAGTTTGACAAAACAGCACTCTGAAAATGATTCATATCCGTGAATTACTCCGTGATTTTTCTTTCTGAGTTGCGTAATTATTTCAAACATTTTGCCCAACTTCGCGGCCCCTATATCCACCACATACTAGCCCCAAATCTCGCCCAGTTGTCGCACTCTTATGTCTGGTAAATTAACAAGACTTACTTTTGTGCATTTCGTCATGCTTGTAAAAAAATCTAGCTTGGTCAACATGTAAATCATTTAGTGGAATAAACAAGATGTTTTTTACAAGGACAATGTTGCTCGCATTATAATCGTGCAAATTAAATCGAATGTTGTTGTCTCGTCGTACACTGGATCACGAGGTTAATTTCAGACTGACGATGACATGCAGATCGATACAAGTCCGTCGTGTTGTGCATTCTTCCGTTTTCCATTCTATGAATAGTGATGGCGATATGCTAAGAAAGTAACGTAATAAACATGAATACTCTAAAACCCTTCAAAATTAAAGGCTTCACTATTGCATCATTCGGTCATCCTCAAGCTAGCTCGTGACTATTTGACCGTCCTCAACTCTTATACAGTATATTTCAATATGCCAATATAAATCTTCTATTCGGTTGTAAATATTAATCTCTTATATTATTACGTGATTGTGTGGATCATACGATGCTTTGGCGTGCATGCTTGTCATAATATTTTGATTATGAGAGTATTATTTATCATCAATCACATGTTCCTATAAGTTTATCAAGAGTATAATACAAATGTAGGATCATGCCATACAGATCGTCTTATCACAGAAGGTCGTCATCACAGATAGGCGTATGGTCTATGTCGTTTGTTGACTTCATGAGGGTATTTTTGTACAACCGTCGGTACTGTTGATTGGCACCACACATAAAGATCATTTTTCTAATTTTTCGTTCATGTAGGCGAATAACCTATCAGGTATGTGTTACATTTTACTCCCTCCGTATTAAAATATAAGACATTCTATCTACTTTCTACCCACATGTATTACTAACTATATTAAGGGAGCACAAAATCGCAGCCTCTCCGCGGTCGACTACTGTAGCTACTGTTGCAAATGAACAGTACGCTACAGTGACTCGATCGCGACCGTTCGTCCACGATCCAGCGGCCCACACAACTCGCGCGCGTCAAATTTGCGAAAAGGTCCCTCGCGGCCGACGATTTGCACCACGGACCTCAACTTCACGTGCGGAAGGACCCCACTGTAATTACACGTAACCGCAGGGATCGTTTTGCAAAAACACCACAAATCCCCCCCTGCTCTCCTCCTCGCGCGCGACGCGGAGGCCGCCGCCCCGACGCCGACGCACGCCGCCGCCGTGCCAGGCCTCCCCGCACGGATCCGACGCCACGAACGGCTCCGCCGCCGCACGCTACACCTCCACACCGCGGATCGCGAGCCGAGCCGCCGCGCCCTCGCCAGAATCGGCGCGCCCGCGCCCGCAGCCATCTGCCGCGTCCGCGTGCCGCCGGCGGCGCTCCGACGACCAAATTCGGGTGGCGCCGCTACCTTCCGACGGCTCGCGTCGAGGCCTATCCAGCGTGCCCAGCCTCGCGTCCTGGGACGCGCTGGTTCGCCGCCGGCAACGCCGTCGCCGCCGCGCCGTCTCCGGGCAACAGTGACGCCAGCAGCGACGTCACGGAAACGGCCCAGCGGGCCTGGCCTCCAGATGGGCCGCCTGCTGGGCCAGCCTGTCCGCCACCTTTTTTTCCCCTTCCCTTTTTCCTTTTTTCCCGAAATCTTTTAAAACTTTTCAAATTCAAATTTGAACACAACATTGAAATGTACATATTTCGGAAAATGAATCGTACCAACAAAAATGACAACACATATAAATTATAATCCTTCAAAATTTAGCATATTTTCCAAATTTACTACCTCTTATTTTTTCAGTAATTCTCTTTTCCCACACACAAAAAAAAACACACCTCTCCAAATACAAAAAAAAAAAAACAAATGTTGTCAGCACCTTCATATACAACCACAATCGAAAAAAATAAATTAACTACTTATTTGTACTACTTATTTACAAATACGTTAGAACACATCAAGATGCACGAAAACAAAAAGAATATGTAGCACATTTGGGCTTTTCAAATTGCTTACGAAATAAAAAAACATTTCAGAGCCTCCAAAAATATATCAATATGCAAAGAACAATTCTCTAGCTACTACAATTTCTACAACTTTGTGACCTTCTCAAAATGTTCTAGCTACTACCATTTCTACAACTTTGTGACCTTCTCAAAATTATTATAAGTTATACAAATTTTACGTCGCACATTAAACAACCATTTCCCACATGCTTCTGACCTTTTCCAAATTATTTTAGCTTCAAAAAAGAAAAAGGAAAAAAAGAACAACATTTGACACTTCATGTCATTTTAAACGTCGATTCGATCATTTTGTTTCAACCTCGAATAACATCAACAAACAGATTATCAGTGCTACAAAACATAAAATATGAAGACACTCACAAAAAAAAACACTAATTATGTCAAAGTTTTACCCTGCAACAAGGCTACACATTTGAAATAGACGGTAAAAAAAATACATTCAAACATTTCAAACTGCTAGAAACTTATAAACACTCTAAAATATATCTCACACATTGCATTCCTTCTAATTATGAAATTAACCAGCATTTTATGCCATATTTCAAATATATCCAAACATCCCAAATTTGCAAATACCTAAAAATAATCCACATGGCAAATTGCAACATTTTGTCTTTATTTCAAACAATTTAAAACGGAACATTTTTTGTTTTCCTAAAAAAAACCAAACCATCGTCAGCACGTTTTTTTTCTTCCCTGTTTTGTTTTCTTATTACTCAATTTTTTTTGTAACTTTCCAAACATAGCAACAAATCAATTAAGGCCAACTTTATTACAAAAAACACAGCAATATTTCAAAATACTTCGGCCCCTCTTCGATATTATTGCACACCTACAAAATTTAAATTACACGTAAACGATATGTCAATTAATAAAATATGTATCTCACAAATCTCATTCGAACTGGAAAAAAACACATAAAATAACAAAGGTAAATGAATTAGCAATACGCGCAGACGAATTCCAACGATTCGAATTACAGCGGGTGCGTCTAATATGTATACAAGATCCAAGCTGACTTTCTCTAATTTTATGCATTTAATTCTATTAAATTAACTCATATCCGGGGAAAATAAAACAATACAATGATAGAAATACATTTCTCTCTACAACATGAAAATACTTTTGTAGGTACCCTCACAAAAAAATGAAAGCTGCTTATTTGAGCCACACAACCAAAATTCAGATTTACAGAATAATTCAAAAAACTTAAAAACCTCCAAAACCTACTCATTTCACAAACCAAAAAATTATTTGAGTCTGCAAAACACCCCAACTTGAACACTTTTCAAAATCTGGACAACAACCATTTCTCAGCAGTCCAACAGAAATTATAAATTTGAACATCTTAATATTTCATTTGACCTTCAAACCAAATCATTTGGCAAACATTGAAAGAATTCAAATTTGAATACAATCTAGGTTGCACAAATTCGGGATCTCCGGCAAGGTCTCCGGTGAGGTTCGGCGAGTCCGGCGAGGTATCCGGTGAAATCGGTCTTTTCTTTTCTGTTTTCTGGGCAAACCGTTTTTTGCTACATAGCAGCAAAAGCGGGCGATTATTTCCTACACCGTAGCAAAAGCGGGATTTGGTAGGAGGACACGTGTTGGCATTAATTATTTTCACCAATATACAAAAAAAAATCAACCATTAAAATTTACAAGCTATTCGAAATTACCGTAGCATTTCTAAATTTTAAAAATTGTTCACCATTCTTACATAACTCACACACATTTTCTTCATTTACAATTAAAAAATCATGGCAACAAAAAAACATATTTAAATACTTCAAATTGCTATATATTTGGATATTCACTAAACTATATAACAAATGCTCATAAAAAACAAGACTAACTATCTTAGCAAAACACAAAACATATTTACAGGATTCAAAATAGTCAATATTTAGATTCAATATAAATGAACTTCCCCAAATTGTGGACTCGAATTAAAAAAAAAATATTGCATTAGCGCTGCCAATGTGCTTACATTAAATATTATTTGGAACATAAAGGTATATTTGGATATTCTTTTATCCTACAATACTAAAGGTACAAAAGAATATATCTACATGCTCACTAAAATAAACAATACTTATTAATACAAAAATACAAACTTATTTACACAACTCAAATTTAATACAAAAAAAAATAATGCAAGCGCGGCGTGACGACGCGCAAAATACCACTAGTATAGAGTACATGTTTAAGTACAAGGTTCATCTAGATACATGTATATAGAAAGTAGGTAAAAATACTTATATTTTGATACAGATGAAGTAATATGGTGGCAGTAGAAGATTCTCCAACCAGTTGAGGACAGCAGGTAGATCATTCCAGGTTGGAGAATCTTCAAGCCTATAACCCATCTCTATACAAGGATCAATTCGGGAGTGGCAGCAGCTCGTAGCTAGCAACAGGAGCAGTACCTGTTGGAGGACGGCTTAGCTTCTAGCTAGCTGGTCACAGTCAGTCCCATCAGTGGAGCTAGCTGAGCTGAGGGTCAGGACATAACTGCTAACTAAAACAATTGAAATCAGTGGGGCAGTTCACGTAACTGCTAGATATAAATGTACGGCAGCGACATAAATCGTGTAAACATTAATCATGCTTACACGTACACATACATCAATGGCTGCATGTACCCATGTCCGATCTTATGTAGTGCGTGCAATGTCGTTAAAATAGATATATCTAATCATATTTTAGTATCATATATATATATGACATCCTTTTCTAGACGAAGGGAGTAGAAAATAGTTTTCAGGAAATTGAATCCTTCAAAAGTTTTATGAAATTCATCTGAACCAAAGAATCCTAAGGAGAGTTTCTTTGCGTTTATATGATTTATATAAAACGGTGTAATCATCAGATGGTTCAGACTTTTGAAAACGAAACTAATGAAACCATTTTATGCCATCGAAATTAAATATAATTACTACTGAAACAGAACACCCCCACCCCCGCGTCGCCCGCGTCTATGGCGACACCGGGCAATCCCTAGCCGCCGCCGGCCTACAAGCCCACTCACCCATACACCGCGCCCTCGCCGCCGCCGGAGGGAGGCGCCAGCAAAGCCCAGAGAAGGTGGCGGCGGGGCGTTGGTTTTCCTCCGCGGATGGAGGCGTGACGCGATCTGGCGCCGCAGTTTTGGCGGTGCGGCGAGAGGCGCCGGTACAGGGCGACGTCGCGGGCGCGCGCTTGCTTGTCGGCGCGGGCGGCGCTGGCCCGGGCTCGACCTGGGCCGCGGGGCCCGTGCGGGCCGCGTTTCAGGTCCTGCACCGCTGCATGGACGTGGCGTCGGCGGGCTAAAGGTGGGTGGAGGCAGCGGGGCATTCCCGAGCGGGGCAGCGTGGAGGCCCTTTGCGGTGCGCGGACTGGAGGCTGTCTAGCATGCTTCACGGGATGAGGATGCCGGGGCGGCGGCCCCAGAGCAGCTAGTGCAGTTGTAGGGCGTCGACATTGTAGTTGTCACGGTGGCTGCGGCCTGTGGTGGAGCTAGGTGGTCGGCAACAAAGCTATACTACCATTCTTGCTGCTCCAGTGAGCTTTGCAGGTGGGTCGAAATCCGGGCGAAAGCCTATACGGATCTCGTGTCGTGCCGACGACGGCGGGGCCTTTGCACGTTGTTCCTTTCTTGTTTACGTCGTTGTGGAGTTTCGACCGCGTCCTGTGATTATTAAAGGGAATGTTTGTTTGGACGACAATCCTGTGATTATTCTAAGACCAAAGCGTCACATCCTTCGATCAGGCATATATACCGGTAAAATATTGCATGCGAGAAACCAGATCGAAGTATGTCGAACAATGTACTTTAGATCAGGGGCGGAGCTCCCAGTAGGGCAAGGTAGGGCGGCCGCCCTACCTTGTTTTTTGGCAAAAAATTGCATATATGTAGGCATTTTTAGATGTATATACGTGTTTGGCTATTTTCTGCTCGTTTCCGGAAAAGAACAAAGGAAAAGAAGCCGATTGGGCCAGTTAGGAGTGCCCTCACCCGACATGGGCCTTACTGGGCTGAGTGCGGTGGAGCTTGAGGAGGGCCTCGTGGCTCCTGGGCGCGTACTCGCACGGTAATATCAGGTTTTTTGTTTTTTGAGATTTCACGGTAATATCAGGTCGACAAGTCGATTGCTCCCCTAAAAAAACAAATCAGGTCGATTGCTTTGACCTATGCGCCTTCCTGCTCGGCTGTTCGATTCCTTGCTATATTTTGCACCCTGTTTGGTTGAGCTTAATTTTGGTTTTTATCTTTTGCCTTATAAGTTATAAAAACACCTAATGAGATGTTTTTTATTTTTATTTTTGCCTTCTACCATCATGTAATTATGTCAAGTAAAAAGGAAAAAAGTCAAAAGTACCTATATAGCATGTGCTTTTGTGCCTTATAAGCCAAAAGCTAGAAATAAGATTAACCAAACAGGGCTGTCATTACCCAGCTGCCGCTCTCCCTCCCTGCTCGGTTTGACATGTGCGTCTCCCCTGCTCGTGGTCTTCCTCGGCTCCTCCCTCCCTAGCTCGCCTCCTCAACACTCCCTCCCCAAGCTCGCCTCCTCGTCATTGTCGGTGTTCTATTTTGATTTAAATATGTTGTTGTTATCATTGTACCAAGTGATTATACTTAATATAATATGAAGTATTTATGCTTCTAGACAATTTTAATTTTGTTGCATCATTTTTTTCGGTTTAGAGTTCGCCCGACCTCATTTTTTTTCCGTCCTCCGCCACTGCTTTAGATGATTATTAGTTGAAGGAAAAAGTAGCAAGGGTAGAAGCCTAATCACATCAACAGTTTCATTTGTGTTTGGACGGGAGCTATAGTCTATCTACATATGAAAGGGTAGGGCAGTACTGAGATCTGTCTCTCACTGTAATAACTTAAGTCTTTTTTGTCTGATCGAAAATGCCTAACTTGTTCAATTAGACCATGCGATCCATGACAACTCGGCCAAGAAGGACATGCATGGTCAATACAGACATTTTCCTTGTAGTGCTCGCACTGGCGCCATCGAGAAAAGAAAAGGATGAAGAAGACGATCACCGAGCTCGATCACCACCACCACCAACAAGAATAAAGTGCAACTACTTTCAAAACACACAATGTCACATAACGAGAGTGAAATGCTTTTCCAATGGGAAGCGGGAACGTATCATGTGAAAACATACTAGTTTCTGCAAATCTGCAAATTTCAGCCAGGGCCGTCGGATTCTATACGAAAGGTCAGATCTCTCTCGGTACTTCCTTCCGCTAAACATTTTGCAGAAAGAACCTAGACATCAATTTTCGTCATCTCCAGCTCTCATTCTCTTCCTCCATGAAGCCATCTCGATCCCCTTCCTCTTAGACGAAGCTTCTATCCATCACAAGCAATGGCATCTCTTGACCTGCTCCGGCGAGTATTCTCTGTCCCCACCGCCAAATCCTTATCCCGCACCAGATCTGACGTCGGCGCCGTCATCTTCCCGCTATAGTTGCCGCCCGACGCACTTCTTCCTCGGATCCGACGAACATGCATAGTATACCTCCGCCCGGCCGCCGCATCCGTGAACAAACGCCCCAGTTTATTCCTCGTCAGATCCGGCTGTGTCATATCCCATGGAGTTGCCGTCCTCTACTACATATCTAAACTAAATCCAGATGCAACATTTGTTCAATCTTATATTTTATTAGTTTCCTTTTGGGATTCGTTCGGAGTGATACATAAAATTCCATGCTTTAGATCTGGTTGTTGTTTCGACAGGTCTTTGTTCTTGAGATTAAATTGGTTCACTAGTTTGTATCAACGGTGGTGTTTTTGTTCGGGTGTTCTCCATTGTCAGAGTTCAAGAGTTCAGACATGAATCGTTGAGGATGATTCTGAGGAGGAACAAGTCAGGAGGGGTTATATGTAAAATATATAATGGGTTGCGGGCGTTGTTTTGCAAAATGTACACTTCAGGCGTGGGAGGTTACTCCGGGAAATCACAGCCATTGGTACGCGATCGGATGGTCTGCGTAGAAAATTTTCAGATTTGCAGCTTTTGGCCATTTTCACCTGATACGGCCCCCGAAGAGTGAAGCGACACTTTGAACACACAAACGAAAAACAGAAGCAATAATCTGGCTAGCATCTACAAAAGAGAAAGAAAGAAAAAAGATAAGGAATTAAAGGGTGGGGCTTCCAACAGTTTCCTCCATTAATTCAAGAACAGTCTCCACTAGACAGCACTATGTAGTACTAGCAAGTAGCATCTATCTAGCAGTAGGATTACATGCTACTCCAGTGACCAGTGAGTGAGTGGATTAGTGATGCGCTAGCTGCTAGCACATGGAACAGCAGCTGCTGCTGCTGAGAGAGAGGGGCCTAGCTACAAGCAGGCCATGTTGAGTCACATCGACGGGACAGTTTCGATCCCTTAATAATTTCTCTGGCCTTCTTCTCCGGTCCCTCCTTCCTTTCCTTCAACCTCTGCAACGACATGACTCAGTCTCAGATTCAGCTCACATGCATCCGTCAATCTAGTTAAGCAATGGGCCAGTTTCATTTTTACATGCATTGATCGGTATTACCATGTGAAATTATGTATCTTTACGTTCATGTGGCTTTGTCTCAGCCAATCGTGAACGAGATCGCCTTGCAGACAGGGGCAGCTTTGCTGTTGCTCCTGTCTAGGCGTCTCTTTGGTTCAGATTTAAAATGAAGAAATAACATAGAAACCGGAAAACACTTCTCTGATGGCCATGTTCATTCGTTTGCTTTAAAGGTGATATCAGCTTTGAAGGAAAAATGCTGGAGTATTACAACCTACCTCGACATTTGAAAAAAAAATAGCATCTAGAACAAGATCGAGGTCTATAGTGGCATAATAGTATCCTAATTGTAACTATTCATCTGGGTTGACTTTGATTTGACCATGATGATTCGGATTCATATCAACCAAACCCCCAAAATTACAGAATACATGTGTTGTTCAGTCCTCTGTTTTGCACATGCCCAGCTCATATTCATGTGGTTTGAATCTTGCGAACCAAACAGCCTCTAGACCTTCGCTTCTCCTCTTTGACCGTAAAAATGGAGCTTTGTTGTATTAGCTGGCAACCTCCGTAAGCACCCTTTTTTACCATTTTATCTCTCGTTGAGCACCATTGTGGCGTTTGTTCCTTTTTTCAGTGAATTCCACTTTTCACCCTCTTTGTGCATTTGTGACACTAATAACCATGTCTAGTGAAAATTCGTCTACACCATGTTAGAAACTTTGGACCCCTTTTTTCTAATGTGTGTCCATTGGGCAAGGTGTGAGGTGATGAATGACACTAGAAAATATCAGGACAACGACGAGAAACTAAACATATGGTCAAATCAACTGAGACGGGGAATCAGATAGCAATCGTCAATGGTAAATGAGTGATGATTATTTTTTTACTATTATCTTCTATGTCTTGGTATTAAAAGAAAGGAGCACAGCTGTATTCCTAAAAAGTTTAAGGTACCCT
Organism: Poa pratensis; assembly: GCA_947311845.1. Taxonomy (NCBI): domain Eukaryota; kingdom Viridiplantae; phylum Streptophyta; class Magnoliopsida; order Poales; family Poaceae; genus Poa; species Poa pratensis. Next base: position 2,575,360 of record CAMZMU010000085.1, on the reverse strand, counting down.
CTAAATTGTTTCCTAAAATAACATAGTTCACATATTAAACTACTTTCTAACATTTGCAAAATTGAAATTTAAGAAGAAGCTTGATTTAGGACGAAACAAGAGGTGATTTTGTTAATATGGAGTGAAGTGAGTTTATCATTAGATTCGGAAACCATGGCATACCGCATACTTTGACGAAAATAAAGATTATGAAATATTTTTGTGACACATAATATACCATAGATACGCGGTGGGCCAGCTGAACTCAATGCATACGCATCGAAATTAACAACGATGGTCGACAGCGCCGGCCAATTGTAGATGTCGGCCCACTGAAAACCGGGGTATCATGGGCCGGCCTTTCTGGTCCCGGACACCTGGACCTGGGGTACATTTGAAGACTGGGTTGTGGCGCCTGGCGAGGCCCACGAGGCCCCGCCCCTCGCGGAGGCTGCAACGGCGGAACGAGCAAGCAAGGCCCCCCGAGCCAGCGACCCCTCGAGAGACTTCTCCCGTCTCGGGGCGACGGAGCGCTCGAAGTGCCTGGCGAGGGACTGCTGTCCTGGCAGACCGCACATGGAGCCTGCACCCCGCAGCAGGGTGACGTGCGTGTCTGCATTCAGTGACGAACGGGCCGCAGTTGCCATTCCCGTGCTTAAAGGAGGGAGACAAAGCTGCCCCAAGGAGGGAGGATTACCAAGCTTGCTACTTTGGTGCAAAGGGGACATGCTGCCGCTCCGCTCCAAAGGCGACATCACCGACGTGATGCCACCGGCCACTGGAGCACCGGCCACCGCTCTGAGCGGACAGAGGCAGAGTCTGACGAAGACCAAGGAAGACCCGCGACGGTGGACCTCGTCCAGAACTCCTGGACAGAGGGTGCGCCACCTTCCTGGACCGGCGCCGCGGAGGAACCCTAGCTTCCTCGCTCACGCCTATAAAAGGAGGAGGAGCACCACTGGAGAAGGGGATCGACCACTCATCAACTGAAGACTACTAGCCCACTAAGAAGGTAGAGCTTCCACACTTGGGAGCTCTGCCATTGTTGTAAGCTTTGCCCTCGGCAAGCACACTCTACGCTGTAACCTCACGAAGCAGTGCAATACTACATAGCAGGAAGTAGGGTCTTTACTCCACGCGGAGGGCCTGAACCTGGGTACGAGCTGGTGTCCATCTCTGTCGTGATGCGTGTCGTCAAGCTCGCCGTGCTTGGTCGCCGAGGCTGACGAGAGAGTTGCTAAGTGTCGTGTTCAGCCCCTTCGTTTCCTGGTTCACGGAGATCATTCTCCAACATTTGGCGCGCCAGGTAGGGGGCTGAGGCGCGCTTTCGACTTTCTCTCCTCTCCGGCACCATGGCGCGAATACGAGCTAGGCACCTGACTCGCCGTGCGAAGACCGGCGGCGTGACCGTTGCTGGACCCGCGCAGGGCCGCAAACTGCGGGCGTCAACCCGCGTCAACAGCGCCGAGAACTGCAACCACCCAGGGCATTGCGTCGAGGAGCTCTGTGAAGGGAGCGCCCGTGTCTTCCTCCCGCTCCTTTCCGAGGGACGAGGGGCTTCGCCACAAAGCCAGTCAGTTCCAAGCCCGGAAGCCGCGTTGTTCGCAGCGCGAGAGCTGATGGGCTTCCTCCCCCTGAAGGATGCCAAGCCAGCTGGCTGGCACGCATCGCCGAACTCGTGCGCGCCTCTGACGCGCCGCCCCCGCCGAAGCCTCCGAGGTCCCCGACAGCCCTCGCTCAAAAGAGCGTGGCATGGGATTCATAGAGGCATTGGTAGCAGGCACTCTGTTGCCCCCTCCACCTCCACTGCGGCCCTCAGCTGAGGAAGCTCCTGGACGCGGCCCACCAGGCATGCCCCTCCCTGGCATCCGCCGAATGCTCGCCACCATGCCCCAGGAGGAAGGCTGGATCGACGAGATCAAGGCTTTCCTGAGCACGGGGGCTCTCCCCAGAGAGGAGGCAGAGGCAGAGCGAATGTTCAACATGGCCAAGTACCACACCAAGACCTACTGCGTCATCGGGGAAGACCTCTACCGCAAACGGCCTAACGGCGTTTCCTTGCGTTGCGTCCCTACTGAAGAAGGCAGGCAACTCCTTGAGGACGTGCACAACGGGGAGTGCGGGCATCACTCGTCCTCCCGTGTCCTCGCGGGGAAGGTCTTCAGAAGTGGTTTCTACTGGCCAACCGTGTTCCAAGATGCTGAGGAGCTCGTCGAGGCTTGCGGAGCCTGTCAGCACCGCGCCCGGCAGTCCGAGTTCCTGCCAGGAGCGGGGCCTCAGACGCTCCCAGCCACCTGGCCCTTCGCGGTCTGGGGGCTGGACCTCCTAGGACCCTTCAAGAGGTCACGCAGAGGATACCGTTACCTATACGAGGTCGCCGAAGTGGAAGCCGTGCGCTCCATCCCAACAAAATCAGCAGTGGAGTTCCTGGATAACCTCGCGCGCCGCTACGGAGTTCCTAACCGCGTCATCACCGGCCATGGTTCACAGTTCTCCAGTGGTACCTTCAGGGCTCGCTGCGAGTCTCTCGGCATCCAGCTGTGCAGCACCCCAAGGCGCCCACGAAGCGATGGCCCGGATGAAGAAGAGATAGAGGAAGAGCTCAAGGGCTTCAAGATACGGAATTTCAAATGCCTCAAACGTTCGGGCAAAGGCTGGGTCAGCGAGCTTCCTTCTGTGCTGTGGTCCTCCCGGACGACCGCAACTGGACCGGCAAGTGAGACACCTTTCGCCCTCGCCTACGGACCCGAAGCAGTCCTCCCGGGCGAGGAAAGGCTCGAGTCTCCACGAGTGCTGGCCTTCAACGAAAACGACATCGACAATCTCGCCAAACCACTGGCTGCGCCAGTCTTCAGTGAGGGTGATCAAGAAGCGCTTCACAATGGCGATTTGACGCTGCTGGAAGGATTACGCCGCCAGGCCACCGTCAGGGCGGCAAGGTATCAGCAGGCCCTGCATCGGTACCACAGCCGCGGCAAGCGCTCGCGCGACATCGAAGTCGGCGACCTCGTCCTCAGGAGGACACTCGCCGGGGAAGACCCCCGCGAGCCCATCCCCCTGTGGGAAGGACCCTACAGGGTCACGCGCGTCGCCAAGCGTGGGGCTACGCAGCTGGAGGAGCTGAGGGGCACGCACGTCGAGAACCCTGGAGACCTGGAATGTCTCCGCAAGTTCTACCCATAATGGAGTCATGCCAGGCAACATTCCCTTTTTGTCTCAAGAAAGGTGCCCGAGTCGCCCCCTCCTACTCTCAGCTTCACAAAAGCTTTTTGTCTCCAAGGGGACGCACGAGTCGTCACCCAGCCCCCCCCCCCCCCCCCTCCGCTTCACAAAAGCTCAGCTTCACAAAAGCTTATCCCTCCCCGAGGGCCTCTCCAACTGAGCTCCAACAAACACGCGTCGCCACGGGCCGCGAGGAGTCTCAGCCACAATCTATGGAACCACATGCCTAGGCATGGCCGGTTGTAACTTGGCTACTCCAAGTATAAAAAATCCCACGCCTAAGCTTGGCGGATGTAACTTGGCTACTCCAAGTATAAAAAATTTAACTTGGCTAATCCAAGTATAAAAATTCCCTCGCCCCGGCAGGACGAAGTGTAACTTGGCCACTCCAAGTGTAACAGACTATTGCCCCCCGTGGGTACAACGCGCGTCAGCGTCGTTTTTGTAATATTCCCTCGGTAAGGTGTCCATTTCTATTTTTTGATCACACGCGCTGATTTCTTTTTCTCTCGCACACCTCGCGAGGGGGGGGCTGGGCACGGCGCCCGGAGAGCATCCCAGCGTCGCCACGTTTCCCTAAAGGGGTCCAAACTCTGGCTTGTGAATTTGCTCCCCCACAAGGGACTCAGGAGCTCTCTGCTTCCCCCCGAGAGGTACACAAGAGAAAGACCTATAAGCGCGGATGGTTCCTTTAGACCATACAATGCATGTGGGTACGTTTTTGTGTCGAATGCAGGAAAGAAGAAGGCCCCGTCGAGAACAAGCCCCTCTAGGACCAGCGAGGCCATGTCGGCGTTCGCCCCAAGGCCCGTGGCCTGCGGTGGCATCGCCTCCACACCCAAGAGGAACCGCTGCCCAACCACAAAGGAGAAAGATACAAGCAAGCGATAAAAGAGCCTCATGAGAAGCACAAGCACAAGTCTTAAAGTCATTACAGTACCGAAGCAGTTTCATAAAAGACAAAAGCTGGTAGCCTGGACTACGACGACCTCTCGGGACTCTCATCAGCCTCCACTGCCTTGAAGCGGTCAGCGTACGATGCATGTAAAATGCATACATGAACTTTGCACTATATCACACATATTCCAATCATATTTGCATCATATAAGGGTTATATTACTGTTATTTAATGATTTTAGGAAATAAATCAATTGTTTCCTATTTTTATGGAATTAACCCTGCGCAGGCAGAAAATCCTATTTCTTTCCTTTTATGTTTCAGGGACCCAAACGTCGTCATAAAATTCTAGAAAAATACAGAGGTCGTTATTTTGGAAGGAAGAAGACGTAGGAGCGAAGGAATCAAGCAAACGGAGCGCGCAAGGCAAAAAGGGGTGGCCCACGCGGCCAGGTACTGTGGCTGCGTGGGGCCCACCCGTTTGGGCCTCGTGGCTCCGCTGCCGTCGATCTTTCGTCCACCGACTCCGTCTTGACCTAAAAACGCCTATAAAAAAGGTCCCCGACGTTCTCTGGAAAGAGCGCCGCAAAAACACAGAAACACCGAAACGGAGATCAGGACCTGCAGATTGGAGGAGGAAAACTCCAGCGGGGCACTGCCGGTGTGGTCTCCATCTTCTCCATCGACTTCTCCGCCGTCTCCATGATGAAGAGGGAGTAGTCCACCTCTGGACTATGGGTTTGTGGAAGTAACTTATGTATCTCTCCTCTCTTGAGCTTCACTAATTAGTACCGTATGAGCTGCTGAACATGATTACGGTCATATTTGTAATACCTATGTGGTGGATCTTTCTATGAGTTAATATATGTTTGAGATTGCAATGTTTGTTTCAGTTATGAGTATAGATGCATATTATGTACCCCGTTCTTGTCTACTTGTTATGATCAAGCATGTTTATGAGAGCGTGTGTGGGGGAACGTGTGCATTAGTTGGAGTAACGGGGAGTGGTGAGTGCGGCAAGCTGACAACTTAATATCACGATCCACTTGGGTGTTTACCTTACTTTGTTACCTCACTAGGGATAAACAAAAATACCATGCTGCAAGGGTTGAGGGTGATCAAGCTTCTTCCTGTGACTAGATCCAGCATGTTCTTATTTTCACTTCATGTCATGAAACTTATTGCTATACTCTGAGTCATCTTAATTACTGAGGTGTTATGATTTGGTTCGCATCTTGGTGGAGTATAAGAGAGACTAATAACCAAAAGGTCTCTATGTTAGGACGTGATGCCCATATAACTAAGTAACTTGTTATCAAACTTTGTGTTGCAATGTCATATGTTAACTCTGTGTGTGTTCCATTGTCTGCCACTTTATAAAGAGAGAGTGCATTTGTGAAACCATGAACCCCGGTCCATTTTTAATCATAAGAAACACCTTTCCAGCACCATATACCACTTTTCCATTTTCAGCCATCATTAAATCCGAAAATACAAAAATACTTTTCATCTTGCATACATCATTAAAAAACCCAAAAATATCATTTACCATTGCATCCACCACCATTGCATATTTATTTCCTGTTTGCATTGCATAACTATCTTGATATCATTCTTACACCTTGTGCTTGACAACCACAGGTGAGGTTGAGGACCAAAACATTTAACTTTGTTTTGTAGGTAACCAAAAGAAGGATAAGAAGATATATCTTCACTACTGATTCTCCGAGAGTTCGATATTAAACCCTCGAGTCACCCTCGTGGGGAAAACACATCTTCCACTACTACACACTCTGCACTTGGAGTCTCAACCTAACCCATTTACTTTTGACGTAGATAACTACGCACCAGAGATCAAGCAAAGCGTTTTCTGGCATCGTAGATCAACCTCTTCAAGGGCCATCAGCGTACGCCTCCGCGTCCTCCTTAACTTCGGCTTCACGGTCCGCGGCACCAGGACCAACGTCAGGCTCGGTCACACTCCGAAAGTCGAAGGAGGGCTCGAGACGGCGGAGGTTGGCGAAGACACGACCGACCGCGACGCAGAGAAGCTTGCGACTCTCCTCCTCGACAAGACTGTTCACGCCCGCGGCAGTCTTTTGGAGGGCCTCGCGGGCATCCAGAGCGTCTCGCTCCGAAGATAGCCTCACCTCCAAGCGGGTGGCAAGCGCTTCGCTCTCATGCACCCTCTCCTCGCGAAGGCCGAGTTCACGCCCGCGAACCTCAAGAGACGCGCGGAGCTATTCCAGCTCCTGGAGTTGGGCGGCCATCCCAGCTTCAACTTCCTGGGCCGCGGCGAAAGCCGCTGCCTCACGAGCCGAGATCTCCTCGTGCCGGGCCACGGTCTCGATCTCCAGGGCTTCACGCTTGGCCTCTAGGCTTGCGAGGGTCTCTTCGGCCTCCTGCATAATGCTGGCGCGGGTTTCCGCAGCGAAGCGAAGGGCCTCTGCGCGCTTCTCCTGCGCCGCTTCATCCTCCCGACGGCAGCGAGCCACCACTTCCCGGAGTTGAGACCAACCCCGCGCCAGACTCTCGAGGTCCTCTTCTTCGACCAGCTCCCTCTCAGCGAGATGGGCCTCCAGCTCCTCGAGCTTCGCCCTCGCAGCGAGCCACCACTTCCCGGAGTTGCCACCTGCTGACGCCTGCTCAGAACCAAGGCCCGGGTGTCAGCAGAAGGGGTAGCAGACCCTGGCCCCGCAAAAGGCTCAAAGCCTGGATGGCGGGGGCTCGGGACGGCGCCGGAGTGTGCATGGGGGCTCGAAGTGGCACCCTCGTCCCTGTCTGCGCTTGGAGCGGCTGTGGGGCTTGGAGCCTGCCCGATATCCGCCTCCGACTCCGCCTGCCCGAAATGGAGGAAGGCCCCGTCAAAAACAGGCTCTTCTGGACCCGGCGAGGTCGTGTCGACGTTTGCCTCGTGGCTCGCGGCCTCCGGTGGCGCCGCTGCCACATCCGCACCCTCGAGGGGCCCCGCCGCCTCAGGAGGAGTCGCTGCCCCCGAGGATACCGGAGCAGCAGGAGGAGTGGTGGAAGGCCTGGGACAGAGCAAGGCAGGAGATAAAGAAGAGAAAGACGCGAGGACGAAGGAAGGAGGGGAACAAACGGGGACCTACCTGACGGTCACGTCCACCCACACCCTGCGCCTCGTGCGTGAAGAGACGCTGCCCCCCGGCGTGTCCAAGCCACGCTTCGCCCTGGTCCCGGGGACAGTGCGGAGAGGCTCCTCGTCGCCCGATGAAACCTCAAAGACACCGGTACCAGGCATGGCCGCCCTTGAGGGCCCCGCAGCGGCCCCTGAAGAGTCGGCGCCAATTGGGAGTTCGGCGCCACCATCTGATGCTGTGGAGGAGCCGGAGGACGAATCATTACCTCGCGCAGACGCCGCCAAGGCAGCCAGGGCAGGGCCTTCTTGGGGCCCTGTACGTCCACGCGAGACCAGCCCCCACGCAGTGAATGCCGGCATCCCCGCCAGGTACCTGGCGCGTGTCTTCTTCACAAAGCGATGCAGGGGCTTGGAGGAGTTGTTTACCGGATCAGGGATCTGCGGGGAAGTAAAAAGAGCATCCAGGAGACCCTTCAGCGCCTCAACCGTGAAGACTTCGCCGCTCAACCGCAACCGGTCTGCTCCGCCAGAGTAGGCCCACATTGGCTCTGAATGCGCCTGCAGCGGTGCGATGCGCTGGGCCACGAAGTCCTTCGCCACCATCTGGCCAGTAAGCTCGTGGGCGCGAGCCTCCAGGAGGCGCTTCTCGAAGAGCTCAAGCGATGGGTCTTCCAGAGGCTGGCTGCCCCAGCCGCCGTGCCTTGATGGAGGTCCGGAGGGAACCTCGAGAAGAGGACACACCTCCGTGGCGTCCACATAAAGCCATCGTTTGCGGAAGTCGTCCACCCGTTTCGCCACCCTTGTGACGGCGACCTCCTCGTCCCAGGCGATGGGAATGTAGCGATCCGACATGCTCTTCGTAATGCGAAACGAGACGCAACCGGAGGTCTCTCCGGAGGCAGAGAAGCGGAGAGCGAAGAAGCGCCGGAAGAGGTCCACCGACGGTTTGACCCTGGAATACCCCTCACAGAAATAGGCAAAAATGGTGAGGGTGAGGATGGAGTTGGGGTGAAGATGGAGAAGCTGGATCTGGTAGTGCTCCAGGATAGCAAAAAGGAAGGCGGAGAATGGCGGGACCAGACCCGCAAAGATGGTGTGGAGGAACACTAGGTAGAAGGGAGCGCGAAGTCCGCCGGGGGCGCCGCCTGGCCTCAGGCTGGTCGCGCCCCATTCGTTGAAGGCAGAGGCCACCAGTGGGCGCACTTTCCCCAACTGCGCGTCCGTCGCGACGTGGCTAGGCTCCAGCGCCGGCTTATGCCCGCCGCTAGAGCTAGGCGAGGACGCCTCTCCCGCAGGCGCCACGCCTTTGCCCTTCTGAGCCGCCGAAGCTCTCTTGGGAGCCATGGCGACTGAAGAATGGAGGGAAGAGCGGCGAAGGGGAATGCAGGGCAGAGGAGAGCGAGAGGAGCGAGAAAGACGATGGCGAGCGAGGCGAGTGATGGGGAACCGCGCCAGTCTCACTGCCTTAAGCGACCGCGTGGAGCGGTTTCGTCAGAAGCAGTCGGGCCCGCCACTTCCATCATTGCGGCCGAAGAAGCTGAGACGGCGCCAAGCGACGGTTGCCTGCCACGCGTCCCGGCCCAGAACGGCAGTTTTGGGCCCGTGACGTTTCGTCTGCGTAACAGGCCACGACGTGCACGCTGCAGACCCGGGGGCTACTGTCGGCCCACTGAAAACCGGGGTATCATGGGCCGGCCTTTCTGGTCCCGGACACCTGGACCTGGGGTACATTTGAAGACTGGGTTGTGGCGCCTGGCGAGGCCCGCGAGGCCCCGCCCCTCGCGGAGGCTGCAACGGCGGAACGAGCAAGCAAGGCCCCCCGAGCCAGCGACCCCTCGAGAGACTTCTCCCCTCTCGGGGCGACGGAGCGCTCGAAGTGCCTGGCGAGGGACTGCTGTCCTGGCAGACCGCACATGGAGCCTGCACCCCGCAGCAGGGTGACGTGCGTGTCTGCATTCAGTGACGAACGGGCCGCAGTTGCCATTCCCGTGCTTAAAGGAGGGAGACAAAGCTGCCCCAAGGAGGGAGGATTACCAAGCTTGCTACTTTGGTGCAAAGGGAACATGCTGCCGCTCCGCTCCAAAGGCGGCATCACCGACGTGATGCCACCGGCCACTGGAGCACCGGCCACCGCTCTGAGCGGACAGAGGCAGAGTCTGACGAAGACCAAGGAAGACCCGTGACGGTGGACCTCGTCCACAACTCCTGGACAGAGGGTGCGCCGCCTTCCTGGACCGGCGCCGCGGAGGAACCCTAGCTTCCTCGCTCACGCCTATAAAAGGAGGAGGAGCACCACTGGAGAAGGGGATCGACCACTCATCAACTGAAGATTACTAGCCCACTAAGAAGGTAGAGCTTCCACACTTGGGAGCTCTGCCATTGTTGTAAGCTTTGCCCTCGGCAAGCACACTCTACGCTGTAACCTCACGAAGCAGTGCAATACTACATAGCAGGAAGTAGGGTCTTTACTCCACGCGGAGGGCCTGAACCTGGGTACGAGCTGGTGTCCATCTCTATCGTGATGCGTGTCGTCAAGCTCACCGTGCTTGGTCGCCGAGGCTGACGAGAGAGTTGCTAAGTGTCGTGTTCACGGAGATCATTCTCCAACAGTAGAGTACGTACGGGCACTGTTGATCTCAACATGCAAGTACGTGGCGACCTGACTGACCATATGATAAAACACAGCCACTGTAGCCTACCTACAGATGCAAGCAATCTCAACCACACTTCGGAGATAGAGATACAAGGGAAGAAAATAACATGTTGATTCCGAAAGCAGATGGGAGAAAGCTCTCTCCGCACACACTGTGCGCGCATGACAGCACGGTGAAATGTCAGGTTAACTAGCGACTGTCAACAACAATGACAACAAAAGTGCAAAATCACGGGTTGCCGATGTGCATAAATAAATCTGGACCGGCTTTCTCGACGGCACGAGCAAAAAATTAGCAGGGCAGGTTTACAATGCATGTATGTTCAGGGAATACCGACAGCAGAGTATAAATTATCTACCTCCGGTTTCTCGACCCTGGAAAATCATGGGTCATAGTAACCACAATAATGTGAACCAACAGCCTGCCTGTCCATCTAACTATATATATGCGGGTGTCCTTCTACAAAGCAGAACCACCTTCGAGTCAGGCTGCTGGAAAGAATCGCTGCCTCTTTCACTCCCATCTGTAACTATCTCTCGTCCGTTGCCGATGCGGCCGCCGTCATCTGTTACATTAGCAAAGATCAGCTGCGTTGGATCTTGCCCCCGATCCTAACCAATCATCAGCTATACAATGTCCAGGCTCTTGGAAGTAATTCACTTGGCGCTACTTCCTCATGTTGTACAATCAGACTCTACTACTGTTGTTGTTGCTTCTGTTGCTTCTGTTGTTGCTGCTTCTGTTGTTGCTGTTGTTTCTGTATCTACTAAGCTACTATGACCCTGTACCCGCCTGTAGAAAAGAACATACGCCGCCGACGTCTTTATACTATCCTCCTTTTCAAGAACCTGGGGACAACGGTCATCAAAGTCATACCACTTCTTTTTCCCATCGTTCTGCAAATAAAAAAAAGATATGCAGCGTGAGGATCTGACTTTGAGCTTACAATGAGATGTAAAGCAGTACATATATGCTGCTTCGCGGCTTAAGCCCATGCAGAGAGTAACAGCAGGTTATCAGTGAGGAGAAGAACGCTTACATAAACATAGGCAGTGTAGTGACCTCCTCCCAGGCTTCCATAGTGGTTACTGACAGCATACAGTTGATAGTGGTTCAACATCTGCCCGCTTCTGTCGCGGATATACCTCGACAAGTCGAGATCATGAATCGGGAAGTCCACAAATGTATCTAGCTTGTTCTTTGTATACCGACTGTACGAAAACCTTTTGAGGTGTATTATCAGGATTTCCGGTAACCTCCAGAGGTCCAATTTCTTACTAGCTTGCCGATGTTCTTTACAACCTGGGCAATACCTGTGAGATAAAAGAAGGAAAACGAATAAGCTTTTATGTTACACATGCTTCTAGGTTTCAGGTTTTCCTCCAGCATTGCTTCTACTTTTTGTTAAGTAAGAAATTTAAAAGAAGCTACACAAAGCAAGAGACTATAGAACACTGATAAATAACAATACTGATGGAAAACAATTACCACATGTCCTCTGGGCCCAATGGTTCCTCCTTTATAAATGCTTCAAGGCATGCATATAGAGAACAGGTTTCCTGTGGTCTCCTTGCAAACGGCACTGTCTTGAAAACCTCTGGAAGGGAGGTCAAAGAATCAAGGTTGTATTGCTTGAGACAATTATCCTGCCAACTCACGGACACGAGCAAAAGTTTCCGCGAACTTGGAACTGTGACAGTTTGGTCAAGTTCTATTTTCATGCGAGGGTTTGGAGACCTCTCAAAATTCAAGAAAAACTCCATGCCACCTTCAGTCATTATGTCATCCTCACCAGCATTATTGTTTATGCTGGAGCACTCTGCAGCATCAGAGCTCATATCGACGTCTGTAGTTTCATTAACAGGGCTGCTCTTGCCAGTTATTTGATCAACATCTGATGTATCATTCTTTATTGCTCGGAATGGAGTCATAAGTTTTATGAAAAGATCGTAGATAGTACGCCCATTGATTGTTTCAGGAAGATCTGATACCAGAGGAGTGCCAAAACTCTTCCAAGACTTTCTACCGAAACTAGAGAGGGAGGACCTGTGTACATAAAGGACAATTTCATCGTAAAAAGGTTCTATATCTACTTTAACAGAAAGGAATAACTATGAAGGTGAAGATTTCTTTTCCAACTGTCAGGTAACTGATATCCAACTTTTCAAATTTCAGGAGAAAAAATTATATTGAACTTTCAGAGCACAATATAACAGACGTGGCGATTATACTTACTCCATACGTTCGTGTTTGAACACCACTATGGGAGCATCTTCACTGTCTTTCGGAAGACGATATGCAACCAAGCGATCTCCATCTCTGATCAAGGGGATGACTTCAGAAAGTTCGTCCAAGTAGCGGATAAGAGAACCAGTGTAAACCTATATGCAGACCATCAAAATGTAAGGAAGGGTGCACTGCATATATAGTGGCTTTTGGCATGAGAATGATATGCAGGAATGGGTAATACCTCAGCAACCAGGAGGCGCTCATCGTCTCTCAACGAACAAGCATTGCTTATGGCATCGATGAGTGTCTTGGTATATCCAGATTGTGCCACATTCACAGTGTAAGGACATGGCCCAGTAGTGCCATCAGAACTAAAGACTGTTACTGTCATTGTCCTTGTTGTGGTGGCGGTTGAAGGCAGCGGCAAAGATAAATACATAAACGGGTCGAACATTATGGACACTTTCTTGCAAAGTGGGCAAACTAATGTAGACTTGTATTGGCCCTGTAATGAAGCACCAAAGATAATCAAAATTCAACAAAGCACACGAGTTAAAGGCAGCCAGAAAACAATCGATCGTTACCCACATTCACTTCACCCACAAATTTTGGGTATGTATATACCAGTGTGATCATACAAATTACATGGGTTTGAAATGGGAATCTACGTGCTTTATCCATACCATGTATGTATCCACCAAAATAACGGCTAAAGATATATTGCCTTCCACCAATTACATGGGTAATTCTGGGCAATAGGCACCCAACGGGTGTAAATTAGTCCCCAGCCATGCCATGCCATGCCCATCACCAGAATAGCAACATATTAGACTTCCTTGGCCTCTTAGAGACCTCCTCGTTTTCTAAAAGCTCCAGCAGTAAGATCGGCACATTGCGGGGAATGGCATCATTAAAAAAATTACTGCACTGACATGGTGCAGCAGTGATTATGTGCTAAAGGTGCTCTAATGAGGCCACAAAATCATCAATTATTTACAGATTTAAGCAATTTTGGGGTGTAAGATGATCACACTCTCTTAGGTAATGCAAAGACAGCTGCACGAACCAGTTGGCTTATGTGCCTCAAGAATAACATTACCAGCTCTGACTAGAGGGAATTTTCAAACTCACACCACTCATCTTTCTAAAACTCAAATAGTTATGCACTATGTCATTCTTTACTACGTTACTATGTACTCACAATTTTCTGTACACCCATGTAGCAACAGAGATAGATAAATCAAGGTTCAAGCTGAAGCGGGTATTGGTAGGAAATTTGTTGGGCACTGTATTAGGTTGCTGATTTGTATTGCGATGACCACACTCCACACTGACACCCATAATGCGAACATTGACAGAACTAGGAAATTGATTAGGTGTGTATGGAAAGAAATGTACCAGCGGAGAAGCAGTAATTTCAAAATTCATGTGTGGAAAATAGAAGATAAAGAAAGGAGTCAACTAAGCGGTGACTATTTTTGTCATAAGAGATATGGGCGGCCATATCATACCCAAAAAAATGCATGTGTATAAAACTAACCTGGCAGGTATCAACTATAATGGAATCATTTCGGGCTAAATGGTTGCCCCAATACTCATCTGCGACCTCTTCATCGGGACGGCCATCTGCATCCTTTGCTTCAGAATAGGGTTTACATTTGACACGATTCAAATCTTCATGGAGTCCATCCAATAAGAAAGCAAGAAGCTCCTAAGACAGCACAAGTAAACTAATCCATTAGCACTCATAAAACATTTGAGGCAAATATTATTCAAGTTTGCTTACATGATACATAAGTGGAAAGTGGGAGTAATTCAAAGAAAAGAACGGACACCTACAAATATATAATTAACTAATCAAGCTCATAGGATCCTGGTGACAGTTTAAAAGAATTTTACTAACCTGTGAATCATGTTGGTTAAAACCACTGAACTGGGGGGCGAAGCGTGCAAGTCTTGCCTTAAACTGGCGAGGTGAAAATGAGGTTCCATCAGTAGCCCATATCTTCCTCAACAAATCTCCAAATGAATAAGCGAGCTCGCCCTGTTTAAGAAGCATTGTCCAAATGAGCAAGGAAACAAAAATAAGAATAAATGACATATGTTTCTGTTGAAAAGAGACTTTAACATGCCTTCATGCCCAGTGGGTTATGGGTATTTATTTCCTTGTGGTAATCTCCAAGAAAATATTCAACCAGCTTTGAAGTATGAGCCAAGCACTGAACTGCACTGTTCATGAAACATGTGTTTCCAAGGTTGTCCAATCCTATTAAACCAGAGCCAACTTGCTTACAGATTCCCCTTGATGAATCCAGATCCATGTCCATGATGTTGCCGTTGCTCAAAGCTGAACTACCCATTGTTAGTGCTAACTCATCTTTTTTCCCAGCGGCACCATTAGCTGTAGCTTCTGATATATCATAGAATTGTATCTCCAGAGGCATCTGAAGATGTCAACAATGTGAGTATAAGTACAACATGCTGCAGAAGCATTTCATTACTCGTATGAAGGTATTGATGGAGGGCTATTGAATGATCTCATTTTAGAAGTAAACTACCTACTAGATTCAGTATCAAATAACTGGGAAGGTAAACCTGGTGTTTACTTAGGCCAGGTAAGTCTGGGTTAAGGTAGGACAAGCTAACTCATCTATAATGGTTGAAGCCAGCTGAAAAGACATTGAGGATAATTTTGGTAGTATTATATAGGGAGGTGGGTTCATGTGTAATAGTGATGCACATAATACTTCCTTTTTGCATGATATATGGTACCAATATGCAGAGGATAAACATGCTAATAACTTACCAACTGCAACTAGAACTTCATGCATGAGCCCAATTTAGTTGCAAATGAACAGGTTATCACTAGCATTTAGGGAGTGATGGGTTAAATTTAGAAGGCCCAGAGAAAATGGGGGTTACGCAGTAAGCATTCTTTCCATTTCAATCAGTTCAAAACTGCCCACAATTACTTACTAGCTGTGCACTTGAAATCAGTGTCACCCAAGTAGAAAAAGTTCATGGGACGATGAATATTTACTCAAGAGACCAGCAAGACAATGGTCTAGCGTTTTGCACTCAAATAAAATTATGATGTTGCAGGAGGAAATAATAGTGATGATTGATCTGGCTAATTAATGGTCTAAATAAATGTGCACTTCCAGCTTCAAATTTGAGGTATAACATATTTGCTAGCTCGCCACAGCGAACACAATAATAGCACCAAAAACCAAAAGAAAAAAACAGGGTTAAGTATGTTGAAATAAAATAGTAAATAATAATTATTAGCGTTTTATGCGGTGATCAACAGAAGTGTACAATCGATTTTACTGTCATATATACAGGTAATAAAGCAAAAGCAATAAAATGGAAAATTGATGGTGAAGATAATGACCTCCTGGTCAGAAGAGCGAGGATCTTGGGGTTTACGGTTCCATTCATTCATCAATATGAAAGTTGTTCGCCCAGAAAAATCCCATATGAGAACCTAAATATAGTTTAAAAACATGTTATTAAAGAAAAGAAACACGAGTTTACATATTAAAGTGAAGAAAATTACCGGCTCAGGGTCCGGAACCAGAATCTTGTTTGCTCTTTTAAAGTTCTCAGCTAAGTTGTCCTGATATGTTAAAAGTAAATTTAGAACATCCCAGTTTACTTCTGGTGCATTACACAGAGAAAAAAAATCCGTGAAAACATAAAGATCCTTAACTAAACCAACAGTAATAAGAAACCTTTCTTCAAAACAAGGAGGAGGAGAATATAGTGTTGAAAATAACACATACCTTTTTGCTGATCTTCACCATTAGTGCATTTGTACCTCGAGTGACGGAAACTTTAAGCATAATAGGATAAATATTTACAGATGCCTCTTCCGTAAACAATACATTTTTGCCATTAGACTTCAGAGAATCCGAATGCCTAGGTGAGAAAATCAAGAAACCAATCAAGTTAAGGGAGAGATAATATAAACCATCAGAGCGAGCAAGCATTGCTAAACTAGATAGATATGCATATATTTACAACCGCAAGCCGAACTTTAGGTGCAGCATCAAATTCCAATACTAACATCCATATTTTCTCACGCATACAGAAGGAAACTTTTCAATGGTTTAGGAACCAAAACAATTCCCAACGCACCATAAGATCTCTTACGCTCATCCATCCACTAGCCCACGAAACCATGTGGAGTCGGGCAAAGTTGGGTATGTAACTTTATCTTATGACTTTAAACACAAAGTGCATAAAGTGAACCAGCAAATTTCCTTGCCATCAGCTATGGTAGACAAACCGGAGACGAAGCGACAAACCCTATGGTAGACTCTACCGAGCAGATCGTCATTTTCTTTCTCCCAGAAAACCTATGCTAGACAGGTTGGAGACAGCAATGCTAGCAACAACTACAGATCATACGGTAGCAACCAAATTTTAATTATCCCCTTTCATGCAAAGTTGATGCCAAAGAACTAACCAGCATGATTGCATATTGATTTACCAAAAAACAGTGCCAAGTATAATTGTACTATGATCTCTTCAGGGTACGTAATATTGGCATGTCGAGTAGACACAATTAATAACCTATCACTAACCGTTAACCCATCTGCACATTATTATATCCAGCATGCTTACAAAGTTAATACACCATGCACATCAGCACGAGGAATAAACTACCGGCGCACAAGCAGTTACGACGAATTAATCCATCTGCCTAGCGCATTCATTCTCCCGGCAGACAGCAGCTCAGCGAGTCAGCAGCACACGTTGCAAGCGAGAAACGGGTGGTGACCTAGAAACTCCCGCGCGTGGCATGATGGCACACACTTGCTCATGGCATGCCTATTCAGCAAACCGCGTGCAAAATCAGTTGGCAGCGCAACGCAGCTGCTACCTAGGGACCGCGGCACAGTCCAGGCGCTGCTTCGCCGAGCACTATGATGATGATTCAATACAAGGCACCATCGCTCATGACAAACTCGCACACACAACAGAATCAGAACCTAGACAGATATATCAATGCATCTAAGACGATCTATTATTATTCTTCACCTAAGTAAGGTTCGTTGGGATTGATTGAACGATTAGACGAATCCAGTCCAGGTGCTGGCTCACCATGCGCGCGCCTTGTCGAAGAGGTCCGCGGCGACGAGCGCGTAGCTCCTGGCCCCGGGCCTGGCGGGGGCGAGCGCGAGGGCGGGGTCGTCGGCCTTGCGGAGCGTGAAGGCGGCGGCGTAGTCGCTCATGATGAGGCTGCTGAGCACCCGCATGTAGCTGGAGGCGGGCCCCCCCGGCGCGGGCGCCGCCGCGTAGGGCACCCCGTGCGCGTCGTCGATCCCCGCGCCCTCCTGCGCCTCCCTCCACCACCTGCATTGCGCGAGCGCGATCCCGCGTGGTCCGTCAGGTGAGAGGAAGAAGGGGTGTCTGTATGTCGGATCGGGGGGAGGGGATAGGGTTGGGTGATGTGTGTGTCGCGTGCTTACCGGTGCTGCACGAGGAAGACGCGCTCGTCGTCGTCGGCCGGGCCGGGGGCGGAGGTGGACGGGGCGTCGCCGGCGGCGAGCATTTGGGATCCGGAGGGCTGTGCTGCGGAGATTGCTCGGCGGCGGATTGGGAGACGCCGCCGAGGGAGGAATTTGGTTTGGATTTGGGGTTGAATCGGAGAGGGAAGGAAGAGGAAGAGGAAGAAGACGGCTATTAATGCCGACCGATGATGAGATTGTGAGGAGTCGCAGCAGGAGATCGAGTCGGACCGTGACCACCACAGAGAGACGGAGGAGGAGGAGGAGGAGGAGAAGAAGAAGACTCCCTGCAGGCAGTGGAACCGGGCCCCACCTACCAGCCTCCATCGCTCGCTGTATTTTCTATTTCATTTTATCGTGCGTATTTTTTTCGTTTTCTGCGAAAAGGTCAACCGATATATTATTAGTAATCATTCACATCGATACAAAAGACTCAGAAAGTAACTGTTATGAAAGGTTCGTCGGACCAGCTAGCAATCAATAACTAGGAACACTAGGACGAGCCGAAGGGGCGCCGGTGTCTCGCCCCTCCCTCTTGGTTGATATGGCGAGAGAGCCGACCTGAAGCAAGGCCAGGTGATACTCGCTGGAGCCAGCCAAAACTTGTCGTAGTAGACAAATGGAGAGACCTCGTGCTAAGGTCTCAGAGGGCCAGCGCCTGAGTGCAATAACCATCGCCGAAGATGGGAACCCGTAATCAGAAGACCTGCAACCACATTGACAAATACGAAAACAAACCATATTTCAGGAAATCCGCTAGACACACAACTCAATGCGCCCTCCACTAGTGCTAGAGGCACCAACCGAACGGTGATAGGGCGGGCAATGCCTTCGGTCCAACACCGGGATGTAGCCGCTGCCTCATCACCCGGGCCAAAGACACACGAACTAGCTAAAACAGTAACTGGAACACATATTTTAATTACATGTAGGAATATACTCGTGGTGTATGTTTATGTTGGATTCGAGGAGGAAGAGCGGCGGTGTGCAGCCGATCCCGGTCGATATTTTGGGTATTGTGTGCACTACATTTTAAAGAAACCAGTTAAACCGGTCGATGATGCTTGCGTCTTGTTATGGTGGTGTGTTCTAGCGGGAATTTGCACGGAGTAAGTTTAGTGTAGCGCCGTGCTAGTCTACCGCGTCAATTTTGTATCGAGGTCTTATGTGTGAAACAAAATGCCCGGGAGCAGGGGCGATAGCGTCGAGGCTATTTCCGGAGCGGATTCCCTTCGGGCATCCACGGAGTGGATATTCCTCCTCCGATCGTCCAGGCTTCCAGCAACCGCACGGACGGGCGACGCCCTCGTGGCGCGACGTGGCGTGCGTGAGAGGGCGAGGCGGACGTGGCGCCGCGTAGAAGAGAGCACCACCGGTCCGATCTCTCCGTGCGTTTGCGTTGCGTATACGATTACGAGTTTGTTGCCACGAGAAAATTAAAGAAAAATGGCACGAGGGAGAAAGAAAGGTGGGTGCGCCACGTGGCTCTACGTGCTTGGTCCCTTCATCCATCACGCGGTCTCGAGTATAGCCGTACGTATCTGTATTTAGGGGACCGTACGTGTACATGTACATGTCTACGTCTCAACCTTTTTTAGCGGTGTCTACGTAAGCCTAAGCTTTTCTCAAAACAAAAAAACGTAAGCCTAAGCTTTCGCGGGCCAGGCTTCGGCTCGGTTTGGGCCCATGTGCCTGCAGAATAAATGGGGTTCGGTTTACTGGGCCCAATATCTGCATGGGCTCTGTATTTACGGGGGCAGGCAACGCTTGAAGCGCGGTCTGGGCCACTGACTAACTAGCTGGCCGGCGCTAGTCCACTTCTCTATTCCGCTCGTGCTCCCTTGTTGATCCACGCAAGGAAAAACATCCAACCGGTTCTCTCATTCTCTCGTTAGTTTTGAAACACTTGGTGCAATAAAAAATGTTTTTCCTTTTGAAACTATCCAGTAATTTTAACAACTATGCATGAATTTGACAAATGTTTGACGATTTAATATGCGCGCTCAAGTTTGAAGAAGTTTAATCGATCTCATCCTCAAGGTCAAAAACTGGAAGAAGAAAATGCACGAGTCATCTAAAATCTTATCTTTGATTCTTTTTCGGATTCTGATGCATACACGGCAACGACTGACTCTGTTGATGTGCGCGCACGCTGTACGTACGTATGTGGTTCTCGGTCTCTTCCTCTAGTAGCTTTTTATAGCTCGATCAATTCCTCCCGGCCGGTATAAAGTGCGCATCATATTGTCTCGTGTTGTTCGTGTCATGAGCTCACTTTTTCATGTCCTTTAATTATTCTCTCTCTCTAAATGTAGATACTCCCTCCGTTCCAAATTAGTTGACTTGGTTTGTCAACTAATTTGGAACGGAGGGAGTACATATACATTTCTCCATATCTCTTCGTCATCCCGACGACCATTGCAGCTTGCCTCTTCAAGCTGCTGACTCTTACAACTGTTTAATTATGTTGCTATCATATAATTTTCGTCCTTTTCTTTTAACTCGGGATATACATGGAGACATGGAGTATATTGAAATGTCTCGTACGAAAGATTTCGTAGCATTATCAATGGACAAGGACTTGAACGGTCAACTATACCGCACGCATTCGCAAGGCGACGGCGTCGAAAAGGGGAATCGATGTTTTGGGTTATGCTGATATACTTAGTTCCGTGTGGAATACAACAAGAAAAACACTTCCTTCCTTTTTAGAAAGTAGTATTGCGTACATGCATATGTCTTGAGCTTGTACGACATCTTCCTTGTGGGAAATGCCATATGCCAGCCCCTCCACTAGTTGATTCATAAAGTTGTTGTGCATTGAGATCAACGTGGAAAATCAAGTCATTGCCAATTATTGCTTCTTCTTTTTTCGTACAAGTTCCTTCGATTCCAGAAGAGCTCCTTTTTCTTATCTAGGACAGGTGATTCGGTATTATCTTTGTCCATTTAACAATGTTTGGCTGAACCTCTCTAGCCTAACGGGATCAAACTCTACGTTTTACGCCATTCGTGTGTCTGTCACTGAGACACAACAATCTTTCGGCGGGAGGTGGTATTCCCGTCGAATAATAATGACATCCATAGCGACTTCATGAATCTCGGTCTTTTGTGGGTGCGATGTGCGTGCCTACGTCGAAATGGTGGTGTGCGTTTGCGCGCGTCTATGTTGGACCCGCCGCTTCTAAAAAAACAAAACAAGAAACATCTTGTTATATATGACGAGAGGACACACGCTTCGCTCATCAATGTGAGTTCTCATCTAAAATGTGTGTGGTGCACCCATAGGAAGGAAGAGACAAATGCCGCAACCATGGGCTTTCAGAAACACACCTACGTAGACTCCAAAGTTAGCTATTTGTGTGTACACAAGCGATGGTGCTGGTTGACATTTTGGCCACCCACCGAGACACTTGCTGCGGTTGACATCACCACAAGACAAAAAATTGGGTGGGGTGCACATCACACTGCACACGCGTTGCTATAGCTTGAGGATTTTAGGATATGTCAACACCGTGGGAGTAGTTGTCATGTCGCTTTCCGTGGGTTTATCCTTAGATGGCCTCTTCTGTCAATGGAAAAATAGAATAGAAAAATAAGGGCTTGTTTGATTCAAAGGAATTTCATAGGATTCTTGTAGGAATTTCTCCCATAGGATTTTTTACTTTGCTAGTTGTTTGATTCGTAGGATTAGTTCCTATAGGAAATTTTCCCATAGGAATCTTTGTACTACTTCCTATAGGAATTCTAACATCCACTCCAACTTCTTTCTACAATTCCTTTGATGGAATCAAACAAAGTTTGCTACAAACCAAATCCTATATGATTGGAATGTGCATAACATAGCAATCCTTTACTTTTCCTATTCCTATGTCTTTCCTACCCTACAAATCAAACAAGCCCTAAAAGAGAAAAAAAAAACTAAACATGTCGCTATATGCATCTGATGCTGCAGACATATACATAAAAGAATAGTTAATAAACTATTACACTCACTAGATTATTGTAGCTGTTTAACCAATTGGCGTTTTGTCACATGTTAAGAGGTCAAGGCACCGAAAAGGAGATGAGACAATCTCATGTTATCTTGGCACCGTAGGTGCATGCAGCAATGCCCCAAAAAAGTCAAAAGAAACTTCAAGTGCACTTTCATGGACAAAAGGAGAATTTCGGCATGTTGCAAGGAACATTTAGCATTGGAATTGCTTGTGGCGCATAGCCTTGTACGCTGTACGCACGCAGGCATATACTATTCTCTCCTAGCTGGCCTGGAAAACCTATGGATGGATGGACGCAGAACAATTCTTGTGCGAAATGCACGTGGTGGCAGCTGGCCAGCATATATTTCCATATACTCCTACCTTATTGCATGGTCTCCAGTTCATATTTTTATTCCCAAAAAACTTGTTCAACACATTTCATGCCGTTCTTGATGCTTCGTATCGCACTCAAATTACCTTTTCCATGTTGCTTCTCTTCGAAGGATGATTCATTAGCTCGTTCTGCCGGTGTTTAAATTTCCTGGCTAATTAAGTAAGTAGTAGCTAGCTCTCTCGGCTAATTAATCAGCTCTCGTTTTAGGGCTTCAGTTAATTAACTCCATGTATAGATAGATATAGCTTTGTCAAGAGTACTAAACACACAAGAACAAACACGCGCTTAGCTTTGAATAATGGATCCACTTTTGGCCGCACTAGCTTTTCGATCGTAACATTTGACCAAGGAACAACCAAAGTAGCTAACCATGATTAGCAGCCTCCACGTATTCAGTTAGTCATGCTTGTAGCTTAACCAGCCTTCCTTTTTGTCTGATGTGGGTTCGTGTACATGTTTCTTAATGCATAGGTTATATGCATGTATGCCATCCAGCTATATATCTTTTACGTACGTAAATAGTGTTATGCATGTTTAATACTCACTCCGTTCCAAATTAGATTACCTTCAGATATGAATATATTGTTACATATCTAGATACATCCATATGTAGACAAATAAAAGTCATCTAATTTAGAACACATGGAGTAGCTCCTCGTTAACTAAGAAACTCGGCAGTCGATGACAAGTGTTATCTGCGTAAATTCAAATGTGCACCACGAGCACGTGATCTGTATCCAAAAGGTAACACTCCCTCGATCCATATTAACCACCGCTGAATGAGATGTATCAAAACATGTTTTAGTACTAGATACATTCAATTTTGTGACAATTAATATGGATCAGATAGAGTGTTATAAATGTCAAAAAAGAAAAATCTCACAACAGAAGAAGAAGAAGCCAAGAAAATAGAGATGTAAAGATATGAGTTCTTTATGTGCTTATAGAATTTTGTGAAATAATAGTTTTGCTCCATTTAAAATATATGTTCCTTAAGTCGGTTGTTTAGTAAAAAATCTTTGGTATTTGGTGAACCTCATCCCGCAAGACGCGCTCCTCGGAGCCATTCTACCTCCCCAAACATATACGTAGCCATGTATAGCACTATTTCACCCCATCTTAGTAAACAAGATCACCAGGCGAAAAGATAAAATGGAGCCCGAGCCAACATGCCGCCAGCGCAAGCCCTCTAGGCCAAGAATTGACTATCACACAACCGAGTTAGACAGCCAGCACCCACGGCCTTGGCGGCCACCACCTGCAGAGCGCAGAGCCAACACAAAGATAAGGGCATCTCCACTCGTTGTTCCCCCAGGCTGGAAAACAACGCTATTTTGGCTGGCCTGGGGAAACGACGCTATTCTGGGTCCTGGGGGGGAGGGGAGGCGATTCCCAACAGTTAACCAGGCCGCCCCTAGATGATTGTAAAAGAAAGTAATTTATAAACATGTGTCTTTGAATGGTGCACACGTTAATTTTTGGACGATTGATGAGAGAGTAGATAGAGATAGAGTAAATACATTGTATCTATCAAAGAAAATGAGGTTCATGCTCATGTTGAAAAAAAAATGGAATGTGTGCATAGCAATGGCTTCGTAGCAATTTGGTAGCCCAAATCCTATGATTAAAGGGGTTGCATAGATTCAAATACTCAAAAAAAAGTTATGAATATCCTACGAGTCAGAAGGGGCCGAGCCAACTATGATTATGTTAGCAACCGATTAAACAAAAATCTACAGTAGTTGATATATATTGGCCCCACGGCACCCTAGCAAATAAAAGTTGTTGTTGTTCAGAAACAGCCTCCAAAGGAAAACTTGAGTAGAGAAACACCCTAATATTCGTGTTTAATTCCTCCTCCCCCGATCGCATAAGCATCCCCTCGTAAATTCTTCTTCCTCCTCCGCCTCCTCCAAGTCTCAATCTCCAACCAACGAACTCCCCTGGGAATCCCGACCCGCCCGAACACTTTTCAGTTTTCCGCATAGTTTTTTCTTGTAACGGGGCCGGTCGAAACGACATTTGGACCCGGAACGAGTGATATTAAAATTTATACTGATCTTTTATACTTTTTTTTAGCATACAACAACATGATGTTATAATAATTTTGTATTTGGTATTTTTAACCACATAAAATTGCTAAAGGTAAGCTTTAACATTATTCTTATATATATAGTAATAACTCATATAGTTGAAAAATATATTTGCATTATGATGCAAACTATATTCGTAGCATAGTTTTCTTCATAAGTGGATAAACTATGTAGTATATGTATATTTATGGTAGAGATATCTAAGAATATGGTTTAACAAATATATTAAAAGGGTTAGCATACAATTAGCTAAGCATGTTTACAGAAAATTCTAGAGTATATAGGACCATGGGAATAAATTTTCACCGAGATCTCTGTGATCACATATTAGTGAATACATACTTGATATTCAAATAGCATTGGAAAAAATAGAATTCACCGATGAATACGTAAATAAACAGATCCTACTACTTTCTCACAACTATGATTTATTTTTTTATATGGTCATGATGAATCCGCTGAGTACAACTTATTATATATAGGCACTACAAGCGCCCCTGGATGTTTCTAAATAGAGATTTTTCTCATACAATTAAACAAGGACGAGGTTAGCGCCGAGTAAACTATGATTTAACTAAATTTTCACTTAGGTTGATGTCATCCCATTAAAAAAGTCACAAGAATTGCGATTCAAATCTAATGGTTACTGAGTTGCAACCCTTGTGTGACTGGAAAAAATAGTGACATCCACTTTGCAACTCAGAAATCTTTTTTAATAACCACATGAGAACTTCAATATCGATTCTGACAGTAGGAGATGTTTGAGAAGACCAAATGACCGGTTTATAAGAAAAATTGGACCTAGAAACCATTTTAGACAGGCTCGGTTGATCCATATTATGTATCACGCTCCATGTTTTCACATGTTTACTTTCTATGATCTAGGTGGTTTTCACTGCCACGCAACTAAAAAATCTTAGTTGTAACCCATATACAACTCACAGATTGCACGAACCGCGACGCAAAATAACTAGGGAGCTGCATATAAGAAAAAAACTTTCATTTGCAACTCACATATCACACAAACCGTGACAGAAATCTAATGTGTAGGGCTTCTTTAGCCCGTACGACTTTGAGAACACATGAATAGGAAAAACATAAGACCAGGATTTCATGTGAAGTGGATTCTTACCGATTGTAAAACAGAGGAACTTAGAAACATTTCTGTTCGAATGGTGCACATGGTAACTTTGGAGGATTGATGAGAGAGTAGATTTTGTTAGCAATTCCGATTAAACGAAAATATAGTTGACATATATTGGCCCACCGCACACTGTTTTTTTTGTTGACGCCGAGAAAAAGTGTCGCAAAACCCCCTGAGGAAAACGTAATCACAGAAACACCCTCCTTCGTCTCTGTTTATTTCCTCCTCCCGCAGCAGCATCCCCTCGTATATTCTTCTTCCTCCTCCGTGCCAATCTCCAACCAACGACCTCCCCCGGGAATCCCGACCCGCGCGGGCACAAATCCGCTCGCCGGACCCCGCTTCCCCGCCCAAAGATCCCACGTTTGCGCCCGATTCGAGCGGGAATCCACTCCGCTCACCCTTAGAGCTCTGGTCTCCGTTCCGATTTCAGTGTGCGTTCTTGGAGGGAGGCTCCTGTCACGAAGGCCGGCCGTAGTTTGAGGTTTCTTTCTTGGTGTTGAAGATGCGGTGGCCGTGGCCGCCGGCGGCGCGGAAGTTCGGCGTCCGGCTGGTGGTGCGGCGGGCGGAGGGCCTGCCGCCGGCCCCGGCCGCGGACGCGGACGCGAGGCTGGCCGTCGAGGTCAAGTGGAAGGGCCCCAAGGCGCGGTGGAAGGGCGTCCGGGTCTGCCGCAACCGCACGCGGCTGGAGGCGGCTTCGGCGGCTTCGGCCGGTGCGGTGGAGTGGGACGAGGAGTTCGAGGACGTGGTCACGCTCGCCGCCGCGTCGCACCGCCGCAAGGAGCCGCCGCCGCCGCCGCGACGTTCCAGCCCTGGGACCTCTGCCTCTCCGTCCTCCTCAATGTGAGCACAGCACACTCCGTCCTCTCCGCGTCCCCTTTGTTTATTTATTTATTTTTCTCCCAGTTGTTCGTTCGTGTGTAGAATAAGAGCAATTTCCTTTGGGCGGCGATCGATTGGTGGTTTGTTGTTTGACGATTTTCTGTCATCTCTTCCTGTTGGTTTTGGTTCGATTGGATCGTTTGATTAAGTTTAGACAGGGGTGTTTGAATCGCTCCTGTTTGGGTTTATTCTTTTAGCATTTCGTTCGTTCCGGTCATGGTGATGGTGAGAGAGACTTTTGACTTTTTTTTCGTTGAAAAGGTCAGTCTCATTGGTTATTTGTTGAAAACGATAACTTATTTAAATTCTGTTGGATCCGGCCTTTTAGGAAAAAATATCTTAGGCAACTAACAAGCTTTGACAGAACATATCAATTTTAGGAAAACGATGATAGGATGATTGCGCTTAGCCTCTTCTTGTCCCCTTTTCGCAGTTTTGATGATCAGGCTGCGTGGATGATAAGGATTCCCGTATATTATTGTGCTTGGTCCATGTTGTTATTTTGGAATCTCCAAATTGGTTTAGCTTTGTTGGAAATTTTGGATAGCTTACTTGGAACAATGAAGTGTTCTTTAGCTAGCTTATGTTGGTTTTGGTGACCGAGTTGTTTGAATATATGAAAGCATAGTTGTCTAGTTAATAATAAAGGATTATGTTGTTCATATTCACAGCTTCTGCTTGGCTGGCATAAACTAGGTTTGATGTACGGAGACAGCGATACAATTCAATATAAGATTTGCGTCTCATTAGGACGACGCATAGGTAAATCAGGAATTGCACATAATTAATACTCTTATCGTGCTTCGCGAACTCAGGAGAGATTGGCCGGTCATGAATTGATTAGGTTTGTTGTCCATGTCTTGCCAATTGTTGCTTTGTGAGCCTTTAGATAAACACCGCCACAATGAAAAGAAATGTGATATGCCGCTACTTTTTTGTCCCCTTAGTTTTCGACTAGTTTGTGATTGGCGGTAGCCCTATTTTGTCGCATTGTTTGCTTGACGAGTCACTGTTGTGCCATTTAATTGTTTTGAATACGTCATTCGTTAGTGTAATTTGTAGTTGCTCTAGCGGGAGCTTGCCAGTTGTCATCCAGTTATCAGGCAAAATAAATGGATAGCTAAAATTGGGTTCATACTTCATAGTAGTCTTTACTGTAATTCTTCACCAGGGCGCCGTATAAGCCTGGCTACCAGTTTTTCTTGGTTAGTCTAGTGTAAAGTGACCAGGACATTTTTATCCGTATGAGGCAGGCTACCAGTTTTCTGAACTCAACTACTCCTGTAAAATGTAATGTGTAGAACGTTTTGCATCTTCTTTCAATTGGCTTTGTCCTAATGATGTCCAACACTTATTCTGACCTCCAATTGTTTGTTTTTCTTGTACCAGGATTCAAATAAAGGGCCAAAGAGTGAATCGATTCTGGGAACTGCGACACTGAACCTAGCAGATTACACATCTGCTGCTGAAGAGGAAATCGAGATTATCCTCCCATTGTCGGTGCCCAATGGCACACCTGAGTCTCCCCCGTCACTTCATGTATGTTGGTGATCTGGTGCTATAAACCAGTGACACTTCCTTGACAATTATATATTCGTTTTCCCACTGGAATACCATAAATCATTTATTCAACCAGGTTGTGAGTTACTGTCATTTTTTCAGGTCACTCTGAGTCTGGTGGAAGTAAGACTTCCTCACCCATCACCCGATGCTTCACAGCGTTCTGTTGCTACTACCCCGTTGTCACCTTCCTCTGCTGACTCTCTTCCTTCTGGAAAAGATGAAGTTTCTGTCATTAGAGCTGGACTGAGAAAGGTGAAACATATTACAAATCTTGTGTCAATACGGAGGTCCAAAAAGGCTAACAGAGAGGATGACAACAGTGATAAGTATGTTCACAGTGACGGTGCCGATTACCCTTGCGCTATTGACTCTGAGGATGACCTAGATGATAGACAGAGGGATGAGGACTTGGGCGGCTCAACCTTCAGGAAGTCCTTCAGCTATGGTTCCCTGCAGTCTGTGAATTATGCTGGTGGCCTTTTTTATGCGCATGCAAGGATTGATGGAGAACAGGAGGACTGGTTATATTACAGTCACCGAAAATCTGATGCTGGTTATCACGCAGAGAAAGAATCATCCTCCACTGCGGAAGAGCATACATCTGTAGTTATTCGGCGAAAAAGGAGCATACTTCCATGGAGAAAGGTCAAAGTGCCGAAGAAAGGGGAACCACTATTGAAGAACAAGGATGGAGAAGAGGGTGGTGATGATATTGACTATGACCGTCGGATATTAACCTCTTGTGATGGATCTGTTTCGGAGGTATGTATTTCGTTGATATCTTGGAAAGAATCTTAATTTTTTTCTTTACTCCCTACATATTTATTTCTGGTATACTGCCACCATTGGTTGGTGCATGCTGACAGCATATGATCTTTCTTATTTCCAGGGATGTTCGGCTAACAGTATGGAGTCAGTATTTGGTGATGACAATTTTGTTGTGGGGAACTGGGAGTCAAAGGAAGTACTTAGTCGTGATGGCCATTTGAAGCTTTCTACCGAGGTGTTCTTCGCATCAATAGACCAGAGGAGTGAACGGGCTGCTGGGGAGAGCGCCTGCACTGTGCTGGTGGCTGTCATTGCAGACTGGTTCCAAGCAAACCAGGAGCTGATGCCAAACCGCTCACAGTTTGACAGCCTCATCCGAGAAGGGTCTCTAGAGTGGAGGAAGCTATGTGAGAACAAGACCTACAGAGAGCGCTTCCCCGACAAGCACTTTGATCTTGAGACAGTACTCCACGCCAAGATCCGTCCGCTGACAGTTGCTCCTAACAAGTCATTCGTTGGGTTTTTCCAGCCTGAGAGTGCAGAGGATGCCAGTGGATTTGACTTCCTTGATGGCGCGATGTCGTTCGATAACATCTGGGAAGAGGTCAGCCGAGCAGCGGAGTGCTCTACTGAGAAACCCACTCTATATGTTGTCAGCTGGAACGACCACTTTTTCGTTCTCAAGGTCGAGGCCGACGCCTATTACATCATTGACACACTTGGCGAGAGGCTGTATGAAGGCTGCGACCAGGCATACATCTTGAAGTTCGACGACAGCACCACAATCCACAAAGTGCCTGCAGAGAAGAAAGAATCCAACCCTGATTCCAGTTCTTCCAGCACGCAGCACCAGAAGGATTCATCGGAGAGCTCCTCCACGGAGCAGGACAGCGGGAGCGACGCCGAGGAGGGCGAGCTGCTGGTGCTCAAGGGCAAGGAGGCGTGCAAGGAGTACATCAAGAGCTTTCTGGCGGCCATCCCAATCCGCGAGCTGCAGGCCGACATCAAGAAGGGGCTCCTCATGGCGTCGACGACGATGCACCACCGCCTCCAGATCGAGTTGCACTACACCGAGCCATGCCCTGAAGAGGTCGCCCTCCCGTCCCCATCATTCCCTGCGATCGAAGCCCCCTTCGAGTTCTCCTGGCCCGATCCGCCGCCGCCTGCCATGGAGGTCACCCTAGCACCTACAGTCGCCGTTGTATAGAGATCTGCCCAGCCTGCCGTTTAACATACAGAGAGCCTCTTTTTCATTGAGGGCGAACCCTGAAGCGAACCAGATCGAAGATCTGGCTTCGAGTTTGCTGTCTAGTTAGGACGAACTGTGTGGACTGACTAGTATAGGTAACCGAACTCTTCCCCTTTTGGTGTGTGTATCTTGAGGCTATAGGAGCTTTCATCATTTTGTAAAGAAAGAAAATGGCTGTTAGCTCCTTCCTTAGATCCTCTTAACTGAGAGCTGTAATCCCTCCTTAGATCCTCAGTGTTAATTATGCAGTTGTGCTTCAGCTAGCTAGCTTGCATGCAGTCTCACTCACAGGTCGTCTAATCTTGAAGTTTTGCCTTTTCTTTCAAGATGCTGACATGTGAATGAATGCATGATTTAATGATATTATTATATTAGTTGGGTTAACCATCTCTGAACATGACAGAGTCCCTGGATAATGCACAGTTCCATGTCAGCATCGCTGCAAAGATGAACTAAAACCTCTCCCTGTCAAATCAAACGCTTTGCTTTTCCGAGTACCAATTTTTTTAGGAGTGTGACAGGTGAGCTACCTCCCAATTGTGACGGCGAGTTGATCATGGGCGTGTATACATCACAGGTCAAAGTCAGACTTTCTCGTGTTCAGAATTTTGGGGTCTCTGGTGTGTGTTATTGCTAATGTTACCACTAGTTGGCATCATCTTTCTTGGGTCAACTCTGACTTTGTACATGAGCATCAGATCTTTGAGGAGAGCAAGTTGCAGCGTAATTTACTTATTACCTCCCTGCATGGCTCCTAACTTTGAGTAGAATCACATCAGGTCACCTAAATTCAGAGGTTTAACAACCAAGCACACTAGTGCTGTGTACTCTAACAATCCATGGCACTGAGGGCAGGTCAGGTACTTGCTCTCACGGTCATTGCTGGGTTGCAAAAGTGCCTTTTTTTGCCGTTGTTGACCATCCTTTTTTTTTGATACAAGTCTCTGGATATATTAATCAGAAAAAGCAACATTACATGTAACATCCAGAAACAGCACAGCTGTTCTACATTTTACAGAGAGCCCCCTACAACACTCTAAATTACACACAGGACCCTGGAACCATCTCTGTCTCGTTGACTCCGCCACCGCTCGATCCGCCGTCATCGCTGTCGCACCACCAGACAAAGAATCGAAGACGACGAGAGCAGCAGCTGTGTCGCCGAAACGAACCTGTAGAGGCAAACACCTCGTTGGAGTCGCCGCATCAGCCACCCGCCGCGGACGACGGGATCTAAAATCTGCTGTAGCCTCATCGGCGGGGGCAACGCCCGATTCGGCCCGACGGTCAGGCCGCAAGCTCCGGCCAAAGCCAGCTTGCGAGCCCGCAGGCACTCCTCCAAGAACAGCTGTAGAGAAGCTCCTCTGATGGCGATGAACACCGCGCAAGGAGCAGAAGCACACTCCGCCGAAGAAGAGGAAAAGCAACAGCTCCTCTTCCGCTCCTCGCCTCCACGGCCGGCCAGAGGAAGAAGGCACCACCACATCCCTCGATCTGCAAAGCATGTGATACGGCGAGCGAGTTTATTGAAACGGCCTTGATCCTCTCCATCCCTGCCAGAAATCCACCATGGATCCGCCGTGCAGAGAGGAAAAGGACGGCTCCGGCGTCGTTGCGGGTCGCCGGCGACCAGCCGAGGAGGAAGAGGAAAAGGAAAAAACACGGGCATCCGCCACGAAACTTCACAAGCAGCAACTACAAACCTAGATCTACCCCTAAAACTACTATGTGCAACCCGTGCTACGCATCCTCTTCCATTCCGGCCGGCAGCGCCGCCGAAAAGGAATGGGGAGCGAGCCGGGACGAGAAGAGAAGGCGAGATACGATTCTCAAGAGGAAGAGGAGAGGAGAGGAAAGGGAAAGTGGAAGAGCTAAAAAAGTTGGTCGTTGTTGACCATCCTCTTGTGTGTGCCCAAAGCTATTGCGGATTAATTAGCTTAATGAGGTTGTAGTGGGACAGATCGACACCGGTACACCATACGCACTCCTTTCCCTACGTAGTGGGATTAATTAGCTTAATGAGGTTAGCTTAATTTATATTCAACAACAGCAACAAAGACTTTCAGTCCCAAACAAAATCGGTACGATAGAGCTGAAACCCATTAGATATCAAAACCGGATAATGATTCTAGCACATGTATAGCTAACTTCCATGCACCCTTGTACATGACTAATTCTTTGGTGATATTCTAATCCATTAGATCTCTTTTAACAGATTCCTTCGTGTCAAGTTTGGCACTACCCCTCTTAAAATTCCAGCATGTTTTATTCGTCCACCGTGCGCATCTGTTAATTTATATATGACATAAAAACAACATAAGAATCATTGAAATCACTGTGCACATTTGCTTAAAGAAAATCATTGTGGCCATTCTCTATAGGATACCCTTGTATGTACCCCCGGTTTGAGGGGGGATGGTGACCAAGATGTTGGTGCGGAGGCCGTGCTATGTTGAATGTTGCCCTGAATCCTCAGATGTAGCAATGGGGACTTTAAGTCGCTTACATATGGGGCTTAGGGGGGGGGGGGGGGGGGGGACCCAACAACGGGGTAGGGTAACATCCTTGTCCAAGTTGTGGAGTACCATATCGTGGCTCCTGTACTTCGAGGGAGGAAGGGTGCTAAGTCGTGGTGCCGGAATGAACATGTGGTACAGATGTCAGAAGATGGCCTACAGAGAGTTTGACAACATCTGAGGTTGTCGTCCTTATGTCTTGTAAGCAATGAAAACTTGTAATAGATCCATACCTACCTTTACAACATATATGGTCAATTCATTACAATTGAGCCCTCTTCCTACTGAATTTGTACTACGTTTGGAAGCCTTCGAAGATCAAGGCCCCTTGTATGGGTTTGTTTTCAAAGCAATACTTTGTTCGCAAGTGTTTTTGTTTAAAATAACTTCAAAAAAGAGAAGTTTGTATTGGTGTTTCAGAACTTGGACTCTGGAGAGTGTGTGAGTTTTGGGTGAGCTCTCATGCACTGGTAGCCTGGCACCAAAATATTTTTAGCCAACCGCCGGGTTGACCAACATTGTTCCAAAACAAGCATAGGCCATAGGAGATGCTCTCTCCCTCAAAGGTTTTATAGCCGTTTGAGTCGCACACATCAATAAGTGAGAACCGTGATCGCCACACACAGCTACGGCCTTGCGAAACAAATCCGCGAGCGCGAGCGAAAAGAAACATGAGAACTAATGAGCACGGATACTAAAGACCGACTATCTGAGAGACCAAAGCACCATATACTCGTGGATATTGGCCATGATGGCCACATAGGTACAGAGAACTTGGATTGCCACTTGTGACGCCAACTCCACGACATCACTTATGGCAGCTAGGTTAGAGGCGCTAGCATTGGTGGAGACATCAATCAACATTTTTTTTTTGAAGTGGAGCTACCGCCGCCTCCCGTCGCCTCCACGTCCACACCCCTCTGACGCCTCCAAGGTCTCCGACGGCTTCGTCATGTCCCTCCATGGAGACCACGAGCTCCAGCTCCTCCGGCTCGGAGTAAGCCGTGCGCGCGCGTTCATCACTGGTAGTCTAATGAAGTTCGTTTGGGATTCACAAACGCATGTGCCATGTTGTGGGGCCCACACACACACACACAGAAATATAAGAAATGAACAAAACCTAAATTAAAACGTACCAAGAAAGTTATTATTGTTGGCACACAATCCAACCACAAACAACACAATGAAACCAAGTTGAGCAAACTTTACATACACGAGGAACAAATCACGGAAACCGATCGAACGCAAAGATGCACCACCCTGTAGTAGCAAGCATGTAAAATCCCTACGATTTTTAAACGTAGGAATAGGAAAACACAAGATTACATCCTCATGTATGGTCGAACCCTACACCGTCTACCAGGGATTCTCGTCAAGTGGTGTTTGGACCGCATGAAAAGTAAAGAAATGGTAACATGAGTTTTTAGTGGATGAAAAAATTCCTTGGAAACGTAGTGCAATGCAATGCCATTTTATGTTTTTTTTAAAGAATCATCAGATCCTACGAATCAAAAGGCGCGTACATAATTTTGTTCTAAGAATAAATCATTCGAAATTCGTGTGGGATTCCTTTAAATCGAAACAAAGAGGGCCTCATAAAAAAGCTTGAACAAACCCATGCGTCTGTGACTCACGGGGGCAAACCGCATGGGCTGGGCTGGCACCGGAGGAGCCCACGCAGAAAAAACCCTCACGAGCTGCCTGGCGCTATCCACGGACTCAGAGCAAAGGTTCAATCCAGTTTTGGCCCCGCGCGCTCAGTCCCGCCCTGCGCTCTAGCCACACCCAATCACCGCCAAGTGGCCCCGTCACCGATCCTGTCCCACGAGTCAGCGGCACAAAACGCGGACCCGGTCGGTGCGGAGGGTTTATCCCGTCGCCCGAAATCACTCCCGGTTGTTAAATTTATTATCACCACCAGAACCCGTTTCCCCACCTGCACCACATCCACCCCTGCTCGCAGTGAACCCCGACCCCGAGCCCGAAACATGGCGGCCACCGGCGGAGAGCAGGCGGCGGCGGCGGAGGAGCTCGTGTCCGTCGAGATGCCCGCGCCCGAGGGGTGGACCAAGAAGGTACCTACCCCCGCTCGCTCCACACACTGCCCGCATCTACCTAGAGCTAGTAGCCTGCTTACCTACCAACTGATTCACCTGGTGTCTGTGCTTCGAATTTCGTCGAATTGGGCCGTGTGGAGATGGAATTCGTTAGTCCGGGGGTCGGGAGACCGCGAATTCGGGCAGGATTCGAGGGTTTAGGCGGGGGGTGTAGCCGATTTATCCATTTGGGTTCTAGGGTTTGGTCGGCCACGCGCGATTGGGCTCGGGCCGGTGCTACTCATGCTGCTCTACCAGGGTTCCCGGAGCCAGAGCTCGATTGGGGCCGCGTGCCTCCTGCCGTGGCCTGAGCGGAATGTGTCCGGGCTGCTGCTCGCTTGGGGCTGGACTGTAGCTTGCAGTGGTTGTTGGGGCTGAGCCCTTCTTCCTCTGGAGCTTCTACAGCTGGAGTCTAGAAGGTCTCGGAGCTTAGGGGTTAGCTGCTGGTTGGCCATTCTGGGCCTGGTTCCTGAATCTGCCTATTTTGGGGGTTTGGGTTGCCTCTGCGGTCGGTCTGCCCTTTTTTGGGGCTGCTTACTTAGGCCTAGGTTGGGTTCGGTCAGACGACTTCACCATGGAAATGGATGGCTACCGTTCGAATCTGCAGCTTTGAGCTCAGCGACTCGTGATGGGAGTAGCACCGACTGCCGCCTGTGCTTTATGTCTCGGTTGAAGTCACTGTGGTGAGCCTTGCTGCACCGTCCTTTTGGTGTTGCTTTGATCTGAGAAACACTTTGGGAGAGAATGTGAGTGGTCAAAGCTGCTTCAACCGCGTCGTGCCAGAAATGGATTTCTGATTTCCTATGTTGGCTGAAATGGTCTGACTGTGTTTTTTCATCTGTCCGCTTGATGTTTGTTTGCCCGTTCTGGGTTTTCTGGGTTGCATTGGGGAGTCTCAAGCAATGAGAGGAATCTTATGAGTTTTGTAACCTACTAGCTGCTCAGTTGATGTGCTTGTGTCGGTTATACTCCCCATGCTTTCGGGTTGAGGAACTTACTTCTTTCATGATCGGATCTGTTTATGGCGGTTGGACTCCCTAGTTTTGCTATTGCATGGAGCACACATCCTGAATGTATTATGTAGGTGGAGCAGTGAATTTGGTTGCTTCTCTAGAATGTAATGTTTCTAGTTGTGGTCGCTTGGTATGTTTTTCCGCTGGATAATAACGACACATGTCAGATTTTAAAGCTGGATTCTATGAAAATAGTTGGCTGGGACTTCAGAATCTATATAACTAACTCACGCTTTCATTTTTAATTCGTTGTGTAGGTTAATGAGTTCTTTTATTATTAGTTTGAATTGTACCTATCTTTTGCTGATATGATTGGACCATTAAATATTATAGGTTGCTGTAGCATCGGTCTCTGGTATCATATGAACTTATCATTTAGTATGCTCGCCAAACCTGTCACTTGGTTGCACAAATATTGCCTTATTTGTTTTCAAATGGTGTTTCTACCTGAGAACTTTCGCCCCATGGCGAGTAAGATGTTTTCCAATCCATGGGAATGAAAGACTGTATCCCCGAAACTTATCGTGCCTGGTTTGTAAATGTCAGCGTCCTTTTAACTAATTGGTCTTTGGTTTTTATCATTCACAACCTTTTAAAGTTGTATCATTCTTGATATGAGTGTAGAGATGGATTCAAATTTAGAATCTACGATAGTTTGTGTGAAGTGAAATCATTCATATTTTCCTCTTTTTTCACTTGTGTGGTGTTTCTTTATGGCCACTTTCTTGAAAAGGTCTTCTAGTTTATTTGACTGTATTGGACAAAATATTTTTGATATATATGTGGTTTTACTCTAAAATTGTGAACAATTGTGTTTGGAATAAGTGTGCCTAAGACTCTTCTATGAAATCTCTGTTGCTGACTGCACAAGTTGAGTGGCATCATGGAATTCCAGCAATATGATCTCTGATACTAGGTCCATGGACTAAATACTAGAAGTAGATTTAATTTATGTAACTCTGCTTTGTTCACGCATGAAGAAATCATAGTTCATAGTACGAGTTGCGGAGATACACAAAATCATTATGGTATACGTTTTTGTACTTTCTGGCATTATTTGGCTAATTGTATTAGAAATGTTTTGCTTGATGTACATCTTATCACTTCCGTTGAAATCTTTGCTGTGTGTTGCCCTTTGGCGGCAATAGGGCAGTACTGGATATTCATATTTTTAACCTTAAGTATGCTTCTGCATAAGTTCTCTCGGTGGTCGATGACACTGATCACAGTGCCTAATAAGCAATACATAGAGAGATGGGTGCAGCTAGAGTTTGGTTTCTGCCTCTATGTATTGAGGTATTGAATGAAAATATGTGCTTGAATACAAGCCAGACAATATAATCTTGACGTTATTAGGGTGAAGCTAGAGTTTGGATTCTGCTTCACTTGTTTTATTGTGCATCAGTGGGACAATATAATCTGACATTATTGGGGTGAAGCTAGAGTGTGGATTCTGCTTCACTTGTTTTATTGTTTATCAGTGGGACATGGTAATATGAAAATACAAGGCAATGCATGAATATTACAAGCCACACAATATTAGGGTGAAGCTAAAGTTTGGATTCTGCTTCACTTGTTTTATCGTGCATCAGTGGGACAATATATAATCTGACATTAGTAGGGTGAAGCTAGAGTGTGAATTCTGCTTCACTTGTTTTGTTGATTATCAGTGAGACATGGTAATATGATAATACAAAGGCAATGCATGAATATTACAAGCCACCCATTATTATCTGACATTTTCAGCGATCCTAAGTTGGATGTCTACGTAATAAATATGGAGTAGTTAATTATTCATCACTAAACACTAAAACACTGAGCAGTACAAAGTTCTCTTATGTTCCCATCTTGTTATTTCTAATGTTGTGTTAAGGTGTTAAATTTGGTTCCAGTTTGGAAATAGATATTTTCAGTAATGTGTTCCATCCATTTTACTATATTCATTCTCTACACGGTGCCATCAACTAACATCCCTGCTTTCCTAATACTGCAGTTTACTCCCCAAAGTCGGGGAAAATCTGAGATTGTTTTTGTTTCACCAACTGGTGATGAAATTAAGAACAAGAGGCAGCTGAACCAGTACCTAAAGGCAAACCCTGGAGGCCCTGCTGCATCAGAGTTTGATTGGGGAACTGGTAGAGGCCTTTGCCCGTTGTGTTCCTTCGTTATGTCTCTTGTGTCTACACATAGCTCTAGCTGTAGTAGAATCCATGGGTTCAAACATCTGATTCAATCATCTAAATTTTTTTATGAACAGGAGATACCCCGAGGAGGTCTACTCGGATTAGCGAGAAAGTGAAGGTATTTGATAACCCCGAGGGTGAGAAGACCCCAAAACGTAGTAGGAGTTCAAGTGGCAGAAAGGGCAAGAAAAAAGAGGACCCTGAAACTGAGGAAGGCAAAGAAGCTGAGACAGGCAAGGAGGCCCCTAATGAAGATGCTGCAAAGAGCACTGATGTGGAGATGAAGCCTGCTGAAGAGGCTAGCGATGCTGTAGAAAGCACTGATGTGGAGATGAAGCCTGCTGAAGAGGCGAAAGCTGAAGATGCAGGGAAAACTGAAGACTCCGCAGTTGATGCCGACGTACCTGCCCCCGCACTAGTCGAAGACAAGGTAGATGTAAAGACAGTCGAGTCTGAGGCTCCTCCTGCACCTGCGGCAATCAAGGAAGATGTAAAGCCAGTTGAGTCCGAGGCCCCTCCCGCGCCAGCAGAAGAGAAGAAGGAAGACGTAAAGCCAGCTGAGGTCGATGCCCCTCCTCCTGCAGAGGCAGAAGACAAGGAAAGTGTAAAGCCAGCTGAGGTGGCGACTACAGAGGAAGTAGCTCCTCCAGCGAGCAACCCAGCTGAGAACTCAGTTGCTGCTCCCAGTGAGCCTGCTGCTGCTGCTCCTCCTCCCCCAGCAGCTGAAGCCAAAGCAGATGGCGCCGCAGTAGACAGCCAGAAGCCTGGTGCTGACACCAATGAGTCATCGCCTGCGGTCAACAACGGGCAGCTGTCGCCTGGCGCCTCGACGGTGAAGTGCACCTGAAGCAGCCCCTCCCGTGTCCTCCGCGAGACGTCTCCTAGGATCATTCCCATTGTAATCATTCGGTCTCCGTCGGGTAAGCATGTTAATTTAGCCAGTCTGACGTTACTGGGTGATGAGCACCGGTAAGTACTTAGGCTCCGTGTTTAGTCACATTTTGTATGGCCGGCGCGGGCAGCCGCCCTATGCGGCCCTCCGCCATTGCCCCGCCGGTGGGACATACATGTACCCTCCCAATCCATATCGTCTGTTCTGTTCATCTAACTTGTAAGCTCATTAATCTTAGGGACATATACACCTGTCTGTCAACCTGTGTGTCTGTGTTTGTCATACCTGTGATGTATGTGAGAACTGAACGCCCTACCGTTTGTATGCTGCTGTTTACCTCCAATGAATAATAATGAGGGCTCTGTGTGTATCTTGTTCCATTCAACAGTGCATTCATCAGGCCCAGAACTATTTTCGCATCAAATTGCTGTGTCACAAAATCCATTTGTTCTCATACGCCATACACCTTCTCTTTACATGCCGGAGTTCCCTATGAACTAGTGATCGGTGGCGTGGGCTTGGGCAGGCGAGGGGGCTGTGGGCGCCGGCGGCGTGCGGCAGACGGGGCAGCTTGGCCGGAGGCGGAGCCACTGGTCGACGCAGGGCCGGTGGAAGGAGTGCTCGCAGCCGGGCAGCACCCGGAGCACGTCGCCCCGGCCGTACTCCCCCAGGCACACCGCGCACGACGCCTCCTCCGCCGCCGACGACGACGACGCGTCCCCGCCGCCGTGCACGACCACCTTGGGCAGCGCCCTGATCGCGGCCTCGTCCATCCCCAGCTCAACGTCGCCGCCCACCGTCGCTGCCGACGCCTCCCCCGCGGTGCCGGGCATGGGCGGGATGGGCGTGGCGTCCCGCGAGCAGGTGTGGAGGAAGTAGGCGATTGCCACCACCGCCGCGACGCCGATGGCTGCGAAGGCGATCTCCAGCCCCGCCATGCATTCGCATGCCCGCGCGCCGACGAGCAGAGTAAAGGTCAGCGCCTGCTTAATTATCTCTGTCGGATCGGGCGTCTGTGTCTGTGAGGTGTGTATATATCGGTGCGACGTGATCCACTCCGTTCCGGCTACGTTGCGTGGGTGTCCTGGAAGTCAACGCCCGATTGCCATCTGAAGCACTGCCAATTATTGCTCTTCTTCATCGTTCATCATTTCTTAAAACGGAAGCTGCTGGTTGGTGATCGATGGCTCCTCCGGTGTTCGAGGGGCCGGCCGCGGCGAACAGCTACGAGCAGGGCGATCCGGTTCCGACGTGACACTGTGGCAGCCGGGACATTGCTACTGCCGCCGATCTGCATTCCACCCTCACCGCGTTGCTTTGTCGTGTAACTGTGATGAGATAATCTTCGTATCGACACTCTCCAGACCAAACTACAACGACTTCATAGCAAACATTTGTTGCCCTCACATCTACCGTCGTTATTGGACTGATGACTATATCTGTATGAACTCCTTCTACTTGAATTTCCAATGCATCCCATTTCCGGATAGATCGCAATATGTGATTTTGGTTCTCATCGTTGTTACTTTTTTTTTTTTTTTGCGAAACACAGTACAACGCAAGCGCTCATATACACGCGCACACACTCACCCCTATGAACGCACGCACGCACACCCTACCCCTATGAGCACCTCCGAGAGACTGAGTCGGCGGGTCGAGTCTTGAGATTGACGAAGTCACCACGGGCGCCTCGCTGTCGACGGGAACGTCGCCTCCCACTGAAGAATATTCCGCCTTAAATGAGAAACACCATCGTCAAACCTGGGGTTTGAACTCTGGTGGGCTAGGGGTACAACCACCCAACTAACCATCTTGCCACAGTCAAGTTCTCCTCATCGTTGTTACTCGTGTTCCACAGTTTGTCATTCGGACCTTTAGCAATTAAACATGATTGTGCTACAACGGTAGCTCGTTATATATAGAAAGCGGTGGTTCGTCATCATAGTGTGTGGTTTGGATATTATGTTGGGTCACCAAACATATCACATGCTAGTAGTTGTGCCATTAATTCGTGTGCTGAGTTCATTGCACATATGTATATATACAACCATAAAATGAACATGACTGGCAAACAAAGACAATGTAGCCATCATGACCTCAAGAACAAGGATAAATGTGTGTCAATTTATTCCAGCCCACGACAACAAAAGAAAGAAATATCGACACATCAAACCTTTCACCGTGCCTCGACGAAAAAAACACGGAAAAACATAATCTGATATTAGATGGTCATGATGATGATAATAAACGCATTTTGGTTTTGGTTTTTTCTTTATCGCTGAGTTTTATTCTTCAAGGCCGTTACTCGAGCTATAAGTGACTTGGAAGACGAGTCACTGAAAATGATTGGATGAGAATTCTTTCTTTTCTGTTAGATACTATTCACATGTTCATTATGGGCATATGCATAGAGAATCCAATATCAGCCCAAAATCACCACCCGAACCTCTTTAACTGCTTGGTTTTGGAGTAACTATTTACATGCAATCTCAGATTTCAAAATGCATGTTCGACTCCAAGCTAAATGGAGCCTGTCTAGGTAAAAAAGCAAGAAGGTTTGTAGTGTTTCACATGATATACTTTTTCTTCTCCGGTATGTTTAGTTTTATTATGATTTTGATTTTTTATGTATTTTACACACATACTAGATTAATGCAAGCAAGTTCATCTTGTGGTGTTAGCCAGGTCACAACTTTTCACGTAATATATGCACATTTTGATAAAGAGAACACAAATAACTTTACTTTTTCGTGTCAAAAAATAAAATAAAATAATAACTTTACTTTTTGTTTATTTAAAACGAAGATTAGGAAATCTCCAAGAGAATGAATAATAGAGGGAACGAAATAAATTATAGTAATTTTTTGATAACGAGAAATAGGAGTTTTCTAGGGGTAAATAGGAAAAACAATTGCTGAAAATGTGAATTCTTTTAAGAGTGCAAAAAAACACATGGGCAAAACAAAGGCCTATGGGTACCTGGGCCGTGTGGCAGGGCGCAAGATGCACGGTTTAGCGGGCTCAGCGAACCCAACCCATGATCCAGGCACGATGGCTAGTGCATCGAGAGGCACGGGACACGTTCGCACCACGTGTGGGTAGACAGTTGCATCATGCTGGCTTCAACGACTTCAACGACGACGACCTTAATACCTCGCCCATGCTCATAGTTGCCGGAGCTAGCAAAGCAAGCTACTCCTAGATAATAAGAGTCTCTTCCAACTCCGGCCGGAATGCTGCGCCGCCGTACATAGAGTAGAAAGAAGATGGGAGATGTTTGCCGGCTGGCGTATGGGGTGGTGCTCGTGGTCGTCGCCGTCATCTTCTTCCTCAGTCCTCACCCTCCACATCTACCTCGCTCCACTACTCTACCTATACGACTGCGCCCCAGCAGCCTGTTGCCTAGGAGGGCCAGTCATGCACCTACCTAGCGAGCTAGACGAGGGACGGTGCATGGATTCAGCTAATTGTCGCCCGCGCTATCCGGACTCAGCAAATTTTGTAGATGTGGATCGTATCTTCTTCTTTTTTCAGGAATGATTTCTTGGTCATTAATTATCGGTAAAAATAATGTGTATACATGTGTGAGCTTTGAGCCAACTATTACTATAGGATCGATGATTGATTGATATGTACCCGTACTTCCATACACGAATTTGACCGGATCGTCTGTCTTTGTTTATCAGGCCTTGTTACACCAAACAATAGGGTCGGAAAAAAAAACTCGCTATGGAGAGGTCAATTGTCACCGAACTAGTACAGTACTCCCGGCTTGGAATATCTTTGAAGGCTGAACAGTGAAACGGAGTGGTGATTATATCAATCTTTACAAAAGCTTCCGCGTAGTTTTTCTATCTAGCTGATCGACGGTCCTGAAGGCTGTGTGGTGTCGTAATCTGCCGCGACTTATGGAAAAAATCCACCAAAGCTACACTACAGAAACGGCTGCAGTAGAATTAGGTGGTACATTCTGCATTCTAGCCACACAAGGCCGACATGTTGTGGCACTAAGGTTTGCAGAACATCGTACGTCTTGACACTCTTTATACCGAACTAAACAGAGCTGATGACAATGGTTTGATGTGCACAGTGTTACCGTCGTGTTTGGCACTAAATTTCCACACAGGTCTACGACTCAAATTTCCAATGCATCTCATTCCCTAATCGATCGCACTATCGCAATACATGACTTTCCGTGCTCGTCATCGTTGCTCTTGTTCTCCACTTTAACATTCGGCCTGGCAACTGAATGTGACTCTTACATGGGGTCTCTAGTTATTTATAATGGGTTACTGGTTGAACAAAGTGTGTGCTATCCAGACATTATTGCA
This sequence comes from Poa pratensis, assembly GCA_947311845.1. Lineage (NCBI taxonomy): Eukaryota > Viridiplantae > Streptophyta > Magnoliopsida > Poales > Poaceae > Poa > Poa pratensis. The sequence continues at coordinate 2,532,659 of CAMZMU010000085.1, read as the reverse complement.
TCACCTAACATCAGATCCCAGCGGTTGTGCCGTTAATTCTTTTGCTGGTCAAGATTTGTGGCCTTCATTGCACATCTACATATGAGCAACCCTTAACTTTTTCTTTTGGAACGAAAGTTTTGACTTTATATTAATATAGAAGTAACAAACAGGTAGTGCCGAGGCCAAAAGAAAAAAAGGGCCATTCAGGCCATAAGAAACACTTAACAATCTCAGCAAAGTGCCTAGCACCAGCCAGGATCCAGGTTTTCCCTCGCCCTTGATCTTCTGGAGAAGGGCCATCGTAGCAATGGACTTATTGTTGAAGGCCCCAGCGTTCAGCTCCTACTAAATCTCCCAAGTGATAAGTAGCACAGCCGTTCTGAGTCCTTTTGGGTGACTGGAGTGTTGTTGGTAATCGCTTCCAGTAGTGGACAACCGTGGGCCTCCTTAAGCCTAAAGCATGGAGCAGGTCTGGGAAGGAAATCCAGGAGAACGCCACCTGCCAAATGTGCCTAGCCTAGCGGCACCTAAAAAAGAATGTGCCTAGCAGTTTCCAGCTGGCACTGAGGGCTGTGGGGCCACCCTCTAATTGTCAGACGATCCAAAGTCCAAATCTGTTCTACGCGACAAGCTAGTCGAAGAAGCGACATTTAAGGGATCCACACCAGTTTGTCGAAGGAATAGGGGATCGATCCCCTGAACTGGGCCTTGTATGCCGATTTCGCCGAATAGCATCCGTTAACGGTGGGAGGCCATGTGACCGAGTCATTCGTGCCAGGATCCAGTGTGATTCCTTGAAGCAACTCCCAAAGGTGGGCGAATTGCGCAAAGTGGTCGACTGTGAAGTTTTGGACGGGGATATCCCGACCCTAGGAGAGGCTACGCAAAGCATCGCACGCATATATACATGTTCTTTCGCTTGGCGACCGCCAATATCATGGCGCCAGGGATTTCAGAGAGACCCCGAAGAAGATGACCAGAAGGAAGCTTTCTTGCCATTGCCTATGATGACCTTGGTTGCGGCGTTAAAGAAGTCCCGGTCCTTCTGATCATTAGGCGTTTCCAAACCGACCCAGGACTTGTCAGGAGCCACCCATTCATACTACAATCACCTGAGACGGAAGCTCGAGAAACCAAGTATATGTACCAAATAAAGACAATATAGCCATTACGAACTCAAGCAACAAAGAAATGTGTTTCGTGTAAATTTATTTTTGAAGCGAGAAGCACAACAGGAGGACGTCACACACTCGGGGCTGGCCACGGCGCAAAGCCACACCAATTGAAATATCGCCGGTGAGAAAGCCAAGCATGTGCTTGAAGCCTGGCCAAGGGATGAAGGTGCTGACCCGAGAGCTACGACACGGGGGCTCACTGACAAGAGGCCTGGTTGACGCTGTCGTTGTGCCGCAACTTCCTAGAGGGAGGCCTTGACACTAAGGGCCAGGCAGCAAAAGTCGTTGCACGCCACCATCACTTCCACTGGCGGGCGTGCTATTGGGAACCAAAGTGGAGGCCGCACGGGCGGTCAACTTCGTTCCAGTGAAGGCGAGGGAGAGCACAACATGCCGATGTCTGCATTGCTTCCATCGATAGCGCCGAGAAGAATGCAGATGGTGCCATAATGCTCCAGAACGATGTCGGGTGTGGGTTCACCTTTCTGGAAGAGGAAGTCTCCTGTGGTCCTACCGATCGAGGCCGTCATTCTCTTTTATTATCGATAATTTGAACAATGGTGAGCATGGTGAAATCGTGTTCGAAGCATATATTGACAAACGAGACAATGATTCAAACATGTATCTAGCTCATCCATGGTGATAATCGCAGCAAACTTTGAAAAAGATTCCCCGTAGTGTTACTGTCTAGCTCATCCATGGTCCTGATGCCGACATAGTTGGTCAATCCACCGTGACGTTATCGAAAACAAAATCCACCACAGCAATAGAAGGGTGTGTGGGATAGAATTATATAGGTGGTGCATTCATACAAGCCTAGAGGTGCAGTGGTGGCGAGGGTACATGTGTCGAGCTCCACTCCGACCACACAAAGACGATTTGTTGTTTCACTGCCTTCCCAGATCATCACCTAGACACTCTTTGTACCTAACTAGACGGAGTGGATTGCAAAGATTTTATTTGCCCACTGTTACCGCCGTTTGGGACTAAATTTTCAGAACGGTCTCCTACTCAAATTTCCAATGCGTCGCATTCTCTAATCTATTGCAGCGCATGACTTCCGAGCTCGTCATCGTTGCTCTTGTTCCACTATTTGCCATTCGGCCTTGGAACTAAATATGACTTTACATGGTGTAGCTAGTTTTTATGGAAGGTCGCTGGTTTAACATTAGTGTGTTCTCTACACATCATCGCATCATGTAACGTCACCTGTTAGACACTGTGCCATTAATTTCTGTGCGGGTCAAAGATTTGTGACCTTCGTTGCACATCTACATATGAGCAACCATAAAGGGAGGATATGTACCAAAAAAAGACAATGTAGCCATCACGAACTCAAGCAACAATGTTACCCTTGCTGCTAGATCTACACTTCTATGTTACCAAAGTCTTCTACTCAAATTCCTAATTCCTCACATCCCCTGGTAGATCGAGCTACTTGACTCCGGAGCTATCCAGTGTGCTCATCATTGTTGGTCTTTCTTCACAATTTGTCATTCCACTCTAGCAATTGTATGTGATTCTACTACTTGGGGTAGCCCGTTATTTATGTAAGGTCATGGTTAAGCATAGTGTGTACATTGTTGTGTCACTAAAAATCACATGCGAGTTGTTGCGGCATTAATTCTTATGTGAGTCAATATATGAGTGATACAGTTATCGACATTTCTGTCTGTCATTGCAAATCTATATGTTGCTAGAAAACCAAGATAATGTCGCCATCACGAAGTCAAGAAACAACAATTTTCATGGATGTGGACATCTATTTCAAAATGTGAGTTTCCACATTCAGACAAAAATTATCATGCATTTTCCATATAATAGACTCCATCTGTTATAAATTATAAGGCATATAAGGTTTCTCAAAGTCAAAAATTTCCATGTTTGACCGAATATGAAAAAGCTATGAACATCTAAAATATTTGAGGTTGTATTGGTTGGGTTATTTTGTTATGTTTGATCGAGAACTTTGACTTTTGATCAATTTTATTCGTCTTATATTTTGCAACGGTGGGAGGAGCATGCACATATATTTTCAACGCGTGAAAGGCCAATCTTATCTGACATTTTTCACGTGATACAATAAACATTTATTGTGGTGTGCACTTGTGCTATGAAATGCCAATAAAACAAACACCTTCTCAAATAGGATTTGGAAATATATAATTTCTTACTTGGAATGAGAAATGAATGAAAAATCAGCAACAACTAATCCAATCCAAGCCATTGAGAGTTGGGAGTATTTGAGCCATGGTGTCCCAGAAGAAGTTGACAATTGGTACGTTTACACGACATGCGATACAGCCACGGTGCGCGTGACACGAGACAACACCGACGCAGCGTGCCGTCGGCCTCCAACGTTTTTTTTTTTGAGGGATCACCTCCTACAACGTTGGTCGGATGGTGTACGGGGCTAGGTTCGTGGCTGTCTTGAGCGTCTTCTTACTCACCCTCAACCTCGACCTCGCTCCGCTAATCTACTTCTGTTCCAACTTTCACTTATATGCATGCCACCCCTGACCAGGCTGCGCTCGCTGCTGTCGCTTCTGCTGGGCTGGGGGCAGCTGGCAGGCTGGCCCATGGTGCCGGCTCTTCTGCTGGACTGGACCTGGAGGGGGTTTCTTCATCAGCTCAACCCCCTCGGATACGTCTCGACTCCGGCACAGCTAGGTCGGGTGGGGTCTTGACTCCGACTCAGACTCACCCAATGAGTTCTGCTTCGTTGGAGGCTGCTGTAGTGGCGGGGTCGGATGCTACTCCAACCTTGCCGACCCATGCTTCTGCTTCTTCTGCGACCACGCCTACGAAGACGGGTTATGTCTCGCCGCGTACACCGCCACCCACTACGACGGTCTTTACTGATGGAGTCACTCCGATCCGTCGTAGTGAGAGGTTTGGGGTGGCGGCGGATGGGTCTTCCATGATGGACGAGAACTCGTTGAAGAAGGCTATGCGTCGTAAAGCGGCTCACAACTTGGACTCTCTAGGTACGGAAATTAAATCAAAGTCTTTTCTTTCGTTTTCTCCTATTTCGATTCAGTCCAAGCTTAATAGTGTAGGTTTTAATCTTGGTAGTAGTAAGAAACAAGTAGAGGTTTCAACTAATGTCTTGAGGCATATGGAAGTTGACCGTCTAACGGTTATTCCTAAAGCTTCGACTAAGTTGACAGCCACCTATTTGGATGAAGAAGAAGCGAATGCCACATCAGATGGTCAGCTTCTTTCTCATCTAATTGGTGAAGTGTTGGAGGGTGGTTTGGATGACGACGGTTTGAGCTCATTGTATGAGTTAAAAGCAGCCGGTCGGAAATCTAAATCTACCACTAACAAGTCTCGGAAACGGGCCAAGTTATCCAAATCCCCCACGGTTTCCCAATGAATGGCATGTTTGCAAATAGCAGAGGTCTTGGTGACTTGGCTAAATATTTGCACTTTGCTGGTTGTGTTCGGGACCATAATTTGGATTTCTTAGCTATTTCTGAGACGGGTAGACGTGAGTTTTCGCAATCTCTATTGAACCGACTTTCGGGCGGTATAGAGTTTGATTGGTACTCGCGTCCCCCTCATGGCCGTTCCGGCGGCATTCTACTAGGCATCAGGACTGATACCATGGAAGTGTTGGATGTTACGGATGGTGATTTTCATATTAAAATGCACATCCGTAATAAATCCGATAATTTCATTTGGAGTCTTGTTGCCGTGTATGGGCCGGCTCAGGAAGCGGCTAAGACTGCTTTTCTCTGTGAAATGGTAAACTTGGCAAAAGATAACCCACACCCTGTTATCATTGGTGGGGATTTCAATATGCTACGTTTTCCGTTTGAGAAAAGTAAAGGTCGGTTTGACAACCGTTGGCCTCTTTTGTTCAATGCAGTCATCGACAGCTTGAACTTAAGAGAGATAACAATGGTGGGGAGACAGTTCACTTGGGCTAATTCTCTCCCTGAACCCACATACGAGAAACTAGACCGTGTACTGATGGATACTGATTGGGAATCTAGGTTCCCACTGGTGTCGGTACGGGCTCTAGAACGTATTGAGGGATTGTCAGACCATGCTCCCATTCTTTTGACCACTGGAATACCCAGACCACAGTGTAAGCCACGGTTCAAGTTTGAGCTTGGGTGGCTGCACCGCGAGGGTTTCCATGCGATGGTTAAAAGAATTTGGGAAAGACCAGTTGCGGGTGATACGCCTATCCAGCGGTGGAACAACAAGATACGTGCTTTACGCACGCACCTCGTTGGCTGGGCTCGTCATACTTCTGGTTTACTTAAAAAAGAGAAGGAACGACTTTCCTCGATAATTGATGCTCTAGAAGCATTAGCAGAAGTTCGGTTACTATCCGCGCAAGAGATTGAGCTAAAGAGCCAATCCAATGCACAGATAGCGAAGCTACTGCGAGAGGAGGAGTTAAAATGGTATCAACGTTCTAAAGCCCAATTCATCCTAGAAGGGGATTCGAATACTCGCTATTTCCATAGTATTGCCAATGGCAGACACAGGAAAAAGCGCATTCATTCTCTAGTCCAGGATGAGGGAACGATTGAGGGCCATGAACAACTAAAGTCGTACATTACAAATTACTATAAAGGCCTGTTCGGTGCTCCAGAGGAAGGAAATTTCACTTTGGATGAGTCTCGAACAGAGGATATCCCCAGGTTTCAGATGCGGAAAATAGTCTACTTACTAAACTCTACTCAGAGGAGGAAGTGAGGATGGCGGTTTTCCAAATGAAACATAATACATCACCTGGACCTGATGGTTTCCCGGCTGAGTTCTACCAGAACTTTTGGGATGTTATCAAGTCTGATTTACTTCAACTGTTCGCCTGTCTTCACAATGGACAGCTAGAGTTGTTTCGTCTCAATTTTGGTGAGATAATTTTATTACCTAAGGTTAACGAGGCAGAAAGGATTCAACAATTTAGACCTATATGCCTTCTTAACGTTAGTTTTAAAATATTCACCAAAGTGGCTACGATTCGACTGAACAGTGTGGCAGATCATGTGGTTCGTCCGTCTCAGACGGCTTTTATGCAAGGCCGCAACATCCTTGATGGAGTTGCGATCCTACATGAAACAGTTCACGAGCTACATAGGAAAAAGCTGAATGGGGTAATTCTTAAAATTGACTTTGAGAAAGCTTATGATAAAGTCAAATGGTCTTTCCTTCAGCAGACCCTCAGAATGAAAGGTTTTTCTACTGAGTGGTGCGCGTTAATAAATAGCTTTGTTTCGGGAGGAAGTGTAGCCATTAAGGTCAATGATGACACTGGCAAATACTTTCAAACGAAAAAAGGCCTCAGACAGGGTGACCCGTTATCGCCAATACTATTTAATATAGTGGCTGATATGTTGGCTATCTTGATCGAACGCGCTAAATCTGAGGGTCAAATTGAAGGAGTGATTCCACATCTTGTAGATGGTGGTTTATCGATTCTTCAATATGCTGACGATACAATTCTTTTCATGGAACATGACATCGAAAAAGCTCGTAACCTTAAGCTGATTTGTCAGCATTCGAGCAACTTTCGGGTCTTAAGATAAATTTCCATAAAAGTGAATTGTTTTGCTTTGGCGAGGCTCGAGAAAACGCCGCCTTGTATGCTGAACTTTTTGGCTGTGAGCAAGGTCAATTTCCTATCAACTATTTGGGTATTCCGATTCATTATCGGAAACTTACAAATGCTGAATGGAAAAAGGTGGAGGAAAGACTTCAATTACGCTTAAATAGCTGGAAAGGCAAACTCTTATCCCTGGGTGGAAGATTGGTTCTCATAAACTCGGTACTAACAAACATGGTACTGTACATGATTTCATTCTTCCAATTGCCCAAAGGAGTCTTAAAAAGATTGGATTATTTCCGGTCTAGATTCTTTTGGCAAGGGGATTGTGAGAAGAAAAAATATCGTCTGACTAAATGGAGTGTGGTTTGTTGCCCTAAAGACCAAGGAGGGCTCGGAATTCATGACCTTGAGGTCAAGAATAGAGCCTTGCTAGGTAAATGGCTCTTCAAACTTCTATCGGAAGATGGAGTTTGGCAAACCCTCCTTAGGAGAAAGTATGTGGGAGATCAAGCTGTTTCTCAGGTTTCTTGGAAACCTGGCGATTCACACTTCTGGGCTGGCCTCATGGCTACAAAGAAGTTTTTTTTCCAACATGGATCTTTCTCAATTAGGGATGGATCGGAAATTCGTTTCTGGGAGGATAAATGGCTAGGCCATTCTACCCTTAGAGAACAATATCCGGCTCTGTACACTATTGTACGAAACAAAAGCGACACGATCGCGAAGGTGTTGGGTACCTCCCCACCAGATGTTTCGTTCAGAAGAAGTTTACTTGGAACGAGACAAGCATCCTGGAATGCCTTGCTCATCCGATTGGATTCAGTCCAATTGTCGGAAGGTCCAGATAAATTCAATGGAATCTTACGAAGAATGGCAAATTCTCGGTTGACTATGTATAGAGCTTTAATTCTACCCGAAGTGCCAGTCGATATTAAGGATAATAACAAAATTTGGAAGATGAAGATCCGCTTAAAACTAAAGTGTTTGCGTGGTATCTTCGTCGGGGTGTAATTCTTACAAAAGACAACCTTGCCAAGCGTAATTGGCACGGAAGTAAAAAGTGTGTTTTCTGTCAACATGACGAGACCATTAAACACTTATTCTTCCAGTGCGAATTCGCCAGGTCTATATGGTCAGCCATCCAGATAGGTTCTACCTTACATCCACCGCGTACTGTTGCAAACATTTTTGGCAACTGGTTAAATGGCGTGGATCCTAGGTTTAAACTCTTCTGTAGGATGGGAGCGATTGCCATTATTTGGTCGCTGTGGCTATGTAGAAATGACAAGGTTTTTAACGATAAAAATGCTTCTGTTATGCAGGTTATCTATCGGTGTACAGCTACGCTACGAGCGTGGTCGGCCCTGCAGCGTGTGGAGCACCGAGACTTATTTTTGGAGGTGGCGTCGAGGCTGGAGGCTGCGGCCAGGGAGTTATTCTCCCGGCATGGATGGCAACATAGACTCGGATAGACCTACCAGCTTTTTAGGCGATCTACAATTTCTCATTATGATATGTAATTCGCCTTTTTACTTTTTGTTTGAATTGGTTACTGGTGAACTGGTGGCTGTGTGCATCTTAGCTATGCAGAGGCCGGGTATAATGCTTAAAACTCTTAAGTAATAAAATCCCTTTATCGAAAAAAAAGATAAGCCAGGTGTGCTGATCCTGCTAGCTGCAACTCGTTGGCGCACGGCTAACTAGATGGACTAAAAGTATATCTAGCAGTGACCGTAAACACGCAGAAATTATACAACTTCAGCGGGTTTATGGTTTCAAATAAAAAAATTAGAACAGAACCTGTAAAAGTTCTTACAGTTCGTGGACCTGTAAACGTCTTTCGGCTCACCGAAAACATGAGCCTCCCACCTTTATTTCTACCATTTGAAGGGTAATATACTGGCCACAAACTGGCCAGAATTCTCCGCCCTCTCCCTGCCCCGCCGTCTGTATCAGAGACTCCAACCATCGATTTCTCACATCTCTATTAATATCTCACAATGCCGAGATGTGGCCGTGCAGGCGAGCGGTTTGGCAAAGCAGACAACGGAGAGGCTTCCTTCGCTGGCTCGGCAGGGAGCGGCGGCGGCGCTGCAGCGGCACCCGCGTTGGATGTCCCTACATCTGCGTGTTCGCCTGTTTGCTGATCGATCGATCGAATTCAAGCTGCGACGGGAGCTAGCAAGCTCCTAGATCGATTCGATCGATCATTCTGACGCTGTAGGATAACTCAACGCATATGTAGGTTAGCTCCACGAGGCGGCGGCATCTAGCTAGCTCTTGGATGGATCGATTCCCACGCTTCGTGACCTGCCTCCATGAAGAAGAAGAAGATGGGAAAAAAGGGAGGAAAAAAATCTGAGGAATATTTTACGAATATACGGTTCACGTTTTCAGTCATTCAGCCCGAGCGGTTTTCTACCTAAAAACACGTTTTTTTCGCTAACTGAAAACCGCATTTTCAGCTCCGATTTACGATCACTGCTAGAGATGCTCTAAGCAAATTTCTTCGGTTGAATGTTTCTCGTTATTTCTTCGGAGAAAGATGGATGGATCTCTTGGCCTTTAAATCTCGGTGCCGTTCCTAGAAAACATTGTGTACACTTGTATTTGTATGTGTGCCAGTTTTGAGCTGGCTATATATCTACCAGCTGTGGAGAGGTTTACTGTCTATGGAATGGGAGTTCGGTCTTCCTCCTTCGCCTACTGTTGCGTCGTAAGCGGAGCACAACTGATGGGTAATGTTAGAATTGAAAATATACAATGTTAGTGTAGACCCGAGATGAAGGAGTATGAGATAAAGTGGAATTGATGCCCCACATCACCTTCACTATATGATTGTGGCATGTACTTCCATACTCATCCCCTACATGAATTTCCAATTCATCTCATTCCCTGATAGATCACTCTACATGACTACGGCTTGTTGCTGATCTTCCGCAATTTTCCGTCCGGCCCTAGCAACTAAATATGATTCTACTAGTCGGGATGGGTAGTTATTTATCGAGGTAACTTATGGCACATGCATGTGTGGGGTATTGACATCATTTTGTAACCAAACATCAGATGCCAATTATTATGCCACCAAAACATCCATATATATTAATTGCTAGCAAACCAAGCCAGAGTAGCCATCATGAAATAATTTATTTATTTCCTACTTGGGATGGAAAAAAGAGAGGCATATTGCCCGCCAAACCTATTTTTGTAGCACATATGTAAACACAAAAAAATATTAAAGGGTGATTGGCAATGAAGAGAATGGCGATCACATCACAGGTTTCATTTTGAATGATTAATTTTTTTGACTCTTCGTGGTTTTGCACTGTAATGGATATTCTTATAAACGATAGGCAAATAAACGATGAACAAAGAGATCAAACCAACGGGGACACGGGATTTTAACGTGGAAAAACCCTTCCAACAAAGAAGGGAAAAAACCACGGGCGCCAGCCAGCAAAACTTCACTATATCACGGGTGAGGTTACAAACGCCGGGAAATTTACAAAAGCAACTTATCCCAAACCGGCGGCTTACGAGAGGTATTTATATTGGTGAACCCTAGTCCAACTCGCGAGGCCCAAGCCTCCGGCGACGGGCCTCGCTTCGCTCGTGCCGAAGTTGCCTTTATCTTTATTTCTTCCTAGGAATTTGGAACACCACAAAATAAAACTCCACCTTGAGCCAAATTCCCTCTTGTAGCATGAACGAGTACCTTCACCCTGAAACAACAAAGAAAACACCTTCGGCCCCAAATAGCCTCTTGGACTAAACAGTGATACCAACTAAGTTCGAGCAAAGCTCAAACTTAGCAACAGGAACTGGCTTTGTCATCATATCAGCAGGATTATCATGAGTGCTGATTTTGCATACCTTCAGCTTACTTTGTGCAACAACATCACGCACATAATGGTATTTGACATCAATGTGCTTTGTTCTCTCATGGAACATCTGATCCTTGGTAAGGTAAATAGCACTCTGACTGTCACAAAACAGGTTAATGCAAGTATCATCTCCACAAAGCTCAGCAAATAAACCTTTCAACCAAACAGATTTTTTGCACGCTTCAGTGGTAGATTGGGCAACAACTGTCTGCAACGTTGCCCTCCAACTCACGGCACAACCACCTAGTATCATCAACATCATTATCAGTTTCAGTCTCATTTTCTTTATCATCAACATGCTCCACCTGCACGCTAATTCCCTCCTGCTCATCATCAGAACTAACAGGCGAAACATCAGTAGGCAAACTGTCATTGAACATAACAGATTCATTGAAAACAACACTTCTGCTCATGAAAAACTTTCCAGTGTCAGGATTCCATAACTTATACCCTTTTACCCCAGAACCATATCCAACAAACAGACACTTAATGGCTCTAGGTTCTAGCTTTCCATTATCAACATCAGCATAAGCAGTGCAACCAAAAACTCTCAACTCTGAATAATTTGCAGGTTTACCTGACCATACCTCAATGGGAGTTTTCTTATCAAGCGGGACAGAAGGTGACCTGTTAATCAAGTAGCAGGCGGTGGAGGCTGCTTCAGCCCAAAAACGCTTGTTCAACTTAGCGTTTGATATCATGCAGCGAGCTCTCGAGATGATGGTTATGTTCATGCGCTCAGCTACACCATTCTGCCGCGGAGTGTATGGGATGGTGTGGTGCCTCACGATGCCTTCTTCCCTGCAGAAGTCATCAAACTCACGCGAACAAAACTCACCACCATTGTCAGTACGAAGCAATTTAACCTTGTTTTCAGTTTGCTTCTCTATCATAATTTTCCACCTTCTAAACGCAGCAAATGTTTCATCTTTAGTTTTCAGAAAATATGGCCACACTCTTCTAGAGTAATCATCAATAATAGTGAGCATGTAACGAAAACCAGCATGAGAGGGCTTACGTGACGGCCCCCATAAATCAGCATGCACATAATCAAGTATACCTTTCGTGGTATGAACGGAAGTAGGGAATTTAACCCTCTTGTGCTTACCAAACACGCAATGCTCACAGAACGGTGTCTTACTCATGGTGCAGCCATGCAGCAGGTTCCTCTTCATCAATTCTGCCATACCAAGTTCACTCATATGTCCAAGGCGCATATGCCACAGGTTAGTCTTACTTGGTTCATCATCAGAAACAGTAGCAGCGGCAATAGAACCATGTAAAGTACTACCTCTAAGAACATATAACTTAGCAGAATTCATATCACCAACCATGTGAATAAGGGAACCTTTTGATACCTTCATCACACGGTGTGAACCGGTGTGCTTATACCCCTCAACATCAAGTGTGCTAAGGGAAATCAGATTTCTGGCCATGGTTGGGATGTTCCTTACATCCGTCAATGTGCGGATCATACCATCTTGCGTCTTGATCCGAACGGAGCCTCTGCCCACAATGTCACGTGGGTTATCATCTCCCATACGCACGACATCTCCTCTCTGCATAGGCTCATATGAACTAAACCAATCTCTGTTAGCACAAATATGAAACGAACATGCAGAATCGAGAATCCACTCATCACGACTAACAACACAACCAGCAAGAACAACAAGAGCATCGCCGGAATCAGAACTATCACCACCGGCTGCAACAGAGGCGTTACCATCACTTTCAGATTTATCTTTCGGTTTATACGTACCGTTTCTTTTCTCCTTATTCTGCAGTTTCCAGCAATCATCAATGGTATGATTAGATTTCTTACAATACCTGCAGAACATCTTTGCCTCTAGACTTCGAACGGCCTCGACCGTTCTTACTCTTGTCACGGTTGTAGTTGTTGTAGGTTTTCTGCTCGGGCCTGCCACGAACCTGCAAAGCTTCGCCCTTGGAGGACGATGCATCAGACTGTACCATACCTTTCATCTTTTCCCTGGTTTGGAGAGCCTCATATAATTCCGCAAGGGTTAGTTCATCACGGCTCAATAATAGGGTACCTCGCAGATTTGTAAAAGAACTAGGCAGCGAGACTAGCAGCAGAAGAGCTAGATCCTCATCATCATATTTTACCTCCATCGACACTAGGTCGGCAACGATCTCCTTTAAAGATCGATATGTGGTTCATCACCGAACCACCCTCCTGAAGCTTGTGCGTGAACAACTTCATCTTCACGTGTATCTTACTGGTTAGATCTTTTGACATGCAGATCGACTCCAGCTTAAGCCACAGCGCGGCTGCGGATTTCTCTTCCAGCACCTCTGGCAAGATATCATTAGAAAGATGAAGTTGCATCAAAGACAAGGCCTTACGATCCTTGCGCTTCTCCTCGGCAGTCCACGTGCTCGGTTCCTTTTCACCGAACGCATCTAGCGCCTCATCCAGATCCGAAGCTTGGGCGAGAATCGCCCTCATCTTGACTTGCCACAACGAGAATCTTGTCTTGTAGTCCAGCAACGGTAGATCAAACTTCATCGATGACATCGCGAAACCCTAATCTGAAACAGGGCTCTGATACCACTTGTTATAAACGATAGGCAAATAAACGATGAACAAAGAGATCAAACCAACGGGGACACGAGATTTTAACGTGAAAAAACCCTTCCAACAAAGAAGGGAAAAAACCACGGGCGCCAGCCAGCAAAACTTCACTATATCACGGGTGAGGTTACAAACACCGGGGAATTTACAAAAGCAACTTATCCCAAACCGGCGGCTTACAAGAGGTATTTATATTGGTGAACCCTAGTCCAACTCGCGAGGCCCAAGCCTCCGGCGACGGGCCTCGCTTCGCTCGTGTCGAAGTTGCCTTTATCTTTATTTCTTCCTAGGAATTTGGAACACCACAAAATAACAGAAATAACAGATATGTAGTTTCACTGGATAGCTCGGTAGGGCTTGCAAGAAGTGTCACTGAGATTCATCGAACCAAAATAGTGCTCTTGCTTTTTTAGATACTTAGGTTAATTACTATCCCCCTTGTTATTTCCGATGTAACACTTTTAGGTTATGCATAAAGAACCAAGTACTAACAAAAACTCACCATCCTGACCTATTTGAGTCCTTGGGTTTGGTTGAACCATATTTAACTGCATTATTTCGATTAAAAATGCATAATAAATACATTCTTTTAGATTGAAGGCATTACACCCAGACTTTTTTTTTGACAAAAAAATTAATACAAGCAAGTTTATCTGGTGGTATGAGTCACGTTATAATTTAACAAAGCATTTTTAATGGGCGTGAACATAATTCAAGTCTGCCTAGATAGCTTTACACGCTGAGCTTTACAGTTGTGACCTATATAAGTTATTTGCACGAACAGTGCGCAAACATTTTATATGTAATATACGCGCAACTTTTTGTATAGTGGACTAATTAACGGTAATATCTTTTTATTTAGAACGAAAAAAAGGATTTCTCGAGATACTGGAGAAAAGGCTAACCCCATGGAAGCTATGGAGGGGTAGTACATGGGCTTAGACGCACGGTACCGCGGGTTTGGTGGGGCAGGGGACGGCCCCGACACACGTTACACGTGCTCGATCGCCATGTATTGGCACACGGCTGCATCACGTTGACAACTCAGCCACCTCCTATGTTAATTTAAGTCAATCTCAACTATCTGCAGACCCTTGGACGATTATGCAAAACCCCTCAATGCAGAACTTCGCTCATGCTTGGAATGGAGGGCCTCGATCTTGTGCTCCATCACACCCAGCTCCCACTTATCGTTGAATGTGATTGCGCCCAGTTGATTGATGCTATGAAGTCTACAATGCAAGAAAAACTATTTCTCCATTGGGTTCCTGAGGTTGGATCTTTAGCTGTTAAAGATCGTGATTTGTGTCTTTGTAAAAGTGGAACGGTCGGAGGTTAGGGCTAGTCACTTTCTTGCAAACTTAGCAAGAATAGATCGCTGCAATGATACATGGTTAGGTACTCTAGGCCTGATTATGTTCTTCAGATCTAAAACTTGACAGAAATTATTCAGATCGCTGCAACCTGCAATGATACATGGTTAGATCTAAATGATACATGGTTGCTAGTTGCTCCTTGATGGACACGTTTGGAAAGCCAGCCGGATTCAGCAGAGCCTCTTCAATCGTGATTCTCGTTGTGTTTTTCTGTTTGTTTCGTTAAAAACAAAGTGTTTACGTATACATGGACGTAGGAGCATTTAATTTGAGATAGCTAGCTAAGCTACTACGTCCATGTATACGTATATGGACTGATGATCGGTCCATATACGGTTGTGTGCTTAATCCCGTTACTTAACTGAAACTCATAATCCATCATTTTCGATTGTTTTACTCTGTTGATCGTCAGAGCTTGCCGATATATCCAATCAATTGGATCTACTGATGGAGTGACTACCTATTAGTATCTATGCTTTGCGGGAACTAGACCATCTCCTGACTAGCTTGGCCTTCCTGTGAAACTACAGTTCTCTCATCCCAGATAGCCATGTGGTGTTTTGACCTTCCGCAGTGACGTCAGAAGGTTAGCGGTGAACTGGGTGGTATGTTCAGGCAAGCCTGGTGGCACAGTGATGTCATGTGCTCATGTATCTAGGTACATTCCGACCTCACAAGAGTGATTTGGTGTGTCACCTAGTTGGCGAAATCATCATCTTGACTTTCTCTAGACCAAACTACGCTGACTTCATAGCATAGGTCTGATGCTCTCACTGCTACCTTCACTACTCCATCCCGGACAAGACCAGTAGACGGTACTCCTACTCAAATTTCCAATGCATCCCATTTCAACGTCACACTACGCGATCTACTTTGGTTCCATTCGCCATACTCGTTGTTGTTGCTCTTCTTGCACGGTTGGCCATTTCGGCCCTATCAGCTAAATATGATTCTACTACATGGGGTAGCTCCTTATTTTAAAGAAGCTCGGTTGTTGAACATAGTGTGTGTTTATGACATCATTGCGTCACCAATCATCACATGCCGGTTGTTGTGTCATTAGTTCGACTCTGTTAGACTGTCACTATTCCTTACGGGAATTCGGAGTGACTCACTAGATATATCTGAATTCGTGAAACGCCACTAACACGATCGACTTCGTTATTTCTGAATTGGTGAAACGCCACTAAAACGATCGATTTCGTTATTTCTATACTGGTCAGACGCCACTAACACGATCGACTTCGTTATTTGTACACTACTGACGCTAGATGAACAGTGTCTAAATAATTATATATTGTGCTACATGTTAAATGTTTGCTGCAAAGCATATTGTTCAAAGATTAACGGATATGGAACACTGTTACTTTTGTTTTATACCTTTTTGGTACTGCATTTGCTATACAAACACAATATTTGGTTGTGAAGGCCAGCTAGGAACTGTAATTGAACATGTTCACAATCGTTGCATTCATCTTTACCCAGACCAATATGTCAACCGCTGAGTACTGATTCTCGCAATAATCCTCTCAGCGCGCGCCCTTCTAGTATATATGTGCGTCCGAACATTTTGAACTAGCCTTCTAAGCTACTACCTAGGACTAATGATCGGTCCATATATGGTTGTGTGCTTAATCATGTTATTCAACTGAAAATTACAATCCGTACATTTCTATTGTTTTACGGTGTTCAGCGTCAGAGCTTGCCGATACAATATATCAATTGGATCTACTGATGGAGTGACTACCGCCCTACTGCCGTGCTCGCTATTAGTAGTAGTATCTATGCACTGCAGGAATTAGACCATCTCCACTCGGTCGTGGACAAGACCTGAAGACAGGACTCCTACTCAAATTTCCAATGCATTCCATTCCTATGCCACACTACGCGACTTTGGTTCCATACGCCATGCTTGTCATCGTTGCTCTTCATCCACGGTTTGCCATTTGGCCCTATCAACTAAATTCTACCACATGTGGTAGCTCCTTATTTTAAAGAAGGTCGGTTCTTGAACATAGTGTGTGTTTTGGACATCATATATTGCGTCACCAATCATCACATGCCGGTTGTTGTGTCATTAGTTATGACTCTGTTAGACTGTCACTATTTCTTACCGGAATTTTTAGTGACCCACTGGATATTTCTTAATTTCTGAAACGTCACTAACATGATCGACTTCGTTATTTCTACACTACTAGACACACTTGATGATGGCTGCCAATAGGTCTAGCCAATGTATCATTTGTTTGACTCATTTTATGAAATGTCTAACGCACTGCACAGACGAGCTACTCGTTTTTAACGATATCCTTACAAGCGAGCTCCACTATGTCAGCATTGCATACCACGTTTGATTCGATGCATTTTGTATTATTTTTATT
Organism: Poa pratensis; assembly: GCA_947311845.1. Classification (NCBI taxonomy): domain Eukaryota; kingdom Viridiplantae; phylum Streptophyta; class Magnoliopsida; order Poales; family Poaceae; genus Poa; species Poa pratensis. Next base: position 2,515,696 of record CAMZMU010000085.1, on the reverse strand, counting down.
ATGAGAGGCACATGCATCCCTATGTTCATCCCTGAAATCTCTTGCTTCAATTTATTCAGCGTCTCGAATCCATTAGTAGTCGCGAGGAATGTGTTGCTAACTCTAGGACGTCAGGTACATTTAGACTTCTACTGAAGATTTTGCACACGTGTTGTCCAGGATTCGGACTCCAGCCAGGTTTGATTTCTCCTTTCAGAAAATGCAAAAATACAGTGAAAAAGGCCACTAATCCAGGGAAACTGTGAATAAAATAATAAGTAAAAAAGAATGAATCAGTGAAAAGATACTTGCATGCGCATGGAAAGAGTGCAAACATCTAAAGCAGTAAACGCTAGTAGTACTAGCTACTAGTGAATTGTGAATTCCCTGAAAGAAAAAACTGCTCGTGAATTGGGCCTAGCCCATAACAGCGGGACGTGCGCGTGGAGGGCAGTAGCGCACACGTAGAGCGGGAAACAGGAGCTCCCAATCTTGCAGTTGCGAGTTCTGTAGTGAGATCAGAACATTGATCCGAAACTGGCAAAGTAAACTATAGAAGCTTTATCTTGCAACTCCGGGCAAGCAAGCAGTAGTCTCTCCCTACCAACTCCGGATGATGTTGGATGGATGTTGTATGGTTGGAATTCAGCGAACAAACAAACTGTTTATATTGTATATTCATGGACATGGGAACATTTTGAGCAAGCAAGCTAAGGTACTAGCTAGAATCGACGATGGTTCCATACATGTGTTGTGTGCTTAATAATGTTACTTAACTGAAACTCCCAATAAGTTCATTTTGAACTTTGAATTGTTTATTTGTTTTCATCGTCAGAGCTTAATAGATCCGCAAAGAAAAACTTACATTTTATGTGGATATTTTCTGCTGATGGACTGAATACGGCCATGCTCACTGGACTGTAGGAAACGCAAGCCAGGAGGCACAGTGCTGTCAAGAGCCCATGTGGCGGGCCGGGCTACATTCCGGCCTCACAAGAGTAGTTTGTTGTGTCACCTAGGTGGCAAAATCATTCTATCGACTCTCTCTAGACCAAACTTCGCTGCCTTGATGCCATAGGTTTGATGCACTTGCTTGTACCTTTAGCATTACATTCTGGACTTGATGAGAAGATGTGGCTCCTACTCAAATTTCTAATGCATCCCATTCCTTGCTATGTTCCACTACGTGGCTCTAGTGCCACTCGTCGTACTCGTCATCGTTGCTCGACTTCCACGGCTTGCCATTTAGCCCTAGCAACTGAATATGATTCCACTACATTGGGATAGTGAGTTATTTTATAGAACATCAATTTTTGAACATATATAGTGTGTGGTGTGGACTCTGGACTTCATTGCGTCACCAACCATCGCATGCAAGTTGTTGTGCCATTAGTTCTATGTGCATGACGTAGCTGTGAACACTTGTGGCGTTCATCGCACATATATATATTGCTAGCAAGCCATGCCATGTAACCATGCCGAATTGAAGCAACAATTAAGAAAATTGTCATGTTTATTTTTGTCCAACTCGGAACCAAAAAAAAGGCAAATCACTGCACCACACCCTTGCGTGTACCAAAAAAATGATTGGTTGAGGATTATCATAATTACATTTTGAGTTTCATTTTGAATGACTGCGATTTTTTACTCTTACGTAATGAATATGTATTGTCTCTTGGTAGCTCTATGAGACATTTAACACTGGTCGCTGAGATTCTTGCATTACTTTTAGATACTAAGGCAATATTCTCTCCGTTATGTTATACATGTAATTTATCCTTATACATAAAGAATGCGTAGCAATGCAAAATCACCATCCTAAATTTCTTGCGATACATGAGCCATGTAGCAATCTCATGATAAAAATGCATAATAGGTCTTTCCCTAGAGCAAAATGGGCTGACTTGATTGTTGATAGTTTGATACCATAGGTTTGATGCACACGGTGGTGCCTTTACCATTACATTTTGGACTTGATTTGCATATGAGGCTCCTATTTAGATTTCTAATCCATACCGTTCATTGCTATGTTGTACTACGTGGCTCTAGTGCCATTCATCATACTCGTCATCGTTGCTCGACTTCCACGGTTTGCCGTTCAGCCCTAGCAACTAAATGTGATTCCACTATATGGGATAGCTAGTTATTTTATGGAAGATCAGTTGTTCAACATAGTGTGTGGTCTGGAAATCGTTATCTCACCAACCAACACATGTCGGTCGTTGTGCCGTCAGTTGTGATGCGCATGATGCAATTGTAAACACTTGTGGCATTCATTGCATATTTTTATATTGCTATCAAGCTATGACATGTAGCCATGACGAACTCAAGAAAGAACCAAAAATTGTCATGTTGATTTATTTCAAACTTAAAGTGGAAAAACGAAAGACAAATCGCCGCACAACAACCTTGTGTATATCAAAAAGCATATAAGGACACGAAAAATATATATTAACTGGATACCAGTGAGGATTATCATAATTGCATTTTGGGATTCCTTTTGAATGACCGGTAATTTTGTTTCTTCGGTAATGAAAATTTAGTGTCTTTTGGTAGCTCTGTGGGACTTTCAACACTGGTCGCTGAGATTGATCGGATGGAAACATTAATGACATTCTTGCTATACTATTAGATACTTTGGGCAACATTCTCTCAGTTATGTTCAACATGAAATTATATCCTTATACATAAAGAATGCGTACCAATGCAAAATCACCATCCTAACTTTCTTGACTTCTTGGGATAGGACGAGCCATGTAGAAATCTCATGATAAAAATGCATAATATGTCTCGGTCTACGCATGGATCATGTTTTGGTAAAAAAATGTAACATATTTTCAAATTTCAAAACACAATATTAAGATATATATAGGTATCTAACCTATGTGGTAAAATGTCTCACTAGTAAATCTATTCTTTTGTTGGATACATAGAAATAACATTTGTGGATAAAAACAACGAACTATTTGGTACTACGGAGCCTGAATTATTTTTGTTTGTGAAGCTTACAAAAAATTATCTCTTTGTGAAGCTTTTGTACATTAATTTAGGCAAGCCTAGAGTTGCAGTGCTGGCAAGGGCCGAGGTGTCAAGCTACATTCCAACCTCACCACAATGATTTGTTCTATCACCTAGGCGGCGAAATCATTGTCTCGATTTTCTCGAAACCCAACTAACCCAACTTTATAGCATAGGTCTGATGGTCTCACTACTACCTTCACCATTCGACTATGAACGAGATATTCAAGCAAGACTCCTACACAAATTTCCAATGCATCCAATTCCTATGTCTCACTACGTGACTCTGGTTCCATTCGCCATACTACTCGTCATTGTTGCTCTTCTTCCACGGTTTGCCATTTGGCCCTAGTACTAAATTAGATTCTACTACATGGGTTAGCTCGTTATTTCAAGGAAAGGTTGAACATAGTGCGTGTCACAAATCCTCACATGCAGGCTGTTGTGTCATTAGTTCTTAGAAACAATACAGCTCGGTCACTATTCCTTACGGAAATTCGGAATGTCCCACTAGATTGTTCTGAATTCGAAAAACGCCACTAACACGAGCGACTTGGTTATTTCTACATCAGTGGACGCACTTGACGATGGGTGCAATAGGTTGGCCAACGCATCATTTGTTTGACTCGTTTTATGACATGTGGGATGCATCGAGTAGACGGGCTACTCGTTTCTAAAGTTATCCTTCCAAGCGGGCCCACTATGTCCAACATTAAACAGCATGCGTGCAAAATTTTAGGATTCCTGACTGTTTTTTTGTATTATTATTCCAAAATTTTGTCGGTCCCTTCATCTGCCCCCTCCGCAGCTGCTATCCTGGTCACCGCTCCGGCTTCGGCCGCTACCCACTATCGTGCACTCCAACTGGAAATCGTACCTTAGCGTCGCCGCTCTCGTTCCCTCTCTCCCGAAAGTTGTTCCCTTCCATACCGCCACCCTAGCGGTCGATGTCGTTACCTCTGTCGCCTCGAAGTGTAGCACGTGAGGAACGGTCGTCATCGACACGCTTTACATGGAGCCTAGGCACAAATGGACCTTACAGAGTTGGAGATCATGAGCAAGGGTGCATAGGGACAGAGGACGTGGGCAGCAAATCCTTGCAGCTATGGAGCCCGATGAATCAGTCGTTCCTCATCCGGACGAATAAGAAGTGAAATCTCTTTCTTTAAATTGTTTAGCGACTCGAATCCGCTAGTAGTCACAAGGATATGAGTTGCTAAATATTGGACATCAAAAACATACGCATTTTTATTGAAAATTCTGCAAGGTGTTGTCCGGGAATCGGACTGCATCTCTCGTTTGCTTTATGTCCTATCCTACAAATCTGACAGCCTTTGAGAAAATGCTGAAAATCCAGTAAAAAAAATTCTCACATGTGGACAGGCTAGACCCCACACTCACATGTACACGTCAACGAGGCCCCAGGTATTACTCCCTCTGTTTTGATTTAATTCGCGCTCTGGATTTTCAAAGTCAATTTTAAAAAAATTGGCTAAGTATCTCCACTACTATTAAACGAGCGAACCTGAGTTCCGCTAAATGTACCCAACAATACAACACCGAAGCAAGATCAACGCTGCCTTACCCCCACCAAACAACTTAACGAACGCTGGCTTAGCCCCACCAGTCAGGTCTTCCGTGTACACGTACCGATTTACAATGACGGAATCTACTTCACCCCCACCTCGACCGCAAAGGAAATTTCCCCTAAAAAAGACCGCAAAAGAAATTTTGAAACTGCACGACCCACGTTCCTAACCCCTGCAATCACGGAAAGGAGAAACTGATCAATCTTTCTCCGCCAGGCTCCCTCGCCGCACGGCGATTCCCTGTCCGTCGCCACTTCGACGACGCGATCGACGCCCAGCGCGACGGAGACGACACCTTATTAGACGGCGGGCTCGCCGCTCGGCAGCGCGAGGTCTCCGTCCTGGACGGCGCCCACGCAGGCTGGCACCACCGTATTCTTGCTGGACGACGCCCAACCCATCGGCACCTTCCTCACGGCGCCCTTACAGCCCGCCAGCAACTTCGCCTTCTTCGACGGCGCCCTCGCCACCAGGCCGCACGAGATGTCCTGGACAGAGCCCTCGCAGTCCGGCAGCACCGTTGTCTTGCTGGACAGCGCCCTCGCCGCCCTGCACCGCGCCAACAAGTGGGTGGCCGCCAGCTCCTGTAGAAACGGTAACAAGTTACTCTTCCGGCTACTGTCAATCTTCCACAAAATTCAGATTCTATTCTGAAGTTATAAACCCTCGACAGATGCAAAAATCAAATTGAAACTGTACAACGATTTTTAACAACATAGAATAGGTTTTTTGATTAATTCTGAAGTTACAAATTCTGACGAAAATTGTCACCACAGCACATGGAGTTTCATCTTCTTTGGCCCAATCTACCACAACACTCGCTAGATAATGATAACTGCTCCAGTTCAGTTGTGAAACATAAAAATGGGCAACCACAGTTCTCGAATCTTCAAACCAATGGCATGTGAATGACAGTAAGATAAACATATTTTGTATATATGGTTGCTACCCTTCTTAATAAACAGTCCATTTGAACGTTCTACAAAAAACTATAACTTTTACATTGATCAGTATATGCAGCAATCATACCTGTGAGTCGTTTGCTTCTGAACCACTATTTGTGAAGAAATTCCTTTCCCATTTTCTTTGCAGTGAACATGCTAAGAAGGTCTTCCGCAAGATCCTGAAACATCGTGTCTCCATCATCAGTATTTGCAGATTTGGTAAATGACTTAACAAACTGATAGTGTGCACGTCTCGGTAAGCATGGACTATTTGTAATTCGAACCTGTATGATCTATTTGTAACCCAGTCCACGAGAGTGGACAAGAGAAACCCAGTCCAAGAGTAAAATTAACATTCAGGATATATGGATGAATCTGTAACGACTTATGTAAATGAATCTATTCAGGACAGTCAATTTCTTTTTGATAGTTTTTGGACGGTTTTGATCAAGGAAACGAAATAGCTGGACTAGGTTTTTGTTCTGCACTCTCAAGCTGCTCATGCTGTACATTTTTTTCACAGGCAAGACTGCTTGTAGAGCATCTGAAAGGACAGACTATCCTGCGCCATCGCCGCCCTGCAAATCCGACTACGTCGGCGCAGACGAACTCCTCGCTAACGCAGGTGCAGGTTCATTTGACAGCATGTGAACTATGTGATCCGTTGATTGCTCGCGTTGCCTTTTCCGCATATTTTCGTGAGTGAAACCATCAACATTATCTATTGGGGGACCAAAATAAACGATTCTTACTGTTAGTTTTCTGAACTCAAATATAAGCCAGAACATCAAGGGGATCTAACAATGCTATTACCAGAACATCTGCTAAGCAATCTAACTGTCATTAAATATCATTGCATGATTTACGGATGCATTTTGGGTAAAAAAACTGAATTTACATGCATCACTATCTTTACAAGGGTGCCAATGGGGTTTCATGTGTAATTTTCAGAATGGATACCTGATGCACAACGACATGAAAATAACCATGTCAAATCTTGACCAGAGGTAGGTTCTAATCTCATAACATGAATCAAGGTAGGTATTTCCGCTGCAGTTTACTGCAATCAAATTACCACATGCACTATAATATTTTAAATCTTTATCATACAATGCACCCTTGTTGTTTTTAAAATTTACTGACATGAATATTCACATGAAGGCTACGACATGTCATCTCCCAGTGGTCGCGTGTGCGCGCACTCCATTTCAGGATATAAGTAACACCCACTCCTTGGGTAACTATCAGAAACCACTCCCTACTGTTTTTTTAAATATGACTGCTATGGCTGATTTTCTAAATTTCTAAATGTATCTATACAGACCCTAAATATTCACAGGAAGTTGACGACACGTCATCTCCCAATGGTGCGGGTGCGCACACTCCATTTCATGATATAAGTAACACACGCTCCTTGGGTAACTATCAGAAACCACTCCGTGCTTGTTTTTAGGAAAATGAACAATGCTATTGCTGATGTGCTAACTTTCTGAATGGTCATGCATGGTATTGAGTTAAATAAAAGAGGTTCGTTCTTTATGTTGTAGCTATCCTATTGCCGCAGACCCAATGAAATACCACTATTCCATATAAAAAAGAGGGTGGAGCTTAGCTAAGACAGAAATTACCTTGAGGTTATCATTCCCAAAAGCCTTAGCAGACTCCACAGCATCCATCCACCATGAAACCTGCTTCTCATCGAGGTCATTTGGCCAGTCAGGTTGCATGTTACCATCCTTGAATAAGTTCACAACTCCATCAGCAGCACCTTCAGGGAGTTCTCCACAATCAACGGCATCAGCTGGGACCAATTGTTTACAGTGCAGGAAACCGCAACCTGTTTACAATTTGGAAAAAGGCATATAAACTGCATAGTTTCAACACAGGAAAAATAAAATTGGGATTTCGTAAGTCTGGAAATGAGAGGGAACTGACGAGCCTTGTGAAGATGCGTTACCGTTGAAGAGGCGCGGAAGCGGTAGGTCCGGAGCAGGGCATCCTCGCCGGCATCCCTTTGCGCTTGCTACGATTCGCAGGCGCTTGTACCCCGGGAGGAGGAGGCCGAGGCCGTGGAGCCCTCCAAAACGCGCGCGTTCGCCGCCGCAAGCGAATCCGATGGAGATCTCCGTCAGCTTTTAGCTCGGGGTCGTCTGGCCTGCCGCGAGCATGCCGAGCTTGGCGCCACCTGCTCTCCAAAGGATCGCCAGTGCCTCATCGGGCTTTTCGGTGATCGGAACCTACTCCGTACAAATATAGCGAAGAAGAGAACAGGTGTGTGCCGCCGGCGCGAAGAAAGGGCGAGGCAGTGGGGAGGCAGGGGAGGTGCTGGTCGTCGCAGGCTCGCGGTAGCGGGGGTGGGTGGGGAGGCAGTCAGGCAGGGGATGGAGAGGTCCTCGCACCGGCACCGGGGATGCAGGGGAGGGGGCGGTCCTCGGCGCAGGCGGCGGGGAGGCAGTGGAGCTTGAGATAGAGTAGGATGGTGAGGACTGAGCGATGTGTCCGATTTGGTTTCTTCTTTCTTCTCTTCGAGGACTGAGCGATCTGTGAATGTGTCCATGGGCACCTACTACCTTGTACATTAACTCTCCTTTATTTTCTTCTCCACTTACCTCTAAGTGAGATATTTATCCAATTTACACTTCGTGGTGGGCATGATTATCAATTCGAAGCTTTTAGAAATAGGCCAAATGCAAATATCTTTAGTTTGAAGTCGGAAGAAATTATTGTCAGGGATTTCCTTTTGTCCAGTTAACGTTAAGATTATATTAACATATTAAAAATCATGTTTGCTTTTAATTTTTTATATCTTGTAGGGAGTAATATGTTTTGTTAATTTTTAATCGATTTTATTGAAAAATGCATCATTAATTTTTTTTAATGACGTAGGTCACCGTGTAATTTTCTTTTCCTTTTTTTGTGACGAAGGTCATCGTGTGGTTTGTGGATATTAAACTCTATGGAGTACATGACGAGAGGTATTTTTTTCCAACATTGCTGAAGATGTATTTCGCTCTAGATCATGCTACTTATTCTATGCCATATTAATATTGGAAAACTAACTTTGTCAGGTTCATATGACATACTTTAGGACAGAAAGCAACTTTAATCGACTCGGAAATGAATGATGAGGGCGTGAGAAATCATGAGTTCGAAGATGGCGAAAGCAATATGGTTCCTTCGGATTTAAACAGATGTCGTGTATGTGGATCCTACATTGTTTGAGTTGTGGGACATATTGGACTATTTAAATGGTCAATGAATAAAGATTTGATAAAAAAGAAACCTATTAAAAGACAAGTGGGAGTTAATAATATGGTGTATACAATGCGCATGTAGGATGGTGTGGAGTTGAAAAAACAACTTTTAGTATATATTCTGAAGTATCAAGATAATGAGGCGATAGACAATATTCCTACTTTCGAACGAGGAATTATGGATCGCATAAAGAGATGGATCTTCATGAAATAAGATAGTGGAACATGTTATATTATTTAGAATTTGGTTTTTAATTCTCGCTTTGAACTGGTGTTAAATTGTAATATCTCTGCAAATTACAACTATCATTTTGTGCTTTGTGGATTTGAAATGATGCAACGTGAATGCATTCTATGTTATCAACGTTATAAATTCGAAATTATTGCTCTGGTAACAAAAAAACACTAAACTAGAAATGACATTTATATTTCGAAGACGTGCGTGTTGCACGTGCACGGCTACTAGTATAAAGAAAATTATCAACATCTATCATATGAAATGCATATAATATATAAATATATATTATGATGATTCTAATAATATTAATTGTATCATAGATGTTGATATTTTCCCAATATATTTGGTTAAAATTTACAAAGTTTTAACTTTGACTAAACCTAGACCGCAATGTAACTGTGACAATATTTTGAGTAAGCTCGTGAATCGAACGTAACTATTATTTAAATTAATAAAGCTCACTAGTCACTGCGATGGTTTTCCTAAGAAAATGACATGATGGTAAACCATGTACTTAAGAAAGTGTGAACGTGATGGTAAACCAAACACCCTGTCGCCGGAAACGAAACCAAGCAGAGCAAAAGAGGCATGCATGATGCATGGAAGAAGAAACGAATCATGTACCGTAAATGCTTTGCCCAGAGCACAAGAAAAACCATTCGATGCAATCTCCAACCGTCAAGCGACCTTGATTCCCAAATCGATTCCTTGTTAATTTCTCCCTCTTAGAATACGTATATATGTATATAAAAACATGCCATCGCCATCAGCACATGCAAGTCCGGCGACGGGCGGAGATAGGCATGGATAAAATGGACGTCGCCGGCGGCCAGGCCTACGAGGAGGAGGAGGGGGAGGAGCTGGACCCGCCGGTGGAGTGGAGGCAGGCGGGGGACGAGCAGGACGTGGTGGAGATCCGGCTGCCGGGGTTCAGGAAGGAGCATGTGCGTGTGCAGGTGGACAACTACGGCGTGCTCCGCGTCACCGGCGGCAGACCAGCCGCCAGGGGCGGCAGCAGGAGGTGGGTCCGGTTCACCAAGGACCTCCGCCTCCCCGACGGCTGCGACCCCGACGGCGTCAGGGCCAGGTTCGAGGACGACAGGCTCCTCATCACCCTCCCCATCGTCGCCGCCACAGGTGCCGGTGACGCGGCCTCGCCGAAGACGCCGTCGCCGGAGCCGTTGCCGAGAACGTCATCGTTCCAGCCACCGCCTTCGGTAGTTCCTCGTCCACCTTTGCCTCCGCCTCCGGGGAAGCCGAACTTCTTCGAGCCGAAACTCCGGCCACCTCTACTGCCACCACGTCCACCTCCCCCTCCTCCACCGCCGGTGAAGCCTCCTTCTTTTGAGCCAAAGCTCCGGCCTCCGCCACGGGAGCCATTATCACGTCCACTTCCTTCGTTTTCGGCAAAGCCCCCAACTGTTTCCGAACCTAAGCCGCCGCCGCCGCCGCCTCCACCACCAGCGAATCCCACTGCATCCGAGCCAAAGTTCCGGCCGCCGCCGCCTCCACCGCGGGAGCCATTATCACGCCCACTTCCTCCGTTTCCGGCCACTAAATTCGAGCCAAAGCCACCACCGCCTCCCCCTCCGGCACCATTATTCCCATCGCGTCCACCTCCACCTCCGGTGCCGCACACTTCTTTCATGTCAAGGCCACCGCCGCCACCACAGGAAACTGCACGGTTACCGTCATTTCCGCAACCGCCGCCACCACGGGCACCTGCACGGTTACCTTCAATTCCACCACCTCCTCCGGCGAAGCCCACATTTTTCGATCCGCAACCGCTGCCACGGCGGGATCATGCTGCAGCCACTGCTCCCGAACTAACAAACTCCGCCGCCACCGCCGCCGCTGCCGAACGAAAGCCGTGGGCACCTCCGGCCATCATTCCCGGCCCAAAGACGACCGAGCCGGAGCCCAGGCCAACTCCACCGCCATTCCCACCTCTGAAGCAGAGTACTGTACCGGAGCCTAAGTCACCCGCGCTGTCAGACATACCAATCTCCATGTTCTCGCCGTCGCCGCCACCCCCACCACCGCCTCCACCTCGTCAGCGTCTTCCTGACGCAAAAGAGAGGAGGAAGATACAAGAGGGAGCTGGCAATGTCAGGCTGCCGTTGCTGGAGGAGATGAAGAAGAAAGAGGAGAAGAAGATGGAGGGCAGGAAAACTAGAAAGGCGGCATCCGGTGGAAGTGGAACACAAAAGAGGGAAGTTACAACGGACCTGCTGCTAGTGCCACCGGCGAGCAAGGATCCGGCAATGACAACGACGGATCTGGTGGCTAACATGGCTGCCGCGGCAGCAGTGCTCGTGGGGATCGCGCTGTCCGTGTGGCGCACCATAAGCGGCAGCAGCTAGCAGCTCCAGGTGGTGCGTGCAATGAGTTATGAGTGTACTGTTGATTATTTGTTGAAGCTAAACTGCTAAGAGATTGCATATGTTCAATGTAAATAGCACATGCAATTGTTTATGTCATGATACTTGATTTGATCTGCAGAAGATGATATGAAGTTTAATACATGTAGCATTGAAGCAAAAAAGGTCATTTCTCTTAGAAGAACAGATTCAAACTTGTACCAAAGGCACTTATAAAGTACACCGAACAAAACAGGCAGTGTGGAAAATGATCCAAATAATATCTTTTTTTTTTTGAAATTGATCCAAATAATATCCTTGTTGAATTGTTCAACGAAAATACAAGATTCACATAACAGCTAAACGGCAATTGCAAGAAAACGGAAAGAGGAGAGCTGAGTTGGGGCGCTAACAGGAAACCCGCTGCTGAGTGTTTGTCCTCGAATACCCACTACGGGGCAAAAACCTATTAGCACCGGCAACATAAAAATAATTTTGAGATCGTAATCATATCAATCACATAACCACGAGATGACACGAAAGAACAGAGTTCTACACAACAGGAGACATCCAGAGTAAGCAGATACAGAAGCCTAAGGACCATGGATCGATCATCAGGTACAGTCCAGCGGCTGCACCATCATCTCCCTGAGAATGAGCAGCGAGTTCAGCAACCTTCAGGATCAGTTGTTTCGCTCCAGCCATTAGCTTCTTGCGGTCTTCAGTATCCTACGAACCTGCCCAGTAAGTGATAAAATAACACATTGTAAAGACTATCACCACAGGGGATTTGACCACATAATTGTCAAAGGTTGCTTCGTTCATGATGGTCTAGATAGCCCAGCAAGCAGCAGGAAGGATGAAAGTAAAAAAAATCACCAGCAGGAAAAAACCGCATATAACCAAGAAAAGTTTTCCCAAAGAGAATCAGTTTATGAGATTAGAGTTTTGTTGCCTATGTAGGCAACTAGGACTATGGCTTGGATGCCATAAAAAGTTTATACCTGTAAATTTGCAGCCACGAATATGACCATACGCAGTGTACAAAAAATACAGAATGCATGGTTCAAAACAAAATTGATAAGCACTGTTACAAGATTTTGTCCTTTTCTTTGTAAAGCTCACATATGACTAAAATTTGGGTTGAAAAGTTGCAGGTGAGTAATTTATCATGCAATGGAGTATATCTGCGATTACTACAGATTTCTTAAATGGTGTATTTTAGAATTAATGCAACAGAATTCTTTATGCCATAGATTATGTTTCTGATCAGAAGTAGTACTACTAAAGTTAAAGAATTGATGACCAAAACAAAACAAATCGGAGTAAATAAATCTCCCAACCATAATTAAATGAAAAATATGAGGTAGTGCATTTGGATAAGCAACACGTGCATCTAAATGTGAGTATTTGTATTTGTATTTGAAGAAAGCACCGAGATGGCGTGAGTACACAATGTACATGCTGACCTTTCATACAATAGAAAGAATTAAAACAAGAAGTACAAGATTAATGAAGTTACCGTACCATTTTGACATATCTCCTCCTTTTGATCTGGCCATGCATATTTTTATACAGATTGAACAGTGACCTCAAGACACCCCGGATGCTTGTTTATTGCCTTCTTGACCACATCTTTAAGAGTCTGCATGTCCCACCTATCAGGTGGCTTTGGTCCAGAACCGCCGCCAGACAATGTAGGCAAGAAGTGACCCTTCTCGTAGATATTCACCTTGCACCTGTTGAGGCTTCCCAGATGCTCAATGCCTTCAAGTACATCAACCTCCAGCCGCACTGCTCCTGAGCAACACTCTACAGTAAGGTTCTCGAGCCTGGGCATGGCCCCTGCCTCGAACACAAGACAGAGCACTCTACATCTATTATATACTAAAAGCAAAATGAGTTAGCTAATAGAGCCACCACGTTAAGCCACATATGCTAGAATTATATAATCCGTTGATTTTGTCTGTGACTGTTGAGATTAAAAATGGAAAAGTTACGTACAATATTATAATCGGGTACAAACATGTTGTTTTAACACGTACAACAAACAAGGTCCCGTTCCATTATTTTAAAATAGAAAACTGAGAGGCAGTATCTTTTCGTAATAGAGTCCAGCCCGGACACAAAACCTGATCGGTAATGAAAAAAACTGGGACAGCTGATCGATTCCAAAAAAAAAGCTGATCAGCGGGATCTGCACTAGCTAAAGCACGCAAAAAAAAAACTATCCCATGTGCGTGTCAGGGAATCGTACTATACAAGAATTTTTTATGAATCTACGTTGTGGAATTAAGAGCTAAACATGTTGGTAACCTGTAAATGTAGTATGATTTGCACAGAAATATCGATTTTCCGTGAAAACCGATATTTTTATGGCATGTGTAAAAAAGACCAATTTCATGAAAAGCATATTGTAGCACCGAATTTTATTTATTATACACACAACACAAAAATATCGATTTTCCGTGAGAAGGCTTTGTGAGCATACATAACGATGACATGTACACAAGAATTTTTGTCGAATATTTTGACACCTCACAATAGATTTAATATGCATTGTATAAACCGGCAGCTTATACTCCGGAATATCAAAACGTCGCCCCAATTTATACTATATCGGAATATCAACATGTTGGTAACCTGTAAATGTAGTATGATTTGCACAGAAAGCATATTGGAGTATATGATTTTGCCATCAAAAAATCTGAACAAAAAATTGACGCATATTTCTAGACATTCTATGAGCGTACGTCAAGTTTCGTGAAAACCGATATTTTTATGGCATGTGTAAAAAAGACCAATTTCGTGAAAAGCATATTGTAGCACCGAATTTTATTTATTTTACACACAACACAAAAATATCGATTTTCTGTGAGAAGGCTTTGTGAGCATACATAACGATGACATGTACACAAGAATTTTTGTCGAATATTTTGACACCTCACAATAGATTTAATATGCATTTTATAAACCGGCAGCATATACTCCGGAATATCAAAATGTCGCCCCAAATTATACTATATCGGAATATCACATCTACTGTAATGAACTTCAGAAAGAGTATAAAAAAAGTTGTGACATGCGTAGTGGTGACACACCCTGACAAGTGCCCGACCACCTCAGTACAAAAACACAAAGAATTAGACGGATACAACATGCTTGTATTTCATAGGACACAATATTTAGCACCAAGACATTGTCGTGAAGAATGTACATACCATACATATAGAGTCGGAGCTTAGTCTAAGTTAGGTGGGGCCACATCACTCATCTTTGGACAAAGTTGAAAATAAATTTTCTGGAAAGGGCTTAGAAGGGAATATTTAGTATTTTGCTTCCCTTCCTATGAAACACAATTATACTCTCCTTCATCCTTTCGATAATTTATGTCAACCTCCGCCACAACAGAAGTAAACTACACTCTATAGAGATTGATTAGGGCCTCTCTCAGTGAAAAAGGTAATAGAGAGTAGGTTGACAACGACATAATTCTAAACTCAAGGAGATGGTTAGGATCCTTAATACTATATCATACGATTGTATTTCATATAATCCATGGTTCTCAACTAAGTTAAATATGTTCTACAAAATCAAATATGTATTGGTTTACTGAAATAAAATCCGTGTACATGCTCAATATGGTGAATATGATGCCCTTGCAATTTTTTATAGTGTTCACGTAAAAAATTGTTACCCAAAACCCAAGCGTGACACGGTGTTTTGGGGAATTAAATATATATTATCCACACATAGATTAAAATGAACCATATTAAAAAAAACAATGATATTATCTTTAAAACAAACAAATCTAGACCTTCTCTGATGAATGTATTTTATATGATGTAATCAAATCCCATTTTGATGATGTCAAATACGCTTTTCTACTTTTGTTGGTTTCATAATTATTTACAATTTAACCGAGCAAATAATATCATTTAGAAATTAGCATGTTTAACGTCTCTAAGACCATTTCCGAACACATTGAGTGGGCTTAAGGTGATGCCCTCGCAAGTTGGAAGAACAAGTCCTTAAGTTTCGGGAATGCCACACCACCACCGGGGATGATGACGCCTTCTCCCAGAAGTTGCTTGGTAACTTGCAGCCTGAGGTTCACCAACAGGGCCAGCTGGGCAAGAATCTGGGTACCATCCCATGTCATGGATTGAACTTGAATTTCCAAGCTTCTGAGATTGGCTAGTTGGGTGATCCAATCTGGGACGGAGGAGAAGGGGCAGTCCCACACATGTAATCTACGGAGAAGGCATGGAGGCGGAGACCAACAAGTCAAAACATCAACAGGGAGCCCCCCCCCCCCCCCCCCCCCCCCCACCCAGATGATTAGGGATTGAAGGCTGCCAAGCCTGCCAAGGGAGGATAGTAGAGGTTCACAAATGGCAACTCCCTCTAGATAAGGAACATAGAGGTGTTGGACTAGTAGTACCCCCCTGGACTCCTCATGAACGCGCTTTGGACGCTCATCTGTGATCCAAACAGATTCATTCACACATAGCTTCAGCTCCCATAGGTCGGTCAGATTAGAGAGCCCCCTCATTCTTTCCAGACCTTCTCTATCATATATTGATAAGTGGTCTACAGAAATGAGGGATCTCATCCTGCCTATGTCACCAACCAGCTTTGCAGCGTATGGTAGAATCAGATGCCACAGCGTCAAGGGTAAGTCACCTACATCTAGGTAAAAAGGATCTTCATGTCCGGTAACTATCTCCAATGTCTGCAAATGTTGCAATTTCCGTAGTTGTTTCAGCAATTCCACACAGCAAGCTCGACTGTATACAATCCTCAAATACTTCAGTTGGAACAAGTTGAAAATGCCAGAAATACCATGCTTCTCACCCCTGTCACCATAAGCACTAATATGAAGAACTCGCAGAAGTTGGAACATGGAAACACAAGGAATGCATTCAGCAGGACCCCGGAAGGAAAATGACCTAGCTTGCGTGAGAGAGATTTTTTCCAGCAGGTGGTTGCATTCGGAATTTTTGACTTGGAGGGATAACCGACGAACTTCCAAGCAGCCTTCCGTGCTCCTCCGTGGATCATTCATTATGGTGACAAAATTTTCTTCTGTGGACTTCAGTATGATAAAATCAAGCATTATATCATGCACTCGACAAGATAACACATGCCCGCAGTCATCCAACTTAGCTATCTGGATCATATTTCTGTTAATCAGCTCACTGAAGTAACTTTCTGCAATCTCATGTAGTCCATAACCATACTTTTCAATAACAAAACCCTCGGCTAACCATCTCTTCACCAAATCATTCTTCATTATTTCAGAACATTCTGGAAATATACTAAAATATAGCAAACAGGTCTTAAGGTCCAGAGATAAATCATTGTAGCCGAGAGTAAGAACATGCCTTATCCACCCTAACGCAGGGTGACCTTCCAGATGGAAACCTAAATGTTTATGTATCTTGTCCCAGATTTCACTTGAGTCCAACTCTTCAAGACTGGCCAGAATGCTGGCTACACTAAGTATGACTAATGGCACCCCTTCACATCTGTTCAAAATTTCATCACGTACATTCTTCAGTTTCTCAGGACAAGCATCTCCAAAATGGAAAACCCTTCTGTCAAATAATCTTCTGGAGTCAAGACCATTAAGAGGTTTGATCCTATAGACATGGCCATCGATAGAGGAACAACATGCTTGAGCTATATCTTCAAATCGTGTAGTTGTTATAACTCTACTACCAAGACTGTTCTTGCAGAAGGAACCTTTAATAACATTCCATGCTTCCATTGTCCATATATCATCAATCACAATAAGGTATCTGTCAAACGATAAAACAAAGTTTGTTATGCACTAAGAGTATAAAATTACATAAAGCTACTTATTTGTTAGTACTAAGAAAGTTAAAATGTATAATCTGCTTGCCTGAGGCCTTTTGGTTTCGCAAAATCCTTTAAGAAAAATTTATAAATCATAAATAAATTAGTTCACACAAATATGTATTAACCTAAATAATAGTATGACAAGGTACTGTGTGTAAACTCACTTTTAAATTTTGTACATATATCTGATTTTCATTTAATTTAATGCAAGTATATATTTGTCTCCACCTCATGGAGTCAGGTAACCACGTTGCTTTGAGTCAAGGTTTTCGAGTCGACGAATCGACGAGTCGTTCAGGGGTAGCGACTCTTGACTAGTCGTGACTAGTCAAGACTCATGGTAGACTAGTCGAGATGAGTCGTTTAGCAATAGGTATTATAAAATTGCCATATTATATGTATAATTGTATATAACTATATACTTATTAATAGTCTATAATACAAACCTGGGCATCTCCATACAGTGTCCAAGGCCTTCCTCTTTTCCATGAACTGTTTTGGCTCGGGGGAAAAGGAAAATTGGGGCATCTAGGTTTCACGGGAACTGGGCAAGCAATATTGGCCATAACATGACAGGTGGGGCCAACTTTAAGTCGCATTCGACTAAAAAATCTGGACTAGTCGAGACTAGTCGACTGAGTCGTTCGACTCAACCAAATAGTCGAGTCGAGATTGTGAGTCGACTTTATATTTTGACTCATCGACTAGTCGTCGACTAGTCTCGACTAGTCGCTCGACTCAAAAACGTGTAAGTTTTTCTATAACTAACATACTGACGAAAGTTCCTACAACAAAAAAGTTAGTGTAATTACAAAGTCATGAAATTTAGGTGAAAAGCATCATCCTTAACAATGCATACTATCAAGAATATTTGTGGTTCCTGGCTATCAGCCCAATCAATTACAGATATCATCCTTGATCTACAGCATCCATAAATAGTTGGTTCGGGATCTGAACTTGGTATTGGTTTATAGGCTAGACAAGAATATTGAATAGTACTTGTAGGAACGGAATAGAACATGCAAGCCTTTTTTTTAATCTAACCCCTAACACATATATACTTTTTTCGAAATGGAGGGTGTGCCCCCAGCCTCTGCATCCAAAGGATGCACATAGCCGGTTTTATTAATAATACGAGAAAACAGAAACCACCAAACCTTACAAAGCAATACATCAATTAACTGGAAGCTACCATCCAGGGGAAAATCGCTACACCTACAACCTTGATGAAGGGGGTGGACTAATCAGATCCAATGCCGGCCTAACCTCACACACCAACGCACATCATCTAAAACCGGAGGCTTCAACCAGGCCGCCCAACAGCGCGTCGCCACATACGCACATCAGAAGTCGCTGCCACCATCTTCCGCCATCCCATCCAGGATAGATCAATGCGATGACCATGTTAGGCCTACCGTCGACGCCACCATGATGCCAGACAACTCCACCACCATGCGCGTGTCCAATATCTTGTTTCCGACACGTCGAAACTCCGCTGTGCAGTGCCGCCGAGACTCACCGTCTTTAATGCAGTAATTGCAACACCGCTCCGGCTTCAGACCCCTCCAGCCATGGCATGCTCCAGAACGATGTCCCCAAAAGAGGGAGAACGACACCAAAAGAGCCGTCATCATCCGATCCAGGAGACCCAGATCTGAGTTTTCCCCCGGAGCATCAGCGCGGGAGTCTAGACTTTGCAGCGACGACGCCTTCAGCAATGTAACGACGCCCGCGGGCGCCAGCGTCATCGGCCCGCTCTCGGAGCCCCTCCATTTGGCGACCTAAAATCTCGCCTCGAATCCGCCCCGACGTCAGCTTGCTACAAGACCGGCCGCAAGCTCAGGCACGCCCAAGCTGCCACCGGAACCGGCAACGCAGCAGCACCGCAGCCCGTCAGATCGAGATCCAAACGGGCCCGCACCGTTGCCGACGCAGCTGCAGCAGTGGACACGCACGTTTGCCAGGTCGCCGCCGTACCATCTCACCGCCGCCGGCCGCTTCGCGATGCAGGAGACAGGAGGAACGCCACCGCCGCGCCCTAGATCCGCATTGCCGCTGCGCCACACGAGCCTAGCCTGAGGATGCCTTCGTTGGCGGCGAGGATAGGGGAAGGAGATCGGGGGGGGGGGGGGGGGGCTCGCGCTCGACGGCGGCGGACGCCCCGGTGCGGCCACACGGGAGCGGGAGGGATTAGGTTTCGGGAGGGGTCCTGTCCACGCACTCATATACTTCTTAACACAATATAACCAATCCTAATAAGTTGCTACAAAGTACAAGAAGTTGATAGACATCTGGAATGTTTGTCGAAATGTTGAGATTATTTCTCAACTGTGGCAAGCCAACCTAATTAAAAGCGGAAATAAGTTCATAGGTATATTAGCATGAGCCACAAAAAGGGAACATCTGCATTAGGGAAATCCATGAAGGTTTACCAAATTATTATGTAGTTAGCATGCTCCAAGTCGTACTACTTTTGTCGTAACAAAATTACTCAGTTAAGCATATATACCTTTTGTCTTGGAGCCAGTTTCTGAGTTCGTCAATTATGTGACGCTCGTCATCACACCGATGGGGCTCGTAGCCACTAATTCCCAAAAATATATCTGACAAAACCTTGGCCATATTTGGATTTCGGGACACCGATATGAAAGCCGTGCAATCAAATTGGCCTTTGATCTTTGTATAAACTTGGCTCACCAGTGTTGTCTTGCCCATACCTCCAAACCCAGCGATGGCTACCACTTTAAGTGGTTGTGTACCAGCAGCATCCTTCCTCAGCAGGTCGATGAGCTTCTCCTTCGGGGTATCGAAGCCTTCAAGTCGTATAGTTGTTATAACTCTACTACCAAGACTGTTCCCTGAGAAGCAACCTTGAATAGCATCCCATGCTTTAAATGTCCATATATCATCAATCATAATAAGGTATCTGTCAAACAATAAAACAAAGTTTGTTATGTGCCAAGAGTATAAAATACATAGGGCTACTTATTTGTTACTAATAAAAAGGTTGGAACTATATAATCTGCTCCTTTTGGTTTCGTAAGCTTCTTTAAGAAAATTTTATGAATAATAAATAAAATTAGTTTGTATTACGCGTGCAAACATGTACTCAACTAAATGATACACCATCTGTTTCAAAATAATTGTAGTTCTATGTTTGTCCTAAGTTAAACTTTTCTAGTTTGTCCGGATTTGAGGAGAAATGTGTCAATATCTACAATGTAAAATCTATATAGGAACAAGATATATTGTATGATGAATATAATAAAACTACATTAGTGTTATAGATATTGATATGTTCTTCTATAAGCTTGTTCGAACTTAAAGTAGTTTGACTTAGGAGAAACCTAAAACTTCAATTATTTTTGGAACGGAGGGAGTAGTAAGACAGGGTACTATAAGTTAACGCACTTTTCAGATTTGTACATATATCTGATTATCATTTGATTTGATGCATGTATATTGTCTCCACCTCATGGTAAAAACTTTGCTGTGAGATTTGTAAGCTTTTCAATAACGTAAATAAAAAATCTATGTAATTAGAAAGTTATGAATATTGCGTGAAAAGCATCATCCTTTAACAGTGCATACTATCAAGAATTTACTGTGGTGCCTGACTGCCTGGCTATATCATTCTAATCAGTTACTGATATCTTTTTGACAAAAACAGTCAAGGCTGCAATTTCATTAATAATAGTAGGAGAAAAGAGTACAAGGACCCAGGAAAACGAAAAAGAAAAAGCAAAAAGGAACTGAAGCTAATCTACACAAAAATTCCGATCTTGATTCAAGCATCAGGTAAAGAGCTGGAAGGGGCTCTAGTATGGTTCCCTGGGTCTCAACAGAAGGTTTGCCCGCTCGTGGCCTGTCGGCTGTTCTCCAAACATTGGCTTCCTGTATGATATTGATCTTCAGGTTGTGCATGTTGCTTGCCTGTCGATGGAAAATCCGGGCATTTCGTTCCTCCCAAACGTGCCACCACACCAACTGTGTGAGTGCCGTCCAGTCCTTCCTCTTATGCTTCTCAGTTATACGTGAAGTTTCTGTCAGCCATGAGCCCATGACGACAATGTTTGGCCCTGCTCCGACAGATAGCAAGGTGGTCTGCCCGCCATGGGCAGGATTTGGCACCACAGCTGTGTTGTGAAAGGGCATTCTGCAAGCAGATGTTGCGTCGTCTCGAACGAGCACAGACATGGAGTGTAGTGTTCATTGTGTGGCCACCACTTTTTTGCCAGGACATCGGTTGTTTGGCACCGCCCCTTGATTGCCAGTCAAGCGAAGATACGGCATCGCAATGGTGCATCTGAAATCCAAATGATCCTTTTGAAGTTTGTTGCCAAGGAGCCCTTGAACTGTATTGCGTAGGCCGACGCAGCAGAATATGTTACATTTTCAGTCCAGCGCCATCTCACGGTGTCGCTATCTTCGGGTTGAAGATGAATGGACTGCACGTCCTCCCAAAGCTGTACTGCATGTATGACCGCTTCTGGTGTAAGCCATGTCTAAAGTAACGTGTCCATCGCTGGTTCATCAAGGGCTTCTGTACAGTAAGGTTCTTCCTGTTGCAAACAGAGTATAGCTCTGGCCATTTGTCCTTCAGAGGGAGCCCTGCGATCCAAGGATCGCTCCAGAATTTGGTCATGGCGTCGTTGCCAATCCTGAACTGCACAAAAGCGTTGAAAAGGGCCCGGACACGATCGTCGACCGGGGGAGAGGGGGGAGTGTCCATTGCATGGCGCTACCTCGTCCTTGGCCCAGAAAAAACCCCGTCTAATTTTGCCGACAGCTTTGGTTAACCATATCGGTGAGGCAATTGAGATCATATGGAACACTACCATAGCTGAGAGGACATGTTTTACTAAGCGGCCTGGCATCAGTTACTGATATCAGTACTTGATCTACACCATCCATAAACTGTTGGCTCCGGAATCTGAACCTTGCTTGTTTTACAGGCTAGACAAGAATACTAAATACTTGTAGGAACGGAAGAGAATATCCAAGGAAGTTGGGTAGGCAAGATATGAAACCCAACAGAATTGTGTTTAAACCAAAAGTATAAAGAGAGAAAATAAAATAAACAAAGTTGGATTCACCGTTAACACATATACATGGACAAATATCTTAAGATTTTCTAGACCATAACTAAATCTAATAAATTAGTACAGAGTCCAAAGATGCGCATATATTTCTCGCATGACTATTACTACAAACCACCAAAAAGAAACATCTGGATTGGGGGAATATTCGAAGGTTTGCCCAATTACTATGCAGTTATCATGCTCCATTTCTTACAAATTTTGTCGTAAATACTTGATTGAGCATACCTTTTGTCTTGGAGACAGTTCCTGAGTTCGTCAATTATTAGACGCTCGTCATCAGGTCGTAAACAAAGTTGGATTCACCGTTAACACATATTTGGATTCCTAGACACCGATACAAAAGCCGTGCAATCAAATTGGCCTTTGGTCTTAGTATAAACTTCGTTCGCTGGTGTTGTCTTGCCCATACCTACAAAGCCAGCAATGGCTACCATTTTAAGTGGTTGTGTATCAGCAGCATCCTTCCTCAGTAACTCGATGAGCTTCTCCTTTTGGGCATGAATGCCGACAAGTCTCTCAGGGTCTACATAGAGTGCTTGTAGACGAGGGTCAACATCCACAAGGCCCCTAGAGCCTTGTGGACAACCAGTGCAGTCATCATCAAGCTTATATCTATTATGGCGTTTGCTTAATTCCACAACCTGAGACCTGAGTTCTTCAATTCGGTGGGCGATCTTGTAGCGTGCCTTGAGCTTCTTAAGCCTGTGCCTGAGTCCTCCTCTCTTGGCTTCATCGCTATCGAGCTCATTGGTGAAGATGTCGATGCAGTCTTCTATATCATAGGACAACTCACGCACCTTGTCACGCCAGTCCTTCTGTTGCACATCGAGCTCCTCCAGCACAGCTAGCCTCACGAGCAAAGCACTCATACTGCTCATCTCGTCCCTCAAGGAAGTGATCTGCGTCTTCACCCCTCTAGACAGCTTGTACTTCCTCTCCAGCAAGGAGGCGAGCTTGGGCAGGAGCGTTTTTATGGCTCCCGTCACAGCACTCGCCGCCACCGCCACCTCCATCGGAGGCAGCAGGATTTTCTTTCCCAGAGCCAAAGTCGCTATACGGGATATGAGGCTGGTTAGGGGAGGAAGAAGACTCTAGTGGTGCCGTATGCACACTCAGGCTGGTTCACAATTGTTATTGCAGGGGAGCTCATGCATGAACCGTCGAATAATGTTTCCGCGTAGTGTTGACAAAAAGATTCTCATCCTTTGGTGCGGCCGCTCCACGCTAGCTAGCTGTGTGATCTGATCTAACACGGTTGGTACGAATCAAAGACAAAGCTGTCCTGCTTTAACGTTTATTTATCTCCTCTGAACGGCCAGTAGGAAGGTTTGTGAAGCGTTAACTACCGGCTGTTGACTTCTAAAAGTAGTAGTAACATGGGAGGGACAGCTTTCTCGATTAGGTTGCTGTTGCTAAAGTTTTTAAAAAAAAAAACAAAGGCCGAAGCCCAGCTTTATAGATATAAAGCTACCAACGAGCGCTCAGTAATCTTTTTCATATAGGCTTGGATGTTTTTAACAGTACACGAAAGTTATTATGTGCCGCAACAAAGTAACGCGTTAATCAACCCGCAAAAGAAAGTAATGCGTTAATCTGCAATTTGTTTTACAAACCTAACACTGGAAGTCAGCATCTGGGTCAGTGAGCACACGGAGATGTGTGCACAGGATGTGTTTGACTGTCTCGAAGTGCGTCATCACAACTTCCAAGCACCTTCCAAGCGTTGTTTGACTTTGTGTGGTCCAACGCGTGAGCCCACGTTACTCCTTCCTCATGCATGAGCAGTTGCAGTATACTGGATGGACATGGCATTCAAGCCCAGAATGGATATATTAAGTTATTTGTGCATGCAACCTTTTTCTGGTGTATATTAAGTTATTCATGCATGCTAACTTTTTCTGGTGTTCTATTTTCTTGGGTGTCATTTGAGAGAAGTTTTTAAATGCACTATTCTGGTCATCACTGACCACATTGAAATAGAATTGTTGATTTAAGTGAATCACCCTCCTATAAATATTTAAAAGCTGCAATTCTTTGTATACAAATCTTTCATTATTTTAAGGAAGCAATCTGCTAATTCATGGATTGTTCTTTTTTGTGCTGTCTCTTCAAACTGAAATGGGGGTCCAATACCAAAACTGGGTGGAAGTGGAAATGCGACTCAAATGCAGTTCTGCTGTTTGGATGCACATGGAAATGGTAGCTGGAATCACAGAGAAGAGGCCATTCCAATTCTGTCTGGATATACGAAATCTTGGATTATAATATTCAAGAGTACGATAGTAAAGCGTTGTACGCGTATGAAAATGAATTCTTTACAACAGTGCATATACTGTAACGACTACGTATTACTTTCCAACAAAAATCATGGAAAATATTCACAACATGTCCAGAAAATCCGCAACCCTATTAAAAACATGAAAATATCATGAAATGTGCATAACAGCAGCAATGTGCATAGGGCACAAAAGCAGCCGTTAGCATATCAGCAAGCCTTACGTAACACAAAAATAACGTAGTTCCAAGTTCATAAACAAGTTCGTGGACAGGTTCATAAACAACAAGGAGCCTTATTTAACACAAACAACATAGTTTGTAAGTCTACGGAACCATAACAATGGTCTAACGCTTGGTTTCAGTCGGTCAGACAGAGCTAACACGGCACTACCTGAAGAAAATTGCAGTGACATTGTAAGAAAGCTCGGTTTCAGTTTTCGGTTCCAGAGGTCGAAAACCTTATCCGATCCCATGAGGGTAGCATAAACAAAATCTAAATTAATATGGGCACCTAGGAGAAGGAAAAGCTGTACGCAGCCCAACAATTTGGGTCACCGTCGCGAGCTTGCGGAGTTAAAAAAATATTGGTTTCAGTTTGGGGATTTAGTGCTTGGAGGGAATTACGGTTCCTGCGGCTGCTCCACTGAAGGGTGCTGGAAAAAAGAAGGGGGAGGCAGAGGAGGTCGGCCTCCAATGGACTGGAGAGCAGCGGTACCGGGCTAGGGATAAGGCGCATCGAGGATAGGTTGGGGCGAGAGGGGGGATAGGTACAAGCCGCGCACCGGGGTAGGGGCAGAGCCATGGCAAGAAGATGGCCGGAGAGTGAGTCCAGATGGGAAGGAGCATGGCCGGAGAGCACTTACCTTGCGTACTGCAGTCCCGGAGTGGTCACCTTTGCAGTCGCCCTCGCTGCTCCCATGCTGTGGCCTGTGGATCATGGCGAGCACTCCCGTCCAACGACTAGCCCCAGCTCCCTCGCGAGCACGCCCCCAGCTCGACCGCACCGCGGCCTCCGACCCTCGGCCAAACCGCGAGCAAATCATGGCCAAATCGGGACCGAATCGTGACCAAATTCACGGAGGAGCCACGGGATGGGACGGCGACGGCTCGGGGAGCTATTGGCGGCGGAACGCCGCCCGATTTTGATCGGAATCGGCGGCCGCGAGGTGCACGGATCTGAATATTTTGTCCCGCCACAGTTTTGGTAGGTGCCAGACTTTCAGTACACTGAAAAAAAACACCCATACAGTTGATTTTCATCATTGTAAAGTGAAGATTTGGTGCTTCCGAACTCCAGTGATCTTAAAAAATATTTAAAAGTTTCGCAAAAATCTGAAACAAATCATGCATCTTCTCGATGATATATTTTATAAGCGTGCAAAATCTCAGTGTAAAATACTTTACGGTTTAAGCTCCACAAAAATGAGAAATGTACATGTTTGAATATATTAAACAATATGTAGTTTCAGATTTCCAACTTTTGTCTTTTTTTGCCTACCTTTGTATTTTGCATTAAGATTTTTCAGGTTTGTAGGATATATCATTCAGAGCATGCATAATTATTTTAAAACTTATTAAAAAAAATTGTGAAAATGGCGAGATCACTAAATCTTGGGAGCCAAAATGACTTTCTGGTTGCCTCCTCAGTATATAGTGAAAAAGGATTACTAGTTCGAACTAGTAGAAGAATCACTAGTTTTTCATATGTGCTCATGTTCAAACACTTATGATGCTTAAACAAGCTACTTGCGAGATACTCGCGAATTTACTGAGTCAATACATGTGTCTACACACATGCATGTTTTGTTACGAACCCGTGAGCGAGATGTTGTAATAATTTTATACGTATGCTGCGAAATGTTTTCATGAGAAGTTGCAAATATTTCCAACACTTGATACCTGCACTAATTCAGTGCTCTCACCCTGGCGGTACAAGATGGAGTATTGGGAGGTGGAGGAATCACTCGTGACAGTAGGAGCCTGGTGCAATACTCATCCGTGACTATCGGATCCCCTCGCCATCAAAGCTCTAGCTCACCGGAATGTTGTACCCTTCGCAAAGGAAATGAACTTTACTCGAGCAGTGTTTGAATTGAAGTCGACTAACCCAAGCTTGTGCTATATAGAAGGATGGGCATAGCCACCGTTCTGTGATCTCGCCCATTTTAGATGATATCGTGACTAAAGTATTTCTTTTGAGTCTTGTTTAATATATCATGGATTTTTATAATTATATGATCTCTAACAGAGCTCACGATATTCTCCACACAAAAAAACACCCATAAAAAAAGACTCATTTTTATAACTCAAACACGTATATCAATGTATCATCTTAATTGGTTATATGTTTTTTAACATAATAGATTTGGAGATGCAACAGAAATTCTTGTGTTCTTTGGTGATGAAGAATTAGAACTATCTTTTTTGAAAAAATTACCACACCACAGTTCTTAATAAACTACTCCCTCCGTTACATAAAAAGTGTCTCAAGTTTGCTCAAAAGTGGATGTATCTATACATGAAGCAAACTTGAGACACTTATTTTGGGACGGAGGGAGTATAAGATGTTTTAGGTATGTCACATGTTGTCTAGATTCACACTAAAATGAGTTGACATGTACACTAAAACGTGTCTAGATACATGTGTGTACATGTGAATGTGGAAAATGGTTAAAACATCTTATATTGTGGAACGGAGGGAGTACAATTAATTTATTAACAGTTAAGACTATGAATCTATTATTTTTGGGATCGAGTGAATTGATGCTGAATTTTGGCTAGGTCGGTTGGTACCCCGCATGTCATCGGTGTAGCTTGTAGGAACATACGTATACAAGGTTGGTCTCAACAAGTACTCCGGCGGCCGGGGTATCCAGGCATCACGATTAGGGCTCCCTGTCGAGTCCGGCCGGTATTACTTTGGATGTCTATCCGATCCGGCCGGGATTGCTTTGGATTCTGAGGCAACTTTGGATTCTGATCGATCGTTTCCTAGCTAGCAACCAAGGGAAGACCAGCGGATCAATCTCTCCAGGACACGCCATGGCGCCTTCAAGGAAGAGCCGGCGAGAAAAGACTCGCACGCCCGAGACTCCGACGGCCTGGAAGCTGCCGGCGGAACTCCTGCGTGAGATCATCGCGCGTTCCGGCAACCGCACCTTCATCCGTTTCACCGCCACCTGCAACCTCCTCCGGTGCGACATCCTCAGGCCTCTCGACCGCCGCGTCACCCTACATGTGCGCCGACTCCAAGAAGCCACTCTCGCTGGTCCACCCGACCACCCCCGCCGCATCATCCTTCTGCCACAAGCATCTCTCGCGCTTCTTGGCGCGCAAGGGCATTGGGACCCTCCTTGGAGAATACACACCTGTGTCATCTTGCCATGGCCTCGTCGTCCTCCGCCGCCGCTTGAAAATCGAAGACCGATCCAAGTCCGGCCGTCGCTTCGACATGTGCGTGTACGACCCTATGAGCGGCACCCAGAGCTTCTTCATTGACCCGCCGGAGATCCTTAGCGACAAGCACCGTGACCCCGACTACTTCCATCACCGTGACCCCAAGTACTTCCTGCTCACACGGCATTGACAGCTCCTTTCTCCTTGTCATCTTTGAACGTCACGAAAATAACATGAAAGTGCATACCGCTTCATCAAGTGATACATGGGAGTCAGTCGCATATGTGAGCAACGACTACTTCCCCTGGGGGTCGCTCAAAAAGCGCGGTAACCCCACTATCCTCAGCGGTGGCGTCATCCACTGGCTACCTTGTCGTGGCAACCAAATCATAAGCTACGATTTGGGAACAAGGAAGGTCGGCTCGGTGAAGCTCCCGTCCACCCACTGCAGCGTTGACCACGCTGGTAACCAACTCTACTTGGCGACATCGTCGGACACGGGAAAATGCTGAAACTTCTCACCATTCAAGGGTTGAAGATGTTTGTGTGGCTACAGCTACCAGGTGGTAGTGGTTGGTCGTTAGAGACAGAGATTGATATGCAGGAGAAGTTACGGTCACTCGACCCTCGTATCACCCGGGGTTCAGTAAACGTATTGAGTTTGAGGGCTCCGGGAAGAGGACCAGTGAGGTGGTGCTGCTAGTAGGGGCACGTAGTCAAGATTATAGTGTCTTTTACAGTGAGCCTGAGGAGATCATTGTCTTTGACTTGGAGAGGAAGAAGATGCATAAACAGAAGAAGGGGTTATCATGACCTACCGTCTCGCCTACAAAATATGAAAGTATTTTCCTAGTTATAGCTAGCTAAGTAGAAATTATAGGACACGACGCCTGAGATAGTGCTTGATGAATTTTTCTTTCATTTCATGAGTCATGTATTTTTATTAATTTATTACTCGTGGGTAATACTCATGCAAATTCTGCAATCCATAGGAAAAATGTGAACTCCTATGTGTCTTGCATTATTATTTGGGAAACGATAGTCAGTCAGTATATTATTTAGAAACTGATAACCACCATTCTTTTTCCTCCTTTCTTCCTTCTGTATTAGGTCGCTGTTTTTTTCTCCTTTCTTGTTTCTTCATCCAGCTCACATGCATAGACCAAACGAGATTTGCCCCGAACACTGGCCAACGCCCTCCCACCCCAGCCAGCCCCCCTCCCTGCTCCTGGCCGGCCGGGGTGGCAAGCACAACGACCGTTTGCTACTCACTGGTCAATTTTGGTTCCACGGAATAAATGAACTCATGGCAAGAGAGTTTTAATCCCTCAGCGACCATAGTTTGTAAGGGATGCACAAGTGTCTCCATAGTTGCCACTGGCCTAGATGGGACTTTCACCTAGAAGACCGGAGTGTACATTGCACGGACCACCAGAGGAAATAATCAAGATAGACTCGGATGGCACTTAGTGTTGCAAGCTGGGGGAATCGCGTGTGATAGAATGCTTACCCGTGACTATCGAATCTCCTGCCCATCAACGCTCTATCTCACCAGCATGTTGCAAGTTGCATCCTTCACGGAGAAAAGAAACTTTACTTGGGCAGTGTTTGAGCTGGACGGCACCGAACCTACACTATCTGGAATGATATATAGACAAAGGGATCATTAATTCTATGATCTAGCCCATTTTACATGATATTCGTGAGCTAGGTCTTTTATTTTGAGTCTTTGAGTTTAATCTCGGTTTGCCGTTCATCCGGCTGAATGCTATATGCCGCTCATTAGCGGCGCTACTCGCGGGCGCCGTCTGAAGAGCGTATGTGATGGGCCGGCCCATCTGCCGTTTTCTCTTTTTTCGGCTGTTTCTTCTTTTTCGTTTGCTTCCTTTTCTTTTTCGTTCTTTTAATTTTTCTTATTCTTCTGTTTTTCTTTTCGTGTCTTATTTTCGTTTTTTCTTTCGAAAAATTCAAATTCGAATTAAAATTTTGTTCAGATTTAAATTTTGTTCATTTCGAAACTTGTTCAAATTCAAAAATTATTTAGATTTGAAATTTGTTCATTTTTGGAAATTTAAAATTTGGGCATTTTCAAAAATTGTTCATTTCAAAAATTGTTCAAATTCGAAATTTGTTCATTTTCGAAATTGTTCAAATTCGAAATTTGTTCATTTTTTGAAAATTGTTCAAATTTGAAATTTGTTCATTTTCGAAAATTGTTCAAATTTGAAAATTGATCATTTTTAAAATTGTTCAAATTCGAAATTTGTTCATTTTTTAAAAATTGTTCAAATTCGAAATTTGTTCAAATTCAAATTTTGTTCATTTTAAAAAATTGTCCAAATTTGAAATTTGTTCACTTTCAAAAATTGTTCAAATTTGAAATTTTTCATTTTTATAATTTTTTAATTCGTATTTTGTTCATTTTTTAAATTGTTCAAATTCTAAATTTGTTCATTTTCGAAAATTGTTCAAACTCAAAATTTGTTCATTTTTTAAAATTGTTCAAATTCAATATTTGTTCATTTTTTGAAAATTGTACAAATTCGAAAATTGTTCAAATTCGAAATTTGTTCATTTTTTAAAATTGTTCAAATTCGAAATTGTTCATTTTTTAAAATTGTTCAAATTCAAAATTTGTTCATTTTCAAGATTTTTCAAATTCGAATTTTTTTTCATTTTTTGATAAATGTTCAAATTCCAAAATTTGTTCGTTTTTTATAATTGTTCATTTTCGAAAATTGTTCAAATTCAAAAATTGTTCATTTTCGAAAATTATTCAAATTCGAAATTTGTTCATTTTTTAAAATTGTTCAAATTCGAAATTTGTTCAGGTTCAAAAATTGTTCATTTTCAAAAATTATTCAAATTTAAACAAGTTCAGGAACAGAGAAGAAACAGTCACGCGCGTCCATCGAAACGAATGGTTCAGGAACGTAGAAACAGTTACGCGCGTGCAAAGAAGAAACAGTCACGCGCAGAACTTGGGCTGAGCCCGTTTAAGATTCTTGTAGGCGGCGCACGCTCCAACCGCCGCTAATAAGCGGTGTATAGGTCCTCCCATTCATCCGACAATGCGGCTCACCATTGTGCTAATAAGTATGCTTGCAAATGTGATGTCCCAAGTTTGGGTTGAGTGTCCTCGGTTTTTAGCATACAACCTAGTGGCGTGATGTGATTCTGTGATTTCTAATTAATAAACATCAGAATATTCTAAAAATAATCTACCCAAAAATCATACCTTTTTTTATTACTCGAACACATATCATGGTCATATATGTTTGTTAACGTGGTTAATTTGGAGGTTCAGTATAAATCCGTGTACTCTTTTCGTGATGAGTTTTGAACTTTTTACCGCACTAGTGAAGGTGCACGTGCAACACAAGTCTCATAATTTATTATAATTTAAACACGTCTTTCAATACATATTTGTTTTATTAAGTTATTTTGCCAGACCGGTTAAGTAGGTTTCATGATAGAATATTGAAAAGGTTTCACGATAGAAAATTGAAATTGGACCATTGTTCGCTTGTGAAACACAATTGGTCAAAAAAATAGTGATGATGAATTAATGAAAAATAGTTAGACGACGTATATAGTTTTTATTTATTCCCCATTATAATAGCAGTTATTCCCGTTTGAGATCATAATAGATGAAAACAAAATAACGTGGACATGCATAATAAAGAATAGTACAAACTTGACAAGCCTTCGTCTGAAAAAATAGATGAAAAACATATTACACATTATTAAATCAAGTTGAACTTATTTTTATCAAAATTATTTGTCAATCCACCGTGGAGTAATTTTAGTAAATGTGAAAAGCACTCTAACCTGGTCAGAATAAACTCGTATAGAGAATTCTGAGTTGAACTGGTTTAGGGTTTTACGGCATGTATGCTCCTATTTGTGCTCTCAGATGTTCTTACGTCGAGCACGTTTGAAAGAGCCTATTCTATGTACTACTCTAAAGATATAAATTAGTAGCTCTAAAACCCTGTCAGTTTTAGTTGTTTTGATCTAAACCGATTGGTGGAAGCTTTTGTTGTAAAGATGAATATTCCAAAGCAAAATCCCTTCACAACTTTTTATGATTTTTTTAATATATAATCCCTTCACACATTGGAAGCTCCAATTTGACATGCCATGTAGCAAAAAAGAAAAGAAAATCCATTCAGGCATCTATATTTCTATAGATTTGCATTTCGTAAAATACTTCAAAATCTTTTCATCTAACTAATAAAATAATACAATGGTAGCAGAACCTGTAGAATGGATTTTAACTAAATTTTACCTCCGTAGCTGATCAGTGCCTCTGCCAATGCTCTATTGCTCTGTTTCGCTGCTTGCTGCCATGAAAAACTTGATGCACTGTTATTACTTGGCTACGCCCACGGGCTGCCTTGTACTGCTACCTGGCGGACTGCTCTATGGAGGCGGTGTAGCGTCGTGCAGGCTCGGCGGCAGTAAACGCCCACGGGCTGCCTTGTGCTGCTACCTGACAGAGTCCATGTGCAACGCAATTAGTGCATGAACTATTGCAATCATAAACCCTCGAAGGATGCAAATAGCAACATAAAAGTGTACTTTCGCAAAAAAACATAAAAGTGTACAACTATATTCTCCATGGTACATTTCAGAAAAACAATATGCCCATTTTTACGGACACATAATAAGATTTTTCTTTAATTCTGAAGTTATATCTACTCTATGTCTCCAACTTGTTCTAATCAAATAGATAATTGTCACCACACCAAAATATACTATTAATCTTGTTTACCACAAGTTATCATATGCATAACACGAAAATCATTACAGTTTGGGAAGAATTCATCAGCAACATAACCATATTCTTGTACCGAATTCAATTATGCTTAGACAATAAGCAAACTCTTTTGAGCAACAATTCATCTACATATTGGGATAAAAAAATAGCAGGCACAAGGATTACAAGCTTAACATAACAATAACTCATTTCCCCAACAATCAGAAACTATCAAGGCCAAATCTAACCGAAAATAAACACCGACAACTATCCGCACAGCCATGCAAACCTTACTGGATATTTGAAACATTGTCAAAAATCTTAGTTTGCTCTGCAAAAAAGGACCAGAAAATTTTAGTCCATTGAGATCATGATAACTCGGTATAGTCAATTATGTACAACTTGGTTCCTTATTATATGTTTAACACTGAAAGCACACGCAACTTAATACCCTTGATTGCATTCAGCAAGCTGCGTTTTCCTACCTCTCTCCCTGCAAATAGTATGAAATAATATGGATGCAAACGTTGCAACAGAAATAGACAACCTTAATTACCAATGAATTAGGAAAAGGAATTACATCCTAGCCTCAGCCAGCGAGAGCAGCACCATGGAGCTTTTGTGTCACCATGTGTCCATGTCCGCTCAATTTCTGCTGACCTTTTCCTGTGTATGAAACGTAGCAGCACAAATCCCACTGCGAGGGCGGCATAGGTGAGCGATGCGCTTCATGGGCACAATGATGTAGTGCTTCCTCATGTGGCCACCAAGTGACTCGCCGCTCATGTACTCGGTGCCACAAACATTGCACGCATGCACCTCGCTGGCCTCGCACACCGTGTGGCAATCGACGATAGCCTGGAGTCGGCGACGTACGGGCGTAGCCATGGGGATCGTGGCAGCGGACGTCAGCCATCCTCGTCTCGACACCGGCCTACCTCGCGCCCTTCGCCCGCCACCGGACGGACAGGATCAAGCTCATGGAGCTCCAGCTCATGGCGCTCCGGAACCTCTCGATGGGTTGGGCCGATCGTGTCCGGCCCGAATTGCTATTTTCCATCGGGATTTGCATTTCTTTTTTTCTTTCCTTCCTATACGTATACGAATCTAACAATGCGCTTTTTTTAACATAAGGAAAAAACGTTTTGACTACACTAGTAGGGAAGTGCCTTTCTGTGGAATGACATTTTGTGGCGCACCATTTTGACCATGCGCCACAAAAACATTTCAGTGGCGCACCATGGACAATGCGCCACAGAATACTGTGGCGCATGCAAGCTGTAATGCGCCACAGAAATATGGTGAGTCCCGCCTCAACAAAAATCTGGTGACATTTCTGTGGCGCATTGCTCTGGATGCGCCACAGAAATTAGCATTTCTGTGGCGCATCCAGTACTGTGCGCCACAGAAATGTTGTGGGTCCCCCTCCAACTATTGCCTGGGTGCTTATTCTGTGGCGCACGGTTCTGGATGCGCCACTGAAACTAATATTTTTGTGGCGCATCTAAGCCCTGCGCCACAGAAACGTATGTGTGTGTTCTTTTTTTTTTAACCAAATGTGTTTGTGTTTTGTACATTCTTTTTTTTAAATGTGTGTTCTTTCTTAAAATATAACCATTTTTTAAATTTAACCAAATGTGTGTGTTCTTTATTTTTTAAATATAACTAAAAATATATTTTTTAAAATTTACAAAAATATTTGAGACCCCCGGTTTCAGGTTCTGTGGCGCACCCAGGCGGATGCGCCACAAAATTCCTGGACTTAGCTGTTTAGAGGCGTGCGCCCATCCCCGACCGCTCTCTCCTCGCCGCCAACCGCCACACTCTCCTCGCGCTCGCCCCAACTCGTCGCCGCCCCAACTCGCCGCCGCCGACGGACGCCGGCCGCCGGCCGCCCCAACTCGCCGCCGCCGGCTGCCCCCCCCCCCCCCCCCCCCTTGTCGGTAATCTCCACCTCCTCCTCTCCCCATGCCCCATGCGTGTCCATGTCGTCGTCGCGGTCGTGCGTGTCCATGTCGTCGCCGTCG
Organism: Poa pratensis; assembly: GCA_947311845.1. Taxonomy (NCBI): domain Eukaryota; kingdom Viridiplantae; phylum Streptophyta; class Magnoliopsida; order Poales; family Poaceae; genus Poa; species Poa pratensis. Next base: position 2,480,885 of record CAMZMU010000085.1, on the reverse strand, counting down.
TCGCTGTGCTGCCCTCCTCCAGCCGACGACCGCGCCCGCGCCGATGCCCTCCTCGCCCGCGCCCGATTCCCTCCTCCTCCTCTCCCCACACCCGCTCGGAAGGTGTTTGATGTAATGTCAAATAGAAGAGAGGATCGAATAATTTGTGTTTGATAAAATTTGTGATATTGATACAAATAAAAAGAGCAAGTACCATTCAGTAGAAATATGGAAATGAATTTCATATAGAAAGGGCAAGTACCATTCAGTACCATTCTTAAGCACTTCGGTACCATTTTTACAAACACAACCACATAAGTAGCTTAACTGAATTTTGTTGTCCTGATTATCTATCCAGAAGTAAAATACATCTGCTAACTTGACTTTTCATTTACATAATCTTTCTACATGAGATTTTATTTGTGTCTTTCTTTTCGTCATGTACACTAGATACTTGATGATTTACTTGGATTAGTAAGACCACCAGTGTTGTTTCTCAGTGTAGTTTCATACTCATGTGCTTTTTAAAATACAGCAGAAATATCTGCTTCAGAATTTTGATGTAAGACCATCGTGTCGTGGTTGTTTGTGCTCCGACCATCGTGTCATGGAGATGCCGGCCGGAGATGCCGGCCCGAGATGTGGATGTTTTGTGAAATGTCTGCAGGTACCCCGAGAGGCACTTGAGTTTGCCGGAACGTCGATTAACTTCCGTTACGGCAAATTCGGGTACTCCATTTGTCCCTTTTTTTTAGCAAAGGTCATGCCAAATTTTTTCGTGAATTTTGGCATGACTTTGCTAAAAATAGGACATATAGTTGTGTAGCTTAGATTGTAGATAATTTTAGTTGTGTTCATTGTTGGTTTATATTGTGTAATTTTCACATTGCTAAAAATGAGTTTGAAAATTGTGTTGTTGATATTAATTTGATATGGTACTATGTTATTTGATAGTTGCTATGAATTTGTACTTTATTTAAATTTGCTTGCTAATTAAAAATTGTGTTTTTAGTTTATTGTTCTCGGCGACGATGTCACTGTTGGACCAGAGGGGCGATGTCCGCGACTGGACTCCGCCGGGCTGGCACTGGGAGGTGCTACCTTCCGGGACGCGTATCTTGGTGAGGAATCCGGGTGACGTCGTCGACCCGGATCTTTTTTGGTGGCGGTCGCGTGGGCCATGCTGGGTGCAGAGGGAGCCGGCCCCCGAGGAGGTGGTACATCGCCGTATCAGGGAGGAGGACGAGCACGTCCGTCGCTACATGAATTTGTTGGATAGGCAGTACAACAATGGATGGTCGTTTCTTCAGAGGGTTCCTCCTCACGTGAGCTATGACCCTGTGAGGGTTCCTTATCTTTGGATGCGCAGCGCCCGCGGCTCAGCACCCCGCGGCTCAGGACCCGGTCGAAGTTAGTTTCAGAGGTTCATGTATTAGCGATATTATTCGCGATGTATTAGGGTTAAATAAAAATGGACGAAATTATTCATGGGATCAGGATGTATTAGTTATACTTTTGCATATTTGATCTATGTCCCTACATGCATGAATATAATTTTGGCATGACTTTGCTAAAAAATAATTTTAGTTCTGTTCATTGGTTTATATTGTGTAATTTCCACATTGTGTAGTTTGTAGTATATAGTTGTGTAGTTTTTTGATTCTAATGAATTTGTTTTTAATATGTTTTAGTTTCACGGAATGGCCGGGTTTAAGGGTGTGAGGGCGTGCTATAGGAAGAAGCTTGGTCGGTACGTGTATGGATGTCAGATCCATATCAACAAGAGGAAGCACTGGGCTGGGCAGTTTAATACAGCGGAGGAGGCGGCGCGCGCCTATGATTATTTCTCCGTACACGAGTACGGTGATAAGAAGAAAGATAAGGATCTAAACTACCCAGCGAATCGCCACCGTGTGAATGAGTTCATACCGGATGGGATCAGACAGGTGGAAATGGCCAAGGAGATGGAGCACAGCTTGGCTGAGGCGCAGATCGCACGTCGCAACGCACGCCCCTAGGACGACCCGTATGTGAGGCATCTCCTGCAGAACGAGCCAAACTTGATGTCCTCCCAGCAGTTTGGCGCTAGTCCTTTTGACGGTGGTGGTCCTTCGTACGGCACCGGTCCTTCCCACGGCGCCGGTCCTACTGACGACGACATCACTTCTCTTGAGATCTGGGCGGAGGAGGAGGAGCAGCAGGAGGAGGAATGGGAGAAGGACTGGGATTCCGACTCTGAGCAGCGGCGGCAGAAGCGGCAGCAGGAGCGGCAGCAGGCATCGGAGGAGCGGCAGCAGCAGCGGCACCAGGAGTGGCAGGAGTCGGAGCAGCAGCTACTACGGATGTTCGGTCCGCCGAACCCCGATGCTTATCACCACAGCGACCCTAGGCACTGGGTCGAGGTGAATAGGCGGGACGGCATACCTCCGTTCCGCACTCTTTCGGGTCAGCCGTGGGGGAGCGAGGACACTGATGACCCCGCAGATCCGATATACTGGGCTCAGCTGGATAGGCCTAGGGACGACGACCCATAGAGCGACTTGTCCACTTCTTTCTGTACTATGTTTTATGTTGACTTGTCCACTTATCTATGTAGACTGATATTTCCACTGTACTTGGTTAAGACTAATGTTTTATTTTCATGCATATGCCAATGTTAAATGCATATGCTTGTACTGTGACTTATCCCAATGCATATGCCAATGTTAAATGCATATGCTTGTACTATATATGTATGTATCTCGGGCTCTAAGTGATGTGATGACATATTTATCTGTCTGTTTTAATACCGTGTCAAAATATATTACTGTTTCTATTATTTTCTGTATAAATACTGTAATATACCTGTATTATTATCAAATATAGCAAATTAATAATCATTAATACAGCAAATAATCGATAATATATACAGAAAATAATTTAGTGGTGCACGGTAAATAATTTTGTGGCGCACCATATTCTGTGGCGCACGAACAAAGTGCGCCACAGATACATTATTGTCAAATACAGCAAATAATCAAAATTATTTCTATGGCGCATGGAAAATATTTTTGTGGCGCATTTCTGGAGGTACGCCACAGAATTGTCTACTTTCTGTGGCGCATGATTCCGTGCGCCACTGAAATATCTGTGGCGCATGGAATCATGCGCCACAGAAACATTTTTTGGTGCGCCACAGAAAGGCACTTCCCTACTAGTGCTAGTCAAATTTGTTTGGTGCTCGACATTGGGACAATCTGGATCGTTGATTGAAAATTGAACGAACAAGATTTAAATTGTTTGGTGCTCGACATTGGGACAATCTAGATCGTTGATTGAAAATTGAACGAACAAGATTTAAAATATCTCAACATGTTTGCTCTTTTAATAGTAGTATAGATTAACAATTAGTAAACTAGAATTAATTTATGAATCTGTTATCCATTGGGATGGATTAAACGATCGAGGGAGCTGAGATGCTGACTTTTGGCTAGGTCGATGGGTACCCACGTGTCATTGGTACATGGGACCGTATAGGTTGGCGTCAACAAGTACTCCGGCCGGTATTCTAGAGCTAAACCTGCGCGCAGCTTACTTTGGATAGATAATCATTGATTCGATCTATTGCTTAAATTACATCGTGGACTGGGGCAGCTTTGGATTGATCAATCGTTTCCTAGTAACGACGACGGCCATCGATCTCTCCGCCGCGCATCAAGCCTAGACGTCGCACGGCCACGCCATGGCGCCTTCAAGAAGAAGCAGACGAGAAAAGACAAGCGCGCCGGAGGCCCCGATGGCGTGGAAGCTGCCGGCGGATCTTCTTCGCGAGATCATCGCGCGCTCCAACTACCGCGCTCTCATCCGTTTTGCCGCCTCATGCAACCTCCTCCGGCGTGACATCCTCAGCCCACCTTTCGACCGCCGTGTAACCCATGCCGCTCCGTGCATCCTCGCCTACAACAGAGATCCGGAGTGTCCGGTACTACGACCCCAAGTACATCCTACTCACCGCTGCCGATGGCATTGACAGACCCTTTATGTTGCTCGTCTTTGATCTCCACAAAGGGAACATGACAGTACATACCGCCTCATCATGCGGAACATGGGGTTCAGTCACGTGTAGGGGTGGTCACTAAAGAAGCGTGGCGACCCTGCTATCCTCCGTGGTGGCGTCATCCACTGGCTGCCATCTTATGACAAGCAAATCATAAGCTACAATTTGGGCACAGGGAAGACGGGATCGGTGGAGCTCCTGCCTACCAACTGCAACGTTAACTACGGTGGTAACCAACTCTACTTGGCGACATCATCGGACGGAAAATTGTTGAAATTGCTCACTATCAAAGGGTTTATGATGTATGTGTGGCTACAACTCCCAGTCTCAGCAGAAGGTGGTAGTGATTGGTCGTTGGAGGCTGCGATCAACATGGAGGAGAAGCTACGGTCGTTGGACCCTGATATCACCGGCGGTCCAGACGGACGTATTGAGTTCGAGGACTCCGGGAGGAGGACCGGTGATGTGGTGTTTCTGGTGGAGGTACGTAGGCAACATTATCGTGATGTTTATAGTTTATAGTGATGCGTTGATCGTATTTGACTTGGAGACGAAGAAGATGCATTTGCAGAAACAGGGATTATCATTGTTGGAGATCGACTTACCATCTCGGCTACAAACTATGAAAATATTTTCATAATTATAGCTAGCCAAGTAAAAATGTTAGGACACAAACGAGTTTTACCACATGAGATCGATGGTGTATGTCTACCTTCTATTTGAACTACACAGAGAGACCAATCGGGAGTGTCACCAAATTCTGGCCAGCGCCCTGCCTCCTTGGCAACCCCCTCCTATGTCAGCTGATCGCCATGATTGACGCACGGTGATCATGACCGCTCGCTACTCCGTGGCCGTGGGTGGAGGCGTCGGCTCGGCCGCAGGTTAGGACTCTAACCCCCGACGGCCGCGTTCGTGGCTCCCCGATCTCGCCTTATAAGCCGACGGCCCCGACATTTGGCCGTCGGCGTATAATCAGGCCGTCGGCGTCTTGTGGCTTTCCTGTAGTGTGTTGAGTAGATCAGGATCAAATCGGGGAGGAGGTGCGAGGATGGAACGACGGCTCGGGGAGGCTATCTGCGATGCAATTTGATTGTTTTCAGTATAGTAAAAAATACAGTATCACGCACGTTTGCAATATCTGCTAGGGTGAGCTTTTTCCCTAGTATGGTTTTTTTTAATACGTCATGCTTTTAAGTATCTGCTAGAGTTACTCTATGTGGAGGTGGGGGGTAAATGAGACACGAGAGTGATCTTGGTTGAATTTGGAATTCCCAAGCTTTGAATTGGTGGAGAGGCCGTGCAATAGGCTTTAATATCAGCTAGTATTCAACAACATTTTGCGAGATTGCAAGACACCAACCGTTCTGAAGTTAGATTTTTTGAAATAATGAAAACTCACAAAATCCTTACTTTAACATCAAAACGCACAATATACATGTGTATCTACGAAGCATTATGTATGACTTTAATAATTTGGTGAAGTTTTAAATACCTAATTTTATTTCCAACAATTTCTTTGGGTAAAGAATAATTGTCATGTTGGGTTGACATATCAGCCATAATAGCAGATATATTTCTATGTACCGTCTTATATGTGTGAAAACAAAGTGTGTTACTCCCTCCGTTCCTAAATGTAAGATGTTTTAGGTGCTACACATATTGTCTAGATGCATACTAAAATGGATTAACATACATATGAAATATGTCTAGATACATTTGATTACATTTGAATATGGACAAATGTTTAAACTTCTTATATTTAGGAACAGAGTGAGTATATCGGTAGACCCTAAGATCCCATTATGGATAAAAACATGGCGTTAATTTAAAAGCTTTATCATAGCACTAGTGGAGGTGATGCTTATCTCTGGTCGGCCCATTTGTTACGCAACATTAAAATCAACTCGTTCCAACCGCTTGATTTCTGTGTCAGAGGAAGCTGCCCTGGATAGCAAAATATTTCAGAGTAATGCATCATGTTAAAACAAACACATGCCTTGCCAGTATATGAAATCATGGACAGCTACGACAAAATAATTTTAGAAAAAATTGTAATTGAACCGTAACAAGCCCGAGATGCAGAAAAAGAAACACTGCAAATCGCCACTCAATTTACAATACATGTACACACTAAAACCCCCGCCTCGGAGCCCCCAAACCCATGCAAGTAAAGAATAAGGTATGAGCACATGGTGCCGAGAAACGACTAACATAAACAGTGGCATATTCAAAATGACATTGGTGGTGTCCATCCTCCAGATGGTACTATGGATGACTTGAGTTGTGGACATTAGCAAAGAGTATGCCCAACTAAACATATTTTGTGTTAAGTTCAGATAGTGCACTGACAGCTTGTGCTCAAATCAAGCACAACATCTTATACCAAGACAACAAAGCCAAGTTGACAAAGACAAGTGAAAAGGTTTGGATCATCTCTCACATTCTGCTGGAAGCATAACAAACAAGTTCAAGCTCCAAGAGAAAACCAACTGGTTGACTTCTATGTCAGGAGCAGAGGTATCGATCAACTGGTTTATTTCTGCTAGGCAATGGCAAGACACCACCGCAGTGCAGCATGTGAAACCAAGCATCAACTTGTTTGGAAACCGCTCCCGCTCAGGGTTTTGTTCAAGTGGGTGCACTTTGGGAGATAATAAGAGATTGCCATTTACTCTCGGACAGGCAAGACATTTGGTGTTGGCTTTGGGATGTGAATGGCACCTATTGAGCACGTTCGGTTTACCAGGCTCACTTCGCAGGTGCCACATGCCCACATCACTTGCAGTTCAGCGGAGGTCGTGCGTGGGCACCTGATCGCCTACGGAAAAGAGGGCTTCCTCACATAGAAATCGTGTTTTCTGTGGCTGAGTTGGACACGAAGCACCTGTTCTTGGGATGCGCCGTGGTTCGTGTCACTTGGGGATCAGTCCTGAGTTGGGAAGACATGGTGGTCATCAGCGAGGGATCGCTTGCAGAAGAGATAGAAAAAGGCCTAATACTTTGGTGATTCTCACAGCATGGGCAATCTGGCAAGAAAGGAATAATCGGGTGTTCAGAAACGTCTTCGGAACTGTCCGACAGGTGGTTACCTTAATAACAACAGATGCAAGGCAATGGGCTTATGCAGCAGGGGTCGTTTCCTCCTTCCGTCAGGATGATTGACTAGCTGGGTAACTAGGTCCTTGTGTTTAGTTTTAGGCTTATCGTTTATCGTCACTCCATCTGGTTTTCAGTCCTTTCTTGCTGCTGTGGCAATCATTGTCATGTTGGGGTCGTCTCTTTCCGTATACTAGTAAACCTGCACGTGCAACTCACATATGTAAACTATTTATAAAATAGTAAATATGTTGGCATACATTAAATTTCAGCCGTTTAATATCCGACGGATTATCCAGATCATTCCAATGTTGAACAACTCAACACACATTATTACATCAATTACAATTTTTTTGCCATGAGATTTTAAGTTACAGAAGATCCACTGTGAAAAAATTTATCAATTCGTTTCCAACAGATACAATGTTGTCGAATTTGGGATTAATCAGTAGTGGAGAATCGCTAGAGAGGAAGAGAGAGGAACAGATGTTTCCGGAAGAGAGAGAGTACTTCTTCTTTGTTCATCTACACACAGTATATACAATGTTCAGTTTACACTTTAGACCCTGCCTACCTCCACTATTACACATAAGGACTACCAACACTCCCCCTCAAGATGGGGCGAAAATATTTATAAGCCCCATCTTGTCACATATTTTCAAGAAAGACGTAACACTAACACCTTTTGTTAAAACATCTGCAAGTTGATCTCCAGATTTAACAAAGTTAACTTGCAGTGTTCCCTCCTCTAGTTTCTCTCTAATGAAGTGCCTATCAATTTCAATGTGTTTTGTCCTATCATGTTGCACTGGATTATTCACAATATTTATAGTGGCCTGGTTATCACAGTAGAGCTTAAGGGGTTCCCCTTTATACATTTGAAGTTCAGTAAGTAACAACCGTAGCCACATTAGCTCGCATAATCCAGCCGCCATCGACCGCAATTCTGCTTCTGCCGTAGATCTAGCCACTACGGTCTGTTTTTTGCTCCTCCAACTTACTAGATTACCACCTACAAACACACAGTAGCCCGAAGTAGACCTTCTATCATCAAAACACCCAGCCCAATCAGCATCTGTATAACCTTCTATCCTTAGATGTCCACAATATGAAAATAGAACTCCTTTCCCAGGACAACCCTTAAGATATTGTAAAATTCTTTTTGCTGCATCTAGGTGGGTGGACCGAGGGTCATGCATGTATCTACTCACAATACTGACCGCATATGCAATATCAGGTCTAGTGTGTGATAAATATATTAGCTTCCCAACTAGTCGCTGGTATTGCCCCTTGTCAACAGGATCACCAGATTCGGCCATAATGCGATGATTTGGCTCAATCGGTGTGGTAGCAGGTCTACATTCCATCATTCCAGTTTCAGCAAGTAAGTCAAGGACATATTTTCTTTGTGAGAGATATATACCTTGCGACCCATATGCTACTTCAATTCCTAGGAAGTAGTGAAGGCGTCCGAGATCTTTGACTTCAAATGACTTAGCCAACCTTTTCTTCAAGCTCTTTATCTCATCATCATCATTCCCTGTAATCACAATATCATCCACATAAACCACAAGTATTGTAACTCTGTTATGACAACACCTAAAAAATAGAGTGTGATCTGAATTGCTTTGTTGATATCCAAGAGAACAAATTTCCTTGCGGAACCTTCCAAACCAAGCTCTCGGTGATTGTTTCAACCCATAGAGTGACTTTTTTAGTTTACATACTTTACCCTCTGTTTCTTTGCTATTAAATCCAGGTGGAATTTCCATATATACTTCCTCTTGCAGGTCACCATGCAAAAAAGCGTTTTTAACATCCATCTGAAAGAGTTTCCATCTATTATTCGCTGCAATTGAGATTAATGCTCTAATGGTATTCATCTTTGCCACGGGAGCAAACGTCTCATCATAGTCCACACCATAAGTCTGGCTATAACCCTTTGCCACAAGTCTGGCCTTATATCTTTCTACCTTCCCATCAGAATTTTGTTTAATAGTAAATACCCATTTGCAGCCTACAACTTTCTTATTAGCTGGGAGTGTAGTAATTACCCAAGTATTATTCTTGTCGAGTGCAGCCATCTCCTCAAGCATCGCTTCTCTCCAACGTGGATGCATTTTTGCTTCTTGCCAATTGTGTGGAATAGGTCCAGCATCATCCAATGCTGCAATAAAAGACTTATATGAAGTTCCAATAGATGTGTAAGATACATAGTTGGAGACATCATAAGGGGTTAATTTTGAGGGTAATTTCCCTACATTAATACGAGGTTGCTTCCTTTGTGCAATAGGCACATCCAAGTCACTATATCGATGGTAAGTATTATCATAACTTGGGGATAATTGTGGAGTTTGCGATGAGGCTGAAGAGTCTATGTCAGGTTGCTCTTGGGCTTCAAAATCATGTCCCGGTGAAGTGGTTTCCTCCCCCTGCACATCTTGCTCCTCAATTCGGTGCCTTCGCTTATACACCTGAATCTCGCGTTCCTCGTTTGGTTTTGGCCACCGTGTTGCCTCCTTTGGTATCTCTTGTTGCTCCCCTTGTATCTGCTCCTGTTCGTCATCTTCTTCCACCGGTATTGTTCCAATTATCACATTCCTCGAAGTAGTATCGTTGTCTTCCTCCTTTTTATCTCCCCCTGTCTCACAATCTACATCTGAGATATCATTAGTAAACAAATCAGGAAACACATCAGTTAAGTCAGCTGATCCTCCATAGAAAGGTTCTTGCTCTCTAAATACCACATCCATGCTCACAAACATTCTCCTTTCAGATGGACACCAACATTTATACCCCTTTTGCTTACCAGAATATCCAACAAATATGCATTTTAAAGCCCTTGGATCTAGCTTACCAACTGAAGGCCTATAATCCTTTACAAAACATGTGCAACCGAAGACCTTAGGTGGAACAACATATGTAGTCTTCCCAGTGAGACACTCTATTGGTGTCTTGTAGTCAAGTACCCTAGACGGCATCCTGTTCATCAAATAGGCTGCAGTCATCACTGCTTCACACCACAAAAATTTAGGGACATTCATAGCGAACATAATACACCGTGCAATATCCAGGAGATTCCTATTTTTCCTCTCAGCTAGACCATTCTGTTCAGAAGTACCTGGACATGTAGTTTGGTGAACAATTCCATAGCTTGATAGATATTCATCAAACTCTTTGTTCACATACTCCGTACCATTATCAGTACGTAGTACCTTCACACATGCACTATACTGGGTCATCACTAAGTTATGAAAATCTCTAAAACATTCAAACACATCATACTTATTTCGTAGAACATAGACCCAAGTGGTTCTGGTACAACAGTCAATAAACGTGACAAAATACCGATACCCATTTAAAGACACCACTCTACTGGGACCCCACACATCGGAATGGATAGTTTGGAGTGGTACATCACTTCTATTGTCTGATGACAAATAAGAACTCCTAGTCTGCTTTCCATACTGACAAGCATCACATACTAGTTTCTCCTTGTTGATCTTACAATAAAGATTAGGATACAACTGACCCAATGTAGCAAAAGACAGGTGTCCCAGTCGACGATGTTGGAGTAGTAACTCTTCTAGTGGTGAGGGAGGTAACGCAACAGCCATAGCAGGATATATAACATTATCCAAATAATAGAGTCCATCACGCAGACTCCCCATCCCAAGCTTTCTTCCAGTCCCAAGTTCCTGAAACATGCACCAAGTGGGGAAAAATATGACAGCACAGTTGAGATCCCTAGTAATGCAGCTTATTGATAAGAGATTGATTGGGAATGAAGGAACATGTAATACAGATGAAAGAGCCAAATTATAATTGCAATTAACCGTTCCAGAACCAGAAACCACTTGTGTTGATCCATCGGCCAATTTTACTTTTTCTTTGTTTTGACCAGCAACATAATTGATAAATTCTCTAACAGACCCAGCCATATGTCTAGATGCACCTGAGTCTATAAGCCATGGGGCACTTTTATAATTATTATTACACTTGTCGGTATGGAGGTTACCCGAAAAATTGGCCGAACCAGCCGATGTAGATGCCTCTGAGGACTTCCTTTCTTCTATGTTAAGTTCTTTAAATTGGCGCCATTTCTCTAGATCATCTACTGCCATCTCAACACTTACGGTCCGGGAAGCCTCTTCAGTAGTTGAAGAGGTATTGGCTCTCCCTACATGCCGCATACCTCTACCACGACCTCCACGGTCCTCAAACATGCGCCCACGGCTTCTGCCACGCCAGCCTTGTCCTCTACCTCCTCCCATCAATTGTGGGCAGGCTATCCTCAAATGCCCAGGTTGGCCACATTCAAAGCACGTTTTATTAGACAGGTTTGTTCCTGGCCGTTGAAAAATACCACTATCTGTAGCAAGTAAGGCTGAGCGTCTCTGTGAAATGCCATGTACACCATGTGCATTATCCTCCAGTTTTAACCGAGTCTCTTCACTTAATATTGCAGATATTGCTTGTTCTAGATTTGGTAGCGTGCCACTACCATAGAGAGCAGCCCTTCTATTTTCAAACTTAGAATGCAGTCCATTTAGGAAATCCCTCACACGTCTCTTCTCAGTCCATTTGTGAAATTTTTCAACACACTTGCCACATTCCATCCCAACAGGATCATAATAGTCAAGATCGCTCCACAGCCTCTTTAGTTCGGACACATAGTCCACCACTGATTTCTCTCCTTGGTTTAACTCTTGCAATTCTTTTTGTATCCTGCAAGCAAGCATCTCATTGCCAAGTCCTGAAAAAGTACCCTTTAAAAGTCTCCAAATTTCAGAGGCCTCCTTAATCCTCTCTACTTGCTTAGCAATTTGAGGTGACAAAGAACTCAACAACCAAGCTCTGACTAATGCATTAGTCATTTTCCACCTCTGACCTTCTTTAGAATCTTCCTCTGTTGGCTTCTCAACTGTGCCAAGTATGTAGCCCTCTAATTTCCTTGAGACCAAAAATCGTCTCAGCATGCTCAGCCCAGCTTGCATAGCTCTCAGATCCCTCTAACTTCACAAGTGGCATCTGCAACGGATGAATTTCTTCCTTAATCTCAACTTCCGGTCTTAATCCTCCCCCTTGTTGTCTACTTAAAGCATCAAACAGAGGCTTGTACTTCTCGTCCATTGCCTGCAGAACAGCTGCAAGCTCTCCAGCCGTGACCCCCTTCGAAGCACCTGTGTTCTCTGCCATCTTATTTCTCTAGATGAGCAGCACAAGGCGTCCAGCAGTCAACACTCAGTCCAATCTGCGAACACCTTTGTTTCTCTTCTTTTAGCAGCAATCAATTAGCAAGGCTGCAGTTGCACGTCCACCACCACACCTCTCTACCTGCGCACTCCTCTGTTCTGCTCACACATACAGCAACCAAGCACAACTCGAAGCTGAATACAGCCGCACCTCTCTTGCTTCTTCAGTTCTTCCACAAGCAACGAGCAACCACACCTGTAGGAGACCTCACCTGTCTCCTTCACTACAGAAGCTCAGGACCGCAGACCTGCAGGTCGTCGTTCTCGCGCGTGCTGCCGACGGCTGCCTCACAGACACCAGATCTCCGCCGCACGCCGCCGTTCACCACCGTCGATCGCCACAGCACTTCACGCCGCTGCAGCAACCTGCCACACACCCAGGGCCGATTTCACTCGCCACCACCGGAACTGGATCCCAGCTCCTCCGCCTTCACCTTCTGATGCACAGCACCGTCAATCAGCAAGACGCCAGCTCGATTTCTTTCTCTGCTCTGATACCATGTTGTCGAATTTGGGATTAATCAGTAGTGGAGAATCGCTAGAGAGGAAGAGAGAGGAACAGATGTTTCCGGAAGAGAGAGAGTACTTCTTCTTTGTTCATCTACACACAGTATATACAATGTTCAGTTTACACTTTAGACCCTGCCTACCTCCACTATTACACATAAGGACTACCAACATACAAGGGTGGTAAATCTATGTTCCTTGTGCGGCTCCTGATGTTCGTCGTGTTCTATGTGTAGTTACCCGTGTGCAGCTTGGGCTGCAGGCGACCGGGGCGTGTGGTCCTAAAAGGTGGTTTTGGCGGTCTATTGGACACAACATAACAAATGGATGTTGAGACGGTAGCCCCAGAACTTTGACATTGTTTATTGTGCCGGCTTCATCTCGTTTGGGTGACAAGGTTACACTTGATGCTAGTTGTTGGCGTCGCGTTCTTGCAGCTCTCCTGGAGGGTCGATTTCGTCATCATCGCCAGAGCGTCTCATTTTTTTTAGATAAAGGGAATATATATCAAGATACCAGCATTCATACTTTTTAGTGAGGAATGCAATCCGTAGTATATCCTGTGGGATCTATAGCATCCGTTGGGTTAGGGTAGCCGGTATATATAGCATGTAGATACGTACGTATAGGTTAGTGTCAACAAGTAGTCCGGCCGAGGCAGTACTTTGGATGGCATCACGTATACGATTTGGACTCCCTATCGAGTCCGGCCTACTAGCCAGAGCTAAACCTACGATTTGGATTGCCGGTTCTATATCGAGTCTGATTCGTCTTAGTTTGTTGCTTTATATTAAGCCGTGGATTGGGCAACTTTGGATTCTGATCCATCGTTTCCTGGTAACGACGGGCAGACCGCAGGCTCGATCAGCACATCGTGCCGAGAAACGACTAACATAACAAGTGACTTATTCAAAATGACATTGGTGGCGTCCAACCTCCAAAAGGTACTATGGAGTATGGAGCGACTTGAGTTGTGGAAATTAGCAAAGAGTATGCCCAACTAAACATATTTTGTATTAGGTTCAGGACTATGCTTAGCTAGCAGTGTGGAGGTCACTGTAGTGCACTGACAGCTTGTGTCCAAATCAATCCTAGCATCTTATACCAAGACAACAAAGCCAAGTTTACAAAGAAAAGTTCATCTCACATTTCTGCTGAAGAATAACCTGTGCAACAGGAAAACCAACATGTGCCAGGTCCAAGAGCAAAGCAACTGGTTAATTTCTATGTCAGGAGTAGAGGCATCAATTGGTTGGTTTCTGCCAGGAATAGACAACGGTAAGACACCACAACAACTCGATTTGGACTCCCTATCGAGTCCGGACTGTTGGAGCTAAACCTACATGCAACTTGCTTTCGATGGGTTCTATCTGATCCGATTCGTTTTAATTCGTTGCTTATACTATTATACATCGTGGATTGGGCAAGCGAGGCAACTTAGGATTCTGATCAATCGATTAGTTTCGTGGTAACGACCCATGTAACGTCGCAGGCTCGCAGCCATGGCGCCTTCAAGGAAAAGCAAACGAGTAAAGGCAGAGACTCCGGTGGAGTGGAAACTGCCGGCGGATATCCTGCACGAGATCCTCGCGAGCACCGACCTCCGCACCATCGTCCGTTGCGCCGCCACCTGCAAACTCCTCCGGCGGGACATCCTAAGCCGGTCTCTCGACCGCCGCATTACCCAAGCTGCGCCGTGCATCCTCGCCTACCTGTGCACCGACCCCATGAATCCCCTCGCCACCGACACCAAGAAGCCCCTCGCCCTGGTCCACCCATCCACCCCCGCCGCCTCGTCCTTCTGCCACGGGCACCTCTCCCACTTCTTGTCACGCAACGCTGGGACCCTCCTCGGCGAATACGAACCCGTTGCGTCTCGTCGCGGCCTATTCGTCCTCCGCCGCATGAGTGTGGGAGACTGATCCGAGGCTGACCGTTGCTTCGACATGTGCGTGTATGACCCTATGAGCGGCTCCCGGAGCATCTTCCCCGACCTGCCGGAGAGCGGGAGCGATATGTACTACAACGACTACATGTACGTCCTGCTGACCGCAGCCGACGGCATCGACATTCGCTCCTTTCTGCTGCTCGCCTTTGATATCAATGGATGCAGCATGATAGTACACACCGTCTCATACTATGGTATATGGGAGTCGGTCACTTGTGGGAGCGACCACTACAACTGCTTCCCCTGGTGGTCGCTTAAAATGCGTGGCGACCCCGCTATCCTCAGTGGTGGCGTCGTCCACTGGCTATCACGTAGTGGCAACCGAATCATAAGCTACGATTTGGGCACAACAAAGATGAGCTCGGTGAAGCTCCGGCCCACCAAATGCAGTAATGCTAACAAACTCCACTTGACGACATCGTCGAACAACAGATGGTTGAAATTGCTCGTGATTGAAGACTTCATGATGTTTGTGTGGTTACAGCTTCCGCCCTCAGCAACAGCAACAGGTGGTAGTGGTTGGTCGTTGGAGACTGTGATCGACATGAAGGAGATGTTACAGTCGCTGGATACTCGTGTAACCGGTGGTCCAAATGGACATATTAAGTTTGAGGGCTTCGGGAACAGGACAGGTGAGGTGGTATTTTTGTTGGAGGTACGTAGGCTAGGTTATGCAGATTTTCATAGTGATGCGCTCATCGTCTTTGACTTGGAGACGAAGAAGATGCATCGGCGGAAGCGGGGATCGTGGTTGTTGGAGATCGACCTACCGTCTCGGCTTAAAACTATGAAAATATTTTCCTAATTACCTAGCGGGGACTGTTGTTGTTGGAGATCGACCTACCATTTCGTCTCGGAAGCGGAGATTGTGGTTGTTGGAGGTACATAGGCTAGGTTGGGGATTGTGTTTTTGTTGGAGGTACACAAGCGAGTTTTACAACCTCAGATGGTGCATTTCTGCATGCTATTTGAACTTTTTTTGTCATGTATAATTTTCTTAACATTTACTTACGGGTATTGCGTACACTTCGTACAAATGTGAATCTGAAAAATGTATCCAAATTTTATCCATCGTGGACTTTTACTCAGGGAGCTATCGGAATTTAGCCGAAATTAAATAGCCGGCAGCCGAGTGGCGCGGTGCCACACTTTTGGTGGTTTTCGTTGCGCTGAAGAAAACCACCCGTACTTTAAATTTACGGTAGTGTGGTTTGTTTTCTCACAATTGCTTACTTTAACATCAAAATGTATGGCTCTGATAATTCAACGAAGTTGTAAATACCTAATTTTGTTTCCAAGAATTTTGTTTTGATAAAGAATCATTGTCATCTTCGGTTGACATGTATATTTCTATACATCGTCTTACCTGTGTGTAAACAAAGTGTGGTATAGCAGTAGACCCCCAATAATGTAACAGACATGACCTTAATTTCAAAGCTTTTCAGTGCTAGTGGTGGTGATCTCCATATCAGGAATAGAGGCAGCTGCCATGGCTAGGAAAAGATTTCAGAGTAATGCATCACCTGAAAGTAAACAAATTGCATATGTGGAGTACTGGAGTACAATGTAAATAACACGCGCAATTGCCTAGATCGATTAAACTAGAATTACTTTTTACTTGGGATCGATTGATCGAGTGAGTTGATGAAAACTTTGGGCTATAGGTCGGTGGGTACCCCATAAGTAGTCCGGCCGAGGCATTACTTTGGAAAACATCACGTATGATTTGGACTCCCTATCGAGTCCGGCCTGCTAGAACTAAAGCTACACGAACTTGCTCAGGATGGCCAGTTCTTTATCGAGTTCGATTCGTCTTAATCAATTGCTTATAGTACGTCGTGGATTGGGCAACTTTGGATTCTAGTCGATCGTTTCCTGGTAACGACGGGAAGACCAGAGGCTCGATCTCTCCGCACATTAAACACCATGGCGCCTTCAAGGAAAGGCCGACGAGAAAAGGCAGGCGCGCCCGAGACTCCGATGGCGTGGAAAGTGGCGATGGACCTCCTGCGCGACATCATCGCACGCACCGACCACCGCACCCTCGTCCGTTGTGCCGCCACATGTAACCTTCTCCGGCGCGACATCCTCAGCCCGCCTTTCGACAATCGGATCACCCGGGCGGCTCCGTGCATCCTCGCGTACCTCTGCGCCGACGCCAAGAAGCCCCTCGCCTTGGTCCACCCGACCACCCATGCCGCCTCGTCCTTCTGCCACAACCACCTTTCCCGCTTTCTGTCACGCAAGTCTGTCGGGACCCTACTTGGCGAATACAAACCCGTGTCGTCTCGCCACGGCCTCGTCGTCCTCCGCCGCCTAAACATCAAGGACCGACACAAGTCCGAGCGTTGCTCGGATCTGTGCGTGTACGACCCGATGAGCGGCGTCAAGAGCTTCTTCTCCGACCCGACAGAGATCCGGAGCGACCGATACTACGACCCCAAGTATGTACTCCTCACTGCTGCCGACGGCATCGACAACTCCTTTCTATTGCTCGTCTTTGATTTCCACAAAGCGAACATGAGGGTACATACCGCTTCATCAGGTGGTACATGGGGGTCAGTCTCGTGTGGGAGGGAACTCTGGTGGTCCCTCAAAAAGCATGGTGACCCTGCTGTTCTCAGCGGTGGCCTCATCCACTGGCTAGCACATTATAACAAGCAAGCAGTAAGCTACGATTTGGGAACAGGTAAGACGGGCTTGGTGAAGCTCCCGTCTACCAACTGCAGTGATTACCACGATGGTAACCAACTCTATTTGGCAACATCGTCGGATGGAAAACTGCTGAGACTATTCGCCATTGAAGGGTTTATGATGTTTGTGTGGCTACAGCTCCCAGTCTCAGCAGAAAGTGGTAGTGGTTGGTCACAAGAGGCTGTGATTGATATGAAGGAGAATCTACTATTGTTGGACCCTCATTTCACCACCGGTTCAGATGAAACACGTATTGAGTTTGAGGGTTCTGGAAAGAGGACCGGTGAGGTAGTGTTCCTGGTGGTGGTACATACACGAAATTATAGAGATGTTTATAGTGACACACTCATCGTTTTTTACCTGGAGACGAAAAGGATGCACAAGCAGAAGCAGGGATTATCTTTGTTGGAGATCGACCTACTGTCTCGGCTACAAAATATGAAAATATTTTCCTAATCATAGCTAGCCAAGTAAAAAAACAGGAGACTAATGAGTTTTACCACCTTAGATGGTGCATGTCTACGTGCTATT
The DNA here is from genome assembly GCA_947311845.1 of Poa pratensis. Taxonomy (NCBI): domain Eukaryota; kingdom Viridiplantae; phylum Streptophyta; class Magnoliopsida; order Poales; family Poaceae; genus Poa; species Poa pratensis. The sequence goes on along the minus strand of CAMZMU010000085.1, from coordinate 2,462,836 downwards.
TGAACAGTTTTTCTTGTCATTTCATAAGTCATAAGCCATGTATAATTTTCTTTAACATTTACTAGTGGGTATTGTGTGCACTTCAATACAAATCTGGCAATCTGTAGGAATAAATATCCAAACTTTATCCGTCGTGCATTATTATTCGAGAACCAATAACCGGCCTATATTATTTGGAAACTACTAGCTAATATGATAGCCAGTATCAATCCAACGGATGGTCTATGCTGGCCCTGTGTCTCCTTGTCGTCTCCTCCAGCAGTCAGCCTGAAAACCAGTTTTCAGCATACTGGTATAAAATTATTTGAACACCATGTTGCGTGACTTGCGTCCTTCCAGATCCGATAGATCCTCTAAGAAAATCTGTCGGCCCACTGGTCATTTAGACACTGTATTTTCTTTCTTTTTCTCCTTTCTTCTTTCTATTAGGCCATTGTTTTAATTTCTTCCTTCTTTCTCTTAGAATATTTGCACCCTCCGGGGCACAAAAACATTCATTGTAGCAGTAGCAGTCTAGAACACCCAATGCACATAATAGAGAGAGATGATCAGGGCTTTGGCACTGCAGTGACCATCGTCGCATGCTCATTGCAGGAAGGGGTGAGGGTTAATGTAGAGGACTCGCTGGTGTCCTCTCGTCTCAATCGGCACTGTGATGGTACGGCACACCGTATAACTTAGCTAGAGATCTAAATTGACAAATTAATGGCGCCACATAATCCCGTATAAATGCGCTCGTAGTTCACTTTCCGAGGAAACAAAAAACGTTTTGAACCGGTGACCGAAATAGATGGGACTATTTTGGCGCAATTTACGTGACCCTTTGCATCCCTAAACTCCGCACATGATTTTGATTTTTAAATCGTGTGAGATAACTCGGGCGTTGCACATGATTCTGACACATTCAATCATGTGTGTTTTTGTAAGATCATAGTTTTTTTTCGCCTTTTATGATTTTATCATGTCGATTGTGTTGTTATCACACAAAGTTTTATGTACTGAATCGTATGTGTTGGTTGTATTATTGCACTCGCTTATCCAAACTTAAATCTGTGCAATCAGTTCTCTATGAACTATACTCTGGCATGCAGCTGCTAGTTATTGGGTTAAAAAGTTCCTCACAAATATCACCACAGTCATGTGTGATTCTCCATGACATCATCATTGATAATTAGAGGGGTTTGGACTTTGGAGCTATACTTTGACTATGAAAATTTTGCTAGTCGTGTGAAACCTCGCCTAAACTCAGACCGAATCCAAAGATTTCTTGAAACATACTGGATGACTTAAAACCGGGAGTCGCATACCTAATTTCGTGATAACCTTATTGTCCATGAGTGAAATTTTGATGGGAGATACTATCTCATTATTATTTTAAATAAGTATGTGTGATTTGAACCATTCTTTGCATTTGGGACCATCTTTTATTTGTTTAATTGTTGTAACTTGACTATTATTGAATTTGGCTTATCGCTATATTTGTGTGTTGTTGCGAAGCCTGATTTGTGGATCTATTCAGGTGAAAACCGGTGACATACCGCAAGAATATTTTATGTTAAGAAACTTGTGAAATCTTTTCAGGTGGGCACCACACCATAGAAGCGGTTTACGGTTTACCACAAAGGTTTTACGGTATGAATTTTTGCTTGATCTAATAGAGTTGCTCTTAACCGTGACCGTCGGATCTCCTAACCATCAAAGCTCTACCACACGAGATGTTGTATACTTGGCGGAGGAAAGGAACTTACTCGAGAAGTGTTCAAGATGGACTGCAATGAGCTTGTGCTATCTGAAAGGATGGACGTAGCTATAGGCACCATTCAGTGGTCTCGCCCATTCTAGATAATATTCGTGACCAAAGCCTTTCTTCTGAGTCTTTATGTTTAAGCCCAGTTCGTGGCTCAGCCAACAATGCAGCTCACAATTGTGCTAAGTATATGTGCTTGCACTAATGTGACGGCGCAGGTTTCGATGTGGGGGTGTCCTCAGCTTTAGCACGCAGCTTTAGTTGTTTTATGAATTCTAATCATTAATAAAGCTCACGATATTCTCCAAAAAAACTCTACCGGCAGAAAAACTTATTTTCTACAATTCGAATATCATGGTTACATGTTTTTTAACATGGTTGATTTGGAGATGCAACATAAATCAATTTTGATATTTTTACCGCATGCACTAACAATTCTGAAACTAGAATTTGCTACCTGCACGCAACTTACTTTGGATGGTCTGCCGATAGTATTAATTTATCGCCCACGTCGTGGATCGGGGAAACCAGACTTTTGAGGCAACTTCGGATTCTTCGGATCGATCGTTTCCTACCAGACCAGCGGATCGATCTCCGCACGTCAACGCTAGCTAGTAAGGCCGTACGGGCACGCCATGGCGCCTCCCGAGACTCCGGTGGCGTGGAAGCTGTCGGCGGACCTGCTGCACGAGATCGTCGCGCGCTCCGATCATCGCACCCTCGTCCGTTTTGCCGCCACCTGCAAAATCCTCCGGTGCGATATCCTCAGCCCGCCTTTCGACCCCCGCATCACTGAGGCGGCTCCTTGCATCCTCGCCTACATGTGGCCCGACGCTAAGAAGCCCCTTGCCCTGGTCCATCCGACCACCCCAGCCGCCTCGTCCTTCTGCCACGAACACTTCTCGCGCTTCGTGTCACGCAAGACCGCGAAAATCCTTTGCAAATACAAACCGGTGGCGTCTCGGCATGGCCTTGTCGTCCTCCGCCGCCGAAACTTTGACGACCCACCCAATTCGTCCCACCCTTGCACTGACACTTGCGTGTATGACCCTATGAGCGGCGTCAACACCTTCTTCTCCAATCCGCCGAAGGTCCAGAGCGATTGCGACCGTAAGTACGTCCTGCTCACAGCTGCTGACGACATCGACACAAGCTCATTTATGTTGCTCGCTTTCGATCTCCACGGATGGGACACGAGAGTACATACTGCCTCATCACGTGGTACATGGCAGTCAGTCACGTATCAGAGCTTCGGCGACAATTACTTCCCGTCGCAGATGCTCAAAAAGGGTGGCAACCCTGCTATCCTCAACGGTGGCGTCGTCCACTGGTTACCGAAGAAGGACAACCGAATCGTAAGGTACGATTTAGGCACTCGAAAGATGGGCTCAGTGGAAATGCCCACCAATTGCAACGATGGTAGCCAGCTCTACTTGGCGACATCGACGGACAGGAAACGGTTAAAACTGCTCGCCATTCAAGGGTTCAAGTTGTTTGTGTGGCTACAACTCCCGGTCTCCACAGCAGGTGATAGTGGTTGGTCCTTGGAGACTGTGATCGACATGGAGGAGAAGCTACGGCCGTGGGACTGGCGTATCACACGTATTGAGTTTGAGGGTTCCGGGAAGAGGACCGGTGAGGTGGTGTTGCTAGTGGTGAAAGTACCATATTATAGTCATACTTATGGTAATGATCTCATCGTCTTTGACTTGGAGAAGAAGGAGACGCATAGGCAGAAGCCGGGATTAGCATTATTGGAGATTGACCTGCTGTCTCGGCTACAAACTATGAAATTATTTTCCTAGTTCGTTAGCCAAGTAAAAAGGGATTTACCATCTCGCATGGTGCATGTCTACATGCTATTTGAACCTTTTTTATTTCATAAGTCATGTATAACTTTTTCTAATTTTTACTCACGGGTATTATCTACACTTTATGCAAATTGGCAATCTATTGGAAAAATGTATCCTACTTTTATGTGTTATGGGTTTTACTCGGGGAGGCTATTGGCGGGGGGAGTTCAGCCGAAATCACCGGCAGCGCGAGTGACGGGTATCAGAACTGAAAATCCCTCCCGCCACACTTTTGGTGGTTTTCATTGCGCCGAAAGAAAACCATACATACTTTAAATTTAGTATTGTGGGTGGCTTTCAGTATAGTGGTAAAAATGCGTGTTTGCTGCAATTTGGAATAACGTATGCAACGTTGGAAATTTGAGAGAACGTGAACTTGTAACAACCGCCTAGAAAAAGTTGCAAAACTAAGCGTGTACGTCCAAGACAATGTTGTCCTCGCTCTCTTAGAAATTTAAGGAACGTATGAAATATCGAGAAATATAAAGAAAAAAACTTAGTAAGCACTGCTAGCTAGATAAGATGGGCTATTGTGCTAATTTCACGCACCGAAATTATACGCTAGAAAAAGGCAAACTTTGATATTGGGCTTCCAGCGCGAAGCTGGGCCTGCGTGTCGCTCTCTCGAGAGAGAGAGGACCTACGATAATACGATTTCCATTGGGGAAACCAGACTTTTAAGAGGCAAAACTTCGATCGATTATCGATCGTTTCCTAGTACGGATCGATCTCATCTCCGCACAGAAACCCTAGAAAGACCGTACGCAGGTCAAACAAAGTCCGTACGGAAGCTGCCATGGCGCCTCCCGAGACTCCAATGGCGTGGAAGCTGCCGGAGGACCTCCTGCGCGAGATCATCGCGTGCTCCGACCACCGCACACTCCTCCGTTTCGCCGCCACCTGCAAACTCCTCCGGTGCGACATCCTCAGCACGCCTCTTGACCCCCGCTTCACCCAGGCGGCTCCTTCATCGCCTACATGTGCCCCGACGCCAAGAAGCCCCTCGTCCTCGTCCACCCGACCACCACCGCCGCCTCGTCCTTCATCAACCAACACCTCATGGTATCGTGCAAGGCTGCGAAAATCCTTTGCAAATACGAACCGGTGGCGTCGCGGCCTCGTCATGCTCCGCGGCCAAAACTTTGACGACGAACCCAATTCCTCCCACCGTTGTCACAACATGTGCGTGTATGACCCTATGAGCGGCACCCGGACATTCTTCTCCAACCCGTCGGAGGTCCAGAGCGGTTGCGACCGCAAATACGTCCTGCTCACCGCTGCCGACGGCATCAACGTCACCAACTTCTTTCTGTTGCTCGCCTTTGATTTCCGCGGCTGGGACATGATAGTACATACAGCCTCATCACGTGGTACATGGGGGTCAGTCACAGTCACGGTCACCTATGAGAGTTTCGACGACAAACAATAATTCCCCTTGTGTATGCTCAAAAAGTGTGGTGAACCCGCTATCCTCAATGGTGGAATCATCCACTGGTTACCGATGTGTCCCGACGAAATCATAAGGTATGATTTGGGAACTGGGAAGATGGGCTCGGTGAAGCTCCCGCCCACCAAATACAACAATGATAATCAACTCTACTTAGCGACATCGACAGACAGGAAACGGCTGAAACTCCTCGACATTCAAGGGTTCAAATTGTTTGTGTGTCTACAACTTCCGGTCTTCACAGGAGGTGATAGTGGTTGGTCGTTGGAGACTGAGATCGACATGGAGGAGAAGCTACGGTCGGTGTTGTACCCGCATTTCATCTGCGGTCCCAATCAACGTGTTGACTTTGAGGGCTCCGGGAACAGGACCGGTGAGGTGGTGCTTCTGGTGGTGAAAATACTATATTACAGTGGTTTTTGTCGTAATGAGGTCATCGCCTTTGACTTGGAGAAGAAGGAGATGCATAGGCAGAAGAAGGGATTAGCATTGTTGGAGATCGACCTGCCGTCTCGGCTACAAGCTATGAAAATGTTTTCCTAATTAGCTAACCAAGTAAAAGGGGATTTACTGGTGCTATTTGAACCCATTTATATCATTTCATAAGTCATGTATAACTTTCTTTAATATGTATTCAGGGGTATTGTGTACAGTTCATGCAAATTTGGCAATCAACAGGAAAACTGTCATGCATTTTACTCGGGGAGGCTATTGGCAGCAGATAATTCGGCCACAATCAGCGGGAGTGCGGGTGCCAAAACTGAAAATCCCTCCCGCCACTCTTCGGCATTACCCCGAAAGAAAACCGCCTGTACTTTAAATTAACAGTATTGTGGGTTGTTTTAGTATAGTGGATAAAATACGGTGTAGAAGCGATTTAAGTATCTGCTTAGATTGAGTATTTTGTCCCTCGTTTGGCAAAATATAATTATTTTTTATGTGGCGTGTTTTTTGCTCTAGCCTCTAAGTGAGCACAAGAGTGATTTTGGATGAATACGGAGGTCGCAAACTCTGAACTGGTGGAGGTGCCATGCAATAAGCTACAATACCATCTACTCCCACTACTGGAAAATCACTCTCTGCCGAGTGGTCTCGGATTTGCCGAGTGCCAAATCTCGGGGAGTGTCGGCGAACACATCCTACACCGACACAGCACAGAAAATACTCGGCGCAGATCAGACCACTCGGCAAACACCACATTCGCCGGCACAGCGTTGATGAAGATCTCGGCGAAGCAAATAATCTCGGCAAAGACCGCAAAAAACACTCGGCAACGCGCCGACCTCGGCGAAACGGCTGACAACCTGGCGCCTGCCATTGGGACCCACCTTCCTGCGGCAATGCGTGAATTTCGCCGAGTTTCGCACCCGGCAAAGAGGCGACAGGGAAAAAATGTTGCCTTTTTTTCTTCGCCGAGAGCCGCGCTCGGCAAATTGTGCGCGTGAAAGTTTTGACATTTGCCGCCATTTCCGTCAGATGTTCGCCGGGAGCATCGTTCGGCGGCACTCGGCGAAGAAAATGGCGCGAGAATAAATTCTCTTTGCCGAGTGTGTCGGTGGCCGGCACTCGGCAAAGACATGGGCGGGAAAGAAAATTTTGTTCTGCGCCATTTCTTCGCCGGGTGTGGCTGCTCGCTGAGCCTTCCTCTCGGCAAACAAGGTGGGCGGCAAAATAAATTCAGTACGCGCCAACTCTTCGCCGAGAGCTGTACTTCGCCGAGAAACCTTCTCGGCAAAGTTTACATTATTCCCGCTCTTCCGTCTCTCCGACGTGTGCTGTTTTGGCGCCAGTTTCTTCGGGGTGTCGTATGCTCAATGTTTGTAGCACTTTTTCACACTCGTCGATGGTGAAGGTAAAGCGGAGGCGGCTGAAAAGGTGCTGATTAAAATGGCGAAGAAGCTCATCCCCGACCAGCTTTACGAGGCCCGTATTGCCGCTGTTGTCCAGTTCTATGCAGAGTATATGCACAGGACAATCACCAAAGAGGACGCTAGGCCCATACACATGTCGAGAGCCCAGTACTTGAAGGTAACCACATATATTTTCCTACTATTCTCCACATGACTTGATGAATAGTTCTACTGATCATATGGATCTTTATTGTGTCAAATAGGTGATTCCTCAATGGCTAGCCGCCCATAAGCCTTGCTACAAGAAGATTGTAGACAAGTGGGTGTCAGGAGGGTTTCAGGTGCAAAACAAGTCGGCACGGGAGAAGCGGAAGATGGTAGGCGACCACGGAGTCCACCGTCAAGGCCCCCTCACACTCGACGGCCCCGTGGCACACAAGGTAAGAAATCATTTTTGTCCTTTCCATTCAAGTTTTTATTTCTGTCCCATAATATTTTTATTTTTTCTTTGACCTCAATTGTATGCTTCCTTTTGGTGTCAATTAATTGTAGGAGTTAAAGGAGGGAGTGAAAAAGACGAAGATGCAAGTGTTCGTTGAGACCCGGAGGCCAAAGAATCCGGATCCGGCTAAACCCTTGGAAGAGCAGTGGATCACCACCACCGCGAAGAATCAACACAAGAACTACTGCTCCAAGTTCAAGGAGGTCAACGGTGATGCGTCCGATCCTTTGACCTCTCCTTTCGACCCCAAGGTTGCTATGATCGCGGGACAAGGCAAGCTGAATGGCCGGCCTTATATTGGCGGTGCTTCATTCGATTCATCGGGCATCCCATCACTTGCCGAGATTCGTGCTAGGCGTACGAGCTCAGCGCCCGAGATCGAGCACCGCCCAAGGGTCGGACTTGATGCCATTGCTGCAATGGAGGTACACGTGTCGTTTTTCAACCATCTTTTCCACTATTGTACATGTTTGCATCGCCATGACCGCTTCTTTTACATGGTTGCAATCCTCTAGGCTAAAGTTGAGAGAAATAGGAATCTCGCGGCGGAGGCTACGGCGAGGGCGCAGGCTGCAGAGGAGAACAACAAGAAAATGCATGCACATATGTCAAGCCAACAAGCATGCCTCCAGGCCCTTATGTCGGTAAGTGCTTTAACTTTTTCTTTCAACTAAAGCATGTGCTTGAACTTTGCGAACTAACCCTCCTCTTCGGTTTGCAGAGGATGCCCGTGGATTCGTCGCTTCCTCCTTTACCTCTTCTTCCTCCACTAGTTGCCCCCCTACTCCTCTTGGTAAGCGCTCTTGGACTAGCTAGGCAATAATTCATCTTTTGTTTGCTTACTCGTCTAATGTGAATCTTCATAGGAGCATCGATCGGCTGGATCCCACACTCCCACGGATGGTCAACACGGAGGGAATGGTGGAGGTCAATATGGAGGGAATGGTGGAGGCGGAGCTGCAAGCCCATCATCGGCGCCAACGGCCTCCAACAACCCCGAGTGAATATGTGGCATTGGTCTGCTGGCTGTGAACTAGTGGCATGTATTTTGGACATGTTTAAACTTGTGTTGTCTGCTTATGAACTTGTGGACTTTGTTTCGTGAACTTTTGGACCATTTGTGCTATATTTTGTTATATGTGTCTCATTTTAATGTTCTGGTTGTGCTGGGGGTGATCCAGTGTTAGAGATGAAATATATATGCGTACTGTTTTTTTGCAAATGCAGGGATTCGTAAAAAGCATTGAAAATCTGGACCAAATGGCATGTTTGTCGAGTAAAGCACTCGGCGAATATGCCTTCGCCGTGAAGGGCACTCGGCGAAGACGCACTACAGGTGCCATTTGGTCACCTGGGAAGGCACTTCGCCGTCCAGTGCATCTTTGCCGAGTCAAACACTCGGCGAAATGGTGCCAAATGGTCACCTGGGAACACACTTCGCCGAGCTCGTTCGTTTTGCCGGGCGGTGCACTCGGCGAAGTGGTGCCAAATGGTCACCCCGTTTGGTCCCTTCGCCGAGCCCTTCTGATGAACTGGCACTCGGCGAAGTGTGCGTTCCCGGCGACGCTTGGCACACGGCGAAGCATACTCACGGCGAAGTTGGGCACCGGCGCTCGGCGAAGTCCGGCTCTCGGCAAAGCACCACACGGCGAAGAAGTTCGCCGGCACCCAGTTGGAGGACACATGGCGCCATCTGTGCATTCCTTCTTCGCCGAGACCCTTCACCACCGGTCTCGGCGAAGTTCTGACACACGCCTGATGTCCATCTGACAAGGGATGATCCAAATTGCCTTTTCTTTGCCGGGTGTCTTGTCTAAATTCTCGGCGAAGAGTTCGCCGTGCATCCCCGACAAAAAGCCCTCGGCGAAGCGGCTTCGCCGAGGCGATTTTCGCCGAGACGTCTCTGCCGAGTACCGTTCTCGGCGAAGTGTTCGCCGAGGCCAATACCTGCCTTCGCCGTGAGTGATTTTCCAGTAGTGTCCCTTCATTCCAATTTAATTGACTTGTTATGCACCACATGTGGATGTATCTAGGCATGTAACACGTCTAGATACATCCACATGTGGTGCATAGCAAGTCAATTAAATTGAAACGGAGGGAGTAATATTCAACAACGTTTTGAAGTTCGATTTTCCAAAAATATCGTAACGTACATTGTGTATGTGTATCGAAACTCCTATAATTTGATGAAGTTGTAAATACCTAATTCCCTCTACCGATTCCCTCTATTCTCCTTCTTTTCTTGTCTAATTCGTATCCAAATCGCTAGACCTAACCAGCTCCCGCCATGGCCGTGGTTCTGTTCGTGAAAGTGAGCAGGACAGGTCGTGAGGTGAGGAAAACTGGGAGACCAGAGGTGAGGAAACTGGGATGTGTGGGCTGATGGGCTGGGCCGCGTTTGTTGCATACTACTCCGTACTAGTTAATTTTTTTCTTGTAAAAAACTTGGGCGGGCCGTGGCCCAGGTCGGCCTTAACTAAGCTCCGCCAGTGCCTAACTTATTTCAAGCAATTTCTTTTGATAAAGAATCCATTGTCAGATAGATAAAAAAATACTCCCTCCGTCAGCGAATAAGTGTAATTCTATCTCTATGTTGCTAACTTTTTCTCTAAAATTGGTCAATTATTTCAAAAGAAATGAATTAGGACAAAAGATAGAAATGCACCTATTCGTTGATGGAGGGATTGTGGCCTTAATTTAAAAGCTTTTTCAGAACTAGTGGAGATGATGCTTATCTCCAGTCTAACAATGCACAACAAGAAAGCCAACATTTTCCAACTGGTTGATTTCCGTATCAAGAATAGAGGCAGCTGCCCTGGCTAGGAAAAGACACGTGAAAGCAAACATATGTCTTGCCAATAGTATATGAAATCAGGGACAGCTAAGACAGAACAACTTTAGGAAAATTTGCAATTCGAACCGGAATAAACCAGAGATGCAGCAGAACAAGCACTGCAATTTGCCACTCAGTTTACTACGGAGTATATAGGTACACTGAAAAACTGCCTCAGAGCTACCAAATCCACCCGAAGTATTGAGCACATCGTGCGAAGAATCGACTAACATAACAAGTGGCTTATTCAAAATGACATTGGTGGCGTCCAACCTCCAAAAGGTACTATGGAGTAACTTGAGTTGTGGACATTAGCATAGAGTATGCCCAACTGAACATATTTTGTGTTCAGTTCAGGACTATGCTTAGCTAACAGTGTGGAGGTCATGACAGCTTGTGCCCAAATCAATCCCAGCATCTTACACCAAGACAACAAAGCCAAGTTGCTAAAGACAATTGAAAAGGTTTGGATCATCTCACATTCTGCTGAAAGCATAACCTGTGCAATCAGAGAACCAACATGTTCCAGCTCCAACAGCAAAGCAACCAGTTGATTTCTGTGTCAGAAGTAGAGGCATCAACTGGTTGATTTCTGCCAAGACTATTGGCCTATTGCCCAGGCTAGGCAATGGCAAGACACCAAAGTAAAGCATCATGTGTAAACAAGCACTAGTGAGAATCCAACAGAGAATACCTGACACGTGCTTCAACAAAGTATCATAGACAGCTAAGAGAGAACATACTTGGGAAAAGTTGCAATTTGAACCGTAACAAACCCGAGATGCAGATCAAACACTGAAAATCGCCACTCAGTTTACAATACAGGTACGTTTTTAAAACCGCCGCGGAACCACCAAATTCATAGAAAAAATTAGGGATGAGCACATCCCGCCGAGAAACAACATTAAACTAGCCCACATAGAAGTGGATGATTATTCAAAACAAACGGCTATGACATTGGTGGCGTCCATCCTCCTTGAGAACGATTAATAGGGGAGAGAGCTGCTATATGGACACAACGTCTCACTTGGCCTAAAAACAACTGTTGATGTAAAAGACGACTCTGGACGTCTCCTCTCTCCCGCTACTGTTTGAGAGAGGCGATTTTTCCCCCCCGCTCGCAGATCCACCTCCTCACCGTCGATCTGCCGGATCCCCCGTCCTCCGTCGGCCGTTCCGACGGCGGGAGGGCGGGGGATCTCCGTCTCACGGTTGTAGATAGGGTAGGGTTTGAGGGCTCGGCTTCCGGCGGTGCAGTGGAGGAGGTTGGGTCGCCGGCGGCGTTTTCGGTGCAGGTGCGTGCTTCCTCCGACGATGGAGCTCGATGGAGCTCCGCGGTGTTGTTCCTGCTACCTTCGCTCCCTGGGATCTCCGGATCTGCTGGGAGCGCTTTCCCCGTCCTGGATCCCGCGTGGCGGCGGGTCTGGGTTGACGATCTCGGTGCAGACGGTGGTGGTGCAAGCGGCGCTGCTGCTGGAGATGGGTGGTGGCCCTCCGGGGCCCGAGGCTTGAAGACTTCCCGTCCGCCGGGGGACTGCTTCCGTTCCATAGTTTCCAGGAAGCAGCGGCGGCGGCGCGTCATCGCCACGGCCTCTTCGACGGCGACATCGACGCAGGAGGACTTGAGTGTAATTTTAATCTTTCTGAAGGTCCTTTCTGTCTACTTGCTGTAACCACTGGATGTACCTTGCAAAAAAAAAAAAGAACGTCTCACTTGGCCTGGGCGAGCTCGGCACGGATCTGCTTGGCTGCCTCAACCATGTTGGTGAGGGCGGGCTTGGCCTCGGCGTACTTGCGGGTCTTGAGACCGCAGTCGGGCTTCACCCACAGGATGTTGGTGTCGAGCACCGCAAGCATCTTGTTGACGCGGTCGGCAATCTCCTCCTTGGAGGGGATCCTGGGGGAGTGGATGTCGTAGACTCCGGGGCCGATGCCAGAACCATACACGACACCCTCGCGGAAGACCGAGAGGAGCTTCTCGTCGGACCGTGAGTTCTCGATGGTGATCACGTCAGCGTCCATGTTGATGATGGATTGGATGATGTCATTGAAGTTGGAGTAGCACATGTGGGTGTGGATCTGTCAACAGAATGTCGTCAGTTGCAATGCAATAATCCAGAAGAATGGTAGATTCCGGCAAGGCTCTGGCAAGAGGGTTTACCTGGGTAGTGTCCTGGACACCGCAGTTAGTGATCCTGAAAGAGTGCACGGCCCAGTCCAAGTAGAAAGCGTGCTCAGACTTGCGGAGTGGCAGACCCTCTCTCAAAGCAGCCTCGTCAATTTGGATGACCTGCAAGGAACCATTTAGAAAAAATAAGTATACTAATGTTGTACATGGGTCCTGCTGATTAAATGAGAAACTAATACAACAGTACCAACCTGGATACCGCCAGCCTCAAGATCCTCGACCTCCTTCTTGATTGCAAGAGCAATCTGGTGGCAAGTCTCAAACGTGATAATACATGAAGCAACATGTGAGCCTCTAAATGATAGTGCTTAATTGCATCCTGAAGGTTTTACATAAAAAAATTATGGAAGCTACTAACCTCGGTTGGTCATTTCTGACAAAAGACCAGTTAAGGATTGTGACAGGACCAGTCAACATTCACTAGTAGAGAACCCACTTCTAGTACCGGTTGTAGATGGCCTTTAGTACCGGCCTCACAACCGGTACTAAAGGGTCGGCACTAAAGGGGTAACCCTTTAGTACCGGCACCTAAATAAAACCGGTACTAAAGGGTCTCCACGTGGGCGCACAGGCGAGCTCGACCCTGAGGACCTTTAGTACCGGTTTGTAATACAAACCGGTACTAAAGGTTCCTGCTTTTTTTGCTTATTTTTTCAGGGGGGTTTTGGTTTTTTTTCTTTTCGATTATTTTTCGGGGTTTAGGGTTTCTGTTTTTTTCCTTTTCGCTCATTTTTCAGGGTTTCGGAGGAGATCGCGTATAAAGTACTCACTACACATATAAAGTAGTCATTATACACATACAAAGTACTCTCGTCACATATAAATTTAAGTACTCCTAATTAATTACAATGGAGCCGGTTCCCTTGTAGCATCGACTGCCGGCGGTTCCCTTGTAGCATCGACTGCAGGGGGTGGAGGTGGTCTTTCGTCAAAGTAGAATTCACCGAGTTCATCTATGACATGTGTAAGTAAGAATCCCGCCAATTCCTCCGCAATAGCTTTTACGCGGTTGCGTGGTAGGAGCTGGTTCCGCTTGTTTGACATCTTTAAAAGAAGGAAATAAAATCAGCTATGATCGAAACTAAACACAATTGATGCATGGTGGCAAAATAAAAGTTGTGTATGATGTTCACGTACCTCTCGATTTCTTACACTCTTGACTCTCTCATTGACCTTCGTGTGAATGTACTCGCAAACGTAGTATCCACATAGTTCTGTCCCCTGTGGTTGTCGCAGACACCACTATATATACAAGAATATAATTTAATCAAATAATAATCAAGAGAATGATAATGGTATTAGAAAGATACACGTAGTAGTACTTACGTTGTTAGACTTGAACTCCAGCTTTTCTGGCCATACACCGCGTTCTTCCGCTTTGAACTTTCTGTAAACCCTGTCCGGAAAAGAAAATGAATTGAGTAGTTATTACTTATACTTTTGATATCCGGAAATGAACGAAAGAGGCTGATATAGTGCGATTGAAATTACCTCTTGAGCATTAGACGCACGCTTTTGTATTCATTTTGATCTTTCCTTAGTGAGTCCCAGACTTCAACTTCTCCTTCCTCGAGTCTAATGATTAGCAGAATGTAGTGGAACCTGCGCACGTTTATATACGCAGGTATTCAGAACTTATCGATTACACTTTATATCGGGGAAGCAAAATAGAATGTGTAGAAGACGGTAAAACTCACCCGAAGTTGTAAGGAAATAGTATTTCCTTTTTGGTACTTTGTCGCTTAAAGAACGTTAGCAAAACGTCCTCTGTGTTCACGGGATTTTCATCCACGGTCTTGACATGAACTTTATCCGGGTCAATGAAACCAATGTCCCAGATTCCTCCGAGTCTGCATTCACGTATCTTCATTCTGCATAATTAGCGTACAAAAGAATTTTGTGACGATAATTACAAGCAATGAACGAGAGCTTATAACTATAATAATTAAATTACACGAATAAATTACTTACAGACAATAGCAGCTGATGAGAGATTTGTCGAGAGCACGTTGATTGTACATCTGAAAAAGTTCTCGGAACTCAACATGCACACAATATTCTCGGAAGTAGTGTTGTTCCTTAACCGCCGCCATGAGATAGAATTTCCCTTCTTTTGCGGCGGTCATGTACCAGCGATTCAAATTCCATAACTGTGTTGTTAGCTGGCTCGGATTTTCCACCATAGGCAGCCCGAGTTCAAAATCAAATCGTGGGGCAATCTCCGCCATGGGGTAACCTGAGTCGCCAAGGACAACTTCTCCATGCTCGATTTCCCGAGTTTCAGAAGGTACAATGAGCGGGGCGAGCGATTGTGCTTCTTGTTCTCCGAGCTGGGCAACTCCTTTCCCGCACAATTTCTCTTGCTCATTCTGCGAGGAAAGTACCTTGTCAATACCTCGCTCGTAGTCTGAAATGGGCGGAGGTGGAGGGTCATATAGGTTGTCAACGTGTGATCTTTTACCTCATTTGGTATAGTCTTCAGAAGTTCCTTTATGGGGTCAAGTCTTGCCTCCACTCTTTCCTTCTTTTTCTGCTCAAAAAAGGCTCTCGACCCTTCACGTAGGCTCTCAGCTATTTCCTGCTGAGTCATCTCAGAAGTTAACTTCTCAGGAGCCTTGACTTCCTTGGGGTTCTCAGGAGCCCGCACACTTTTTCCACGTTTCTTGACAGGGGTGGACGACGGGAACAGCTTCCGCTTTGTCAAGTTACTAGTGGGCGCATCAGTCGGTTGACGGGACAGCGCGGGAGATGGACTCGCGGCGGGATCCCAAACTTCGTGGGGGGAGGCGGGTGGACTTTGATGTGGTGAATGTCTAACGGGAGGAGTCGGTGGCCTTGGCTCCGAGTCTGGAAACTTGATGTATTTCTTCTTCCATAGAACGATACCAAGCTCAACTTCTCCCAATGTCTTCTCGCCTTCAGCTCCAGGAATTTCAAGACGTATTGCGTTGAATCCCGGCATAACTTTCGTGACCCCGACACGAGCAAATCCAGGCGGAATCACACCAAAATGGAAGGTTTCTCCAGGTTGATGTCGTAAAGCATAGCCAGTCGCCACCGGAAAGTAATGTTCATCATCGGCGCATGTAACTCACAATTTGTCTTCTCCGTGATATCATCCACGGGGTAGTGAGCCGCCGATGGTTCAGCAACTGGTTCATCAACTGCAGGATCTTGTAGCTGCGTGGAACCCACGCTGCTTTTCCGCTGAGATGGGCAGGCATCGCCTGCAGGATCTTCTACTCGCAGTTGCTTCTGGGTCATTGAGGCCAGTTGCTTCTGCACATCCTGCACCGTGCGTTCTAATGCAGTAACCCTCTCCGCCTCCCTCTTCTTACTTCTGCAATGTTTTCTATAAGTTGCAACGTCTTCCGGAAACCCTTCAAGAAAACCAACCCCGCCTCCTCTGCTCGACATCGCCCCAGTGTTCTTTATTCCCGAGGGCTTGTGAAAGCTCGTCGTCCTCTCTATCGGGAACAAATTTTCCCTCCTTGACTAGTACTATGACTTTTTTATTTTTCTGATGACTCTTCTAATTTTTCTCCGCCATTTTCCCTTTGCAACAATCAGCCCTGTTTCTGGGTGCAACACTGCCCCATGCGCGAACAACCAGAACTTGGACCTGTCGGGCCAGTCATCTGTCTGTGGAGGATCCCTTTTTTCGCAGCTCGTCTTCATAGGCTTGCCACTTAGGCAAGGCAGTCTTGTAGCCACCTGAGCCCAAATGATGGAAATATTTCTTCTTCGAGGCATTCAACTTATTTTGTGTCGATCGGGCCACAGAGACGCCCGAATTCTTATACGCCGCAAATTCAGCCCAATCATCTTTTAGCTTCTCTAGATGTCCTTTGAAAACTATATCTTTGTTCCCATATTTTCTCCACAATGTGTTCTTCCAGTTGTTGAATTGCTGGGCCATCTTGCTAAGAGTCCACTCCTTGACTTTATCCTTCATCTTCTGTGGGAGATCTGCCGGTAGGTTGAATTTAGACATCATCGAGTCCCAAAGGGTCTCTTTAATTCTTTGCTCGAGATATTTTGCGCCTATGTTGGCTTTCTTCGGCTCATTCCATTCTGTCACAGTGATCGGGACCATGTCCCTTACAAAAACTCCGCACTGCCGTACATATTTATTGTAGATTCCATCGGGTTTCTCTGGTTTGCCTTTGAAGGTAACTTCGTCGATCGACAACGTTGCACCTTCCGGGAGCTTTAACCCTTGGGCCGGGCCTCGTACGGGGATTGACGACTTAGATCCAGAGGGCTGAAAGAAAAATGTTTCGTTAATAAGTGCGCATATAAATCAATTAATGCATCTAGCTATAGTGATCAACAAGACTTAATATATACCTTCTTCTTAGCTAGTGATCCGCGACTTAGATCCAGACGGTTCTTCTTCGTCGTCGTCGTCATCTCTGAATTTTTCTAACTCAAGTCCCTCACCGGAGTCATTCAAACATTTCGCGCTGAATTCTTCGGCGTCTTCTCCGTCGGACGAATCTTCTCCATCGGAATTGGGTCCGGCAGCGGTGTTATATATTATTTGTTGGAGACGGTCTTCTTCCTCCAAATCTCGGACGAAGGTGGGGGCATCGTCCGCCATAGCTCAATGTCACTGCAAATTTTGAAACTTAGCAATATTTCGAACTTAACAATATTTCTAACTTAGCAATATTTGAAACTTAGCAATATTTCAAACTTAACAATATTTCAAACTTAGCAATATTTGAAACTTAGCAATATTTGAAACTTAGCAATATTTCAAACTTTACAATATTTCTAACTTTACAATATTTCAAACTTAGCAATATTTGAAATTTAGCAATATTTCAAACTTAGCAAAATTTCAAACTTTACAATGTTTCAAACTTTACAATGTTAAACTATATTTGAAACTTAGCAATATTAGAATGTTTCTAATACACTATATTTGAAACTATATTTGAAAAAATAGGAAATTTCTTATACACTAATAAAATAACTTTGCAATATTTCTAACTTTCAAAATTGCTAACTTTCAAAATTGCTACACTAAAAATTGATAACCTATAATAATAACCTAAATGACTTAAAACTTAGCAAATTGCTACATTTTTAAATTGCTACATTTTGTAAGTTTGGATAATTGTAAAGTGTCATTTAACATTTTTCATACACAAATTTTAAACAATCTAATTAAACTTTAAAATATACTTCAATATACTTCAATTCATCAAAATTGCTAACCAATTCTGTAACAACAATGTAAATACCACAACACTATCTAAGCAAGATTTTTTTATTTTGAACAACAAATTTTCATACTCATTTTAAACAAGAATTTTCATACAAAAATTACAAAACTACAAAGTACTAAATTACAAAAAATGATATCTATATTTTCATTCTAAGCTATCTATATTTCTGTTATTTTGCTATCTACAAAATGAACAAAATGCTATCTATATTTTGCTATCTACAAAATTGCTACAAATTTCTAAAAATGCTAAACAAAATTTAAAACTTAACTAAAAACAGTAATAAAAAAAGTAATAACAAAAAAATTGCTACTAAAAAAAAAGACTTAGCTAAACTAAACTTAGCTAAAAAAACAGTACTCAAAAACCTTAGCTAAACTAAACTTAATATTAACTAAAAAAAACAGTACTAAAAAAAACAAATTACCTTGATGGTGGTGTGGCCGGCCGGAGTGGAGAGAGCAGCGCGGTGGAGCACGCGCGGCGGCCGGAGTGGGCGCGCGGGGCGTCCACGGCGTGGAGTGGGTGCGCGCGGCGGCCGGAGTGGGCGTCGTCGTCGACGGGGGAAATGGCGCGGTGGCCGAGAGGGCGCGCGCGGCGGTCGTCGGAGTGGGCGCCCGGGGCGTCGACGGCGTGGAGCGGGCGCGGGGCGTCGACGGCGTGGGGCGTCGACGGCGCAGACGGCGGGGGGCGTCGACGGCGCGGACGCGGCAGGGCTTCACCGGCGTGGTGTCGAGGAGCGCGCGGGCGTCGTCGTCGTCGAGCACAGTTAGCGAATTTGGGGATCGATTCGATCGATCCCCTGCTTTAACTGCAGAGCAGGCCTTTAGCACCGGTTGTAGTCTACAACCTGTACTAAAGGGTCTTTAGTACCGGTTGTAGACTACAACCGGTGCTAAAGGTGCCTTTTGGGCCGCGGCGAAAATTCCCGCGCGAAGCCCAGCCCTTTAGTACCGGTTGTAGTTTACAACCGGTACTAATGGGCTTTTTGAAAAAAAATCTCTAGTTTTTTTTCTTTCTTTTCTTTTCTGTTTTTATATCTATTTGGTTTCTATTTTGTTTTTTTCTCTACTTTCTTTTTCTGTAATATATATCTAATTTAATGGTGATGTGTGGTCTGGTAGATGTCGCCGCAGTAGTCACCCGACGCGGACGCCGAGATCTGAAGACGGAGGAAGCCATATCGGCGGGGTTCTTGCTTAGTGCTTCAACCCTCCTTTCCTTTGACGACGGCATGAAATCGTCGTCATCATCGCTGTCAACTACCCAGAGACAGGAACGACCGTTCGAATCACGGTCAGCTTCAGTTCGGTAGAACGGACTATTCGTAACTTTCCTGCCAAACTTCTCTGCAAGCGTGAGCATTTCTGCACGAATTTGGAGCGGGGTCCTATACGGAAACCCATCGCGGCATAGCTTCGCCCCGAGCAAAGCGAGATGACTCTCAGTGTGCAAAATTTCTTCAATTGGAACTACCCTACCATCTACCTTCAAATTGCTCGAAAGCCTGGCGAGATGCTCGGATGCGGAAATGTGAAACCTGGACACACACTTCTCGCAAGGACCAATACACACCATGCTTGCGCTCAAGTGAGTACCATGCCTACCTTCGACTGGGTTTTATAGAACTACCGGTGGCGGCATTTGGGGGAACGATAGCGGGAAATATTTGGGCGGGAAACGGTGGCGGCATTCGTGTGTTTCCTTCCGGCGCTTGGGAGCCGTTGGATCAAGTGGTGTGTTTCTTTCGAGCGCTTGTGAGCCCTTGGATCAGGAAGAAGCACACGGATCGTGTGTTTCCTTCCAGCGCTTGGGAGCCGTTGGATCAGCGGTGTGTTTCCTTCCAGCGCTTGTGAGCCCTTGGATCAGGAAGAAGCACACGGATCGTGTGTTTCCTTCCAGCGCTTGGGAGCCGTTGGATCAAGCGGTGTGTTTCTTTTAAGTGCTTGTGAGACGTTGGATCAGGGGTGAGCCCGACTTTAGTCCCGGTTGGTGTTACCAACCGGTACTAAAGAAGCACACGGATCGTGTGTTTCTTTCAAGCGCTTGTGAGACGTTGGATCAGAGGTGTGTTTCTTTTGAGGGATTGTGAGCTGTTGGATCAGAAGTATCACGACCACTTCATGAGCCACATGACCCTATATATAGTCCACCTCCCGGAATTCCAGCGTCACTCACTCACTCACACAAAACATTCCAGCGTCACTCGGAGAGGCATCTTTGGGCAACCAGCGGCAAGACGTCTCTGATGACTTGCGACTGTTCCAAACGGTTGCAGATCATCAGAGATGTGTTGCCGGATGGTTGTAGATCATCAGAGACGTCTTGCCGCTGCTTGGATCGAAGTGGTGCTCAAACACAAAACATTCCAGCGTCACTCGGAGAGGCATCTTTGGGCAACCAGTGGCAAGACGTTTCTGATGACCTGCGACCGTTTCAAACGGTTGCAGATCATCAGAGACGTCTTGCCGGACGGTTGTAGATCATCAGAGACGTCTTACCGCTGCTTGGATCGAAGTGGCGCTCAAACACAAAACATTCGGGACATAGTTACATAAAAGGTTTAATACATTATTACACATCAGCAACAACATCCCTATCTAGTGTTCACTTTTTCTTCTTGTGTGTCCCATTCTTCTGATTGCGTCGTAGCCATGGACAATCTTCATCATTTAACACGGTGCTTAGGTCAGTTTTCACTTTGAAGGGCGGAATTTCAGCAAACTTATTGTAATCTTCTGACATGTCTGTCTTGTCCTCCACTCCCACGATGTTTTTTTTCCTGAAAGAACTATGTGGCGCTTTGGCTCATTGTATGATGTACCGGCTTGCTTATCTTTTCTTTTTTTCGGTCTGGAAGACATGTCCTTCACATAGAAAACCTGAGCCACATCATTGGCTAGGACGAATGGCTCGGTTTTGTACGCAAGATTTTTGAGATCCACTGTAGTCATTCCGTACCGCTTGTCTATCTCTACCCCGCATGACAGGTTAACCCATTTGCACTGAAACAAAGGGATCTTAAAATAAGGTCCATAGTCAAGTTCCCATATCTGCTGTATGCAACCATAATATGTGTCCTTTGTTCCATCATCGTTTGTTGCATCAAATCGGACACCACTGTTTTGGTTAGTGCTCTTTTTGTCTTGGGTTTCCGTGTAAAATGTATTCCCATTTATCTCGTACCCTTGGAAAGTCAATATAGTCGAAGATGGTGTCTTGTCCAACAAGTATAGCTCTTGTCCAACAGTGTTGTCATTAATGAGATGTGTACGCAACCAACTGCCGAAAGTATCCACGTGTTTTTCTTTAATCCAGAAGTCAGTCTTCTCCGGGTATTCTGGGCGTAAAATATCCATGTGTTCCACGATATACGGAGCCACCAATCTGGAATTTTGTAGAACTGTGTAGTGTGCTTGAGTGAAAGAATGCCCGTCCATACTTCTTGTTGCTTTCTTTCCTAGCGTGCCTTTTCCACGCAGTCTCCCCTCATGGCGCGATTGAGGAACACCGATGGGCTTAAGATCTGGAAGAAAGTCAACACAGAACTCAATGACCTCCTCTGTTCCATAGCCCTTGGACATGCTTCCTTCTGGCCTAGCACGGTTATGAACGTATTTCTTTAAGACTCCCATGAACCTCTCAAAGGGGAACATGTTGTGTAGAAATACAGGACCGAGAATGGAAATCTCTTCGACTAGGTGAACTATGAGGTGCGTCATAATATTGAAGAAGGCCGGTGGAAACACCAACTCAAAGCTGACAAGACATTGGACCACACCCGTCTGTAAACTTGGTAGAGTTGCTGGATCGATTACCTTCTGAGAAATTGCATTCAGGAATGCACATAGCTTGACAATGGGTACTCGAACGTTTTCCGGTAGAAGCCCCCTCAATGCAACAGGAAGTAATTGTGTCATAATCACGTGGCAGTCATGAGACTTCAGGTTTTGGAACTTTTTCTCTGCCATGTTTATTATTCCCTTTATATTCGACGAGTAGCCAGACGGGACCTTGATACTGCTCAGGACTTGAAAAAAGATCTCCTTCTCTTCTTTGGTAAGAGCGTAGCTGGAAGTACCTTGATACTTCTCTGAATTCAGGTTGTCTCTTCCGTGGTGCGTACTTTGCTGGTCCTGCCGTGCATCCGCTGTATCTTTCGTCTTCCCATACACGCCTAAGAAGTTTAGCAGGTTCACGCAAAGATTTTTCGTCACGTGCATCACGTCGATTGCAGAGCGAACCTCTAGGATTTCCCAATAGGGTAAATCCCAAAATATAGATTTCTTTTTCCACAAGGGTACGCGCTTGTTTGCGTCTTTCGGAACATTTAGACTGCCAAATCCTTGACCATGCCATATACAACATCACCATCACGGCGTGTAGGCTTCGTCCGGATATCTGCCAAACCTTTGAAGTGCTTGCCTCCGTTTCTTACGTGATGCCCGGTTGGAAGAAACTGACGATGCCCCATGTACACAATCTTGTTACCTATATATGCATTGTCAGTCTTATCTAAACAGTGCGTGCATGCATTGTATCCCTTGTTCGACTGTCCTGAAATGTTACTAAGAGCAGGCCAATCATTGATGGTTACAAACAGCAACGCTCGTAGGGGAAATTCCTCTTGTTTGTACTCATCCCACACACGTACACCTTCGTCAGACCACAACTGTAAAAGTTCGTCAACTAATGGCCTCAGATACACATCAATGTCGTTGCCGGGTTGTTTCGGTCCTTGGATAAGCACTGGCATCATAATATACTTTTGCTTCATGCACAACCAAGGGGAAGGTTATAGATACATAGAGTCACGGGCCAGGTGCTATGACTGCTGCTCTGCTCCCCAAACGGATTCAAGCCATCTGTACTTAGACCAAACCTTAAGTTCCTTGCGTCAGCTGCAAAATCCCCAAACGCACTGTCGATTTTTCTCCACTGAGACCCATCAGCGGGGTGTCTGAGCATCTCGTCTTCCTTACGGTCTTCTTTGTGCCATCGCAACAACTTGGCATGCTCTTTGTTTCGGAACAAACGTTTCAACCGTGGTATTATAGGAGCATACCACATCACCTTCGCGGGAACCCTCTTCCTGGGGCTCGGCTCGCCCTCAATATCACCTGGGTCATCTCGCGCGATCTTATACCGCAATGCACCGCATATCGGGCATGCATTCAAATTCTCGTACTTCTCACCGCGGTAGAGGATGCAGTCATTGATGCATGCATGTATCTTCTGCACCTCTAATCCTAGAGGGCAGACAATCTTCTTTGCTTCGTACGTGCTGTGGGGCATTTCATTATTCCTCGGAAGATTCTTCTTAAATATTTGTAGCAACTCTTGAAATGCCTTGTCAGATATTCCATTCTTTGCCTTCCACTGCAGCAATTCCAGGGTGGTACCTAGCTTTTTCTGGTCATCTTCACAATTTGGGTACAACGGTTTTTTGTGATCCTCTAACATGCGCTCCAGCTTCGACCACTCGTTTTCAGTTACGCAGTTCATCTGTTCATCACGAATGACCTGACGAAGATCATCATCGTCGGACTGATCAACAATGACCTCATGCTCTTCCCCCATTGTAGTATCACCGTGTTCATCAGAGAACACGGGATAGTTGTCATCATCCTCTTCTTCAGGGTTTTCCATTATAACCCCTCTTTCTCCGTGCTTGGTCCAACAAAAATAATTGGGCATGAAGCCTTGTCGCAACAAGTGGGAGTGTATGGTTCTTACGCTCGGGTAATTCCTGTTATTCCGACATTCATCACATGGACAAATCATAAAACCATTCTTCAGCTTGTTTAACTTAACCACATCGAGAAAACGATGCATGCCATCAATGAACTCGGGACAGCGTCGATCACCGTACATCCATTCTCGGCTCATCTACATTACATAAATATATCAAAAACCATTACACCAGCTAAATAATGAATAGAGATACGTGACCAAATTAATTTATACAAGTTCATCACATTAAAATCAAAGTAGAGTAGTGCCCAAATGTAATACATAGTTCTCACGAAACATACATCAATCGAAACTAACATACAACTATCTAAAGAATTTAAATCCAACAACAAATGCGATCAGAATCGCAACCAAGGTAACTATTGAACCAACAGCATAATGATACCAAGCCTCTTGACTAATGGCATATTTTCTAATCTTTTTAAGCTTGGCGCGCATTGCATCCATCTTCCTCTCGTGAGCAGTGACGACGTCGGCAAGCTCGACCCCGTGAGCATCAACGATGTCGGCAATCTTCAAGTCCAATTCCATCTTCTCTTCTAGGCATTGGAGACGAAGATCTTCACTTATCTTCAATTTTGCTCTCAAATCGTCGTTTTCTTTTTTAAAATACTCGACAATAGGGTCGGCCGGAATTTCCGGTTCAACTACCTCCTAAATAAAAATATATCTACGTCAAGTTGGTCGGCATGATTGTTATAAACACGAAACAAAATAAATAGTTAAAAAGATATACCACATCCGAATCATAGACCGGACGAGGGCCGAAGGGGACGGATATCAAAACCATGACACTATACATATATAAAAAAACATAAGAAAATTATACAAGAAATAATTATGCATTTAAATCATATAACTAACAATTTTTAAAATAAAAGATAAAAAAGAGGCTCACCGAGGTGGTGTCGGCGACGGAGCGGCGCGGGCGATCGACGGCGGTGAGGATCAGGGGACGGGACGACACTATATAAAACCATAAATTATACTTCAATTTGAGCTCAAAATGCATATAAAACAAATGAAATCCCTAACTTAGTCATTTCATCAAACACCTTGCAAGCACAACCAAAATCAAACTTGCTAAACTTGCACGAAAATGAGCTAAACTTGAAAAGCCGGAAGAGAAGATGAAGAAGTTGCTAACCCTTGTATAGGGTGCCACCAATCTTGACAAATGTTGGAGAAAAAATGGGTGAACTGGAGCTTGGGAGAGAGGAAAAATGGGGTTGGGGTCGAGTTGCTCCAAAATGGAGCTGGCTCGGGGTGGAAGATATAGGCAGGACCTTTAGTACCGGTTTTATTTACCAACCGGTACTAAAGGGCCTGCCGTGGGGCCACTGACCGCGGCCTGCGGGGCTGCACCCTTTTAGTACCGGTTGGTGTTAACAACCGGTACTAAAAGGTGTCCTTTAGTACCGGTTGTTAATACCAACCGGTACTAAAGGTCCTCGCCGCGGGGCCCTTGCTGGCGCCCAAGCACAACCGGTGCTAATGCCCCCTTTAGTACCGGTTTTTGTTGCAACCGGTACTAAAGGGGCGCACCAATGCCTCTGTTTCTACTAGTGATTCCCTTCATTGGGCGAGCGGTCATGCTCTGGGCCATCTTGGACCAGAACACTGTCATGGGGTTGGGCGGCTCACGTCACCATAGATAATCGGTGGCTTGACACACCGTGATCCATAAGATTGCACCCAACCATTGGCGGTGAATGCAAAACCGGAGAGCTGCTCACCGAAGTACTCAACCACATCGTTCCTCTGTAAAATACATATCAAGTCAATTAAACGCAGAATCAGACATCGCAAAATATCAAAAAGAGATCAATGTTGCTCCAGAAAATAAATAGTTTCGTCTTATCAAACAGGACACAAAGTTTGCTAACACTGAACACTAATAATAAAAGGATGCTGACCTCAGGCTCTCCGTGCACAAGCACATCGATGTCAAGCTCTTCCTGGATCTTAACAACCTTGCTAATTTCCTCCTTGATGGCATTGGTGTAATCCTCCTCAGAGATCCTGAAACACATTCTTTTATGAGCAATATGTACAGATATAATTAATGAAGCATCAATATAAACTGTTACTCACTTCTTTGCCTTGTACTCACGGCGGACTCACCTGAGCTCCACGGTCTGGCGGAATGAACCAATTGTAGTCGTGGGAAGGATCGGAAGGTTGAGCTTCTTCTGCTGCGCATCCAACCTAGCGCTAACGGTGGTGGCACGGCGGTGATCAGAGCCCTGAAGGGCACTAGCCTGTAAAAAATACTCCCTCCGTTCCAATTTAATTGACTTGCTATCCACCAACCATGGATGTATCTAGACATGTTGCATGTATAGATACATCCACATGTGATGAATAGCAAGTCAATTAAATTAGAACGGAATTGGAATCTATAGAACCATGGAGTACTCGTTAAGACTTGGTACATGATATGTCAGCATGGAATTGGAATGTGAAGTTTTGAAGCAAAAGTTACTTACCGCCTTCTGGACCTCCTGATTTGTCACCCGCGGTGATGACCTTCATGAGGCCAGGGCAGCCAACATGTTCCAACAGGACTCTGTACGCAACTTACTGTGGATGGTTTCCCGATCATATTAACTTGTCGCCTACGTCTGTCGATCGTTTTCTTAGTATAAAACGACGGGCAGACCAGCGGATTGATCTCATCTCCGCAGGTCAACCCTGGTAACTAGTAAGGCCTTACGGGCACGCCATGGCGCCTCCCGGGATTCAGATGCCGTGGAAGCTGCCGGCGGACATCCTGCGCGAGATCATCGCGCGCTCCGACCTCTGCACCCTCGTTTGTTTCGCCGCCACATGCAACCTCCTCCGGTGCGACATCCTCAGCCCGCCTTTGGATCCCCGCGTTACCCAGGCGGCTCCTTACATCCTCGCATACATGTGTTCAGACGCCAAGAAGTCCCTCGCCCTGGTCCACCCGACCACACCCGCCGCCTCGTCCTTCTGCCACGAACACTTCTCACGCTTCGTCTCACGCAAGACCGCCAAAATCCTTTGCAAATACAAACCGGTGGCATCTCGTCACGGCCTCGTCGTCCTCCGCCTCCGAAACTTCGACGATCAACCCAATTCCTCCCACACTTGCACCGGCACGTGCGTGTATGACCCTATGAGCGGCAATAAGAGCTTCATCTCGAACCCGCTGGAGATCCATAGCAATTGCGACCGCAAGTACGTCTTGCTCACCGCAGCCGACGGCATCGACACGAGCTCATTTATGTTGCTCGCCTTTGATCTCCATGAATCGTACATGAGAGTACATACCGCCTCATCACGTGGTACATGGGGTCAGTTAGAGTCACCTATGATATTTTCCACGACAAACACCACTTCCCCTGGTTGTTGCTCAAAAAGCGTGGGAACCCCGCTATCCTCAGCGTAGGAGTCATCCACTGGTTACTGAAGAGTCGCGACGAAATCATGAGCTATGATATGGGAACCGGGAAGATGGCCTCGGTGAAGCTCCCGCCCACCGAATACAACAATTGTAATCAACTCTACTTGGCGACATCGACGGACAAGAAACGGCTCAAACTGCTCGTCATTCAAGGTTTCAACTTGCTTGTGTGGCTACAACTTCCAGCCTCCACAACAGGTGATAGTGGTTGGTCGTTGGAGATTGTGATCGACATGAAGAAGAAGGTACAGTCGGTCTACCCGCATATCACCTGCGGTCCCAATCAACATATTGAGTTTGAGGGATCCGGGAAGAGGACCGGTGAGGTGGTGTTTCTGGTGGTGAAAGTACTACATTATAGTGATTTTGTCGTAACGAGGTCATCGCCTTTGACTTGGAGAAGAAGGAGATGCATAGGCAGAAACAGGGATTAGCATTGTTGGAGATCGACCTGCCGTCTCGGCTACAAGCAATGAAAATATTTTCCTAATTAGCTAACCAAGTAATAGAGGATTTACTGGTGCTATTTGAACCCATTTTTACCATTTCATCAATTTCATTACTATGTATTCCGGGGTATTGTGTACAGTTCATGCAAATTTGGCAATCAAGAGGAAAATTGGCATGCATTTTACTCGGGAGGCTATTGGCAGCGGAGTGCGGGGTGCCAGGACTGAAAATCCCTCCCGCCACTCTTTGGGTGGTTTTCATTACGCTGAAAGAAAACCGCCGGTACTTTAAATTTACAGTATTGTGGGTTGTTTTCTTATAGTGGATAAAATACGGTGTAGAAGCGTTTTAAGTATATGTTTAGATTGAGTATTTTGTCCCTCGTATGGTAAAATATAATGTTCTTTTTGATAAGGCATGTTTTTCGGTATCTCCTAGGGTTGCACTAAGTGAGCACGAGAGTGATTTTGGATGAATACGGAGGTCGTAAACTCTGAATTGGTGGACGTGACACGCAATAAGCTACAATACCATCTAGTATTCAACAATGTTCTGAGGTTCGATTTGCTGAAAACATCGCAATGTACATTGTACATTGTGTACGTGTATCGAAACTCCTATAATTTGATGAACTAGTAAATACCAAATATTATTTCAAGCAATTTCTTTTGATAAAGAATCATTGTCAGATAGATAAAAAATACTCCCTCCGTCAGCGAATAAGTGTAATTCTATCTCTATGTTGCTACTGTTTTCTCTAAAATTGGTCAATTTTCTTTTAAAGAAATTGACTTAGGACAAAAGATAGAAATACACCTATTCGTTGATGGAGGGATTGTGGCCTTAATTTAAAAACTTTGTCAGATCTAGTGGAGCGATGCTTATCTCCAGTCTAACAATGCCCAATGTCGTGTGGTAACACGGCAGATGCCATAGGATGGCTAAAGTGTGGGCCGATGGACGCTGGTGGATCCGGCGGAGGGCTAGCACGCTAAGAAGCACACACAAAGAACACACAAGCACCAGAACCCACCACGATCTACCCAGGTTCGGGCCCTCGTGAGGAGGTAAAACCCCTACTCCTGCCTGTCTCTCTTTGTATATCTCGGTACCAAATGTACAAGCTGCTCCTTGAGCTGTATATCTCAACAATGGGAAGAACACAAGGTAGAAGATGGAGCTACGGGGGGAAGTGTATCTCAGTGCCTTGTCTCTGGCTATCTCTCGTTGTCTTCGTTGCCGTTTGTTGCGCTGGAGGCGGTGTGGCCATATATATAGGCTAAACCGAGTTACCGAAGTGCCCCTCCCAGAGCACTGTAGCCACGCCGAGGATATGTCATGATGTTACTCCTGTCAGAGACAGGACGTGACGAGCCCATCTCCTGCAGCTCTACGGTACAGCTAGAACGTACCCTCTGGCAGGACAAGACATGCCCTGCCCATGCCTCTGCCTCGTAGTCTGCTCCCGGATAACCCGGAGTCAGCGGTGGAATGATGGCCTGCCACCTCGCTCCTGCACGCTCCCGTGTCAGGTGCTTCCGTGTCAGGCCCTCCTGTGCCAGACGGGAGGTGACAGGAGCATTGACCTCTGTCCGACACAAGGATAACCCGGCTTTGGTATGCCGGATTCCCCCTCCCGAATGATCTTCCCTGCACATAAGAAAACATACAAGTTACCGACATACAAATGTCGGTCAGCATATCCCGGCTGGTATATGTCAGTTAAGATGACTCAGCTAACATAACCCGGCCTACGTGACCCAGTCGCCATAAGCCGGTTTGCAGTAGCACCATGCCTCGGTCCCTCCGGGACTTGGTTGACCCGGTTTGACCTTGACTCGGTCCAGCCTTTAGAGCTCCTTATACCACATCTTTACCCTACCCGGGGGTAGCCCTCCGACATTAGTCCCCGAAGCTGGTGCGGTCCCACAGCCTCGGATGGAGGGCCACACCAGGTTTAACAAAACAAACCAAACCAACTGCCTTTCCGACTTGTCGTGGGATCATGGCAGATGCCATAGGTATAGCTAAGATGGGGCCGAATGGTCGTTGGGGGAATCCGGGAGGGTTTATGCACTCAAGAAGTGCACAAGCAAGAACACGCAAGAAACCGCAAGAACATGAACTAGAAACCAAGAAACCAAGAACACAAAGCACACCACGATGTACCCTGCTTGGGCCCTCTTGTGGAGGTAACACCCCTACTGCAGCACTATCCTACTTGGTGTATAGCTCAAGGTGACAAGTACAAGCTGCTCTCGAGCTGTATGATGATACAATAGTGAGAACTTGAGGTAGAAGATGAAGCTACAAGGGGGGAAAAAGGAGCTCCGAGCTTGGATCCGAGGTGTCTCCGGGGATTCCGAGGTTCCTCTCTTGATAGATCCCTCTCTCTCTCTCGGTCGATCGATGGATCCACCTCTCAGGAGGGGCTGAAGCTCATTATATAGGCCAGCCGAGTTACCGTTGTGCCCCTTGCTGAACACTGTTGCCATGCCTCTACTTTGGTCATCATCGTACTCCTGTCAGGGACAGGACATGGCCTGCCCATCCCCTGCATCACCATAGTAGAGCTAGGATGTCCCCTCTGACAGAGACAGGACGTGGCCTGGCTGAGCTACCTCGTAGCCTTTCCCCAGAACCCGCGTGGTCAGCGGTCAGAGACGTGCAGCCCCGCCGAACCCGGGGCACGCCTCTGCCAGGCTCCGTGGCAGACGCTCCCGTGTCAGGCGGGAAGTGACAGGAGCATTGACTCCTGCCCGACCTACGGCTTCTTGCCTTGTTTAGCCCAGCACGGATGTGTCGGGCTCCTTACCTCGGGTCTTGCGCTTAAGATCTTTACCAGGTCGGACCTTACTTCCTTCCAATAGCTTCTCCTGCACTCACAATACAAATCATAACACCGGGGTAGTTAGGTCGGCTGATCATAGCTCGGATTATGAACCTCAGCCCATGCCAACGGGATACCTCGGACCCCTCTGGGCCAAGACAGGTCGGCCTTTATATTCTCCAGGTCAAGATAAAGCTCGGACACTCCCAGGCCAAAACAGGTCGGCCCTTTCCGTACCTCGGCACATCTTTAAACTCAACTTATGCCAAGCCTTGACCCTACCCGGGGGTGGCCCCCCGACATTAGTCCCCGAAGCTGGTGCGGTCCTACGACCTCGGATGGAGGGCCGTAGCAGGTTCAAAATAAGCAAGGCACCACCTCTAAAACCGACCTCACATATAGCTCTGCCGAGGTACTTCCCATAGACCATAATCTAATCCGAGGTTGATCTGCAATATGACCTTTCCGAACTGTTTGACTTAGCACAATCTTGCCTCAAGATTTTCCGGGGCACGTGGCGAAGAATCTCTGCCCGGACCCTGAAATCCGGACCTTTGAAAGACAGGTCCTGACCACACGCCGCCTTCGTCAGCCGGACCCACCCAACAGTGCACATGCGCACTCAAGTGTTTGACCAATTTGACCGCCCAGACACCTCGGTTTTCACGCTGACCAACACAGAAGATCTGGCGCTGGCGGTTGCCATCCTGTGGCCCATGATGTGTTTGATCGTGCGGCCACAACCGCCGCCACCGCACTCTCGCCCGCACACGATCCCACGTCTTCCCGGTAACCGCGCGGTAGTGCGCAGTTACCGCACGCGGTTATAAATAGGGGCCCAGGGCAGGACTTCATCTTCTTCCCCATTCACTCGCTGCTCCGTGCACTCCGCTTCCAGCGCCGCCGTCGAGCCCTCGCCGGTGACATGCACCGCACCTTGCGCCGCACACCGTCGTCCTGCAGCAGCGTTCCGCACCACTGTCCAGCGCCTCGCCGCACCGAGTACGCGCGCTGCGCCTTGCGCCGTCGACTCGTCGCCGATTCAACATCTTCTCCACGCGATTCCGGTAAGTGTTTCCCCTCTGTCCACGCTAGCAGTTGTGTTCATCCTCCGTGATGAACTCATTCATCTTCATGGATAAACTTGCCCATAGATTTCCTATAGGTTGCTGTGCAAAGGGGTGTAGATCTTCCCCTTTCGTTCCCATAATAGGTTCTGTCCGTTTAACTGACTCGTGGATCTTCATCCATTCCCCTGTCTAGGTTTTGCACTTTATCTCCTATTTTTGCTCATTGGTAGATCTTTGTGTTTCACCGTTCTCCGTAGATCCGTGTTTCCCGCCTAAATCCTTTAGCCCGGCTATCCCGAATGATCTGAGGTATTTACCCCGGCTATCTTGAATTGTCCGAGGTACTTACCCCGGTTGAACCTCCCTCTTCTGCAGGAAAGCGTCCACATGTCTTTTGCCCCGGATCACGCCGAGGAAGGAGCACCTGGAGAACGAGGTGGCTGGGAGGGATCCGATGTCACGGAGGTCGACATTAAGTGGCTCCGAGATTCACGGCGGATCCCGGCCAATCTCATCTGCCGGGTTCCGAAGAAAGAAGATATCGAACCCGACGTGGAATCCGGGGAGCGGGTCGTCTTCCTGGATCACTTCGAACGTGGTTTCGGACTCCCGGCCGGGAAATTCTTCCGGGACTTCTTGGACACCTTTGGGCTACAACCACACCACTTGCCCGCCAATGCCATCCTCCAACTCTCGGCCTACGCAACTTTTTCCGAGGGTTACCTCGGATTATGGCCTAGCATCGAGTCATGGGCCAAGTACTTCCAGCTCAAGAAACAAAGTGTCCCGAACAAGAAGGTCGGGACAAGGAGATGACCGCTTGCGGGGCGGCCTCGATTTCGCCTCGGCGATTCTCTGAGTTTCCTCGGATTCAGGGCCTGGACTCCTGCCGAAAATGGCAACGCTCCTTCTTCTATGTGAAGAACCCGGGCACCGAAGACCTCATTAACTTGCCGGAGTTCACCATCGGAGCCCCTACTGCCCAACTCAACTGGGATTACGAGCCTGCACCCGACGCTCCCGAGGTTTTATTGATCCATCAGACCATGATGTCACTCCAGGAGAAAAGTTGGGGAGCAGATGACATTTTGCGCACCATGATCACCCCGAGTTAATCCTCTACAAGCGCGGGCCCACAAGATCTGCCACATGAGTGGTCGCTATGACCCCACCCGGAATAGCACTCATGAACTCAGTGACTCCGAAGTGAAGAGGCGCATCCGGGCCATCGCCAAGACCACCATGCCCGATAAGTGGAAATGGGGTGTCAAGCCCTATGACCGAGATCACCTTCCAGCTCAAGTAAGTGTACCTTACCCGGCGTATAATATTCCTCGGTTTCATTTTCACCCCGACATTGTATTGATTCTTGTGCTAACTCGGTTTTACTTCGCCACCTCTGCAGAAGTTCACTCGACAGGAAGTCGAGGATGGCCCCATTTCTTCTAAGGAGTGGACTCCCGACCTGCCTATTCCGGTCGCCGCCGAGGCTGAAGATCCGGACCATGAGGATCACCTCCCTATTCCCAAGGCCACCTCGGGTAAGACTCGCGATTGCCCATCGCACCGCCCACCAGTTCGATCGTCCATCCAGGATTGGCCCGATGATGACGATGACGATTGCCAAATTCTGGAACCTGTCAATGTTATTCCAATTTCCTATGCTCCTCCGACATATAAGAACTTTCATCCAGCGTCTGCAGCCTCCCGGAAGCGCTCAGGACCCGGTACCTCAGATGCCGAGGCTTCTAAGACCTCGGAGACTGCAGCGCCCAAAGCCAAGCGTGCCAAGAAGATCTCGGCGAGGCACAAGAAACGAGGCCCCGTGGAGGAAGATGCGTAAGTCACCTTGCTCCTTTTTACTTCTCACGCTGTTCCGAGGTTAAGTTTTTATACTCTAACTTAATCTTTCTTTTTCGTCTAGCCCGGCTCGGCAGATCAAACAGAGCCACAGCTCGATACATTCACCACTGCCTCCAGTGGTTGAATCTAAGACAACCGAGGCCGAGGTTAACCTCGGCAGCCCCGCCAGAGCCTCTCCTCCAGAACAGTCCGTTGATATCCACAGCCCGGAGAGGACCATCTCCTCCCCGGCGTGTCGCCTCCCCGAACTTCCACCGCCGAGCTCTGACTCAGGCCTGGGACACTCTGCTCCCAGCCAAGATCAGACTCCTCCGCGTCCTCAAAGGATGCGGAGTCAGATCACGCCAAGACTCCGGCTAAGACCGTGCTGGAGCCTCGGCTCTCCCCCAAGTCTCAAGCTGCGCGCAACCAGCAGCAGCAGAAGAAGCAACAACAACAACAACTGCAGAAGCAAAAGCTTCAGCAGCAGCAGAAAGATTCAGCTCGAGATGTTGAGCCCCCCAAACAGCCACAGCAAACTCCGATGCCGCCACCGCCACCGGGACCCAAGGCTGCGAGCACCCAACTGGTGCCGCATGTCCCTGCGCCGAAGTCCACCTTCCAAGACGCGCCTTCGAGCTCTCAGGTCGCCACCTCCCGAGCTCTTTTTGCTGCTACCATCCAGCCGAACATCAGCAGCTGGGAGGTCGGGCAACTCCGGACCAAGAGCGGGAACAGCTTAGGCTCGGAGAAGCATTACGACATGGACTGGAACTCGGCTGACACTGCCGAGGTCTCCTCTAATCCGACCTCTGAGCATCCAGCTGGACCTAGCGCCGTGCTCCAGTCCATTTACAACATGCAGACTGCGGTCCTTGATTGCAGCAAGAAGGCATCGGTAAGTTTCTTTACGCAACTCTCTTTCTTCCTTTTGAAACCAAATGACAAACATCACTATTCCCAGTCCCCGAGATTCGGGTTGAGCAATTGACACTCCACCGAGTTAAAATTGCTCGGCTTGAATCTCAAAAACTTGTCATTTCTCCAATGCTGAGTCCCCGAGGCCAATGCCGAGTCCCCGGGACTCAATTGGGCCTCGGGTGCTAAAAAGACCTCGGATTTCTTCGAAATGTAAATCTTCAATATTCGTGTCAAATCTCTTTCCGCCGAACTGATCTCTCTATTTTTTCAGGAGTGCAACAATGCTCGGACCAAAATCTTCAAGAACCTCCTGCTGGATCACAACACTGAAGAAGTCTCACCGGACTCTTCTATCAGCAAAGGAGCAGAGCGAGAAAGATTATGCCTCCAAGCTGAAGACAGCCCAGGACGAAATAGCTCGGCTGCAACAAGAGCTGAACCGGGCTAATGAAGCCAAAGCTGCTGTGGAGGACGCTATGAAGGTCAAAGACCAGGCCGCCGAACAGCAGAAAGAAATTGCCAAGACCCTGGAGAACCGCGCCACCTCGGCCGAAACCGAACTGATCGCTCTCCGAGCTACATCGAAAAGTTGGTTGTCCGAGCTCACTCGGATTAATCACCAAATGGATAGTAAGTTTCCTTTCTCCTTTTCCTTATTTTCCGCCGACCTACACCCCGTGCCACCGTATGTCTTAATTCAGCGACAGCCTTTTTGTCTTCTTCAGAGCATTTTGAGCACTCCAAGGACAAAGCTGTCCGAGAAGTTCTAGCAGCTCGGGCAAAGAGGGCTGAGACAGAAACCCTCGGCGAAAGCTGGGATATCCAGGACCACCTCGTCGCCCTTAATGCTCGGATCAGGCCGCTCAGGGCCATTGGAACTAAACTGGTAGATGCTGCCATCCAGGTCCATCGTGCCCTCTGGCCCAAGGTTAAGCCTCCCACTTGCATCGACGAGCTCGCCACGAAGCTAAAAGGAGCCGAGGCTAGACTTCGGGAGTGGAGATGCTCATCAGCTCGGGCTGGCGCGGACAAGGCCCTGGTGTTCGTGCTGTCTTGGTATGAATCTGTCGAGATCCACACGGTTACCTCCCTGCGCAAGGGCTCTCCTTGGAACACCACTCCTGATGGCATTGAGAAACGCCAAGCAGCAGCCGACCTCTTTGCTAGTTATGCAAACACCCGGACCTTCGATGACGGGCGCCTCTATTCTGAGGATGAAGAGAGCTCGGACGAGGAAGAAGAGTCCGGTGAAGAAGCTGCTGAAGGAACTGGTGAAGAAGGCTCTGACGGCGAGGAATTTGACTTCGACGAGCCTCAGAGCTCCAAGGGCAAGGCCGGCCAAACAACCGAGGTGGCTGAAGATTCTGATGATGACTTCAACTTCGACGAACCTCCGAACCCCAAGGGCAAGTCCGGCAAAGCCGTAGCCACCGAGGTGATCTCCCCCGACGTGACGGACACCCCGGCATCCACTCCAACAACCGAGGTTGCTTCCGCGACCAAGGTTGTTCCTGCGCCCGAGGTTCCTCCTCCCGAGACTTCGGCTCCCGAGGCTTCTTCCAGCGAGATTCCCACTACCACAACTTCGGCGACCGAGGTCTCTGGTTCCGAGGCCTGAACTTGTCTCAAGAAAAACATTAAATCCCGGTATGCCGGGTTCAGATGTAATAGACCTTAAGTAGTTTGCCTTGCTACCAGTACTATTATCTTGCTATCCGAACCATGCTTTTCTAAAAATTTATGCCGAACCCTTTTGGAACGAGTCCCCGAGTTCACTTTCGTGTTTACTATACTTGGCATTCTTTGCTCTTGTCTACCATTTTGGCGTTCGACAGTCGAGTCACAAGATTGTTGTTTATAGCATACAGTACTTAGCAAATGCCGAGGTGTGTTTCAAAATCATCCGACATAAATGAAAGGTAAAGACAGGGGTTAGTAAACGACACATGCCGAACTATATTTTTGGACCGAGTCCCCGAGTCCATTTTCATGTTTCCCACGTTTTTTCATCTTTGCTCTTGACTACCATTTCGGCGTTCGTCAGTCGAGTCACAAGATTAGTTACACAGCATACATTACTTGAAGTTTGAGACGAGGTTCAAAACAGTTCGGCATATGAACGAAATTGACAAACAGAAATAAAACACAAGCACATGAGCGAGGCAGTCCCCGAGCTTCAACCTCGGAGTGCCGACATTTCATTAAGGATTAACCGAGGTACATACATTGCGCCCTTCATGAGTAGAAAGGTCGGAGTAGAGCTACATTCCATGGTCGCTTGACCTCTGATCCGGGGTTGTCCAGCCCATCTTTCCTTGGTTCCTGCGCATCTATAAGATAGTACGAATCATTGAGCAGAGCTCGGCTCACAATGAACGGTCCCTCCCATGGAGGTGACAACTTGTGCCGACCTTTCTTGCGCTGCACCAGCCTCAGCACCAAATCTCCCTCGTGAAACACACGAGGGTTGACATCCGGCTATGATAACGTCGGAGACCTTGTTGGTATATTGCTGACCGAGATGAGGCCAATTCTCTAGCTTCCTCAAGCAGATCTACTGCATCCTCCCGAGCCTCTTTTGCCTCGGCTTCAGTGTACATTGCCACTCTGGGCGCATCATATTCGATGTCAGTGGGTAGCATAGCTTCTGCCCCATAGACCATAAAAAATGGCGTATAGCCAGTTGATCGATTTGGCGTGGTCCTTAGACCCCACAGTACTGCTGGTATCTCATCTATCCAACACCCCGGCGTTTTCAGCAGTGGTTCAATGAGCCGAGCCTTGATGCCGGCCAACACTAGAGCATTTGATCTTTCCACTTGTCCATTAGACTCCGGATGTGCCACCGAGGCTATGTCCAGCCGGATTCCCTTGTTCATGCAAAACCGAGCAAATTCTCCAACAGCAAAGTTCGTGCCGTTGTCCGAGATAATGCTATGGGGGTACCCATATCGCAGAATGATCTCCTTCAGAAAGTCACTGCTGAATGACCATCCAACTTCCGGATTGGTTTCACCTCGATCCACTTGGTGAACTTGTCCACCATCACCAGTATGTGCGTCATGTTACCTCGGGCTGGTTTGAACTCTCCCACCATATCCAAACACCATACCGCAAACGGCCAAGTGATAGGAATTGTTTTGAGCGCCGAGGCTGGCATATGCGTTTGCTTGGCAAACCTTTGGCATCCTTCACATCTCCGGACTATGTCCTCTGCATCAGCAAGAGCAGTGGGCCAATAGAACCCATGCCTGAACACCTTGGCCACCAGAGCTCTTGTGCTGCAATGATGACCACACTCTCCTTGGTGGATCTCCAAAAGCATCTCCTTGCCTTCAGCTGGCTCGACACACCGTTGCAACACCTCGGTTACGCTTCTTTTATAGAGCTCCTTGTTGATGATGGTGTACGCCTTTGCCCTCCTTTGGATTCTCCTAGCCTCGGTTGTGTCACTTGGCAAGCTTCCCTCTGTTATGAACTTCATGATCTGCTCCGCCCACTCCGGCACTGGGTGCAAAGGAAAAAGTTTCTCGTCCACCTCCATTGGTTCGGCCACCATAATCTCCTCCATTATTTCCTCCACCATCCTGCGACCAGTCCCCGAGTCTGACGAGCAGTCCCCGAGGTTCGGTGCGCAGTCCCCGAGTTCTGCCACGCAGTCCCCGGGTCCGACCAGACGCATCCGACGTCTACCTCCATTGGAACAGGTCCGGACTCTTGCTCCGCCGGGATGAAAATAGATTCGGATTCAGGAGAAGGTTTGATTGAAGGAGTTCTCAAGTGATTCAGGGCTACTCCAGGTGGTACTGCCTCTTTAGATGAACCGAGCTTTGACAACACGTCGGCAGCATTATTTTCTGTCCGAGGTATATGCTATTCACACCCTTCAAAGAACCCGGATATCTTTTGCACATGGAACCGATATAACGCCATGTTGGCATCCAGAGCATCCCAAGTTCCAGAAGATTGTTGCACCACCAGGTCGGAATCGCCGAAGCATTCACGCCGGATACCGATCTCCTTCGCCACATTGAGTCCATGGATTAAGGCCTCATACTCCGCCACATTGTTTGATGCTGAGAAATGAATCTGCAGCACATATTTCAGCTGATCTCGCTTCGGCGAGGTGAGGACTATTCCAGCCCCCAGCCCGATCTTTGTCTTGGACCCATCAAAATGCATTTCCAATAATTATAGTCCGGCCTGGGTGGCTCATACTGCATCTCGGCCCAATCACAAAAGAAGTCCGGCAGCGCCTGGGATTTAATTGCATCTCTTCTCTCATAATGTGGTGCATATGGAGACACCTCAATCGCCCATTTGGCAACTCGGCCAGTTGCATCTTTGCACCCGATGATCTCCGAGATTGGAGCTTCGCACACCACCGTCATGGGATGCTCCTGGAAATAATGCTTCAACTTCTTGACCGCCAGGTAGACACCATACGTCATCTTCTGGTAGTGAGGGTAATTCTGCTTCGAGGTAGAGATCACCTCGCTCAAGTAATACACCGGTCTCTGCACCGACCTGCCACCTTCTTCGCGCTCCACCACCACTGCCACACTTACAACTCGGTTTGTGGCCGCAATGTAAAGTAACATCGGCTCATTGTGCAATGGTGACGCCAACACCGGAGCGGTGGACAACATCTTTTTCAGCTCATTGAACGCCACGTCGGCCTGCGGGGTCCATGTAAACCCGGTACTTTTCTTCATGAGCTGGTACAAAGGTAAGGCTTTTTCTCCCAGCCGACCTACAAATCGGCTCAACGAGGCTAGGCACCCTGTGAATTTCTGCACATCTTTCAAACACTTCGGTAATTTCATGTTTCAATAGCTCGGATCTTGGCCGGGTTAACCTCGATACCTCGGCTAGACACCAGGAATCCAAGCAACTTTCCAGCCGGGACACCAAAGGTGCACTTGTCCGGGTTAAGTTTCAACCGATATTTTCTCAAATTCACAAATGTCTCCTCGAGATCCTCGAGGAGAGTACGTTTCTCCTTAGTTTTGATGACGATATCATCGACATACACTTGCACATTTTTGCCCATTTGAGAGTGCAGGCATTTCTGCATACACCTCTGATAAGTTGCCCCGGCATTCCTCAGACCAAAACACATGACACGATAGCAATACGCCCCATACGGGGTAATAAAAGCAGTCTTTATTTGATCCTTCGGGTTCAGTGGTATCTGGTGAAAACCAGAGTACGCATCGATAAAAGACAACAGTTCACAACCAGCAGTGGAATCGATCACTTGATCAATCCGAGGTAATGGAAATGGATCTTTCGGGCACGCCTTGTTGAGGTTAGTGAAGTCAATGCACATGCGCCACACCTTGACCACGGCTGGCTCGTCTTTCTTCTTTTCCACCAAGACCGGATTGGATATCCAGTCCGGATGCAGCACCTCCATAATGAACCCGGCTGCAAGCAACTTAGCCAGCTCGTCCAGCACCACTTGTCTTCGGTCGTCTGAGAGACGACGGGTCGGTTGCCTCACCGGTTTCACCTCCGGCCTGACAAATAAAGAGTGCTCTGCCAACTCCCTCGGAACACCAGGCAGGTCCTTAGCCGACCATGCAAAGATATCCCGATTCTCACGGAGGAAGTGACAGAGCTCGCTTTCCTATTTCTCGCCCAGCCCGGTCCCAATGAGGGCCATGCGCTCCGGGTGCTCCGGGTCAATGGGGATCTTCTTGGTCTCCTTGGGCACCTCGAATGCTGCAGTTGAGTCCGGGCTCATCAGTCCGGACATGCCGAGCTGTGTTGACTGCGCCATTGCCACCACTTGATGCAGCTTCTTCTTCTCAGCTGCGATCACCAAAGATTCGGCCAGATTAGACCCCGCCGAGGCACACTGAATGGCTCGCTTGTAGTCACCCGAGATGGATATGATCCCATTAGGCCCCGGCATTTTCATCTTCAGGTATGCAACATGGGTGGAAATCATGAACTTGGCCAGAGCCGGCCTTCCAAGCAATGCATGGTATGCACTCTCCAAGTCCACCACCTCGAACTCGATACTCTCAACTCGGCAGTTATCCTTGGTTCCAAATGCTACATCCACCCATATCTTGCCCATGGGTGCACAGGAAACGCCAGGCACAATCCCATGAAAAGTACAACTGCTCGGCATCAACTGATTTGGCGATATGCCCAATTTCACCATTGTGTCTCGGTACATGATGTTGATGGCACTGCCATTGTCCACCAGAACTCGGGTGAACCTCACATTGTTGTAGGCCCACACAACGTCGGATCTACCACCAGGGCATACTTTCCAGGGCTCGGCATGATCCGAGGTGTATCTTTCCTGCTCCAAGTGATCTCCTGCTCAGACCAGTTCATATAGGTCGGCACCACCGGCATTACTGCATTCACCTCCATGGCACGCCTCTGCACACTCTTCTTGTCAGTTGGCTCGGTCACAAAGACCACATAGCTCGCATGAGCCTCTCTATAGTCATTTCCGGGGTATTCATACTGCTGACTTGGTCCGGCACCATATTGTTGTTATTACCTCGGACATTCACAACATTCACGGGCCTTGCTGCTGCAGGCCTCGGAGGAGGTGCAGTGGTTATCGGGGTAACATTTGCTCCGGACAGATTCGGGTTGGCCTCGGCTGAAATCTCTGAGGTGGTCCTCCTCTGTTTCCTCCGGCCTTCGCCCCTTCTTCTCTGATTCTGTGGTTCCAGCTGCACTGCCGGGTTGAATGGTTGGCTGGCTTACGCGGGTCGGTCGTATGGTAACGGCAAGGACCATCTAACATCGATTCATAAGTCAAGGGTGGCTC
Organism: Poa pratensis; assembly: GCA_947311845.1. Classification (NCBI taxonomy): domain Eukaryota; kingdom Viridiplantae; phylum Streptophyta; class Magnoliopsida; order Poales; family Poaceae; genus Poa; species Poa pratensis. Next base: position 2,422,080 of record CAMZMU010000085.1, on the reverse strand, counting down.
CGGGTTCGGACTAAATGCCGGACCATTGATTTTCGGCCTCTGGACACCTCCAGCTCCGGGCTGATCCGGGTTCACCGCTGCAACTTGGTTCGAGGTGTATGTAGTCCGGCTCCCTCCTCTTGTGTCCGAACTCTTGGCGGTCATTACACCTTGGTCCGAGCCGGTTGTTTATTGGCTCCCTCCTTCTGTTACGTGCCACTGCCTCTGCTGCTGGCTGCATCGGATCACCCAGAGCATAAGAATCTGCAATCCGGATTGTCTCTGCTAGGGATTTCGGCATATCTCTTTGGAGCCTCTGCCACAGCATGCTGCCATGTCGGCAACCATCTGCAAACCAGGAAATGGCCTGTGCCTCTACAACTCCTTCACAGGAATTCCGAACATTGCTCCACCGAGTTAAGAACTCTCGGTCAGTTTCATGATCATCTTGCTTACATGCTGCCAGGAGCTGAGGTCGGTTTGGCCTCTTGTATGTACTAGCAAAGTTGCTGTTAAACGCCAGCTCCAAGTCTATCCAGGAGTTGATACTATACTCCGGCAAATTATTCAGCCAGATCCGAGCTGGACCTTCCAACATGTGCGGGAGATACCGGACCGCCCATCGGCGATTGCCCCCCGCTATGTGCACCGAGGATACATAATCTGTCAGCCAATCTTGCGGCTTGGTGCTCCCGTTGTATGGCTTGGTGTTCCGACCTAACTGGAACTGAGATACTGGCGGTGGTGGCTCCTCATGATCCGAGGTCCGAAACACGCCGGACCAGGAGGGCCTTCCTCCTCCAACTGCTCGGACAAGTAGATTCTATCCAGCTTGTTACGAACATCGCCGGAGCTAACATCCGAGCTCCTATCCGAGGTCCCAACGCCCCATCCACTCTGTGGTATCCGGCTCGCGCCATGGCCGAGTCTCCATCATCATATCGGTCATCGCCTTGACCGACATTCTGAGGTTGCTGAACATACTCCGGCTCTCGCTGATACTGCCCCTGCGGCCGGGGTTGTTGCTGATACCTCGGGGGCGGAGGTGGTTTACCTCGGCCAGCCGACGCTGCTTGCCCGCCATTCTGATTTCCCTGACCGGAGTTACCCTTAGCTCGGCTTGCATTACCTTGGCCGGGGTTTCCCTTAGCTCGGCTAGCATTGCCCTGGCCCACCTTCTGCTTTGCTGCTAACACCGGATCATACATCTGCATCTGCAGCTGCTTGTTCTGACCCGAGGTGACACTCCGGGCTCGATCGGCTCCTCCGACGAGTGGAGACGAGGCTTGCCCCTTGGACACCTGACTAACTGGCCTAGCTGAATAAACCATCTGCGAATCACCAGCCCCGGCATATGCTCTGCGGAGAGCCTCATTCTGCTGGTTAGCTACATACACTAATTCATTGACTCGCTTCTGCTGCGCACGCCATGCATCTCCAGTCAACCCGGATAGCTCGGCCCTGCCTGCCTCGGCAGCTCTGAGGTTCTTAGCAGGGGAACTATATACCGGCCTTCCAGTCGACACGCGACTCTCACTCCTAGCCGAGGTGGTAGGTCGAGCCTCCCTGTTCATCTCATCATTGAGCCCCTTGCCTCTCTGCCGCACCTCGGCTCCCCTATTTGTATCAGCTGCTACCGGGGTGAAGCCATTCGCTGCATTGTACTCACGCATATCTCTATTGAACTCATCTCTAGCTGTCATCATTGCTACAGCCTCCTTTTGCAACAGGACACGCTTTGCCTCTAGCTCGGCCACAGTCACTACTACATCCACTCCTGGATTTACTGGGTCTGCCAGTGTCTCCGCTATTTCTACTAGGGTCGCACCTCGGCCCTGCACCTCGGGGGTACCAGGCAACTCTTTCTCTAGCCTGGGCTTTGCAGATCTCACCTTAGCAACCTCGGCCGGCTTGGATTTGCTGGCATCTCCTTTGCCAGCGGCATCAACCGGACCGGTCATCATCACCTCCACGCAGCTCTCGGGGCGAGTGATACGCCGACCTAGAGCCGCAAGGAGAGGAGTTTCGTCGTCCACGAGCACCTGCTCCGGGTACTCGCGAACAACCTCGACAGCAACATAGGTGACGAAGCTGCCAAGCATCATGGTGAAGCCATGCTCGGGGAAGGGCTTGCCGGCGAAACACCCCGCATTGTCGCTGATGAAGGTGAACTCACCGATCTTGGCGATAAGCCCGGAAAGAACACGCTCGCCTGAGCCCGTCCGGATGTAAACTCCCTCCAACGCCTCAATCTGCCCCACGGTGGGCGCCAACTGTCGTGGTGGGATCACGGCAGATGCCATAGGTATGGCTAAGATGGGGCCGAATGGTCGTTGGGGGAATCCGGGGAGGGTTTATGCACTCAAGAAGTGCACAAGCAAGAACACGCAAGAAACCGCAAGAACAGAACTAGAAACCAAGAACACAAAGCACACCACGATGTACCCTGCTTCGGGGCCCTCTTGTGGAGGTAACACCCCTACTGCAGCACTATCCTACTTGGTGTATAGCTCAAGGTGACAAGTACAAGCTGCTCCTCGAGCTGTATGATGATACAATGGTGAGAACTTGAGGTAGAAGATGAAGCTACAAGGGGGGAAAAAGGAACTCCGAGCTTGGATCCGAGGTGTCTCCGGGGATTCCGAGGTTCCTCTCTTGATGATCCCTCTCTCTCTCTCGATCGATGATCCCTCTCAGGAGGGGTTGAAGCCCATTATATAGGCCAGCCGAGTTACCGTTGTGCCCCTTGCTGAACACTGTTGCCATGCCTCTGCTTTGGTCATCATCGTACTCCTGTCAGGGACAGACATGGCCTGCCCATCCCCTGCATCACCACAGTAGAGCTAGGATGTCCCCTCTGACAGAGACAGGACGTGGCCTGGCTGAGCTACCTCGTAGCCTTTCCCCAGATCCGCGTGGTCAGCGGTCAGAGACGTGCAGCCCCGCCGAACCCGGGGCACGCCTCTGCCAGGCTCCGTGGCAGACGCTCCCGTGTCAGGAGGGAAGTGACAGGAGCATTGACTCCTGCCCGACCTACGGCTTCTTGCCTTGGTTAGCCCGGCACGGATGTGTCGGGCTCCTTACCTCGGGTCTTGCGCTTAAGATCTTTACCAGGTCGGACCTTACTTCCTTCAATAGCTTCTCCTGCACTCACAATACAAATCATAGCACCGAGGTAGTTAGGTCGGCTGATCATAGCTCGGATTATGAACCTCGGCCCATGCCAACGGGATACCTCGGACCCCTCTGGGCCAAGACAGGTCGGCCTTTATATTCTCCAGGTCAAGATAAAGCTCGGACACTCCCAGGCCAAAACAGGTCGGCCCTTTCCGTACCTCGGCACATCTTTAAACTCAACTTATGCCAAGCCTTGACCCTACCCGGGGGTGGCCCCCGACACGACTCAAACATGCCTCGGTCTGCCGAGTTTCTCCGAGTCAAATTAGTAACTTTGTCCGACTTTCCTCCTCCAATTGGTCTAACCGACTCAAAAAGATTCCCACAATCTCTCAAAGATCTCTCCACAGCACGTGGCAGAGAGACGATGTGCGCTGCCTCGGTGCCTGCGCGCGGACAAACATGTCTCTGCACACACGCCGCATACGTCACGAGCCGTCACGTCTCAAAGGCACTCGAGTGCGTTTGACCGTGGCGTGACTCCTTGATTCCCGCGCCAGTAACCGCACGCGATCACGCCACGGGCAGTTTACCACCTTGTGGCCCACGATGCAGCGGATCGTGCGGCCGCAAACATCGCAACCGCGCAGATCATGCGCGGTTAATCCGCGCGCCCGTTACGGTAACCGCACGCGGTAAGAACGGAAACCGCACGCGCCCCGTGCCCATAAATAGGGGAGCGGGCACCGCTCCTCGTCCTCTTCGTATCCAGCTCCCTCTTTCTCTCCTTCCTGCGACATCACCGTCGCCGCGCGCGAGCTCCGCCACCGCACGACTCCGGGAACGCTTCACGGCCGTCGACGACCGAAATCGACCGCGCCGCCGCCGCCAAACTCCTTCCCGCGGGATCTGCATTCCGGTATGGATCCCCCAACTCTATCTTCTTCATGAATCCCCTCAGGTGTTCTTCCTAGCATGTTCTTCATTGTTCATTCTTAGGGTGTTCTAGATCTCCAATCGCTAGACTTGCTAGGATTAACTTGGTTTGCTCATAGATGAAACTGCTTAGGTCCCTTTCTAGATCTTTCTCGCACTGATATCCTGACATTGCTCCTGATAGTTTCAACTTTCTCTGCCTTATGCTCATGTTTTACTTTCTTTTTTACTTGCTCGGTAGATCTTGCTCGCTCCCAGATTCAGGCAAAGTCAAGTTTATAACTTTTACCCGAATCATCTTTCCGAGATAAATAGACAACTTAAACCGAGATACTTATTTCGGTTTCCGAGTCACTTAACTCAGTTTCCGTGCTCTATTCCTGAGTCAGTTGCACGGCTCTTCCGGGTCACTTTTTCCGATTCTAGATTCATAACTCCGGGTTACTTATCTCGGTTGTGTCTGTACTCTTTGCAGGTTTTGATCCTTAGATGTCAGGTCGTAGCACCCCTGACCCGGCCGAGTCATCGGCGGCACCCAGCAACCGAGGCGGATGGGAGGGGTCCGACGTAGAACAAGATGACCTCGACTGGTTGCTCAAGACCCGGCGCATCACGGCCGAGGTTACATGCCGGCGTCCTGGATCAGAACTCGAACTGGTTCTAGAATCGGGCGAACGGGTAGTCTTCCTTGCGCACTTTCAGCGCGGGTTTGGACTCCCAGCTAGCCCCTTCTACCAAGAATTTCTTGACTTCCTCGGTCTACAACCTCACCATCTCCCTGCCAACGCCATTACATCGCTCTCAGCTTTTACCTCCTTCATGGAGGGTATCTCGGCCTCTGGCCCACTCTTGCCGCCTGGGCCAAGTACTTCCGCGTCCGGAAGCAAACCATTCCGAATAAGGAGGAGGTGGTGAAATATATGACCGCATGCGGAGCGGCTAGCATCACTTCGAGGAAACACTCCCCCTTTCCTCGGATTACCGGCTTAGAATCTTGCCGGAAGTGGCAAAGGTCCTTTTTCTATGTGAAGAGCCCAGAAGGGCGGGATGTTCTCAACCTACCGGAGTTCAACATTGCTCCCCCCACAGCCGAGTTAAACTGGAACTATGACCCGCAGGACACCATTCCTGAGGTCCAACTGATCCACCAAACCCTGGAGGGTCTGCTGGCAAAGAAGTTCGGTGCAGACGACCTCTTGAGGACTTCCGTTAGGCGCCGAGTCAACCCCTCCAGTATCGTGTGCACAAGATTTGCCACATGGGTGGTCTGCTGGACCCTACCCGGGTCAGCACCCATGATCTTACTCGTCCCCAAGTTAGGAGACGTGTCAAGGCCATCGCTCAGACCGAGATGGTGGATGACTGGCAATGGGCGTAGAGCCATTTGAGCGATCCTGGCTTCCGCCTCCGGTTAGTTTGTCACCTTTGAACTGACATATCTCTGCCTTCCGAGGTTACTTTTATCTCGGTGAAGCACCATCTGACTAATCTGAATCTACTTTGCTCCTCATGCAGTTGTTTACTCGACAAGCCATCGAAGATGGGGACCTGAAGACCCAGAAATGGACAAAAGATCGCCATGCGCGACCCGAGGAGACTGAAGATCCGGACAACGAGGATTATATGCCGGTTCCTCGTGCCAAGGCTTCTACCTCGGGTAAGCCATCCGCCCGTGTCTTCGTTCAAGACTTGTCAGACGACGAAGATGACGATTGTCAAATCCTAGATCCCATTGACGCTATTCCTATTTCATGGTATGCACCTCGTGCTGCAGCCAATCCGGGTGCCCAAGGCACATCCCGGAAACGCTCCGTTGCGTCCGGGTCAGCGGCTCCTCCGGCTAAGAAGCCAAGAAGGTCGTCTCCAAGCGTAAGGCTAAGACCCTACCAACCAGCAAGGGGTAAGATAAACTTCGCATAACTTTTCTTGCTCTCATTCTTTCCTTCTTTACTTTCACCGAAGTTAACCTCATCCGAGTTAACACTTTACCTTGGTTTATGCAGCGATCCCATCGCCGCAAAACAGACCCACAGCTCTATTTTGTCTCCTATTCCTTCATCGCCACCCCTGGCGGCCAACACCGGGATTAGCAGCCCCGGAGGGGCAATCCCTTCCCCGGTGCGCGCTACCTCAGCCGACATTCCGCCGCCGAATCTTGATTCAGACCTGGGAGGAGACCAAGGCTTTGAGCAAACCTCGGCTCCGGGTCAAGACCAATCTCCCCTCCCGCCTCTTAAAGACTCGGAGACGGAGCGGGTCAAAACTCCGACTAAGACCTCGTCTAAGCCGGATTCCCGCCTCTCACCTCGTGCCCAGCACAAGCACAACAAGCAACAGCAACAGTTGAAGCAACAGCAGCAACAACAGAAGCAGCAGCAGCAACAGCAGAAGCAGCAGAAGCAGCAGGAGAAACAGTAGCAGCAACAGCAAGAGAAACAGCAGAGGCAGCAATAGGAGCCCCTAGTACCAGCCCATACCCCGGCTCCACCGCCTCCAACTGTGCCAACTCAGCAAGCCTCTGGCCAACCTTCAACCGTCCAGAGCAAGCAAATTACCGTGACTCCAACAGCAAACCGGGCGTACCAAAATCTCTCTGAGCTGATTTCCCGCCCCCGGGTCAACAGCCATGTTCTTCCGAGTCTTCGCACCCCGAGTGACAATAGCCTCGGCTCGGTTGGACAGTGCGTGATGGACTGGAACGCCGCGGATCCCAGCGAAGTTTCCTCTACTCCGGCAAATCCACACCCGGTTGGCCCTGGCCTTGTTGCGCAATCCCTGCACTCTTTGCAGGTCTCGGCCCTTCAGGCTAGCAGGGTTGTCGAGGTAACTTTCTTAGAACTTAGCACTTACTTTTAAATGATCAAAAGTCACACTATCCACAGTCTCCGAGATTCGGGTTGAGTAACTGATACTCATCCGAGTAATAGGTAACTCGGCACGAATCTTCAACAAGTTGATCATTAAATTTAACTTGTTAACAACACTGGAATGCCCAGTCCCCGAGTCTCATGTCGACTTTATCCGGCATGAGCTTACATTAAACTTGGACAACCAGTCCCCGAGTTTCATGACTAGATGACTCGGTATGATCTTTCATTAATCTCGGGCTCACAGTCCCCGAGACTCTTTTTGACTTAACTCTGTCAGTACTTTCCGTCAATCTCGGGCTCCAGTCCCCGAGATTCTTTTTACCCTCACTAACCTCTTTCCTTCTGGCAGGATTGCACCAACACTCGCAGCCGGATCTTCAAGAATTTAGCCCTGGAGCACCGGGCGCTCAAGCTCTCCTTCCAGAACCAGCAGGAGGAAATGAAGAAGAAGGAAACTGAGCACAAGCGTGCTCTTAAAGAAGAACAGTCCGAGGTGACTCGGCTCAAGCGAGATCTTGACCGGGTCAAAAAAGAGAAGACCGAGCTGAAGAAGGAGAGGAACACACTGAAGGCAGCTCTGGAGAAGCGTGCTGCAGGTGACCAGAAGATCCAAGCGCACATTTCTGCATGCGAGGCTAAAGCTACCAAAGCTGAAGAAGAATTGGATGTCCTCAAGGCAAATGCTGCCAACTGGCTGGCTGAGCTCACCAAACTTAATGCTGAAATGGACAGTAAGTTTCCTGTATCATATCTTTTTTCTTTATATCCTCCTGACACGGAATTTTGTGTCGGTATCTCATTTGATTCGGCGTCAGCGTACTTGCTCTCAGAACACTTTGAGCACTGCCAAGCTGCTGCAGCCAACACTGTGAAGAAGGCCCGAGCCGCGAAAGCCGAGGCATCCGGGGCTCCGCTATCCGAAGCTTGGGATATTGACGATCACTTGATTGCACTCACAGCTCGTATATCCCCCTTGAGGAGCATCGGCGTTGAGCTTCTCAATGCCGGAATCCGAGCCTACCATGTCTTGTGGCCCGACTCTCCCAGTGTCAAGACTATTGCCGAGTTATCCACATGCTTGCAGCAAACCGAGACTCGGCTAAGGGAATGGAGGTCTTCTTCTGCTCGTGCCGGAGCCGACGTAGCCTTGCTCTTTCTGATGTCCTGGTATGAGGATATCAACCTCGATGGCCTGCGTACTCTACGCGATGGCTCCCCATGGGCTACTGACCCGGCATTGATTTGTAGGGATATGCGCGACAGAAAATCAAAAAATTTCTCTCACATGCGGAAGCAACACCCAAAGATCTTATCTAAGGAGATGCAAGTAACGGGGAGGGTAATCAACATACCCTCGAAGAACACGAGCGTTGGACGTTAATCACAACGCAACTTGGTGTAGACCTTGATGCGGTTCACTCCGATCAGCACCACAACGAGTGGTGCCTCCGAGATTTACACACGTACGGCTCAGCAACGTCTCCTCTTCTTGATCCAGCAAGCTTGAAGGAGAAGTAGATGGGATTCAAACCAGCAGCACGACGGTGTGGTGGTTCGGTGAGCTCTCACACGGGCAGGGCTTCATCAAGCCAAGACCACAAGAGAAAGGAGTAAGAGGAAGTGTACCGGCTTAGGAATCAAAATCATGATTCTTTCCCCAAATGGTACCCTCCTTATATAGGATGTGGGGAGGGGGTGTGAGGCTATCTTCCCCAGGAAGAAACCAGCCTCCAATCTTCCCTAGGAAGAAACCAGCCTCCAAATCTTCCCTAGGAAGAAACCAGCCTCCATATCTTCCCTAGGAAGAAATAGCCTCCAAATCTTCCCCAGGAAGGAACCAGCCTCCAAATCTTCCCCAGGAAGGAACCTAGCTGCCAAGACTTCTCAAGGAAGGAACTTGGCTGCCAAATATCCTAAGTGGGACGTTCGGGATAGTGGGCCCCACCATGGGACCCACCGGAACATTTCAGGAAAAACCCCGATACAATATCGGTTAATTCCTGAACTTTTCCGGAACCCAAAAACCACATTCCTATATATGAAACTTTATCTCCGGACTCTTCCGGAGCTCCTCGTGATATCCCGGATCCTATCCGGGACTCCGAACAACCTTCGGTCTCACCATTATAATTATCCCAAAGCTACTCTAGCGTTACCGAACTTTAAGTGTGTGACCCTACGGGTTCGAGAACAAGTGGACATGATCAAGACTCCTCTATGATCAATAACCATTAGCGGGACCTGGATGCCCATAATGACTCCCACAAGTTCAACGAAGATCGTTATCAGTGTGAACCACAATGTCAACGTATTCCATTTCCTTTGTCTCACGATATTTTACTTACCCGAGATCTGATCGGCGGTATCACCATACCTAGCTCAATCTCGTTACTAGTAAGTACTCTTTACTCGTTCCATAATACAACATTCCATGTGGCTAACTCTTTAGTCACGTGCTTGCAAGCGATACTGAATGTGCATTACCGAGTGGGCCCAGAGTATATCTCTCCGTCACACGGAGGGACAAATCCCAGTCTTGATACATGCAAATCAACAAGTACTTTCGGAGATACCTGTAAGACACCTTTATAGTCACCCAGTTACGAAGTGACGTTTGAAGTCCCCAAGACGTATTCCTCAGTACCCGGGATAGACATAATCTCATGGTCAAAGAAACAGGATACTTGACAATACAAGACATGGCAATATATACTTATTTATCCGATCAATATTGCTATGCTTGGTTGGGTCTGTCCATCACGTCATTCTCCAATGACATGACCTCGTTATTAATTGACAACTCATGTCCATGGTTAGGAAACCATAACCATCATTAATCAACGAGCTAGTCTAGTAGAGGCTTACTAGGGACTCTGTGTTGTTTACATAACCACACATGTATTAGGTTTCCGGTTAATACAATTATAGCATGGAGAATAAACATTACCATGAACATGGAAATATGATAATAACTCTTTATTATTGCCTCTAGGGCATATTTCCAACAGTCTCCCACTTGCACTAGAGTCAATAATCTAGTTTACATTGGTAAAGATCTAACACCCATGGACTTCAGGTGCTGATCATGTTTATCTCGTGGAAGCTGTTTAGTCAACGGGTCTGCAACATTCAGACTCGTATGTACTTTGCAAATCCTAATATCTCCCACGTGAACACTTTCACGAATTAGATGGAAACGGCGTTTGATATGCTTGGAGGTCTTGTGACATCTTGGTTCCTTGGCTAGAGCAATGGCACCAGTGTTGTCACAATAGATCTCCATAGGATCCAGTGCATTCGGAATCACACCGAGCTCTGTGGTGAACTCCTTCAACCATATCCCTTCTCTTGCTGCTTCGGAAGCAGCCATATATTCCGCCTCTAATGTAGATGCCGCAACAACGTTCTGCTTGGAACTCCTCCAGCTAACCGCAGCTCCATTCAAAACAAAAACGTATCCAGATTGAGATTTCGAGTCGTCTGGATCAGTGTCGAAGCTAGCGTCGACGTAACCTTTTACGGCGAGCTCTTCACAACCACCATAGACAAGAAACATGTCCTTAGTTCTTCTCAAGTACTTAAGGATATTTTTAACTGCTGTCCAGTGTTCCTCTCCAGGATCACTCTGGTACCTGCTCGTCAAACTAAGAGCATGAGACACATCTGGTCTAGTACACAACATGGCATACATGATTGAGCCTATGGCTGAGGCATAGGGGATTTTACTCATCCTCTCTCTTTCATCTGCCGTAGTTGGACACTGAGTCTTACTCAATGTCTTACCTTGCAACATGGGCAAGAACCCTTTCTTTGCATGATCCATTTTGAACTTCTTCAAAACTTTGTCAAGGTATGTACTTTGACTGAGTCCTATCAAGCGTCTCGATCTATCTCTATAGATCTTAATGCCTAATATGTAAGCAGCTTCACCAAGGTCTTTCATTGAAAAACTCTTATTCAAATAACCTTTTATACTGTTAAGCAGCTCCACGTCATTCCCAATAAGTAATATGTCATCCACATATAACACTAGGAATGCGACCGAGCTCCCACTCACTTTCTTGTAAACACACGCTTCTTTATAATTTTGGACAAATCCAAAACCTTTGATCACATCATCAAAGCGAATGTTCCAACTCCGGGATGCTTGCTTCAGCCCATAAATGGAACGCTGAAGTTTGCATACTTTACCAGCATCCTTAGGATCGACAAAACCTTCGGGTTGTATCATATACAACTCTTCTTCAATGTTTCCGTTGAGGAACGCTGTTTTGACATCCATCTGCCAAATTTCATAATCGAAAAATGCAGCAATTGCTAGTAGAACCCTAACAGACTTAAGCATCGCTACGGGTGAGAAAGTCTCATCGTAGTCAACTCCTTGAACTTGTCGAAAACCTTTTGCGACAAGTCGTGCTTTATAAACGGTGACATTACCGTTAGCGTCTGTTTTCTTCTTGAAAATCCATTTACACTCGACAGCCTTGCGGCTATCAGGAAGATCAACCAAAGTCCATACTTGGTTTTCACTCATGGATTCCATTTCGGATTGCATGGCTTCTTGCCATTTCCCAGAGTCTGGGCTCATCATTGCTTCCTCATAACTCGCAGGTTCGTCATTGTCTAACAATAACACATTCATGACAGGGTTACCGTACCACTCAGGAGCGGTACGTATCCTAGCCGACCTGCGAATTTCAGCTAAGACCGAAGTTTCATGATCACCATCATTAGCTTCCTCTCTAGTTGGTGAAAGCGGCGCCTGAACAACTTCCTGCGCTGCGCTACTCTCCAATTCGGGAGAAGGTTCAACAACCTCGTCTAGCTCTATTTTCCTCCCACTCACATCTTTCGAAAGAAACTCTTTCTCAAGAAAGGATCCATTCTTGGCAACAAAGACTTTGCCTTCGGATCTGTGATAGAAGGTATACCCGACAGTTTCCTTAGGGTATCCTATGAAGACGCACTTTTCCGCTTTGGGTTCGAGCTTATCAGGCAGCAGCCTTTTGACATAAGCCTCGCATCCCCAAACTTTAAGAAACGACAACTTTGGCTTCTTGCCACACCATATCTCATATGGCGTCGTCTTAACGGATTTAGATGGTGCCCTGTTTAAAGTGAATGCGGCTGTCTCTAATGCATAACCCCAAAACGACATTGGCAGATCGGATACAGACATCATAGAACGCACCATATCTAATAAAGTGCGATTACGACGTTCGGACACACCATTACGCTGTGGTGTTCCAGGTGGCGTGAGTTGTGAAACAATTCCACAAGTCTTCAAATGCATGCCAAACTCGTAACTCAAATATTCACCTCCACGATCAGATCGTAGAAATTTAATCTTCTTGTTACGATGATTTTCCACTTCACTCTGGAACTCTTTGAACTTTTCAAAAGTTTCAGACTTGTGTTTCATTAAGTAAATATACCCATATCTACTCAAATCATCAGTGAAGGTTATGAAGTAACGATATCCACCGCGTGTCGAAATGCTCATCGGTCCACACACATCAGTATGTATGATTTCCAATAAGTCACTTGCCCTTTCCATCGTACCGGAAAAAGGAGTTTTAGTCATCTTGCCCATAAGGCATGGTTCACACGTGTCAAATGATTCAAAATCAAGTGACTCCAAAAGTCCATCAGTATGGAGTTTCTTCATACGCTTTACACCAATATGACCTAAACGGCAGTGCCACAAGTATGTGGTATTATCATCATTCATCTTGCATCTTTTAGCATCAATGTTATGGATGTGTGAATTACTTTCGAGATTCAACAAGAATAAACCATTTACAACCGGTGCATGACCATAAAAGATATTACTCATAGAAATAGAACAACCATTGTTCTCAGATTTAAATGAGTAACCGTCTCGCAATAAACAAGATCCAGATATAATGTTCATGCTTAACGCAGGCACCAAATAACAATTATTTAGGTTTAAAACTAGTCCCGAAGGTAAATGTAGAGGTAGCATGCCGACGGCGATGACATCAACTCTTGATCCATTCCCGACGCGCATCGTCACCTCATCCGTTGCTAGTCTCCGTTTATTCTGCAGTTCCTGTTTCGAGTTGCAAATGTGAGCAACCGAACCGGTATCAAATACCCAGGCACTACTACGGGAACTAGTAAGGTACACATCAATAACATGTATATCATATATACCTTTGATATTTCCAGCCTTCTTATCCGCCAAGTATTTGGCACAGTTGCGCTTCCAGTGACCTTCCCCTTTGCAGTAGAAACACACCGTTTCAGGCTTAGCCTTGGGCTTCTTCGCAGGCGTGGCAACAGGTTTGCCATCCTTCTTGAATTTTCCCTTCTTTGCCTTAGCTTTCTTAAAGCCGGTGGTTCTGTTGACCATCAACACTTGATGTTCCTTTTTTATGTCCACTTCCGCAGATTTCAGCATTGCGAAAAGCTCGGGAATCGACTTTCTCATCCCTTGCATGTTATAGTTGAGCACAAACGATTTGTAACTCGGTGGTAGTGATTGGAGCACCCTATCAGTGTTCAACTCGTCTGGGATGACAATTCCCAGCTGAGTAAGGCGTTGGATATAGCCGGACATGGCTAAAGCATGTTCACTGACAGAGCTGTGCTCCTCCATCTTACAAGTAAAGAACTTCTCAGATATCTCATATCTTTCAGCACGGGCTTGAGTCTGAAACATAGTTTTCAGCTCTTCGACCATTTCGAATGCCCCGTGAAGTTCAAAACGTTTCTGGAGATCTGGCTCCAGAGATGTAAGAATTGCACATTTAACTATCGTGTGGTCATCACTGCGCGCATCAAATGCGTTCAGTTCTTCAGTGGGAGCACTGACTGCAGGTGGGTCACCTAGCGCTGCATCGAGCACATAATGCTTCTTACACCCATTGAGGACAATCCTCAAATTGCGGTGCCAGTCATTGAAGTTGGACCCAGATGTTTTCAGTTTTTCTTTCTCAAGGAACGCGTTGATGTTGAACTGAGCTACGTTGCGTGCCATGATCTACAACATAATTTGCAAAGACAATTTTAGACTTGTTCATGATAAAGAGTTCAGTGTAATCAAATTACCAAGTGAACTCCCACTTAAACCAACATCCCTCATAGTTGTTAAGTGGAACACGATCCAAATCCACCACACCAAACTCCGATCATCACGTGAGCCGATGTAGCTTCAATGGTGAACATCAACCATGTTGATCATATCAACCATATGATTCGTGTTTAACCTTTCGGTTCTTGTGTTCCGAGGCCATGTCTACACATGCTAGGCTCGTTAAGCTAACCCAAGTATATCTGCCTGTGTGCCGAGGCCATGTCTGTACATGCTAGGCTCGAGCAACACCCGCTGTGTGGAACGTAGAATCCATCACACCCGATCATCACGTGGTGCTTAGAAACGAAGAACTGTCTTGGCGGTGGCATACTTGGGGAGAACACGATCTTAATTTTGAGTGAGGGATCATCTTATAATGCTACCGTCGTGCACACGCAGAATAAGATGCATAAAGGATAAACATCACATGCTTAAACAATGTGATATGGTATAGCCCTTTTCTTGCGTCTTGATCTCCATCTAGAACGCACGGCATGATCTCCATCATCCCTCCAACAAGATGCATGGTTGCCTCCACCATCACGTTGCATCCACAACTATTGCTAACTCCTTAGCGATAAAGTAATGCAATTACATGGCGTATTAAGTTGACACGCAGGTCACAAAATAATAAGACAACCATTTGGCTCCTGCCGGCTGCCGATCTCATGACACGCAGGTCACAAAATAATATTACAATCAATGTGCATCTCATACAACAAATATTGTAAAATTGGGCTATACCAAATCACAACCACCCCTGCAAAAACAAGTTAGACGCCTCTCCCTTGATTTTTGCAATTTTACGTGGCTTCTAGGGGCTGCGTAAGAACCGTTCTTACCTACGCAAAAACCACAACGCTGATAATACAAGTTGCTTATTAACTTCTATAAGCCCTCCATTGTAAATCCGGTTTCACTATGATAAGAGCGACAGACACCCGCCAGCCGCATATGCAAACCAGTTGCATGTCAAGTGCGGAACCGGTCTCAATCCGAAGACTGTAAAGTTGGTCCGGGCCGCTGCATCTTACCATGCCACAAAACCAAGAAGTACACGCGAGAGGGTAGCAACAATAAATATCAAACGCCACACAACTCCTTGTGTTCTATCCGTACAAAGCAACTACGCAAAGCACGGCTCTGATACCACTGTAGGGATATGCGCGACAGAAAATCAAAAAATTTCTCTCACATGCGGAAGCAACACCCAAAGATCTTATCTAAGGAGATGCAAGTAACGGGGAGGGTAATCAACATACCCTCGAAGAACACGAGCGTTGGACGTTAATCACAACGCAGCTTGGTGTAGACCTTGATGCGGTTCACTCCGATCAGCACCACAACGAGCGGTGCCTCCGAGATTTACACACGTACGGCTCAGCAACGTCTCCTCTTCTTGATCCAGCAAGCTTGAAGGAGAAGTAGATGGGATTCAAACCAGCAGCACGACGGTGTGGTGGTTCGGTGAGCTCTCACGCGGGCAGGGCTTCATCAAGCCAAGACCACAAGAGAAAGGAGTAAGAGGAAGTGTACCGGCTTAGGAATCAAAATCATGATTCTTTCCCCAAATGGTACCCTCCTTATATAGGATGTGGGGAGGGGGTGTGAGGCTATCTTCCCCAGGAAGAAACCAGCCTCCAATCTTCCCTAGGAAGAAACCAGCCTCCAAATCTTCCCTAGGAAGAAACCAGCCTCCAATCTTCCCTAGGAAGAAAAGCCTCCAAATCTTCCCTAGGAAGAAACTAGCCTCCAAATCTTCCCCAGGAAGGAACCAGCCTCCAAGGCTTCCCCAGGAAGGAACCTAGCTGCCAAGACTTCTCAAGGAAGGAACTTGGCTGCCAAATATCCTAAGTGGGACGTTCGGGATAGTGGGCCCCACCATGGGACCCACCGGAACATTTCAGGAAAAACCCCGATACAATATCGGTTAATTCCTGAACTTTTCCGGAACCCAAAAACCACATTCCTATATATGAAACTTTATCTCCGGACTCTTCCGGAGCTCCTCGTGATATCCCGGATCCTATCCGGACTCCGAACAACCTTCGTCTCACCATTATAATTATCCCAAAGCTACTCTAGCGTTACCGAACTTTAAGTGTGTGACCCTACGGGTTCGAGAACAAGTGGACATGATCAAGACTCCTCTATGATCAATAACCATTAGCGGGACCTGGATGCCCATAATGACTCCCACAAGTTCAACGAAGATCGTTATCAGTGTGAACCACAATGTCAACGTATTCCATTTCCTTTGTCTCACGATATTTTACTTACCCGAGATCTGATCGGCGGTATCACCATACCTAGCTCAATCTCGTTACTAGTAAGTACTCTTTACTCGTTCCATAATACAACATTCCATGTGGCTAACTCTTTAGTCACGTGCTTGCAAGCGATACTGAATGTGCATTACCGAGTGGGCCCAGAGTATATCTCTCCGTCACACGGAGGGACAAATCCCAGTCTTGATACATGCAAATCAACAAGTACTTTCGGAGATACCTGTAAGACACCTTTATAGTCACCCAGTTACGAAGTGACGTTTGAAGTCCCCAAGACGTATTCCTCAGTACCCGGGATAGACATAATCTCATGGTCAAAGAAACAGGATACTTGACAATACAAGACATGGCAATATATACTTATTTATCCGATCAATATTGCTATGCTTGGTTGGGTCTGTCCATCACGTCATTCTCCAATGACATGACCTCGTTATTAATTGACAACTCATGTCCATGGTTAGGAAACCATAACCATCATTAATCAACGAGCTAGTCTAGTAGAGGCTTACTAGGGACTCTGTGTTGTTTACATAACCACACATGTATTAGGTTTCTGGTTAATACAATTATAGCATGGAAAATAAACATTACCATGAACATGGAAATATGAGAATAACTCTTTATTATTGCCTCTAGGGCATATTTCCAACATGATTACGAGGCGCGGGGAAGCTGCTACCTTCATGGCCAGGTTTGCCAACACTCGGTCTATTGAACCTGGTGTGGTTTATTCTGATGATGAAGACGAAGAAGAAGAAGAAGAAGAAGAAGAAGAAGAAGAAGAAGAAGAAGAAGAAGAAGAAGAAGAAGAAGAAGAAGAAGAAGAGGCCAATGTTGATGATGGCTCCGAGCAAGAGTATGTTGCGTCTGATTCCGAGTCTACTAACTCCGAGTCACTTCCTGATGCCTCGGCTAAGACTGCGAAACAGTCTGCCGCCGAGATCTCCACTGAACCAGCGCCTGACTCGGCCAATCAAGGTGCTACCGACGCTTCCGCAAGCAGCAAGATCACTCCGACTGCCCCCGAGTCTACTACTCCGCTGACCAAAGCTACTCCTGCCACCGAGGTTCCTCCTTCAACCGAGGTTCCTCCGTCATCCGGGTCTGTCCCTGCAACCGGAGCTGCTCCTTCCTCCGAAGCTGCTGCTTAACTTTGATGAATTTAAACCGTTAAATCCCCGGAATGCCGGGTGCAGATGTAATATACATTTTAAGCTCCTCCAAGACTACTTTATTTTGCTTAACTCGAACAAGATGAGGCTTATGTCGGATCAATTTAAACCGAGTCCCCGAGTTTATTTTCTTGTTCACTATACTTGTCGATCTTTGCTCTTGTCTACCATACAGGCGTTCGACAGTCGAGTCACAAGATAGAAATTATAGCATACAATACTTGTAAATTTTGAGGTAAGGTTTAGAGTCATCCGACACAAGGAAAAGAAAAAACCGGGTTAGTAAACGACATATGTCGGATCTTTCTAGGACCGAGTCCCCGAGTTCACTTTCATGTTTACCATATACCATAACCTCTGCTCTTGACTGCCATTTCGGCGTTCGTCAGTCGAGCCACAAGATCACAACAAAATAGCATACATTACTTGAACTTTGAAACGAGGTCTCAAAATCATCCGACATATGAACAACACAGATAAAAACCGAGACAAAAACACATGCATGCGGACAAGTCAGTCCCCGAGCTTCTTTTCGGAGTGCCGGCATTTTATTCAAAGGAAAACCGAGATACATACATTGCACCCTTATGAGTAAAAGGGTCGAAGTAGGGCTACATTCCAGGGTCTTTTGGTCTCCTCTCCAGATTTGTCAGCAACATTTTTCCTCGGTGCCTGCGCATCTATAAGATAGTATGAATCATTGTGCAGAGCCTTGCTCACAATGAATGGTCCCTCCCATGGAGGTGACAATTTGTGTCGGCCTTTACTGCGTTGCACCAGTCTCAGCACCAAATCTCCCTCTCGGAATACCCGAGGGCTGATCTTCCGGCTATGATAGCGTCGGAGATTTTGCTGATATACAGCTGACCGAGATAAGGTCAGTTCTCGTGCTTCTTCGAGCAAATCAACACCATTCTCCCGAGCTTCTTTTGCCTCGGTTTCAGTGTACAGCGCCACTCTCGGCGAGTCATACTCCATGTCGGTCGGCAAGACCGCTTCTGCTCCATAGACCAGAAAAAACGGCGTATAGCCGGTTGATCGATTAGGTGTGGTCCTAAGACCCCACAGTACTGCTGGTATCTCCTATATCCAGCATCCCGGAGTTCGCAACAGTGGTTCAATCAACCGGGCTTTGATACCGGCCAACACCAATGCATTTGCTCTCTCCACTTGCCCATTTGCCTCTGGGTGTGCCACCGAGGCTATGTCCAACCGAATTCTTTTTTCCGCACAGAACCGAGCAAACTCTCCCACAGCAAAGTTTGTGCCATTATCCGAGATAATGCTATGGGGGTAACCATATCTCAAAATGATGTCCTTCAAAAAGGACACAGCTGTGTGACCATCACACTTTCTGATTGGTTTTACCTCGATCCACTTGGTGAACTTGTCCACCATTACCAGCATATGAGTCATGTTACCTCGGGCTGGTCTGAATTCTCCCACCATATCCAAACACCAGACAGCAAAGGGCCAAGTGATGGGAATAGTCTTGAGTGCCGAGGCTGGCATGTGGATTTTGTGAGCAAATCTCTGACACCCTTGACACTTCCTCACAATATCTTCTGCCTGACTCAAAGCACTGGGCCAATAAAATCCATGCCGGAATACTTTAGCCACCAAGGCTCTTGATGAAGCATGATGACCACATTCTCCCTGATGAATCTCCAGGAGCATCTCTTGACCTTCCTGCGGCTCGACACAGCGCTGCAATACCTCGGTCACACTTCTTTTGTACAACTCCAGGTTGATGATGGTGTATGCCTGGATCTTCTTTGCACTTGCCTGGCCTCAACTTCATTACTTGGCAAACTCCCGTCCATCATATACGCCATTATTGGTTGTGCCCACTCCGGCACAGGACGCACAGGAAAAACCGGATCATCCACCTCCATGGCATCAACCGACATTGCTTCGTCCGACATATGCTGGTCAGTCCCCGAGTTCTGCCAATCAGTCCCCGGGTTCTCCCAAATGCACCCGACATCCATGTCCATGGGCACAGCATCAGATTCCGGTTTTGCCGGGATAAAGATTGACTCGGACTCGGGAGATGGTTTGATTGATGGCTTCCTTAAATGCTCCAAGGATATCCCGGGTGGAATTGGATCCCGGGACGAGCCCAGCTTGGACAATATGTCGGCAGCTTCATTTTCCTCCCGAGGTATATGCTTGAACTCGCATCCTTCAAAGAATCCCGAGATCTTCTGGACATGAAACCGGAATAGCGCCATATTGGCGTCCAAAGCGTCCCAATTTCCCGAGACTTGCTGCACTACCAAATTCGAATCCCGAAACATTCAATTCGGCGAATTCCTATTTCCTTGGCCACATTGAGCCCATGGACCAGTGCTTCATACTCGGCCACATTGTTAGATGCTGCATAATGAATCTGCAGTACATATCTCAGCTGATCTCGCTTTGGCGAGGTAAGAACTACTCCGGCCCCCAAACCAATCTTGGTCTTGGAACCATCAAAGTGCATCCTCCAGTAATTGGAGTCAGGCAGTGGTGGCTCATATTGCATCTCGGCCCAATCTACCAAGAAATCCGGCAATGCCTGAGACTTAATGGCATCTCTTCTTTCATAGTGAGGAGTGTAAGGGGACACCTCGATGGCCCACTTGGCTATCCGGCCAGTTGCATCTTTACACCAATGATCTCCGAGATAGGAGCCTCACATACCACAGTGATTGAATGCTCTTGGAAGTAATGTTTCAACTTCTTAGCAGCCAGATAGACACCATATGTCATCTTCTGGTAGTGAGGATAGTTCTGCTTGGATAACGAGATTACCTCGCTCAAATAATATACCGGCCTCTGCACAGTTTTACCCCCTTCTTCTCGCTCCACCACCACTACAACACTCACAACTCGGTTTGTGGCTGCAATATAGAGCAACATCGGCTCTTTGGGTAATGGGGAGGCCAGTATCGGCGCAGTTGCCAGCATCTTTTTTAACTCGGTGAACGCCGCATCTGCTTGCGGGGTCCACACGAAGTGGGTGGTTTTCTTCATGAGCTGATACAAAGGCAATGCCTTTTCTCCCAACCTGCTAACAAACCGACTTAATGATGCCAAACATCCGGTGAATTTCTGCACGTCCTTGAGACATGTCGGTAACCTCATGCTTTCAATAGCACGGATTTTTGTCGGGTTTACCTCGATACCTCGGCTTGACACAAGGAAACCGAGTAGTTTGCCTGCCGGCACACCGAATGTACATTTATCCGGGTTAAGTTTCATCCGGTATTTTCTCAAGTTTATGAATGTCTCTCCGAGATCATCAATCAGAGTAACTTTATCTTTGGTTTTTATGACGACATCGTCGACATACACCTGCACATTTTTGCCTATTTGCTCATGCAAACACTTCTGCATACACCTCTGATAAGTGGCACCGGCATTTCTCAAGCCAAATGTCATGACACGATAGCAATAAGCCCCATAAGGGGTAATAAAAGCAGTTTTCAATTGATCAGCAGGGTTCAAAGGTATCTGGTGAAAACCAGAATACGCATCTACAAAGGATAACAGCTCACACCCGGCTGTAGAATCGATCACTTGATCGATCCGAGGCAGCGGGAATGGATCCTTAGGACATGCCTTGTTTAAGTTCGTGAAATCGATACACATGCGCCACACCTTGGCTACCAAAGGTTCATCTTTTTTCTTTTCCACCAGGACCGGGTTAGATAACCAGTCCGGGTGTAGCACTCCATGAT
This sequence comes from Poa pratensis, assembly GCA_947311845.1. Classification (NCBI taxonomy): domain Eukaryota; kingdom Viridiplantae; phylum Streptophyta; class Magnoliopsida; order Poales; family Poaceae; genus Poa; species Poa pratensis. Next base: position 2,400,891 of record CAMZMU010000085.1, on the reverse strand, counting down.
GAAACCAGCCGCAAGCAACTTGGCTAGCTCATCACCCACCACTTTTCTCCTCTCATCCGAGAGACGCCGTGTCGGTTGCTTCACCGGTTTCATATCCGGTCTGACGAACAAAGAGTGCTCAGCCAACTCCCTCGGAACACCTGGCAGGTCCTGATTGGACCATGCAAAGATATCCCGGTTCTCACGGAGGAAGTGACTGAGCTCGCCTTCCTATTTCTCCGTTAACCCGGTACCAATGATGACGTTATGATCCGGGAACGCCGGGTCAACATGATCTTCTTGGTCTCCTTTGGCACCTCGAAAGTTGCATTCTGCTCCGGGTTACTCATACCCGGCATACCGAGTTGTGCGGACTGCGCCAGTGCCACCACTTCATGGATCTTTTTCTTCTCTGCAGCAATGATCAATGACTCGGCCAAGCACGATCCAGCCGAGGCACACTCCAGTGCACGCTTGTAATCACCCGAGATGGTGATGATGCCATTAGGACCCGGCATTTTCATCTTGAGGTAACCCACATGGGTTGATATCATGAACTTGGACAGCGCAGGCCTGCCGAGTAAAGCATGGTATGGACTTTCGAGGTCCACTACCTCAAACTGGATGCTCTCAGTTCGGCAGTTGTCCTTGGTGCCGAACAACACATCAACCCAGATCTTGCCCATAGGTGCACATGAGACACCCGGCACTATGCCATGGAAGGTTGTGCTACTCGGTTGCAGCATGTTCACCGAGATACCCATTTCACCATGGTGTCTCGGTACATGATATTGATAGCACTCCCATTGTCAATGAGAACCCGGGTGAACCGGACATTGAGGGTGGGCCCAAAGAATGTTGGATCCACCAACAGTGCATATCCTCCCGGAGTTGGCATAACTCGGGGATGATCCCTTCTGCTCCAACTGATTTCTTGCTCGGACCAGTGCATATACTTCGGCACTGCCGGCATAACTGCGTTCACCTCCAGTGCACGCCGATGCAGGCTCCGCTTGTCTGTTGGCTCGGTCACAAAGACCACATAACTCTGATGAGCTTCTCTGTAATCTCCCTGAGGATACTCTCCTTGCCTACTGGGACCAGCATTGCCATTGTTGCCTCCGACATTTACTTGATTGACAGGTTTCGGAGTGGAGGCCTCTGTGCCGGTGCATTCACGGGAATTGTGTTTGCTCCGGTGAGTGGTAATGCTTGCCTCTGTTGAGGATATGTCATTGGAGGCCTCTGAGGTGCCCCATCTGATTTCCTCCGGAACCTCCCCTTCCTTCAAGGTGCGCTGATACCAGCTGCACTGCCGAGTTGAATGATTGGCCGGCCTTCGAGGATCATGCGTGTGATAGCTGCATGGCCCATCCAACATTGCCTCATAAGTTAACGGCTTCCTCGGGTCACTCCACGGTTTCTTCACATCCTGGTTTTGGCCCCAAGCAGGGCCACTGGTCCTCTGACGCTGGCTAGCGCCGGCATCTGGCTGGCTTTGCTCTACTGCTGCAACTTGATTTGAGCCATACCGGTAATCCGGCTCTCTCCTCTTGTTGCCAAAGTCCTGGCGATCATTCTGCCTGGCTGGCCCGGGTCTATTGTTCACCGGGTACCTTCTACTCGGTTCCACCGGGTTCAGCAAGGGTTGCATCGGATCACCCAGTGCATAGCTATCCGCAATCCGGATTGTCTCGGCCAAGGTGGCCGGCATTTCCCTCTGCAACTTCTGCCAAAGCATGGTGCCGTGTCGGCACCCCTGGGCAAACCAAGATATAGCCTGCGCCTCCACAACTCCTTCACAGGAATTGCGAATTGTACTCCACCGGGTCAAGTAATCCCGGTCAGTTTCATCATTCCTCTGCTTGCACATGGCAAGCTGTGAGGACGATTCGGTCTCTTGTATGTGCTGGAGAAGTTGCTAACAAATGCTTCTTCAAAGTCCAGCCAGCAATCAACACTGCCCTCTCGCAGGTTGTTCAGCCAGATCCGGGCTGGCCCTTCCAACATCTGCGGGATATATCTCACGCCCATCGGCGGTTTCCTCCAGCAATATGCACTGCCGACACATAATCTGTCAGCCAGTCCTCTGGCTTGGTGCTGCCGTCATATGTCTTCGCGCCTCGGTTCAACTGAAAGTGCCGCACTGGTGGCTCTCTCATTATCGAGGTCCAAAGCAGGCAGGGCCAGGTGGGCCTTGCTCTTCCAACATCTCGGACATGTAATTCTGTCCAACTTGTAACGTGCATCACTCGGAGACAACTGGCGATGTCCCAACCGAGATCCCAGCGGACCCTCATATCTCGGATATCCGGCTTTCTCCATAGCCGAGTTACCATCATCATAACGATCAGCCACCGGGTCAACACTCGGGCTGCTGAACATGCTCACATACTGCTGCTGCCTCGGATACCGAGGTGGATGACCTCGACCAACCGAGTTAACTATTCCGGCACTTGGATTGCCCGGACCGGGATTGCTCTTACCCCGGCCGGCACTGCCTGGCCCGACTAACTGCTTTCCGGCATATACCGGATCATATGTCTGCATTTGCTTGTTTCTACCGGAGTTTACACTCCGGTCACGATCTCCACCGACATGTGGTGAGGAAGCTTGCCCCCTAGATTTTTCACCGGCTGCTCCAGCCGAGTGAACAACCTGGGACCACCTACAGCTGTATTAGCCTTACGAAAGGCCTCATTCTGCCGGGTAGCCACAGCTACCAACTCATTAACTCGGTCCTGCTGCCTACGGAGAGCTTCTCCGGATAAGCCAGACAACTCGGCTCTTGCTGCCTCGGCAGCTCTAAGAGTTTTAGCAGGGGAACTATACTTCGGCTTCTCAACTGATAAGTGACTAGGAGTCTTACTGGAACTAGATCTACCATCTCTAGCAATCTCAGCATTGAGGCCTTTGCCCCTTCTACGCACCTCTTCTACGCGGCTAGGGCGAGCAGCTACCGGAGTTAAACCATGTGCCTGGTTGTACTCACGGAGGGTTATCCTGAATTCTCTCCGTATCTCGGCCACCGCGAGGGCCTCCTGAAGCAAGCTCTGACGCCGCAGCTCCAACTCGGCCTCTGTCAAGGCAACATCTGTACCGGTAGCTACCGGCACAGCAAGCTTCTCGATCACATCATCGAGAGGAGCAGTTCTGACCGGCATATTGGATGTCCCGGCCTGGTCGCGGAGGTTCTCCCTTCTCTCCAGCGGCACCTTAGCAGATCTGGCCTTGGGTGCAGGATTGCCGGCATCTCCTTCGCCGGGTTCTCCTCTACCGGCATCACCCGCGATGCCGGTCATCATGACCTCTGCGCATCTCTCGGGGCGAGTGATACGCCGGCCTCGAGCCGCACAGATAGCAGGAGGATCCTCAGCCACAAGCACCTGCTCGGGGTACTTGCGGACGAACTCGGTGGCGACGTAGACCTCGAACGTCCCGAAGAGGACGAGGCAGCCGTTCCTCGGCATTGGCCTGCTACCGAAGCATCCCGCGTTGTCGTCGATGAAGTTCAGCGAGCCGAGTCTGTGGACAAGGCCACTGACCACGCGCTCGCCAGAGGCAATGATGGAACCCGTCCGGATGAACACACCAGCCGGCGCCGCTGCCAGCCCCACGGTGGGCGCCAACTGTCGTGGTGGTAACATGGCAGATGCCATAGGATAGCTAAAGTGTGGGGCCGATGGACGCTGGTGGATCCGGGGGAGGGCTAGCGCGCTAAGAAGCACACACAAAGAACACACAAGCACCAGAACCCACCACGATCTACCCAGGTTCGGGGCCCTCGTGAGGAGGTAAAACCCCTACTCCTGCCTGTCTCTCTCTGTATATCTCGGTACCAAATGTACAAGCTGCTCCTTGAGCTGTATATCTCAACAATGGGGAAGAACACAAGGTAGAAGATGGAGCTACGGGGGGAAGTGTATCTCAGTGCCTTGTCTCTGGCTATCTCTCGTTGTCTCCGTTGCCGTTTGTTGCGCTGGAGGCGGTGTGGCCATATATATAGGCTAAACCGGTTACCGAAGTGCCCCTCCCAGAGCACTGTAGCCACGCCGAGGATATGTCATGATGTTACTCCTGTCAGAGACAGGACGTGACGAGCCCATCTCCTGCAGCTCTACGGTACAGCTAGAACGTACCCTCTGGCAGGGACAAGACATGCCCTGCCCATGCCTCTGCCTCGTAGTCTGCTCCCGGATAACCCGGAGTCAGCGGTGGAATGATGGCCTGCCACCTCGGGCTCCTGCACGCTCCCGTGTCAGGCGCTTCCGTGTCAGGCCCTCCCGTGCCAGACGGGAGGTGACAGGAGCATTGACCTCTGTCCGACACAAGGATAACCCGGCTTGGGTATGCCGGATTCCTCCTCCCGAATGATCTTCCCTGCACATAAGAAAACATACAAGTTACCGACATACAAATGTCGGTCAGCATATCCCGGCTGGTATATGTCGGTTAAGATGACTCAGCTAACATAACCCGGCCTACGTGACCCGGTCGCCATAAGCCGGTTTGCAGTAGCACCATGCCTCGGTCCCTCCGGGACTTGGTTGACCCGGTTTGACCTTGACTCGGTCCAGCCTTTAGAGCTCCTTATACCACATCTTTACCCTACCGGGGGTAGCCCCCCGACACCCAACAAGAAAACCAACATTTTCCAACTGGTTGATTTCCATATCAGGAATAGAGGCAGCTGCCCTGGCTAGGAAAAGATTTCAGAATAATGCATCACGTGAAAGCAAACATATGCCTTGCCAATAGTATATGAAATCAGGGACGACAGCTAAGACAGAACAATTTTAGGAAAATTTGCAATTCGAACCGTAACAAACCAGAGATGCAGCAGAAGGACTGCAAATTGCCACTCAGTTTACATAAAGCTACACTGAAAAACTGCCTCAGAGCTACCAAACCCATCCGAAGTAAAGAGTCAGGCATGAGTACATCGTGCCGAGAAACGACTAACATAACAAGTGGCTTATTCAAAATGACATTGGTGGCAGTCAACCTCCAAAAGGTACTATGGAGTGAATTGAGTTGTGGACATTAGCATAGAATATCCCCAACTAAACATGTTTTGTGTTAAGTTCAGGACTAAGCTTAGCTAGCAGTGTGGAGGTCACTGTAGTGCACTGACAGCTTGTGTCCAAATCAATCCCAGCATCTTATACCAAGACAACAAAGCGAAGTTTACAAAGAAAAGTTCATCTCACATTTCTGTTGAAGCATAACCTGTGCAACAGGAAAACCAACATGTGCCAGATCGAAGAGCAAAGCAACTCCGTTGATTTCTATGTCAGGAGTAGAGACATCAATTGGTTGGTTTCTGCCAGGAATAGACAACGGTAAGACACCACAGCAACTCGATTTGGGCTCCCTATCGAGTCCGGACTGTTGGAGCTAAACCTACATGCAAGGGTTCTATCTGATCCGATTCGTAATTAATTCGTTGCTTATACTATTATACATCGTGGATTGGGCAAGCGAGGCAACTTAGGATTCTGATCAATCGATTCGTTTCGTGGTAACGACCCTTGTAACGTCGCATCCATGGCGCCTTCAAGGAAAAGCAAACGAGTAAAGGCAGAGACTCCGGTGGAGTGGAAACTGCCGGCGGAACTCCTGCACGAGATCGTCGCGAGCACCGACCTCCGCGCCATCGTCCGTTGCGCCGCCACCTGCAAACTCCTCCGGCGGGACATCCTCAGCCGGCCTCTCGACCGCCGCGTTACCCAGGCAGCGCCGTGCATCCTCGCCTACCTCTGCACCGACGCCACGAATCACCTCGCCACCGACACCAAGAAGCCACTCGGCCTGCTCCACCCATCCACCCCCACCGCCATGTCCTTCTGCAACGGGCACCTCTCCCGCTTCATGTCGCGCAACGCTGGGAACCTCCTCGGCGAATACAATCCCGTTGCGTCTCGTCGCGGCCTATTCGTCCTCCGCCGCATGAGCATGGGAGACAGACCCGAGTCTGACCGTCGCTTCGACATGTGCGTGTATGACCCTATGAGCGGCTCCCGGAGCTTCTTCCCCGACCTGCCGGAGATCGGGAGCGATATGTACTACAACGACTACATGAACGCCCTGCTCACCGCTGCCGACGGCATCGACACTAGCTCCTTTCTGCTGCTCGCCTTTGATATCAATGGATCGAGCATGATAGTACATACTGTCTCATATTCTGGTACATGGGAGTCGGTCACTTGTGGGAGCGACCACGACAACTGCTTTCCCTGGTGGTCGCTTAAAATGCGTGGTGACCCCGCTATCCTCAATGGTGGCGTCGTCCACTGGCTATCATGTAGTGGCAACCGAATCATAAGCTACGATTTGGGCACAACGAAGATGAGCTCGCTGAAGCTCCCGTCCATCAAATGCAATGATGCTAACAAACTCCACTTGACGACATCGTCGGACAACAAACGGCTGAAACTGCTCGTGATTGAAGACTACATGATGTTTGTGTGGTTACAGCTTCCGCCCTCAGCAACAGGTGGTAGTGGTTGGTCGTTGGAGACTGTGATCGACATGAAGGAGATGTTACAGTCGCTGGACACTCGTGTAACCCGTGGTCCAAATGGACATATTAAGTTTGAGGGCTTCGGGAACAGGACAGGTGAGGTGGTATTTTTGTTGGAGGTACGTAGGCTAGGTTATGCAGATTTTCATAGTGATGCGCTCATCGTCTTTGACTTGGAGACGAAGAAGATGCATCGGCGGAAGCGGGGGTCGTGGTTGTTGGAGATCGACCTACCGTCTCGGCTAAAAACTATGAAAATATTTTCCTAATTACCTAGCAGGGATTGTGGTTGTTGGAGATCGACCTACCGTCTCGTCTCGGAAGCGGGGATTGTGGTTGTCGGAGGTACATAGGCTAGGTTGGGGATTGTGTTTTTGCTGGAGGTACACAAGCGAGTTTTACAACCTCAGATGGTACATTTCTGCTTGCTATTTGAACAGTTTTTTGTCGTTTCATAAGTCATGTATAATTTTCTTAACATTTACTTACAGGTATTGCGTACACTTCGTGCAAATGTGAATCTGAAAAAATGTATCCAAATTTTATCCATCGTGACTTCGGAGTTATCGGAATTTAGCCGAAATAGCCGGCAGCCAAGTGGCGTTGTACCACACTTTTGGTGGTTTTCATTGCGCTGAAGAAAACCAGCCGTACTTTAAATTTACGGTAGTGTGGTTTGTTTCCTCACAATTGCTTACTTTAGCATCAAAATGTATAGGATATATGTATATCTACGGAGCATTATGTATGGCTTTGATAATTCGACGAAGTTGTAAATACCTAATTTTGTTTCCAACAATTTTGTTTTTATAAAGAATCGTTGTCATCTACGGTTGACATGTATATTTCTGTACATCGTCTTACCTCTGAAAACAAAGTGTGGTATAGCAGTAGACCCCCAATAAGGTAACATACATGACCTTAATTTCAAAGCTTTTCAGGGCTAGTGGAGGTGATCTCTGTATCATGACTAGAGGCAGCTGCACTGGCTAGGAAAAGATTTCAGAGTAATGCATCATCTGAAAGTAAACAAATTGCATGTGTAGTACTGGAGTACAATGTAAATAACACGCTCAATTGTCCATACGAAAGATACCATGAAGTGATGCCATGAGCAGGACATTAGCAAAGAGTATGCCCGAGTGAACATATTTTGTGTCAAGTTTAGTACTAAGCTTAGCAAGCAGTGTGGAGGTCACTGACAACTTGTGCCAACATGTTTCAGCCCCAACAGCAGAGCAACTGGTTGATTTCCATGTCAGGAGTAGAGGCATCAACTGGTTTATTCTTGCCAGGAATATTGCCCAGGCTAGGCAATGGAAAGACGACACAGCAACGCACCATGTGTAAGCGAGCACTAGTGAGAACCCAACAGAGAATACCTGACACATGCTTCGACAATACTTCAAGAAAACCTGACACATGCTTCGACATTCTTGGGAAAATTTGTAACTCGAACAGTAACAAAGCCGAGATGCACATGAAACACTGCAAATCGCCACTCAGTTTACAATACAGGTACACTTTAAAAACCATCACGGAACCACCAAATTCGTAGAAAAATCAGGGATGAGCACATCGCGCCGAGAAACAACTAACCTAGCCCACATACAAGTGGATGATTATTCAAAACAAACGACTATGACATTGGTGGCGTCCATCCTCCTTGAGATTGATTAATACGGGAGAGCTGCTATATGGACAACGGCTCACTTGGCCTGGGCGAGCTCGGCACGGATCTGCTTGGCGGCCTCAACCATGTTGGTGAGGGCGGGCTTGACCTCAGCGTACTTGCGCGTCTTAAGACCGCAATCGGGGTTCACCCACAGGATGTTGGTGTCGAGCACCGCGAGCATCTTGTTAACGCGGTCGGCAATCTCCTCCTTGGACGGGATCCTAGGGGAGTGGATGTCGTAGACACCAGGGCCGATGCCAGCACCGTACACAACGCCCTCACGGAAGACAGAGAGTAGCTTCTCGTCGGACCGTGAGTTCTCGATGGTGATCACGTCGGCGTCCATGTTGATGATGGATTGGATGATGTCGTTGAAGTTGGAGTAGCACATGTGGGTGTGGATCTGTCAAGAGAACATCATTAGTTGCAATGCGATAATCCAGAAGAAAGGTGGACTCCTGCAAGGCTTTGTCAAGCGGATTTACCTGGGTGGTGTCCTGGACACCGCAGTTGGTGATCCTGAAAGAGTGCACGGCCCAGTCCAAGTAGAAAGCGTGCTCAGACTTGCGGAGTGGCAGACCCTCTCTCAAAGCAGCCTCGTCAATTTGGATGACCTGCAAGGAACCATTTAGAAAAATTAAGTATACTCATGCTGTACATGGATCCTGCTGATTAAATGAGAAACTAATGCAACAGTACCAACCTGGATACCGCCAGCCTCAAGATCCTCGACCTCCTTCTTGATTGCAAGAGCAATCTGGTAGCAAGTCTCAAACCTGAAAATACATGAAGCAACACGTGAGCCTCTAAATGATAGTGCTTAATGGCAACCTGAAGGTTTTACATAAAAAAATTATGGAAGCTAACCTCGGTTGGTCATTTCTGACAAAAGACCAATTAAGGATTGTGACAGGACCAGTCAACATTCCCTTCATTGGGCGAGCGGTCATGCTCTGTGCCATCTTGGACCAGAACACTGTCATGGGGTTGGGGCGGCTCACGTCACCATAGATAATCGGTGGCTTGACACACCTTGATCCATATGATTGCACCCAACCATTGGCGGTGAACGCAAAACCGGAGAGCTGCTCACCGAAGTACTCAACCATATCGTTTCTCTGTAAAATACATATCAACCCAATTAAATGCAGAATCAAACATCGCAAGATATCAAAAAGAGATCAATGTTGCTCCAGAAAATAAATAATTTCATCTTATCAACCAGGGCAGAAAGTTTGCTAACACTGAACACTAATAATACAAGGATGCTGACCTCAGGCTCTCCGTGCACAAGCACATCAATGTCAAGCTCTTCCTGGATCTTAACAACCTTGCTAATTTCCTCCTTGATGGCATTGGTGTAATCCTCCTCGGAGATCCTGAAACACATTCTTTTATGAGAAATATGTACAAATATAATTATTGAAGCATCAATATAAACTGTTACTCACTTCTTTGCCTTGTACTCACGGCGGACTCTCCTGAGCTCCACGGTCTGTGGGAATGAACCAATTGTAGTCGTGGGAAGGATCGGAAGGTTGAGCTTCTTCTGCTGCGCATCCAACCTAGCGCTAACGGTGGTGGCACGGCGGTGATCAGAGCCCTGAAGGGCACTAGCCTGTAAAAAATATATCGTTAGGACTTGGTACATGATATGTCAGCATGGAATTAGAATGTGCAGTTTTGAAGCAAAAGTTACTTACAGCCTTCTGGACCTCCTCATTTGTCACCCGTGGTGATGACCTTCTTGAGGCCAGAGCAGCAGCATTCGCTGCAAAGTAAGCCTGAAGATGATATTGTGTAGAAAGAGTCATTGTCTAAAAGATATTAAAATACCATGGTGGCATGCTCTACTCAAGAGGACTGTGAATGAAGGGTCTGGAAGTTCATAGTACCTCATCCTTTTGCCCAGCCAATGCCTTGGCAAGGGCGCTCACCTCAACCACCTTTTGTGCGGCAAAAGCAAGCCATGACTTAATCTCGTCATCAAGCTTGGTCTCGTTTACAAGGTCCACAGCAGTGTGCTGGAGTGAGCAGGAAGTCGATACCACAAGCTTGTCTGCACAAATTTCATTATTGGAAACTGCAGGTTGAAGCTGTAAGCTCATAATAATCGATACATAGCACAACATCCTTACCCTTCCCAACAATAGCCTCAAGAGACTGTAGAGTGCCGAGAGATGCAGCAAGATCATCAGCCCAAATGTTGCGTCCATCTACAACACCAGCGAAGAGGTACTTTCCAGCAGGGAAACCACTCTTGACAAGATCAAGAGTCTTGGTTCCACGATCAAGGTCAAAACCATAAGCAGTCACGCTGCTCAATGATGTAAGAGTCCTGAAGTAGCAAAAGAACATTAAGAGTGTTATCCCTACGAAAAGTTTATAAAAGGAACGGATGGTATGAAAATGATAAACTGGCAGGGAAACCAAGCATACTTGTATGATTCTGCAGGAACATCAGCAAAGTATGTCTCAACAAGCACATTCAATCCAGAAAGTGCTGACTCAAGTTCTGTGTAAGCTGCGGAGAATGCAGCCAATTGGTGAGATTCAAGGTCCTTGACAAGAGTGGGCTCATCAAACTGAATCCATGAAGCACCAGCTGCCTTCAACTCAGCAATAACCTCCCTGCAAACAATCGCACGTCAAATTAGCAACAGAAGATTAGGGCAATAGTAGCCAGTAACTCGTTTCTATACTTACTTGTAGATAGGAAGGATGCTGCTAAGAAGGGAAAGAGGAGAGAATGACTTCTCTACACCCTTGGCAGCCTTTGAGAGCAACAAGTATGACACTGGACCAACAAGTATTGGCACGGTATCAACGCCAAGCTGCATCAGAAGTAAGTACACATTTTAAGACATACAATACAAGCACGTAGATAAAAATCCTTCAAAAGGAAACACACAGTTCATTTCCATGTGAACATCACAAGTAATCCTATTAACATCATAACTGAACTCTCTCTTTGTTAATTAAAACTCTCTACATTCAAAATTTTCAGAACCAAATCTTGTTTAGTCGATTAGTTGCAACAGAATATTACAATTATATGCTATAGTTTTCGAAGTTGCTTAGTTGGTTCTTCATTTACAACCAGTTTGATCAGATTGACATTGCAGCTCCTTTACTAGTTCAAAACTATAAGAAAATATAGGTCACCAGTAATATTACTTGATATTTGATTAGAAACAGCGACATCATAAATTGATCGTAAAATCAGGATGTGATAGCAACTCTTATACATTCAAGAATAACAAGTAGACAAGCTAAATCAAGAGGGCATAATTGATAATTTCACAAAATAGACAAAGTAAGCTAAGATATGATTCGAGTATCATACCGCCTTTGCCTCCTTGTATTCATTGATAGCCTTGTGGGAAGAGTAGGAGAACTTGGTGGTAGGAGCCAATTCAGGGACAATAAAGTGGCTACAATAGTGAAAAAGATCTAGTTAGTAAAGACAGTGGATACAGAGTAAAGTAGTAAACTTCGACAGAAACAGGAGGACTTACTAGTTGGTGTCAAACCACTTGGTCATCTCCATAGCCGGGACAGTGGCGTTACCCCTAGCCATCGAGAAGTAGGTGCTCAAAGAGATCTCCCCTCCGGTCCAGGAGTAACGGTCTGGGACGGCACCGAGCATGGTGGTGGTGTCAAGGACCTGGTCATAGTACGAGAAGGTGTTGCTGGGGATGTACTTGATCCCAGCATCAGCCATCTGCTTCCAGATGCTGGCCCTGAGGTCAGTGGCAACCTTCTCCAAATCCTCTGCGGCGCTCTTGCCATCCCAGAAAGACTCCAGGGCGAACTTGAGCTCCCTCTTGGGGCCCATGCGAGGGTATCCAACAATGTGGGACGCCATCTTTCTGTACAGAATAATAGAATGATAATCAGCTTGATTCACCACATCAATTCTCATACTGAAATTGAGACTGTTAATTGTTTATTGAAAGATTGAGACGATTTATAAACAACAGACCCATTTTCTTTTAATATGTTTTAACAGAATGACTTGCAGCAACATAGTACTCATAAAACTAAATAACCAAATCAAGCAATGCTTTCGTTATACCATCAATAAAAAATACCAGCCCTTGCAGGAAATCTAGGCATGGTACTGTACCTACCATCATATTTGCAGGTATCTAAAAAGAAGAAAAGTACAAAACTGAACTAAATCTACAGGTTGGTAGGTTAGGTGTACCGAGAGCAACCACTAACATGAAGGGCCCAGGGGTGGGTACATACAGCCTAACAACAATTGATGGGAGGCAGAGCCACTGTCACTCTCACTCCAGTAGCAAGTAGGTGGATCTTGGACACATACATAAGTGACAACCCACAAATCTAGCATAAAGTACACATTCCGAAATTCTGACAGGAAACCGGAGTAGAAATGACCACTTGTAGCACAATTTTCAGATCTTATTAAACCAAACATGACCATGCATTAAAAATATATATGTACACACATAAAATCAACAAAACTTAATAAAAACTAACGAGATAAACCTCAGAGTCAGATCTAGAACCCTGGCCACCCCCAAAAAAATAACAAAGGCATACTGCATACAGGTAAATATACACTCAGAGATAAATAAATCAGAAATTCGCAACGGAAAGCGCCAGATCCCCTGATCCTAGACAACCCAAACATCTCCCACACGCCTATATCCCTGGGCGAGATCGAATCTAGCACTGGATCGGTTCAGATCGAACTGGCAAAACAACAGAGACATCCGCGGAAGCAGAGCAATCCATTCCCGTAACCCGGCCAGACTAGCTAGCTCTCCACGCCGACTACATGGGAAAAACGACAGGGCGCGGATCGAGGACGAGACCAATCGGGGTGGTCGGGCGATCGACGGACAGTTAATTACAGAGATCACTCAGAGCGCGCGCGCGGCTCGCTCTCCCGCGCGAGACGGCCGATCCGGGGGTGGACCGGACGGATCTACGCGAGGAGAAGGGAGCCGGCGGCCGCGTTCGCGCGGATTAGGGAGGAGGGCTGGCGCGTCCTTACCCTGGGTGCGCGGAGGCGGGAAGGGACGGCGGCGAGCGAACGGAGAGGAGGAGGAAGAAGGTCGAGGTGGAGGGGTTTAGGGGTGTGCTTCTTTATAAACCGCTCTCATTGGTTGGTGCCTGTGCGCGGTTGGTGAGATCTGAAAATGCCCGTGGATCTGGTGGTGCTAGTTTTTTTTTTATAACCGATTTCCTTTTATCTTTTCCATTTTATTTCTTGAATATCTCAGGAAAAACTAAGTGGTGAACGTTCGGAATTTGGCTACAAGGAGTGAACGAGCCGGGCGGAGTGTGGGCAGGATGAGGTAGGGGTGTCTGAAAATGGCAACCGCCACCCTCGTGAGGCTCACCGGTGCCAAACAGACACCTCGGTGATATGTCATGTTGTTATCACCTACATTTCGACGGCTTGTCTTATTGGTGTTGGTGTCTCCGCTCGAAGCCTTCAATAGACGGTGGTGATGGATGGACGGTCAAACCTGGTGTGAAGGTGGTGGAGCCGAAGCGGCTGATGGGAAAAAGGAATGGCAAGACAACATTGATGACATATGTCACCCTCGAATAGTTCATGGCGCTAGAAGGGTATTGTCCCCCACTCCATGTCTTAGCGAAATTGTCTTGTCAGATTGTCCATGTCACACCTCGAAGGTGTGTATTAAACTGTCATGATATAATAGACTAACAATCTGAAGCGCATAAATCTCAAAAGCTATCCAACAAAATCAGAGTCCATCCTAGATGACCAAACAAAGCAAAACACTATCACTTCCCCGTCTCAGTAGCTTTGTCCACGAAGTTTTTGTCTCACCATTGTTCATGTCAATGAGAGGTATAGGGTATATATATTAGAACATTGTGAGCTTAACTAAAGGGAAAATGTTTTTATTGGCCATTGACTAGCATGGGGGTTCCATTTTTGACGACCGGCAAAGAGATTCATCATCAATAGTGGTGAATTTGGATAGTGTTTGGCTAAGCTTGGAGGAGTTGCGAAGGAACCAAAGAAAGTAGTAAGCACGCTCAATTCCGTTGTGTTATTGACTTTCTCTACTATAAGGGTAGGCCACAACCATCGATGTATACATTGGCCGTAAAATCTTGTCACACCGAACGGTGCCTTATTTTCTTCGAATCAATGCAGCTTTGAATCGATGCTCCTCCCCCTGACTTCTATGAATTGCGTTATGAGGTTGTGCATGCCACACCACTAAGGCTAAGGCCGACGGTCGTGGTGGATGTCAAATGTGGTGACACAATGGTGGAGGAGGTGAAGCGAAAGAAAAAAGGGGGAGTAACGAGATGGCAGCGATAAGGAGGGGAGACGGTCTTGAGGCGGTTGGAGATGGAGGTGGCAAACTGGCCATGGAAGACATGGTGTAAAGGAAGATGACAATAAAATAGGAGGGAGCGGGTGACATTCGCATTGGAAGGGTATGGTAAGGACGGTTGAGCATGAGTCATCCACTCTTTGATTATTTTTTGTGTCGTTGTGCATGAATGTTACTAGGATGTTTGCATCCGTAGTGTGTTTTACTCTCTCCGTTTCAAATTAGATGACTTGCTATCCACCATATGTGGATATATCTAGACATGTTGCATGTGGAGATACATGCACATGTGGTGGATAGGAAGTCATCTAATTTGAAACGGAGGGAGTACATAAGAGGAGATTTTGTGCTCCCGAGCTCCAGTGATCCTGGTGGTTTAAAAAAATCAAAAAATATATATATAAGTTTCAAGAAAATCTGGAAAGAAAATCCCGGATGTAGCTAAACGTGTATTCAACGAACTTGCAAAAAATCACATTCAAATACTTTATATTCTAGGCTACACAAAAATGATAAAAGTGTGGATCTGAGTATGCATATTTTCAAATCTCCAAATTTATCATATTTTGCTATTTTTGTGTAGCCCAAAATACACCTTATTTGAAGTGAAATTTGGAACGTTCATTGAATACAATATTGGCTACCTCCAGGATTTATTTCAATTTTTTTAAACTCATAAATATATTTTTCGATTTTTAAAAACTACCAGGATCACTGGAGCTCGGGAGCAGAAAACACTTTCTGGTTTTACATTTAAGTCGCTCCAAATATCATCCACAACTAAATTTGGTGACGAAGCACGATAAATTATCCAATAGACGAGTGACGAGCAAGAAATATGTACCCTCTGGATGCAAGTTATACGACGATTACGTGTTGCATATGATGCTATTTCAACAAGCATGGTGCATGTGATCACTTTTGTTGCGTGTAAAAGTTGTTGTTGATATAAGTGGAAGATCACCGTTAATTAGGCTGGTTAACAGTAGCAACCAGGCATCATCATCACACATGACAGGCTTTCAACCACTTTTGACAAAGCTTGCATGGATCGATTGTCATATAAACCTACCTACTCCCTCCGTTCTAAATTAATTGACTCAGATTAAGTACAAGTTGTACTAAATCTGAGTCAATTAATTCAGAACGGAGGGAGTACATGTTAAGAACAATACGTTAATCTCTGTTTTTTTCCCTCCCGAAGAACAATAATTTAATCTCTACTAACAGTAGTTTTCATTACCTTTTATTTTTTCTAAAAATAAAAAAACAGCTCGATCTAGCTGTCCAATGCTCTCTCTCCTCTTTTGCCTAACTTTATACCCCATCATGGGAGGTTTGCTTAGTGATCCTATTAACTTATTTCTAGCACTAGTTGTACCAATTATCATCTCGCGTTAGCTGAGATTTGCATATCGTTTGATAATTTAAAAAACACAAAGAGAAGCTATTATTTGGAGGATATGATAGTAGTCCATCCAGGCCAAGCCAATTGTGTTGCCACCGAAAGAAGATACTTTTTAGAAAGCTTGCCTCTCTTTCACGGGCATGAATGATGAAGCATGGCAACAATATACTTAAGCAGAGCAATGCTACTTTTCAGTACCAATAATACATACCATTCCTACAACCGAAACATGTGGCATAGACCTTTTAGTGCCAACAGTGCTTCACCGACATAAGTACTGTAGTATTGAAACAACCGACACATGGTAGTACAGCACAATGGGGAATTGGGGACAGTCCTTTTGTTCTTCTTGGTGTTGCCAAAAGCACAATAGTCCTTCACAGCTAATATCGCCGAGGAAAAAGGAATGTAGTACCGTGGCTCAGTATTAGTGCCAGTATAAGATTTAATCATGGTTAACAACATGAACCTAAGTAGCATAGCGGAACTAAAGAAAAAATGACTGAAAAGGACGTGCATATGTATGAGGGGCGTGTGTGTCGACGCTTTGGGGTTGGTGAGACTGTGGCAGCTCACTTGCAGTGTTCTCTCGGTTGTTAGATCAGCGCGCATGTTTTCGTTCGCGCTGGATTGTTAGACTAGCCATAGTGGGAGTAACATAGGTAGTATCATGCATGCCACGTTGGCAAAAAGATGACGTGTCACTGCAGTTAATGAGTAGAGAGATGGTAGTGGTATCATAGGTAGATACCGTAACATAACGGATTCCAAGACAAGATGTGTGTGTAACCTAATAAATACACT
The DNA here is from genome assembly GCA_947311845.1 of Poa pratensis. NCBI lineage: Eukaryota > Viridiplantae > Streptophyta > Magnoliopsida > Poales > Poaceae > Poa > Poa pratensis. The sequence goes on along the minus strand of CAMZMU010000085.1, from coordinate 2,384,146 downwards.
AGTATATGATACCACAAATATGTTACTACCCACTATGAAACTAGTAACATAGACTAGTATCATATGCATGATACTAGTGTATGATACTCCCCACTATGACTAGTCTTAGACTAGCCATAGTGGGAGTAACATAGGTAGTATCATGCATGCCACGTGGGTAAAAAGATGACGTGTCACTACAGTTAATGAGGAAAGAGATGGTAGTGGTATCATAGGTAGATACCGTAACATAACGGATTCCAAGACAAGATGTGTGTGCAACCTAATAAATACACTAGTATATGATACCACAAATATGTTACTACCCACTATGGAACTAGTAACATACACTAGTATTATATGCATGATACTAGTGTATGATACTCCCCACTATGGCTAGTCTTATATATGTTGTTCAGTTCTCAAATAGTCTGTTTTAATAAGACTAGTCATAGTGGAGAGTAACATTGAGTGGTAACATACTTATGTTACTACCTATTGTTACTATCTCTATAGTGGGTAGTAACTTATTTGTGGTGTCATGCATGATAGCATTTATTAGGTTGTATACTCATTTTGCCTTGGGGTGTGTGATATTCCGGTAACTAGCTATGTTACTCTAACCTCCTCTCTCCTCATTAATTATGTGCCACATCATTTTTTTTGCCAACGTGGCATTGAAATTACTAGCAATGTTCCTCCCACTATTACTAGTCTAACTGGTCGGTGGATGCGACTCGGAGAATCAAGTTTGGAAATCACAACCAGGTTCAAGCAGTCGAAAGTTAAATAAATAAACTGTAACCGTGTCACTTGAGAAGTTTTGCCCAAACAATAAGCCCCTCTTTGATTCAAATGGATAGTAGAGAAAGGAATAATATCTTTTTTTGTTTTCTTATATTATTCCTCTGTTCGATTCAAATTAAGGAAGGATCATCGGACAAATGAAGTAAGTTTTCCAAAGCAAAAAACATAGTAATTTTGCAATCCACTCAAAACTCTTTTCTACATTCTAGTATGCGCTAAGAACAAGTCAAAAACTATAAGTTGCATTATAATGAGCCAATCTTACTCTATTCATGCAAATCAAACACCTAGTTTCGCAGAATTTCTGTGTTTTAATTTTACCCATGCAATCTTAGGGATCTATCATATTCTTTTTTTTCTATTTCTAGGTTTCTAAATGCATGCAGCTCCACATACATTCTTCCTGACAGAGAGAAATCAAGAGGAGGAAATTTAAGACCATTTATTCGATGAAGAAAAGGACAGAGGCTCAGTGAGTGGTAGCTGACTGTGCGGCCACGTGTGACATGATTGCTAGCCGAGCTGCCTTTGTCGTGCAAGCATGGTCCACCAGACGTGTCAGATATTTTCTGCACCGTCACTTCCTTGGCTGTTCTAGGTTCTAAAGGGCAGCGTGTTTGTTTCTCGGAGTAGAATGGAAACCAAAATTTCACATCTAAGATACGAGAATACAACATGGATGATATATTGATAGAGAAGTTTCGTGAGTCAAATTCAGTGAGTGTTCGATATATGTGTAGTTTCGTTAAATAATACTCCCTCCGGTTCTAAACTAGATGATTTTCATTTGTCCCAATGTGAATGTATCTATACTTGTAATATGTCTAAATATATTCACTTTGGGCAAATGAAGGTCATCTAATTTGGAACGGAGGGAGTATGTTATACTTGGACTATTCAAAAAAGATGAATGTGTGTCTCTAGAAAGACAAAATACTCGATTTTGCTTCTCGCCTTTGCTTTTTCTTTATGTCGTACTCCCTCCTTTTTTACTATAAAATGTTTTAGGTGTTCTAGATGTTGTCTATATGTATACTAAAATGAGTGAACATGCACACTAAAATGTGTCTATATGCTTTGTATACATGTGCATGTGAACAAATGCTAAAACATCTTATATTAAAAAAACGGAGGGAGTAGATGATAAGCTATGTTAACAAGTACATACATACACACATACATACATACATACATACATACATAAATACAAGAAATGTGCATGTACCCTTAGTTTATAAAAAAGACTATATGGAGCTCTAGGGAACTAAGCTCAAGATCTACTTTGATTGTTTGATTCTAACATGTAGTACAAGATAAGGGCGCATTTGACATCGTTCTCCCTCCTGACGGCATTCTTTTGGAGCAGATGCTTGCTACAGGCACCAGGAGGTGGAGCAGCGTGGCATCTACCGCTCGACGATGGCGGGTCTCAACAGCGTGGCGCGACGGGGTCTTGACATTGAGCACCTATTGTTGGACGTGCGCTGGGTGGTGACGTTGTCTTGCGTCGTGGCAGCATCGACGACAGACATGAGAAAGTCAATACGTTGATCTCTCATGAAAATTGCTCGGTGAAAGACGGCGACGTCAACTTCTACAACGTGCACATACGGTGCGCTCTTAGAGTCTGCTATACCGGTTTGTGCTCCCAGCGCGCCATTGAGCGGCTTGGTGAGGCCTCTGGTTTAGATGGTGTGCGTTGGTGCGAAGTCCGGGCATATGGCCCTGATCATGGTCACCCATTATCAAGTTTGTAGGTGTATGGCGAGAGGCAGTCGGAAAAGTGGCTTTAGTTCGATCGATGTATTTGTTTTTGTCAGGCTTTGTTGAATAATATAATAAAGAAAAGTTATGTGCACCATTTTGATGCAGAAGCTGATGTTTCTACCTCCATTTTGAAAAAGATCTACATGATAGATTTTTTTATAAATCTACAAATATATTTTGATTTTCTTATAAAATTAAAGAGTTATCGTCCTTGACATACTAAACAGAGTGTCGTTGGAGGCAGGATTATTCAACTCAGTAGTTATGCAAGATTATTGATGATGGCGTACAGTGAGCTGTCTAAATGGTCGCCCGAATGATCAATTCATGAAAAATTGGCGCTCTGCGACTTTAACATACTAAACAGAATGTTGTTGAATTGAAATGTATATAGCACTGAAATATGTCTAAAAACATCCGATCGAGCGTCCAATAATATGGATCGAAGTAAGTACTCCGTATTAGATTCTATTGTAATAATATATGTATGACTCGACCAATAAAACCACAATGTTTTAATTAGTTGTCAATAAAAAATGGTTTTCAAGGTTCAGTCTAAATATTGAAATAATAATGGCTAAAGCCTAAAAAGAAATCTGTACAGTTAATTTAGCTACGCCGCAGCACTACCAGCGGCAGGGCTCACGTGGCCGTGTCACTGCGATGTGACGCTAGTGCCGCCAAAATGGCACGCATGTCGAGACCGCAAGTTGATGGAAATGACCTGGAGAGAATGGTCATACCAAACTGCTCCACTTTGATTAGATTAGATTCGCCATGGCTAAACTAATCATGTCTTGCTTAATTATCCTGGCTGTGCTCTTGGAATTAGAGCGAGCAGGAAAGATCATGCATGGACCTTTTTTTTTTACCGAGAGGGTCAGATGGATATTCGGATACAGAAAGAGGAACTATTCCAACCACCAAGCGAGAGGAGATTTTGTGCTCGCGAGCTCGAGTTTTCCTGATAGAATTAAAAAATCAAACAAAATATTTTTGAATTTTATAAAAATTGAAAAAATCCTGGATGTAGCCGAACGTGTATTCCACGAACGTGCAAAAATCACATTCAAATACCTTTTATTCTGGGCTACACAAAAATGATAAAAATATGGATCTGAATATGATTATTTTTAAATCTCCAAACTTATCAGATTTATCCATTTTTATGTAGATCAGAATACATAATTTTTAAAGTTGAAATTTGGCACGTTTATTGAATACACTGTCGGCTACCTTCATGATTTTATTCAAAAAAATTGAAACTTATACATATGTTTTTCATTTTTTTTAACTACTATCGGGATTAGTGGAACTCGAAGCATAAAACACTTTCCGCCACCAACCGGGCTTGGTTATTTTGGTTTCTGAACTGCGTCTACATTCGATGAACCTGGAGCAGCATGCATCAAAAGTGACATTTCCCCGTACGGTTTGTATCACAGATCAAGCCAGGCCGGCTAAGTTACGGCCACCACTTACTGCAAAATCAAGGTCACCGCGCGCCCACGGTTAGCCGCGTCCAAGGACACGGGCATCTTCGACAGTACGAAATGTTGTTCCTTCACGATCTTCTACACTGCTACTCCTTATCGTTGAATCGGATATATCTAGACATATTTTACTGTTAGATATATCCAATTCAGCGACAATTAATATGGATTGAAAAGAGTATTATGTATTTTATCGTAACAAAAAATTGAATGATAACTTAGACTGAGCATGTAATATGCAATATGTTCGATTTAATAAAGAACATGTTTAATAAATAGTGGCCTCCTTATGACAACACGCTATGTCATTTTTGTAGTTTTCTTTGGTCGAACATTTAAATTTTAACTCGCAAAATGCAATATGAGGAGTTAAGAAAATGATGGGTCTAACCGAACCCCTAAACTTAACCCCCTAAAAAATTGCACACAAATTTAAACCACTTCATTGCATGATTAAACAACGGTACCACATTAACATCATCCATAGCGTAGTTATTACATAGTCCATTACCTACTTCATTGACACTACATCGACATCGAACTAGATAAACATCAACATGAACTATTGAATAAAAAAGGCTAACTTCTGTCGAAGCGAAGGGAGGCCCGTCGCCTTAGGGTTTTGCACCACCGTTACATAAACCTCTTGTCAGCCGCCGGTTGGGATAAGTCGCAAGTTGTAAATCCCCGGCGTTTGTAACCACACCCGATTATAGTGAAGATTTGCTGGCTGGCGTCCGTGGTTTTTTCTCTCCCATTATTGGGAGGGTTTTCCATGTTAAATCTCGTGTCCCCGTTGGTTTGATCTTTTCTTGTTCATCGTTTTGTTGCCTATCATTTATAACACATACTAGCTATACATTGACACTTCTCGTCATCATCGGGCCAACCGAAGAAGTCTGACTCGGAGGAGAGATGCGGATCACCTCGGAGGGACTGACTCGTGGTCGTTGGCGGTGGTCTGATTCCATGACATCTCGCATCCTCCTCCTCGTCGTCATCGGGGAGGTTGTCGAGCTCATTGAACATCTTATCGCGCTCGACCTCACGGTGGATGAACTCACGACGTTCACGCTTGATCTTGCGCGCGTCATTCACGGATTGGAAGAATGTGTGGTTCCCCGCTATGATTAGCAGTTCTTTGAGGAGCTCGGCCATGAGGACAACATCATCGCACCTCTGCTCAGGAAGTGACCCTAACATTAGGTGCGAGAGCAACCACGTCGGTGGGGAAGTTGTTCTTCGCATGACCCCCAAAGAAGCGCATTATGCAGCAAGGAAAGAAGGTCCCCACGTGGAGGCGGCCTAGCGGAGCGAGAGAGAGAGAGAGAGACAGACACGCGAGGAAAAGATAATCTTTCGCTGAGAGTTTGTTTTGAATGCTCAAATTTAAGCAGCAGCCGACTCTTCTCCATAATTTTTTAAGAGTTAAGATTAAATCTTTTGAGTGCTCGATTAGACTAGGTTTAACTTCTCAAAAATAATTTCTTTTGAGAAGTTAAGCCTTTTTAGAGGTTCGGTTAAAGATGCTCTAAGTATTTAGGGTAAGAGAAACATGTACAAGTAATTGTCCACGCCAAGAAAAACTGTAATATTTCCTTATGTTTCATCTATGATGTAAGCTAGTCGGACGTGCTTTTGCGCAATTTCCACAACGGCATCCCAATCTTCAACAACCATGCGTGATGGTTCAGTCTAGCTACCTCTCCCTTGCATTTGCTTTCATCACACCCACCAACACTTTGCATGGTGCAGCAGCTAATTAGTTAAGGTTTTTTTTTTTTTTGATCATGCGTGCATGTGGGCAGCTCCCATTAATTTCTTTTTAGTGAACTATGGACTTGTTTGTTCTTGGTAGAGGGTAGCGAACCAAATGATACGGATGAAAGGCATGAGAAAAGGAAATAAAACATTGGTAGTTGGTGCTCCTGCCTCTCATCCTGATTAAGGTTGGTGGAACCAAATGTTGACTTGGAAATATACTAAGGAGAGCTCAGAGTGGTAGCTGAACCAATCATTTTGCTTATGATTCAAAATTTCTACTTGGTCACAGACTCACAGTAATTCGTCACACTAATTCTACACCGCAATCGCTCTCGAGTTTTACTTACAAAGTCATAGTAAGCTGCAACAACATGCCATGATCCAGGGTTCCATCCATGTTGAAAAAGAGACATCGATTAGTTTTGGAAACTTAATCCAACTGCCGCTAGCTGAACAGTAGCCCGGTTATACCGATGCATGGCAGTAGTGGTTTTACTTTGATGAAATATCTCGTCTGTACTCTGTAAAATATACTGTATGTCATGACCACAGCTACCACGATGATGAATAAGTAGATCTGAAATTACTGTGTCGGGAGACAATGCCATGCTCATGCAGTCGAGAAAAGCAAGTTGAAGGCTTTGTTCCAAAAAAAAAAAAGTTGAAGGCACTGTCCAGGCTCAGTGGGGCACGTCCACTCAGGCTTACGCAACATTCATCTCGCAGAACTCAGTCGATAGAGATTTCCCACCACTGTGTGTCCGATGGAGACTTATAGAGATTTCCCACCACTGTGTCTCCTATGCAGACATCTTGCTGGAAAACGTAGGAAAAGCAAAAAATATAGGATTGCAATATCATGTCTATTTTAATCTTTCTAGGACTTTTTATGCATTAAAATTTGTTTGATTCCATCAATTTTTTTTGTAGAAATAGTTTGGAATGAATTTTAGATTTGCTATGGAAAGTACTACCGGGGAAAGTCATTTTGGCTCCTGAGATCCGGTGATCTCACCATTTTATAAAATTCAAAAATATATTAAAAAGTTTCAAAAAAATTGAAACAAATTCTTCATCTTGTCAGTGATGTATTCTTTAAGTGCGCAAAATCAAAGTGCGAAATGTTTGTATTATGGGCTATACAAAAACGACAAAAGTTGGAGATTTGAAATTATACATTGTTCACGGTAATCAGATATGTACATATGTCATTTTTGTTAGCTCAAAATGCAAAGTATTTTGCACGAGTAAGATATATCATTGAGAAGATGCATACATTTTTTAGATTTTTTTTGAATCTTTTAAATATAGTTCTTGATTTTAAAAAATAGTAAGATCACTGGGTCTCGGCGAAGGAAATCTCCCCTCAGTATTAGAAATGATTACTTCGAAAAAAATTCTATAAGATCAAATCCTACATACAAAACAAACGGACAAAAGATAATTTTTCTATAAAATCTAAGAACATCTCTATCATATCCTGTAAATGTGGATTCGGGAAACGTGTTTTCCGGTTTCAACCGAAACCGATTTACATTACCACGAAGGTCTAAAACATACCATGAAACGTGTCTTTTTTTCATCTTCCCAACGAATCTATCTGTACGTACAAACTGAATGCCGTCGGAGAAGCGCTCCGGTTCGGGCCCTCGTCTGGCCCTCCTAGCCCTATTCTACCCCGCCTCGACCAACCTCCTCCTGTGGAGACGCTCCCATGCTTGGCCATGGAGGTGCTTCCATGGCTTGCGAGCACGGTCACCCACGCCCGGCTCGAAACCTCACCTTGCTATAACGTTGGCCTCCCTCGCCTCCTCCCGTGGAGGTGCTCCATGGGTCACGATTTCGCATAAAATCAGTCAGAATCCTTGCTTTGAATCAAAGATTGACACCGGAATTGAGTCTCCTCATCGTGGAATCGAGCTCAGGAGTCGTCGGCGCCGGTGCTGACGGGAGGCGGACTTTATACCGTATTCACTAAAAATCGACTACAAAACTGGTTCCATGGGGTACGGAGGCGAGAATATCAAGGAGGTGGAACATGTTTTCCGGGTCGGGCCTTTTTCAGAATATGTTCGGTGCATATTTTTCAACCGAAATTGCAAATATTTGGATTTGACCACTTTTATGGGATCTGCTATGCTAGAAATGCTCTAATAATCCTACAAAAATTATTCAGTTCCTTTGAATCAGCGGAGGGTGTGTCGTACGGTCAGAAGTGGGCTCATACATCGTTTTCCCACGAAACACCCTCGAAAATTTCAAATTCAGCCATCACAGACCCAGCTCACGGCCGCGGGCCGCCGATCCCATCATCAATCCCCGACTGAACCCCCTTTCCGGCGACACGGCGGCTCCCGCTCGCCCGCCGGCAACCGCGGCCGCAGCACGGCCGCCCCGCATGTTCTCCCGCGTCGTGGTTCCCCTCCGCTGGTCCCGCGGCCTGCTGGTGCGGGCAGGGAGCAGCCGCCCCCGCGGCGTATCCGCGATGGCTGCCGGCGGCGGCAGACGAGACGAGGATGGGCAGCTCGGGGAGTTCCTGGAGTACATGGACAGGCTCCGCAACTACGAGCGCTCCGGGGTGCCGCGCGGCGCCGGGACCGACTCGGGCGACGGCTTCGACCTCGGCCGCATGCGCCGCCTCCTCCGCCGCCTCGGCGACCCGCACACCCACTACCCGGTGAGCCTGGCGCCACCCCCTCTCATATCAAGCAACAAAAGTTTACAGCTTATTACAAGCGATTCTGCCTGCTTCTGAACCGTGATTGCATTGGGATTGTCACGTCTTTTACTGTGGTCAGTCCGTCAGTGTTAGGCTGCCATCAATTTCAAATGGGGAATGCATTTTCTTTGGCTGGTGACCGTGTTCCAAATGGAAGGATTGGTCTGAGTGAGATCGTGTCTGTAGGCTGTTCATATCGCCGGCACGAAGGGGAAAGGCTCCACCGCCGCGTTCTTGTCCAATATCATGAGGGAGCAAGGCTACAAAGTGGGATGCTATTCCAGGTACTCTACCACATCACGCAGCTTCTGCTCCATGCATGTCTTGTTGCTTGGCACAATGAGGGATGTCAAGGGACTACTACAATCTTACTATGTGATGCCGGGTTATAGTGCCAATTTTTTTAGTATTGTTGAATTTATTAGAGAGCTACGCGAATTCTATAATGCTGTTTCTCTCTATGCAGCCCCCATCTTCTAACTATTCGAGAGCGCATTTCTGTTGGAGAGAATGGAGGCCCTGTTTCAGCTGCGTTGCTGAGTGACCTTTTTGATCAGGCTAAGGAAGCTATCGATGAATCGATAGAATCCGAAAATGGAGCCCTCACACACTTCGAGGTAGTTTTTTACTTTCAATTGCAGATCTACTTAGTTTTTCTTTGAAAATACAGCGTGAACTCTGAAATTATATTTTCTGTCCCCAAATGAGAAGCTACAACTGCAATATACATCAACATAGCAAGAAAATCAGATGGGTACCTGTGACATTGCTTCTCCTTCATTAGTTTACACCGTACCTTATTGCGGTAAACCTTAAATCAAATAGGCAATTATGTCAGCGCTTCTCCTTCAACTTACCTTATTGTGTTAAACCTTGCAGGCTTTGATGCCAATTTTTGAGTTCTAATTAAACCATCTGATATTCTGATTTCTATTTGCATATTGGCAATACCATTAGAATCTAAAGTAAACATTTAATCTAGACCTAAACTTATTGTAACAAGCAGGAATACATGGCCATTATATGATGCTAGCCAGGGAAAATTGATGGTGCATGTAATAAGCAGGAATATATGGAATGTACATGATGGTCTGATCTCACTTTCTGAACTGTTTAGCCACCCTGATACTGCCAGACTGTTGAGAGTTTCTTAGCATCTGTAACAAATTCATCTCTATTTGATAGTGTGCCCCACTAAAAATAGGCATTGATTTGCATCTGGTGTTATTTCACTTATTGTGTTAAACCTTGCAGGATTTGATGCCAAATTTTCAGTTATTTATTTCATCTGATATTCTGATTCTTTTTGCATATTGGCAATACAATTACAATCTAAAATAAACTTTTAATTGAGACCTGAACTTATTGTAACAAGCAGGAATGCATGGCCATTATATGATGCTAGACAGGGAATTTGATGGTGCATGCAATAAGCAGGAATATATGGACTGTACATGATGGTCTGATCTCACATTCTGAACTGTTTAGCCACCCTGATACTGCCAGACCGTTAAGAGTTGCTTATATTTGTTAACATATGTAACAAATTCATCTCTAACTGATAGTGTGTGGTGTTTGTGCACTAACAAATTTCTTAGAACTCAGTACGACCAAACGGCATTTATTTTCCATATATAACCCCACTAAATACACTGTGGGCATTGATAAGCATCGATAAGCATCTGCTGTTATTTCACTTGTGGTGATCACGAACTTAAAAAACTACTTGCGTGATTTTGCAGGTTTTCACAGCTCTCTCATTTCTCCTATTCTCACAAGAAAGTGTTGACTTTGCCATTGTCGAAGTAAGTTGTGTAACATTTTGTTATAACACTGTTACTTCTGTTCAATATTTTTTCCACGGTTGCGTTTATATGTTGCTGGAAATGTCAAGTCTGAAGTAAACTCTTAGCTCTGCAACTTTTAGCTCTGCTGTGATAGAAGTTTTCAACATCTAGGAACTTCTATTACTGACTTGGAAGTTCAGTCACAAGAATGCACCTGCTGTACTAAAATTGCCTTGAAAGTTGTCACAGGAATGATAAAACATGCCCTCATAACTGCATCACGGCTAAGCGGTCTACTATGTAATACCCGTGGTGTTTACGATGCATTAGTAGGAAAATTAAAACAATTAAATGAGTATTGCATATAGATTAATATCTATAGTTATAGCAAAATCTTGAGTTGCTTTTGCGTGGACGTAGCAGCCTGTGCACCTAGTCAAGCTGAGAGTGGGTCCCCAGATATTTCTCTTGTCCTCTGAGATTTGTTCTTGGTTGCCCACTTTGACCGAGGTTTGGAAGCGAAGAGGGAATACCAAGTCTAACAGGCATTTAGCATTAAGAAGCTGACCCACTTAAATGCAAGGTCGACGTGTTGTGTCGCTTGGGCCAGAAAGGCTTACACGTCAGACCAATAAAAAGTGCAGTTGTTTAAACAAAAGGGAATAGAGCCGTCGACAAAGCGCTAGATATTTTTGCCGCATCGCTTAAGCGGTCCGTAAGTGCACGGCTAACTCTTCACTGTTGTAGCTATAAAAGGGATGAACCCTATCATCTAGATCACACACACCTCTCATTTTCAATAATTAAAGTAGACTGCGGCGGAGTGGAGCGTGGAGCAGTACATAGCAGAGAGATTCTGCTGCGGAGTTGACAAGAAGAGCCGAAGGCAAGCATGCGTTCCTTCCCAAAATCCTCGCTTTCTTTCCCAGTACAGCTGTATTGTTGTCATGCCTATGTTGTTGATTGATGCACACCACCTCCTGCGATTTTCAGTCCATGTGATGTACGCATGAGTAGCCCGTGTCAATGGTAGCCCTATGGTCATGATATTTTTTACTTCGCACCCTAATGTTTAGCAACTATTTATATAAGTGGTGCACTATTCCTTTGATTTCTTTGTTCATGTATGTCCTCCTACTATTTGATCTGGTACCTTACTTAGCTAGATATGCACAATAATTAAGTGATGAGTGCTTGGTAAGATCCCGATCGATGATTAGCACAAGCATGTCTCACTCGCCATGTTGTTCTCGCTCAGAACGTTCTCTGCCCTTGATTGGTTGCTACACCATGTGACCTAGTATTTCATTCTGCCTGATTTGTGTTTGTTGTGGTTGATGTAAAAGATTTAACATCAACTCATTAGAAGGAAGCGGTGGATCAGCTGCGCCGTCGAGCGAATCCTTACTTCTACCCGTATGCATTTCAGAAGACTCTCCATTATGATACATCTATATGGTAAAGAAAAAAGACATTAATCATGGCTGCTAGATGTGCTCCTACCATCGGTCGTGCGCATCCACCATCACTACAACCACCGTCGATGGCAGTGCGCATCCACCATCACTACAACCACCGTACACATGGATACAACCCCTACACCGCGCTCGACATGCTTCCACTTCCACTACATGAGCAAGTGAACATGGACTTCGACGCGCGCGCCGCTTACATGAAGAAGCTCCATGAGGAAACACGAGCCACGCTCGAGAAGCACAATGAAGCACATGCTACGAAGATGAACAAGAACAAGCGCGCCATGATATTTGAAGGAGACCTTGTATGGCTACATCTTCGCAAAGATCGCTTTCCGGATGCAAGGAAGTCCAAGCTTCATCCTCGTGGAGACGGTCCTTTCAAGGTCCTCAAGCGCATCAACAACAATGCTTACAAGATCGACATCTCCAACTCCAAGCATTTGGTCCATGACACTTTCAACGTCGCCGACCTCTCCCCATACTATGGGACATCAAGCGATGAAGAGGACCAAGAGTCGAGGACGACTCTTTCCCAAGGGGGGGGGGAGATGATGTAGCCCAGCCTACGGCGTCTACACCAAGTGGCCCAATGACACGAGCAAGGGTCAAAGCTATACATGCTAAGGTGAATTCACTCCTATCTATGTGTGACCTTGACACCCCCTTGAATGGGTTGCTACTTCATTCCGATACCTTGTGTGTGCTCAGCTACGATGGACCGGATGACCCCTATGAAGATGGCCAAGGAAGTGTCGAAGTTGGACGAGAATCGAGTGAAGAAGACGGCGATGAAGAAGAAGAGAAGATGGAGAAGAACTTCCCAGGCGGCGGTACTACCGCTGGCTTAAGCGGTACTACCGCCCCTGCCCCAGTAAGCACGAACCAGCCCCACGCCAGCGGCATCGACGGCGGCACCGACCGGTACCGCGAGCGTGGGGTGGAGGAACTCCCACCTCAGCGGCATCAACCACTACCGCCCCGCGCTACCGCCGATTTGGCCCTTCGAATGCGTTATCCGGTACCTGCAGCGGCATCAGCGGCGGTACCAACCGGTACCGGGGAGGTGGGAAGCAGCGACGCCAGCCCGCACCAGCGGTAGCACCGGCTAAGCCAGCGGTACTACCGCCAGTGCGGAAGCAGATTCGTCAGTTCGGCCATGAAACCTTATCCGTTCGTCCTCCTTGTTGCTTGGACTATTTAATGCACCCCTTTGACTAGATCTAGGGTTAGACTTGATTTGGGAACTAAAGTAGAGGTAGCCTCCTTCTTCCCACGTGTCTCCTTCCTCCTCCGAGAGAGGATCCATGGCCTCCTCCGGGAGATGAATCAAGGCCTCCTCCGGGAGATGAATCAAGGCCTCCTCCGGGAGATGAACCAAGGCCTCCGCTTGTGGAGATGAACTTCCTCATGTACTTTGTACTTGCCAATCCTTCCTCTTGAAGTGACTTGGTTGGCTTGGTAGGATTGACCAAGAGGACAAACAATCCTTAGAGTAAGGTGTACTTGGGAGAGGGGAATTGGGGGCTGCCCTAGGGGATTTGTTACCAGTTGAATCTTGCCAAAGTGCGTCTTGCTAGTTATCTTGTGTGTTTGCTTGTTTACCCTTTCTTGTGCTCTTCCTTGTTCTTCGTGCTCTTCGTCTTTCCCGTCTCAAATCCGTGAAGATCGGGCCTAAACCGCATCATATGGTATCAGAGCTCTAGGTTGCCACGGGTTTGATTTTGTTTCCCCCACAAATCCACCAAATTTTTCTTTGTTTTTGAGAAATTCGAAAATTTCCACCAAAAATAGCCAATTTGGGATTCGAGCGATTTGGTCGATTTGATGAGTTTTTGGTAGTTTTGATCCACGGATCTGTTGCTTTAGTACCCCCTCCACCTTTGTTTGCGTTCCTTAGCCTCAATTTTGCCATTTTCCCACGGATTTGAGGAAGTTTCGGAGCCCAAAATCGCACAAAATTCGAGCAGAAAAGTCGACAGCGGTACTACCGCCGGCTTAAGCGGTACTACCGCCAGGGCCAAATTTTTCAGAAATTTTTCTTTTCCTCGGTTCGTTTTGGCAATTCTCCTTTGTTGTTTGGGTCCTTCGCTGGTGTGTACCACACGTCTACGACATCGACAAGCTTCCGCAGCGCCTTCTCAACGCCAAGCGACGACGCCGCCAAGGACTCGACTCTTCCCCGTCATCGGATTCCGTTGTGAGCCATTCTTCCTTTTGCGTACCTTGACCTATCGGACTAGTTCGTTTATATTGCGGGCATTGCACTTGTGTTGTTCCGAGTGAGTGTCTCAAAGTATCGGCGAGTGTGTATCGAGTAGAGGTCTTGGCACTAGCAAAAGTTGAAGGAATCATCGTCAAAAAGCAAAAATCAAAAAAAAAGAAGAGAAAAACGAAAAGAAAAAGAATCAAGTGGTGCCAAGAACCATTTCTTGTAGGTTGCGACAAAGCTTGAACCGCCAAAGTGAGTGTGCGGGTTCGACACTTGTGCAAATCCGTTGCCCATTCAAAGCAATTGAACTAGCGTCCTTCGTGCGTTGTGTGACAATTGAGCACGTAGTCTTCGTTAGGTTCCTTTCGCTTCGAGTGCTCGCCCTTTTGGTCGCACAACCCCATCATTTCACTTTTGTGTGTGTTTCCTTATACTTTGTGGTTGGTGTTCTTTGGTGATTTGGTCATTGTGGATTTTTACTACCTTTGACAATATGCTTTTCGCCGAGTTTGCTTGATTTCCGTTGCCACTTCATACCTTCCTATCCTCATAAGTGTGTGTGTGGGTGTTAGAACCGGATTTCCTTCTCTCAAGTCACATTATTCTTGAGATATAGTTTGTCCTTTGTTCTTTCTTTACCATATCTCACTTGATCTTGAGAAAATGTTTAGGGGAAGTACAACCGAAAGCTTAAGCTCGGGCGAGGAGATCCACGGTGGACCACGAAGTGATCATGGCTATGTCACACAAACCGAGTTCGTGGGTCTTCGACACCTTCTTCGTGATGGCTTAGGCCGCTATGAGCGCCGCCTTCAAGCTCAAGAGGCCAACTTCAACGAACGCATGCAAGCGCAACAAGACACGTTGGAGCAAGTGACCGAAGCACTCAACAACCTTGTGCATCGTCGCTCTTCTTCTTCGTCACGTTCAAGTCGTACAAGAAGTACCTCAAGGTCGACGAACCCGCATCATGGACGTCATGGTCTTTGCCCCAAACAACCACAACAACCACGCCAAGAAGTTCCAAGGCCCGACGCCCATGATGGACTTCACCATGATGGAAACCGTCCTCCTTCGCCGCATGTGAACAACGCTAATGCGCCACAAGAACATCCACAAGACCCAAGGCACGACGCTCATGACCGCCCTCATCAAAACGTGAACAATGCCAATGCGCATCCCGAGCAACCTCAACAAAATGGTGAACGTCATGAACACGTACCGTCACCACCACCGCAACACCGTGATCATCATGACCCATTAGCTCATGGCAATGGCGTCCCGGGTGCGAATGACTTTGATGAACAAGGACGTCCTCACCGTCATCCTCCAAGGCCACGCAATCGAAATCATAATGCGAACGCTAACGAACAACCCGTACCACAACAAGAGCACCATCCTCGCAATGATCCTCGTCCTCGCCAAGAACTTCCGCACGATCCTCCCCAACATCACCGTCCCGAGTCAAGCGATAACGAGTCAAACCAACATCATGGTGATGGGCTCAACCAAAGGAGACGTGGACGTGCATTCCCACGTGGTGGCCACCGCGACAATTATGATGACTTGACCAACGTGCGCTTCGACATACCAAAGTTCTTCGGCAAGAGTGACCCGGAAGCCTACTTCTCATGGGTGCTAAAAGTTGACAAGATCTTCCGCGTGCAACGCTTCTCCGACAACAAGAAGGTTGCCTTAGCCTCGATGGAGTTTGAGGACTATGCTCTCTTGTGGTGGGAACAACTCCAAGATGCACGCATCGCCAACCACCAAGAACCAATCAACACTTGGGTGGCCATGAAGGAAGCAATGCACAAGCGTTTCGTGCCAAGCCATTACACTCGTGATTTGTACAAGAAGTTACAAGAATTGAAGCAAGGCTTGAAGTCCGTTGATGAGTACTATAAGGAGATGGAGATCTCGATGATGAGAGCCAATGTCAACGAGTACGAAGAGCAATCCATGGCTCGCTTCATGAATGGTCTCAACTATCCCATCAAGAAGATTGTGGAGTTTCAACCATATGCCTCTTTGGTGGAGCTAGTGCATCAAGCTACAAAGGCCGAGCGTCACGTGCTTGAAGAGCTCAAATACAACAAGACAAAGGCATTCTTCGCCAACAAGCCCTCTCATCAACGCCTACACCGACTCAAGCCCCTCCTCAAGCTAAAGGCACGACAAGAGCTTCTACATCCACCACTCAAGCACCTCCATTCGTCAAGAAGACGCCTTCGCCTAGTAATGCACCGCAAGGATCGTCGTCCGCCACAAGACTCTTGCAATGCTACAAGTGCGGAGGACAAGGACACAAGTCCTTTGAGTGCACCAACAAGAAGGTCATGATCGTCAACGACAATGGAGAGTATGAGTCTATGAGTGAAGATGAGTACAATGCCAAAGTTGCCGCAATGCAAAGTGAGCAAGACGACCCCAATGAGATAATTTGTGATGGCGACAAGAGCCCTTCCTTGGTTGTGACAAGAACTTTGACCACCAATGTCCATGTTGAAGAAGACCAAAGATGCAACTTGTTTCACACACGAGCGGGCATCAATGGGAGATCCATCAAGGTCATCATCGATGGTGGAAGTTGCCACAACCTCGCGAGCAAGGAGCTTTGTGAGAAGCTCAACTTGAAGTACAAGAAGCATCCACACCCATACATGTCCAATGGTTGAGTGACTCCGGCGCCGTCAAGATACAACACATGGTGCAAGTGTCTTCAAGATTGGTGCTTATGAAGACACGGTTGATTGTGATGTTATACCTATGTCCGTGTGTCATCTACTTCTTGGGCGTCCATGGCAATTTGACAAGGGTGCTATGCATGATGGAAGGACTAATTACTATAGCTTCAAGAGCAACGACAAGACCTACGTCCTCCGTCCATGACTCCAAGTCAAGTGATTGCCGACAACGCCAAGACTATTGCTCGTGCTCAACAAGATGGTTCTACAAGTGAGAAGAGTGGGAGAGAGAGACCCACCATAAAGTGAGTGAGAGCCACAAGCCAAATGAGAGTGACACTCAAAGAGAGTTCCCACAAAGCTTGCGCTATTTGCCACCAAAAGAGAGATGAGGGAGTTGAGAGAGAACCCATCCACCCTTCACTATGTCCTCATATGCAAGGGTGAAGTTTCTAAGACTAACGACTTCACAAACCTTCTCCTCCTTTGATGTCTCTTTTGCAGGAATTTGAAGATGTCTTTCCTCAAGATGTGCCACCGGGACTTCCTCCTCTTCGCGGCATCGAGCACCGCATCGACCTTGTACCCGGCGCACCGCTACCGAACCGCGCACCTTACCGCACCAACCCCGAGGAGACCAAGGAGATTGAGCGCCAAATCCAAGAACTCCTAGCCATGGGACACATCCGCGAGAGCTTGAGTCCGTGCGCCGTGCCCGTCATCTTGGTGCCCAAGCACGACAACACTCTTCGCCTATGCATGGATTGTCGCCCCATCAACGCCATTACGGTGCGGTATCGTCATCCCATCCCTCGTTTAGATGATATGCTTGATGAGCTTTGCGGTTCCTCCGTCTTTTCGAAAATTGATCTTAAGAGTGGTTACCATCAAATACGCATGTGTGAGGGTGATGAATGGAAGACCGCCTTCAAGACCAAACTTGGTCTCTATGAATGGCTTGTCATGCCTTTTGGACTTTCCAATGCTCCCTCCACCTTTATGCGTCTCATGAATCATGTTTTGCGTCCTTTCATTGGTAAATTCGTAGTGGTATACTTTGATGACATTCTTATTTATAGCAAGTCGTTGGAAGAACATACTTCACATGTGTCACAAGTTTTGTTGGTTCTTCGCAAAGAGAAACTCTATGCCAACCTCTCTAAGTGCACTTTTGCCACCAACAAGCTTGTCTTCTTGGGTTTTGTTGTCTCTTCCGATGGGGTTGAGGTTGATGATGCAAAGATTCAAGCCATTCGTACTTGGCCTTTTCCCACATCCCTTGAGGAGTTGAGACGTTTTCTTGGTTTTGCCGGATTCTATCGCCGTTTTATCAAAGATTTTTCCTCCATTGCTTGTCCCCTCCACGAACTTACAAAGAAAAGTGTACCTTTCGTTTGGGGACATGCGCAAGGCTTTGCTTTCAATGAGCTTAAGAGGTTGTTAACCCAAGCACCACTCCTCGCCCTTCTGGATTTTTCGAAAACTTTTGAAATTGAATGTGATGCAAGTGGGTTGGGAATTGGTGGTGTTCTTATGCAAAACGGTAGGCCCATCGCTTACCATAGTGAAAAGCTTGATGGAGCTCGCCTAAACTACCCCATTTATGACAAGGAATTGTATGCTTTGGTTCGTGTTCTTGATGTTTGGCAACACTACCTTCGCCCTAAGGAGTTTGTCATACATTCGGATCATGAATCGTTGAAATATTTGAAAAGTCAATCGAATTTGAACAAAAGACATGCTAAGTGGGTTGAGTTCATTGAGTCTTTTACCTTCGTCATCAAGTACAAGAAGGTAAAGACAACGTGGTCGCGGATGCTCTCTCCCGCAAGGCCAACCTACTTACACGTCTTGATATTAGTGTTTCGGGTCTTGATGAGATTAAAGATTTGTATGCTTCCGATGTTTTCTTTGGCGACATTTTTGAGCAATGCTCGGAGCACAAAGGAGTTCATGATTTCCATTTGCATCAAGGGTTCTTGTTTAAGGCTAACAAACTTTGCATTCCCGAGTCTTCGCTTCGTTTGCTCCTTTTGAAGGAATCGCATGGCGGATCACTTATGGGACATTTTGGCCGCGACAAGACCTACGCAATGCTAGCTACCAACTATTATTGGCCAAGAATGAAGCGTGATGTGGAGCGCCTAGTTCGACGATGTTCTACATGTCTCAAAGCTAAGTCTACACTACACTCGCATGGCCTCTACATTCCATTACCCATTCCACATAGACCTTGGTCCGATATTGCAATGGATTTCGTATTGGGTCTTCCTCGAACTAAAACAAACAAGGACTCCATATTTGTCGTCATTGATCGATTCTCTAAAATGGTACATTTCATACCATGCAACAAGACCGTCGATGCTTCACATGTTGCTATTTTGTTCTTTAGGGAGATCGTCCGTCTTCATGGAGTGCCCAAGACCATCGTTTCGGATCGTGATGCCAAGTTCGTGAGCTACTTTTGGAAGACGTTGATGGCAAGGATGGGAATCAAGCACCTCTTCTCCACCGCCTACCACCCTCAAACGGATGGTAAAACCGAGTGGTGAATCGAAGCCTCTCTACACTCCTACGTGTGTTGATCAAGCCCAACTTGAAGAATTGGGAAGAGTGCATCCCACACGCCGAGTTCGCCTACAATCGAGCACTACATCGAGCAACGAAGAGAACCCTTTCGAGATCGTCTATGGATACAACCCCTACACCGCGCTCGACATGCTTCCACTTCCACTACATGAGCAAGTGAACATGGACTTCGACGCGCGCGCCGCTTACATGAAGAAGCTCCATGAGGAAACACGAGCCACGCTCGAGAAGCACAATGAAGCACATGCTACGAAGATGAACAAGAACAAGCGCGCCATGATATTTGAAGAAGGAGACCTTGTATGGCTACATCTTCGCAAAGATCGCTTTCCGGATGCAAGGAAGTCCAAGCTTCATCCTCGTGGAGACGGTCCTTTCAAGGTCCTCAAGCGCATCAACAACAATGCTTACAAGATCGACATCTCCAACTCCAAGCATTTGGTCCATGACACTTTCAACGTCGCCGACCTCTCCCCATACTATGGGACATCAAGCGATGAAGAGGACCAAGAGTCGAGGACGACTCTTTCCCAAGGGGGGGGGAGATGATGTAGCCCAGCCTACGGCGTCTACACCAAGTGGCCCAATGACACGAGCAAGGGTCAAAGCTATACATGCTAAGGTGAATTCACTCCTATCTATGTGTGACCTTGACACCCCTTGAATGGGTTGCTACTTCATTCCGATACCTTGTGTGTGCTCAGCTACGATGGACCGGATGACCCCTATGAAGATGGCCAAGGAAGTGTCGAAGTTGGACGAGAATCGAGTGAAGAAGACGGCGATGAAGAAGAAGAGAAGATGGAGAAGAACTTCCCAGGCGGCGGTACTACCGCTGGCTTAAGCGGTACTACCGCCCCTGCCCCAGTAAGCACGAACCAGCCCCACGCCAGCGGCATCGACGGCGGCACCGACCGGTACCGCGAGCGTGGGGTGGAGGAACTCCCACCTCAGCGGCATCAACCACTACCGCCCCGCGCTACCGCCGATTTGGCCCTTCGAATGCGTTATCCGGTACCTGCAGCGGCATCAGCGGCGGTACCAACCGGTACCGGGGAGGTGGGAAGCAGCGACGCCAGCCCGCACCAGCGGTAGCACCGGCTAAGCCAGCGGTACTACCGCCAGTGCGGAAGCAGATTCGTCAGTTCGGCCATGAAACCTTATCCGTTCGTCCTCCTTGTTGCTTGGACTATTTAATGCACCCCTTTGACTAGATCTAGGGTTAGACTTGATTTGGGAACTAAAGTAGAGGTAGCCTCCTTCTTCCCACGTGTCTCCTTCCTCCTCCGGGAGATGATCCATGGCCTCCTCCGGGAGATGAATCAAGGCCTCCTCCGGGAGATGAATCAAGGCTTCCGCTTGTGGAGATGAACTTCCTCATGTACTTTGTACTTGCCAATCCTTCCTCTTGAAGTGACTTGGTTGGCTTGGTAGGATTGACCAAGAGGACAAACAATTCTTAGAGTAAGGTGTACTTGGGAGAAGGGAATTGGGGGTTGCCCTAGGGGATTTGTTACCAGTTGAATCTTGCCAAAGTGCGTCTTGCTAGTTATCTTGTGTGTTTGCTTGTTTCCCCTTTCTTGTGCTCTTCCTTGTTCTTCGTGCTCTTCGTCTTTCCCGTCTCAAATTCGTGAAGATCGGGCCTAAACCGCATCAGGGAGGTATCTGAGATTTCCATACAAGGCATTCAAAATTTCCACAAATCAAAGCCTTGCCATACACAATATCCTGCATTGTTAGCTTGGGAACCTTTTGCTGAGGAGAGGATACTTGATAAACGCGGTTGGATATAAGGACTTGAGAACTACCGGTCATCCTCCAGATGTATACAGGTTGGTCTTTGTGCAGGAGATCGACTGGATGTTCACCAAACAAAAGCAAATGCCTGGTAATGAATTCTCTGATGCGCTCGAGAACCTTGCGCCACACACGGACATCAATATTAGCTCTCAGAAAGGTACCGACCGTGTTTGCATAAGTGAAAGAAGCACTGAGCTCAGCAGCAATCTCCATAGCTATAGATGATAACTCTGGATAGTCCTCGGGTGCAACGTTTCTCATTGCAATCATCTTAAAAAAGTACCAGTAAGCTTCCTGGGGCAGAAAATTCAGTTTGAGAGTCTGTGTTGTTCCCAAACGCATGATCCTCTCCGATCTGCTTGTAACGACGACTTTACTTCCGTGTGCATAATAGCCCAGCAAAGAGCACAATTGCCTCCATATTTCCTCTTCCAAATCCCCTATTAGTTCCAAAATTAACCGTAACCTCCCGGGTTTAGCACCATTTCTGTACTTAATAATACCAGTCTCTTGCAGAGCATTCGCATTCTCTTTCAGACCTTGGAGATCATCTCCGGTTAAGAAAACAATCGAGGAGAAGTAACTGCGCACCCTCTGGTCATAGCAAACATGCTCAACGAGGGTGCTCTTTCCAACTCTTACTGCTCCAACTATGGGAAGAACACCCAAATTTGCTGTGCCAGGGTGAGCAATCTGCAGCAGAAAAGCTCACAATCCTCTCGTACTCTGTGTGACGACCAAACATGCACATGTCTGAATACAAGTAGCTGCTGTAAAGTTTGCGGCACAACGGAGGATAGCACTTCATGAACAGCACAAACTCCTCCATGTCAGAGACAATCATCTCAAGGCCAGATAACACTTTCTTGAGCTCGTTGAACCCCTTGCCACCGGAAATAACCATGTTCCCTGGTGTTCTGGAAGAGAGGCAGAGACGCTTGGCGGAATTGAATCTGCGCAGGGCGAATGAGTTGTCACACACCTGATCTTTGGCCCCAGCGTCGCCTTCGCCGTCTCCCGGGGCTCTGCAGGTGAAGGCGTCGAGCACGTATTAGCCTCTGTACATGCCGTGCCTCAGCGCGTCGAGCTGCCAGAGCATCGCTTGGTTCGTGATGTCCCGCCTCTCAGCCTCCTCGACGATGGCCTGGACTCGCAGCAGCATGCGGCGCAGATGCTGCAGGCTCTCTTCCGCTCCTCCAGCCTGGAGCCGGTTGTATCTGTCCACGAAGAAGGATATGGATCTGCTGATAACATCGCCAAGAACTGCAGAGACGAGCACCTCCATGGTTAGGTGAATCCTTCCAGATGGAAGGGGAAGAAGATGCTTGGTTTCGCTGCTTGCTTTTCTTTAGAGGGCTCCACTATCTGCCGCGCTGTTTTCAGGTCATATCTTTAGGCTCGGTGACTGAGATTTTTTTTTCTGAGGGTGACTGATGTTCGAACAAATCCTAGCCACTAAGGAAATGTCAAGATGCCAACATATTACTCTCTCCGTATCAAAATATAAGTCACTCTTTGCAATATCTCTCTTCTTTGTGCTTGAGGAGGAGCGCTTTCGTTGACAAAATATCGGATATAGTCCAAAGCATCAACATCAAATAAGACTACCACCTACGTACCTACCTACCCAACAAACTGAGCGTTAATTTGATCTAGGACACCTTGCCAATTCATGGCTTAGCTCTATTTTCGTCAAGTGAATATCTCTTAGTTTCTCTGAAGCGATAGGGCGCTCTAATTTCTCTCGCTTGCTAGCTAATACCGGCCAACTACTCATGGACAATTAAATGGTCTGAAATGAATTTGGCTCAACAGTAGTATACCTTGTATCTATTGAATTCTGTTGGCGACTTCTTGGGTCTGTCCGTGTGATGGATGGATGACCGGTTGCATGGATTCTTGCCGTGCCAAGCACAAGTGGTTTTGCTTTCCGCTTCTAATTTGATGCCCATGCACAAATGGGGTTCACACCACCTCGATCCAGTCCACCTATGATCTTGCCCGAACTTTCATGTTGTCTGGAGGAGTATGGAGATGATACCCGGCCTAGTTGTCATGTCTAGAGATACCCTTTCACTTTAGAACCTCAAAAACCGTTTTGGATACGAGTTTGCTATGGATCTCCATAGGACTCGAAGTCAGTTTCACACAACGTTTACGGCTTAACTAATCAGTTACTACTCCCTTTGTATCAAATTAATATATATAAGTTGTAGCTTTGTCTTGAGTCAATCTTCTCCATGCTGGACCAAGTCTTTAGAAATCACGTAATTTTCAAATATGCATAATACTAGTCTACGACGGAAACTTTTTCATTGCCTGAATACTCATGCATATATACTAGTTGAATTTGGCGTGCCATCACGGCACGCCCTTGCTGGTTTTTTTGTGTGCAGTATATATATTTTTTGTTAACCAAAATGTTAGCTAAACTGGTATGTTGGAACATGTTTTTATTCTGTCATGAATAGGTAGCATTTTTTGTGTCATTTCGGATATATTGTATATAATATTCAAATATTCAGTGGATCGAAATGGTCAAACATGTTTGCATTTCGACGTCAATATTTAAGTGAAATCAGGAAAATCCATTTGAATTTGATTCTACATTTGCGGAAAGTTCGTTCGTATGGTGTCGAAATATTGGCCAAAATGAAATGTCGAAATATTTTTTGTAATTTGCTATGAGTATATTGTTTTTTTTTTTTAGCATTTGCGTTATATTTTGTGGAACATCGGAATATTAAGCAATTGGAAATGTCTGAAAATGTTGGTATGTTGACTTAAATAGTGCACTTTTTTTTTGTGAGCATGTTGGTACATCTAAAATCGAAATGGTTGGAAAATGTTTCTATTTTTTTATCAGTAGTTAGTTGTTTTTTGAGCATTTGCGTTATATTTTGTGGAACATCGGAATATTAAGCAATTGGAAATGTCTGAAAATGCTGGTATGTTGATTTAAATAGTTCACATTTATTTTTTCGTGAGCATGTTGGTACATCTAAAATCGAAATGGTTGGAAAATGTTTCTATTTTTTATCAATAGTTAGTTGAAATCCATATGTGGGAAACGCACATTTATTCAATTGAATTTCATATAATTAGAGGGAGTGCATATGGTAGTTTGGAATATTTAGCTAATTGATTTGATGAAATATGTATTTATTTTGCCATAAGTATGTAATTGAACTCCATAAGTAAAGAAAATGCATTGTGTGAGTACATCTTAATTTTAACTTCACATAATTAGAGGAAATGTATTTAGTTTGTTTTTAAATGTGTATGAATCTGAAATGTTGAAATATGTTTGCATTTTGCCAGCAAAAGTTGGCAGGTATTTTTTTGATCATTCTGAAATGTTGTCGATATTTTTGTGGTGGATAGGTATGAAGATATTGATTTTGTAACATTTATTGTTTCTTTGAATTTGTTTACGTAAGATGGTCTATATTGTTTAGAATTTCGAAGGTTTGAAATAATTTGAAAAAGGTTCCAAGATATCTGGAGTGATGTTGTCGATATTTTTGTGGTGGATAGGTATAAAGATATTGATTTCGTAAATTTGTCGTCTCTTTGAATTTGTTTACGTAAGATAGTCTATATTATTTAGAATTTCGAAGGTTTGAATTTTTTTTGAAAAGGTTCCAAGATATCTGGAGTGTCTATTTTGCTTTTCTTTCGTTTTTTAAAAAATTGGTCTGAATTAAGTATCTTAAAAGGAAACTTTGAAATCTATAATTTTTGAAATTATGGGAAGGTGTCAAATGAAGTTTTATGTATGATTTGAAATAACTTGAAAAAGGCCACAAAGTATTTGATATGGCTACTTTGTTTTTTTTTGTAAATATTTGGAAATTTGTTTGAATTGATTTGGACCTATATTTCAAATGTATGTTTTGAACTTTGTAAGATTTGAAATAACTTGAAAAAGGCCACAAAGTATTTGAAATGACTGCTTTGTTTTTTTTCAAATATTTGGAAATTTGTTTGAATTGATTTGGACCTATATTTCAAATGTTTTGAAAGTGTTGGAAAATAAAAAAAAGGATGGGAAAAAAAAG
Source organism: Poa pratensis (assembly GCA_947311845.1). Classification (NCBI taxonomy): domain Eukaryota; kingdom Viridiplantae; phylum Streptophyta; class Magnoliopsida; order Poales; family Poaceae; genus Poa; species Poa pratensis. The sequence continues at coordinate 2,359,006 of CAMZMU010000085.1, read as the reverse complement.
CGGGCCGAGGCACGCGCCCAGCAAGCAGGCCATCCCAGCGGACGACCCACTGCCCAGCCTAGGCCGTGGTGACGTCAGGATGACGTTGCGCACGGGCGGAGCTGCCGCGGCGGCGGCGCGGGCGCCGGCGTCGAACGACGGCGAGCCAGGATGCGCGGAAGGGCGCACTGGACGCGCGTCGACGCGGGCAACGCAGGGGTCGCGGCGCCGCTGCCTGTAGGTCGACGGAGCGGCGGCTGCGGCCTGCGGACGCGGCGGCGGGCTTCGAGCGCCTCGGCGACGATTCCGGCGAGGTGGCGGCGTTTCGGGACGCGGAAGTCAGCGAGGAGGCGGAGGCGCGGACGGCGGAGACCGCCGTGTCCGTCGATCTGGATGGGGAGCACCGGAGCGGCGAGGGTGCGCGTCGGCGCCGGCGTGGCGATTCCGGCGTCGCGGGAGAAGAAGGAGGGGGGTGACGCTCGGGGATGGTTTTGCATAAAAGTCCTTAGGGTTTGTCATAATTGCTTATAGGTCCTTCTCCTCGTGAAACTGTGGACTGCGGGTTTGTTTTGTGGGTTTGTTAAGGGTCTTTTGGCAAAACCGTCACGGATGCGTTCCGTGGACCGTCCGATCGCCGAGCGACGGCTCGGATCAAAACACTATAGAACACTGTTCATTTTCTACAGTGCGTACTGTAGCATCTACAGTGCAGGAGCGCGGAGAGGCCGCCGTTTCGCCCATCTTTGATATAGTGAGTAATGACATGTGATGAGCACCACCTCTTCTTTGTGCCGCAAATTTAGAAAGAGATAACTGCATCAGCGGTCCTAATTCTTTTCCCGCACCTTCATATTGGTCCCTATTCTTTAAAATTGCACGTTTAGGTCCCAAATGTTTCAAAAGTGTGACGCGAGGTCCTAAACTGGTCTGACCATCTTTGACCGGTGCCACGTCGGCTGGTGGGGTCCGTAGGCTCAATGGATGGAGGTGAAATTTTGCCAATAGCCCCTCCTCCACCGCTGCAGAGAGGCCCGCGACCTCCTCCTCCGCCGCGCCGGTCGCGACCTCCTCCGCCTCGCGGTTGGAGCAGCACGGGCGCGACCTCCTTCCGCGTCGGGCGCGACCTCCAGATGCAGACCTCAGTGAGTGGGTGGGGCGACTCGGGATGCTGGGTGCGTGGCCAGAGCCGCCGGCGTCGTCGAGCTCCAGATGCAGACCTCCGGGAAGGGCATGGGCGAGCTCTGGCGAAGGGCGGCGCAGGCGCGGGCGAGCTCCGACCACACGCGCACCTGCAGCTCTGCCGCCACGTGATCCTGTAGCTCGCCTCCGCGGGCACTGCCTCCCGCTGCCCGTGCACCTGGCGCGGACGGCCATGGCGCGGGAGGCTCTGGCGCAGGCGCGGCGAATTCCGGGGGCGCGGGCGCGGTGACCCTCCCGCAGCTGTTCGTGCAGGGCCGGCACGTCGGCGACGTGGAGCCGGTGCATACTTGCCGGCGAGATGCAGCCGGCGAGGCGGAGGTGGGCAGCGCACCAGGCGCGGGCGCAGGCGTAGGCGTGGGCGAACGCCGGCCTGCGGCGGTAGAGACTGGGATGGAGAAGCTGGCTTCCTCCTCGCACGCTTCGCGGAGGCACTCATGGCGATGGATCGGGCGACATGAGAGAGCAAAGAGGTGCGGATAAGAACTAGGGGCTGGGAACTTGAAGACACCTACTTATGAGGGTTCATTTGCTTAAATCCCAACCACCAGCCGCGGGAAATCTCCCGCCAACCGTCCACCAGCCGACGTGGCACCGGTAAACGATGGTCAGACCAGTTTAGGACCTCGCGTGACACACTTTTGAAACAATTAGGACCTAATCGTGCAATTTCAAAGAATAGGGACCAATGTGAAGGCGCGGGAAAAGAATTAGGACCGCTGATGCAGTTATCTCATTTAGAAATAACCCGTTGGCAATACTTGTGTACATAGTTGCACACCAACTGACTCATTAAGAAACCTACGAAACCTTTCTTCATGAAATAGATCTTTCTTGGTTCGTGGCCAAGAATGATCAATGATCCATGAGCGTGAAGTTTAACCGCTAATTGGATCAATGAAATGTGATCGGGTAAAATCACTCCGAGATTTCAGTTTAAAACAGTAACACTTATTATTGACCGGAGGCATGTATTACGTGGAAGGAAAATTGGCGTTGAGAGACCGCCATACGGCGAACACCCGTGCATAACGTAACTTAGAGCAAGTCCAGCAGTTCCCCTATAGCCATCCCGATACGAGACATAGGGGACAGAGGAGGAAAAACACCACTCCAGCAGTTCCCCTAAGCGTCTCCCCTATAATCGGGTTCCCCTACCCAAGGCTCCTTCTCCCCTATGTATTGGGGAGAGAGGAGGAGTCCCCTATATGTCTAAAACAATAATTAATCTGATAATTACTCCCCAATTTTTCTCCCCTCCTCTAAAACAAGTAATCAGTCTGATAATTACTCCCTAATTTTTCTCCCCTCTACTTTGCTGCAATTTTGATACTGCATGCCTTGTACTGATTGCCGCTAGCTGATGCTACTTTGCTGCAATTTTGCTAGTGCTATCTGTACTGGTACCGCTATATTTGTGTTGAATAAATTGTTGCTTCTTGTTTCGAATTATGGCACTTATAGAAATAACCGTTACGAAGTTAGTTGGCAAATATTGTTAAAATATAGGTGAATGTGATATAGGGGAAAGATTATTGGGAAACTGCTGGAGATGGAAAAAATATAGGGGAGGGATCTTATTGGGGAGTCCCCTACATGAAGATATAGGGGAGATTTTATTGGGGAGCTGCTGGACTTGCTCTTAGCTACGACGCTTGGGAATTTCCGAAGGCTAATTTGTCCCTTGTGTTGTGCAGCATGCATACTAGTCTCCGCACGTGAATAGAAGAAGAGCAACTACATTAGCAAGCAGTTTGGGCGAGAGACAAAAGAGTGGATTCTGGCCATGCCCCGCAGGTGGTTTTGCCAGAAATGGCGGGCGCCACGCTAGCTACACCACCCCCATCTCCCTCTTCCCCACCCACCGGATTGATTTGCTCCCCCGCCCGGACCCTCCCAGTTCCTCTCCCTCTTGGTCGGATCGTATTCATCCAGCCCCCGGTTTCTCTCCTCACCGCCTCCCTGCTCGCACTGTCGCGGCCGCATATATCTCGCCATCACTGCCGCTCCTCCTTCCCCACAATTAACAACCTTCTTGCTTCTGGATTCTACCGGCCGAGTAAAAAAGATCTCTTCTTTGGTGGTGGTGACTGAGCGAATCGATGGGGGCGGGGATGGCGGAGATGGGGGTGGCGGCGCCGGCGGCGGCCAAGAGGAGGCGGGTGCTGGCGGCGAAGCCGGCAGCGGCGGCGGCAGGGGCGAAGAGGCCTAGGAGGCAGGCGGCGCCCGGGGCCCTGCAGCGGCTCTTCCAGGCCTGCCGCGCCGTCTTCAGGGGCCCCGGCACCGTGCCCGCGCCCGCCGAGGTCGACCTCCTCCGCGCCATCCTCGGTACGGCAACCATCTTACTTACCGTTGCTACTACTACTAGTACTAGCTGACATGCTTGCATTGATTTGATTGCCTCAGACGAGCTAGCTATTTCCCTTAATTGCCTCGGCTCTGAGCTAGTTTCAGCAGCATTCCCGATCTGCTGAATCTTGTCCACTAGCACAAAACTAAACAAGTTCGTGAATTCGTTCCACGCAATTCTGTAAATTCGAGCCATGCGAGATGATCGGTGACGAAATCAAATGTTCGTTGTTCCAAATTTGTGGCATCCGTTAGAAATTAATTAATGATCAGTTAGAATTAATTTTTGGGGTGGAGCTTGACTGGCTAATGCTGACGATTGTTCTGAACATACAAGATGTTTAGACGAAATGCAGTCGGCAGTGTCAGTTGCACAAAAGTGCCGGAGATGTTGTGGTGCTGGATTAACTGAATTTTGGTTGCCGGTGGTGTTATCTGCAGACAGGATGAGGCCGGAGGACGTCGGCCTCAGCTCGGACATGGCGTTCTTCAGGGCTAGAGATGTGGCCCAACGGAACCCAACGATTACACACACCACCATATACAAATCTGAAAATTTCTCTGTAAGTGGCAGCACTGTTTAAGCTGAATCGTGTTATCAGCTAGGCGAAATGATCTAGTGCTGATGCATGCTCTATACTCTGCAGTTGGTCATCTTGTTCTTGCCGCAGAATGCAATCATCCCTCTCCACAACCACCCCGGGATGACGGTGTTCAGCAAGCTGCTCCTCGGATCGATGCACATCAAGTCATACGACTGGGTGGGTGCCGATCCCGCCGAGAGTGGTGCTTCGTCGCCTGCTGATGGATGTGAGCTTCCCAGCCATTCTGCATTTTTTCACTGTGGACTGCCTGTCCGATCCTCCAGGGCGCAAATGCGCTATAACGTCGAGACTTTTTCGCTTGCAGTGAGGTTGGCACAACTGGTCGTGGACGATGATTTCACCGCACCGTGTGACACATCGGTCCTGTACCCAATGGCGGGAGGCAACATGCACCGGTTCAGGGCCATCGCGCCATGTGCGATCCTCGACGTCCTTGGCCCCCCTTACTCCATTGAAGAGGACCGGGACTGCACGTACTACACGGATGTTCCATACTCCCAGCATCCCAGTAAGTTGGCAGTTTTGATCTCAGAAATCTAAGCTAGATACATCGTGGACTTGCTACCACTTCTGAATTTTGGCAGTCTGTGTCCTTTTTTCCAACAACGCGAGAGGAAATTAATTAAGAAAGATGACCTAGGCATCAATTGCAAGTTGAAACATATATATGACTTTTACATCCTCAAAACAGCAGTTTCCCTTGGAAGCCGCCCACTGAATGGAGAAAGAGGTCTGTTAGTTAAATAACAACATGCAGCTGGCTGCAGGTGGCTTTGTTTATGATACACTGCATCTGCATCATGTGCATCTGATCAGAGGTATAGGCACACGGTTTTGCGATCCTGTGGGTTTTAGAAACATAGAATGTTGAGCCCACTCGTAGATATACAATGTACCAAAATGCGCTAGGCGTACATTTTTTAGGACAGTATTAAAGTAATGTAGTTTCAGCCCAAAGATGATTTGGCTCCTCTGACGTTTGATCGTTGGTCGGTAATCACGTGATGATGCGTCTGCTAATTAAATTTATCTAAAGCTCACTGAATGTTACTGTCGAAGGCTAACTAATTTGTCTTCCTGTCGACAGTGACGGGCACTGAGCTGATCAACAACGAACAAGAAGGCCAGCGTCTCGCGTGGCTGAAGGAGATCGAGATGCCGTGGGATCTGAAGATGTGCAGTGTCCGTTACGGTGGCCCGCAGGTATCCGACCGGTGACCCCCGCCATAGTCATCCAGCCTTCCACGACCGATGATGAGCTATGAACTCAACTCAAAGCAGCTGATGTCAGAATCGTCTAACCTTGTGAATACAGACAGAAGCAAGCTAATTGAGCCTGAAGCCTAGGTTTTCAGTGTGTGTGTGTATGTGGCAGGTTGTCATGTAAGAATGCTTGCTTGTTTGCTTTTACAGCAGTTGTATGGACCTTGTCCAGATCCTTTGTTGGTCTTTGTTAATGCAATAGATCATCCACATATTTCACTTACTTACCCTCTACACTTTTTTTGTTGGGAATATTGCACGCTCTTCCCAATTCGATCAATTTTGAGATTCTTTTAAACAGTTTTCTATTTGTAATATTTTTTAACTACTTTGTCTTTATTTCTTATTTTACTTTTAGATTTTTTATCTGATTCTTCTTTTTCTATTTTTTTGGGTTTCTAATAAATTTTCTACTAATGGCTGACTTTTCATTATGTCATCTGCTTATGTGGCTAAAAGCATCTTTTGCATGCGCTCTTTTGATATTCGGAAAAAGGTTCTAAGGCATCTCTGTGCCAATATAGTTTGAAGTGGTTAATATATTGTCTTGATCTGATCCTTGTATTATATTTGTGAACACAAAGTTTATCCATAGACTTAATTTACATAGCCTCTACACTCACACAGTTTTTGTTCGGAACATTGCATGTTCTGCCCAATTCTATTAGCTATTTTGATTTTTTTTTTTAAGCAGTACAATTTTCGATATTTATTGGAGTACGTACTTTGTCTTATATTTTAATTCTAAGGACATTTTGTAGTTGAAATAATATGATTCTTAAATATCCTTATTTTATGGATTTTTCAGTTATTATACTCTGCTGACTAGTCACAATGCCAGAAAATAACATTAGAGCGTTGGTTTAAGGGCAATGTGTCCATGTTCCAACATTTATTTATTTTCATCTAGAAAAGATTTATATATTTTTATTTCCTGTGGAAAAGAAGAAAGTAGTGCGTGCCAAATTTAAGTGGGCCGAATCTTGTGTACATTTCCAAGCTAAAGGCCCTAATCCATTTACAAGGAATAAACTGTTATCAAACAAGCTAAATGGATCTCGTGTACATTTCAAAGCTAAAGCCAAATTAAGTGGGCTGAACATAGTACTACTAGCAGACATTATGACACAAAATAGCACACAACAAGGTTACACTCAAAAGCAATAGGGCAAGACATTATTGTTTTTATTTTCTAAGAATAAGAGTATTTAAGGTAAATAAACTGTTATCTACATTTTGTAGCTTGCATCCAATTTATGTGCACAAAATAACAAGGGTTTCAATGTTTCATACATATCCAGTACGCTCGTTCCCTATAGTTTCAGTATGTCTAACTTTTCTTGGCTACGTTTGCTGTCCTTTTTTCTCCAGTTGAGGAAAACCGATGCCGTTTTGACCGTCATACCTACATATCCACACAATATTCTTATTCTTAGCCTTACTTGCATAACTGTATTTCGGTTTGCTTCTAGGATGAAAACAACGAGACGCCAATTTTGACATCTCTTCCCATTAAAAAAATGGGTTTGCTTCTAAATTCTAACAACGTGTTGGCAAACTTAGCATCACAAGAAGATGGTGCGATAATATAAAATTTAAGAACCATACATGCAAATAGATAGCGGTATATGATCCCTCAGAGAGAGACAGAGGGACGTGACAAAATTAGCAGTCTAGCACAATCAAGTGGAGGTTATAGTATTAATTAGTGTCACCTAATATATAGCAATGACCAATCATAGAGATGTGTAGGACAACTTACTAAAGGGTTGCAAGGTCCAGATTTTGTGAAATTATATATACATATATCAGATTCTGTAGATATTATAGGAGCTGGCACACATGCGTGGATCACGTGTATACATGCATGAGAAAGCTTGTACGGTTCTACCTACTGCATCTCATACTATACTATGGCAGAGCTTGGGTATTATGGTTTTGACTAGAGTAGGTAGTTCCGCACTCGCCACTAACGAAAATATCATAGAGAGTTTTGAAAAACTGACCCAAAGTAGATAGGTAGCTCTCCACGCCAAATTAACATACCAAAACGCCGACCATAATCTTGGGCACGAATTGCAACATTTGCAATAACTAGTTGAATGCCCGTGCGTTGCTACGGGATAGTGAATATTGACCGTATATACATTATTTATACAAGCATGTTGTTAATGCGCCGCTCGTTCTGACATCGAGGATGCCCATTGCGTCTCAAATTTTGACAACTACAGGGGAACCCGGTGATTTGATTTACCGAAAGAATTGGACATGCTCATACTACTTGACCAGCTTGCCTTTAACTGAAACTGATGTCTCAGTGAACTATAATGGACGATTTGTCCAACATCGCTAACTACTTATTTTCCGTGCGTTCAATTGGATATGCGTCAATTGTATGTTCGTGTCACTAATATGAAGGTTGAAAACACAAGATCATCCACGGGTTCGGCGCAACACCTCAAGCTCTTTGGCTGCCTGCTTGAGAGCTTGGATCAAACAATACCCACCAATATTTGTATAAGCATGTCCTGAAGTACCCAATCTGAATTATAAATGTAGAGATTGTGCATCAGTCTAGAGGCAACAAAACAGGATTATTATCAAATATAAAGTGAGCACATATATATTAGCTAAAAACCTGTCTATCAATGATTCTAATTTAATTATCTTTAGCATTACATGTATATAATTATGTGAGACGGCCAACATCTAAGAGGGATATTTTTCTTATGACTTATAGCCTTGATAACAAAATGATCCATTTTAAGAGAGCAATTTAATTATTTGTAAACTGAAATAGCCTTGATAACAAAATGATCCATTTTGAGAGACCGATTTAATTATTTTTCTTCAGGATGTACAACTCTCAATCGACTGGAAAAGCACAAAAAATTGGAGTGGTCATGTCTATACCGGTGGATGGGCACGGCTTGCCTGTTTAATTATTTTTAAACTGAAATAGCCTTGATAACAAAATGATCCATTTTGAGAGACCATCTGTGCACGCGGCCGGGACGCGTGGGAAGCCATCGAACGTCTCTTTTTTCTTTAAAAATAAATCGCAGAAATTTCTCCACTTTCCCCTCCCATCTCTATCCTCTGTCTGTACGCCCGAGAGAACGAACGGCGGAAGCTAAGCGGCCGGGCGAGACCGCTCCAGCCCAGTCCATCCCTGTGGACCTCTCGCCATGCCCCCGTTCCTCCGGCCTCCATCCCCATCCCATCGAGTGATCTCGCCGCTCCGTCGCATCAGGGTCAGGGTCGTGGAGCCTCGACCAAGACGAGCGTGACCATGCTCTGTTCCTCCGCCATCTACCCGTCCTGGTCTCTTGGACGAGCGCGACCTGGACGAGCTAGTCTTGCGGTACGGCGGCGCACGAAGCGGGAGGAGGAGCCGAGCCGGACCTGGAGGCGGTGAATCCTGGGAGGGGCAGTTGCTTCTGCGAGCTTGAGCGAGGCAGCAGGGCTGCAGATCCCGGCGGTGCAGCAACTTCGGCCAGCTCGAGTGCGGCAGCTTGTAGCTGGAGGCGGAAGGCCTAGAGGCTAGAGGATCGCTGTGCGTCCGTCCGTCCGTGAGGGAGCAGCTTCGACGACGGACTGCACTTCGTCACGCGCTTCAGCAGGTGAAACTTTGTATTGCTTTATGAGCTTTCTTGCCTTTTGCATGCAGACTCTGAATTTCGAAGTTGTACGCATGGTTACTGAACTTGATGTGCTATGGTTTTTGTCCAAGCGCAGTATTCATACATAGCTAGACTCCCGCGTCCATTCTTCACCCCGCGTCCCTGCCCTCGCGCGCCGCCTCTTCGGCTCTTCAGCCCCGCTGAGCAGACTGTCCTCGCGGCCAGGTACGGCTCCGATTTGGTTGGATTTGTTGACATTCTCTGCCCAGATTTTCTAGTACAGTAGGTCTAATTTGCTTGATGCAACTTTGGTTTTCTAAATTTTCCCTTATTTTCTTGGTAGATGAAGAAGAATGGTGGGCTGCTGGCTATAGTATTTAGATTGTGGAAAAAATCTTCAAAAGCAAAGAAAACGGATGAAAAACCCACACCGGTCTCCGAAGAGCTCGAGGAGGTTTCCGAGACCAGGCGGGTGAAGGAGGTTTGTGGCAGGACAAGTGACTCAGAGCGTGGCGCCAATGAAGGCGAAGGGCAGACCTCGTCTCCACCGGATCGGCAGCCATCGCCACCGCGCCTTCGATGCCTCGTCGGGTCGGAGGCCTCTCAGGTGAGCAGAACGATCTACTAAGTTTGTGTGATAGAATTAGGCTGGTAGTTAGATTATTAGGACAAACCATGTAGATGAATAATGACTCTGATTTTTATTTGCAATCGGTTATTGTCATTACCTGAATCCCTAAATCACCATGTAGTTGAAATCCTACATACGAGACTTATGACTTGAAAATCTACATAATGCATTTCATAAGAAGTCTGCTGTTTTTAGTCACAAGATATCTCGTACCATTGTGACCCAAGAAAAAGAGTGTAGGTCATGTTTCAAGAGGGTTTGGATTTTGCATCACATGCTTATGAGCAGAGGGGATATATTTTCAACTTTCGTAGACAAATAATTGTGTGCCTTGTTCGCCAACCTTGGATTCAGCTTGAAGCAATAAAACATTTGAGGCCTTCTAAGAGGGTGCAGCTTCTGGAGCATCTTTACATAAGAGGGTGCAGCTTCTGGAGCTTCTTTACATAAGAGGGTTTAGTGATGTACCCTTAACTACTTTACTGGTATGACCCTTTCCCTGAACTTCTAGAGATTTGTTTTTCTTTAATAAAAAACGCTTGCTTGTTTCATAACAATCAATACTCATACAATCCATATAATCTCAGTTTTGACACATTTAGTGCAATATATTATTGATAAATGTATTATTCCCTTGCACGCCTGTTTTGCGTGTACTGTTACTGGCCTAATTGCTCGTCGCATGCAAATTCAAGTCGATGTTTTGCGACAGACTTTTTAATTCTGATGGTAGTTTTTTTTGTTTTGGTCAGGTTCAGGCTATGCATTCATGCTGTTGTCTATATTTTTGATGTTGTCAATATCAAATGTGTCAATGAGGGGAAAGAAGTAAAAGAATGCGGGAAGCGGGAACTGTTGAAAAAAAGGGTGCCAAATAAAAGTCAAGGTAACGTTTTGATCTTCTTAGGTTATATTTAGCTACTTTCAGAATGATCAGGATGTTTTAGTCTTGTTGTTGTTCACTGCCATATGGCACATTCCCCGGATAACAACCCATATGCCATATGTTGGTCATTAAGAAAAACTATAAAGAATAACAGTTCTTATGTTTAATTTTTGCATAGTACAGCCAATTTTTTTTCCAAAAGAGAGATTAAATGTTAACACGGTCAACAAATTCTAACTTTGTAGTAAGTGGATATTTTTAGATAGAATGGGTACTTTATAATAAAAATACTTGGCAGATTGCAATTTTGCACCAAAAGAACATGACTGTTTTCCTGTTGAAGAGTTGAGCTTGGTAAGATGTCCTATTTACCAGTTTTATCTTTTTTTGCATCATGTGAGTTTGAATCGAGATGGAAGAACATCTCGAGGAAGATGACACGGAGAGAAGTGAGCCTGGAATGAACTTAGTGGTGCAGCACCAAGAAGTGAGCCTGGAATGAACTCAGTGGTGCAGCACCGAGAATCCTAAGTCATGTTCAAGTATGGATGATTCCCTAATCTTAATCATGTAGTGTACTTTACAAATTTCTTTCAGTTTCGGTGTTAGGAGATTTACCCTTGATATCCCTCTGAACAGTTTGGTAGAGCAGCATCACTGTTTTGCTGCAATCCAAGGATGGATGGAATCGTTGAGTTTCTTTCCCCTCTCACATCCTCGGTAGCTAGATCTATAGGTACTGGTCTAATAATTCAACACGCAAACTGTGTGAGTTCAAGAGTAAGTTTACATTTTATTCTTGTGTTTGACTTTTAGTTGTTCATCTGATTCAGGATCCTCTCCTCCATGCAAATTATGGATAATTTGTTCACAGTAAAGAGTAAAGATGATTACTCTCATGTCAGCTATTATGAGGGTGAGGAACCTTCCATCAACAGTCTGTATTACGCGGGTGCGTAGAACTTTCGCCGTCGTTTCCCAAGGGAAGGAGAGATGTAGGTGATCTTCGTTAATCTCATCAAACATGACATTTCTGCAAACAAACGATCAAATATTAGCTGTACAGAATCATAATTAAGCAATAAGTTGGTTACGGCAGGTAAGCCATAGGATTACATATTGATAGGAGGAGGCGAGTAGGCTGGAAATGGCTCTGGTTCTGGCTCCGGCGCCGTCACCCTTTTGGAGCTTGGGTATCGAGATGCCATGGGGATGGTTAGGGTTAGAGGGGATGGGTCGAATCAACTCAACACTTATACGGAGTTGGAAACGCAGCATGTAGTCAGCGCCATTTAATAATATGGGTACAGTTTTGATTGAGAATTTATTGCTGATTAAGAATTTATTGATTTCGTGGGTATATTGAAACGCAGCATGTAATCAGGGCAATTTAATCCGTTGGTCGACCTGCGCCATTTCGTTACTGTTTTGGTAGATTTTTCCGATTACTTTGCCATGAGAATTTATTGCTGATTGTCAATGTAGCTGATTTTGATATCAATAATCTTCTGTTTCCGGACTCCTTGCCACAAGAATATATTGCTGATGGAAAGCTAGTTAGGGCGCGTTTCCATTTATTGGTCAGTTAATTAGGGGGTGAGAAACGGAAAAGCAGCCCGCAATCTCCTCTCTTTTCTATTCTTTCGGTGGTGTGAATGCGGCCATGCGGATAATAATTCTGAACGTGGTTGGAAATATGCATGCACTGGTTGGGTGGAGCTACGCGCGTTAACTTCACGATTAATTAGGCGTCGTGGTATAACTGGCGATACTATTTTTCAGTTCTGGAAGAACAAAACTACAGCCAATCCCGAGCAAACAAACCTTCTAACATGTTGGAGCCAAACAAAGCACTTAAACCATTATAGTATCGGCAGGTAAGCCACGCCGTGGTATAACCGTCGATACTATTTTTCAGTTCTGGAAGAACAAAACTACAGCCAATCTCGAGCAAACAAACCTTCTGGCATAATGGAGCCAAACAAACCATTGAAACCATTATAGTATCGGCAGGTAAGCCACGCCGTGGTATAACTGCCGATACTATTTTTCAGTTCTGGAAGAACAAAACTACAGCCAATCTCGAGCAAACAAACAAACCTTCTGACATGTTGTCGCCAAACAAACCATTAAAACCATTATGTCATTACAACATTTTATTACACAGGAACTGAAACATAAGATGCTAAAAAGAAGATTCCAAATTTACATCTCTTCAATCTTGGCCGTCATATTCCACAAGCTCCTCGCGCCGCCTCTTCCTTGTCCCGGCGCCGCCGACTACGGCCATGGAGGATAGGAGTACAGATAAATCAATGAGGACATCACGGTAGACCTTATTTCGACGTCTTGTCTCTTCAATCTTGGCCGTCATATTCCACAAGCTGTGAAAATGCATTTCTTCACCATCCCTGTTTACATATGTACATATAATAATTAGATTGATTCTGGTACAGGGTAAAGAACTGCGAATGTAAAACCTTCCAGACCTCCTGGGCGACGGGGGCAAAACGACAGGGGCTGGGTAAGGCGGAGGAGCTACAACCCTCTTCGATCCTGGATGACGGAGGATGCTTGGACTCTCCATGGGACGGAATGGTGCTGGCGCGGCGGAGGCTGGGTCGATTCTGGTGTGTTTTCAAGCTGATGCGGGTCTCTCATATTTATGCTTGGGCTCTTACCTTCAACGCGTGCATCATTAATGTAAGGTAAATAGCACTTTGATTGTGCCATCCCGTTGATTGTGCCATCCCGTTGATTCGAGGATACACATATGCCCGTGTGGGAAGGTGCTGGCGGATCTACTAATTGATTTCAGCAATTAGTGCTGGGCGATCAGCTTTTGACGATGGTGCGTGCGGAAAAAACTGACGTGGGTGGGCGTACGAGGTAAGTAGGACGAAAGGTTTTGACTGATTGCTTTAGGTGGCAGGCTAAGGAACGAAATTTGCTTTTTAGATAGGAGAGATTAACCACGCCTTAGCTAATTTTCAGGGCTGAAGATGATGAAGATCAAGAGATGAAGACAATATTATCTCGCAAGTGCTCCAGTTCTACTACTACATCATTTCTCGCAATAATTAATCACCTTAGCTATTAAACAAGAAAATTCTCTAATTCAGACGGGGATATGGGATTTGATTTGAGCTTTATAACACTCGAAACCATGTGTTTTTTAATAGATCAAAGGTTTATCATTTTTGCAGGTTATTCTCAAGGCTACGCATGGGCTCCGTACACCCTGTGGAGGCGAGAAAGTCTCTAAACTATGGGTGCAACCGTTTGGGGCAGTCGCACGGGATATGGTGAACCTATAGGCCGGCGGGTTTAAATGGAATTACGAACACATGAGGATGTAATCAATTTTGTATTGAGATGGTTGAGCTTTGTAACCATTTTATGCACTTTGTAAACTTTGAATGACGACTTCGTAATAAATATGACTGTCTGCATCAACTGAGCCAAATGATGGGACGTATCCCCTTTTCAAAAAAAAGCTAATTCTTCTAACAATTGCATCACTTGGTAAAGATAAATGCAGGGACGCCAATGTGTCGAGATTTTAGCTTGTGAGAAGTAGGAGAAGATTGCATCACTTTTGAGAGAGTCCATGTGTTGGCTCGGGGTTTGATTTTTTATATTTTCCAAACACTATATATTTGATCCAAGAAATGAATGTGGCTGGGGTCATGGGAGCGCCTATTTTTTTTCTGGATGCATAAGTTCCATCTATGCCTATCTACATAGCGTTCTCGTTTTCTCTAATTCAAGTTTTATTATAAACCTGATAAATTATACATCAGACATGTCACATAAAAATTTATACTAATAGAATGTTTATTCAATACGGGATTTGTATAGAGCATAACACACATTTTGTCAATCAAATAGTGGTAAAAGTAGAACCTATATGTGCTGTGACAACTAGTGGAGACAAGGCAAGGGATTCATGGGCAAACTACTTGTTGATGTTCATGTATTATATAACTCTTATTATCTAAAAGTAAACTAGACAATCTACTCTACAAACATCTACTATGATATTTGTAAGATTTGTACACTAAACTCTCTATCATGATATTTTTTAGACTCTAAAATATGCGCTTATAAAAATAAACACTATTATACATCTCAGTTGAACAAAAAAATTGTATATGAATGTGTTGTTCTCATATTTTCATGATTTTTTTTGATTTATACGGAATAAGGAAAATATTCAAACTGAAAAATAACAGAATTTTGGTGATAAATAGTGTTCTACCTAAGAATTTGTGTACTTGCAACATTGATAGATGTTTGTGTTGTATAACCATTAATACTGATATTTTTAATATTAAAAATGAAATTAAATATAATGATGTGAGATGTGAAGAGTTAAAAATATTTAGTATAAATAGGTGAAGACCATGAAAAGGTTTTTCCATTGGCCCGAACAATTTTATAAAACTGAATTGCATTAGGATTTATTTCTATGTGATACAAAGGGCAAGTGAATTTATAGCTAGGCACAACACATCCACGGTGTAAAGAAAAAAATGATCCAATTCAGCTCATGAACCACTACCTTCATGTGTTTTCACGCCTTACTTTATTATTTCATATACTTCTCTGTAATATGAAGATGAAATTTACTACTTCAAATTGGGTCACGCTTGGTTGCGAGTGGGGTCGACTTTTCTCCGGGTTTCCTAACCGTGTTTGTCCATAGAACAAAAAGGTGTTCTCCTCATATTTACACAATGAAAATAAATTATGATTTTATTTGATCATGGTTTTTCTCTCATAGTATCTTTCATTCTTCATGAAGAATCTAGTTCACTTAGTGAAGAATCTTAGAATCCCTTCCATTTTATTCATGAAGAAATAAATGTGGCATGATTTTTTTTGCACGTATGTATGGATGCGTGGTTGATTTTTTTGTTATGTAAAGCTCACGAACTGAATGCACAAAATATATCTTGATCCACACATGATAAGATATGAAAAACAAACCTAATCATTTGTTGCAAAGAAATTATGCATACAACTTTTTTCCTTGAAATAAACTTTGATACTGCATAGTGCTTCATAATGTGTTCTTACTATAATTCTTCAAAATAATAGTACCTTAAATAATTATGATGGAATTTCCCACAAAGATAGGAATGATCCCTTATGAATGGTCTTGATGAAGAATAAACAGTTTTTGTGGTAATATTGTGGTATGAAGAAAATAGCCTTAATTGAAGAGCTCTCATGTAAAATTCTAGCATGAATCTTGTTTACATGGATTGAGTTGCTCTTTATATTTCAAATTTTTGGTGGGTATTAACTAGGTAAGACGTATTTCTCACTTTGTTGCACAGATTCCATTGATCACAACCTCAATCTAGAGAAAGATAGAAGCCTCTTACTTTTCAAGACAAAGTATGAACCTATTCATCGGTAGAAAGAGTCAAATAAGCTGTGCTTGTTTGGAAGTATATTGCAAGATCTCGGGAAATATTAGCAAATCTGCAGTATGTGAAGATGAAGAAAGTCAAATTCAAATTTGTTCTAAAGAAAATAAAAATCACCATTATGGTTGTCTCGTGTCCTGCCCTTGAGTTGCTTAAAACATAGGCTCGGATAGAGAGATGCAACATTTTACATCACCACAAATCCACCCCATGTCCTGTATAAAATGGTTGCACAAGTACAACAATTATTTAGAGAATATAAAAATGGACAAGATCCCCTCTACGTGTGTCTCAAATTTGTCTTACCATGATCATCGGAGTCAACTTGCTTAGTTTTGCGTCTATATCCACACTGAGAATCCTTGCAGGTTGGGCTGGGATCATCGCCACTTTTTTGCAGCTGGATAAATAGATTTTGTTTTTTTACAAAAAGGTCCACCAATATATTAATAATCATCTAACAGTGGTACAAATAAATCCAAAAATAACAATTACAAATATGTCATTTTATAACCTAGCAACGATTACAAGCATTAGAGTGCGTTGAAGGCCATCCACCGTCCTCGCCTCTTCCTCACCAAAGACAGGAAAATATTTTTATAACAGAGCTTGTCGTAGTAGATATACATGAAGTTGTCGTGTCAAGGCCCCAAAGTATCAACGCACCAGAGAAGAAATCATCGCCGATAATGAGAACCTTAAATTGGAAGGGTCATACATGAAACCACACCATAAACACGAAAATAAACAAGACCAAAGGAGACGGTCGCATACACAGCTTCACTCACCCTCCGATGACGCTAGACGCACCACCGAAGCGACGCTAAGACGGGAATGACCTTATTCAAACACTGGCATGTAATCACCACCTTACCTCACCGACGAAGACATGAAAACTAACTAACAAATGAAATGAGAATTAACCCCCTCTAAAGCCTAAAGGGCCACCGGAAGCAGGACGGACCGGTTGCATCACCAGCGAGGGGGGGGGGGGGGGCAGAAGCCCTAGACGTCTTTGGATCACCTTTTTTCTCCTCTTGACCGAACTATTACGTCACAAATTGTAAGTGCCCTCTATTTTGGTTTTCTGGTATCTTCAGGGTACAATATGTTGTTGTGATTCGCTCAGACACATTCCACTCTTAGGAGATATTACTACTTGGATGTTTGAATAAGGTGACGATAGATAGTCCCTTTATCCCTCGACAAGAGGGGTTGCTATAGCGATAAAAAGAAAAAGATTCAACATTTGTTTCTCTCTTTTCCTTTTGCACGGCTTTTGTGGCGAACGATATTCGTGTCTTAGTGTCTTCCACCAACAAAGAGGGTCTTGAATATGTTTAGGACTTGATTCACAAAAATAATGTTTAGGACTTCTTATCTAGGATGAGTAAACAACTTAAGGCTCAAAACCGGGTTATGTGTGCCTTTTATGTTAGGCTATTTTGAAATCACGGTAATGAGCTTCGTTTTAGCCCCAAAAAGAGTTTTCACTAATTGTGCATTATACACACGCCTACCCACTAGATAGGTACATGGACCTCACTTCAACCACTAGAGGGCCGGCCTAGCATGCCTTGGTGTAGAACCATTTGGAGATGGTACGATACTACTCCCTCCATTCCTTGATTTAAGGTGCCTAAAGTTTTGAGAAAAAATCGAAATGTAAAGTGTACTTCTTTCCACCACTCATCTGAATTTTTTTATTTGATTATGTTTCCTTATCTCATGCAAACTCCTTTTTTTCTCAAGTCAGTTAGGCAGAGGTAATTCTGCCCGAAACTGGTGGTAATTTTTTCCTCCATTAGCATTTTTTATTTTCATGACGAAACTTATACACCCTGCATATAAAAACTAAGGGAGTATTAGAGTGGCACAAGTGGGACATGTAATCTTGTTGTGGGGTTGTTTTGGTTTCTCATATTGACTAGTTTTTCCTAACATTTTCATCTTGTGATCGCAATAAAAAATGGTTGGGTGCATGAGAGCAGATATCGCGGTTACCCTCGTTCTCTAAGAAGGATTGTTCTCTTTTTTTGGTTCCTATTTTAAGCTAAAATCAGACTACGCGTATATATATGGACTTCTTTCGGAAAAAAAAAGAGGTACATGAATTAGCAGTAGGAGAAGCATTTGATCCATTGGCCAATCGATGGACAAGATTAACAATCCATTTCAGTTAGGCACTTAGGCCATTGGATAAGAGTGAAGTAACTGTTTTCAACACGTCGGGCGTCGATGGATGCGTCTCTGTGTATTTTCACTTATATTTTTATTGCTAGGATGTCGACGTGTCTTGGATCTTTCTGGGCCACACGTTTTCTTTCGGCCGATATAAAATTATCAGCACGAGCCGAGCCAATCATCGATCATGCATGCAGCCGTTACTGTCGAGGGAAAGATCGAAGAAAATTCAATTCCAGTTGGCAAAGCCGCTGTCACAAGTCACAGCAGCTCACATGCAGATCCGATCCTTGAAATAAAACGGAAGCAACATATACAGGCGGTGTACAGCAAGATGCTGATTAAATTATATTTGAACAGCCGATCCGTGGAGGGTCCCTACCGTCGGCCTCTTTGTTGTCTTGTAATTAAGATGCAAGCACGCATTTTAGATTTTAGATCTTCTTCTATTTTGAAACACTAGGCGTTGATTTAAGACACGTACAACGCTTTTGCAGAATATAAGCCTAAAATATGTAAACAGGACATGAAAGCGAGAGCAAAGCAGAACAAAATAGGAGTTCTTAACGCCATGTTATCGGAACATCATCCACGCCCCCTGAAAACGGAGAACCTTGATCATATAATACTTGAAATTTGCACTAAGGGCCTTCCACAGCATTCATGTAGAAATTTCGGAGGATTCAATTCCCTAGAAATGTTTTTGTGGGGTTGGTTTGATTCGAATTTTCCACTCAAACCCTTTTTTAGAATCCTTTGTTTTTTGTGTGATGGGGTCAAACAAGGCCTTGATGCAGACAAAAATCATGTAAGGTTGGATGCATTTTTACTATTCCTGCGTTTTTTGAAATCACGTGAATCAAGATCGGCCCTATGGTGGTTCATTCAAATTTCATCCTTATTGTACGATGAATGAAAGAGGGTGGTGTCATAACGACAAATAGTCATCCGTCCTATTCATCAACTAAAGCACAACAATCCATGTTGCAAACCATAGTTAAACTAAGGGGTGATGTTCGGTCAAAAGTCTCATCCGCTTACTACCGCAAGAGACTGAAAACAAAATTCAAAACGATATCAATATAGCAACGGTTTGAGTCAGTGGCGGACCCAGGAAAAAATCGGAGGGTGGGCACACTTCTGAAAAAAATTGCGCTGCGAACTTTTTTTTGCTAAATGAAACCGGTAAATAGCAAATCGATTCACAATAATATAAGATAATCATACCGTAAGTATTTCGGTACATATGTTTTAAATATGCGTGATTCGAATACAAATAGTTTAAACATGAACAAAGCGAGCACAAAACCTAAAATCTAATGATTAAAAACCAACGGTGATGAAGAAGATGCAACCGTCTTTGCTTCATGATTCCGATAAGGAGCCGCAATATCATTATTTTTTCGTAATCAATTGTACAATTACAACAAACACAAGCAAAAATTAAAAATTAACTTGGGAATTTTGAAAATATCAGTACACCTTGACAATTCACAAAAGCAAAATAAGTTGGAGATAATTACAAATTTACAGGAGATTAACACAAGCAAGCGAGCGAAGGCAGGGTACGTAGTGCCACAGCCCGCAGGGGAGTGCGACGAGGGGAGGCCGGCCGCCGGCAAGGGAGGCAGGGGCAGCGCCATCAGCCGATGGAGCGAACTGTGGGGAGGATCGAGTGAGACTGAGACAACACGTACCTATTGTTCTCGTACAGGAAAATAGTATGATTTGGGCTTATTGGGCCATCTTGAGGTCCTAATCTTCTAATTATTAGTAGGTAAAAAAATGTTTTCAAAATATCTGGGTGGGCCACGGCCCACCCGGCCCACCCTCTGGGTCCGCCAGTGGTTTGAGTATAGCATGTGTCCGAATCTTGCATGGGCGAGACCAGCCATTGGCTCAAACAAGCAAGATATCGGAATCTCTGCCATACCGGAAACAGCTGCAGGGTCGGTTGGGTGGATCTCAGATGAATGCAAGAAGATACCAACATGGCATTCATTGCAACCACCCGGCCTACCTGGATGTGTAGAGTCGGTCCCTAGTTTATTACTTTATTTGTGTCGTTGATTCACACAAATAAATAAGCATGGAGTAGTACTCATGTACAACCGTAATTAAGCATGAGCCAAAGTGTCTAGATTTACTTTTAATTCGTGAGAATCATACTAGTAGTTACCCAGCAGAGCATATACTGTAACGATAATTGGTGTGGTTGACTCATACTAGTATCGAGCATGATAATAGATTCTGAGAAAACCATGAGCCAAAGTTTCTAGATTTGAGTTTATATGCATCAGTCGATGCAGAGACCGTAATTATGACCACTTTGAATTACTATGAACTTTCAATTTATATTGTTTCATGCCGCATGACCACACATATTTTGCCATATAGGCGACTTATACGAATTACCATTCCACATGTGGTTTACGACTTCTTGACTCTTCGAGTAAAGTCCTAGCTCATGTTAGCATATTGAAGTTTATTGATTCATGTCCCAATCAGAACTTTCCGTGCATGTATATGTATATCAAGCAAATTAAAAATTTAAGATACAACTCTCTTGTTGCCAAAATATTTTGTGACTAGTTTTCTATTAAAGTTATATTTTACTAGTTGAATGCCCGTGCGTTGCCACGGGCTATGTAGATAAATAATTTTACTCTCTAATATCGACGATGCAGTAAATTGGTCTAATATAACGACGATATGAAGAGTGTCTAGACTAAATATAAATTTGGAGAACAACCATGTAACAACGTCGACTGCTGCTGAATATCTCGCTGTGTTTTCTTTTTCCAGATTATCAACATAATCAATGTTTTGTCTATATTGACCTGCAAAAGTGAAACACATTTTGAAGTATGATATTTGACTGACATTAACACCAACAAAAAGAAACAGAGGAATGACAAATGTCTAGCCAAGTAGCCATCATCTTTGTAAGAAAGTAGATGATAATCTTTTTAGTTATCAAGACCTTTGAGATGCCATATCTGAACTTCTAGCTTGTGCAGTTAGCTTCGTATCATAGTTGCAAGATCTATAGGCTTTCATATACACACTGCCTTGGCATAATTTTTTTTTGACCGTGAACTGCCTTGGCATAATGAACAATAGGTTTAATTACTCAGCCTCTTATCGAATGCATACAATTTGCTGACTTCAAAAAATAAAACTTGGTACCAAAACAATAACTAGAATCGTGATTTTCTTCTCTGAATCAATTAGACCATGAATAGGTTGGTAATAACATAACTGATTGTTTTTCTGACCACACAGGCATTCACCCATTTGGTAGAAAAAGTGGGACATCTAGCAAGAGATAGTCAATTCCCCAATCTCTCTCTCACTCCAAGTCCACGGAATTCCCCAATCTATCTTCAGTTCTTCACGCGCAAGCCCCGATCCATATTTTTCTCCCATATTTGTTTATACCCAACAAACTAAGAATATTAGGAGGCGTTGGAAGCTTGGAACGGAGGAGGAGGAGGAGCTTAGGAGGCAGGCGCGGGCTGACACTGCAACCTGAAGCCAGAGGCAGAGCTGTGAGCTCGTTGCCTCGACGGACCAACACAAGCCGGCAGTGCCTCAACCGCGAGCAGTGTCGACACAAGGCCGCCGTCCATCGACGGCGCTGTACCGTCAGGATTTCATCTCGACTTGCCTCTCGCCTGCCCACGTGAGGCGGCTGTGAGCCCTGTCAATGGTGCGCAGCTTGACGACGAGGAAGGCGGTTCTCCTCGCGAGCGCACCGCCGCCATAAAATAGGAGGGCCGACCGGGGAGGCAACCGGTGGCGTGGGCTTGTGGGTTGCCGCGACAGCGGAGGATGGAAGTTGGAACCAGTGCCATGAAGGCATGAGCGCTAGGCCACAAACGGGCGATCCCCGCACCGGCGTTAGAGCAGCTGCCCCGCCGGTTCTCCTTACTGGTTCCTGAAGAACATCTCCAGCTTCCGCATCACATAACCGCCTCTGGGGGTGGATCTAGTCGGCGGCCTCGTTTTCCTCGGCGACGGCTCAGGGCGGAGCGCGGAGATCTAGCCGCGCGTGGCTCTGCCCCCTCGGTTTAAGAGCTCAGGGATGCACGATTAGCTTTTTTTCTTCTTCACGGGAATACCGAACCGGTAAATCTGACTTAGCGGTGGCAAAGGCGTAAATTAATTTTTAGATCAGCCTAGCGACGAGGGTAAAATTTGAAATTAAAAATAACGCACCAACCATCACCTCAAGGCATATTATATAGTAGAGATAAAGTTTGTCCAAGTATATAGAAAAATATCAACATTTAAGATACCAAATGTATGCAATATGAAAATAAAATTCATGATGATTTATAATAATATTGATTTAATATCGCAAAAGTTGATACTTTTATCATATACTTGATTAAAATTTATAAAGTTTAACTTTTCTAGAAATTATACACAATATATTTTGAAGAGGACGACGTATACTAGTACGTAGTAGTACTATGCATGTATATTTATTTATGATGGACGAGACCAGCCATTGGCTGAATAAAGAAAATATCGGAATCTCTGACTGGCATACCGAGGAAACATCAGCAGGTTCGTTGGTTGGATGGATCTCTGCTTAACGAAAGAAGATACCAACACGGCATCGCAACCGCCCTCGATACTCTACCTGTGTGCTACTACTATATTCCATCTATCATTGGTGCGTCGTTGACTCACAATTTGATATGGCTCACCTTGAATAATGAGGGGGGTAAAGAAGAAAGTCACATACTCTCCCCCTCTCATGCAAAAAATAAGTTTGGTGAATCGATTTTTTTTCATGGTAATATGATTCTCATTGATAAATTAAAGACAAGATACAAAGTACGTATACACCGATCTTACAGATCTGAAAGGAAAGGATAAACCTATGTGACAAACCAACGTCTATCTCTCTTCTTCGGCACCACCGTAGCGCCACCAAAGAAAGATAAGACAGATCACCTCTTCACCCGAGCTCGACGCGGCTTCATCGCTGATCATCAGCTTTTCGGACCTCCAAAGTAGTTTGCCATAGGGCAAACCATTGCCGTTGAAAGAATCAGACCGGGGCAGCACGACCCCGGACACGCCATCGAACTTCAGCACTGGCACCCCCCGCACGACGACGTCGGAGTACGGAACCAGAACCATCAACCTCCAACCACAAACCCAGCACAAGGTGCACCATCTTCCAGCTGTCACCAGTGCAGACCACCGTCTGCACGTACTCCTGGACGAATCCTCTCTGCTCCACCATGGCGCCGGAGACAACGCCGCAGCAACGGGGACAGAGCAGGAGGAAAAACCCATCTGATGGAGTCGCCGCCGCCGTCTCGCCGACACCATCCATGAATCCTAAAGCCACTGATCTAAAAGATCGGCAAGCACACAGTGCCACCAACTCCGAGACGCCGCCATGAAGGACAACGCCGTGTGGGAGTGGAGTTGAGGCAGATTTATTTGCCCGGGCGCCGCTCCCACCACCCTAACGGCGCACCATGCTAGAACCTTCCTAACCCTAGTTACCATGCAAAAAATGGGTTCCCCTCCCTCCTACCGCCGGAGCGGCAAGCGGAAGGAGAGGGGCCCAACTCTTTCGCCGGTGGCCGGCGGCGCGGCGGCGGCCGCCGCTAGGGTAGGAAAACCGAGCGCCTCCGCGAGTCGCCTGGGAGCGCTCACGAGCGAAGCGTTTATATATGAAAATACGCCTACGCTGCTTTGGTGAATCATGTATAATCATAAGTAAACATGTTCTCTCCCCTCCCAAAGAAAAAAAAGTACAATCAACCATGGTAATATTACATAATGAGAGCGTGAGACTCAGAACTATAACCTGCCCAACCCAGGAACTTACCGAATTCTAACCAAACCATATGGATCGATGGACCCTAAAATGCTATTTTTCGAAAAGAAGGACCATTTTGTTCAAAGAAAAAAAGGATCGTTCCAAGTTTCCAACCATGGGGAAACATCACAAGAACTTTTAGAACACCTTCAATAAGATCGGACAAATTTAACCCCTTATATATCTGCGGATGCACCCCCCTCCCCCCCCCCCCCCCCCCCCCCCCCCCCCCCCCCCAGGGCACCCTCACTTTCAAAATCTCAAATCCGTGCAAAAACACACATAGATCATATACCGGACAATCAATTCAGCACAAACTCAACAATTCAATGTTAACCACAATAAAATTGTACTTCAAGACAGGGCAAAATAAAATTCAACAATTCGTACGTAGACGAAACACGACTGAATCAAACGCCCCCTTTGTTGCGCTTGTTGATCTCCTTTTTCTGATTCATGAATCACTTCTTACTTTCATCATCCACAAGGCTAGTGTCGTGCAATACGATTCTTGACTCTTCCGTGATTCTCGTGAGTCTCAGCTTCCCTTTATCAATTTCAAGGGCCTTAAACTTTTTGCCTTTTAAATCTCCATTTCTTCTCCAACTTCATCCCCCCCTCTATGCTCGCCCTCTCCCGGACAATCTCTCGATCAAATATCATTCTCTTCCTCTCTATGCTCATTCTCCGGGAGATGCCCGATGACGGTCACGACTGTTAAAGCAGCAACGATTCGCACACCGTATCCGGGAACATGTCCTCGTCCTACATGAACCCATTGGGGAGACCTCCACTAAGAAGGCAAAAAGGTGTCGGCCTCGACCCTAGGCGTGGTCGAGGATGCAGACCTTCTCGTGAGCGGAGCGAACGCGGCGAACACCACATGGATGGCGGCCTCCTTCTCAGTCTTCTCGCGGATGCGCTGCCGGGCGTGCTGATCCATCCGGTCCCGACTGGAGATGCTCTTACAAATTTGTGTTGTTCTCCGGTTGGTGTTGTTTACTAGTGACAGCTTAGAATTGCGAATTTTGAGTTCATTATCACGTGCGACAAAAGCATAAAACCATGACGAATTTTCTCTTATAGGCGTACGGATGGCCACAAGTGGTTTTTCAACTTTTCCTAGCCTCAAGTTAAGTAACTCTCCTAGTAGCTTCCCTCAACAACAAAAAATTCGTCGTATTAGCTCCGTGGTAAACATAGCAAACTAGTACAACCTCAGTTCCGAAATATAAAATGTTTTACCTTTTTCGGATTCTTATGTATCTATATGTGTTTCATTGTGTATATTCACTCATTTGAATTCATATCTAGTCTTATATTTAAATGTCGAAATCATCTTATAATTTGAAACGAAGAGAGTAGTACTTTATCTTATTTTATTTTATTTGCGTGAATTTAATTTTATTATTTCCCCGCCAAACATATTCTACTAGTACCAAAATCACACGAAATGTCGCGAGTTTTATACGAGTATTATACAATTTCATTTGTCTTTTGGATGATTCGGAGAGAGAGCGGCACGCCTCACGATAAAACCAAAAGCAAAGGCGGCTCTGCTCGTGTCTGCCAATCCTGCCCATAAACACACTCCTCCTCCTCTTCTTCTTCCTCCTTCCTCCAAGAAGAGGAGAATCCCCGCGGCTCAAGCAAACTACACAGAGGCGGCGCACCGAGCGCGCGATCCCCCTCCTTTTCTACGTTCCAGCCAAATCGTGGGAGCAGAGAGGGATTCCTCCTTCGTGGCCTGGTGGCCGGCGATGGGGTTCGAGGAGGCGGCGCCCGGCGGAGGCGGCCGCGGGATCCGGGGGCTCATGCGGCGGAAGCAGGTGGACTCCGACCGGGCCCGCGCCGGCGGCGGCCAGCAGCTCGCCAAGGAGCTCTCCGTCTCGCAGCTCATCGCGATCGGTGCGACTTTCTTCTTTCTTGAGCTTATTTCGTGGGAAAGGCGCGACCGAGCTTCTCCCTATTTCGTGGGAAAGGCGCGACCGAGCTTCTCCCTGCCTCTTCTTGCTTGGGTTAATCGAATTTGTGTCCACGGCTCAAGCTTCTGCTTCGGCGGATTTTTTTTTTTTGGATCTTTGAACTCGGAACAGTGAAAATTTATTTGCTTTGTGCGTTTGTGAATTCGGATTGCTCCGTGGGTTGCTGCTGGTCTCCTGGTGTGATTGTGTAAACTTTTACCGTTGGATTTGTCTCATGTCACAGGGCCGACAATTCCGAATTCTGTTATACTAGGAATGTACAGTTGCAATAAATTTTCTTGCTACTGATGGCGGGCAGAAGCTTCCATTAAAGAACACCAGAAATATCACGGAATTTGAGGCATAGAAAAAAAAGCACCTGAAATACCAAGTCAATATCATTCGACCCGTCATGAAATATATTTTTATATTGTAGCAATTTGGTATTGCAATTGTGAGTAGTTTTTCCTAAAAACTTGATCAGGCTTTAAAACTTTTGACTTAAATGCGGAGTAAAAAGGACCGGAAGGAGTACTACATAGTCTGAGATCTGAATAGGAATGTTTTGACCGGACCACGAACTAATATTTGAACTAGGGTCAATAGGGAAGTTCTGATTCGGCAATGAATTAGGTTGAGGGATATCTCAAGTTCAGGCTTCTGCCGTGCCTAGTACTCTTGTGTCTTGTGCCTGTTTGGTTGTTGATATGTCAGGGTTGGTAGGACACCTGCAGGGTGGGTGGTTGCCTCCTTATCATTCCAGTTTCTGAATCTTGCTACCCTGATATGATGGTAAAGGACCTATTCTCGTAGCTGTATTTAGGTGTAGAAATTGTTACATGTCATGCTTCTGAAATGCTTGTGTTTTTACCACTCTTAAGAGCATACGCGTTGCACTGATTTTCATACTACAAAAGTATTGCTTAATGCTTATGGAACATTGTGTGTCATCATCCAGGCGTTGGTTCGACGGTTGGAGCCGGAGTGTACGTTCTCGTGGGGACGGTTGCTCGGGAGCACTCTGGCCCGGCATTGTCGCTCTCCTTCCTGATAGCTGGAATAGCTGCCGCACTCTCAGCTTTCTGTTATGCGGAGCTTGCCAGCCGTTGCCCTTCAGCGGGAAGCGCCTACCACTACTCGTACATCTGCGTCGGTGAAGGGTAATTTACTGATACGTTCGACTGGACATTCTTCGTAAAGTTCTTTTCCATTTGATAGGTTGATGTTCTCACATTGATCGGTATTTTGTTTATGCAGGGTTGCGTGGCTGATCGGCTGGGCTTTGATACTGGAATATACGATTGGTGGATCAGCGGTTGCCCGTGGCATATCTCCCAATCTTGTAAGTGGGATTTACCCTCGTTTCTGCAGCATGTTGCTTCTTAGTTTGACCTTCCATCCCTCCTAACATGCTCTGTATATGTTGTTCAGGCATTATTTTTTGGTGGACCGAATAGTCTACCGTGGATCCTAGCGCGCCATGAGCTCCCATGGTTAGATATTGTTGTTGATCCTTGCGCTGCTGCCTTGGTTCTCCTTGTCACTGCCCTGTTATGCGTTGGCATCAAAGAGGTTGCTGGCTTCTACAGTTCAGAAACACCTTTTGTGTTCCTTTTCTTCGAGAAGTATAGCTCACTCTTCGAATTTTTTGTTAACAGAGTACATACGTACAAGGAATTGTGACGATCCTGAATTGCTGTGTGATGCTATTTGTTATTATAGCCGGTAGCTACATTGGCTTCCAAACAGGATGGGTCGGCTATAAGGTGTCTGGCGGGTAATACAAAATTTACTCTGTTTTTTAGTTTCCTCTATTTGGAGAATAGTGCACCTAACAACCTGTTTTCCCCCAGGTTTTTACCTTATGGGGTGAATGGAATGCTTTCTGGTTCAGCAACTGTTTTCTTTGCCTACATAGGCTTTGATTCAGTTGCTAGCACTGCTGAGGAGGTAATGAAAGTCCCTATTGCCAAAATTTCTTATGCTCGCTGGATCAATGGCATTATTGATAATCCTTTCATGTACACTTACAACAGGTGAAGAATCCACAACGAGATCTGCCTTTGGGAATAGGAACAGCGTTGTCAATCTGCTGTACCTTGTACATGCTGGTTTCGATTGTAATTGTTGGTCTCGTACCATACTTTGCTATGGACCCAGATACCCCTATTTCGTCCGCATTCGCAAGACATGGGATGCAGTGGGCAATGTAAGGACCCCTTTCGACACTGCTTCACCATACATCACTTAGCGAGCTTCCTGCTGAGGCTGTTCCTGTGTTATCTTGTTTTTAGGTACCTTGTAACATCTGGCGCTGTTCTTGCTCTCTGCTCAACCTTGATGGGATCAATTCTACCACAGGTATACCTAAATATCTTTATTTGTACGTGATGCAAAACTTCTGTGATGACAGCATTGAATTTTCGAAATGAGCATGGTCGATATAGCACTCTTCGCATGAATGATACACAGACAAGAATTGTTTCTTCTAAAGCTCTCTGTGTCCATTAATTACTTTTCTCCGGATAGAAGTGTCTATTCTCCTTAATTACTTCTCATATGATCTGGATAGAGGAGTTGGAATTCTTACCAGTTTACTCTCTAAGTTAACACATGCAACTATAATCTTATGCCGAGACGAATATTTGAACTAATGGTTTGTTATTTTCTCACAGCCAAGAATATTGATGGCCATGGCGAGAGATGGGTTGTTGCCATCCTTCTTCGCTGATGTTAGCGAGAAGACACAAGTTCCTGTCAAGAGCACAATCATAACTGGCATCTGTGCGGCTTCTCTGTCTTTCTTCATGGATGTTTCTCAACTTGCAGGAATGGTAAGAATCTAGAACCATTGGATAGTTGTTATTTGAAATTTTGGATGGACTTTGGCTCAAGATGCGATTTCATGAAGGAGCCTTCTCTCCAGATTAAAAATGTTACACAGAATGTAGCTTAAAGAATTCACTTTGGTTGCAGGTCAGTGTAGGCACACTCCTCGCGTTCACCATTGTCGCTGTCTCCATCTTGATCCTCAGATATGTTCCTCCGGATGAGGTGCCCCTGCCATCTTCTCTGCAAGCGTCGTTCCGTTTGAGCCAAGAATGTGATGAGGAAAAGGCGAGGGGTCCTCTTGGAGATGAGAATCGTGAACAGGGGACATCGGAGATAAAGGATGTGATTGTTGATGAATCAATCATGGACCCTCTTATTGAAAAGCAGCTATACGCAAGTATGTCTGAGAAATTGCGTTTCGACTTGGTCTATTCTGCTATTCTAAGTAGGTGCATTTTCCTTGATCTAGCTAACCTGTTTCTCTATAAATTTATCAGGCAAATTGGATGAGCTAAAGCGGCGCAAGACAGCTGCTTGTAGCATAGCATCTGTTTCTGCAGGGGTTCTAATCCTAACGAGTTCAGCTTCTGTAACATTCCTGCCATTGTAAGTACAGAATCTGCATACCTTGTTCCGCAAGATACACTTGTTGCCACAATGAACTTTCCCGTGTAAGAAAAATACTGGCCAGTCTAACACATACATCTCCCATGTCACGTCAGCCTGGCGATGTGCTTCTTATGCATCTTTGGCGGCCTGCTCCTCCTAGCTGGTCTCGGTGTGCTCTGCTGGATCGACCAGGATGACGGAAGACACTCGTTTGGCCATTCTGGAGGTACTTGCATCACAGTAATTTTATGCATCTGTCTGTACTAGACTCTACCGGTAACTTGATACCATAAATTGTTGTCTGCTGATTCTCCAGGATTCATCTGCCCATTCGTTCCAATGCTGCCAGTGATGTGCATTCTCATAAACACGTACTTGCTAATAAATCTGGGGTGAGTACCCGATACAACGTCTCACATATTATAGGTTTGCTTGTTGATGACATGTCCAGAATGGATGTATGCCTATAAACATGTCTGAACCTTGTCTTGCCTTGTGTTCTTCAGGGGTGGCACGTGGATGCGAGTTGGGGTATGGCTGGTGATGGGGGTCTTCGTCTACATTTTTTACGGACGGACCCACAGCTCATTGACGGATGTTGTATATGTCCCAGTGGCTCAGGCAAACAAGATATACGCTTCTTCTTCATCAGGATTTGTGGCCTAGGTTGATACCGTTACAGTCTTACAGATGATCCTCGAGAGCTTATATGCTCCAGAGTCCATTCAACAAAACCCTTGAGCACCCTGATTGGAGGTGTTCCCTGCTGCTGCTGCATCCTGCATGGCATGGCGGCATTACAGGCATGAGGTTTGAAGAATTCAACAAATTCTTAAGCTGTGTAAATTGTAATCTGTAGTTATATTATTATTATATCATATATATGTGCCTCTTTGGAGGAATGTAAATAGTAAATAGATATAATTGGAAGTGTATAGTGTGCAATATGTGCTACACTGTAAGGTGCAATTCATGTATAGTAAATCATTCTGGTTAACCCCAGGCCCTTCTTTCTCCATGCATCGTCGTGATGCTGATGTAAAACCATCTAATTCAAGAAAGATCTCAGCCTTTCCGTCCAAAAAAGATGTGGATTCATGTGTACTGCATACTGGAGTTGAGTGAATAGGGCAGGATTACAATTCTGAATCATATCCACTCTTCGGTATGACATGCTTGATGTGATGATTCTGCATTTTCTCTGCAACTGCATAAACAAAGTTAGCAGAAAGATAGCCATGGTTTTTTCACCATATAATTTTCACTTAGCTTCAGTTAAAACAGCCCAGGAGGCTAAAGGTAGCCAATGTTGGATTACAGCAACCATCAAACCCAAGTTCTTCACCTGATTAACTACATTACAATACTGTTCTAAAAACATACAGCAATCAAACCAAGCCACTGAACATGTTATTCACCAGATTAACTACATTCCAACACGCTACTATATAGAGAAAAATACAAATAATGTATACTAGTATCTCAGCCATATATCCCCTTGTGTTTCCATGTTTTCTGAATATTGCGCCTAGGAGTCATTCTTGCGTAGGGTGTAGAAGATCGAGCCATCAATCGTCTCCATAGCCAGTTGATTCAACCGCAGAAGGATCAGCAAGTAGGATTTTCCTTTGCGCCCTACAAGAACAAGGGCGTGAAAGAAAGCATCGATGGAATTTGTTTAGCACGTAGTAACATTTAACATTTCTGCAGGCACAGAACTGTAAGTACACATAAGATTATGACATACCCAAACCAATTGATCCGACGTCATCCTGATTCAGTGCAACACTTCCCTGACCTTTGTCACCGCCAAAGTATGAATTTAGTTTCGAAACTGCATCACATAATTCCTGATCAAAGAGAAAAAAAAGCATTACATTAGATTGCTTTGAGCT
Organism: Poa pratensis; assembly: GCA_947311845.1. Classification (NCBI taxonomy): domain Eukaryota; kingdom Viridiplantae; phylum Streptophyta; class Magnoliopsida; order Poales; family Poaceae; genus Poa; species Poa pratensis. Next base: position 2,327,700 of record CAMZMU010000085.1, on the reverse strand, counting down.
GGCATCACTTAGATAACACTGACATGGTCATGCCATCAATGGACTTATTGATGACGAAAAATGCAGAGACAAGACAAGAAAAGTTTGTGAAAGGATGCAAGAATATTTATTGCACAGTTTTTCTCTTCTAGCAATGCTAGTAACATACTGGGAATTACATGGACCCTGCTGTAACTTGTGACCATTATAAAATAGATAACATCAGAATGTGCTACAAGAAGCATGTCCAGGTAGTTTAAGACAAAAAAAACTCATACCTCCCATGATGCGAGAGTTCTCATATAAGGTGGAAGTTGCTCGTACTGCTCCTTTGACGCCTTTATCATCCCTTGGAAAGCATCATCTTCATGGATTCAGCAGAGAAACAAGTTATAAGGAGCAAAATTCGATCAATCTTTTGAACTTAAAAGGAACAAAACATTGTTGCTAACCATCTTGCCCATCTGTTTCTATCTGGGGAGGTGTGGGTTCCTCAGCCTCCTTCATGATCTCTTGGCCATCATCAACACTGAACAGGATAAACGCATGGGTCATTTTCAAGAAAGCTAAAGTGAGTAAAGATAATTGGAAACAAAACAAAGGAACAACAAGATCACAGTATATAACTCATGTATCTGTGTATTTCGTTGAGTTACCTTTCACTTTCAGGTTTCCACATCTTTGGACTTGCCGAAAAATCTTTATCTGCAACATCAGAACAAATTATTATCTATGTTCAACTTAGGAACTGCAGTCAGAAATATTGATATTGTGTCTAAACAGTTGATGTAGCAGCGAAGATGTTTTGCAAGCATGCCGTACCTTGAGAGGACAGAGTAGCTAGACAAACATCAGAAATCCCAAGATTCTTTAGTGACATGGAATCCTCAAATCTTTCGTGCAGTCAAGAAAGAACTCAATAATCTATTTCTCCATCACACAAACCACTAATCAGAAATACAAAGGAATGTTGAACAGTGTAATTAAGTAGAGTGGATCATATGGCATCAGAATCATCTGTACAAAGCTACTATGTCCTCTCAAGCTCTCCCTACAAATATGGTTTGAGCTCCTAGATGCACAAATCCAACATTGGCTAAGCTGCAATGCAGACCCTTCCACCTAGCCAACTAGGCACAGATAGGTGTCTACCAGTTAGAGCCTACGCATCTTGGAACTGCAGTATCTATCTCTCTAGTCCACGAGTTCAATCATGCATATTTCACACCAAACGCGCTGTATTTCCTGTGCAAAAGTACCATAGTAATGGAAGGATACAGGGCATCGTCGTCGTCCTCGAAGCGCTCCCAACTAGACCTCAGCGCCGAGCTCGATCCATTCATGGGGACCCCAAGCTCCCCCGTGTCTTCCTCCTCCTCCTCATCCTCTACACCAACAAGACAAAACCATGTGATCCTCAGCCAAACGAGGCACACGAACGCCGCGTAGGTAGCTTACACATACGAACTAGGCAGAAGGCTGTGGTGGCGGGGATGGAGTGCTTACCTGGGGCGACGTAGCCGAATGAGACGAGTCTGAACTCGACGGCGTCAGCGTGGCGGGAGACGATGTTGAGCGCCTCGCGGCAGTGACCGAGGAGCTCCTCGACGGAGACGGTGCCGAAGGCCATGGACTCGAGGCGCGCCAGGTCGGCGCCCGCCGCCTCCACCCGCCGGTCCAGGCCCTGAAGGAACGCGGTCGTCGCCGAGTCTGCGGGCGACACATTGGTTAAGCGGGAGTGAACCCTAGAGGAGGAGACGGGGATTGAGGAGGCGGAGAGGAGAGGTAGGGTTACCGAGGGGGATGGGGCGGCGGGTGAGGGCGTCGGAGAGCGCGCGGGAGGAGGAGTCGGCGTGGGAGAGCACGTCGGAGAGGGCCCCGCAGAGGGAGGAGATCGACGACTCCATGTCGCGTCGCATCGCGGCGGCGGCGGCGAGTCGCCGGAGTCTGGTGGAAGGTGGGGAATTTGGCTGGGGAATGAATCTCTCTCGTTCAAATTTCGGTGGAGGTGGACGGGGAAATGGGTATTTTTCCTGGTTGGCGGGCCCATGATGGAAGGTGATGGGCCGGTTCAAAACCGCAGTGGCTCAATGCAACCAAACCCCAGTTTTTTTTTCCAGATACATAAATTAGCCACAGAAAACCTAATCCATCCCATCCGTCACATAATTTGAACTAAAATTCACAAACACTGAAAATATTCACGACGCCGTCTAGAATGTACAGATTTTTTTTTAAAAAAAAAGAGAGAAACCCCTAACCAAGAATGTACACATGAACTCCGAGAGTGATTTGGCTTCGATGTATTTCGTTTAGTCAATCAATAAAGGCAAGTTGGATTGTTTTGAAAAAACAAACCAAAAATATCTGAGAATTACTGAAGCAGGTCTATGTGACCCACGAGAGCAGGCAAGACCAACAAGATTTCAGAAGACTGGTTGAGAATCACAGAAACTACTACAGTAGGAGTAGTAATTAGGAGGCTACTCAGGCAGCACTGCAAATGCAAAATGTGTCTGAATTCCTCCAGTTGGCGACAACATCAAACAGCTACAACAACAAGATCGACCTCTGAGTCTGATCGATAGCAGCGACATTACAGAAAGAAAGAAAAAGGTTGGCAATGGAGAACCAACCCAACAGCTAACTGAACAGTAGCGGTGGAGTAATCTATCTGTCTTCTTCGTCATCTTCTATCCTGTTCTTCCCTGTCTAGTAGTAGTACCTTGTCACCGGTGGACTGGTGGTGACGGTGATGGGTGGAGAGGCAAAACTTGATTGGGAGGTCGGTCAGTAGGAGGGGGTGGCCAGGGCCAGCTCGGTGCCCACGACGCCGCCGGCGCCGGCGTAGAGCGCTAGGGTCGTCGTTGTATTCGTCCCTTCCGGCAGGCCGGCGGTGACACCGCACGGCAGAGGCAGCGCCGAAGACGGCAATGCGTCCTGCGCCGTGTGCAGTTCAGGGCCAGAATGAGGCGCCTGGATGTCGACGCCCCTGGGGCTGCTGCAGGTGCGCGGCGAGCCCGGGGCGGGCAGGAGCAGGAGCTTCGCGGAGGAGGACGCGTTGGTGGAGGAGGCGAACGGCGGCGTGGGCGGCAGCTTGAGTCCGCCGGCCATCGCGCACTCGTCGTCGTCGATGCCCGCTCCCGCCGGGGTCACCGGCGAAGAGGGATGCTCTGGCGCCGCCGCGTCCGGCCACTGGAACGCCCCCTGCGGCTTGCATATCCGCACGCTGCACTTCCTCGACGTCCTCTTCCCGGCGCCGCTGGCGATGTCGGCCAAAGCAGCAGCAGCCTCGTCTGGTGACTCAAGGCTGCCGCCATTGCTCTCTTGCTTCTCAGCTTCGGGAGACTCCTTGGCGCACAGACGAAGCTGCACCTCAGCCTGTTCTGGCTCCATCAGTTGCAGGTGCTGCTCTCCATCATTCAGAAACAGCAGGTCGTCCTGTTCATATGGTACAGTGTGCAAAGCAACCAATGTTCATCTTTGCATCAGAAAATTGCTAAATTTGATCCTAAAATCTAATGCTAGAATGTAATGAGGCACAGGCTTTAATGTAATTTTACAATGACAAGAAATTGCAGGTCTATTCATCAGGCAACTAGTTCAGTTGACGAACTGCAGCGATTGGCGATCTTAAATGTACCTTGAGAGACAGGAAAGAAGTGGATAGTGCAGTCATCTGCTCCTCCAGCCTGGTGTTCTTCTCAACCACAGCCTCATACTTCTCCTGAAAACAGATTCAGAGTAGTGTAAAGTGACAGCAGGAGATGGGTAAGTTTGGTTCAAATTCAGGATGTACCTTCAGGAACAGAACCTCCTCCTCCAGCTTCTCATTCGCCTGCGCCGCGTCGGCATACTTCTCCTGCAAACAAATCCAGAGCAATGGTCTCAGATCAAGTGGAGAAAAGAAATCATCCACAAACATAACTAAATAAGTATGATGAATTTAAGACGAGGAGGAGTTGCCGAAATTAGTGTGGTTTTGGTGTACCTCCAAGGACAGAACTTGCTTCTCCAGATTACCATTGGCCTTCACCATACAGCCATACTTCTCCTGTAAATAAGATCATCATGAATTCAATATCATCTATCCACCTGTATTAAAAATATATACTCCATGGCACACACACAAACAAAAAAACTTAACTTTGCAATTTTTACATTGCTACTGAGAAGAGAGAGGCATGCAGATGATTAATACTGTATATATTAAGTGTTCTGTGCAATATATCTGCAGATCCAACAATGAAGGTGCTTTGCCTAAACATCCACCTTAAGCTCAGTGTAGAACAATGTGAGAAGCAAAGCTGAGAAAGATTAGTGTACTAAAAGTGTCAGCAATGCCTTCACAGAGGTGACAAATCAAGAAGCTACGAATGCACCATGCATTGGAAAAGAACAGCTACTCCTGCAACTTTCAGTTTCTGATGCAATACTGCAATGCACCTCACAAAACCAAAACCAAGACTAGTCATTTCAGAGCAACACAAATGTCGAAGTTCTTTCACAAGGAACCACGCATTGGAAATGAAAGCCTTCCCCCTGCATCTTACAATTTTCTGATGCAATACTGCAATGCACCCCACAAAACCCAAAACCAAGACTTGCCATTTCGAAGCAACTCAAATGTCAAAGTTCTTTCTTTAACTGAAACTCCAACATCAGAGTTTTCACAGAAGAGGGAACTAGAAATGTGCACTCCCTAACATGTGTTTAGCACAGAACTAATGGGGTGGCCTTCAGTCATGCATGTCCCCTTTTCTCATTATTTTCACAAAAAATAAATATACAGGATGCAGAACAAAGAGATGCATGTCTCAGTTTAGGTGAGTGTGATCACCTGATAAGGCTCATCAGAAATGTAGGCTTTGACTGCCTTAGATTTCACTTCATTGCTCAATGTGCCTGGATGTGCCTTGAGGAGCTGCTCCATGTGCCTACATACACAAATTCAGAGCAAAAAAATTCAGTGTTAGCACGTATGCAAGAAACTTCACAATATACTATCAGCAATTGAGCAGAAATAATCAATTTTTTCACAAGCATTTCTGCATACTACTACATGCAAGAATCAAAAAATAGTATAAGCATTCCAGTGCTTAACTGGCACCAAAAATTGCAAGAAAGAGGAGACATTACAGGAGAAGAATGTTGAATCAGAGCAACAAAGTTCAGTGTTAACACCAACACTAGCATGGGTACTTGTTGCAGCAAAAATGTTAACAATGTAGTTCAGTAAAAAAATATCAAAACATTCCCACAAGTATTTCTTCTCACAAATTCTACATGCAACAATGTAGCCGCTCGGCGCCACAGGGTGTGACCTTGTCCTTGGTGTGCTTGAGGAGGTGGTCGAGGAGGCCCGTGTCGCCGATGCGCTTGCGCGCCTCCTCACGCAGCTGGCGGCGCTGGACGGGCTTCCCGGCGCGGGCGCGGAGGGAGCGCAGAACGGCGAGCAGCGACGCCTCGGCCGCCGCGTACCGCTTCGCCGCCCACCGGTCCACCATCGCGCGCGGCGCGCCGCCGGGTTCCTCCACCTTGACGAGCTTGTTGTCGGGAGCGGGCTTCGCCACCGTCTTCGTGTTCGTCGTCTTCCGCCGGCTGCTCTTCCGCTCCGCGTTGATGATCACCAGCGCCTTGCGATCGTCTTGGCCGCTCTCCTCCTCGTCTCCCTCCCGCCGGCTCTGCTTCCTCTCCTTCTTGACCACCACCGCCGCCTTGCGCTCGTCTCCGCCGCTCTCCTCATCCTCCTCCCGCCGGCTCTTCTTCCTCTCCGTCTTGACGACGACCACTGGCTTGCGCTCGACATCGTCGCTCTCCTCCTCCTCCTCCTCTTTCTTGGGCAGAACCTTCCTGGGACGCTTGGCGACGGCAGCTCGCGTCACAGCTCCTTCCTTGCGCTTCCTCGTCCTGGCCACCTCGCGCTCCACCTCCCGCTTGCTCTCCGCCGCCTCGGTGGCCGCGTACACCTGCGCCACGGACCGGTCGGCCACGGCGCGCGGCGCCGCGACGACGCGCTCGGCCTTGGGAGCGGGCGGCTTCCTGTCGCGATGCGCCCTCTTCTTGGGACGGCCCAGGGTGAAGCCGCGGCTGCTGACGTTCTTCCTCCTCCGCCTCTTCTTCTTCTCCCCCGTCTTGACCTCCTCCTCGCGCCCGTCCTGGACGCTCTCTTCCGCGTCGGCCTCCGGCTTGGGCTCGGGCTTGACGTTGCTGGAGCTCTCCTCGTCGGCCTGCCGCGCAACCACAGCGGGCGGCGCGCTCTGGGCCGCGGGTGCCGGTGTCAGGGGGAAAGCGCTGTTGTTGGCGCGTCGCGCGGCGCGGTGGACGAAGCGGACGCGCTTGCGGACGCCCCAGCTGACGCCGGTGCCCTGCAGGGCGAGGATGCAGAGGTGGGCGTCGGTGGAGGGCGTCGGGGACGGCGGCACCGGCGCTGGCGAAGGAGAAGGAGAAGGCGCGGGAGGCGGTGGCTCTGGCTTCGGGAAGGCGGAGACGGCGCGGGCGCGGGAGGCGGGTGGTCGTGCACGGGAGGCTCGTCCTTGAGCAGCTGGTGCTTGGAGAAGTCGTAGAGGCGCGGCGGGGACGCCCAGTACGCGTCGTCGTCGTCGTCCCGCCCGCCGCCGAGACCGAGGCCGAGGCGGTCGTCGGCTATGGCGCGGCGGCGCAGGACGGCGTGGATGGTGGCGGAGCTCATGGCGGCCGGAGCAGAGAGAGCACGGGAAGGAGGATTGCGTTCCAAGAAACGGCAGAGACCGGCTGGAGCGCGCAGCGGTGGGGAATAAGAAGAAGATAAAAGGAGGCGCGCGCGCGGAGGTGGTGACCGGTGCTGCTGCTGGTCAGAGAAGAAGAAGGGAAGGGTGGTGCCGGACCGGTGCCGTGGTGGTTGGTGTGCCGCAGCTTTGCTCTGCTCTGTTCTGCTCTGCTTTGCTTTGGCGATCATAATTCATATCCTATGGCTGCTCCTGGTCATGCGACACCAGATCAGGTGTCTGTGTGTGATGGACAGAGAGCTGTGTGTCCGTAGCCAGCAGCAGTGTGTGCATGATCCTTCTGAAAAAGGTAAATCGTCTCGGATCAAGGAATAGCAACCGAGCAGAAAGATGGTCATCTTCCCGCCAAAAACCCCCATGCAAAACGACAGGAGAGCATCCTATTTGTTTTGCTGCTGGGTAATCATCGAACAAAGACCAAAAGTACCAAGGGAAGCGAAAAGTCATTTCTAACGGAGCCGCGCCCTACCGGGTAGGCATGCACCACTAATTTGTGCTTTGTGATTCGTGTTCATTTCTTACTATTTTGGCATTTGTTTCCTTATACAAATCTGTATACATATTAAATACTACTCATTTATTCCCTCCCACCTACCTTCCCTCCTCCATGACATGTGGGCAATCAGTTTGTGCCCCACCCGTAAGTGAGTGGCGGGTACTTTTGTGTTGAAAAGTGTAATCCTGCCACCACCCACCCATTTTTTTTAGTTTGTTTCTAAATTTTGTTTCTGTTATATCTTTTGAACCAAATGTTCGATTTATGATATTTTTTGATATTTGAGGTCCTGGCGACGAGATCTTCAAAATAAGATGAATATTGGACACATTTTTAAAATAAATAAATTTTGACTATGAAATTGTATTGAAAAAGTAATGAAATTTTAGAACAATTAGTTTGTCATATTTGATTTGTTTCACATCGATATGACATATGTTCGAGTATAATATAAGTTTCATGTAAATTTCACTAATGTTTTTGTAACACCACACATGTTTCATCAAACTTTCGTACATATAAAAAGCTTCTGTCATTTTCTGAACATAACTAATATAAATATATTGACAAAAAATATTGAGATATCTGAACTTTTTCATAAAAACACATCGCTCAAAAAAGAAGAAATTTAACTGGAAAACTGAAGTTTTGAATTTAAGTAAGATATGAAATATGACCGATTTCAGTAATGTATCTAATATATGTCATATTGTTTGGAAAACTTTCCATGTGTGTCATTTTTTATTAAATATTTGTGGTACCATAAGAAACCCTAATGAAACATGAACAAAATCACTATTATACTGGAACATATTTCATATCAAATTTAAAAGGTTAGATGTGTTAAATTGATTTCATTGAAATATGATTTAAGTTTCAATATAATTTCATAGTCGAAATTGAAATATTTTCAAAATCTATCCAAAATTGATCTTGTTTTGAAGATCTTGTCGTCAGGAACTCAAATATCAAAAAATATCAAAAATCGGACACTCAATTTAAAAGACATGGCGAATACAATTTTTGGAATCAAACTAAAAGCATGGGTGAGTGGAAAAGTATGGGCAAGAATCTTACCGCAGGAGTGAGGAGAATGGATAAAAAAAGTTGTTGCTCCAGACACAACCACATGGGGGCCCCCACATAAATGCATATAGTCATTATACTATAAAAAACGAGTCAAATACACATGTACATATTACCCTAGTTGGCAGCTGCTGATTGGCTGCATGCAGGTCCGGTAGGGCGCGGAGCCGTTAGAAAATCCGCGTTGCCAAGGGAAGCATCATTATCTCTCTGTTTTACTCATCAGTACCAAATCAAATCAAGTCAAGACCAAAAGGTACAGACGGCTATCATCCCAGAGCAGTGGCAGAATGATACACCTGATCTCGTCCAAAAGGAGGCGCCGGCTACTCCTTTTCCCCGGTCTGGTCAAAGCGCCAGCCCCTCCCGCCCAAATATCAGCAAGCAAAACGACGAGCAACATTCTCATCTTCACGAATGGAGCAGCACAGTAGTCCAAGCAGGAAAAAAATACAGTAATATTTAACCATCGTTTTCCCTCTTCTTTTTCCATTAAACCAGTCAATATGTCCTGTGAATTACATAACCCCTCTACAGCACAGGGGCTTTGTTCCAGAACCCTCTGCAAAAGCTGAGGCGTTGGATGCCTCCTACTAAAAGGGGGGACCCCTTCTGGCTTCCCTCTCTGCACCCATGGGGGTTCTTCGGGCGGAGAGGGTACACAGGAGCAAGCTGAGGCCTTCTACCCTGGAACACCAAAGGGTGGCTGCAACGGCCTCGCGTCCCGTGTACCTCTCCGAGGGGTCGGAGGAGCGAGCTCAAACGGTCGTGTGCGCGACGTACTCTCCATTGCTGTAACTGAGCCGTCGGAGCGAGGCGGTGTGCAGGGAAGGGACCAGCACTGCGCCGGGGACGCCGAGGGCCTCGCAGCACCCTTCAGGTGTAGGCGTCTTCGACGGCTGGGTGCTTCCTCCTCCGCCTACGGAGGCCAAGGCGGCATTCAAGCCCATGGACGAGGGCTCCGTGCCAATACTGGAAAAAAACAACCTTTCTGTCAGCAAACGATCAGATTTTGGAACAGGTAGGTGGTCGCAAGGGGGGCGAAGAGAAGAGTGCTCACGTCACGTCAAAGCGGTCCGCGTCGGCGCTCATCGCGGCGCAGACGCCCGAGACCACCCACGGTGGGACGACCACGTCCTTTATCTCCATGCTGTAGCACATGTTGCCCCCCGGAGGAGCAAGTGCTGATCCAGGTTGTTCTTCAGCGTCGAGGCCACCAGAGGAGGCCAGGCCAGTGTCGGCTTTCCTCATCTCCCGGCATATGACCTGCAGAAGCATGTGTTCAGGGAGGGTATATCAGATTTTCACCCATGAAATTACATTTATACAAGTACCCCATGTAACTTCTTACTGTGATATCAAAATGCTGAAGAACATGGTAATGGTATAGCTGGTTCAGATTCAAGTAACATCGCATGATATGGTATGGTATGGTATGGTATGGTATGGTATGGTATGGTATGAATAAGGACTTCCATATGCAGTACTTTGCAGCTTATTAACAGCGAATCTAATGAATACTAGTACTTCTAGACTAATAGTTGCTATTCACTGGACAGAAATATGAGTACGGAAACCATGTGGATGAAAAACAAAGTCTACAGAAATGAAATGACCTCTGGAATATGGAGGCAACCATTTTGAAATGGCACCGGTGAATATAACACTGGGACATCTGTGGCAGATAATGAATTCAGAAACGACCTGTAAAAAACGCAAAATTAGGTTATACAACAGAAATTCTGGGGGTTAAAGGGAACAGAATAACTAGTTGAAACAAGCACCCTACTTGTAGTTCAGCAAGACATCATACAAGCCATGAACGCTCTTATTGCCAGTGAATGAAAGGAGCGACTGTGTGGTGTTGTCCACCTCAGATAAAGCATCTATATGCAGTGTCTGCAAGTTCAGTAGAAAAATCCCGATCAGTCAGTAGCTGCAGCCTAACTAAAGCAAACAAAGGAAAGGTTGAAGAAGCGAATTGAACCTGGCCCAGGTTGAGTGTTTGGATTTTTGAAAACTCAATCATGTCATCCTCAGCAGCCTCCTCCACTTCAGTATTGCAGAGAGGCATAGAAAACCGAGCACCCTGCAACAATGCAGTCACAGAATCATATTATCGTACCTGAAAATTTGGACTTACAACCACCAAAAAGATGTTGCTTTCAGTATAATGGGGAAACGGGTGTAGCATTGGTTATGTCAAAAAATATTAATGCTTTAGTCACATGTGGAACAAGTATTATTTTTCAAGCCCTCAAGCTACAAAAATGAAAAAAATCCAGAATACCCTTTTGCCAACCAGTTATCTACTAGATTAAAGTACCAGTAACAAATTACAAACAGTTATATAATGACATAATAATTGGTCTGCAACAGATATATGGCATCTTAATACGTAGGCATTTAGAGGCTTGTGACTATACCAGAAATGTGAAAACAATAGTGAGGTAGGTGAAGAACTCACATGTTTCCGTAGTAGTGAACGTATGCCACGTGTAGATTGTGATAAGTAGGCATTACAGGACTGCTTCTCCAACAGTTTCCGCGAATAAATAGAGCAACAAATTGTGCCGTATAAACTAGAACAAATAAAAATGATGTTCAGTACAATGAAGGAGGGTTAGCCATGGAGTAGCAGTCTAGCAGAACCTTAAAATTCAATAATTGCAAGGGATATGAAAGCGTGTTGCAAATGAAGGTGGCCATGAGACAATGCGGCATTACACGTTCATGGTTATCAGCCTTACTACAAATACAAAGTGTAAGGTAGACAAAATGGATATTATATAATGCTGAAAATGTATCTCCCCCTTGATAAAAATACTTTTGCATAAACTGTCATGAGATATTGCTTTTTTATAATAACATTACACCAATATTGCGCATGTACAAATGAAAACACTTATACTTCCGATGTAAATGACTTGTCAAGTAATTGGATCATTGGGGTTTGAGGAACAAGAAGATACCATAAAAGATATTCAACATATTGTTCCGGAGCATGTAGTAGAGATTCTGAAACGAATCTTCCCAGTCCTGATACCTTTTGTGAAGGAACTCTTTTTCTACATGCCAGAAGGGAAAACAAGTAAAGAGATGCATCCACACAAATTATGGGGTTAATTGATCTTTAAATACACAAAAAATAAGGTTTAGTGATTACCTCCTCGTGCAGTTGATGAGAGCATAAAAGATACGATGGAAGCAGGTAACACCGATTGTGGATATACCCATGATTGGAGTGCCCTCGAGAACAAGAGTTCCTTGTTGCTCTCAGGCCTTGTGCGTCGTGAATTTTGAGACCTACCACGACCAATGGGTCCAGCAATACTGCCCCTAAATAAACTTGTACTTAAATTGTGACACCTGTTACAAGATAGAGTATTATACTTAGTCTTTGAAGCAACAAAGACAATAGAATTCAACCAACAAGTAATTCTCAATTTTTCCCTAGTGACCATATTTCGAGAATGTTGTAGTACATATGGGAACACTGGCCCATACAGACACCAATAGTAAATTAAAATGTGTTGAAATTTTCTTGCAGGTGCGGTAAAGATACTTAGGAGACCAATAGGCACATGACCATTCCGTATAAGCACCAAATGAGATATGACACTGGTTCAGCCAAGAGACACATAACGTTCATTTGGAGAAAGTGCATTTTCTAGACAAAAAGTAGTTTGGAAGATAAGAAAGAAATAGAAGAGAAGCTTATGCCCACCCACCACTTCACAGAAGATGATGAAACAAACTGCAGAGTAGTCTTCAAGGTGAGATCCAGAGGAGCTCTTTTTCCTGGTATTGTGATCTTCGAAGGGCATGCCTCAGAAGACTTCAAAGGAGCATCACCAACTTGTATGTTAGGGGCATTGAAAGCTGTAGAAGCATCACGAGCTCCAAACCCTTTCATCACTTTTTCCTATCACAAGGCACTAGGCAGATTAGCAAATGAGGTCATATACATATGCTGTAGTTCAATGGGGAGCTGCTCTTTACCATGTCAAATTTGTTAGATCCATCCTGCTTCTCATCGCCAATGTGAAGCTCAGATACACTCCGTAGAGCATTCTCACTATATTTCTCAGCTTTCCTAAAGCCGGGCTTTGCTGTCTCCGCAAGTGATGGAACAAAAGAGCCATCCAACTTAGCAGAGTCGCCATGGCTTGTGAAAAAACAATCCACATAAGAGCATGAACATGATTAAGATACACCACCTCTAGTCAAGTAATTACCGTGGGAATGAAGATGATACAGATTGTGAAGTCGTTACAGAATCAGCAGACTTGGGAGCCTTCTCATTATTCAGTAAAGCATCCTGCTTACAAGATATCACAGTTGTATCAAAATTAGCACTCCAACATGACGATGTAAAAACTGGGCAGAGCAAGGAGCACCATGAAGCCTGAAAAATGGATAACGTCTAAAATGTCTAACCTTACAATTTTCCTTTCCAATGTTTCTGGATTTCTTAACTTGGAACACCTCTGTGACACGAGTGTTGATATATTTGGATATCTTTTGCTGTTCTGGGTTCCGAAGCCCATTGCTCGACCTACACCGACAAGATAAGTATCAAACTCCTTATCAAAGCACAAGAAAAACATCAGTATGCGTAATTACAGTAGACTTACCTATCAAATGCCGCAGAAGCAAATAACTGATCATTAGCAGCCTTTTCAGATGTGCGTCGCTTCAACTGCTCTCCCTGCAGGAAATAATCATTGGAATAACTTTGAGTGTCCATCTGGACCCTGTGCCATATAGTGCTTATAGTACGATGTGCTTTTTAGCTAACAATTTCAGTGTGTGCCTATGCATTGTGGAGACATGGCATCGCACGGGGACATGCTTACAGCAGGATGTGCTAACAATTTCAGTATGTGCATACGCATTGTGGAGACATAGCAGAGCAAGGGAACATGCTTACAACAGGGTGTGCTAACAATTTCAGTATGCACCTACGTATTGTGGCGACATAGCAAGGCAAGGGGACAGGCTTACAATAGGATGTGCCTATGGTCCTCCAGAATGGTTTTGAAGGGATAAACTAAAAATGTGGTTAACTTGCAGCCTACTTATCTATATATAACCAAGCAACACAGATGGCACTTGGTAGATCACAATGTGGTAGTACGTTAAAGGCTTGTTTTGGACCAGTTCAGTGTTGTATGATAAATCTAGTACTACATCTGGTCTCATCATTTGGTACAACCTCACAGGTCATGATAGCATTTTGTCAGATGTAGCATTTGCAGAAATTCCACTTAGTAGATTAAAATTTCAAAGTAGATTACATTAGTTGAGTGTTGCATGATAAAGCTAGTACACTACATCATTCACCGCATCATCGGTACATATTGCATTGACATATAAATTTCACATATTACGGATTGAAGATACAAAGTCAGGTTGAACAGAGGCATTTACCCGCAGCTCGGAGGGGGTCTTCCTCTTCATCCTGGGGACCTCCGCCGGCCTCCCGATCAACGCGCCGCCGTTCGCAGCAGATTCGACGGCAACCTGCGCCATTATAGCATCCACGCCTGCCTCCCTAGCTCCGCATCCCTCCTGCCCTCTGGGTCGCCCACCGGCCCTTTTACTCCATCAGCCTACAATTGAATGCTCGGTGACATTAGGGTCATTTTATGCATCTCATTAGGAGTTAGTATCTCGGATACGCCTTAAACCATATACTACAGTAGTAAATGTAGCTTTTCACCACTATTTTTTAGTGGACAAGCGCATGGTGGCTGGATCTAATCGGCGAACGGCATGGATAGCCCCAGAAGACAACTCTGGCGCCAGATCAAATCATGCGCGGGTGCGTCCCCGAATCCGGCAGTGGACCTATCGCGGCTCCGATCCGGCCGCTGGCGGGGGCGGGTGAATGCCGGCGACGGAGTTAGGTTTTAGTGTTTTATGGCGGCGGTGGCGGGCGGGCGGACGGGGGAAGTGGCGGGGGGGGGGCGGGGGCGGGAGCGCGGGCGATGGGGGTCGCCTGAGGGGAGTGGAGGAGACAGACGGGCAGGTAGGCAAGGTAGGGTAGGTCGCGCTCACCTGGAAGCCGGGAGGTCGCCGCCGCGGGGAAGCTTCCGGAAGGTTCCAGCGCCAGCCGCTTCCTCCCGGCGGCGGTGGGGGCGGGGAGAGGAGGCGGAGCAGCGACGAGGGTTGGGGTGAGCGGGAGCAGGAGAGGAAGCGGCAGTGGGCGGGGCGGCGCGCAGGGGGAGGAGAGGGAAAAATTTCCCCACGAGACGACAGAGATAGAGAGAGGGATTTCGAACGAAAATTTTCGGCACCAGCCCGCCCGCGACGGTGGGGGCTGACCGGCTGAGAGCCTTTTCTTTCTCTCTTGAGCAAAAGCATTTTTGGTTGATTGATTAATCGGTAAATCTAATAAGGGGACGTGCCCCACGAAACGTTTCCGTCCGGCGCTTCGTCAAGATTTGCGCGCGGTGCATCGTGTGCCTGGGAGAGTTTGCGTCGCTGTTTACAGAGTTTGATTTGCTGGCGTTGTGGAGGGGATGGACCTGAGCGGATAAGGAAGTTGCTTTTTTTTCCCCATTTGTGTGCTTCTCCTCAAGCCGAGCCATCGAGAGAGATTGTGATAGAGAAGAGGAAGGAGAGGCGAGATTGTGGACGAGGTGGTGGAGCTGCAGTACGCAGAAGCGGGCGCATGGCTGAGCATACTCGGCGGCGGCGGGGGCGTGCATCGCGGAGTCAACGGCTCGGCGCAGCGGCGACGCGTCTGCCGGAACAAGTTCGGCGACTGCGCATGGCGGAGGCAGTGTAGGGCCCGCGGCGGCTGCCGCGACGCCGCTCTCGTGTACATGGGTGGAAAAGGTAAGACGACAAAGTTGCGCTTCCCTATGGCGATTCCGCCTGGCTATTTCGGAGGGCGTTGCACTTACCTATGGCGATTCGAGTGGAGGAGGGGCATCGCCGGCGTGGGTTGCAAAACCGGCGAGCATGGGAGCGGGCTCGCTGTTAATTTCCCTTGTTCCTGGCTTAGAGGCGCTCGTTTCTATGTGATTTGTTTGATCGTCAGTTGATTTTTGTTCCGATAGTCAGCTTGTGTGCTTGCCAGGTTAGGTCCTCGGTTACTGGAGTAGAGAAATTGGTGGTGAATTTGTGTGGTAGTCGTTGGGTTGGAGGAGCACGAAATCAGAGTGATTGGACGAGGTGTTGGGTGCTATTCATGCAAATGTGTGTGTCTTAGGAATGCTGGAGCTTTAACCGGCTAGCCTAGTCAGCTGTCCGGTATGTATGACTTGACTAGTCCATTGCAAAAGGAAGCACGTACTAAACGACCAGCTGATAATTTTCATGGGGAAGCTGTTGTTTCGCGGAGTCTTACGACTCTGGTCACGATTGTCATACTAGGCTAGGCAGCCTTCACCACTATGTGTTAGTCGACATGTTTTTGCAGTGGTTAGTTCGTGCATTATAAGAATGCGGATTATTGGCGGTGGTTATTGGTTGTTTGTTGTGTGATGGTCCGAGGGAGCGCGAATTTTGTATCGTTCATCGGTTTGTATTTTGTATGGGGGAACAAGTAAATAGATGCAGTTGAGCTCTTTTGCTCGTGTGTTGTTCATGTGGGGACATTTGTTCATTTTTACACCACCTTATTATAAAGTCATCAAATTACTCATGTTTAGTCACCTAAACTTTGTTTACTACTTAGCAGGAGCATTTGTTCATGCTACCAAAGTTTCTACAAGTCACCATATTATTTATGTCTAGTCACCAAGAGTCTGGTTACTACTTATCATGAGCATTTGTTCATGTTGCCAAAGTTTTATAATTCACCAAAAAAAATATGCCTAGCCACCTAGATTTTTGTTAGTGGTTACCAGCAACATTTTTTACACTACAAGTATTTATGTCACCAAATAATTATGCATGAGTTAAATTATTGTTACTAGTTACCAGGAGCATTTTTTTACGAGACCACATGTTTTTGTCCTTTTATTTTTGTAACACAGTTAAGTCACCAAGTTTTGCATGGCTAGTTTGTTTATTCACCATCCTTTTCTTTTCAGACTTACTACAAGTTGAGATACACCAGCGAGGAAGGTGCTCTTATGGACAGGAAGATCGAAATAAACGTGTAGTCTATGGATGGAGGACTGGAGGTCATGCGCAGAAAGATGAACTAGTTGCTAGCAATTTAGTTGTCAGGTTCTACTGTTTTAGATTTAACTATAGAAAATAGAGATGGTTTATTTTTTCTTGTCGGGTTTGAAGTTTTTAGTTAGGTTCAAAGTTCTTTTTAGTTGCCACGTTCAAAGTTTATAGTTGCCACATTTGAAGTTCTTGGTTGTCATGTTTGAAGTTCTTAATTGCAGGTTCGAAGTTCTTTTTAGTTGCCGGGTTCAAAGTTCCTAGTTGCCACATTTGGACGTTCTTAGTTGCCCGGTTTGAAGGTTTTAATTACCAGATTCGAAGTTCTTTTAAGTTGCCAGGTTCAAAGTTTCTGGTTGCCACAGTTGAAGTTCTTAGTTGCCATGTTTATTTGTAGCTGCCAGGTTTGAAGTTTTTAGTAGCCAGGTTTGAAGTTCTTTTTTAGTTGCCAGGTTCAAAGTTTCTAGTTACCACATTTGAAGTTCTTAGTTGTCAGGTTTGAAGTTCTTAGCTGCAGGTTCGAAGTTCTTTTCAGTTGCCAATTTCAAAGTTTCGAGTTGCCACATTTGAAGTTCTTAGTTGTCAGGTTTGATGTTTTAATTACCAGGTTCAAAGTTCTTTTTAGTTGCCAGGTTCAAAGTTTCTAGTTGCCACATTTGAAGTTCTTAAATTAGTTGCCAGGTTTGTTTGAAGCTGCCAGGTTTAAAGTTTTTAGTTGCCGGATTCGAAGTTCTTTTTAGTCGCTAGGTTTGAAGTTTGGATTTGACAAGTTCCAAGTTTCTAGTTGCCAGATTTAAAGTTCCTAGTCACCAGGTTTTCAAGTTCCTAGTTGCCATGGACAAATGTATCTAATTTCGTTTGCTGACAACTCTTATAAACCATGCCATCAAGTTTATATGTTGTAGTTACCACTTTCTACTCTACCTACGGATGTATGCTAGTGTTGGATGTGTCTTCATACCTACTTTTTACTGGATGTTGTCCATTCATGCCATGTCTTGTGGTTTGTTCATCTGGTGAAATTTTTCTACCAAAATCTTGCTTGGAAGAAGTGGGTGTACAGAACTTTATGAAGTCATGTGTGGGGGCGTAATCTCAGTTTGAAGAAACTGGTCCGAGCAGTTGGATCTAGAATTCTTCTTTTTTTCGAGTGAATGATCGAGAATTCTTCTATGTTACTGGTGTTCTGTTTGGTACTGGGCCAAAACTAGGACATAGTGTGACGGCCCAGTTAGTACAGGTGTGATGCCCGAGTGGGCTGTTTGTTTAGCTCGTTGATTCACACGGAGATCAGGAGACAGTCACGGGTTATTAAGCGACGTACGACAATCGTTTCGTGGGGCACGGTCGCTACATAGCAAGGTCCTTGATTAATTATCTAAAGAGGTAAATGGAGAGACCCAAGGAGGCTCCTCAGCGCTTAGCGCATATCGGCCGTTGGACCGAGTGCATCTGGGCCGTTCATTGTTTTCACCGCGCCGTATAAAAAGCCCACCCCGCGTGAGAGCGCCCCCGCTTTCCCACCCTCAGTCGCCGCCTTTCTTCGTCTTCCCGCGCAGAGCCCCAGGGAGAAATCCCTAGACTCCTTCCGGCCGCCGCCTCCACCGCCCCTCCCGCCTCCTCTCTTCCACGGAGACGAGCTCGCGCCGCTGCTGCGCTTGGCCTCTCCATCCTCCTTCAGCGCTCCAAAGGTGGGGCAGTCACTACCGCCGCTCGCGCCGGTCCTCCGCCTGTCGCCGCCGCGACAAAGATGGAGACGAGGATGACATGCCGAGGTACGCCGCTGGCGAATGACCGGCTGCAAGCCCCCATCGTTCTCCTATTATCCACACTCTCTCATCCTCTTCCTCCCCAACAACAGACAGCAGGAGGACCACGGAGCAGCTCAGCCCGCCGCTCGCACCGCTGCCACACGTCATTCGTGCGCCGGGAGGAGTGGCTCATGGATCTGTGGGGTTCCCTCTCAGGAGCAATGCTTGGCTCAGATTCGCCGTGGAGGGCGACGGCCAGAAGCACAACTACCTGGCCGCGTTTTGGCTCGGGTGAGCTTCTTTTAGCTTGCGTTCTTTCTTCTACTTTTTTCTATTCTGATTTTTGGCATTGGTTTGCATATGGGATCTAAAGGATGATGCATAGCAGCGTGGTGCAGAGCAAGGTTTGCTGGGTTGGGAATCATCGGCAGTGACGGAGCCGGGTGAGGCTGCTAGCCAGTTCGTCTCCGGACAAGCGACCTACAGGACATGTTTCTTCTCTATCTTCCTGTCTCCTTCCACGCCAGCAGCAGGAAATTGCAAGACCGACAGTAGCTCATTATGTGCCTCCTCTTTGTGACAGATTGGTTGTATACCGACAGTAGCTCATTATGTGCCTCCTCTTTGTGACAGATTGGTTGTATACTGATACGCCTTAAACCATATACTACAGTAGTAAATGTAGCTTTTCACCACTATTTTTTAGTGGACAACCGCATGGCGGCTGGATCTAATCGGCGAACGATTCCCAGAAGACAACTCTGGCGCCAGATCAAATCATGCGCGGGTGCGTCCCCGAATCCGGCAGTGGACCTATCGCGGCTCCGATCCGGCCGCTGGTGGGGGCGGGTGAATGCCGGCGACGGAGTTAGGTTTTAGTGTTTTATGGCGGCGGTGGCGGGCGGGCGGACGGGGAAGTGGCGGGGGCGGGGGCGATGGGGGTCGCCTGAGGGGAGTGAAGGAGACAGATGGGAAGGTAGGCAAGGTAGGGTAGGTCGCGCTCACCTGGAAGCCGGGAGGTCGCCGCCGCGGGGAAGCTTCCGGAAGAGCCCAAACGCCCGCCGCTCCCTCCCGGATGCGATGGCGGTGGGGAGAGGAGGCGGAGCAGCGACGAGGGTTGGGGTAGGCGGTGAGGGTGAGGGTGAGCAGGAGCGGGAGCGGGAGAGGAAGCGGAAGTGGGCGGGGCGGGGCGGGGCAGCGCGTATGGGAGGAGAGGGAAAAATTTCCCCACGAGACGACAGAGATAGAGGGAGACGCACAAAAATTTTGGGGCGGATTTCGAACGAAAAATTTCGGCACCAGCCCGCCCGCGCGCACATGGTGGGGGCTGAGAGCCTTTTCTTTCTCTCTTGAGCAAAGCATTTTTGGTTGATTGATTAATTATAATAGTAGTAAAAGGGGATGCGGCCCCACACACCATGCGGGGCGGCGCTTGGATGTTTTTTCTTGCGAACCAGGAGCTCACCGCGAAAACGTCTGCATTGTCGACGTCGGCCGGGGAAGAGCGAGGACGGCGAATCGAGCGGCAGAGCTTCGGCCGGATAGATACAGAGAGTGGGCTGCCCCAGTAAAGACCGGATAAGTACAATATAAACAATGGCAAGGTCTTTATGCAAAAATAATATTCTGCTACCCTTGGACCAAGTCAACAAGCCACGTGGAAAGAAAACTGGTCTGGAGCCCGGCAAAACACTCATAAACGGCTGAGTTCGGGGTTTTCACATTTTGACACCTCAGTGACCGATGTACTCATCTCGGATAAGTTCAGTGATCACCGGTGTGCTTGTCTCGTAGTAAAATGCACCATACTGAGCATCTTTGCCGGTTTGGTGTGATTCCATATTAATCGTGGCTGATTTAATACAACTTTATACTAAATCAGCGACAAATAATATGAAACAGAGGGAATAAAGAGTAGCATGACCACCACAGAGTACTTAACCAAAATGATGGTCATTAGTGAAAAGCCGGTAGATCCTAACAAGAAGGTCGAAAACGACAAAATGGTATCATACTTAGCTATCTAGCCTAGATGGGGAGTGCCATGCTAACCACCTGCTTTAACTTCGTTGGTCGGGTTATGTGTCTTATATCTTCTTACTGGTATTGACAATAACAAACATATACTAAATTTTGATTCCACGACCACTAAAAATGCTCAGTTAACCATAACGGGAAGTATTGCGACAGGTCACAACTTGATTCATAAGTCAACGATCCAACTAATTGGGGTTAAAACATACACCATTTACAAGATAGATACGTTAACATACAAACTACTTATTACAACAAAATAAGTACACCATACTAATCTTATATGCTACTGATATACTCCCTCCGTCCCAAAATAACGGTCTCAAATTTGCCGAAAAGTGGATGTATCTAGACATGCTATACATGAAACATGTCTAAATCTTTACTATTAAAGGAGAATCCGTCGTTGGTGTCACACCTCCTTTTATTTAGGATGCCCTGCCACCGATAAGTGAAAATACCGGTTCCGATCGAACGAAAGGAAAGAACATCAATCGCTAATCGAACGAAAAAGGAACGGATCGGCCCATCTAACCATCGGGTCCAACATCCCTGCTATAAAAAAAACTCACATGCAAACAACCTCATTACTAACTATATCAAAGACAAGCGCTTTGGCGATCCCTCAGTAGCTACAGTGCTTCGATCCGCGCCGTCGCTTCGGCGATCCAACGGACCGCGCGACACCTTTGCGGCACATTTGCAAAAACACCCCTCGCAAATCCAGCAACTGCTCCGCACCCCACCACTTTTCGAGAAGACGGGCCTATTTGCCATTCCACGAAAACTTAGGGGCCTCGCTGCAAAATCATCCACAAATCCCCTCTCCCCCTCTCTCTCCCGCGCGACGCCGGAGTCGCCGTCGCCGCCGACGCGCCACCACGCCGCTCCGCTGCTCCCCGTTCAGATCGAAGGCCACGGAGAGCTCCGCCGTCGCGCCCTCTCCATCCTCGCCGACTCTCGCGTGCTGGGGCGGTTGAGGCACGCCGGATTCTTCGCCGTCGTGCCCTCCCTCCTCCGCCGCGTTTTCTCGCCGCCGGCCACACTCCGTCAGCCCAAATGTGGCGGCGCCGCCGCTTGCGGGTGGCCCGCCTCCGTGCGCGTCCCACGCGCTGAGCCACGCGCTCCAAATCGCGCAGACGCGTCGCCGGCGTGCTCGCCGTGCCCGCGGTGGCCATTGCCGACGACGACATCATGACGTCACAAAGGGCCCACAAGTCAGAATTTTTTTCTTTTCAGAAACAATTCCAGAAATTGTTACAATTCCGACATGTGGGCCCCGTTTAATTAGACAATTCCCAGAAAAATGAAAAAACTTTCAAAAATCAAAATCTCCGAATATATCCACTGAGAAAATATGGATAATACAACAAAACGATCAGAAAAATACGGGCTAACTACTTATGCTGCAAAACAAACATTTTCGAAAATTCAAAATTTTAAAATATTTGGAGATATTTTAAATACATCTATCGCTAATGAACGATCAGGTTCGGTATCCCCTGAATTCCGTAACAACCTCACATGCAAACCAACACAACAATCAACTGAACGGATGTTTCTCTCAACAAACTTTTCAAACTTGATGACTTCGCGCGACCAACATGTTTATCTCAACAAACTTTTCAAACTTGCTGACTATACGCGCCCAACAAGATTACTCGCCTCGCATACTTGCTGCTCGCCTCTTCCAGCACAGTTCAGCGACGCCGCTGCCGCTGGCTCGTCGACCGCCGCGTTTGCCGCGACTACACCGGCAGCAGCCAGGCTTGTCGACCGCAGCGTTTGCCGCGACTACACCGGCAGCAGCCACGCTCGTCGACCGCCGCCTTTGCCGCGACTACACCGGCAGCAGCCAGGCTCGTCGACCGCCGCCTTTGCCGCGACTATACCAGCAGCAGCCACCAAATTCTCATCCGGCTACAGCACATCTCTGTGGTGTATGCGGCGACTATAAGGGCAGAGATCCACGCCTACGATCTTAGTGGTCCCACTGCTACAATGGAGATTATTACGGGGGTGGACATGGATTTACATCTCGATGCCGTGTACATTGTTCAGGCTCCATGGGATGGCCTGCTTCTTGTTTCGAGATCGGTAGAGATTGAGGATCCTGACCCAGACGCTGATTCGGAAATACCTCTTCCGAAATATACCGTGGAAGTTAAACTACACAAAGTTGATGTGCGAACAATGAGGCTCGTGGAAATTGATTGCCTGCCTGACCATGTGCTGTTTCTTGGGCATAGCCATACACTTTGTCTCAGCGCAAAAGAACATCCTGCACTCAAGGGGAACCATGCTTACTTCACTGATAATGATGAGTACATTACAGGACGTAAGAGTTGTCGTCGTGACGTAGGAGTGGTTGACTTGGGCAGTAATAGCAAGGAGGAGTTTGTGTCTCCCCATCTTTGGTCCAACTGGCCTGCTCCAGTGTGGATCACACCCAATCATACAATGATGAAATTGGCACTCAAGGACTATGCGCAGCAGGAGAAGTTGCTTTTGGCGATGGGAAGATCGGTTTCTGGCTTTGAAGGGTTGATGATTTATGAGGTTGCATGATGCCATCATGCTGTCAAGTTATCATTTCTTTATCAAGTATTTAGGTTTTATGAACATGTCTCTTTTGTTGTGTGTGGAACTTTATTATGTCGTGTGGCTGATGCAAGTGTGGTTGTGTTTTGTTATGAATTGTGATTGGAGTCAGAGAAATAAGAACTTTTTTATGCTCGTGTGTCGTGATTTTTCATTTGTGAACATGTGATGATCATGAGAACATTACCAAGCTGCTCTTTTGGCTGCTGTGTTGTTGCTTTGGAGCTGAAGTGCAGCTGTTCATATGAGATGAGTTCCTGATCCTACTCTT
Source organism: Poa pratensis (assembly GCA_947311845.1). Taxonomy (NCBI): domain Eukaryota; kingdom Viridiplantae; phylum Streptophyta; class Magnoliopsida; order Poales; family Poaceae; genus Poa; species Poa pratensis. Next base: position 2,304,585 of record CAMZMU010000085.1, on the reverse strand, counting down.
CCCTTGTCCTTGTGTTGTTCATTTTCTCAGTTAATTGACTTCCACCTCTGATGTCTGTGACTGCTAGCTGCAAGACAGCAAGAAGCCAAGAACAAAAGTCAGGATCCAAGTGCAAGTTTGACTTTAAATTCTCGGTGTTTTTTCATTACAAGATGCTACGTCCAGTAATTTATTACTAGCAGATGATACATCATCCCCAGGAGGCGGGTAGTGCACAGTCATGCTTCATGCAAATTCCTCTGGTTGTTCATCTCAGTAGAAGCACAGTAGCATCTCTTGCCCGAGCAGTGGTAGCATTGCTTGTTCCAGCAACCAGGGTGTGAGTGATGCCGAAGATAAAGGAACTGGTGGTGGCAACAAGGATGATGATTGATGATGATGTTTTAGATGATTGGCAGGCGACTACAGATGCACTAGTTGATAACAGCCAGGCACCACCAGGATTTTTTTTCTAGAGGAACCACTAGTTGCACCTGAGAGCCGGCTCATGCAGCAACGAGGCCAGAACCAATCGAGACCCAAAGAAGAGCTTGGAGCCCAGATGATGATATCAGACCACACACTTTTCCCAGTCTCTCAAAGCAGGCCAGCTTCCCAGCTAGCATGGAGAAAGTCATAAGGTATGTAAGACTACTTCACTATTTCAAGTTCCTTCTCCTTGGATATATGTACATGATATCTATTCGATTCTGAGCAATGTCACAAATCGTCCCATTAAAACACCTCCTTGCAGTTTCTAAACTACAGGCTTGAACTGGCATCAATATAGGCTAATTGCTAATTTTTTCTACAGTTTTTCAGTTTAAAAAAAGATAGTTCGATTGTCATTAAATCATGCCTTGAGTAGGCTACTGAGTCTCAAACCAAATGTGTTCTTCTTGATTTGCCTAACCTTATACAACAGATATGTTTCCATCTTCTTACCAATAGATTAGAAGCAAAAAGATGCACATGATGTCACATAGGTTGCTAGGAATCGTTATATTCGGTACCTAGAAATCAGAAACTATTATACCTTTTTTTTCCAAGCAGAGGGCCACACGGCCCCCAATTTCATTACTGAAATTGAGGCGTTCGATCCATTACATCCACCCACGTTACAAAGTTGGGTACGAGCCCCCCAAACCTCCAACAGAAATAAGCATCCAAACTTTCTGACAAACGAACCAGAACACCTACCAAGCTAACATAAAACCGAGGAAACAAGAGTTCTCAGGAACTAAAGCAATACTAGACAGGTTTTTCTTTCAGCTATTTTTGCATCTCTCCTGGGGTAGCAAACTTTCTTGAAGTGAATCATCTTCGTACGTCGCATAGCCTCAAAATTGCCGGGCGGGCAAAATCCGGGGCCCTGTGCCAAACTTTAAAACGGGCCCCTATCTCACTTAAAATTTGAACTAATAAATAATTCTAATGTATATGTTGAAAGCAAATGAACTTGCTACGTGGGGCTGAGCTCCTCGGCGAATTTGACGCATCTATTGGAAATAACAAGTCTAGAAGGGTACTCCATACATTAAAATATATTTATAGTACTCCATACATTAAAATATATTCATTATCTATAAACGTAGTTTTTCATCATCTTCAGTGTTTACGAATGTATTTTCGCTGTCACAAACCAAAATTTATTTAACATTAAACATTAGAGGTAAACAAAATAATTTAGAGAAAGAGAGAGACAAGTCTTAATAGCTTTTGAGATAACTAACTCACGACTCAACAAGAGCATCAACTATCTTAAGTGTCACTTAACACAAGTGAAGGACATTTCTGTACCAAAAAGATTCAGAAAAGAACTATTACTATGAGAAGTTCAAGCGTTACATCCAAAAAATTGGAGAGAAGATGGTCAGGCTGTAGATATAATTGCCTCCATGGATCACTAGCAAGCTGTGAAAATAAAACAGAGAACGAAATGCTATTTCCTTAAGAAAATTCTTTGAGAATATCACGATAGATTGAGAATTAGTAAAACCACTAACAAATAGATCGACACGTGTCAAAAAAATAATAACCAACAATGATGTGACTAAATCAAGTTTGGAAGGAAGATAGATGACTTAACTCCAGTCCTTTTTACTGCCACAATTTAAGAGCCGTAGAAAGAGCATGTGAGCTCAAGATCGAATTTGTAGCAGCAATCATTCGGACAAGGAGCAGGCAAAGAAGAGAAAAATCAAACACAACTGTATAAAGCTTCTTATCTTTCTTTTTAGATATAAATCTGCTTGTCTTAGTATTGTTTGTCTTCCTGGAACTATACAACTGTAACAGCAATAATTCCCTGATGTAGATGGCAGCAAAGGTCCTTGCTCCAAAAGCAGCTGAGTTGCAATTCAAAAGACACGGATGGCACCACTAACTATCTACAACCAAAACACTCCAGTCCTGCAACACAAAAGTTGATTAGCCAAAACATGGTTTTGTTTATTGATTCCGATAAGAGTAGTTTTACCTAGAGCAGTACCGAAAGCAAAGCAGCTTCAGACCCAACATGTGCATAATAGTATTTTCACAAGTGTAATTACATCATGATTCCTCACAAGATAGGTAACATACATGTTGGGCTTTAGATGAGTAGGCTCGATTTTAATCTCCTCCAAGTTAGCTTTTAGTCGGGTAGCTTTACGCCTTTACCAGTTCATGCTGCTTTAGTTTCAGTTATGTCTGAATCTTTCTCCGGGAGTAGGAACAGGCTATTACAAATTAAGATACAAACTGACTATGGATGTTTCATCTAATCCACTATTTACTCCTGTCATGCTGAGATTTATGTTCTTCACCGAGTGAATAATTCGTTAAGAGCAAAACACATCAGAAAATTTTAATGCTTGAAAGCATTTCTATGGCATATCTTAGACACAGGACATAACTTATATGTGATACAATTGTGCACAAAGGGAACTCCTTACTAGAATACATACCTGCAGTGATTGATTCAGTCAGTGCAGCATTTCTGCAATAAAAAAAATCGGTGATATAAAAGCATGAGAGAAAACATATCCTGAGGTTTCTAGTCTATTGACATAGAAAAAATAGTCAGTTGGACAATCTATGTCACCTTCCACCCCACTGCCCAAATACATGTAGCTGAGCTGATACACAATAGAGAACTGAACATCTTGATAATTAGCCTAAATTTTATTTTCAAGAAAATGCAAAGGACCTTTGCGTTTCATTTTATTGAAAAGATAGAGTTGTTACAATCCTCCTAAGAGGCAGGGCACAAACATGCAAAATAACTCATTGTACATCCCAACTCTGGGGCAGTACCACTCTAAGCCCGCCGCGCCGGCTCTAACCCACAACGCTTCTTCTTCTTTGATCTTGGACAGGACCGAAGCAGTCGAGGCCTGTGCTCCTTCAGACACACACTCGTTGCGTTGCTTCCAGACCATCCAAGGGAGGAGAGGGTGATGGAGGTGAGGCCTTTTCCTCCGAGGTTTGGGGATGCTCTGCTTGGCATGTTGCCACCAGTCTAGCAGCGATGCTTCCTGGTTCGGTGCCGAGGCAGTTAGCTGGAGCCATGCGAGTGTTTCCTGCCACACCTGACGCGTAAAAGGGCATGCGGTAAAGATGTGGTGTGTGGTCTCGGTCTCCGGAGCTTGGTCGCAAAGCAGGCAACGCGGATGGTGGTCGAAGGCCGCGGCAAGCAAGCCTTTCGGCCGTCCAGCACTGGTCGAGCTGCACCAGCCAGTGGAAGAATTTGATCTTGGGCGGCGCCCAGGGCTTCCAAATCATCTTCCAGGCGGGGCATGTGATGGATCCTTGGAAAGTAGCTAGCTAGCCTGACTGTGCAGAAGCCCTACCTTGATTTCTGGCAAAAAAAAATGCTTATATATAAGCATTTCCGTTATGCGTATACAATTTGCTCTGTTTTCTGCTCGTTTTGGAAGAAGAAAAAACAAAGGAGAAAAGAACAATAGGGCTGATTAGGAGGTGCCTCAGCCGAGCTGGGCTTTCTTGGGCCTTACGCGGGGGAGCCTGGCTGGGTGAGATGGACCTGATTGGCACGAGAAGGTTGGGCATGACCGCACGAGGTCGCTTCCGTAGTGCGTGTGACTTCTCTATCATGTAGCCCATTAGCCGGCTATCATTCTTTTCATGGTGAGACCTACAAGAAGTGAAAGATACTTGCATTTTCAAAGTGAAAGGTGTAATTTGTAAAATTTATAGAGAATGGAAGGAAGTTTTAAAATTGTGAATTCAGATCTAAGTAAAATTGTGAATTTGATGTGTCCAAACAATTTTGGCTTTGGCATCATTTTTTTTTGCTTTAGAGTTCGCCAAATCTCCTTTTCTTTCCGTCCTCCGCCACTGGTGACTGCCCATTCGACCACGTGTAGTGACGCTTATTTAGGTAGACCTCTTTGAGCGCGAGGTCGTTGATCAAGCGTCGAAATCTATCCATCATGTGTCTGTTCAGGTTTCCATTGTTTTCGTCCTCTTCTTTGTATATGAGGTTGAAGTCCCAGTCCCACACACCATCCATGGCCTGGGCAATCAGCACGCACATCACACAACTCTTGCAAGAATGCAATCTTGTCCGCGACAGCCTGTGGTCTACGTCCGTAGACCATAGTAATCCACCAGGGGGTGCCTGACCCCATGGTAAGCTTGGCCGTGATGGCGTTTGTGGTGAACAGTGGGTCCGTGATGGTCACAACCTTGCTCTTCCACGCAAAGAGTGTGCCCCCTCGAGTCCCGTCGGCGGGCAAGTAAACATAGTCGTCAAACTCCGAGCCCAACGATTCTAAGATGGTGGACGAGTAGACGGAAGCTAGCTTCGTTGCTTGCAAACACACAACAGATGCTTGCGACTTGATGCTTAGTCCACCGTGAATGCTACTTCATCAGAATGAACCAAGAGGCAAACTCAGTTATAAATTTACAATTGCAGAAGTCTTAAATCATACAAGGCTCAGCCGTGCTGGGAGCCTGGGACGATGGTTGCTTCTGCGCATCGCCGTGCGGCCGCCCACTGTTGTCTTCTTCGAATCAAATTTACTTAATCTCCCGGCTGGCTGCTGTAGAACTGTGAGTTTGCGCTGGCTGCACGTATATATGTCGATGGCTGGAGTTGAGCCCGAGCCCAGGTTCGGCCTCCTCGACCCTGACCATGCGTCGGCCTGCCACCGTGCCCGTCGGGAGTGCAAGCGTCCGCGCAGCTCCTCCACCATGGCGACCCAATCCAATCCGGCGCGCCACGCCCATGGACGAGCGCGTGACGCTCTTGCAGACGCTGCTCCGATGGGAGGCCGGGGCCGCCACGCCATGGACAATCACGGGACGGCTGGTGGATGCCGGCGGCGGCGCGCGCAGGTAGAGGCCGGGGGAGGCGCGCGAGTCGAGGCCGAAGGTGGCGCTCGCGGGTGGAGGCCGCCGGCGGCGTGTCAGAACCTGAAGACATATTCAGTTAACTGACGGAACGATGAAGGAAATCTCCTCACTGGAGCTACGAAAAATGGACGGTTCAGATGAAGCTAAGAGGATCAGACAGCCAAGATGTGTCCATCGCTGTTGCCCGTCTGAAGTAGCTATTTTACTATTTATATCTCTTACCTTCAGTTAAAACTTCTTGTGGTGATTGTAACCGAACATATAAGTCCCATGTCCTGGCAAAATAGAGCAATCGAAATATATGCTAAAGCTAAACTCCAGTTCATGTTCTTTACTTTTCCTTAGTTTATCTGTATTCCCAAATTGATCCATGGGTCTCCATATCGAGAGCTAGTTCATGTTTGAATCCTAAGCAGGATCTAACACGACGCGCGCGGGTCGAGGCCGGGGGCGGCTCCGCGCGGGTGGAGGCGGTGTGAGGATGGCCGCCGGTGGGGGATAAGATGACGGGCGCGCCGCCGCCGGTGACGAGAGCAGGATGCGGTGGATGAATGTTTTGCAATATGACCCTCATATTATAACATCAGGGGGTTTTCAGTAAAACGGGTGCCCCGTTTCTGACTAAAGTGCACCCATTTGTTCAGATGTGTGACCTGTTATTCCCGTTTTTCAGATGTGTGACTTAACTGCACATGCGGGACGAGTTGTGTGACCGCCAGTGCAATTAACTCAAGGTTAAGGCATGTATTTTGATAAGAACGGATACGATTGTGTGGCCTTCAATCTCTAGGATGATTTATGCATAGCATTTCTATGCAGAGCTGAGTGTCCTCCTCTTTATACTCCAAAGTGTGTATTTTGATAGACAGTGATTTTATTTGACTTCCGGATAAGACCTAGCTGTGCAAGCTCTGTCATTTGTGTGGGCCGTGGGTCGGATGTGGTGTGTGTTGGGCTGAGCTCAGTGTGGACTGGACATAGCACTGCGAACAAGGTTATTCAACTGATATTGTTTATTTTTCTTACATTGTTGACCGAATTTGCATCTGCCGATTGGAAGCAGAAGCAGCAATATGCAGTGAACAATGACCCCAAAACGGCGATGAGTGGTGAGCTAGAATGTGCAGCGACGATGATTTTAGAAGATGGGGAGCTGGTAATGAAAATTGCACAGAAGGAGCTGTTGATCAAGGATACGAAACAAGAAAAGAAGATGGAAATGGTGCATAGAGAAGAGTTGAGAAGGAGGGATATAAAAGAATTAGGAAATGTGTTCGGATGCAAGTCTGTATGTACTACTAACCAGATGTACTGTGTGAATGTGCAATCTGTAACCTCCTGATGATGACAGTTGAGCACCAGTTTGTAATATGAATTTTCATTTGAGTTTGGAATATGCAATTTGTCCCTTCTGGTGTCATTTTGGTCACAGTAAATATGCTAGGCATAAGAAAATTGCCAGAAAATAAGCAGTGGCAGTACAAGTGGAGGAACATGATATTTCACACGCCAGGCATAGGAGCATTCAGTAGTTTCAGTAGTTCACAAACAAAATAAAAGGGAAATAAAAATTACTGCAACATGCACTAGTTTGTGATAGTTTCACTAGATGACATAGAACAAAGATAATCTGCAAGTTTGCATTACATCAAAAAGGAGACAAGGCCATCAGATTCATGGTGCATTCTTTGTGACAACTACTTCATCTGCATCTGCTGGACCATTCAGAGCTTGAACTGGTTGCCTGCTGATTTTCATCTCCAAATAGTAGATGGTGCCCACTACCCCTTACTTCGTCTGCACTTGTTTGTACACGAATGCCTGAGTTATACCGAGTACTCAGTAAATTATGGACAACTTCAAATCTGCGTTTTCGAGAGGGATGATCCACTCCACAAATATGATTGAAACTTGAACCCTTGTATAGGTATGCCATTTTAGAAAGCACAACAATGGAAATGGGTAGTTAGTATTGGTATAATATATATTCCCATGTTCCGATCTTTTCATTTTATGTACCCATTTCTTGGGTAAAATCTCCCAATTATATTGGAAAATGGATTGGTTATCCATAAATGAAAATAAAGCTGCCTGTGTTGTAGTTTCTCCTTCTCTTCCCCTGCTTCTTGGTTGCTCAGGATCTGCACTTCCAGAAGTGCTAGCTCCAGGAGCAATTCTTTCTATTGGCTGCACTCTTGGTTGCCCTTCCTCTTCCTCTGCTTGCAGATGTGTTTGCCCTACCTCTCCCTCTGCTTCCAGTTAGTTGCCTTAGACCTTGGTGCTGGAATTGCTTCCCTTGCATCAGCGTTGAAGGTACTCTCAGGTAGTGAGACGTGTGTGTGTCGTCTCTCGCATGAGCTCTATCCTGCAAATCATGATAAATAGAAACAAATAATGAGAAATATGTGTGATGTACAATGTACACTTGACGTATCAGTAGGGAAGAATAATGAAAAATACATGGAAAAAAGAAAATAATCATGGAAAAGAATCTCTAGTCCCATTCTGTAGATCATCCTGTCCTGTATATTTCTTGGGTCCAGTGTAGGGCTAGTTTGTTGTCGAATAATATTATTCAAGAACTGGAAATATATTATCACAATAGTCAATAATTGCCACTTAGGCTTCTTGACAAAATTGCATAGCAAACCTGTAAAATAGAAGGATCATCATAATCTTGTTTCTCCTCCACTTGAACTTCCTCTTGTTGGTCCACCTGCTCACTTTCAACAAATTTGGCATGACCTTTTTTGTTATGACTGGCTTTTCCACGGGAGCGGCGTTTTGGCACCCGGGAGCATATGCTCCCGGTATTTTCGAAAAAATAGAATAATTTGAAAACTTGTCAAAAAAATCCGAAAATAATCATGCCCATACCTGACTATGGTACGCACTATCTTGTAAAATATCGCACCGAAATGCTATCCTAGACAAAAATGACAAATTTCTGACCGAAAATGAGATCGGTCAGAAATTTGTCATTTTTGTACAGGGCGGCCACGATGTCATTTCAGTGCGAAATTTCACACGATGATGCGTACCATAGTCAGGTAGGTGCATGATTTTTTTCAATTTTTCCAAAAAGTTTTCAAAAATATTTATGCTCCCAAAAATAACGGAGCATATGAGCTCGGGCTCCATTATGAATTTCCGCTTTTCCACACATTCTACTATGCATTGTCATGCCATGTCTAGTAACTAATGTGCCACCATTTTCTTGCTTCTCCTCTGGGGCCTTTTTCCTGTTCTTCTTAGGCCTTCCCATCACCTTCTTTTAGGCTCTCTAAGGTCTACGGACGTACTAGTCCTAGATGTTACTCGGGTCCTCTGCCGTCCGTCTTTTGGTATTTGAGATACTATAAACAGTATTTATTAATGCGGCGACAGAGCTATGGCTAAATTAAATTATGAGGTCACCAAATGCGACTCACATCCTATGAATGTCATCTGAATATTTAAAGCAGAATTAAGGAGTACAATTTTGGCTGTTTAGTAAATGGCAAACATCGAAGGTTCAGAATGTGTAGTATTTGGGTGGGCATGGAACATTTTGTTTAGTACATTGAAATCACCGTGGAAGAAGAAGGAAGGAGATGAACAATTTGGTTCGTACTTACTGTCGAAATTGAAATCACTCTCTATACCTCGCGCAGAGGGAGCTAGACAGTGGAGTGGGTAGCTAGAGAAAAAAGGGCATGGCCGATTCTGGTTGTGAACTTGATTTTTTTTTCTTTTCCTACGGTCATGGACGTGTCACGTCACCAAAAATCTTTCTAAATACTAAGCTCCCTATGATTGGAGCACCCTCCTTCTCCCACATGTCAACATCATGGTAGACCCACATAGCTTACATTATTTATTTATAGTTATAATAGTTCTATATTCAGTTTGAAAAAAATATTAGATATATACATATGTTTGTACTTATCGGCTAAATTTTTGGTGAAATAAAAAGGATTCCCATCTATAAAAAAACAAAATTTTGGCTGTAAAAAAGGAAATAGTTCTATATTCACTTTGAAAAAGATATCTTGCTAAAGCAAACCACTTCAGGTCAGTTCTCGGACCAAATGTGTCCTAGTGTAGCAAAGACGAAACACGAACTTATACATCTTTTTCTTAATGACTTTAAACAAAATAATCAAGCTCGGGACCAAATATGTTGCCTTGCAAGATGAGGCTTGGGAAGATATGCCTTACTCTTAAGGGCAAAATAAATATACATGATATAGATTATTCATCTCAAAAGGATAATTGCAGTCTCTTGACCATCCCAGCAAATAAGTGGTGGACTGTGAAACATTCCTCTGCCATGATGTGTATTATGTGATATGTTTCCAATGCCAATATAAAGTAAAACCATCCTATAGTATTTTACATCCAGATTTTTTTCTTCACATTTTCAAAAAACGTATCTATAAGTACCCAAAAAAAGGATTTTTCCTTGATGTACTTAATTATGTCTTCTACAAACGTGCTAAATCTCACATTAAAATTCTCCCTCGGTCCCAGCTTATAAGTCATATGCGTATCATAGGCTATATTTACCCTGGGCTACACAAAAATTACATCTTCTTTTTCAGGATAGAAACTTCCTAGTCAAGGAAATTATAATTTGTTAGACGAGTCACCTTGTCTCTTTGAGTTTTAGACTAGTTAAGTATTGCTTGTGGACAATCCAAATTTTCAAGTGGTCATTCCTTCATCATATACCCGTCGGTGCCAATATATTGGTGGCGCTACGTTAATCAAGTCATATAGATCTGACCACATGGACACTAGAATGGTCATGTCGCCTAAAACATCCAAACGACAAGAATTCCAGTTTGCCTTTCGAAAATGGTAAGTAACCATTTTAAAACACGAGCAGTTCAACGCAAACATCCATCCATCGTAATTATGGCATGCTAGACCTTGGTCACTATTCATTAAACTTTGCACACCTCACCCGCGCCGAAACTCAGGGAACTTCTGGTATCATACCAAAGTTACCTCCCGCGCTTCTCTCGCGCCAAATTTTAAACTTTTCAAAGCATTCAAAAAACCTATTATGGAAGCCATCTCTCGCCTTCACCCGCACCATGTCTCGTCACGATGTAAAACTAGAAACGAATAATCATTATCTCCTCACGTTTTCAATATTGCAAATAAATAGCCTTCTAAAAGGAGAAACGAATAATCATGATCTCCTAACATTATCAGTATGCCTCGGGAGGATATAAATATCCTTCTAAAACTAGAAACGAATATTGCAAAATAAATAGCCTTCTATAAAACAAAAAACGTATAGGAAAGTAAAAAGACAAAAAAAGCCACCCGATCTGCTATGGCAAGGGTTCCACGGTTAAACGATCGAACCGAGTACGCACTGGCAATTAAATTCAATCGGTACATATGTGCTGTCGAGAGGAGCTCAGGAGTCGTCCCACATGCAGCTATTTAAGCAGCGCGACATCTCCCTCGGCTTCCGAGGTGGGACTAAAATCTGAAGCCTCAGCTGCGTGCCTCTCTTATCTCCTGTATGCGGTAGTGTTGGGCCTAAATGGCCTAAAGGCTGACGCTAATAGCATGTACGAGCTGGGCCACGAAATAAATTGGGCTCGTTTGAGCTAGGCGTCCCCGCCATCTTTCCCTCAAAAAACAATAGTAGGTGATACGTAAATCGTATGATAATTATACCACACGGAACATATTCATAATTTTTCATTGTTCTTATTCAAAACATGCCTTGTCGAAACAAGAAAATGAATGGTGTGAACAATGCGCATAAGAAATAGTAGATGATTCATCGTTTACTAACTAGACAATTAAGGAATGTACTAACAATCTCTCACAGCAAAATCACTCTAGAATCAAATTGCAAATTTAATACGCGTGTCTACAAAAAATTATGCAACCCGATAGCCTAAAAAGGTTCCATATATTTTAGATAGAATCCTTACCGTCTACGTATTTGGTTGATATGGGGCCACATATCACGTTGTATGTCGGCCGTTCATGTAGATATATAGGTCTGTTTTTTTTTTGGTAGATATCTTACTATATATAAAACGGGGAAGAATCCGCCCCCTCTCATTCGTCCACGTCGCCTGCTATCCATGGTCGTCCGATCCGCGTGACGGACAGCCACGATTTGCCCACGTCGGTCCATTCCCCCCGGTTCACTGTAGCTGGCGATTATCTACCAACCGGAATGCGACATGTGGCCCGGTCACCCCCCGGTTGCCCCGCTCCCAGCCGGTCGCCCACCCGGTCACCGCACGCTTTAGCAAAACCGCCCTCCCACTTTTCGTCAATTCGCGCACGGTCCACGCTTTTGCACTACGTGTGGAACTAGACGCAATTTTTGTAAAGGTCGAGGACGTTTATGCAAAACCGTCCGCGAGCTCCCTCTCCCTCCCGCGCGACACCGTCGTCGCCGCGCCCGCCGCCGGGCCCCGCCGCCGCTACGGGCATCCCCGGCCAAATCGGCGACCTCCACGAGCTCGCCGCCGCGCCAGCTCCGCCCTCGCCGCGGATCGCATCTCGGGAGCCCGCGGGGTCGCCGGAATGGACGCTACCGCCGCCGGCTCTCCGTCGCGTTCCCCGCGTTTCCGATGGCGCCACGGCGACCAAAACGGGGCGGCGCCGCTGCCTGAGGCCGCTCCGCGTCGTTCCGCGTCAACCGCGCACGCGCGCGAGTCCCAGACCGCGCCGGCGACCTCCGCGCCGCCGCCGGCGATGCGGCCAAGGGTTGGCCCCTGTGACATCAGCACGACGTCACAGCGGGCCCACCCTGTCAGGTTTTCCCATTAAAAAATCCAAAACTGAAAAATAAAAAACAGTGCAAAAATGTTGACATTTTTTCGTAAATAAATGTAAACAGTTCTAAATATAATTTTGCAACGATTCTAAATAATGCAAACTAACAATTTGAAAATGCCCCAATTTTCTTTTGGAAATATAGTCCAAAAAAATATTCCAAACTAAAAAAATAAAAAACAGTCCAACAAAAATGTGGACATTTCTTTTCGAATAATTGTAAGTAGTTCTAAATATGATTTTGCAACAATTCAAAATAATGCAAACTAATGATTTCAAAATGCCCCCATTTGTTTTTGGGAAAATAGTCCCAAAAAAAATCCGAACTAAAAAATAAAAAAAGTCCAACAAAAATGTGGACATTTCTTTTTGAATAATTGTAAGTAGTTCTAAATATGATTTTGCAATAATTCAAAATAATGCAAACTAATAATTTCAAAAATGCCCCCATGTTTTTGGGAAAATAGTCCAACCTATCGATATGATTTTGAAATAATTCTAAATAATGCAAACCATCAATTTTAAACATGTTCATACAAAAAAATGACAAATATATCAACAGGGTCACATAAAATTACATATGCACGACCAAAATTTAAATTTCAAATTTCCATATCGTTTCTAATTTAAATTTCAAATTTCCATATCGTTTCTAAATGAATTTCAACACTTTTACGATTGAAAAAATTCAATAATTTGCCCACGGGCGCGGCGAAGGCCGCGCTTAATCCCCTAGTATAGGTCTATGTTGGCCGATATGTGCGAAGCCAATATTTACAAAATGATATGTTGCGCCCGTATAGGTAAAACTGAGTCGGTGGTGTCGGGTTTGATTTAAATTCTTGATGTAAGGTTGTAGGCATACACATTTTACCAGCAAAATGGATCAGATAAAATAACTATTTTAAGCATAACAAGTGAGAAATGGTATGACCAACTAAATGAGTTGGAGAGTGCTCATATAATCGAAACATCCTAGTGAGCTCGCTGATATCTTACCTTTTATCTTTCCAACAGAGAAACAATCAACCCAAGCATACACGAGGCACAATCACAACATGATCTACCCGATCGCACTTAACCCGAAGCCACCAAAGCACTACCTGGCGCCAAAATTCGAAGCACCCTAAACCTCTCAAACCACATCACATTTACGTCTTACACTTCTCTCGTTTGCCCCAAAAGTCACACCTTTAGAATCCGGTCAACATTACGTCTCGCCCTTTGTTCCCGCTAAAACATCAAACTTTCCAAAACCTTCGAAATCACCTCGAAGCTATATTGCGGAAAATTAAAATATCTCAAAACCCCATCGAAGTTACATCACCAACCCAAAGAGAACCCATGAATCGATCGAACCATCTTCAAATTAAACTTAGTTCAAATCGAGTCGGACCAAGCAAAGCCCAACCTCAATCTCTGACCCAAACCGGACCGCTTGTACAATTATAAAACTTAGCTCAAATGATAAGGGTGTTGCTAAAAATACTGACGCGTCTCTGACAAGGAACTCGATCCGGCATACGCAGACAACCTGTACTCCGCGCGCGTTGCCCACAAGCGACCCTCTATTTGATCAAGAGAATTTCCTGAAGATTTGGAACCTCAACAAGTTGGGGCGTTGAGTTTTTCAGACTGCAATGTCGCTTCAAGCCATGTACGTAGATGAATTAAGCTTCTTCTATATCCCTGGATTCTGAAACTGTGAATTGTCAACTGTACCTTGGCATTTTTAGTTCACGTTCTCGTTTTTTTCTTCGCACCTGGCCTTTTCAGTTTGTGAACTCGTGTCTCTGAATTGTTAAACTACAAAATGTTCTGTTTGGGTGCCCGTGCGGCCGGCATGGCATGCACTGCTTAAGGACGAACCCGCAGAAACGGCTGCAGCTTCAGGATGCGCCGTCGAGCTCGCTGTCGCCGTAGACTACAAGGGGCGTTGAAGCTCTGCCCATGCTCCGCTACCAACGCGCCCAGGGCAGGGCAGTGGCCCCCCTCGTCGATCGGGGACCTTGCTGGCCCGCTCGTCTGGTCGACATGCGCATCCACACACCTCACCTTCCCTGCAGCTCCCGGGAGTGCGCTGCTGCCAATGGTGTCGGCGCCGAGGCCGAGCTGCTGTAAACGACCGTACTACCAGTGGTGCTGGCCATTTTGCGCCAACGGTACTACGCCTGCACCACGCACCCGTGCAACACCGGTCGGTTTCGCGGCGGGGGACCTGACAAGCTCCGTGGTGTCCGCCGACACTACCGACGGCCGGAACCTGCTGCAGAACGCGGTGTCGTTCTCCGCCGTGGCCTCGTGCGCGCCGGAGAAACTTCTGCAGTCGCTCCCCGCGGGCCGCTGTCCCTGCCGTCGAAAGCTCGCGGCGCAGGCTCGGGAGCAGGTTCGGACTATGCTTCGAAAACAACGCCACCACCTAATCTATCTCATGTACTATCCCGTCGAGCTCACGGCCACCATCGCGCGCAAGCCGCTCGTCAGGAACCCCAAGGCAGCGGCCATTGCTACTACATCCCAAACGTCGCCATCTCCGTGTTCATCCCTGCCGCCATGCTCGCTCAAGCTCGACCAGGACACCGGCCGCGGTGGTGTCACGCTCCGGCTGGAGCTGGCCGCGGGGGCCTCGAAGGCCTGGTCGGCGACCGCACGTCGTGCCTCCCGTTTGTCGAGATGGCCGCCGACGCCTCAGGTGACAGGCCGGAGCTTGGCAGTGGTGATCGGCACGTACCAGTTGGAGGACAATCTGCTCGTGTTCGACGCGGACAATGAGCTCAGGTTCAGCGGATCCGGCGCCACATGAGGAGGCCTAGGATTTCCACTCATAGATTTTTTTTTAATTTCCTGCATTTTCCCTCGGTTGCAATCAAACAACATCTGCTACTGATTCCTATAGTACATTTTTATTTGGGTCCGTCTACGTCTCAGTCGACTGAGACGGGAGCTATGTCTCAGTCATCTTCAACCTCACGACGCCTTCCTCTCCTCCGCGCCTTCCTCTCCTCCGCGCCGCCTTCCTCTCCTCCCACTGCCGCCTTCCTCTCCTCCGGCTGCGACGCCGCGCCTCGCTGCCGCTCGCCGCCGGCGTCCCCGCCTCCGGCGAGGAAGCTGCCTAATCCGAGCGGCGGTCACCGCGATATGGCCCCCCACCCGCACCTGTTAACCCTGCTCCTCGCCTCCGTCGCCTCCGCCGCGGCCAGCCGCGGCTGCGGCGGCTCCGGCTCGGCCAGTCTCATCGTCGCCGTCGGCCGCCGCGGCCAGCCGCGTCGCCCGCCCGCCGCCGTCTCGTCCGTCGAGGAAGGTGCTGCCGCTTTCCTCTCCTCCGGCTGCGACGCCGCGCCTCGCTGCCGCTCGCCGCCGGCGTCCCCGCCTCCGGCGAGGAAGCTGTCTAATCCGAGCGGCGGTCACCGCGATATGGCCCCCCACCCGCACCTGTTAACCCTGCTCCTCGCCTCCGTCGCCTCCGCCGCGGCCAGCCGCGGCTGCGGCGGCTCCGGCTCGGCCAGTCTCGTCGTCGCCGTCGGCCGCCGCGGCCAGCCGCGTCGCCCGCCCGCCGCCGTCTCGTCCGTCGAGGAAGGTGGGAGGAGGTGACCGTCGTGAGGTTGAAGATGACTGAGACATAGCTCCCGTCTCAGTCGACTGAGACGTAGCAAAAGCGTTTTTATTTCCTGTAGGATTTCAGTTGACATGGCATTCCGTTTCTCAATACTCTTGGGAAAAGCCTTGTAATCCCTCTCCCCTCCTTATCTGCTGCTACAGGAGACAGGCGATTTTTGGACTCGCCCACCCGATCCACCGCGTCCGCGCCGCCGAGGCGTGGGATCCCCCTCCTCCGCCGGCCGCTTCGGCGGCGGGAGGGTGGGGAATCCCCGTCTCCGGCCTGTACATACGGTAGGATAGGGTGGGGTTTCGCGCCGGCGGCTTCTCGGAGGAGGTGGAGTTGGCGGCGGTGGTTTTGGTGTCGGCGGGCCTTCTCTGGCGGTGGTGCTCTCCGGAGCTCGCCGTCGCCGCGCTCGACTTGGCGGTGCTCGACGCCCGGCGCGGCGCTCGAGCGGTGCAGCTTCTTGTCAGATCCGGGGCGGCGGATCTGGCGGCCAGATCTCGGGGTGCTCCGAGCTCTTCTTCTTCCTCCAGCGACGGATCCGGAGGCAGCGATGGCAAGGTGGCGTCGGCGGGCCAGGGGGGCGTCCGCCACGGTCGTTCAACGTCCAAGGTTTCGCCGCGGCGCGGCGGACACTCAAGGCGGCGTCTTTCAAGGGAAAAATTCTTCCCAGGCAGCGGTAAGCAGGCGGATGCTGCTCTTCTTCTTCGTCGCCGGCGGAAGCGTCGATCTCGGAACTGGTTCTGGCTCCTCCTCCTCGTGTAGGTGTTCGTTCTTGTGTTTGATCTATGTACTTTGTATGTGGATGTTCTTGGTGAATATATGAGGATGTTGGATGTGTCAAAAAAAAATCCTCCGGGGGATCTCACGCGCTGCATCCTCCGGACGCGTAGCCGTCCGATCAAAACTTGATCACGCCCAGCCACGTCATTTTCTCCACACAGCGGTGTCTCCTGTCCTCTCAATTCCCCATCTCTTTTTCGCTTACCTCACGCGAACCACGCCGGCGCCGCTCCCCAAGGGGTTGATCTCCTCCGTCCGCAGCTTTACCTCTGGCCTTCCTAGCCGCCCTCCTCTCTCCCTAACCCGGATTTCTCCTCCTCACCTGACGTCCCCGCTATCACACCCGTCTCTCCAAGCTGCGCCTGCTCCTGCCGGCCCTGGTGCCGACGCCGGCCATGAAGGTGCAGAGACGGTGCCGCCCCGCATGCGCTCATCATTCCTCAAACCTCTCCGGTCTCATGCCTCCTCCAGGGACCCGACAGCGCCATCGCATAGTCTCTGAATCAACGCCGGGCTGCTACATGCGGGACGCCATCGCCGCCCGCTGCTGCCAGCGGTGGGGCGAGGTGCTGCCACAAGCGCAAGGTCGTCGACCATGAAGGTGCAGAGGTGGTAGCCGGAGCTGCTTCAGTAGCCCCACTCAGCTGCTACATGCAGTGGTCGTCGGTGCTACCAAGCAAGGGCGGCGGAGCTGCAAAGGAGGGGCCACGAAGCTACATCCAGTGGTCGGCGGTGAGCGGCGGAGCTGCATGCGGTTGGAGACGGTGCTGCCATCAATGGCCGCCAATGCTACGAGAAGTGTGGCGCCGCTGCCTGCTGTGTCCGTCGTTGCTACGAAGACGCCGTCGTCGACCGCTTTGCTGCAATCGTCAGCCGGCAGGTGACGATGCTACCTGCGCTCAAGTCTCAACAGAGGTGCTTGCAGAGTAGGCTGGTGATGGTACCATGGTGGGCGGCCGTGCCACCATCGGTAGGGGCAGTGCTACTTTAGCTGGTTGGCGATGCTACCGTAGGAAGCCGATGTTGCTACCGTCTGTGCTCGGTGATGCTACCGTCGGTGGACGGCGGTGCTGCTCACCGGAGTTGACGTGTCACCGGCGGTGCCACCGCCGGATGCTAACGTAGGTGCTCAGTGACGCTATCATAGATGGTCGGCAGTGCTACCGTCTGCTGCTCGCCGGAGTTGACGTGTCGCCGGTGGTGCCGCCACCAAATACTGCCGTAGGTGCTCGGTTTTGCTACCGTAGCTGGTCGTCGGTGCTACCGGCGGTGGATGATGGTGCGGCTCGCCGGAGTTGACGCTGTGCTGGCGGTGCCGTCGCCGGTAGTCAGGCGGTAACGGGAGAAAAGGATCTGAGACAGCTCCGCATGGTTCTCTCGGAACAGAATAGAAACGGAGGTAGGAGAAGCGTGTCGTCCTTTTTTACCGTGAGGACGGACACGTGGCGTCTGCTCCATGCGGGGGATCGGAAGCCACGATCCCCCGGGGGACGCCTAGCACGCTCCAGGAGCGTTTGGTGAACAAATAAGGTGAACATTGCGTTCCTTTTGTTAGAAAGAAATAATCCGAACAGTTCATACCCATCAATCTCTTTTCTTTCTAGGGAAATGAGAGGTCCAAATATCACAATGAATGAGTTGAAACAGAGTAGTGGTACAAAAAAATTGAGCTAGGAAAAGGGAGCCGAGGTTGTGGTCCTAGTTGGCAGGCCTCACAAAAATCTGTTTTTTGTTTACATTCGGGAAAAAATTGATAAGCTAAACGAGATATTGTCTGAGAACTTGGGTGTTCGAGCCGCCGATGCCACAAATCAAGGGAGGTGGTGATGGAGAGCGCTGCCGATGAGGAGGAGCCGTCTCAGAGCTATTGGACCTCAGAAGAGGTCCCCAGTAGTTAGGGCATCTCTAACCGATCCCCTAAAATCGGTTAGAGGAGTAAAAATAGGCAGCGGCGGCACCTAACCGATCCCCAAAACGGTTAGAGGAGGGAATTTTTACTCATCGGAGGAGTAAAAGTGGCGGCCGACTCCTAAATTTACTCCTCTGAGGCCAGTTCCGAGAAAACCTCCCGCCGCTCGACCCGCCGCACCTATTCCCGCCGGCGTCGCCGCCGGCGACCCCCATACCCCGCCGCCCCCACCCCGGTCCCTCCGCCGCCCTCCGGCCCACCTCTCCCTCGCTCGCCGCCTCTCGCCGTCGCCGGAATCGACGGGGCGAGCTCGTTTTCGCCGGCCGCCGGCCCGATTTGGAGGAAATCGGGCTCCGTCGCCGTCGATTCCCCGGAGCCGGCGTGGCCTCCGGTGACCACGGCGTGGCGTGGTCGGCCACCACCGATGTCGCGACGTGGCTCGCCCCCTCCTCCTAGCCCACCACATATCCCGCGCGACCGGCGGTTGCCCCCGCCTCCCCCGCCGCCCACGACGGGTTTCGTCTGCGCGCGGGACCTCTGGCCGGAGTTGGAGAATGCAGGGCCAGCGTCCGTCGATGCTGCTGCCGGAGATGGATCGCCGGCACCGCCGGCCGCAACCAACACAAGGTGAATTATTTCCCTCTTTTTCGTCATGTAAAATTGGAGCACAAGAAGCCGTGGCTTATTTGATTTTTGTTACAAATGAAGTACAAGGAATTCTACATGGACCGAGAATGAAGACAATGAGTTGTATTTTGCATGGCACCATCAAACTCTTGTAGATGACGCACTATACGAAGCGAGTGGTGTTCGTCTGCCATTCCAAAAAATTTGGGAGAAAATTCATAAGAATTTCAATGAAAAGACAACCGGAGATGGTAGATCGCTTTCATCGATGTTAAATAGATGGCACATTCTTGTTATGCGTTCAAATGCATAACAAGAACACTTTGGTTTGTGCCGGATTCTATCGGGTTGTATCGATATCTATGGGGAGAAGTATGTACTCTCTATGTATCAATTGTATCGAGTTGTATCGGTATCTATTTTGGTGTATCGGGTTGTATCGGTATCAAAACCTATGATACTATATGTGTTTGTATCAACCTATTTGTATTGCAAATGATGAAAAATAATTTTACTCCTCTAAAAATAGGGGTTCGGTTAGGTGCCGACCACATTTAGAGGAGTACTTTTACTACTCTAAAGTTTACTCCTCCGTTTACTCCTCTAACCGATTGGGGATCGGTTAGAGATGGCCTTAGATCCTTCACAATGTGGGTCCTCGTTTAAGCCATCAGATTCATCGGTCAAAACCTGCCACCACATCGACTAGGTACATTTACATAGTCAGTCATGGTGGATTGGTTCTCCAGAGTGTTTATGAGGACCTTAGTTGATGTTTCCAGATGAAAGAAAATTATAAGAACAAGTTCAGTTGTGACCGTTTCATTTTTCTCTTTCCTTTTATCGTCGGAAATGGAAAGCGGCCGGTATAAAATGCGAACGGTTCAACCCACATATGTGCCCTTCGTAACTAAAGCATGCTCGACTTTGGTCACGATTACAGCGGAACTTGCGACACCTCACCTTCAGGGCCGGTCCTCAGATTTTCAGGGCCCGGGGCGAAACCAGATTTCAGGGCCCCCTATACCCATTAAAATGATAATGATACATGTAAATTATTTAAAATGTATACACAAAAAATGTTCATATCAAACTATTTATACATAATGTTTTGAAAAATTCTAATATCAGTCTTACCTACTATGACATCAACTCTACCTAGAACCGCGATATCATAGAGTGCCCTCCTCTACATGGAACCGCGTCTTTGCGGTGGTCGACATCTGATGTTGAGGGCTTACAATGGGTCGTCTCTAGCTCTTGTTCTTGGAAGAGGCGCACGACTCGCGCATGACACAAATCACATGGAGAAATAGAATTTAGTTGGAGATGCGAACAAGACTCAGTTCTAGCCAAAATCAAAGCTTGTGGAGATCGAAAAAATCAACGGGTGAGTTGTTTAGATGAATCCAAACGACTGAAAATAATGTCCATTATGCGTTGCATTCTCTAGATCCTTTTTCGGGCGTGATCTCTCCCACCAGCCCCATTCCACTTATTTCCTTGATATAGTAGCTTTTTTAGGGGGCCTTGATATGTAAGTAATAAGTAATGAAAAAAACTATTCGCACAAAAAATGGAAAACGCCTAGGCTAGCCAAAGGACGAAATAAAGCCCAGGCCAAGCAAAAGAAAAAGGGCCCAAGTTGTAGCCCACTAGGAAGCAGCCAAACGGTTCATCATCGTCTCCCTGAATCGTACGGGAGAAACCGCGTGCTACTCTAATGGCGCCGCCGGATAACTCTTTCAGTCCCTTGCCTCTACACACGCCGTAGCTAGTCGGAACTTGGGGCCCCCTTGGTGTCGGGGACCCGGGGCGGCCGCCCCTCCCGCCCCCCCTCAGGACCGGCCCTGCTCACCTTGCGCCATGATTCAAAACTTTTGAAACCTCTAGAATCGTATCAAACTTACGCCCCGCGCTCCCCTCGCGCCAAATTTCAAACTTTCCAAAGCATTAAAATAAAAACCATCGAAGCTATCTCTCACCTTCACCCGTACCACGATTCAAACTCTTCGAAACCTCGAGAATACTGTATAGGAGCCGTCTCTTCCCAAACCCCTCGCGCTCGTTGGCGTCAAATATTTGACATCCCGAGAATGCCGTTCGGTTGCGCTAAGGATCAAACTTTTTAAAAAAGAAACTTCGGAATCTCTTCTCCAGGATACGTCCCATACTCGTTTGCACACATCGAAGTTACATTTCAAAACCTTACACAAAAGTCAAAAGAAACCCATGGATCGAGCCAAGCTCAACTTGATTGACAACTTGAAATCGAGTCGGACACATGGATCGGTCGGTCGGGTCGGACTCAACTCCGACCCAGGCCGGACCGGGGAGCACGAGACATGCGCGAATAAGAAACGACGAATTTATATTCACTGGTCGATGATTTATTAACCAATGTTGTTTCATTACAAAGTACAAAGCATGCACATGTTGTTATTTATTTAATTTCTAAACAATTTTGACCACGAAAAATGAGTAAAGAATACATTCGTCAAGTGTGTACTATAAAAGTTTATATAAACTAGTACGACACTATGTTGGAACATATTAAGATTTGGATATCCTTAGGACTTGTATTTTTTTTATTTTGGGGTTAAATTTAATTATGTGGTTTCTGAAAGTTAAACTTCGTACGTCTTGTTAACTCGAAAATAAATGATTGTGACGTCAAAACCAATAATTTGAAACAATTGATGCGCGTGTGTACCATGAGAGATCTCAAAGGCGAAAGGGAGTCATGAGGGGATGTGGGAGGTGGACGGGGCTTGCCTGCGCCGCGCCGGTGCGACTATCCGTGCGTAGGCCATCGGGTGGCTAACCCCGCACCGCTTCGCTGGTTTTCCTTCGAAAACAAAAACGGAAAATACGTTTGCGGCTGTGATGCGTCGACCTGGACGAGTGCGGCTGCGCGCCTGCGCCTCTGCTTCTCCGGCGACCTCGACGAGCGCGGCTGCGCTCTGCTACTCCGGCGACCTCGACGAGCGCGGTCGCGCCTCTGTTTCTCCGGCGACCTGGACTAGCGCGTCCGCGCCTCTGCTTCCCCGGCGCCGGCCCGTTTCAGCCAACCGAGTCCACGCACGCATCACGGCCAGCGTCGACCGCGCCTCTGCTCCCCTGCCTGCCTCGCCGGAGCCGGTGACAGACTCGGAAGACTCGACCCAAAGTCGCACTCAAAAAGGAGCACGCATGATCCACGCGCAGAGGCCAAGAGCACCGTGGTGGCGTGGTCGTCGTTCTCGCCTACAAGGACGCGCGCCTCGCGTGGACCTGCCGCCGCATGGACGCCGGAAGCGAGGTCTGTCCGCGTGGAGTCCGTCCCCGACGAAATGTAGTTACGACCCTGCGGCTGATCGCGAACGCGGCCGGCGGAACAGCCACCATGGCCGCAACCAGCAAGCAGCCGGCGAGCGTCCTATCCTCGCGGGATTGGCAGGATGAAATGGTCCCGTGGCGGTAACATGGAGTTTAGGCTTCATGACACGGCTGACAATCCCGCGTAAGGTCAGCGACGGCCATGCACCTGCCTCACCACAGCACTACCTTCACCTGACCGTCGCCGCCGTGGTCCATCTGGTCGAGCGAGAAGTCCGAGCCAGCGTTCCGCTGCTCTTTTACCCAGAAGAAAGGCCGGCGGTCGTCGGAGATATGAGGCCAACAGAGCGGCAGCTAGCTGTTTCTGCCAAACACGGTGGTGGTGCGCTAGGGCGCGGGCCGCGGGGCCTGCCTTGCTCGAGCCGGGGACGAGTGTCTGGTCGCGTCCTTCCGGCGAGAAAGAAAAGATGGAGATACAGAGTTAGTTCGTGTTTTAATTAGCCAAAGAAAAAAGATGCCGGGATGAAAATTGCCTGGACCGTGCGATGGTGAATTAACGGAGTGGTCGCACAGATAGTACTAGGCATGCCACGTGGTCTCCTTTGGCTTTCTGGGATTCCCTCCGAAAGTTAGGATTTTGGTAATTTTTCTGAAATTTTCGAGCAACTTCATTTTCTCCTTTTTTTTACAATGCAAAGATTAAAAAAAAAAACAGGACCTTGCACTTGGCACTAGATAATAGATTAGTCCAAGAAATATTCTAAAACGTTATGAAATCATGATTAAAGCATGTGGCAATGATATAAATTTATAGATATGTTTTGTCATACCATATACATTTTTATTTAACCTTTCACTTCAGTTAGTTCAATCGATGTGTTTTGTTGAAGATGCGAGAACATGTTTTCACAATTGGAGAAATTATGGTTGGTAGAGGGCCGTGGGCCGGATGTGGTGTGTGTTGTGCCGAACCTGTGTGCACTGGACATAGCACTGTGAACAAGGTTATTAAACTGATTTTTCTATTTTTCTTACATTGTTGACTGAATTTGCATTTGCCGATTGGAAGCAGAAGCAGCAATATGCAGTGAACAATGACCCCAAAACGGCGATGATGGGTGAGCTAGAATGTGCAGCGACTGAATTTTCATTTGAGTTTGGAATATGCAATTTCTCCCTTCTGGTGTAATTTTGGTCACAGTAAATATGCCAGGCATAGAAAAATTGCCAAAAAATCATGATAAAAGCATGTGGCAATGGTACAAATTGATAGGGATGTTTTGGCATACCATATACATTTTTTATTTAAACTTCCACTTCAGTTAGTTCAATCAATGTGTTTTGATAAAGATGCGAGGACATGTATTCTCAATTGGAGAAATTATGGTTGATAGCCACTGGAAGATGCCCAATTGAGCGGAAAGTTACATCACAATCCAATTTTTTTTTGATGAAATTGTAATAAATAGGGGAAATCATGAAAAGGAAGACATCATGCCACATCGAATGAGCTATCTCCAGAGTTGTTTAATAACTTATCTTGTCTTGGCTAAAGGGACTCATTTTCTAAACACAGTACTCGTCTTAAAGAGATTTAGTTATCATCGGAATTTCTCTATTATGAACATGGGGATATAAGATAATCTTGAACTAACCCATAAAGGCACGTAGAGTCATGTTTCTCTACGGAGTCATCATGAATTTTAGGACGCTCCAGCAACTGAAAGGGCCTTCACCACGATGAAGACCTTCAAGACTCCCCCTTTTTGAATGAATTAAGGCAAATCTTTTGCCTTTCGTTCAAAAAATGAAGACCTTCAAGACTGAGTAGTGCGATATGCATGATGTCCGTTGTGTCTTCTTTCCAGGCTTTACTTATATTCAAATATGCTGATATTTTTTTTCTATTAATCATATATAGTACAGTATTAATATCTCAAAATTATTTTGGCCTTACATCATTTCTTAGATTTCTCTCTAGCTCGCATTTTTTGCCCTACTCTAGCCTATCATCAGGTCACTTAGTGAATGTGTCATGCGTCTTCACCATCAGAAGGCGTCTCCTCCATACCCGCCTCCTACGTCATCTCGTCCTGGTTCTTCAACGTCTCTCCCTCCCCATCACTTCACTTCTCCACCATTCCGATCGCGATCCTCTCCCCACCCCTCCCACGCCCGATTCCGATCCGCATCCCACCGCCGGAAATCTCCCCGCGCCGCCCTCTCCCCGTCCTGCCCGAACCCCGCGCCGCCCTGCCCAAACCCCCGCGCCGCCCTGCCCAAACCCCCACGCTAAACCCTAGCTTGGTCCCGCCGGAGCTCCGAGACCATGGGAAGAGGAAGCTGCCGCTGTGCGCGCAGAGCAGGAAGAGGCTCTCCGCCGTGGGATCGACGACGTCCTGCGCGTCAAGAAGGAGGGCGACCTGGGGAGAGCCGCGGATCTCGCCATCAAGCTCGTGGGCGCGCACCCCAAGTCCGCGGCCCCCTACAACCTCGTAGGGTTCGTCATGGAGTGCGCGGCGGAGAACGTCCAGGACCAGGTGGATAGGTTCCCCGCCCTGCATCCATCCAGGCTCGGACTTGAAGAGGCCACCGACGAAGAAGGGATTGTCAGAGGGTTCCAGATCGATGAGTTCACGCCGGAGGATCTAGTCAGATTAAGTGGTGGAGATGCCGATGGAGGGGTGCTGCTGGAGGAGGAGCTCGCCAGGCGCTCCAAGGAGAGGGCCGACGCCATGGCTGGTTTGGCCGTATATCTCCAGACCTGCGCGCAGTGGTACGGCAAGGCGGCCAAGCTCGCTCCTAGATGCGTGTTCACGCGCGCAAGCTATGCCAGATCCTTGGGGCTCAACGAGCAGACTGCGGAGGCTCATCACCAGTTCACCTCGGCGCTCCGGATTGAGAACTCTGATCTCCCACACAAGCATAACCCGTGGCTGAAATCCACAACCCAGCCGGCCACTGATGATGATGATCAGCAGAAGAGATTGGTGATGTCCAAGGCACACCAAGACTTTCTCAGGTTTCTCCATTTTGCTGACCAGAGTGTCTACGGGGTCTGCAAGGACTTGCTCCTCAACATCCAGAGTCAAGAAACCACAATTGTGACAGCTAAGAAGAAAGCAGCCGACCTAGCTCTCAAGTACCCATTCTCTGCTCGCGCTGTGCTCATGGAGCCCTTCCTCATGAAGCAGCTGATCCAGGCATCCAGCAGTTCAGTTCCTATGATGAAGCACTACCAGAAAATGTTGCATGATATTGCTGACACTGTGGATCTCTTCCCTTCATCGCTTGTCATGTGCCTCTTCAAGGCTGAGCTGCAATACTCAATGGGGCACTACCTTAAAGCATCTATGGAATGCATTCGAGGACTGAAGATAAGAAGGCCGGACGACCCTGTGTCACAGGATGTACCCCCTGGTTGGGCCTCAGGGTCTGGGCCCACTGCCAGAATTGCAAGTGCTATAGCAGCCATCATGGACCTACTGGAGAAGACCGAGAAGCAAATATCTGATCAAAATGACATCGAGAGGCTGCTGCAGGAGTTGTGCTTGAAATCCATAGAGGACTCTGCTGCCAAAAACAGAGGCAAGCTGTTGTCAGTCTGAACTCCAGGCTGCTGCAACATGCCTCAGACAAAGCTGCTCAGCCAGATTCAACTGAGCAAAAGGGTAAGTTCTGTAAAAGCATAAGTTTATCACTTATCACTGTCCCCTAGAACGCACACTCACCTATTTGCTTCAGTTGCAGCCAAGAAGCAAACGTATCAAGACCCAACAAAGAGGCACAAAGATCAGCGCCATAGCAGGAAGAGTAATGATGAAACGGATGGTATGACAAGTGTATCTTTCTTTCTTTTAGTCTATGTCCATGCACACTTGATGTTGATTTTTATCTTTCCACGCCAGATATCTTGCCTAAGGAAGATCCCATAGAAGATGCTGAGCTTAAGATAGAAAATGTGGAGCGGGTCAGACCTCTGCAGGTAAATTCCCTCAAAACAAACTTGTGTTGGGCCAATCTATGCAGTTGTTTGGGCATCGGTGGTTAACTTGTGTTGGGCCAATCACTAACGCTCCTTTAAAAGTCTCAACACCAAGCGACTCTTTCCATCATGTTCTCCATCTGAACCAGGTTTCGTACTTAGCATCGGTGGTTGCTTTGTGTTGCGTGTTTCTTCATATTGGTAGTCATTAGGTGGGCTCTGAAAATATGAATGATAGGTGTTAGCCTAAGCAAACTTGTTAGCTAGTGTTTCTAGTAGTAGTCTGTACTAGTATAAATTCCCTCAAAACAAACTTGTGTTGGGCTGGGAAGCGGAGGTTTGGCTCTCGGGCACCAGTGTACTCGAAATCATGTGCGTCCTTTTGGTAGTTGAGATCTGTGCCGAATTTATAGTTGTGTGCAAGAAAATAGATATACTTGCAATACAGGACGAAACTGTGCTCATATACGGGACATGTGGTGAGGCCATTTACTCATTCTAGTTGGTTGGTGTGCCACTAAATTTGACGAGCATGTCATATCCTGTCAGCGTCAATAGTAGCATGCTGTAGCTTGCTATGAGCCAATCCATTGTGATTTCCATCGCAAAACTTTTTTACTTTGAAGATTTTCGTACTAACACGAATTAGGACGAGACACTACAGAGAGAGAGCCTATGCTACACGTTCAGTGTGTGATCAATTATATAACAAGGGCCGACGAGTCAGTGTTAAATTAACTTTAGTCATTTTTTATTACAGGAATTCATTCAAATTTTTAAAAGTTAAAAAGTACCAAATCTAACAAAAATTACTGAGATTTAAAGCGAATGTTTAATACGTCATTGAATGTCTAGTGAATTGCCGTCAATGGATAAAAATAATTAATTATGTTTTGTATAGTTTGAAAATTTACAAAAGTTTCGCCGAATATAATAACACATGACCAAAATTTTAAACGGATAGCAAAAATTGTCTCGAATTTCTCATATGTGTCCATTTTGAAGTTTTTAAATTTAGAAAAATTAAATTGATTGGATTTTGGTCGAATAAAAAAAAATTGACTAGTCTTTTATGCGCTAGTAAAATTGTCTCAAATATTTATAATTATTTATTTTTCAAAGAAATAGAAAAAATGAAAGAAATTTGACCAAACTTTTAAATGGATCAGAAAAACTCTCAAAAATTTCCAATAACTGAAAATAGTTGACTAATGAATTCCAAATGATTTAGATATTTTACTGACAGACATCTTCATAACAGGATTTTATCAAACTTCCACCAAAAATTGCCGAATTGATCAAAATATGACCAAACGTCTACTGTGCAACGGCACAACTAGTGTGGTAGGCTGTACGCTGTTGCTGTTGGAAGACAGGACATTGTTAGTCAACTTCGCGTGCTAGGCAATGCAAGGCAGACACGCCAATAAATGCATGGCCCGCTAGTTAATGTTACCTGCTGCTATACGGGAACTATACAAATCGGTAAACTGAGAAATACATAGCAGGGGTGACTCACGGATGGGCTGTTGGGCGGAAGCGAAAGGTTGGGATTTCGAGAGCAGTGGTGCTCGAGACCCAAAACGCATTTTCGCAATCTTTGCTCCTTTAAAAGAGTCGCTTGCGTCAAAACTGTGACCTAGCCACAATTTAAAGAATACTCCACATCATTACTACCATTGACAAGTGCTGTATGCTCGCATACAATACTTTATCTGTAGCACAAACACAATGTGTTAAGAGAACAATCAAAACAATTGTGTTGTAACTTATGATATGTGCATATCCTATTGTTTAACGTTCAGTAGCAGCTACCTTACTCGTTTATAACCTTGCTATCTAGATCGTGGAAACTGAGATCTATTCCAGGGAGACTGTGGACACGTATGCTGAATATTGCTATTTGAGATCATTGTGTTCTGTCAAAAAGGATATATGCCATCTGTGCATGTTCGACAAGAAGCAGGAATATTACAAGAATATAGTTCCCAAAGGAAGTGTAAGTTATCAAGAAACTAAGAAACCTCTTCAATTTTGGGAAATAGGTAGTAGCATGCAGCATTAGACTAACCCATATTTGTTTCCTTTTCAAGATGATCAACCACTGCTTTAAAGTGCACCAAACAACAAGCACACTCGAATGTGATGAGTCTACTTGTGGTGCTAGATTCAACTCCAAAGAAGACCAAGAGCTACACCGGCACTATTGCCATTTTCTGGACAAAGGTGATCTTTTGTCGATTCCTGTCTTCGTTTAAAAAATTGAGATAAATTATTCATATTCGTCTTTTTGCGTAGACTGGTGGATACAGTGGAGACATCGATAGAAGATGTGATGGGTGTGCTGCCTAAAGAATATATGAGGTAGGATATGTTGTGTGTGTCCACAGTTGGTTGGTGACTGGAGGTCTTGATCATTTTGTTTTGAAACTCTGTTCTCCTTGTTTGTTTATGCGGATGTTTTTCCTTTTCCATGTGACTGTTGTAAAGTAGCATCTTAGCACCATGTAGAACGTTGGTCATACTGAAGCTACTACCAGCTTTCCTGTTTAAAAAGAAGAAATAAACCTGTATTATTTGCCTGATTCTGTGTAAAATGAATGCTTGTCATATATAGGTGTGATAGTGCTTATCACTGTTAGTTCACCTCAGAATTCGGGGTGTCAAACACTTAGGGCATGGATCAGCAAATCTTGTTGCCGCATGTAACACCATTATTTTCCAGTGGACTAATTCTTCGGGCATACGCAAACTCTTCCTTCCTCTAGAGTTTCTTAGCAGTCTCGGCTGCCTGAAAAACTGGAGTGCTAATCTGTGTCATAGAATTATCCTGCAGTTGCTCTAAAGCTTGCTTGGACAATGCTACTGATCTCATAAGACATGCTGCTCAAATCCAAACTCTTCTTGATCTAGTGCATCATTTGAATTGATGATACTATCATTTCATGATTGTTTGCTTTAGTATTTTTATCCAGTATACTTAAGCCTGAACTTTTCAAAGACCACTCATCAGGCATCTTTGTAGATATCTAATATCTAACACGATTGCAATTCACATTTGTTAAGTGTGTTGGAGGGAAAATTGTTTGCAGTCACTGTCTAGGGGAAGATACTTCCAGGAAGTACTTGCGGGACATAATCTCTTTTTATGAATCTTCACTCATGTAGGAAGTAGGATTTATTTTTTCCTTTCACTAAGACAGTTACTCATGGTGAATTCTGTGCTAAAAAATTAGGATTATCATTTAAATGATATTTCAAGTTCTCTAAGTATATAAGGAAATCATTATTTGAAGCAGCATGTTTTAGCTTTCACGTATTTTTTTCCAGGAAGTAGGATTTTACAATGATATTTGACGATCTGTAAGTATTTAAGTCAATTATTATTTGAACAGCATGTTTTAGCTTTCACGTATTTTTCCCCTCCACTTATTTTGGCGCAAGCTCAGATGCTCAACATATATTTTCTCGGCTATTAGTCCATGGTTGGTTAAGCTACTTCCGGATTTTTGTCTCTGAGCTACCTGTGGGTTTGTAATGCATGCTAAGCTCATGCTTTAATACTCATTGTAAATCTACTGAAAATTCATATGAGCAGTATGCTTGATTTTGTGGTAGAGTTCAGGCTTGAGCTTTCAGCTTCCATATTTATAGTACAGATTAATGGCTTGATTGTGGACATAGGAAATTTTGCTGCCTAGGTCCCTCCACTTAAAACAACATAATGCATCAAATCTATCAGTTGGTTGGTATTGACAGAATGACATACTTCAGTTGACAGTGGTTCATCATTTTCTCCTTGGTAATAATGGCTTATAGAGAATATTAGTTACTGCTTAGTGCTTAGACAAAGCTGGTTAGATGAACGTTTTTCTTTCAAGTACTATCTCATGTGAAATTATGATACCACACACATAATCAGATATATGACTATGGTGCTCTAATTTGTTTTCCATTTCATGAAACAGAAGTTGACATGTGTGAAAGCTCAAGGGGACAGAATGAAGGACATGCGAAAAGATGAACAAAAGCTTCATCCAGAAGACCTCCAAGCCTTCTTCGTCTCCTAGTTGTCTAGAAAAAAAATACTTTTGTTATCACCTGTACTCTGGTTGCGTGAACAAGTCTCGTAGTTCTTTGGCAGCAAAACCTGCTTCATTTTCATGCCATATGGTTAGACGCAGGGCTGGAATTTTCGATGCTGTCGATCGTGTGGACAGTCTTCATGTCACTGTTCAGATTTGAAACCGTGGTTAGGACCTGTTTGTGTTAGTTGCTGATGTGTTTGTTTTGTACTACCTACTGATGCGCATCAGAAATGTGTTTGATTTGAAACCGTGGAGTAGTTCTGATGCGTATCTGTGGTGCATTTCTGTGATACAAGTGTATCTGGCATAATGCTGTGGCGTTCAGCGTCATGACCACAACTTTAATGCATTCGCAGCATGACTCGCAACTACAGAACATTAGCCTGGGGTTGGATGCATATGAGCAAGTACTCCTATATGATGTCATTGGTATAAGGGAAACCCTTCTGTTCCCCAGGGGGATCTGGTGCTCGCATCCTCCCCCTTGCGCGCACGACGCGTGTCCTTCCGACCCCACCTTATCGTTCGCCATCTCGCCCGTCCTGTCTTCTCTCCCGCGAGCTTTCCATCCGTTGACCCAGTTTCTCTCTCCCGTCTCCGGCCGCTGCTGCCCTCCCCGACCGCTCACGCCGGCGGACGCCTCGCCTCGACCTCCCGCGCCGGCGCTGCCCCGCCCCGACCTACCGCGCCGGCGCTGCCCCGCCCTGACCTCCCGCGCCGGCCGCGCTCCACCAGGCCTCAACGCCGAGGGCATCAGCTCCGCAGGCGGCAAAAATCCGGCGAGATGGCGCTTCCTATTTTCTCTCCTTTCCTTTTTCGTGCGCCGCTGCCTCTCCCACCATGGCCTCCACCAGCGAGATTTGTGCGTCGTCTCCGGCGTCCTCGCCGCCGATCCCCACCTCGGGGCCGCGTCCCTCCACTGCTCCCGCACCGCGCCCGCCATGGCGCCGCTCAACACCGCGGTCCTTGCCTCCGATGCCGACCACCCCAACTCGCCACCGCCGCCAAGGAGGTCGGCCATCGTGCTCGGCGCCTTCCTTTTCCTGCTCGCTATCAGCGGCGAAGGCCCAGGGTGGTGGTGCGCGACGAGGATCCCGGGGGCCGCGGCGAGGAGCGGGGTCTGCACGTCGAGGGCGAGACGGAGGCGTGGGGCAGCCTCGGCGGCACACAAGGAAGAAGTGCTTGCGGTCCCCGGAGCCGAGGAGCTCGAAAACCACATCCGGGAGCTCCTCGGGGAGGTCAGAGGTGTAGTCCGCCTCCGCCGCCACGGCGTCCCTCGAGCAGCTCCAGCTCCGGCTCTCCTCAGGCCGCCCTCGTTTCCGAGCACCACCATGGCCATGCCTGAATCTCATCGTCGTCCCTCGGATGGCAGAGGTGCTGGTGGTGGCGCTGCTACAAGGAGATGCTACCATAGGCTCCTTGTAGCATCTCCGGTCAACGGCGGCGCTCTCCCTTCCACCGCCTACGTCCGTGGCCCAGAGAGGAGCCCATTCCCATGCCGGCGTTCCCACCAGCGATACCGATGCGAGAGCCAGGACTGGGATTCAGATACTGGAAGCGGTGATGGACAATGCTACATGTGGTGTTCGGAGGTGCTACCTCAGGCGACGGGCGTTGCTACTAGCTGGGCAGTGCTACCAAAGGTCCACGGCCATAGTGCTGGGTGTCGGTGACTCGGTGCTGCCATGGTGAGCGATGCTGCTACTGCTGTTGATCGCCGATGCTACAAGGTTCAGGCGACGGTGGTGCTACATGGAGCAACCGGCTGTGCTGCCGGCGGGTTAGCGGTGGCCGCCGCCGACCACCGGTGGCGCGAGTATTGTGCGGATGTGCTGCCAACGGTGTGTGGAGGTGCTGCCGTATAGGGGCGGTGGTGTATTTTTTGCACCATATGTTTTGTGAATTTAAATTTATAAGAAGATATTTTGCTACAGTTTGTTCTGCTATTTTGCATCATAAGTATCATTTATGCGTGTTTGATGTTTCTGCTGCAATTTTGATTGTAGGAAATTTCATATTTTTCTATATGTGGCGCAAATTTTTATAAGGTTTGTAGCAATTTTATTTCTCCTTTGTCGCAAATCCACACAATGATTGTAACAATTGCCAACCACACAATGATGGAAATTTTTGAAAGATTTGTAGCAAAAAGAAATATCTTTTAATGCAAGTTCACATAATTATTGTAGCAATTTTTTTCTTTCGCATGCTGCAACTTTTCTTTATAAGATGTTGGAAATTTTCAGTGTGGTGCAAATTTTGAAAACCACGCAGCCATCCCCGGCGACGAGGGTGATGATCTAAGCGGATGCTACCGGTTTCTCGCGATATTGTTATATCGATGAGCCGGCGATGCTACTCATATAAGGATTTCAATCCATGACAATAATGCTACCGACGGCTCTCGCGGTGTTGCTACCAACGAGCCGAGGATGCTACCGGCGCGTGGTGTTGCTACCGATGTCGCATCCCATTAGGACGCATGAGCGCCACTAGACGTAGGAACGTCGAGTTTTGCTACATACGGCGTCGGGATATGCTATATGCGGCTGGTGACAGTGCTACTTGTCGCGTTAGCTTTTGCCACGATACCGCAACAACACGAAATTTCGCTGCCAAAGTTTTGTTATTTTTGCTACAATCTCACGAATTTTTGCTACAAAAGCTTTATTATTTTGCTATAATAGAAATGTTTTTTGCTACATGGTCTCTGGCAAAGTCGGTTTTGCTACAAAAGCACAATCTTTTTTGCTAAAAGTTTTTTAGTTTTGCTAATAACGTGTACACGACTCGCGTGCGCATGCTACTGACGTCCCGATGATGCTACATGCATGCGGTGTTGCTACCGATGACACGTGGCGATGCTACCGATAGCGCATGTCGTTGCTACTAACGAGTTGACGATGCTACCGATGGTATCCGACAAAGCTATGAGAGAAGATGCCACCTACATATCGCGCCGTTGCTACCACGTGCTGATGATGCTACTGAGGTATCCGATAAAGCTACGAGCAAATGATATAAACGTCTCGGGGCGTTGCTACTGACGAGCCGACGATGCTACCGAGGTATCCGATAAAGCTACGAGCGGATGCTATAGACGTCTCACGGTGTTGCTACTAACGAGTCGACAATGCTACCGACGGCACATGTCATTGCTACCGACGAGCCGCTGACTCTACCGGGGCTGCACGACGTGCTACTCGCGATGCCCTTTTTCTCCATAAAAGTATCTATGATACCAACGAGCCAATGATGCTACCGGCAGTATCCGACATTTCTAGACACAGATGCTACCGACGTCTCGCGACGTTGCTACGGACGAGCCGGCGATGCTACCGAGGGCACGCGACGTTGCTACATTCTCTTTATGTGGTGCAAATTCCTGGAAGATTTGTAGCAGAATTTTCTTTTTGGTGCAAATCCTTGTTTGTTTGATGCATTTTTCCTTTTGTGATTCAAATTCTTGTACGGTTTTGTAGCAGATTACTTCTCCCTTAGTTGCAAATTCACATTTCAGTTTTAGAATTTTACAAGGTGCAAAAAAAATTGAAGGTTTGTAGCAGAAATTTTCTACCCTTATTGCAAATATACATAACGATTATAGCATTTTTCTGTTTTCATATGATGCAAATTTTTATTCAGAAGGTGCAAATTCTTTGTGGGTATATAGCATTTTTTTTCTGTTTATGACGCAAATGTGGAAGAAATCTCTAGTCATGTCAAGCTGTTCGTTGTGGCTCTGCTTCCGCAATTTTGCATTGCTACCAAGACGGAGGCGCAGTGCTACTAGGCCACGGCAGCGTTGCTTTGAGGTACTGTTGCCGGCGTGGAGGCGCAGTGCCGCGACGGCATGGCGGCGTTGCTCCGAGGGCATGGCGGCGGTGGCGCGGTGCTGCTAGGACATGCGGCACAGCGGCAAGCCGGCATCCACGCTACAAGCCACAGTCGCGAGCTGGAAGGAGGCTCGGCCATGCCGCAAGCCTGTATAGACGACGTCCATGCCTATGTACGCTACAACGGTTGTCTTCTCCGGCGACGACCACGGCCGGCGGAGGAGCGACGTCGGCTCGCAGGCCTGTGAATCGTTCTTTTTTGGGACGAGTGGGTTGTGTGAGGTAAAAGGGTGGCGCGGCCGCGCGGGTGCTAGCCGCCGTCCAGCAAGGTGCTCTCGTTCCCAGGGGTCGTCGGAATTAGGACGCCGGAGATTTGGGAGTGGCCTCGCCGTGGATTGAGCTGCGAGAAAAGGCAGGGGAAAGCGACGTGAGGAACGGATCCACCCACGTGGAAAGCGGACGGACGGAAGTGACACGTGACTTTTTGGTACGATCCAACGGATCAATCCGACGGTTGCTGACCAGGGGGATCGCGCGCGAGATCCCCGGGGGACGCCTAGCGCTGTCCTCGGTATAACCCGTTAACCATCTGTAAAAACAATATTAATTCAAAAAACAAATTATCCAGAACATACAAATTGGTAACAAACATA
Source organism: Poa pratensis (assembly GCA_947311845.1). Lineage (NCBI taxonomy): Eukaryota > Viridiplantae > Streptophyta > Magnoliopsida > Poales > Poaceae > Poa > Poa pratensis. The sequence goes on along the minus strand of CAMZMU010000085.1, from coordinate 2,269,641 downwards.
AATATTGGAAAAAATCTCTGGTATTATCTACAACATGCAGAATAACTAATGACCTGACCACCCCACACAATAAACAAGTTTAAACCAAAAGTTATCAAGAAGCAGTAGCATATATATGAATATTAGCTTGGGGAGAAAATTTATATCTTCTTTTGAGAAAAGGATATGTATCTTGATGAGATGATAATGTCGACAATACCAAAAGTTTAAATCAAAGGTTATGCACAACCAGTAAGCTACAGCCACTCATATCTGCCACAACGGCTACATATACTCGTCAGAATATGCTATGACTAATTCAACATTTTTCTTGAATTAGTTATATCATTTTCGTACAGAACGTACAACCCGGCACAATATCACGGTATCACGACTAAATCAGCACAACCTCTACAGTTATTCCCACCATAACTCGGAATTTGCACCGTTCAATGACCAGAAAGCAGATGCACATATCACAGAACAACCTGCCTTCCAGACGGAAAGATGCTAGTACTATGTGGATACAGCATAGAGCTCCCTCTGATCCTCCTTCCACCAAGCGAGCAGGAGCACATATGAAGAGAAGTAGCGTGGTAGACCAGTTTCTGCTCCCTTTCTCGTTCTCAGCATGGCATTCTTCGCTTGTAGATTCGCCTGCACTATCAGAACTATCACCGTTGGTCAGTGACTTGAGGTCTTGTATCAAGGCCTCATCATTCTGTACATGACATTGGTTTTCATGCTGAATGGAATCCCAGTGGCCATCCCTTTCCTCGACTTCACCATGTGTGCTGTATCTGTCTGAAAGCTGGGCTCGCAGGTAATCTGTGAGCATCTCGTTTTGAATCGCTGCAAGAGTTGTAAAACTGGATCTGCTTCCTGCGGGTTAACTACATCCTAACGTCTTCTGAGAAAGTTCCTCGTCTAGATACCTGAAACGAGAAAGAGCTGTTAATTTCTTTGCATCAACAAAAGGTCAAGCTTCTGCAATTTCGTTTTACAGCTAAAAAATCATTCATAAACTGGAACCACTGAGACAACTCTTCAATGCATCAAAGGAAATACAATAAACTATATATGATCATCTGAAAGACTAAAAAGGTTTGCAGATGAAATTATTAAGTTCCTTTTGTACAAAAATAGAAAGGTTTGCTGTTCCTATCATCTGAAAGACTACACAGAACAAAATACAACCAAAATATATAAATCTTGATATGATAAGCCCAAAAATTATATAGTTGCTCGTACCTATGAGAATTCGCCCAAGTGAAGTGATCAATGAGTTAAGAGCTGCTGTGTACCTGAGAGAGTCGATTAGTAGTTTGGGGTGTCAAACACCTAGGACATGGATCAGCAATTCTTGTTGGCACATCTGAAGACCTCCTCACTGACTTAAGCAGACCAGCAAAACTAGATTTGTGCTATCACACCAATACCATCATGATAATCAGATATGACCGTGTGAGGAAAGTCATCGCTAGAAATTTGATGTGATTTGTCAGGTCCATTACTCCATAGTCGCCTCCTTGCCCGTGCACTTCCAGGTAAAACCGAGTATTGTCCCACTGAAGGATGGGAGTCATGGTCTCTAAAACAATGAACATGTTGTACATCATCAGATTGTATATCTTCCACCATGCTTTGACAATGGACTAATTCTTCTGCCATATCCGCACTCTTCCTGCCTGCAGACTCTCCGGCTGCCTGAAAAGCTAGATTGCTGATCTCTGATATAGAATCGTCCTGCAGTTGCTCCATAGCTTGGATAATGCTACTGATCTCAGAAGATATGATGCTCAAATCCAAATTCTTCATGATGGAGTGTATCATTTGAATGGATGATGTGATCATCTGAGAATTGCTTTCTTTAGTACTTACATCCAATATACTTAAGCCTGATCTTACCAAAGAGGCGCCCATAAGACTCAACTGTCAACCGATTGTGTTTCAATAGAGCAACCACCAAACCTAAGTGTGAAATAGTCTGGCAGTTTACCTCTTCCAGGGCCCCTCAGACTTTTAAGCAGATATCATTAAACTCATGAGGTGCAAATTGCCAACTGTTTGTCTGGATAAGTGCAGTGACGTAGAGAGCAGAACCAGAAGAGACACTCTCATTAGTGCTTATCAAACAACCAGAAAGGGGACTGGAGAGAGAGCTAATGATCCCGCTTTTCTCTTGTTCTGCTCGCAGGGCATCAATGACATAGCGGGATAGTGTGGATATCACCTTGGAGTAACCAACACTGTGCCTGAAGACATGATTCTGATGATGGTTGAAACGATCTGGCTGACATTACATGTGGTACAATGTTGCAGCCATGTGGTACAATGTGGTGCGCGGAAGGCCGGAAATATTGCCGGAGATTTCCGGGGCCGGCCGGAAATATCCGCCCCAGGGCTGGAAATATCCGGCCTCACGGAAATATCCGGAACTTAAGACGGAGATATCCGGGCTCGCAAAGACTGCAACGGCCAGATTTTGTGGAGATCTCTCTCCTTCAGCTCAAAAAGCTTTAAGCAATCTCTCTCCTCCTCCATTGTTGACCTCCAAAGCTTTGAGATCTCTCAATCCCTCCAATGATTCTTGCTCCTTTTTGAAGGAAAAGAGAGAGGAGATCTAGATCTACATTTCCACCAATCAATCTCTCCTCTAAGTGAGGGGAGCATATTGGATCCAGATCTTGGGATTCATTTGTTGTTTTCCTTGCTCTTCCTCCCATCTTCCTCCATAGCATTAGTTGCTTTGGTGGGATTTGAGAGTGAAGGGCTTTGAGCACTTCTTGTGTTCTTGCCATTGCATTAGGTGCATCGGTTTGAGTTCTCCACGGTGATACGTGGAGGTGAAGTTTGAGAAGCTTTACTCTTTGTGGATCTTGCATCTTGGGTTGCTTGTAACTCTAGGTGCCTTTGTGAGTCTCGGAGGGAGTCCGAGGCATTGTTGGGAGGCTCCAACTCATTGTGGAGTTCCCCGACCTTTGTGTATTGGTTTGGTCAACGCCCTAAAGTCGACCTCATAGTGGAACGAGCCAATCCCTCGAGGGTGAAACTCACGGAGAATAGAGTGAGCACATTCGTGCTATTGGAGCGCCTAGGTGGCTCCACACTCCTCCAACATAGACGTACTTCCATTGGGAAGGAACTACGGGAAACATCTCCTCGTGTCCACTTTGCGGTTGCTTCTTTACCCAAACCCTTTACTTATGCATTTACCTTTGTGATAGCCATCGTGCTTGAAGTTATCTATCTTGCTATCACTTAGTGGTTATCTTGCTTAGCATAAGTTGTTGGTGCACATAGGTGAACCTAGTTTGTTTAGGTTTTGTGCTTGATAAATTAAACACTAGTTTTATTCTGCATTTATTCAAGCCTAAACCGTTATTATTTTAAAATGCCTATTCACCCCCCTCTAGGCGACATCATCGATCTTTCAACTACGGGTTCTTGGATGTAGCTAGTTGATACAACTCCCAGACATTGATGAAAGAACAGAAGGCAGATGAAAGAGCAAACACTGTAGATGGGGAGGTACTGTAGATGCGCAATTAACATCTACAGTAGCGAAACACGTGGACACATCGACAGAGCGCTGAAGAGCAGAGCTTTTATATATAGATATAATATAGATTGGGCAATTGCCTTCCTGCCTTTCTCTGTGTCTGCGAACTCGTTGATCCTGATTCAGCGTGCCATCATGTTTAGATCTTGTGAGCTGCCTATCATGATCAAGATCACCTTATTGTAATGCTACATGTTGTGTTTGCTGGGATCCGATGAATATTGATACTATGTCAAGTTGAATATTGAATTATCTCTCTGTTACTTGTTGAAACTTTGGTCAAGTGAATGCTTTTGACTCCAAGAGGGAGTATTTATGCTAGATAGTGGGTTCAACCTCCATTTAATCTGAGACAGTGACAGAACGTTCTAAGGTTGTGGATGTGTTGTTGCTACTAGGGGTAAAACAACAATGCTTTGTCTAAGGATAATTGTGTTGTTTACATTATGCATTTTACTTAATGAAATTGTATGTTGCTTGCAACTTAATACCGGAAGGGGTGCGGACGCTAATCTGAAGGTGGACTATTTAGGCACAGATGCATGCTGGATAGCGGTCTGTGTAATTTGTCATAATGCCCAAATGAATCTCATAGTAGACACTACAACTTGCACATGCATTTTATGCACTTCTCAATATTGTCAATTGCCCAGCTGTGTGGGTGGTGGATTGTCTCGTCTGTGCGACTGTTTGGCTATGTGTTTGATGATAAACATGACATTATACAGCTTACGTAGTTTTTGGACCTGACTTTTTTTTAATAAACTGAGTCATCTCTTCTATCTATTCGGCCCTAGACATGACCACTTTGACTAGAAACAACGGGTTCTGAGCCAACTGGACGAGTCATGAGATAACAGGCTACGGTGTGACGTACATTCATAGGGGTGTGTACGTTTGTGAGCGGTGTTTGTACTGTTCGCAAAAAACAACTAGTCAAAAATTTGTTTTTCTCCTTCTATACAAATAAGGCACGCAATTGCGTGCTCTCAAAAAAATACTGCGCCAGCGGGTTGATGCGTGTTGAAGACACACGTTCGTTGGGAACCCCAAGAGGAATGCGTGGAGAGTGCAGCAGCAAGTTTTCCCTCAGTATGAAACCAAGGTTTATCAAACCAGTAGGAAATCTGTGATCTTCTGGAGGTTGATGCAGATGGATGTAGCAGGGCGCACTACCAGAGATCCAAAAGCAACGCGGAACCTGCACACAACACAACCAAAATACTTTGCCCCAACTAACAGTGAGGTTGTCAATCTCACCGCCTTGCTGAAAACAAAGGATTAGACGTATAGTGTGGATGATGATGTATGTTTGCAGAAAACAGTAGAGAACAATAATTGCAGTAGATTGTATTTCAGATGTAAAAGAATGGTCAGGGGTCCACAGTTCACTAGTGGTGTCTCTCCAATAAGATAACTAACATGTTGGGTAAACAAATTACCGCTGGGCAATTGACAATTGATAAGTGCATATAACTTGCATGTGTGAGTTGTGGTGTCTACTATGAGATTCATTTGGGCATTACGACAAAGTACATAGACCGCTATCCAGCATGCATCTATGCCTAAATAGTCCACTTTCAGGTTAGCGTCCGCACCCCTTTCAGTATTAAGTTGCAAGCAACAGACAATTGCATTAAGTAATGTGCATAATGTAAACAATGCATTCATCTTTGAACAAAGCATTGTTGTTTTACCCCTAGTGGCAACAACACATGTACAACCTTAGAACTTGCTGTCACTATCCCAGGTTAAATAGAAGTTGAACCCAACTATCATGCATAAATACTCCCTCTTGGAGTTACAAGTACAAACTTGGCCAGAGCCTACACTAGTAACGGAGAGCATGCAAGATCACAAATGACATAGACATGATATAACAATATTCAGCTCGACATAGGTACCAATATAAGTCGGATCCCAGCAAACACAACATGTAGCATTACAATAAGATGATCTTGATCATGTAAGGCAGCTCACAAGATCTAAACATGTGGCACAAGTGGAGAAGACAACCATCTAGCTACTGCTATGGACCCATAGTCCAGGGATGAACTACTCACACATCACTCCGGAGGCGGGCATGGTGGTGTAGAGCCCTCCGGTGATGATCCCCTCTCTCCGGCAGGGTGCCAGGAAGAGCTTCAGAACCCCCCGAGTTAGGGTTGACGACGGCGGCGGCGGCGGAAATATTCTGGATGATATGCTCGGTGTTTTAGGGTTTTCGCGACGGAGGCTTTAAGTAGGCGAAGGGGCGATGTCGGCGGACCCCGAGGGGGCCTCCTCATAGGCTGGCGCGGCGGGCCCACCTGCCGCGCCGCCTTGTGGGTTGGCTGCCTCGTGGCCCGTCTTCGTCTCTCCTTCGGACTCTGTGTACGTGTTGGAAAAATAGGGACTTGGCTTTTTGTTTTGTGCAATTCCGAGAATGTTTCAGAAGTACTTTTCTAAAACCAAAAACAGCAGAAAACATGGAACTGGCAACGTGGCATCTTGTTAATAGGTTAGTCCCAGAAAATGCATAAAAGTGAATGAAGTGTATATAAAACATGTAGCAAATGGTATAAAACAAGCATGGAACAACAGAAATTATGGATACGTTGGAGACGTATCAAGCATCCCCAAGCTTAGTTCTACTCGTCCTCGAGTAGGTAAAACGACAACAACAAATAATTTCTGAGGAGACATGCTTTCACACAATCTTGATCATAATATTGTAAGACATGTAAGCTGTGATCAAATCATTCAAAGCAAATGTATACATTTGATATCAAAAGACAAAGCAAGAGTTAAACAAGCTAAAAGTTTTCATGAACTATTGCTTCAAAGACATGAAACCGTACAAGGTTCATTAAAGATGATTTAAGTATCCAGCATAGGAGTTCTATCCTTCAAACCAAGCATCAAGTAAATTTTCATAACATAGAAGGATTCAGCCAAGTAAACATAAACATGAACGTCATGAATCAACTGTTTCGAAGTCTACTCAACCGGTGAGCGCAAGCATTTGGTATTGGCACCATGATGTTGTGGCAAAGAGAACATTAATGGGGGTTTGGAAGGCCAAAGGAAGATAGTCTTACAAAGCTATAAGTGACCATTAGACAAGAGGAAGTCTTATGATCGAAGCTATGCAAGGAGTAGTGATTGCCATGCAACGGATGCACATAGAGCTATATGTATATGAAAGCTCTCCAATGGAACTAGTGGGGGTGCATCCAACTTGGTTGCTCATGAAGACCTAGAGCACTTTTGAGGAGGCTCATCATTGGAATATACAACCCAAATTCTATAGTGTAAATTCCCCACATAGTTATACAAGTAGAACATGAAAACTCTCTCACATGAGCACAAATGATGACTATGAATAATGCAGGTGCTATAACATGAGCACAAGTGTGATCAAAGGATAGTAATGTTGCCCCTTTTTCTTTATTCTTTTTTTTTCTTTTTTTTCTATTTTTTTTGTTTCTCTTTTCGATGGCTCATTTGGCTCTTTTCACATTCAGGGGAAACACCCTAATTACAACAACACACTTTTTGGTACAAATAACTCACAATGAACTAGACATGATGTATGAATGCCTCTGCCAGTGTAGCAGGATATGCAATGATCTAGCGTAACATGGGTAAAACCACACATCAGCTGTATAGAATCATGCAAAGCAATATGTATATGATGAATGACAACAAGTCATGTAATGTATGATGGATGTTGCATGGCAATATAACTCGGAACAGCTATGAAAATGCTGTAGTAGGTAGGTATGGTGGCTGTTTTGAGGAAGATGTATAGGCTTATGTGTAGGAGAACAAGAGGAAGTTCTCCCACGGGGTTGGATGTACTGGCGAAGTATGCACAACTCTCAATGTGAGCAGAAGGCAATGCGCAGCACCGAAGAGGCTAGCAAAATATGGATGGTGGAAGTGCCAAAAACCGTAACTTAACATTAGTCAAAAAGAACTCACAAGCTTATTGCAAAACAACTAGCAGGTTCAACATTAAGAGCATGATTAAAATTTACTCCAAGAAGGGCCGTTCACGGCGGCACCAGTACCCCGTTAGATCCCTCGACCTTCAGCACAACTAGTTACTACGATGAACTTTCAGACATGGAAAGCTATCAAGTCCAACTACACCTTTAACAATTTTAGTAAAGTTTGTAGTACGGTACAAGCTCAAAGACAACAATCCACTACTTTTTTAACTTAGTTAACCAGCAAGCTTTACCATCTAATACCTCAAAACATTTGCAAAGAATCAAGTTATCAAAGTTTCAATGATCTACAAGACTATGCAAGTTTATCATACCACTACCACATGCAGCATTTTCTTTTTCCAAGCAAACACCAATCAACATATTTAAACATAAAACTCTCCAAATGATAATATGATGCAGCAAGAGAGTGTTTACAAACACGTGCTAACAGCTCGAAGAGATGCACGAAAAACAGGAGCTAAAAGCACTGCAGTAGCTAGTTAAGAATACTCAACAAATATAAGTGAAGAACATGAGTATTCACATGAAAAAGCGGAGCGTGTCTCTCTCCCACACAAGTATTGTTAGGATCCAGCTTTATTCAAACACAAACAAAAATAAAAACACACAGACGCTCCAAGTAAAGTGCATAAGATGTGAAAGAATTAAAATATAGTTTCACTAGAGATGACCTGATAAGTTTGTTTATGAAGAAGGGGATGCCTTGGGCATCCCCAAGCTTAGACGCTTGAGTCTCTCTGAATATGGTTGGGGATGAACCATGGGGGCATCCCCAAGCTTAAGCTTTTCACTCTTCTTGATCACATAATATCACCCTTCTCGCTTGATCCTTGAAAACTTCTTCCACACCAAACTCAAGACAGTTCTCATTAGCGGGTTAGTGCATACATAAAAATTCTTATATTCTGTAATGAAACAATCATTCCAAAAGATTCTGGACATTAGCTACAGCCACCAATACTTCGTTGAGCAAAGAAATCTACTCAAGCATAGTAAAAGAGCGAATGCAAAACAAAAGACAGAATCTGTCAAAAACAGAACAGTCTGTAAAGACCGAATTTTTCGAGGCACTTAAGATGCTCAGATGGTTCTGGCCCAAAATAATGAAAGTTGCGTACATATCTCAGGAATATTCGTGATTTTTCGTCGAATTTTTTGAATTTTCTACAGGGAGAAAAGCTCAAATCGTGACAGCTAAAAATCTGTTACTGCGCAGAAATCCAAATCTTGCATCAACTTTCAATATAGAACTTCACTTGGCACAACATTGCGATAAAATAAAGATACAAAGGATTTGCTACAGAAGTAACTAAACTCCTTGACTCAAAGAAAAGAAAAATAACAGCAAATAAAAACCATGGGTTGTCTCCAATAAGCGCTTTTCTTTAACGCCTTTCAGCTAGGCGCAGAAAGTGAAAATCAAGTGTTGTAAAGTAGAGGAGCATGAACACCATGGGTTTTGCGCCTACCTCTCTTACCCTTATCCTTCGGTTTAGGAAGTGTGTGGCTGCGCCATGGCATAGAGGTTAGATTCAGGGTACCTTTTTCCGTGTCAATAGTTGCTCCCAATAGTTTCAACAGAGATCTTCCAAGGGTAATTTGTCCGGTTCCTACACATTTAATAATAAGATAATCAGTGGATACCGTTCTCCCATAAACAGTTGTAAATACTCCTTCAGCTATCCCCATGGGAAATATAACAGAGTTATCAGCAAGAGTTATTCCTTCTCCCCCTTCAGAAAGTCCCCAAAGATTCAAAGATTCATAAATGCTTTTAGGCATAAGGCAAAACTCACACATAATATCACAACGAGCATAAACAGTTTCACCACTTATAGCAACTTTTACCAAAGGGACCCATTTTGTAGGTTCAAAACTTATTGGAACATAATCATAATACTCACGGATTTGATTATACCATTCCTTTAAGCAAGATAGACTTGTCTCAAGAGTATTTAATCTAGCATGAATATCAATGAGAGCTGAATCAAGCTCGCTAGCAGAACTAGTGGATGCAGCTAATTTTTTAATGGCATTAAAAGCTTGATCTCCATCGCATTGAAGGAAATCTCCTCCAACAATAGCATCTAAAGCATATCTGTAACAAAGAGTGAGACCGAAGTAGAAGCTAGTAAGAAGCAAACTTAAAGCCATTTTAGGTTCAGTTTTACTAAAAGACTCATTAATTCTAGACCAAGCTTCTTTAAAACTCTCCTCACTCCTTTGTTTAAAGGTAAAGACCAGTTGGTCGTGTGACATAGTTACAGGAATGGGATAAGACATGGTGATGACGAAACTGAATAAAAGGCAACTAATTTTTTTGTGTTTTTGATAAAGAGAGCAAACAAGACAAAATAAAAGTAAACTAAGCAAGACAAATAACAAAGTAAAATGACTGGAAGTGAGAGACTCCCCTGACAGAAGCGCAGACGTCCCTGACAGAAACGCCAGAAAATATGGAGCAGTTGAAAGGGAGAGATGCGCTCTCAGAAGTTCCAGACTTCCCCGGCAACGGCGCCAGAAAATATGCTTGATGCGTGTTGAAGACACACGTTCGTTGGGAACCCCAAGAGGAAGGCGTGGAGAGTGCAGCAGCAAGTTTTCCCTCAGTATGAAACCAAGGTTTATCGAACCAGTAGGAAATCTGTGATCTTCTGGAGGTTGATGCAGATGGATGTAGCAGGGCGCACTACCAGAGATCCAAAAGCAACGCGGAACCTGCACACAACACAACCAAAATACTTTGCCCCAACTAACAGTGAGGTTGTCAATCTCACCGGCTTGCTGAAAACAAAGGATTAGACGTATAGTCTGGATGATGATGTATGTTTGCAGAAAACAGTAGAGAACAATAATTGCAGTAGATTGTATTTCAGATGTAAAAGAATGGTCCGGGGTCCACAGTTCACTAGTGGTGTCTCTCCAATAAGATAACTAACATGCTGGATAAACAAATTACAGCTGGGCAATTGACAATTGATAAGTGCATATAACATGCATGTGCGAGTTGTGGTGTCTACTATGAGATTCCTTTGGGCATTACGACAAAGTACATAGACCGCTATCCAGCATGCATCTATGCCTAAATAGTCCACCTTCAGGTTAGCGTCCGCACCCCTTTCAGTATTAAGTTGCAAGCAACAGACAATTGCATTAAGTAATGTGCATAATGTAAACAATGCATTCATCCTTGAACAAAGCATTGCCGTTTTACCCCTAGTGGCAACAACACATCTACAACCTTAGAACTTGCTGTCACTATCCCAGGTTAAATAGAGGTTGAACCCAACTATCATGAATAAATACTCCCTCTTGGAGTTACAAGTACAAACTTGGCCAGAGCCTACACTAGTAACGGAGAGCATGCAAGATCACAAATGACATAGACATGATATAACAATATTCAGCTCGACATAGGTATCAATATAAGTCGGATCCCAGCAAACACAACATGTAGCATTACAATAAGATGATCTTGATCATGTAAGGCAGCTCACAAGATCTAAACATGATGGCACAAGTGGAGAAGACAACCATCTAGCTACTGCTATGGACCCATAGTCCAGGGATGAACTACTCACACATCACTCCGGAGGCGGGCATGGTGGTGTAGAGCCTTCCGGTGATGATCCCCTCTCTCCGGCAGGGTGCCGGGAAGAGCTTCAGAACCCCCCGAGTTAGGGTTGACGACGGCGGCGGCGGCGGAAATATTCTGGATGATATGCTCGGTGTTTTAGGGTTTTCGCGATGGAGGCTTTAAGTAGGCGAAGGGGCGATGTCGGCGGACCCTCGAGGGGGCCTCCTCATAGGCTGGCGCGGCGGGCCCACCTGTCGCGCCGCCTTGTGGGTTGGCTGCCTCGTGGCCCGTCTTCGTCTCTCCTTCGGACTCCGTGTACGTGTTGGAAAAATAGGGACTTGGCCTTTTGTTTCGTGCAATTCCGAGAATAGTTCCAGAAGTACTTTTCTGAAACCAAAAACAGCAGAAAACAGGGAACTAGATGCCACAGTGCCAGTTCCTGTTTTCTGCTGTTTTTGTATTCCAGAAAAGTTGATCTGGAAATATTTTTGGAATTGGACGAAACAAAAGCTCACGGTCCTAATTTTCTGTCACGTACACGGGGTCCGAAGGAGACACGAAGGGGACCGAGAAGGCGGCCACACCACGTGGCGGCGCGACCCCACCTCCCGGCGCGCCACATCATGGTGTGGGCCCCTCGGGTCTCCACCGACGTTATCCCTTCGCCTATATATTCATCTATTCGGGAAAACTCCAGATACCCGAGCCATATTTCACGAAAAGTTCCAGAACCGCCGCCGCCGTCAACCCTAACTCGGGAGGGTACTGAAGCTCTTTCCGGCACCTTGCCGGAGAGGGGAATCATCACCGGAGGGCTTGATAATCCCCAAGAGCAAGGAATCACTGTAGCACTATTCGATAAGTATTTGAGTGTCAAACACACGAGGAGCTGAAGTTAAACTATCTATTCTCTAAAGCCCTATAACCCTCTTATATGGCCTTTTATGCAAAACAATAAAAATCTGAAAGGAACTAACTAATGGAAGCAAGTGATGTGGAATGGGTTTATCTAGTAACAAGTTTCTCAATCAAGTTTCAAACGCAAGTTTCTTAGAGCAAGTTTCTCTCAGCAGTTCTCTCAAGCGAGTTTCTCAAAGTAGCAAATATCTCAAGGGAGCAAATGTTCTAGCAATTGTTATCTCATTCGTGCGGTTGTCACAATTAGTGAAGCACATGTTTCAGTCTTAATTGTTTCTTCTAGGAAGGAGTCATAAATAGGTCTAGCCAAATAAATGAACTAAAACCCCTTATGATGGTTCTTATGGCCAAGTAAATGACTGCACAAGAGTTATTAAGGCATAAAAGTCCCACAATAGCCTTAAGTTCTAAGGTCCCCTATATATCCCTCAATAAAGTAACTTCATGATTCGGTCTCAGGTTTACATGTCCTCCCAAGTCACCCTCACTCCATTACCATACCGGTGATCACCTTACATGCATTCCCGAACATATGTGTGCACTCATATATTGTACATCAAGACAATTATAAAAGATAACAAAACTTGTATGCAACCAATCAACGAACTATTTCAGTATTGCCATGAATAAATCACTTCTCAAATATAGATGGAGAGACACAATAGATCATGAAAAGGAGTGTCGTCGAATCTAAATCGGACATCACAGATGAGGCCGCGCACTGTAGAAGTGCGCGCAATGGCAGGCCGCTGAAACAGTCCACTTTGATATATAAACTTCTCAGTAAAGAGCATAGCGACGCAAACAACTCCCAGACGTTGATGAAAGAACAGAAGGCAGATGAAAGAGCAAACACTGTAGATGGGGAGGTACTGTAGATGCGCAATTAACATCTACAGTAGCGAAACACGTGGACACATCGACAGAGCGCTGAAGAGCAGAGCTTTTATATATAGATATAATATAGATTGGGCAATTGCCTTCCTGCCTTTCTCTGTGTCTGCGAACTCGTTGATCCTGATTCGGCGTGCCATCATGTTTAGATCTTGTGAGTTGCCTATCATGATCAAGATCATCTTATTGTAATGCTACATCTTGTGTTTGCTGGGATCCGATGAATATTGATACTATGTCAAGTTGAATATTGAATTATCATGTCTATATGTCTATGTCTTTTATGATCTTGCATGCTCTCCGTTACTTGTTGAAACTTTGGCCAAGTGAATGCTTGTGACTCCAAGAGGGAGTATTTATGCTAGATAGTGGGTTCAACCTCCATTTAATCTGAGACAGTGACAGAACGTTCTAAGGTTGTGGATGTGTTGTTGCTACTAGGGGTAAAACAACAATGCTTTGTCTAAGGATAATTGTGTTGTTTACATTATGCACTTTACTTAATGAAATTGTATGTTGCTTGCAACTTAATACCGGAAGGGGTGCGGATGCTAATCTGAAGGTGGACTATTTAGGCACAGATACATGCTGGATAGCGGTCTGTGTAATTTGTCGTAATGCCCAAATGAATCTCATAGTAGACACTACAACTTGCACATGAATTTTATGCACTTCTCAATATTGTCAATTGCCCAGCTGTGTGGGCGGTGGATTGTCTCGTCTGTGCTATTGTTTGGTATGTGTTTGATGATAAACATGACATTATACAGTTTACGTAGTTTTTGGACCTGATTTTTTTTATAAACTGAGTCATCTATTCTATCTATTCGGCCCTAGACATGACCACTTTGACTAGAAACAACGGGTTCTGAGCCAACTGGACGAGTCATGAAATAACAGGCTACGGTGTGACGTACATTCATAGGGGTGTGCCAGCTATTTTGGCAGTGGAATAGTTTTTCGCATAGTGGATGCTCTAAATAGAATTTGCAACCCCCTCCCTTCAGTCGGAAAAAAAGGAGAAGAACAAAATAGATAGCCCTGAGTACCCTCCACCGTCATTCGCTTTCTTTTGCAGTTTAATTCCAGTAAGTCGAGAATCTTGAACTCCCTAAGAAATCCCCAATGGAAGACGAAGATAAATGAGTAAAAAGCGATGAGAAAAGCTAAGGACTGTCAAAGACGACAGGGGAAATCAGGTGCCAGGCGGCGAGCTCGAGAAGGCCAATTGTCGACGAGCAGGAGAAACGGAGGCGTGGGAGCCCTGGAAGCAGCGCCGGCGAACGAGCCGTGGCGGGCTCGATTGGGCGTGTGTGGCGGCGAATCCGAATCGAGGCGACGGGGAACTGGTGGAGGAGAGCAGGGCGGAGTCACGCGGGTGGCTGGCTGTGCGGGAGAGGTCCGACGAGGCGGCGAACCGAGACGTGTTGCTAGGGTTTTGCGGCGGGCTCGAGCGGTGGCGAATCCAAATGGAGGCGAGGTGGAGGAGGAGCAGGGCCGGAGTCACACCGACAAGCGGGCCCAAACAAATTGTAAACAGATAGCCTCCGACCGTCGGAATAAAAAAAGAAAGGAGAAGACAAAAAACAGATAGTTCCTCCACCAAATACGAACAGATCCCCTCCCAACCATCCTCGCCGGCGCCGGCGCCTCGCCGGACGGCAACGCCAATCTTTGGTATGGATCCTACGGTGCCACCAGCTGCCTACGTCCATGGTCAACTCGCAGCGGAGCCTTGGCCTCCTGGGCTGCAGCGCTCTGTGGGTGTGAGGCCGCACCCGATCTGCCCGGGTCGACGTCCGCCGGTTAGTGCTCTTCCTTCCCCCTCCCCGGAGGGGGTCTCGAAGACGAAATCAGTGTCCAACTGGGACTCGTCGCAGAAAGATTCCTTCTTTCAGCAATTAATAACATGGAAAAGCTCGAGTCTTTTCCGGAGTCGACCCGTATTCTGCTTCAGCAAGCACCAGGAAATCGAATTCTAGCGATTTCCTTCGGGCACTCGGTTATTCTTCTCCGATTCGGATTAGAAGCGGGGCAGCTTTGGTCTGTGATCTATAAATTAAGCCCCCGGCTTGCCTGCTCACTTCGTTCTCTGTCGGCTTCCAAGTATTTCATCAGAAGCAGCACGGCGGAAGCAGAAGCTAGTGTAGCCAGAATCATGGCGCTGCATATGCACGACGCCACGGATTTGTGCTCTCCAGTCTCGAGGGTTATACCTAGGCTGCTGCTAGGTCAATCTCCGAGTAACAACAAGACATTACTGATAGAGCCGTCAGTGCCGGAGCTACCCCTGGACATCTTGGCACATGTCTTTGCCACCCTTGAGATCCCTGACCTCGTACGTGCCGGCTCTGTCTGCACCTCATGGTTCTCTGCTTACACCACCCTGCGCAAACTCGGGAAGCACAAGCAGACCCACACACCGTGCCTGCTCTACAGCTCTGAATCTGCCGGTCACAATGTTGCTTGCCTCTACAACATCTCGGAGAAGAGGGTTTACAGGCTGACTCTCCCAGACCCGCCCATCCGCAGCCGGTTCCTCATTGGGTCCTCCCTCGGCTTCCTGGTTACCGTCGACGAGCTATCTGAGATGCACCTCGTCAATCCTATCACCGGTGAACAGATTGCTCTCCCTTCAGTGACCACCATGCCGCACGTGAAGCCCATCTTTGATGACTCAGGTGCTCTCCACCAGTATGAATACTCAAGGAACTCTGCAAAGCAATCTTACAGCTCGTGGATCCATGCTCCTCGTGAGCTGCGGGAACACTTCCACTCTAAGGCGTATGTGTTCTACGACACATCCGCCGGAAGCTTCATCGTGGTGCTCATCCACCAGCCATTCAGTCAGCTCTCTTTTGCCAGAGTTGGGGATCACAAGTGGACCTCGCTACCACCACACGGAAACTATCAGGACTGCACCTACAAGGATGGGTTGTTGTATGCGGCGACTATAAGGGCAGAGATCCACGCCTACGATCTTAGTGGTCCCACTGCTACAATGGAGATTATTACGGGGGTGGACATGGATTTATATCTCGATCTCGATGACGTGTACATTGTTCAGGCTCCATGGGATGATCTGCTTCTTGTTTCGAGATCGATAGAGATTGAGGATCCTGACCCAGACGCTGATTCGGAAATACCTCTTCCGAAATATACCGTGGAAGTTAAATTACACAAAGTTGATGTGCGAACAATGAGGCTCGTGGAAATTGATTGCCTGCCTGACCATGTGCTGTTTCTTGGGCATAGCCATACACTTTGTCTCAGCGCAAAAGAACATCCTGCTCTCAAGGGGAACCATGCTTACTTCACTGATGATGATGAGTACATTACAGGACGTAAGAGTTGTCGTCGTGACATAGGAGTGGTTGACTTGGGCAGTAATAGCAAGGAGGAGTTTGTGTCTCCCCAGATTTGGTCCAACTGGCCTGCTCCAGTGTGGATCACACCCAATCTTACAATGATGAAATTGGCACTCAAGGACTATGCGCAGCAGGAGAAGGTTGCTTTTGGCGATGGGAAGATCGGTTTCTGGCTTTGAAGGGTTGATGATTCATGAGGTTGTATGATGCCATCATGCTGTCAAGTTATCATTTCTTTATCAAGTATTTGGGTTTTATGAACATGTCTCTTTTATTGTGTGTGGAACTTTATTATATCTTGTGGCTGATGCAAGTGTGGTTGTGTTTCGTTATGAATTGTGATTGGAGTCAGAGAAATAAGAACTTTTTTATGCTCGTGTGTCGTGATTTTTCATTTGTGAACATGTGATGATCATGAGAACATTACCAAGCTGCTCTTTTGGCTGCTGTGTTGTTGCTTTGGAGCTGAAGTGCAGCTGTTCATATGAGATGAGTTCCTGATCCTACTCTTCCCTTGTCCTTGTGTTGTTCATTTTCTCAGTTAATTGACTTCCACCTCTGATGTCTGTGACTGCTAGCTGCAAGACATCAAGAAGCCAAGAACAAAAGTCAGGATCCAAGAGCAAGTTTGACTTTAAATTCTCGGTGTTTTTTCATTACAAGCTGCTACGTCCAGTAATTTATTACTAGCAGCTGATACATCATCCCCAGGAGGCGGGTAGTGCAGAGTCATGCTTCATGCAAATTCCTCTGGTTGGTCTTCTCAGTAGAAGCACAGTGGCATCTCTTGCCCGAGCAGTGGCAGCATTACTTGTTCCAGCAACAAGGGTGTGAGTGATGCCGAAGATAAAGGAACTGGTGGTGGCGACAAGGATGATGATTGATGATGATGTTTTAGATGATTGGCAGGCGACTACAGATGCACTAGTTGATAACAGCCAGGCACCACCAGGATTTTTTTCTAGAGGAACCACTAGTTGCACCTGAGAGCCGGCTCATGCAGCAACGAGGCCAGAACCAATCGAGACCCAGAGAAGATCTTGGAGCCCAGATGATGATATCAGTCCACACACTTTTCCCAGTCTCTCAAAGCAGGCCAGCTTCACAGCTAGCATGGAGAAAGTCATACGGTATGTAAGACTACTTCACTATTTCAAGTTCCTTCTCCCTGGATATATGTACATGATATCTATTCGATTCTGAACAATGTCACAAATCGTCCCATTAAAACACCTCCTTGCAGTTTCTAAACTACAGGCTTGAACTGGCATCAATATAGGCTAATTGCTAATTTTTTCTACAGTTTTTCAGTTTAAAAAAAAGATAGTTCGATTGTTATTAAATCATGCCTTGATTAGGCTACTGAGTCTCAAACCAAATGTGTTCTTCTCGATTTGCCTAACCTTATACAACAGATATGTTTCCATCTTCTTACCAATAGATTAGAAGCAAAAAGATGCACATGATGTCACATAGGTTGCTAGGAATCGTTATATTCTGTACCTAGAAATCAGAAACTAGTATACCTTTTTTTTCCAAGCAGAGGGCCACACGGCCCCCAGTTTCATTACTGAAATTGAGGCGTTCGATCCATTACATCCACCCACGTTACAAAGTTGGGTACGAGCCCCCCAAACCTCCAACAGAAATAAGCATCCAAACTTTCTGACAAACGAACCAGAACACCTACCAAGCTAACATAAAACCGAGGAAACAAGAGTTCTCAGGAACTAAAGCAATACTAGACAGGTTTTTCTTTCAGCTATTTTTGCATCTCTCCTGGGGTAGCAAACTTTCTTGAAGTGAATCATCTTCGTACGTCGCATAGCCTCAAAATGTCTGAGCAGGGCCGGGCGGGCAAAATCCGGGGCCCTGTGCCAAACTTTAAAACGTGCCCCTATCTCACTTCAAATTTGAACTAATAAATAATTCTAATGTATATGACATTGTATGAGCTTAACCGTGTGGTCGACAATACAGTTCGTGTGCGACCTTCGCCATCCTACTAGCTCCCTGTTGCAGCACTCTTCGAAGATTTCTTTTATGTAACATCGCCCATTCATTCAAGAATTGGCATAAAGAGAAGACTACGTTAGTGGGATCTCTAGGCCTGATACTTTGAAAACAAGATCGATTTCTTGTTTTCCACAGTCCAAATGAGCGCAGCCATTCCTATCATGAGAATCTTTCTAACTCTACCAGAAAACGCAGCAAACCATTCCTGGTACAGATCATCGAAAGAAACTGGTTTGTTTTGAAAGCTTAAGAATACACTAGGAACGCGGTTTTTCTGGCGGCGCCGCGGGTTACCGGTCAAGAATCAACCGTTCGCTGGTCGCTCATGATTTGGGCTGTGGGCCTCGGTATTTCCTGCTTGTTGGGTATTTCCTGCTGCTTGTAGCATACAGATTCAGGGTACGTAGGGAATAAATGCCTGCCCTACTCGATTCATTAATATCAACGCACTACCCACCTACTCTTCTCTCTCTCTCAACACATTACTCTCCTCTACCTGCATCTCGATACACAAAAAGCAGCGCCACTGCGGCGGGCGTGACGACAAGCTGGCGGCCGGAGTGCTCGAGTTTGGATGACAAGGTTGATATCCATAATCAAAACAATTGATTTCTAAAAGCGTAACTGGATCATATTTAACACTACACAAACTTAGTGAACTTATGTAATACCATATGCTCTATGTTTTTGATACCAAAATGTTACAGAACCCATACTTCACAAATATATAGTTCGATTTGTGAAACTTGCAATATTTTGAAACTTTTTCGAAATTTAGCTGAAATTATTTTGATAAAGAGGGAGAGATATATGTGTGAACCATATATATATGATAGTTTGTTGATATAATTGTGGTATCATTACCGAATAATTGATTTTTTAAAACGCAGCCGGATCATATTTGGTATGACACAAAATTTGTAAATGCATGTAATATATGTCATTTTTTTATACAAAGATATTACATAACCCCTAGCTTAGAAATATCTTGTTTAATTTGAGTAGGTCACAATATTTTGAAAAATATTTTGAAACTTTACTGAAACGAACTGAAACTATTTAGAAAAAAAATGAAATACGTATGTGTGAATCATATGTATGCCATAGTTTGTTGATATAATGTTGGTATGGACAATCCAAATAATTGAGTTTAAAACATAACTGATCATATTTGGTATGACAAAAATTTGGTAAATGAGTAATATATGTCATATTTCTGTGATACTAAGATGTTATTGTACTGATAATTGACAATTTTGTTTTTGTTTTACTGGATTACGTTAAAAAATCTTCAAACAGTAACTGAAACTATTTAAAAAGCATAATTGAAATATATGTTGAAAGCAAATGAACTTGCTACGTGGGGCTGAGCTCCTCGACGAATTTGACGCATCTATTCGAAATAACTAGTCTAGAAGGGTACCATGATATTATAGTTTAATATGTTTATAGTACTCCATACATTAAAATATATTCATTATAGTTTAATATTCGAAATAACTAGTCCTGCAACACAAAAGTTGATTAGCCAAAACATGGTTTTGTTTATTGATTCCGATAAGAGTAGTTTTACCTAGAGCAGTACCAAAAGCAAAGCAGCTTCAGACCCAACATGTGCATACTAGTATTTTCACAAGTGTAATTACATCATGATTCCTCACAAGATAGGTAACATACATGTTGGGCTTTAGATGAGTAAGCTCGATGTTAATCTCCTTCTTATTTATTTAATTAATAAGGCAAATCTTTTGCCTTCTTTATTTATAAAAAATATGCTAATATTTTTTTCTATTAATCATATATATAGTAGTATTAATATCTGAAAATTATTTTGAGCCTTACATCCTTGGTATTTTTTTACCTCTTCCGCTAGTGTGTCCTATCAGCGACGATCAGGTCACGCGTCTTCATCTTCAGAAGGCGTATCCGGCCGTAGCCGCCTCCGACGTCATCTTCAACGTCTCCCTCCCCATCCATCACTTCTCCTCCCCACACCATTCCGATCGCCGTGACGCGCTCCCCTCCCCTCCCACGCCGATCCGCCGGAAATCTCCCCGCCCTGCCCAAACTCCCGCGCCGTCTCCCTCCCCGCCCTGCCAAAACCCCCGCGCTGCCCCCTCCCCGCCCCTCCCACGCCGATCCGCATTCCACCGCCGGAAATCATGGGTAGAGGACGCGAACACCGCGCAGCCGCTGCCGATGCCCGCGCAGCGGAGGAAGAGGCGCTCCGCCGTGGGATCGACGAGGTCCTGCGCGTCAAGAAGGAGGGCGACCTGGGGAGAGCCGCGGATCTTGCCATCACGCTCGTTGGCGCGCACCCCAACACCGCGGCGCCCTACAACTTGGTGGGGTTCGTCATGGAGTGCGCGGCGTACAACCTCAAGGAGCAGCTCGACGACTTCCCCGCCCAGAGTCCAGCCCTCCTCGGATCTGGAGATGCAGTTGATGAAGGGACGCTGGAGGAGGACCGCGCCAGGCGTGCCAATGAGAGGAACAACGCCATGGCCAACCTCGCCATATATCTCAGGAACTGCGCCCAATGGTACAGCACGGCGGCTGAGCTCGCCCCCCGATGCATCTTCACCCGCGCCAGCTATGCCAGGTCGTTGGGGCTCGACCAGCAGACCGCAGAGGCTCACCAGCAGTTCAACTCGGCAATGCGGATACGGAACCCTGATGTTCCCAGCAGGCACAACCCATGGCTGAAATCCGGAAGCCAGATGGCCACCGATGAGGAACAGAAGGGATGGGCGATATCCAAGGCAAAAACACACTTCGACCGCTTCCTCCACCTGGCTGACCAGCAGGTCTACATGGTATGCAAGGACCTGCTACTGAATATCCTCAATGGTCAAGCAGGTTCAATGGCGACTGCTAGGAGGAAAGCGACAGAGCTTGCTGCAACCTACCCGTTCTCGGCTCGTGCAGCACTCATCGAGCCATTCCTCAGAAGACAGCTTATTGAGTCATCCGCCAGTTCCATCAAGCTGCAGCAGTACCAGCAACTCGTCAAGGACATCGTTAACTGTATTGATATGTTTCCTAATTCGCTCGTGATCTGTCTCTTCCGAGCCGAGGTGCAGTTCGCTATGGGGAAGTACCTGGAGGCCTCCATGGAGTGCCTGCGTGGACTCAAGATTTCAAAACCAGATGACCCGGTGTCGCAGGAGTTGCCGCCAGTTTCAATGAGTGGCCGTCGAGCCAGGACTGAGGCCTTGATTGGAAAGCTAATGGAACTGCTAGAGCAGATGGAGGAAAATCTGCTTGAGCCTGACGAGATCAATGAGCTGCTGCAGGCTCTCGGCATGGAATCCAAATATCATCGTGTTGTCCAAAACAGGGTTAGACGTCTGACCGACTGTCTGAACATTAAACTGCCGCCACTAGATGTTCCTGAGAACTCAAAGCCTTCCAAAGTGAAAGGTATTGTACCACTGCACTTCCTGTACACGCATTCTCATGATTGATTGTGGACTTATCCATCTGCGTTACAGGTAAGACCTCCAAAAAGTTGTCAAGGAAGGTCAAGAAGCCAATGAGAAAGGTCCTGCCCAAAAGGCACAATGGTAAGCGTCTCTGAATCTTATCCGTTGTTGATTGTAATTGCATAGTTTTAGCATTGGCTAGTTCATCTTATCTGTAAACACCCATGATGACTGTTGTAGAAGTTAGTTTTTCTGTGGATATCATTGAACTATCAAGTTCTTTTTATGTGAGCACGCATATACAGTTATGACATTGTATATCTTCTGTTATCTGTCAGACAACAAAGAGAGTACTGTAGAGAAGGAGATAGAGGAGGAGGAGGAGGAGGAGGAGGAGGAGGAACCAGTGAGGCCTGAGCAGGTATACACACAACACACGAATTTGCGTACTAGAAAAATATTGGGAAGATACATTATCCTCAGTATTTGTCATTTAGGTGATGGGAGCTAAGATTATTCCAAGACAAGTTGTGGACACTTATGCCGAGTATTGCAAACTTGGCTTGATGTGTCCAAGAAACAAAGTAATCTGCCATTTGTGTGTCTTCGAGGGCCAGGATTATTACACGAATGAAATTAAGCATGGGGATGTGAGTCCTTGCTTTATGAACTTTAGATTTTGATATAGGGGTATTGTTTTATCGATTGCAGCTTAACCGGTGTTATTTTGATTTTTTAGATGATTTATCATTGTCACACGATTCACAAGAACGCAAGCACCATCGCGTGCTGCATCTACTCATGCTCCACCAGATTCAGGAGTGAGGAGGACCAGCAACTGCACAACCACTACTTCCATTTGATGGATAAAGGTGAGTTTAATTACAGCAATCTGTCTTTGGTAAAATAAAGAACAGTATTGAGTATTTATCATCTTCTTGTATGTAGACTGGTGGCAGCAGTGGCTAGCTTAAGCATTTGAAAGGTATGATTGCATATTACTTTCGCAGCATGCCCCTGCGTACATAAGTAATTTTCCAATGGCCAGTAGTATAATTTGGCTGATCTTAACTATATGTAGCTATGCTCAGCCTAATTTCTTCAATTTAGATGTTTAATTAATGTTTCATGTTAAACATCAGGATAAGATGACATGAATAGACACATCATAAAAAACTCTTCATCAGTATAACCTTATATTTTGGAGAAAAATCCTTCGAAAATCATTAGGTTTTTCTGTACCTGTCATCTGAAAGATACTATTACAGAAAAGCACAACGTTGTCACGCAATGAATCTGGTTATGAGCATACTAGAACAACGTTGTTGACTACCCAGTGCACAATTATTTGTCACGCAATGAATTCACAAAAGGTATTTCATTTCAGCAATTGTCATATGGAACCAAATTTAACAGAGTAAGGTTATGAGCATCCACACTAGTATGTAACAAAAGAGACTTTAGCTAGATTTGGGTCTGTAATAGAGTAAATGATTACACTACAAGTTCTTCTCAATAGTTGGCACTAGGTGTGAGATACTCCATGATTCTCCCCCACTGCTGAACCTGGCCCCCCTGATTATTGGTAGCTTATGTCTAACTGGAAGTAATGGTACATCAAACACATTCGCATCTGGTTGTTTTTCCTCCTCAACAACAGTTGCTCTTGCTCTGTTTTTATCTCTTCCTCTAACTCTGATTACTCTAGCAGGTGGTTCTTCTTGTCGTTGTTCTTTGTCAACATGAGCTTCTGCTACATTGTCTCGTGATTCGGCTGCATGGTCTTGCGCTTTCCCATTACTCTGAAGAAAAGGGAGATCAAACAGAAGTTATGAACTGAAGCAAAATAAAGTACAAGCGGCTAGTTTCAAAAATCACCTTGTGCTTGCTCTTTCTTATCTCCAAATCTGCTCTCAAAGGCTGAGAACAATTTGTGTATTTGTGACCGAGTGTATGGCAGTTAGAACATGTAGTTGTTGTCATCCTATGCCTGCCACCTGGATGCGGTATCTCATGAACACCCTTTCTCCTATTTTTCTTTGGTCTTCCAGGGTGCCTTAAGAATATTGGTGGGTCAATGTCAGCTGAGTCTGTCTTTGTCCAGTTCTCCTTGGAAGGCACAGGAAATATGATATTGCTGTACGCAATCTGGTAGAGTGGCTTTTTGAAGAAATCACTTAAGTAATCTACAGGATGCTCTTTCTTTTTATAGATACATGCAACTGCATGCTTGCAAGGCACACCATTCAGATCCCATCTTCTGCACCCGCATGTCTTTGCAAATAAATTGACAACATAAATTTTCTCTCCTGATGGAACTTGCCATAACCCGGAACCTGCTGCCACTGGCCTAATATGCTTTGCTCTGACCTTCTCAAGTTCAAGTTTCTCTGCATAATTAGGTGTAATCTCCCAATTTGAACTATCAGCCCCCTCCCTATTGTTGAATCTAGACATGAGCTTTGTCCTAATGCTGTCTATCATGGTTTGAATTGGCTTATCCCTTGTATCCAAGATATATTTGTTGAAAACTTCACTTAAATTGTTGACGACCAAATCTGTCTTGCAAACACTGTCCATCGCATGCCTAGCCCAATGCCTAGGTGGAATTTTCAATAGCCACTCCCATGCACTCTCACTCTCAGCTTTCAAATCACTCATGGCAGCATCAAAGTCAGATTTTTGGTAAGCATATGCAGCAGAATCGATGATTTTCTTAAGATCAGCACCCTTAAATCCAGCTGTTTGAAAGTTTGCATATATATGCCTTAGACAAAATCTTTGATCGCAATGAGGAAAAACTTTGTCTATTGCGTTAAGAAGGCCCTAAAATAAGAACATGCATATTTTTAAGTTTGCGATCAACATAGATATAGATAATGACATAGAGATTGAGACTTCTTATACCTTTATCCTGTCGGACATGAAAGTAAACCTTCCAAAAGGCCCTGAATCACCACCAAGAGCATACTTGAGTTGTTCTAGAAACCAACACCATGAGGCAGTATCTTCTTTCCCAACAACTCCGAATGCAATTGGGAACAAGTTATTGTTACCATCCCTTGCGGAGGCAGCCAACACTTGAGCTCCTGTTGTCAACTTAACAAAGCATCCATCAACACCAATAAATGGTCTACATCCATTTAAAAACCCCTCTTTAGCAGCATTCAAACAAAAAATAGGCCATGGAACCTAGGATTAACCGCAGGTGGAGGCTGCTGGACAGTGGTAACAATGCATCTACTCCCTGGGTTAGTGTCAATTACTGTCTGCAGGTAGTCCCTGATCCTCTTATATTGTTCTTTATGATTTCCCAACACTATATCTGCTGCCTTGTTCTTTGCCCTGTATGCCATCATTGGAGTGATCTCTACACCATGATCCCTAATAGTAGTGTCTATGAGTCCACTTATCTTCCAACCTGGATCACCTCTGAATGTGCTCTCGTACCTCTTGCTCAACCATGTGCTGCTCACTCTAGAACTATCATAGGTAATACCACAAGTGTGAGGCAATACCATCTTTCTAATGCAAACTGTTTGTTCCCTCTTTATAGTTGAAGCAGTCATGTAGAATTGGCAATGCTCGTTGACACAACACACATTAACCCTGTCTCCATCATTTCGAAGATACTCATAATCCCTACTCTGGAGTATGTGATAGTTTTTTAGTGCTCTTCTAAATTGATGCATGTTGACAAAGCACATCTTCAAACATAATTGTTCACCTCCAAGCAACCTTCCTTCGTCATACCAAACTCTAGGTGGTAGTGGCTTTGCTCTACTTTTTTGATATTTAGGTGCAATGGAAATGGGGGTTTCAAAACAATCATCATCACTAGATATGATCTCCACTCCAAGATCCTCACTGCCTGTATCTGAGAGCTCAAATACTACTGAACTTGTTGCATCTTGAGCCTTAGCTTGTGATTTACAAAGTGCTGCCTTTCTACTAGCCATGTTTTTTCTTTTCTCTCCTCTCGCTGCGAGCCCTTTCTTCTTTGTTGGATTGCTATAACCAGTTATCTCATCTTCCATTCTGGTAATAGGCGCCTCTACCATGGGGAACATATCCTCAACATCTGTGTCACCCTCCATGTGCTCACTGGGGTCTTCCTTCTGCCTCTTTAATTGTGCAATATTGGACAAATCTTCTTCATCAAAATCTTGTGCCGTATCTCTTCTTCAGCCACCTCTTCTTCTTGCTCAGACACATAATTTTGTTCCTCATATGCACTTGATTTTCCCTTCTCTGTATTTGACCTGCTAGCTTGGTTGACACTTTGTTGAGTTGCATTCTCTATGAAATCTGGTTGTCTTGATGTTGGATCAAATCCCCTCATGATTGTCAGATTTAATCTCTTAATGTTCTTGAACTGAATCATCATCGATGTAACCTTCTTATTGTTGTCCAGAACCTCCAACCCAGCCAATCCTCTCCCTTCTTCTTTCACATAATATATGAAGTCATTGACATTGTAACCAACAGAACACACCAAACAGACTAGCTTCCAGTGAGTGATATCAGAATGTCCGATTGTTCTTTGCACAGCTTCTCGGCCTTCGGAAACCCTGTGGACTAGCCAACGTTCATCATCATCACTACAAGGGCAAACGTACAAGTTTATATGAGATTAAACACCCACATCATCACTAGCTGCAAAGGAATTAATGTTCCCAAATAACATAACCAAATCGACCGATCCTAACCCTAAATCCATGGAACCTTGACATAAGCCTGAAAGTTTAGAAAATATGTTTAAAAAAAAGTCAAGTATTTATAAAATACATGTAAAACTATGACACCAACAAGAAAACCGCGGTTCGATGGGTTTTTTCCGGCTCGGCGGCGGGGACGGTCCAGTGCGCTTAATAGACCGGAGAGGGCTGCGGTTCCGGTTCAACCGGCGGTCCGGTTCGGTTTTTTAAACTATGCCTCAAACTGGCGTACAAAGATTGCAGGAAATTAGAACCTTGACATAAGCCCTAACTTTTTCTTCCTTTTCCGCCATCCCTAATTCACCAAACCCGCCAGATTATGAACCATGATGACTGGGAGATAGGGACTTACTCGATGCCAGATGCGTCAAAGCTCCAGTCCATGGTGCGGCTCTGCGCCGCGAGCGTCGGCCGCCGTCCAGTCGCCGTAATCGGGAGAACAGGAGGAACTGATCGGACGCGTGTGAGACGTGGTTCGACTCAAGCTTCAGGTCGGTTCACTCCACGCTGGCAGGCATGTACGCCACGCTGGCCTGACAAGCGGGGCTGGTATGCCAGTTTTGCAATTATACGGTGTATGTACATGAGCTGATGCTCGTTGGCTCAAAAGTTGTGGTATCGTGAAAGTTTGCCCAAAAGTTGGGGCAAACTGTTATAAGTTGACCTGAAGTTGGGAACTTGTGAAAGCTCAAGCTGGATGAAGAATAACATGCAAAAAATGAACAAGAGCATCATACAGAAGGCCTCCAGTCTCTTTTTTTCTAAAGTTGTCTAGAAAAAATACTTCTGTTATCAGCTGTAGTCAAATCAAATGTGCGAAATCTGGATGTGTAACAGAACAAGTCTCATGAGCTCTTTGGCAGCAAAACCTGGTTCTTTTTCATGCCATATGGTTAGACTTACAGGTTGGCTGGCTTTAACTTCATAAACTGGCAATGCAGTTTCGAATTTGAACTGTACTGGGAGAGGGTCCGGTGTTATATATTGTACTACCTAGTTCTGATGCGTGCCATTTTGTTTGGTGCAGTTCTATGATGTAAGTGTATAGCATAATGCTGTGGCGTTCTGTGATCATGACCGCAACATTAACACATTTGCAGCATGACTCGCATCTACAGACATGCAGAATAACTAATGACTGGCCAACCGACACAATAAACGAGTTTAAACCAAAAGTTATCCATAACCAGTTGCATATATATGAATATTAGCTTCAGGAGAAAATTTATATCTTTTTGTTAAGAAAAGGATATTTATCTTCAGAAGATAATGTCAACAACACCAAAAGTTTAAATAAAGGTTATCCATAACCAGTAAGCTACAGACCCTCATGTATCTGCCATAATAGCTACATATACTCTGTCAGAATATGCTATAACTAATTCAAGATTTGTCTTGAATTAGTCATAGCATCTTCCTACGGAATGTGCAATCCAGCAAAATATCACACAATCACTTTGACTAATTCGCACAACTTCTAACCAATTACCCCCCACTTCAACTAAAAATTTACACCGTTCAACAAATCAAGAACAACCTGCACACCTTTTACACAGAAAGATGCTAATACTATGTAGGTACAACATACAGCTCACTCTGACCCTCCTTCCACCAAGCGAGCAAGAGCGCGGCGATCACTACAGCACAGACCAAGAGAAGAAGCAGAGCGCGAGAGCAGTTGGCCCTCCCTTTCTTGCCTCTGGCCATCTTCTCGTTCTCAGCTTGACATTCTTGGCTTATAGATTCGCCTGCGCTACCAGAACTCTCACTGTTGGCCAGTGACTTGAGGTCTTGTATCAAGGTATCATCATTCTGTACATGACATTGGTTTTCATGCTGAATGGAATCCCAGTGGCCATCCCTTTCCTCGACTTCACCATGTGTGCATTCTCCTGAACAGTGATGCATCTGTCGGAAAGCTGGGCTGGCAGGTAATCTGTGAGCATCTCTTTTTGAATCACTGCAAGAGTTGTAAAATTGGAGCTGCTTCCTTGGGGTTGACTGCACCCTAACGTCTTCTGAGAAAGTTCCTCGTCTAGATACCTGAAACGAGTACATGAGAGAGACAGAGAAAGAGCTGTAAATTTCTTTGCATCAACAAAAGGTCAAGCTTCTGCAATTTCGTTCTACAGCTAAAAAATAATTCATAAATTGTCTAGTGGAGGATATCTGATAATATATGTGGAGGATATTTTTTGTCTATGTGGAGGATATCTGATTTGCAGATGAAATTATTAAGCTCCCAGTGTACCAAAAAAATAAAAATGTTTGCTGTTCCTATCATCTGAAAGATACTATTACAGAACAGAGCACAATCCCAATATGTAAAATCTTGATATGATAAGCCCCAAAGTTCTATAGTTGCTCGTACCTATTTAGAATGTGACCAAGCGATCAATAAGTTAAGATCTGCTGTGTACCTGAGAGAGTCGGTTAGTAGTTTGGGGTGTCAAACACGTAGGGCATGGATCAGCAATTCTTGTTGAAACATCTGAAGACCTCCTCATGGACTTTAGCAGACCAACACCATCATGATAATCAGGTATGACAGTATGAGTAAAGTCATCACTAGGAATTTGATGTGATTTGTCAGATCCATTACTCCATAGTCGCCTCCTTGCCCGTGCACTTCCAGGTACAACCGAGTATTGTCCCACTGAAGGATGGGAATCATGGTCTCTAAAGCGATGAGCAGATTGTACATCATCAGAAAGAGATTCATTTGAGCCGCTGTCTCTTATCTCCGCATCATCCATAACAGAATGTGAATATGATCCCTTCCTGCTATGTCTTCCACCATGCTTTGCCAACGGACTAATTCTTCTGCCATATCTGCACTCTTCCTGCCTGCAGAGTTTCTTAGCAGTCTCGGCTGCCTGAAAAGCTGGAGTGCTGATCTCTGACATAGAATCATCCTGCAATTGCTCCATAGCTTGGATAATGCTAGTGATCTCAGAAGATATGATGCTCAAATCCAAATTCTTCATGATGGAGTGTATCATTTGAATGGATGATGTGATCATCTGAGAATTGATTTCTTTAGTGCTCGCATCCAATATACTTAAGCCTGATCTTATCAAAGACCGCCCATAAGGCTCGAGTGTCAACCGATTGTGGTTCAATAGAGCAACCACCAAGCTTAAGTGTGAAATAGTCTGGCAGTGTACCTCCTCCAGGGCCCCTGAGACTTTTAAGCAGATGTCATTAATCAACTCATGAGATGCAAATTGCCAATTGTTGGACTGGATAAGTGCAGTGACGCAGAGAGCAGAACCAGAAGAGACACTCTCATTAGTGCTCATCAAGCAACCAGAAAGGGGACTGCAGAGAGAGCTAATGATCCCACTTTTCTCTTGTTCTGTTCCCAGGGGATCAACGACATAGCGGGACAGTGTGCATATCACCCTGGAGCAACCAACACTGTGCAAGGACCCTGTGCCTGAAGACATGATTCTGACGATGGTTGAAACAATCTGGCTGACATGTGGTACAATGTTGGAGCCATGGACTTCTGCAGCAGTCTCAAACACGCATAAGACCTCCTCCTGGGAGTAGGAGCATTGCTTGTCAGGGTCACAAAGGCGCGTGAGAAATGGTGGAAGCGTGTTCGAGTCGAGTTCTTTCACATACAGCTTCCACCCTCCGAAGTCTTCCTTTTCGTTGCAAGGGTCTGCCACAGAACCTTCCGGTTCTGCATGGAGTCCCACCCTATAGCTCCTACCCATTGCATGCACTGGATATATTCAAGAAACAAGAGAAAGTCCATAAGTATATAAGTAAAGCCAGTAGCCAGATTTGGAAGTAGATAAATTATTCTGGCGGGTCAAAACAGGATGGTCTAATTCAATTCGAAAGTGCAACTACAACATCATTCATTGACTACATTAGTCACCACAACACTGCACCAAAAGCATGTATAACGCAGAGTGGAGCACGAATTCCACAAGCCATAAAAAGAAATGCACAGCTAACTAGTATCCTGACATGGCGCGGATATTCATAGCGATAAGCCAATACCATGCTCTTTATTTCTTTGTTTCTATACAAACTTGCGAGGTAACGTTCAAAGAGATCATGAGAAACGTCCTATACACGAAGAAAGAAGGATACTGACGTAGAGTGACAGCTCCTATGTAAAATCCCCAAATTTCTCGGTGATTCTCCGAGAGAATCCCCATGTTTCCACCATGCTGCCCAGCAAGGCGAGTTCAGCCTATGCAATAGCAAAGATCTTGGTGTCAACGAGACCCTGGTCCCCTTACTTCTACTCTCGACCAGATCCCCAAATCTCCAGCACAAGCAATCCAAGAACGGGGGGGAATTAATTACACGAATCTTCCCCCCAAAACACGCCGCAACGTACCCGTGGCACCAGTTCGCTAGTCCAGGGTACCCAGCGATATCTCTATCTACGGGAACTAGGGATCGGCCTCGAGGAAGAAACGCGTGGGCCGACTCGACTGCCCGACGTGAGCGATCCAAGAAAAGCTAGGGCTTGCTCACCTGCCAGCGAAGACGATCCCCGAGTCCGGCCGAGGGGAGGAGGAGGAGGGCACGCCGACGGGGTCCTTCCGCTGGAGGAGGCGGGCAGGCTTGCTTGGGAGGAGCCGGAGGAGAGGAGGCGGCGGCGCCGGTGTGGTTTCTTGATTCTTTCCTTTTTCTTTTTCTTTTTCCGGTGATGAGTTTGGGGAGCGCAGCGGGAACCCCGAAAATTTATTGGATCTGAGCAGGATGGGTAGTCGGCCTCGTTCCATTTGGGCCCGACCCGTTCCAAAAATATATGCTCAAATGATACTGGAGGGCTAAATTCTTGTATATGTTGCTCAAAAATAAATTCTTGTACATGCTGTCTAAGGAAAGCTAAATTCTTGTCTATTTTTTTTGGCAATCCATTTATCTGTTCTAAAAAAAGCCAACAACATATTCTGATTTATAGTCGGACATAAAGGAAGAGCCGCTCGGGTTCGTGAAAGTTGCTAAAAAAATTAATAATACATTTTTATATTAATTTCAGAAAATATTATGCAGATTGAAGGAGTTTCAGAAATAATACGGCCTCGGCCTCGGCTAAGCCGATAGGCCCTTATCGGCCTCGCCTAAGCCGATTAGTCCCTTCCGCGGCGCCAGGGCGGCGGCGCCGGACTGGCAGACGGCCAAGGGCAAGTTTTTCTTCCGGGAGGTGCCCCTGGAGAGGAACCTCGGCGCCACTCTCACTTACTTGGGCGACACCAAGTTTTGCCTAGTCGAGAGGGTGATACGCGACGGAGGTGGGGAGATGGATGACAACGCCGGTGCCTTCGCGCTCCATGTCACCTTCTTTGGCCTCAAGTACAATCGGAAGGGGGAGCTGCAGGCTACGGACCGCCGCACCACCAATTCCTATGAGGTGATCAGGCATGTACAGTCGTTTTCTCATGTAGCATTCTGGATGTAATACTACAAGTTAGCTTTGTTTGGGTAGTTCTGATGTATTTTGTGCAGAAAAATTAATAGAATGGTTTGTTTCATTCTGTTACATATTTTGTTTATTTTCTGGAATTCACCAAATCTGTTTTGGGTCTATAAATAACATGTACATGAGAATGAAGGGAAATCCAATCTAATTGTAGCGAGGTATTTCTTGTTTGTGCAATGGATAATCATGTAAAATTCATGCTGGAAAATGAGCTGCATTTCTCATCACAGGAAATCCAATCTAATTGTAGCGAGGTACTCTTGATTGCCAAGACTTTGCTTCATTTCAGCAGGTCCATGGCAAGCTGGAAATCTGAAATTAAGTTCAGGAAGTGTTCGGCGACAACACGGGCAAACTCTGATTCCATGAACTGCATGCGATGTTCCTAAGCATCAGCATAAGGCCCCTTGGGGTATTTGGGTATAGATTTTTCCTCTTTTTAATCATGTACTTGCATGTGTCCCTAAGATATGTGTTTTCTGTTGTGTGGTTCACCACTAGCTGCCAGTGAGTACAATAATTTCTCAGTCAGCTCTGTAATGACCGCATTGTAGTAGAGGGTTTGTTTCTTCTTTTGAGATGTCAAAACTTCATCTAAAAAGATAGTGCTGCTCTGCAGTATCATAGTAAATATTAATATAATTTATATTAAACTTTTAAACTTTTTAATCATGTTATTATCATAATAAGTAGAATGTTGTATTTGTTATTCTTTACCATATAAAAATTGCTAAACTATAGTTAAAACCTTTTTTATATAGTCATAATTTATGTACTAGAATACATCAGTGTTTTCCTATAGTTGAACTATATTCTCTCACATAGTTTTCTTCGTGAATTAACTTCAGATAACAACATTAACTGTATAATGTATATATTTATGATAGAGATATCTAAGGATATGGTCTAGGAAATATCTTAAAAGTGGATTTTAGTCTACTTTTAGTTAATACATTTACATATATTTCAGAAAATAAAATTTGATGTAGACATGATTCATTACCCTTTTGTTCATGGTTAATAGTATGTCTTATTACATGTTACCACGGGTACAGTAATGAGATGACAATGTGTGCATACTGCATGCTTTGTATTCAAAAAACATCGCTGATATATGTCAGCATGATAATGTGTCGTCAGCTTAGTTAGTTGTGCAGTTCCTTGTACGTAATGTGGAATGTCTGCTCTGTTTCCCTTTGTGTTTCACATTCTTTTGGTGCCATGTGACTGGTTAAAAATCAATTACACAATGACAATGTGAAGTAAAGAGTAAAACGCCTGTGCGGTCACCAAGTTGCCACGAGATAGCGCATTGGTCACCAACTGGAAAGACGCCAAGTTGTGGTCACTAAGTTGTGTGTAAGAGTCCCGTTTGTTATTCCGTAGAGAGGCGTTAAATTGTTGACGTGGCAGTCTGACTTTTACAAATATACCCTTATAATTTTATTTCTTTTACTTGCAAGGTCTTTTTTCATTATTGTTTTGTGTGTGACTCTGTCTTTGCTCTTGCAGCAGCATCAGATATCCCGTACGGCCACGCCCAAGGCCGCGCGCGGCCTGTGCCTCAAGTACTGCAGGGTGGCCGACGACATCCCGACTCCCCACGGGCGGGTTCCCGCGCCCACCCTCCGCCGACTGCATGGTGGCTCGTCGCGGCGGCGTGGCGAGCTCCATGGAGTAGTTGCTGGTTTCTTGGGACCTGGCCGAGCTGGAGCACGACGCGGTTTTTTGCGTACACCATCCCCGCCGCATTCCTCCTTTATCTTCTTGCGAGCAGCCCGCGGCCAGGAGCTCGAGGTGCTCGATGGCCGCCGCCGCCGGTGCCCATCTTTGCAGTCGCCCAGCCATCGGGCCTCGCCACCGCCCAGCCATCGCGACCTCGGGCTGGAGTTCATCCGCACCGCACCGCCACCCTGTCGGTCTGCAGCCACCCCGTCGGTCTGTGGCCGTCGACGCACGACGCACGCCGCTGCGGAAACGAAGCATGACGCGGCGGGCAGTGGTCCGTGGCAGAGACCCACACGCGTGGTCTGTGGTCCCATCCGTCCATGCCGGCGTCTCCCTCTTCAGCTCCGCCTCCGGCGTCCCCCGCCGCAGGTCCGTGCCCACCGCTCTCGAGAGAACGCCGGCGACATAGGCCTTGTCGACCAGCAGGAAAGTGAGCACGCTGGCGACGCAGGCCTTGTCGAGCAGCAGTAAAGTGAACACACCGGCGACACAGGTCTTGTACTCTTGTCCATCACCTGTTTGAGCATATGTCTGACCCAAAATAATGAAAAAGGACCTAGTAACTAAAAGAAATAAAATTATAAGGGTGTATTTGTAAAAGTCAGACTGCCACGTCAGCAGTTTAACGTCTGTCTTGACGGAGTGACGAGCGGGACTCTTACACACAACATAGTGACCACAACTTGGCGTTTTTAGAGTTGGTGACCAATGCGCTCGCTCGTGGCAACTTGGTGGCCGCACATTACTCTTAAGTAAATTATGTTGTATTTGTTACTTTGAAATTGAATACATCTGGCCATGTTTCTCCAAATCAGGTATGTGAGGCATGGACAGTAGTCACATTGGACGGGACAGGGCACAGGGGACGGCCAGCCTGAAGCCGCCGGATGGCTCCCACGGCACCGCCGCCCCTCTTCCCCGGTTAGGACCGCGCATCGATCCACACGCCGCCGCTGATGCGTCTCCCCAAGCCCCCGGCAGCACGGCTAGCCCACCATGAAGGCCGGGCCGAGGACAACACGTTCATTGCCTCCCTGGGCAGCAAGATCTTGCTTGCCAACGGCGTGACGTGCGACGAACAGGCTTGCACACTTGCCTACGACCCCGAGACGTGCGCCATGACGACGGGCCCCAACCTCCCCGGAAACCTGTACGACCTAGCTGTCGCTGCCGGAGAGAAGCTATATGCGCTGTCGGGGCAGGGCGATGAGACCGGCCAGACGACACGGGTGTCCTTGGAGGTGCTGTCGTGGGTGCACGAGGCACGCCGGTGGTCCTGGGACATCGACGCCCCACCTCCGGCGCCGTTCAGTGGCAGCCACGAGGTCGTGGCCGCGTATGCCGTGCACCTGGACGAACACACCGTCTTCTTCTCCACCAAGATCAAGGACTAGGACGATAGGCGCCGAGACTGCTGGACCTACTCCTTCGACACTGTCCGCGGCGAGTGAGCTCACACGGTGGGTGGCACTATGTAACGTGCTAGAATCAAAGGCACTTTGTTAGAGGCACTTTTTCAAATATGCCTCTGTTTATTACTTTAGAAGGCATCATTTTAGTTAGTGCCTAAAAAACATGGGCATTTGAGGCCTTTTTAGATAGTGCCTCAAATGAGTAAGTTTTGGAGGCACTTTGAGATGCTGATGCATGTAAAATGCATACATGAACTTTGCACTATATCACAAATATTCCAATCATATATACATCATATAAGGGTTATATTACTGTTATTTAATGATTTTAGGAAATAAATCAATTGTTTCCTATTTTTATGGAATTAACTCTACGCAGGCAGAAAACCCTATTTCTTTCCTTTTATGTTTCAGGGACCCAAACGACGTCCAAAAATTATGGAAAAATACAGGCATCATTATTTTGGAAGGAGGAAGACCTCGGAGCGAAGGAAGCAAGCAAACGGAGGCCAGAAGGCCGAAAGAGGGTGGCCCACGTGGCCATTGTACCTGGCCGCGTGGGGCCCACTCTTTTGGGCCTCGGGGCTCCGCAGCCGTCGATCCTTTCTCCACCGCCTTCGTCTTGACCTAAAAACGCCTATAAAAAAGGTCCCCTGGCGTTTCGTGAATGAAGCGCCACCGTATCACAGAAACACGAAAACAAAGACCTGTAGCTGCAGATTGGAGGGGGAAACTCCGGCGGGGCGCTGCCGGCGTGGTCTCCTTCATCTCCATCGACATCTCCACCGTCTCCACCATGAAGAGGGAGTAGTCCACCTCTGGACTATGGGTTTGTGGAAGTAACTTATGTATCTCTCCTCTCTCTTGAGCTTCACTAATGAGTACCGTATGAGCTGCCGAACATGATTACGGTCATATTTGTATTACCTATGTGGTGGATCTTTTTGTGAGTTAATATATGTTGAGAATGCAAATGTTTGTTTCAGTTATGAGTATAGATGCATATTATGTACCCCGTTCTTGTCTACTTGTTATGATCAAGCATGTTTATGAGAGCGTGTGTGGGGTGATGTGTGCATTAGTTGGAGTAACGGGGAGTGGTGAGTGCGGTAAGCTGACAACTGAAATATCGCGATCCACTTGGGTGTTTACCTTACTTTGTTACCTCACTAGGGATAAACAAAAATACCATGCTGCAAGGGTTGAGGTGACTAAGCTTCTTCCTGTGACTAGATCCAGCATGTTCTTATTTTCACTTCATGTCATGAAACTTATTGCTATACTCTGAGTCATTTTAATTATCGAGGTGTTATGATTTAGTTCGCATCTTGGTGGAGTATAAGTGAGACTAATAACCAAAAGGTCTCTATGTTAGGACGTGATGCCCATATAACTGTCAACTTGATATCAAACTTTGTGCTTGCAATCTCATATGTCAACTCTATGTCCACTTGTCTGCCACACCACTTAAAGAGAAAGTGCATAAGTGAAACCATGAACCCCGGTCCATTTTTAATCATAAGAAACACCTTTCCAACCATTTTTGCCACCTTGCCATTTTCTGCCATTTTTAAATCCGAAAATACAAAAACACTTTTCCATCTTGCATCCATCATAAAAACCCAAAAATATATCATATATCATTGCCATCATCATCCTAGCATATTCATCCACCATCATTGCATTTTATCTTGATATCATTCTACACATTGTGCTTGACAACCACAGGTGAAGGTTGAGGACCAAAACATTTAACTTTGTTTTGCAGGTAACCAAAAGAAGGACAAAGAAGATAAATCTACCACTACTTATTCCCCGAGAGTTCGATATTAAACCCTCGAGTCACCCTCGTGGGGAAAACACCATTACCACTACTACATACTCTGCACTTGGAGGCTCAACCTAACCCCGTATACTTTTCACTACAGGTATCTACTACGGGTATCAAGACTGTTGTCTGGCGCCGTTGACAGGGAGATAGAAGCAACACCACACACTAGTACAGAACGACGCATCTGATACCCCTCTATGGAAACGACACGAGTTAGGCGACAGACAATCGCGACTTTAGCGCTGCGGACGAGGCCTGGCAGAGGCTGGTCCGTCAACATTGGTTAAGGAGGATTTTATATCTCCGTTACCAAATATATCGACAACGGTCATAAATTCGTCTCCGTTTCCAATATGTGTCTCTATGGCAACGGTTGTTTATGTATATCCGTTTGCGATGTGCTTGGGAAATTGCAGTTGCAAACTGGAAGCGCGCCTGTTCAATGCGGCTTAATTCACGAGGGATTGGAACCGCCTGCTCGATGATGACCCACAAGTATAGGGGATCGCAACAGTCTTCGAGGGAAGTAAAACCCAAATTTATTGATTCGACACAAGGGGAGCCAAAGAATAAATATAAGCCTTAACAGATGAATTGTCAGTTCAGCTGCACCTGAAAGTAGACTTCCTCGACACAGATTATCAGTAGCAACGGTGATATAACAGCAGTAGTAACAAAGTAATAGCAGCAACAGTGTAACAAAGACAACAGCAGTAATTTCAGTAAACAGCAGGATTAAAAGTACTGTAGGCATAGGGACGGATGTACGGGCGTTGCATGGATAAGAGCGCTCATGTAATAATCATAACTCAGGGCATTTGCAGGTAAACAATTATAAAAGCATCCTAGTACTAGTCAAACATAGGCATGTGTTCCGTATATAGTCGTACGTGCTCGCAATGAGAAACTTGCACAACATCTACTGTCCTGCCAGCCCGTTTGCAGCGGGGCCTCAAGGGAAACTACTGGCAATTAAGTTACTCCTTTTAATAAAGTACCGGAGCAATGCATTAACACTCCGTGAACACATGTAATCCTCAAGTCAAAGCCATCCCCTCCAGTTATCCCGGTTGCTGTCACTCCGGGGCCTCGGGTTCCGGACAATAACAGGTGAAAACAACTTGCAGATATGATCTAAAACATAATTATTCTCATGCATCAACAACATGTTCAGATCTGAGATCATGGCACTCGGGCCCTAGTGGCAAGCATTAAGCACAACAAGTTGCAACAATGATAAATAACACTAACAATGGATACTAGGCACCATGCCCTAACAATCTGGCAACTTATTACATGAACAATCTCATCCAATCCCTACCACCGCCTCAGCCTACAGCAGGGAACTACTCACACATGGATGGGGGAATCATTGATGGTTGATGGAGAGGCGGTGGTGATGACGATGGTGATGATCTCCTCCGAATCCCCGTCCCGGCAGGGTGCCAGAACGGAACTTCTGATCCCCGGAATAGAGATCGCGGCGGCGGCGGAGCGTGGATGTGTTTCGCGAAATATGGTCGAACCCCCTCGATATTTAGGTCAAGGGCAATATATAGTCCAAAGGGGAGCGTCGGGGGGCGACCGAGGTGGCCACGCCACACTTGGGCGCGGCCCCACCCCCAGCCGCGCCCAGCTATGGCGTGGCTGCCTGGTGTGGCCTCTCCGACTCCCCTTCTGGCTCCGTGGGTCTTCCGGTGAAATATGATGATCGCAATTGTTTTCGGAGTTTTTCTCGAAAGTTGACTTTTCTGCACAAAAAGAAGACACCAGGGCAATTCTGCTGAAAACAGCGTTAGTCCATGTTAGTTGCATCCAAATCATACAAGTTAGAGGTAAAACAACAGCAAAAGTGTTCAGAAAAGTAGATACGTTTTGGACGTATCACTCGACGCTAACAAAATGTGACTGGAACCGCGCGAAGCCAGGCATGTCCCGCATTCTCCCCTTCGTTCTCTCCCCTTCGTTCTCTCCCACGTTCTCTACCACACTAGCAAAACCGCCATGGAGGAACCCTGGTGGCAGAGCGAGGAAGTCCCGAGCGACGACGCGAGCGCTGAAGACCGCGGTGAAGTTCCATGGTGTGATCAAGACGGGCCGCCGGACTCGGACCCCGACGACTTGGACCTGCCATCTTCACGCTCTGTAGAAGACGACTCCGACGACTCGGACCCGCCATCTTCACGCGAAGGAGAAGAAGACTCCAAAGAGGACGAGTCACCGGCGGAAGAGGAGCCGGAGGACCCGCCGGAGCCGTATTCTAGCCAGGAAGAATACGACGCCGACGACGAGGAGGAGGAGGAGGTGTCGGAGGAGGCGCCGGAGGAGGAGGCATCGGAGGATGCGCCGGAGGAGGAGGCGCCGGAGAAGGACGCGCCGGAGGAGGACGCGCCGGAGAAGGAGGATCACGCTCTGGAGAAGGAGGCGCGAGAGGAGGATTCGCCAGAGAAGGACGCACGGCCGGAGAAGGAGGAGCACGAGCCGGAGGAGGAGGAGGAGCACGCGCCTGAGGAGAAGGCAACCGGCAAGAAGCGACGCCGCGCCGCGGATGACAATGGCACGGAGGCAGGGCGTAAGAAGAACAAGTAGAGTAGAGTAGATAGATAGTTCAATTCTACCGTATCAATCCTTCGTAAGTAGGTCTGTCAGTGAAGAGATAAAAGGCAACGGTTGTTTATTGCCTCCGTTTGCGATGTTAGTGCTATATATGTGCCACTGCGGCAACCCTAACGCTCTCGCTCTCACTCTCACTCCACAGTCACAGTGTGGCGGCGGCTTCAAGCAGCACACCAGATCTAACCCTTATCTCGCAGATCTGAGCGGCGCGTCCGGCCGGCATCGCCGTTGTTCATCTTCCCCCAGCGATGCGTCGGCGAGCTGCCGCGCATCTTCCCCTAGCAGCGCATCGTGAGCCGCCGCGCATCCCCCCTAGCGGCTCGTCGGCGAGCCGCCGCGCATCTTCCCCGAGTATGTCGCCGACGCGGATCTACTGGTCTATTGCCGTGCATCTTCCCCGGGTATTTCGCCGACTTGATCTTACATTTAGTTTAAAGTAGCACAGAAAACTTGTCTAGTATTTGAAGTCTAGTATTGTGTTATGTCTAGTATTGTAGTACTGCCGATGATGAATACGCCCCTCGACACTAGATCTTACATTTTATTTAAAGTAGCATCTACCGATCTAGTATTGTAGTACTGTCTAGTATTGTAGTATTGTGTTCTGTCTAGTATTGTAGTACTGCCGATGATGAATACACCCCTCAACACTAGATCTTACATTTTATTTAAAGTAGCATAGAAAACTTGTCTAGTATTTGAAGTCTAGTATTGTGTTGTGTCTGTTTTTAGTACTGCCGATGATGAATACATCCCTCAATACTAAATCTTGCACTATTTTAAGTCTACTAGGGTAAATTAATTTCAACGCTTTGTAGTACTACCGATGATGAATAGATCCTCACTACTAGTAGTACCGATGATGAATAGATTAATTTCAACCCTTTGTCAATGTGCTAATCCTCGTTATGGTTTTGTGTAGCTAGTGTATGAAGTAATAGTATATTTCGGCGACAATGCATAAATATGGTGAGGCAATTGAAGGTAACATCACCTTCAAGTTCTGCCTCCAAATCGTTTCGATCGGACAGCAAGCACACGGATATAGGCGCTTAAGGTGTAAACTGTTTTCATCTTAAATTGTATTTTATGTCATGTAGCATCATATTTTGCTCTTTTCTAACTAGACATCCATGTATTTTATATGCAGAAACGCCATGCAGATCCAAACAAGCTTTAAAAGAGCTAAATACAAAGTGGGATCATATCCGTGAACCGTCGCTGTTGTGACGTTTCGCTGCACTGTTCAAAACACTTTTTTAATTAAGAGTGTCTTGGACAGTGTGGCCGAAATGTCACAGCGGTGACGCTATTATATTTCGGCGACACCGTCCAAGATGGAGCAAGCCTCAGTACGAAGAATTTGGCAAGATTAATTTGCTAAGGAGGCTTGCGAGCTCGGTGTGGTTTCTGGTTTTCAGTTTCTCCATCTATTTTATGTATGTTTGTAGCAATTTGGCTGCAGATGTGATTTGGAGAAGCATGAAACCGCTACTCGAGTCTTTTGCTAGGTCGAATTCCGTTTTCGACGCTTCGGAACTGAGGAAGAAGATGGAGCTGGAGAAGAGTGGAGTGCCATAAAAGTTAAGTTTAGGGAGGCATGAGAATGATAGGATTAGTGAGGCATGTGTAACTCATCTTTTGATGCTATGTAATGATGACAATTTTATATACGTTATGAATGAATTTGCTAGCAACTTTGTGCTTCTGCTGTGAGATTTTGAATGTCAATTGGCAACCGCATTGCTGCTGTAGGCTTCTAAAAAAATCTCAATGCAAATGAGTAAAATAGAATCTCCGTTACTGATGCACCGATACATTGGAAACGGAGATTGGTCGGCAACCGTAGCCAACTTAGGCCTCGTCGGTGACGGTTTTTTGCCTCCGTTCCCGATGAGGTCCTTCACATCAGTGACAGGGTCGGGGACACGGACCCTTTCTCCGTTTTCGAAGGGGTTTTTGGCCCGTTTCCGATGTGTCGTTCTGTACTAGTGACAATATATCCCCTAGTCAACTTAGCGATCAGCAAGGTGTTTTCTGGCGCCGTTGCTGGGGAATCATAGCTGAGATATTTATCCAAGGGTGCAGCCCGAAGACTCTGACTCCACATCAACAGCTGTTTTCTGGAGCCGGATTGATTCGAGGATATCACAACAAAGTCAACTTCATCACCAACTCGTGCTAACACCTAAGCTTGGGGAGGTTGCACCTACGTGAGCATCATCTTATCCATCTTTACCTTCAAAGCAAATTCATTTGTTTTGTCATTGTCATTGCATTGTGTCTTGCATTTGTAATTCGGTTTGCAATTGTGAGTCATATTTATTTTCAGTTTTGCATCATAAAAATAAAAAACACATAAAAACTTGCTGAAATGGGAGAAAGAACTAAATTGTGTGACTACACAAACACTCCTAATGATCAATTCATTGCTAGGCGATTGCCACACCTGAGATTAAAGCTGATAGTTATGAAGTGAGTCCTAGTTTGCTTAACTTGATAACTAGGGAACAATTTGGTGGTAGTGCTATGGAGGATGCCTCAATGCATCTTCATGTTCAAATATGTGACATGCAAAAGTTTAAGAATGTAGAAAGTGATATTCTGAAACTGAAGCTTTTTCCTTTCTCACTTAGAGGAAAAGCTAAAGAGTGGCTGCATTCATTACCTACTGATAGCATCAAAAAGAAGCTTTCATTAAGAAATACTATCCTCCTGTTAAAATTTTGCAAAATAGAAACAACATCCTTTCTTTTAGGCAAAATGAAAATGAACATGTTGCTATGGCTTGGGATAGGATAAAGCTTATGCTTAGAACTTGTCCTTCACATGGGGTTAATGAATGGACCATATTACACTCTTTCTACAATGGTTTAAACTACATGTCTAGAAACATACTTGATTCTGCTGCTGGAGGTGCTTTTATGAGTAAGACTATAGTTGAGGCTAAATATATTGGAAAGCATTTTGCAAAACTATAGTCAATGGCATACTGATAGGGCACCAATCCTTCTAAGAAAGTGAACTCTATTGAGGAAACTAATGATTTGTCATCTAAGATGGATACTATTCTTGCTTTGCTTAATAAACCTAATGTTGAAAATGTGCCTTTGCAAGAACTAGTTGGTACTAATTCTGAAAAATTGATGTCAACTTCATTAGGAACTATGGTAACAATGGGTATGGGAACAACAATTATAACTCTTATAATAAACCCCCATATGTGCCAAATAAATATGCTTCTAGTGGTAGTGTTTCTAGTGATTTGGAAAACACCATTAGATCTTTTATATCTACTCAAAAAGAGCTTAATAAGGAATTTATCTCTAAGTTTGAAAAACAAGATGCTTTGTTTGAAAGGGTAGATCAGCTTGCTAAGGAAGTCTCATCATTACAGCCCAAAAACATGAGGAAACAATTAAGTATTGCCAAGAAGTTATCAATAAGTCTTGGGAACACATTCATGAGCAAGAGAGAGTTGCTAAAGAATCTATTGGGGTAATGAAAGAAAGAGAGTTGAAGAAGTTAAAATGCTTAGTGAAGTCAAGGATCCTTTGCTTGACTTAGAAAATTGTAGCTTGCATGAATTATATCTATCTTACAAAAGTTTGCAAGTGATCCTTCCATCAACACTAATCAAGCTGGTTTGGTTCCTATATTGCTAATCATGTCTTGAAAGAGAAAATTGCTAGGTACAACCAAGAGGCCATGATACCACCTAAGCTTGGGGATATATGGATCCCAAGGTACTAGTAACTATTGGA
Source organism: Poa pratensis (assembly GCA_947311845.1). NCBI lineage: Eukaryota > Viridiplantae > Streptophyta > Magnoliopsida > Poales > Poaceae > Poa > Poa pratensis. The sequence continues at coordinate 2,226,380 of CAMZMU010000085.1, read as the reverse complement.
AAAGAGACACACCATGCCATACTTGATCTAGGATCTAGTGTCTCTGTCTTGTCTAAAGAACTATATGAAGTACTTGAATTGAAAAATCTTGAAAAATGCTCTATTGAACTTGCACTTGCTGATGATTCCATTAAACATGCTTTAGGGAAAGTAAGTGATGTTATGGTAGAGTTACATATGACTTTTGTGCCTGTGGATTTTCTAATCATGGACATGGGGAATAAAACCTCTAGTCCTATTATTCTTGGAAGACCTTTTCTTCGTACCACAGGTGCTATCATTGATTCAAAGGAAGGGAATGTGAAGTTTCAGTTCCCACACAAGAAGTGCATGGAACACTTCCCAAGGAAGAGGGGCACATCAGTTCAAGCTCCCTCATGAGCTTCATCTTCAATAAACAACAAGTAAGAAGCCTAGCTATATGGCTATAAAGAAAGCGCTTTGCGGGAGGCAACCCGGTTATTTTTTGTGTGATTTTCTTTGTGTCCTCTTGCTGTAACAAGAGATTTGTGTCTAGTTTAGTTCTGGAGTTTTTAATAAAGTGCCAAGTTTTACCCATTTTGGTTTGAAAAGTTGCTATTAGTTCGGAGATTTTATTCCTGCACGAATCTGTGCACGGTATGATTTTTAATTCTTATTCTGTAACTCCGAATGAGCTCATATTTGAACTGTAGTTGCAACTTTTCATCCTCTGTATGCATGAATTTTTCGGAATTTTTCGACAAAGTTTGGTAGGGTAGAAAAATACGTTTTTGCTGCTGCTGTTTTTCTGGACAGATTCTGTCCCATTTTGTTTTATGCATGTTTTGAACTTTTCTTGAATCTTTTTGATTCAAATGAGTTTATGAGTAGGCATACAACATTATACACTTTCTGGACATTCATATGATTTTTGTCAAGGATTATATGCAGCAAGAAACCTATTTGTTTATCACTACTAATGCACCCCACAGAAAAGAAATGGGAGAAACGGTGTTTTGAAGTTTTTTCACAGGGATTGGAGGAGATGCACCAAGAGTTATCCAAGGATGGTGAAGACCATAAGCTTGGGGATGTGAAGACAACCCCACTGGACCTACACACTCTCGGTTTGCACACGTCTAACTTCTGTTTTTCGATCGAAACACTTTATCGCATAAACTTGGAGCGCGTTTTTGTTTGTTTGTTTGTTGAGTTTGTGAGACCACCACATATCATTATATGAGAAAGCTACTGGAAATTTGGGTTGAAATATGTTGGATGCTTTATCATATTGGGAAAAGGGATGTTTGAGTTGATTTTTAATGATACATATAGTTGCATGATTCATGAGCTTGTTTATGAGTAATAATTTGCAAATGTTTTATCAAGAGCTATCACTTATTCATGTTTTGATGCTGAAAGTTATTTTACTTGTTTAACATGGATTAGTTAGTTCTATGGACACTCATGCATGCATCTAGATGGTCAACTTTCTCCCTCTTGCTAGCCCAAACATTCCAACAAGTAAAACTTGTTTCCAACACCTTCAACCAAAGTTATTCCAGTGAGTCCACCATATCTACCTACTAGCTATATGCTATTCCGAGTATGTTCATCATGATATTTGTGTTATCTATACCTCTGAATGAAAATGATTATGTTATTGATTGCCATGGGAAAAGTTGGTTATATAGCTCTCATGAACTTGATGCACATTTTTACTATCATTGCATAAATAAAACATGACCCATTGTGATTAAGATTATGATGCTAGTGGCTTGATAAATGTCCAGGTTGGGAGTTAGCCCATATGTGCTGTCACATGCAAAGCTTTCAACATGCTCCATTTAGTTGATATCATGTGCTTTTGTCTATGGATGCCTATCATGGTGAAATGAGGGGAAATGATTTAGTTTGAATGAGTTTGTATAAATGGTTAGAGAGACGCCTGGGCCGCTAATCTAAGCCATGCATTATTCATGGTGGAAATTTACTTACATGCTATGGTGAATTATCTATGACACACCTTACAATAAAAAGCTATTCCAATGGTAAATAAAAAGGGTGTTGAGGTTGTTCATCTTGTTTGTTTGTCTTGTCATTTTGATATGGGCTTGTTCCATATCCTGGGACAAGAGGTACCCCAGTTGACGCTCTTGATGATACTATTATTACTTACAATGATAGATAACTTGAACTTGCTTTTCCCAAGTTGAGTAATCATGGTGTAGGTACTTGTATTCAAGGGGCATGAGACATCCAACCTTTACTTTGTCAAGCACACTACTCATATTTGCTCTCACATTAAACTATAATCATTCAAGATGCTATGATAGGGGAATGAGAGCTTGACACCAAGTATTACCACATTGCAATCATTAACTTAAGTAGAGAGTTTGGAGGTTAGATGAAACTTATGCATGCTTTACCTCTACTCACTTATTCATCTTTCCAAAGTGTCCACCAAACATATTCAGATTTTCATCATCACTCTATGACCATGTAGGATGTTCATGCTTATCATTATGCATACATGTGGTCCATATTACTATCTGTTATGTTACACTTTGTGAACTATCATTGAACATCCTTGCATTGAATACTTGATATCACTTCATAAACTGTTTTGCATATTGCTACTCCTTTGAAGAATGAATCATTTGACTCTATGTAGCAGTAGCAATCATCTTTGATATCCATTGTTAGTGCTATATTGCAAAGCCCATGTTAGTTTTATCACCTTCATACTCGAGGACGAGTATTGGTTAAGCTTGGGGATGTTGATGCATGTAAAATGCATACATGAACTTTGCACTATATCACACATATTCCAATCATATTTGCATCATATAAGGGTTATATTACTGTTATTTAATGATTTTAGGAAATAAATCAATTGTTTCCTATTTTTATGGAATTAACCTGCGCAGGCAGAAAACCCTATTTCTTTCCTTTTATGTTTCAGGGACCCAAACGACGTCCAAAAATTATGGAAAAATACAGGCATCATTATTTTGGAAGGAGGAAGACCTCGGAGCGAAGGAAGCAAGCAAACGGAGGCCAGAAGGCCGAAAGAGGGTGGCCCACGCGGCCACTGTACCTGGCCGCGTGGGGCCCACTCTTTGGGCCTCGGGCTCCGCAGCCGTCGATCTTTCTCCACCGCCTTCGTCTTGACCTAAAAACGCCTATAAAAAAGGTCCCCTGGCGTTTCGCGAACGAAGCGCCGCCGTATCACAGAAACACGAAAACGAAGACCTGGAGCTGCAGATTGGAGGGGGAAAACTCCGGCGGGGCGCTGCCGGCGTGGTCTCCTTCATCTCCATCGACATCTCCACCGTCTCCACCATGAAGAGGGAGTAGTCCACCTCTGGACTATGGGTTTGTGGAAGTAACTTATGTATCTCTCCTCTCTCTTGAGCTTCACTAATTAGTACCGTATGAGCTGCTGAACATGATTACGGTCATATTTGTATTACCTATGTGGTGGATCTTTTTGTGAGTTAATATATGTTGAGATTGCAATGTTTGTTTCAGTTATGAGTATAGATGCATATTATGTACCCCGTTTTTGTCTACTTGTTATGATCAAGCATGTTTATGAGAGCGTGTCTGGGGTGATGTGTGCATTAGTTGGAGTAACGGGGAGTGGTGAGTGCGGTAAGCTGACAACTGAAATATCGCGATCCACTTGGGTGTTTACCTTACTTTGTTACCTCACTAGGGATAAACAAAAATACCTTGCTGCCGGGTTGAGGGTGATCAAGCCTCTTCTCTATGACTAAGCTTCTTCCTGTGACTAGATCCAGCATGTTCTTATTTTCACTTCATGTCATGAAACTTATTGCTATACTCTGAGTCATCTTAATTATCGAGGTGTTATGATTTAGTTCGCATGTTGGTGGAGTATAAGTGAGACTAATAACCAAAAGGTCTCTATGTTAGGACGTGATGCCCATATAACTGTCAACTTGATATCAAACTTTGTGCTTGCAAGCTCATATGTCAACTCTATGTCCACTTGTCTGCCACACCACTTAAAGAGAGAGTGCATAAGTGAAACCATGAACCCCGGTCCATTTTTAATCATAAGAAACACATTTTCAACCATTTTTGCCACCTTGCCATTTTCTGCCATTTTTAAATCCGAAAATACGAAAACACTTTTCCATCTTGCATCCATCATAAAAACCCAAAAATATATCATATATCATTGCCATCATCATCCTAGCATATTCATCCACCATCATTGCATATTTATCTTGATATCATTCTACACCTTGTGCTTGACAACCACAGGTGAAGGTGGAGGACCAAAACATTTAACTTTGTTTTGCAGGTAACCAAAAGAAGGACAAAGAAGATAAATCTACCACTACTGATTCCCCGAGAGTTCGATATTAAACCCTCGAGTCACCCTCGTGGGGAAAACACCATTACCACTACTACATACTCTGCACTTGGAGGCTCAACCTAACCCCGTATACTTTTCACTGCAGGTATCTACTACGGGTATCAAGACTGTTGTCTGGCGCCGTTGACAGGGAGATAGAAGCAACACCACAATATATCCCCTAGTCAACTTAGCGATCAGCAGATGCCTTCAAAAGTAACCATTTGAGGCACTTTTGTGTAATGCCTCAAAAAACTATCAACTGAGGCACCGCCAAAAACATGCCTCAAATGGTTAAGTTTTGGAGGCACTTTGAGATGCCTCCAAAAATAATAATTTCAGACATTTTTGTGCAATTTCTCAAAAAACTATCAACTGAGGCACCGCTAAAATAGTGCCTCAATTGGTTACCGTTAGCCGCACTTTCAAAGTGCCTCCAATAGTAAACATTTGAGGCACTATTGAATAGCGCCTAAAAAACCTACCAATTGAGGCACTGTTCAAAAAGTGCCTCAAATGGTTACTTTTGGAGGCATTTTTCGACTGCCTCAAAAGATCAAGTGTTTGAAAAACAATAAACAACTCCAAAACGGAACTTATTAATCCAGAAAGCAAACGTAAACATCCCTGCTGTCTTGGGTGCCATCTGCGTAGCATAATTGAAATACATTAAGAGATATAATAAGTTACATTTAATTAATGGAGACAAACACTCCAGAGAGAGTGGTCAAAATTAGTGTTCAAAATTGAAATGCATGAATAGCTATACTAAGGACAATAACTAAAGACTAATTAATATTCTGGGATTAACTATTGAACAGGAGTGCAACAATAATTATCAGAAGAAGTCTAAACGAGCATCGTGCACTCAAAATTAATAGTTAAAGGCATAAAAATGTTAATTGAAACATATTTATTAAATAAATTGAACTTGAACCTAAAAGAAATTTTGTAAAATTATGATTTATTTAAAAACCACAAACATGTACTAAGTTTTGTAATTATTCATTTCTTTATTAATAATGCCATTTTTATCTAGGAGTATAAAAGACGGTAAAAAAGAAACCGAACGAAGCAATCAAAAGCGAACGAAATGCTCTGAACGAAATGGGCCAAGACGCAGCTGCGCCCAAATCACCCTATAGTCGAGCGGCGACCATGGCGGCGGCCGCAGCGGCGAACCTGGCGGCCCGGCCCGGCATGTGCGCAGTCGTCTTCGGCGACGCCGGCAAGTCCAGCCTCGTCGTCGCCGTCGCCACCGAGCAGTTTTCGGAGAACATCCCCAAGGTGATGCCCCACACTCGCCTCCCCGCCGACTGCTTCCCTGGCCGCGGCGTGCACCACACAATTACCCATACCCTCCGCGTGCGCCAAGCCAGCGGTGGCATGGCCCTCCCGGTCTCCCGCCGCGCAGGTCCCCGGCCACGGCGCCGCCTCCTCCCCACCACGGTCTGCCGCTGCACCACGGCCCCCTCCTCCGCGGCGGCGGCCTCGTCCCCCTCCACCTGGGACTGGAGCCGAGGTCGACCAGGTCAAGAGCTACTCATCCGTCCTCAGCTTCTAGCCATTGAAATCTCCTTCACACGGTACATACGACCTAGCCGTTGAAATGGATCTACTCCTTCTCTGATTAGCTGTTTGTGATATTGCTTTGATGACAGTTTGGGAATAAGAATTATTTGCACACAACCTGTTTGTGATATTGCTTGACAGTGCCGCTGCATGCTAGTGGTGTCCAAATCGTTTCATATGTGTGCTAAAATGTGTTGATATGCATATGATTCGTTATGTATGGTATCGATGGGATTTAGCATTTCCATTCATTTGCAGTAATAATCATTCAGTGATTTTATAGTGCACAAACAAATAAATACCTACAGAAGGATGTTACTTTGTGCATTTTATTCATAGTAGTTATTCTGAATCTTCATCACTGCTCTGTTTAGTATATCAAATTGCATTGCTCACTATTATTCACTTGGTTGCTTCTTGTAGGTACCTTGGAAGATGTACAATATCACTTGGAATTATCTAGCTGATAGACCAATCGAGGTATGTGAAATTGTGAATCCAATGCATTATCTTCTCTGTACAAAACCAACCGAAAGCTATCCATAGGTTGTATAGGTCTATCCATATGTGCCACTATTATAAATATTAAATTGGCTGAACAGTGATGTTTATATCTTCAGGTTTTCTTAGTGTCGTTAAAATGATTGTTGCTCAGTAGAAAATGGACCGGTTTGATCCTTAATTAGTGGTAATTGTTCCCTGTAAATGGTATGGATTGAACGCACTTAATACAGTAATTTTTGTGTGGCACTAGATGTACATAATTGCATTGTCCTATTTCTATATCCAGACACTGTTGCTTGTTCAGGATCTGACATGGGCGCCTTACAACATGCTCCCGCTGTACAGGTGCATGTGGCAATTGACATCCCCAGGTGCTTGCCGCCTGCTCTTGCCGAGTTCTCCAGCGACAACCTGCTTAGACGCCGAGCGAAGGTAGCTTCCCTCAGATCTTAGCTATTTTGTGTTTCTGATTGGTGTGCTTGCCATGTACCTGTTTGTTGCAATGCTCACAAGAACTGGAGCGGTAGATTGATTAATAATTATGAGATGTAGAGAGTACAGTGATGTATATTAATTTACCATCGGCTGTGGTCAGGAATGGTGGTGGTGTGGTTGCTGCTCAGCTACGTCTGCCTCGCCTACGCCCTCGGCTCCCGCCGTTGCAGGAAGGCAGTGGGTTGGTAACAGTGCAACCGCAGGTGGTCGCCGCTGTTCGTCGTTCACGGTGTGGTAATCCCTCGGCTCTCCCCTGTTCTCCCTCTCACGTTCTGTGATCTGGCCCGGTGTGACACTAGATTGTGATGTGTGATTTTGTGCTAACTTAGCTCTGAAGAATCTGAATAAACTACACTGTTAAGTATTAACTGAAAAATTTGTATAGATTCCTGTTTGATATGTTCTGTAGTTTGGTTGTTTTCTCTATCCATGTTAATTTCGTCTGGTGACCTTGCCACATCTATTCCTCCCTGCAGGTACTGTCCTCAGCTTTAGGCCTACCTTATGATGCATCGATCATGCCATATGTTGGCTGCCAGGTACATACACTCCGGGAAGCTAATTCTGATCTGTTGCAAGGAATGAACGCTAGCTTCATGCATGTGATCCGATCTTCCGATTTATCAAGTTAAATTTATATGCATGTGATCTAGAACTACATTGGTAGCAACACAAACTTGCCACAAAGATATTCAGAACTTGAGCAGGTATAATTTTTTGATAGTGGTCTATGCCTCTGCACTTAGTAAAGCAGCAGCATAACAACCACACACACCGGTCCTATCTCACATGAACAGGGAAGCAACTGTTTCCATGTCCCTTTTCTGTCTACTAATAATGCTTCAGATTCACAATATTATCCCTTCGTGGTTTTGTGGTTTGATTTTGTGGACATGGTTGCGTTTATCATAACAAAGTATGTCCATTTGGTTGTTTTCTATCTGATTGCAATTTGAGTTGCTCAATGGCTTACTCTGAATTTGTTTGCAAGACTATGCCTCAGTCCATGCCTCTGAATTTGTTTGTGAACGACCACTGTTTTCTGGGACGATTAGGATCCCCAATTTGAACGACCTTGAAGAACATTTAGATGAGGCAAGTTTGCTGACGAAGTTAACCTGTATTTCATTTATTTTATTCTCATATTTAGATTATCAAATATTGGCTCATAGAAAGCACAACTGGATAATAGGTCTACATATCTTCAGGTAACTATTCTCATAAAACAGAATCGATCAAGAGTTCTTTTTATTATGCTGTGTAGTATGGTATATCACATTCTATGCAAGACCATATTTGCGTAAGAAACTATACAATACTGGAAGGGACATCACGCTCATATCTCCTGCGATATTCATTGTCAATTTACTCTCCTTTAACACTTTTCAAGCTCTACTTTACTTTCCTCTTATCTTAGCTCCACTTCCTCTGTTTGTGAAGCATGTGAAATTGGCATCTCAGAATTTTTACGTGCAAGGATGACATCACCTAGGATATCCATCATTTCTAATGTTTTAACCTATTAAAATAGATGTCAGGTTCCATGCAACATGTAGTAGTCACTAGTTAGAGATCAACTTGCTGAGCTTTTCTCCTTTCCTATTTTCACTGTAAACTCAAATTAGTACCGTAATTTAGCGTCTCATGTCAGCAGAGGCAATAAAGTCGGCTTTGTGTGATTAACATAAATATAAATATGCTTAGGGATAGATAATTATCATTTCCTTTTTTCTGCTTCTATTAAACATGTCCAGCTTATATACTGTCTTATATAAATCTGAATGTATCGCTGACACCTAAAGAAGCTGCTAACACCTAATGTCTTTTGTTACTAGCCAGGACTTGAAAGAGAACCAAAGTATGGACAATTTGAAGAACTCCAAAGAGCTATCATGTTACGTCAGTTGGCATTGGTTTCCGTTGATCCAGCTGTTACATCCATTCAAAGTATGCTAGTCCATAGTTACATGAGGCTTCCCCTATGTAGTGGCGTTACTGTTTGGATGTCTGTATTTTGCATCATAGTTGATTTTGGTATTAGTGGTGAGATTTAGAAGCGGCTAAGAGTGTTATATTGCTTGTAACTGTTTGCTTGTGATTTAGAAACCTGATTACTATTGAGCTGACGGAATATTACTGTAATATTGAATTCTGCCTCTGTTTAAATTTGGAGGCTATTTGTGGACTGTCTCAATAGCTGTCATTTGCCCCAAAAGTATAGCATTTGAGGCATTATTGAGTGCGTCAAATGGTATACCAATTGAGGCACAAATCAAAAGTGCCTCAAATGGTATAGCATTTGAGGCATTATTGCGTGCCTCTAATGGTATAGCATTTGAGGCACAAATCAATAATGCCTCAAATGGTATGGCATTTGAGGCACTAAATAATGCCTCAAATGTAACCCTTTTGAGGCACTGAAAATGCCTCTAATACTCACCTACTAAGGCATTATTGGTTTGTGCCTTAAAAGACTTTTAACAACGCAAGTAAATCTAGCACTTTTAGTTTTGCCTCAAAAAACTTTTTGAGGCATTTTTACAACGTTTTGAGGCATTTTGGTGTGCCTCTGGATCAAGGACGTGGTGTAGTGTGGGTGCTGCCTTTCCTTGGCCAGGGCTACTACGACCGCGAGCTGGACACGTGGGTCGGCTTCCACCATGAGGACGACGGCTTCTACGTCTTCGCCTGCCAGGTCGCCTCCCGGGGCGGCAGGGCGGCGGCGCCGGACTGGCAGACGGCCAAGGGCAAGCTCTTCTTCCGGGAGGAGCCCCCCGAGAGGCACCTCGGCGCCACTCTCACTTACATGGGCGACAGCATGTTTTGCCTTGTCGAGAGGGTGATCCATGACGGAGATGTGGAGCTGGAAGACAACGCCGGCGCAGCCTGCGCGCTCCATGTCACCTTCTTTGGCCTCAAGTACAATCGCAAGGGGGAGCTGCAGGCTATGAACCGCCGCACCACCAAATCCTATGAGGTGCCCAGGCGGCCAGGCGTGTACAGTCGTTTTCTCATGTAGCATTCTGGATGTAATATCTCGGGGAGGTTATGTTTATAAAAGCGCTGCGTGATGCAGAGTACTACAGACAAGTTACAATTCTCTGCTCCTCTTAGCGCCAGTGTTGTGTCCGTCATAAGTCATAACCCTTACTGACGGCGATCTACCGTATTGTCGGAACATGAACAGTGTTTCTTCATTTTTTGCGAAATACGATAACAGTGTATATCTTGTCTTCAACCAGCTCTTTGTGCGTCAGATTTATATTCTTGTCACCTGAACTATAGTCTCTCTACAAATACTAAAAAAAAAGGAGTACCAACAGAGACTACCTAGTAAAAACGTACATGCTTTGACCTCCTAAGTGTGAGACCAAATCTATGATCTGTCAAGATTTTCCAGTTGACGCTCATCAGCCAAGTGAGTACTTCAAATTTAGATGTGAAAGGCATTTCTGCCGGTGCATGGCAAGCTGGAAATCTGAAAATATATCCAGAAAGTGCTCGGGACAACATGGGCAAACTCTGATTCCATGAACCTTTAGTGAGTGATGTCTGCTTCTCCTAAGCATCGGTGGAAGGCCCCTTGAGGTATTTGGGTATGGATTTTTCCTCTTTTTAATAATGTACTTGCATGTGTCCCTAAGATATGTGTTCTTGGTTGTGTGGTTCGCCATTACCTGCCAATTCGAGTACAATAATTTCTCGGCCAGCTCTGTAATGGCCGCATTGTAGTGGAGGGCATGTTTCGTCTTTTTCTAGTAGCGTGTCAAATAACGAAGTGAAAGTTGAACAAATATGATGCTCGTCCATCAGACTGACACTATACTTCATTACTTCATCAATCGTTTTATCATAGCCATCGACAAGGAACAACCAAGTGCCCAAAGATGTGTGAGTTTACTGACTGCCTGATGTGCTTGTCTTCACAAACAATGCCTTTTTTCATTACATATTCTCTAAAAGTTATCCATTTTAATATGTCAAAACTACATCTGAAAAGACAGTGATGCTCCGCCGTAAGTTCTTCATTGCAATTCTGTTTTCTCCTTTTAGATTGCAGACCAGAAGAGCATGAAGACCATGGATTCTCTAAATATTACCCAACAATTTGATTGCGTGGGCTTGGATGCAACCGGATACCCTTAAAAAACAATTTAGTAATTCAAAAACATCATAAAATTATGAAACTGACATCGGAAAAGAGAGTGAAGTACCATAGTATAATTTATATTAAACTTTTAAACTTTTTTATCATGTTAATGTCCTAATAAGTATAATGTTTTATTTGTTATTTGATACGCTTAACCATATAAATTGCTTAGTTAAAACCCTTTTATATAGTCATAATTTATGTACTAAAAATAAATTTGTGGTGTCCTATAGTTGAACTATATTCTGTAGCATAGTTTTTTCCTGAATTAATTTCAGGCAACAACATTAAATATATAGTGTATGCATATTTATGGTAGAGATATCTAAAGGATATGGTCTACTAACAAATATCTCAAAAGTGGATTTTAGTCTACGATTAGTTAATATATTTACGTATCTTTTAGAGTATAAATTTAATGTAGATATGATTCATTACCCTTATGTTCGTGGTTAATATGTCTTATTACATGTTACTGCGGGTACAATAATGAGATGACAATGTGTGCATGCTGCATGCTTTGTATTAAAAAAACATCGCTAATCTATGTCAGCATGAATATGTGTCTTCAGCTTAGTTAGTTGTGCAGTTCCTTGTACGGTGTGTGTGGAATATATGCTCTGTTTTGTGTTTCAAATTCTTTTGGTACAACGTGACCGGTGAAAAATCAATCAAACAATGACAATGTTAAGTAAATTATGTTGTTGGTACTTTCAAATTGGATATATCTCGCTATGCTGCTCCAAATCAGGTATGTGAGGCATGGACACTAGTCACTAGCGTCGCCGTCCTCCGGTAAGTGCTTTGCCTCTAGGTCTTCCTTCCACTCCACTCGTCACAGTTTTACCTAACCTGCTAGGTCTCGTCCAGCTTACGGGCCGCACCACCGGAGGAACTCCTGATGATCGTCTTCTCCAAGCTCGAGTAAAGTATCTTTTCCTAATCGAATCACACTAAATATGTGTTGGTCTACAGTTTTTAATTCATCAGATTGTTGTCAACAAGTGTATATATGATGATATGAGTAGGCGTTAGAACATTAGTTACCAGGATTTTGCTCCGGGAACACCATTAGAGCCAAGAGGAAGTGACTCAAAGACAACTGTTAATAATTGTAGAAAGAGCAGAGATCGTTGACATAAAAATAAATATATGCTGAAAAAAAAAACCTAGTCTACTGCGGCAAGTTTAGTTACACCGGTACAAGCCATACAATGTATACAAAAAAAATTATTAACTATATTTGCATATTTAACTATGTGTAAGTTTTTTTATTTTAGAAAAACTGTAGGAGCACTTGTTTCACGGTATAATCTGCCAAGTGCATTGCATGTGAGCATATCAAATTGTCAAATCATGTAAAAAAATCTAATTCGTTATAATCTCTATCAATCGGTGTTTACTATTAATTAGTGATTTCCTTTTCATGTCAAGTAGAAAATGTACACACTAATACAGTCCATAATAACTCATAAAGCACACTTTATCATGACAAAATCAATAAAGAATATTGCTAACAATTCAATTTATGCTTCCAAAGTTTCTACAACTATACATGTCTAACTCATATACTAAAATATTTGCTAAGATATTATCTAGATCATAAAAAGTAGATATCTCTGCCATAAATATGTATGATAATATATAATTTAAAATTTATGAATGAAAACATTAAAATAAGTTTTTTTTACATAGTGCAATATGAGTATATTTTTCATCGGTATACATTGCAACTATAAAATAAGCACCATTTAACTATTATTAATAACTTATTATATGGTTTAATATGCAAAATAACTAATAGGTACTTATACTCGGTAGGACCATAGCATGCTACAAATGAGTTCTAGCTATAAAAGTTTAGTATAAAAAATATATCTGTTTGTAGTGTCCTTCACCAGATACTGTCAACTTGAGTATGACGGTTTCTCACCGAGCTCTGTAATAACCAGTGATTAAGATTAACATCAAGCATCCACTTAGCTCTCTTGTCAGGGCCTGTTGAGCAAAGGTCCCCCAGATGATCCCTTGGAGTTTTTGATCACCTTGTCGGTTGTCTTATCTTTGCTCTTCGTCATGACAAATATCAAGGAGTTCATTGCCTGGTTGTACACTAGACTCCAACTAAAGGAGGAAATCCTGCAGAGTGAAACACATCTCTTTATAAATGAGATGGCAGAACGACAACTTCATGCACATGCAATGCTTCAATTCGAATACTAAATTAATCTTCAGAAAGCTACTAACAATTTCTTTGTAAACATTACCATACAGTCTATACTCATGTTACAGTTTATAGTGGAGTAAATTGTTAAAACCGTAACCATGAGCGTGGCAATTCCAATATTCAACAAATGGTGGCACATTGCAAAACCATGGCATTTGCAAATGATAGATCACAACACAAGGTATATCGATCATCGGGTTACAGAAAATCGTTACTACGTCATAAACATGCTTAAATTTTTCATGTGCAACTAAGGTGCATATGTAACTGATGTCTACGCACGATTCTATTCTTGTAGACAGTGTTGGGCCTCCAAGAGCAGAGGTTTGTAGAACAACAGTAAGTTTCCCTTAAGTGAATCACCCAAGGTTTATCGAACTCAGGAAGGTAGAGGTCAAAGATATCTCTCTCAAGCAACCCTGCAATTAAGATACAAGAAGTCTCTTGTGTCCCCAACACACCTAATACACTTGTCAGATGTATAGGTGCACTAGTTGGGCGAAGAGATAGTGAAATACAAGTAATATGGATGATTATAAGTAGTAATTGCAACCTGAAATAAAAATGGCAGCAAGCAAACATGTAGCGGAACTGGTTGTAAACGGTGTTTCAATGCTTAGAAACAAGGCCTAGGGATCATACTTTCACTAGTGGACACTCTCAACAATGCCATCATAATTGAATACATAAAGATCTTCTCTTCACTATGCTACTCTGAACCACACACCGGTTGGATAACGAACACCAATTCAGTGCGTAGGGCTATAAAATCACACCCCAAAGTCTGAGTAAACAAACACCACAATTTCATGGAGACATCCAACTCAAATTATAACTCATGATAAGTATTTATGCAAACTTTAGCCTAAGAGCCACACACAGTGCGCACACTTTCATCTTCACACCGTGGGACAAGGTGACTCCGGAGATCACATTAATAAAATCACTTGAGTAACATAATATATGAAGAGTAACATCTACTTATTCAACTAGATTACAAATCTCATGATCACATAAAGATCACACCATTAAAAAAAAAAAAAAAAAAAACCACATAGCTAAACCACATAGCTACCGGTAGAGCACTCAGCCTCGGGGGAGAACTACTCCCTCCTCATCATGGGAGGCAGCAACAGCGATGAAGATGGCGGTGGAGTCGATAGAGATGGCTCCGGGGGCAATTCCCCGTCCCGGCAAGGTGCCGGAACAGAGACTTCTGTCCCCCGAATCTTGTTCTGGATGGCGGCGGAGCTACGGAGCTTTTTTGGAGAAATCCTTCGGTGGTTAGGGTTTTTATGACGGGGGCAATATATAGTATGAAGGGCGGCGCGAGGGGACGCCCGAGGCGGCCTCACCATGTGGCGGCGCGGCCAGAAGAAAATCTCCTGGTCTGTGCCCTAGCGTGGTTCGGGGTCTTCTGGGCCTCTTCTGGAGCTATCCTTTTGGCCCACGCAGTGTTTTGGCATTTTAGAATTTCTAGAATTTTTCCAGATTTTTCTGACCACTTTCATTTTTTGACATTTTCTGCAATGCACAAACAAAATAAACAGGAACTTGCACTGTGACATCTTGTTAATAGGTTAGTCCAATAAATGTCATAATATGATATAAAGTGCATATAAAACATGTGGCAATTAATATAAAACATGCATGGAACATCAAAAATTATAGATACGTTTGAGACGTATCAGTAACCACGGGCAAGCCAAATCTGCTCCGTTTTCTCATCAAATTCCATCCCATACCTGGTGGGGGTAGATTTAGTGTGGCGGTTGGGGGAAGAAAGTAGGGTGTTACCACAGCCTAGTGTTCATGCATATGCTGCTGGTTTTGGATAAATTTTGGTTCAAACTTATTTGTTGTGCCTGGAGGTCATTAGTCATTCGCTGCACCAGTATGTTACTCCTCCCAAAATATAAGGTGTCCTTTAGTTTCGCAGTTTCGATGGTCAACGATCTACAAGTTTGACCATGAATCGTATTTACAATATGCCCACAAATTATATATAAACATATACGAAATAAAAATAAATTACAAGACAAATCCACCGGTATTATTTATACATTCTCAATCCATATAATTGATATATATTAGTGATTAAAGTCGAGTATAAAAGACCATCACACAAATAGTGTGCCTTATATTTTGGGATGGAGCGGGCATCTATTTCGATTGATTTTTCAATGTACTCATTTTTTCGAAAAAAAAAATTCGTTGCAAACTGATCTGTATAACCCATATTTTTTACGAAGGGCTAACAAGTCACATCGTCATGAAAGATTTTTTTTAGTATGAGAGCATATGCCCTAGGTTTTAATAAAAAAATAAACGCATTTTAAAATGTCAAAAAGATTGTCAAAAACGTTCTCGCGTTCATCTCCATAATCTATATGCTCACAAAGTCGTTTCATGAAAAACCGACATTTATATGTTGTATAAAAGAGAAATAACTCGGTGCTAAACGTATTTTCCATAAAACGTGACTGACGCACATTTCGAAATATTTTTTTCTGGTGGCAGAAGCATGTAAATGTGGCAGGATGAATTTCACCAACATTACCGTCACCATTTTTTATGTTCAGAAACACTGCTAGGCGAGGAAAGAAAACACTCAAACAAAACAGAAGCCCAAATCTCCGACTCGCCGCCGCCGCAGGGGAGATGGCTCCCACGGCACCACCACCCCTCTTCACCGGCCAGGACCGCAGATCAGCCCATTCTCCGCCGCGGAACCCTCCGCCCACGGGATGCGCCGGCGGCGCCTGGCCGGAGGGATCCGCTCGCATGGAAGACCCCCGGTGAGTGCTCTTCCTCAAGTCTTTGCTTTCTTTGAACTTCAAGTCAAGAATCAATCCATCGCCCAATAAAAATTATCCTCATAAAACACTAATTTTAAGTGCCAACCTTTCAAACCTTATGCATTTTATAAGCCCAAATTCCAATGAGAAGGCGATCAAAGAGATGGAACGACAACACTGCTAACATCCAATCAAATGTGCCAGTATTCCCCTCCAACCCAAAGAGAGAGCTACTACTTTGATTTGTTAAGACAAGACTTTAATAATATAATGTCAAATAGCCACATCTCCGTCTAGTGTCATTGATAATATAATGTCATTGTCATTATGTGTTCCGTACATGTTAAGCAATCCAATACTGTTAGATTTGGCATTTCAGGAGATAAACATAGTACTAACATGTCAGACAGGATATATGTCATGCAACCTCCACCCCGTATGCATTGATTGATGCATACAGCCATTATTTATTTATTAAAAAACAGTCATTACAAGAGGTTCATGGATCACACAAAGTCAAAAAAATTTGGAAATGGGGAAGCCCCGGCCTCTGCATCGAGTGATGCACACATCCATTTATTAATTATTATCGTAGCATCGTCTTATTACAATTCAAGGGTCACATAAGGTTGAGACATGTATCAACCAACGAAAGAACAACATAGTAACAACTACCGAAGTCGACTAATATGTTGTCACGTATGTCGGGAGAAAAACTCATGTGCCACCAACAGGAGCCGCGCGCATCCAAAAACCATAAGCTCCCGCTGATCCGAAGGAAGCAGTGCAACCCATAGCTGGATCCAGTAAGTAGCCATATTGACAACCTATAAGACATGAAAATTGGTTTTCCTGTTAAACACAATATTGTTCCTACAATTAAATATGGACCAACAAATAGCTGAAACGCCGATACGTATTCTAGCTTTTGTCTTCTTATCTACCCCGTTCAACCAATTCCCAAACATATTGGAAACATTCGAAGGTGGAGGTATATTTTAGGTGCAGAAAACCACCCGCCATATTAATCTAGCAAACGGACATGTGATGAATAAATGTTCTATAGACTCCTCACACCCACAAAACGAACATTTTGTACAACCATGCCAATTTCTCCTGACTAGATTATCTTTTGTGAGCAAGACTTTTCTATTTAGGAACCACATAAATTTTTTGATCTTCAAAGGTATTTTTAACTTCCACAAGTATTTACGCAAAAATCTAGTATGTCCATTCATCAGATCCTCATACATCGATTTCACCGTAAACACACCATTTGTAGTAAGCTTCCAAATGAAAGTATCCGGAATGTCAGTCAAGTTAATATCCATTAATCTCATACACAGGTGAGCCCAAGAGTCCCACCTATCTCCAATCAGATCCCTCCTAAACGAAATATTTATAGGCGGCGCCCCACTAAACACATCATGTACCATCACATTCTTTTGCTGAACAATGTTGTAAAGAGTTGGATATTGCTGCTGTAATGGTGTATGTCCAAGCCATGTGTCCTCCCAAAACCTAGTAGTTTTACCATTATTAACTTTGAAAAAGCCTTTATTAAAGAACTCCTCTTTAACTCTCATAATACTTTTTCAAAACGGTGAGTCCGTTGGGCAAGCCTCGGCTTGCGCCAAAGTTTTATTAGACAAGTATTTGTTTCGTAACAATTCTTGGCATACACCCTCTTCATTTAAAAGTTAAACAATCATTTACTAAGTAGACACTTGTTCTTGAGTTCTAAAACTTTGATGCCAAGCCCTCCTTGATCTTTAGGTTGGCATAGAATATTCCACTTAGTTAACCGATATTTCCACTTATTCTCATCGCTTTGCCAAAAGAAACGCGATCTATAGAAATCTAATCTTTTACGTACCCCTTTAGGTATCTCCAAAAAAGACAGCATAAATATCGGTAAACTAGTTAAAACAGAATTTATCAGGACAAGACGATCCCCATATGATAGTAACTTGCCCTTCCAGCATCCTAATTTGCCATCGAATCGACATTCAACGGGATACCATTCTGAATTTCTAAGTTTTCTATAGTGAATTGGCACCCCAGGGTATTTGAAAGGTAAAGAACCATACTCACATCCGAAAATATGCTTGTACTATTCTTCAACCTCCTCAGCCTTGCCAAAACAAAATATATCCCTTTTGTGAAAGTTAATTTTTAGGCTTGAGAGTTGCTAAAAAAATGCATAGTACTAGAAATCAGGACATGAATGACACTGAACTAATATGTTATCCCAAAATCTGAACGTCAGCTACATTGGGTGTGCAAGTCCTGTGGAGTTAATTGCACTGGCGGTAACACATCTCGTCGCGTATGTGCACTTAAGTCACACATCTGGTAAACGCGAATAACAGGTCACACAACTGAACAAGTGTGTTTACTTGGTTACAAACGGGACACGTTATCCTGTTATGAACAGAAAATTATAAAAAAAAACCCTACTATAATATTAGGAGGACCATTTTGTAATATCAGGAGGACCATTTTGTATTATATTTTGTAATATTAGGGGTTTTCTGAAAAATTCCAGTCCAAAACGAGATGACGTGTCATGTTTGTGACCAAAGTGCACACGTTTGTTCAGTCGTGAGACCAAAAAATCACTTTTTCAGATGTATAACTTTGCACATACGTGACGAGATGTGTGACCGCAGTGCATTAATTAACTTAAGTCCCGTGTGTTGCACCTAGAAATCATCTCGTTGCACTTCTCCGTTGTAGGTAAGATCAGGTACGTAGGTATAACCTCCGGTGAACTAGTTCCCCGGGCCGAAAGAAATTGCCGCAGCAACAGC
Organism: Poa pratensis; assembly: GCA_947311845.1. NCBI lineage: Eukaryota > Viridiplantae > Streptophyta > Magnoliopsida > Poales > Poaceae > Poa > Poa pratensis. Next base: position 2,207,470 of record CAMZMU010000085.1, on the reverse strand, counting down.
CTTATTCGCTTTGTATGTGGCCTTCCGGCGTGTTCATACGTGACCTGGGGAAGGCGAGGAACAAAATCGATTAATTTAGCGTTTTAGATTTGTCTTCACTTGATACCTTTGCTCCACGATCAGCACAAGCAGTCAAGCATCCCACATCGGTCAGCCCACAATGGGGAAGACGCGTCGATTCTCAACTCTCCAGTCTCGAAGTAATGCAATAACATATTTTAGTAATCCCTAAATTATACAACAAATTTTTAATTCCATGTACAAGCTTGCTGCAGAGTGGAAACTCTACTTCATTCGTTTAGTATTTGACACATACATGTAATGGAGAACTTGCATGTAGAAAGATGGTTAGGAGGGTGGTTGTACTCCCTGCCCACCAGAGTTTAAACCCCAGGGTTGACGCTGGTGTTCTCATATAGGCCGAATTTTCTCAGTAGGAGGCGACGATTCGTCGACAGCGAGACGTCCGTGGTGACTTCGTCAATCTCAAGACCCAATCAGCCGGCTCAGTCTTTCAGAGGTGCTCATAAGGTAGGGTGTGCATGTGTTCATTTATAGGGGTGAGTGTACGTGCTTATATGTTAACATCTGCGTTGTACTGTGTTTCGCAAAAAAAAAAAAATACATGTAATGGACATATCTTGTATAAAAGGTGCCATCGCATCAACAAACCCCTAACCGAAACTCATGAAAACATATTTGCATAGTCACCTCACCAACTTAAAATAGTTATTTTTGGTGTTTATTACTTTTCACTTGATAATCTGATGCATGTTGCAATTTCATTTGAGAATGAACGACCCGTGGAGAAGCTCCCTCTGATGAAGCGACAGGTTGGCCTTTTCTTCTCACCTAGACCGTGTCTACCTCTCTCTTCCAACGTACTCCCTCTATTTTTTTAATATAATTTGTTTTAGGTATTTTACATGCTATCTACATGCATATTAAAATGTGTCAATATGCACACTAAAATATGTCTAGATACATTTATATAGATGTGAATGTGTACAAATACTAAAATATCTTATAATATACTAAAAACGGAAGGAGTAGCAATCAATACATGTGCAGGGGAGAAGTATACTCATCAAGCTGTTCTGCAACTTGAGCCTATGTTTTTTTTTTTTTTTGCTAAAACTTGAGCCTATGTGTCTCTGCAGAATACGCTGGTTTTGGCGCCACGCGGGAGGGTTGACTTTACATGTTGGTTACCATGATTGCGTCCCTACTGTTTCGGTAAGCTGATGATGTATTGTATATGGTGGTCTTGTGTTTTGGGTCCGGGTTGATGAGCCGACCTCATTTGGTGTATCATGCTTGCGTTACGGTTCCGGTCAATCTGTCATCGAACACACAGGTTGCATGCATCTATGTCGAACAACAACATGCTAAAGCATATATCATCGTGCACTTTAGGAGAATCGTTCATTCTCCATTGAAATTGCAACATGCACCAACTTAGTCTCACGTCATGACTCCTAAGTCATTTGGTTGTTACTAATAAAAAGAAGTAAAAACATTTAACCTACAATCTTCCTTAGATCACCTTTTTTACTCCTTAGTGTTGAGACTCACAATGGATGCAAAGAAATGAATGCAATAATATTGTAATATTAGATCATGTCACATGAGTTATTCTAGTTCTATTCTAAGGGACCTTACGGAGCATGGATGACATGGTTGGGGTTGAAGCCAAATTAATCGTGTCCATGCTCACCACTAGAAAGGAACTTTCTGAGATAAAGCAAGCAATATTATAATCTATCGCACCCTCCCCTGTCGCCAAACCCTAGGCGACAAGCGGACGACCAAGCCACCACCTAGCATGCTCCCCAACCCCTACGTACCTCGCGGGCCCTCGTCGTTGCCGAGTTCACGACCGGCAAAGCCCTATGCCACTGTGGTGGTCCTGGTGGAAATAGATCGATGCTACAAGAATGGCGGTGACCGACTGAACAAGGGCAAGTTTTATGCCCAAGGCCTAATCACGTGAGGATGACATGTGTGTCGTCCTAAGGTTGAAAGTCTTTCCCGTTCGACCGACGTCGATCAGGACCATACATGTTGTCGTCGATCCCCTTCATGGAGGCGCCTCGGAGGATTGCCCCTCCCCCCCCCCCCCCCCCCCCAGATGACATGTGTGTCGTCCTAAGGTTGAAAGTCTTTCCCGTTCGACCGACGTCGATCAGGACCAACATGTTGTCGTCGATCCCCTTCATGGAGGCGCCTCGGAGGATTGCCCCCCCCCCCCCCCCCCCCCCCCACCCCGCCCAATAAGTTTGTTTTCTCAGTGGGCAATCCTAGATTCAGATCCAGATCGCCGAGATGGAGGCATCTTTGATGTTGTTCACTTGTTTGAAGCACTGCTTTCTGTAGACACGTTTGGTACAGTACATGGGATATCGCCATGTGTTTATCAAGTGTTTGCTGCATGTTTCTCACTGTTGAGCTTCCTATGCACAATGTACGCCGCCGCCAGATGCCTCCAACATGGTACCATCCTCGAGATCGACCAAGTTCTGCCACCCACTTGTCGACTCTGTAAGGCACACAAGGACAAGGGCGTGTGGAAAAGGAAAGTTTTGATGTGAAATACCCATGTCTATAGCGTTTGTAATCCTCAATTCTCGGACACTATTCATAGTATTTCACAAAAAAACGTGTAGGATTGAAATCTTATAAAAATGTTCCTTCGTGAGTGGTTTTATTCATAGGATCATATCACATAAGAAAAATATCATGTGGATTTTGTAGTGTAAAGTAAAATATGCGAGCTAACGTCATGAAAAATTTCTTCACCACAAAGAAAACTTCTCTTTCCATATAGGATATTCAGTTAGATATGTCATTCCAATTTTATGGGTTTCCTATTTCTACATTTTTTTTGTCCTATTAATCAAATGAGCCCTAAAATGATTAAAATGGACACACCAAATGGGTAGCGTACTATATATAGCATTCTCTCTCTCTCACTAAGAGCTCCAGATCTAGGTCAGTGCTCTGGAAAGAAGATAAGGACGCAACGCACAAAGCGATAACAATTGTTTACCACTCATGTCCGAAACTGATGCGAAGTGTCGAGGTTTTGTGATTTATTTCGAAAAGATGGAAAAGTAATAAAAAGATCGGCATCTAAGAAATTTGGCATGGATTATCGGCATGAAGTATTCCAAGGTTCTTTGTACTTCTTGTACGAAAAAGAAAGAAGCCACGCGCAAAGGTTGTCGTGTGTTACAAAGGTAGTTATTTTTTCTGTAGGAAAAACATTAGAATGCTTGATTTCAAATTAATAAAGTCCTGGCTATTTGCCGGACAAACAATTTGTGCTAGAGATACCAACGTAGGATACGTTTTCTAGGGTGTTTAAATAGGTTAAAATTTGGTAAAGCCTAAACTTGTAAAATCTACTAATTTAACAGGATTTTAAAATACACAAGAACAATTCATAACTTAGATTTCATTTGGCAGCAATCATTTTGTGTAGAAATCCCCGACGTGTTTGGTTGTACTAGAGCTGGAAACGCTGTTTCAGTTGGAGTTCCAACGAATGCCGATGTTAAGTCAAATCATTTCTGGATATCATTTTAGTTAATTTAAACATGATTTTCAGCTATATTTTTTAACTGGCACTAGTGGAAACAGGAGCTTTGGTGGAGAGGGGTGTTGGGCTCTAGTCCCGGGCGTGGTTCGAACCCGGACTAGAGGAGGGAACTAGTACCGGGCCGGCTGCTCCGACGCTGCGCAGGTCGGGTCCCGGGTTGTAGGGCACCTCTAGTTCCGGGCCGTGATACCACCCGGGACCGAGGCAGTCAGCGGCAGGGTGGAGACAGGAGGGTGGACCTTTCGTCCCGGGCCGTGGTACAGCCCGGGACTAGAGGTCCCGCTATATCATCTCCCACCCCGGGCCAGCCACCATTTTTGAACTCTCAAGCTCATCTTCATTGTTTCCTCTCTCAAGCTCAAGTGTAGCCCCATTTTTTTCCAAGATTTGTCAAGATAGACGGCACCCATCTCTCCAAGGGTTAGCAACACTTGATCCTTTCACCCGGCGGCCGAATTTTAGCCATTTCCATACAAGTTTAGCTCATTTCATTTTTATAGTGCTACCTAGGTGTTTGATGAAATGCCTAAGCTAGGTAGTTCATTTTTTTATGTATTTTGAGCTCAAATTAATTTATTATTTGTGGATTTTAGTGTCGTCTCGGTCCTCACCGCCGTCGATAGCCCCCGCCATCCCGTGACCGGCACCACCTCGGTGAGCCTCTTCTTTTATCTGTTATTTTACAAAATTACTTGTATGATTTGAATGCATAATTATTTTTCTTGTATAATTTTCTTATGTTTTTTATGTATAGTGTCATGGTTTTGATATCCGTCCCCGTCGTCCCTCGTCCGGTCTATGATTCGGATGTGGTATATTTTTATCACTATTTATTTTGTTTCGTGTTTATAACAATCATGCCGACCAAATTGACATAGATATATTTTTATTTAGGAGGTAGTTGAACCGGAAATTCCAGCCGACCCTATTGTAGAGTTTTTTAAAAAAGAAAACAACGATTTGAAAGCAAAATTGAAGATAAGTGAAGATCTTCGTCTCCAATGCCTAGAAGAGAAGATGGTATTGGACTTGAAGATTGCCGACATCGTTGATGCTCACGGGGTCGAGCTTACCGACGTCGTCGCTGTTCACGAGATGAAGATGGATGCAATGCGCTTGAAGCTTAGAAAGATTAGAAAATATGTCATTAGTCAAGAGGCTTGGTATCATTATGCTGTTGGTTCAATAGTTACCTTAGTTGCGATTCTGATCGCATTTGTTGTTGGATTTAAATTCTTTAGATAGTTGTATTCTAGTTTCAATTAATTTATGTTTTATGAGAACTATGTATTACATTTGGTCACTACTATACTTTGGTTTTAATGTGATGAACTTGTATTAATGAATATGATATGTTTCCTATTATGTTGGTTTATCGTAATGGGTTTTAGCGGTGATTTGCAGATGAGTCATCCGTGGATGTACGCTGACCGACGCTCTAAAGAGTACATGGATGGCGTGCAATCTTTTCTCAATGTGGCTAAGGATAACAAGGGGCCGAATGGTTTTATGTGTTGTCCATGCAAGAAATGTCGGAATGAGAAGGATTACCCTAACACAGACAGAATTCACCTCCACCTGATAACTTCTGGTTTCATGCCCGGCTATAATTGTTGGACCAAGCACGGAGAAAAAGGGGTTATGATGGAAGATAACGAAGAAGAAGAGAACGATGACAACTACATGTACCCTGAATATGTTGGTAACCCAACAGGGGAAGCTGATGATGAAGAGGTACCAGATGATCCCATCATACATGATGATTTACGTGGGGTCATCGTTGATGCACATACCCTAGCAGAAACTACACTTGAGAAGTTGAAGTTGGAGCGCATGTTAGAGGATCACAAAACAAAGTTGTACCCAACTTGCGAAGATGGCAACACAAAGCTCGGTACCACACTGGAATTATTGCAATGGAAGGCAGCGAATGGTTTATCTGACAAGGGATTTGGGAGTTTACTGAAAATAGTGAAGGACAAGCTGCCGGCTGGTAACGAATTGCCCGAGAGTGCGTATGAAGCAAAGAAGATTATCTGCCCTCTAGGATTAGATGTGCAGAAGATACATGCATGCATTAATGACTGCATCCTCTACCGCGGTGAGAAGTATGAGAATTTGAATGAATGCCCGGTATGCGGTGCATTGCGGTATAAGATCAGAGCAGATGACCCTGGCGATGTTGAGGGCCTGCCCGCCAGGAAGAAGGTTCCTGCCAAGGTGATGTGGTACGCTCCTATAATACCACGGTTGAAACGTTTGTTCAGAAACAAAGAGCATGCCAAGTTGTTGCGATGGCACAAAGAAGACCGCAAGAGCGACGAGATGTTGAGACACCCGGCTGATGGGTCGCAGTGGAGAAAAATCGATACAGAGTACAAGGAATTTGCACGTGACCCAAGGAACTTAAGGTTTGGTCTTAGCACGGATGGCTTTAATCCTTTTGGGGAGCAGAGCAGCAGTCATAGCACCTGGCCTGTGACTCTATGTATCTATAACCTTCCTCCTTGGTTGTGCATGAAGCGGAAGTTCATTATGATGCCAGTGCTCATCCAAGGCCCGAAGCAACCCGGTAACAACATTGATGTCTACCTGAGGCCATTAGTTGATGAACTTTTACAGTTGTGGCGTGATGAAGGGGTACCTGTGTGGGATGAGTACAAACAAGCGGAATTTAACCTACGAGGGTTGTTGTTTGTAACCATCAATGATTGGCCTGCTCTTAGTAACATTTCAGGACAGTCGAACAAGGGATACAATGCATGCACACACTGTTTAGATAGCACTGAAAGTATATATGTAGGTAACAAGAATGTGTACCCGGGTCATCGTCGATTTCTTACAACTCAGCATCCCCTAAGAAAGAAAAGCAAGCAGCAGCATTTCAAAGGTGAGGAAGATCGCCGGCCGAAGCCACCCCTCCAAAGTGGTGAAGATATATATGATGCGGTCAAGGATTTAGATGTAATCTTTGGAAAGGGTCCTGGCGGACAGTCTGTTCCGAAGGACGCTAACAACCACGTTCCCCTGTGGAAGAAGAAGTCTATATTTTGGGAACTACCCTATTGGAAAATCCTAAAGGTCCGCTCTGCAATCGACGTGATGCACGTGACGAAGAATGTTTGCGTGAACCTGCTAGGCTTCTTGGGCGTGTATGGGAAGGCAAAAGATACTCCGGAAGCACGAGAGGACCAGCAACTTTTGAAAGACCCAAAGAACCTGCATCCAATGAGGACGGATAAAGGACGTCTACGTCCTGCTAGCTACGTTCTTACCAAAGAAGAGAAGGAGATATTTTTTGAAGTCCTGAGCAGTATGAAGGTCCCGTCTGGCTTCTCGTCGAATATAAAGGGAATAATAAATATGGCAGAGAAAAAGTTCCAGAACCTAAAGTCTCATGACTGCCACGTGCTGATGACTCAACTGCTTCCGGTTGCATTGCGGGGGCTTCTACCGGAAAATGTTCGAGTATCCATTGTTCAGCTATGTGCGTTCCTCAATGCAATTTCGCAGAAGTCAATCAGCCCAACCACTCTATTAAGGTTACAGAAGGATGTGGCTCAATGTCTCGTTAGTTTTGAGTTGGTGTTCCCACCATCCTTCTTCACTATTATGACACATCTCCTAGTACACCTGGTCGACGAGATTCACATTCTGGGTCCTGTATTTCTACACAATATGTTCCCCTTTGAGAGGTTCATGGGAGTGTTGAAGAAGTATGTTCATAACCGTGCTAGGCCAGAAGGAAGCATCTCCAAAGGGTATGGAACAGAGGAGGTCATTGAGTTTTGTGTTGACTTTATTCCCGGCATTAAGTCGATTGGTCTTCCTGAATCGCGACATGAGGGGAGACTAAGTGGAGAAGGCACTCTAGGAAAGAAATCATACATATGCAGGGACGGGTATTCTTTCACAAAAGCACACTACACAGTTCTGCATAATTCCACTTTGGTGGCTCCGTATATCCAGATGCACAAGGATATTGTACGCTCTAACAACCCGGGGATGGATGACTCCGCCATTGCAAAGGAACACATGGAGAATTTTGGCGGTTGGTTGGAAACGCATCTGAACAACAACAACACAGTCTCAGATGAGCTGTTCTTGTTGTCTAAGGGGCCATCTTCGACTATTTGGACTTTCCAAGGGTATGAGATAAACGGGAATACATTTTACACGAACGCCCAAGATAAAAAGAGCACCAACCAAAATAGTGGTGTCCGCTTTGATGATAAGAGCACGAATGAGGCCACGGTCACATATTATGGTTGCATAGAGCAGATATGGGAACTTGACTATGGACCTTCTTTGAAGGTCCCTTTGTTCTGGTGCAAATGGTTCAACCTGAGAGGCGGCGGGGTAAAGGAAGACCCATTGTACGGAATGACTACAGTGGATCTCACGAATGTTGCGTACGACAACGAACCATTCGTTCTAGCCAAGGATGTGGCTCAGGTTTTCTATGTGAAGGACATGTCTACCAAGCCAAAAAAAAGAAAAGATAAGGAAGTGAATACATCAGCCGATGAGCCAAAGCGCCACATAGTTCTTTCAGGGAAAAGAACCATCGTGGGAGTGGAGGACAAGACAGACATGTCAGAAGATTACGACAAGTTTCATGAAATTCCGCCCTTCAAAGTGACCACTGACCCAAGTCTCAAGTTATATGCAGACCCTTGTCCATGGTTACGGAGCGATCAGAAGAAAGGGTCTCACAAAAAGAAAAAGCGAAGACTAAATAGGGATGTTGTTCATGATGTGTAATAATTTATTAAACTTTTATATAATTTATAGTATGGAGGACAAGACAGACATGTCAATGAAATCAAGCGTATGGCGGTGGCGGAATGTAGTACTTAATTTATAAATTTTTGATGTAGCATCAAACTTTGTGATGTGAAATGATCCACTGCGCATGTAGTACTTGATTTATAAATTTTTGAATTGATTTTAAATTAAGCGTATGTAGTACTTAATTTAAAACCAAGCGCATGTGATACTTCATTTTAAACCAAAACAGAAAACAGGAAAATGAAAGCAATTTTTACTTAATTTAGACAAGTAAATCAAAAGATATAAAAAAAGTAAGAAACCAGAAAATTAAAAAAAATTAACCTCTAGTACCGGGCCGTGCGACCACCCGGTACTACAGGTCCACTGGGCTTGGCGCGCAAATTTTCGCGGCCCTGAGGGACCTCTAGTACCGGGTGGTAACACGGCCCGGTACTAGAGGGTCTCTAGTACCGGGTGGAGCCACGGCCCGGTACTAGAGGCCTTTTTGGCGCTACTTCTAGTGGCTCGGGCCGAAAATTTGCCCAAGTCCAGCAAATCGACGCTCCGCCTCCGGGCTCCAGACGACGCCGCCCCCTGCGCCGCCAGGCTGCCGGATTTCGTCCCCGCGCCGCTGCCGCCCTCACCGTGGGTCGCCGTCCTGCTCCTGCTCCGGGCGCGGCCGTCCCCGCTCTTCCCCCGAGCAAGATCGTCGTCCCCGAGCAAGCAAAGCTCGCCCCCGACCCACGGTGAGCTCGTCCCCCGACCAACTACTCTCTCCCTCTCTCAGATCTAGCGGCGGCGGCGGCGGCGGACCCTAACCACGGGGCCGGCGCCGGAGTTGGCAAACAAGAACAGATTTTTTAGGGCCTAAGGGCCGATTTCATTATAATTAGGGGGAGGCCACAAACGGCCGATTACATTGGGGGGGGGGGAGGCCATTAATAAGGCCATTACATTGGAGGGGGGAGGGGGGTCGTCGTCGCCGGTGCCGCCTAGTCGTCGAGGACGATAGGGCGGCGGGGTCCAGAGATGCTCCGGTGGCGCCTGCTGCTGCGGTGGCGCCTCCTGCTGCGCGGTGGCGCCTCCTGCTGCTCCGGTGGCGCCTCCTGCTCCTGCTCCTGATGCGCCGACCAGCTCCCGCCGGTAAAGACCCAGGACTGGCCAACGAGGCCGGGAGGCAGAGGAGGCGCGGCGGAAGGTCCTGCTCCTGCTCGCGTTCCATGGCGTAGTGCCACGGCTCGACCTCGTCCGGGTCGTAGTACTGCGGTGGCGGCGGTATCAGGGCCGCGGCCGCGGCCCTCACCTTCTCCCACCTCTTGATCTCGTCCTCGACGAGGCTGAGGTTGGAGGCCTCGAACGTGGCCACCATCTCCGGGTCGTCCTCATCCTCGGGGACCTCCTCCTCGAACCACAGCGCGTCGGGCAGCGCTGGGTAGGCGGATTGGACGGCGCGGGGCGCCGGGGCGAAGTAGGAGTGGCGGCGGTCCTCGTGCTCGTCCTTGAGCCACTGCTCCCAGTGTGGGGAACCCGCCGCGTAGACGGGGTCGTCGCGGAGCTCCGCCGGGAGGAGGCGGCGCCGGCGCGCGATCTCCCTGTCCAGTTGCCTCCCAGGGAGCGGGACCGCCGGCACCGGAATCCTCTGCGGGTTCAGGTGCCAGCCCTCGGGGAGGTGGACGTCGCTCCACTCCAGCGTGGCGGCGTTGTCCCAGTGCCACTGGCACTCCGGCTCCGGCACGTAGCGCCGGCGCCGGATCCTCCTCCCTCCGGCGGTGGTGGTGGTGGTTCGTGACGGCGCGTCGGGTGCGTGGGCGACACGCACCGGTGGCGCGGTCCTCCGCACGCCCTGCGGAACGACGCCCAAGGCCGCCGGCGGTGGAGGCGGTGGAGAAGCGCGGCGACGGCTGGAGGACTCGCCGGCCTCGTTCTTCGGGGACTTCCCGAACCAGCGCGACATGGCGGCGAGGGCACTGGACGGGCGGAGGGGAACCGTGGGAGCGGAGCGGAGTGGAGTGTCCATATCCGCACGGGCGCGTCCCTTTTTAAAGACCAGGACCGTCGGGAGGGGAACCGTCGGGTGGGCCAGCGCCCGAGTCGCTGGCAAGTGGGCCAGGAGCATTGACTCCGGGTGGGCGGGGGCTGTTGGTGCTCCGCATTGACCACGGGGGGTGAAGGCGAGGCGGCCGGGTGGGAACACGAGGCGGGGAGGTGAAGACGAGGCGGGGCGGGAACACGAGGCAGGGCGGCGGGGTCAGAACTGGGTCGCTGGCAGGTGGGCCAGCATTGACCACGCGTGGCCAGTGGGCGGTCACACGTGGCGGTGGGGCGGGTAGGCGCTGGCAGGTGGGCCAGCGATGACCACGGTGGCCACCTTTGACCAGGTTCTGGCCCAAATTTGGGCTGGGCTGGGATTGGGACAGCCTATGTTTTTTTTGAAAGATTTTTTCTTTAGATGCAATATTAAATTGTTTTTGTTGCATATTTGTATAGTTCTCTCCTTTGAATTATTGTACTAATGCTATTATTGTTTTATCTTTTTTTTGTATTAGTTAAACAATGGATGTCGATGCACCCTTCGCAACGAGAGAAGGGGAAGAAGAGATGCTTTCCTACATTTTGGAACCCGGTGAATTTCGGCATCCCGCGGAAGGAGCTGAAGATGAGGACTCGGAAATTGGTGGACCCACGCCGTCTGGCGAGGTATATTAAGCCTATGTTGAGCAGATGCAATAACTGATTTGTGCATACATATGTATTCACACATGTTTCATATTTTTAGACCTCCGCATCGAACCAATCCACTAAACGAGGCCATGCCCAAGGGATGGGCAAAGATGAGCATCTCACAATTGACGAGGTGAATGCAACTACTGGCCAACCACTGGCACCCGTGCCGAACGCAGTTAAGTTTGTGCATCAATGCGGAGTCACTGTCAGGGACAACGTTTATATCAGCACTCAGGAATGGATTAAGCCAAAGTTAGAGGGAGTTAGTTACGTCGACAAGAGAACCAAAGATGTGCTTTGGAACAAGCTCATTGCACATTTCACCCTACCGGTCTTGGAAGATGAGGTGAAGACAAAAAAAAATGATGGACAAAGTCAAGCATTTCGCTCTTAAGAAGATGGCTCAACAATTCAATAACTACAAGAACAAATTCTTCCGTGAGTGGGAAGAAGATGGAAAACTTCCGGATTTCACCGGCACACGAGAGAGGCAGCGGCCTCACTGGCCTGCATTTCTGGAGTACAAGAAATCAGAACGAGCTAAGAAAAGGTCGCAAACGAATAAGGATAATGCAGCGAAAAAGAAGTATCACCATAAGATGGGGCCAGGTGGCTACCGAGTTGCCGAGCCTAAGTGGGAAAAAATTGAGTCCGAGTTGCGTGAAAAAGGGCTCACCCCGGTCACAGAGGAATGGGACAGAAGGATAAGGAATTGGCTACTTGCGCATGGAGGGGAGTATGACATGGAAACAGGGGAGTTAATAATTGATGAAAGCAAAGTAGTCAACGGAGCCCAAAAAAAAATTATTGACTTATTTGCCAAGTCTAAAGAGGGAAAGTTTATTTCCGACAGAGAGAAGGACGAGCTGTCAGAGGCCCTCAGGACCAAAGAAAAAGGAGGATCAACACGAGGCTTAGGAGAAGTGCCGTGGATTGAAGGGTCTCCCCAGGACCGTGCCTCTTATAGAAGCCAATTGAGAGCAAAGAGGAGGAAGGAGCAGCAGGAATCAGACCGGTTGATGATCTTAGAAAGAAATCATGACCAGATGGTTGCTCTCTATAAGGAGCAGCAGAAGCAAATAGATCAAATGCGCGAGCAAGGGGCGCCAACTCTTTAGCTGGAACAAGCGTGTCAAGGCGGCCCATTGCATCGCAGAAGCAGCGTGGCTTCCAGGGTCGGTCCTGAGATTTCGGAGTCCCGGGGCGAGACTAGAATTTGGGGCCCCCAAAGTATAAGTAGACATATATATATGTTGGCGAAATATAAATCAAATGAGAGAAATGAGACACATATTTTTACGTGGAAAACCCTTACGGAAAAAAACCACGGACGCATGAAGGCGCAATTTCATTATGATGGAGAAGTATTACAGGAAAAACAAAACACTCTGTCAACCTTTTTCGAATAAACTAACCATTTTCGATCATGTACCTCTCCATTGCGCATTTCTACAGAGTAATGGTCATACGAAAAATGTCTTCTCTTTTCAGTTAAAAGAAAATCAATATTTTTCTATCTAACATGCCCCTTCTCCACTAATGTGTCCCTTGCTTTGTTATCAAGATTACCCCAATTTGCCGGATCATAAATATCCACACGAACTGGTTCCTCATCAAAACTAGCAGATTCTGTAGGAGATGAATTAAATGCGTGCTCATGATCACTCACATTGTTATCATCCACGTTGGTGTCTTCATTGTCTTCCAGATTAATATTACTTGGTTCATCCACAGGAACCAACGCCAGTTCGTCTGGATTTGTTGAAGCGCTTGTGTTCCTCTTCAAAAATTTGTGAAAAGATCCTCTTTGTGAGTCTATCAATTTCTTTTCTTGTTCCCTACTTTTTCTTTTCGCACTCCCAGACATAGGCTTCTTCATAGCTGCGCTACAAACAAAACAACAACTAATTAGCAATACGAATTAGGGCATAAATAAAACTATAATAGAGAAGAAACATGGGCCGTGATAGAGAATTGCGGAACAACACGATTAATGTACCTGCCGGCGGCGCGTCGCCTTGGGCGATCGGGAAGACAACAAGCTGCGGCGGACGAGCGACGGCGGAAGCTGCTGGCGGCGACACGGACGGTTTGGTTTTCGTATCAGACGCGAGCAGGCAACAGCCGATGCGATTGTATAGGTTTTTTACTGCGATCGAATCGTTATATGGAGAGTATTCTTATTCCCGTGCGGCCAGCGGCCTGTGCAGCTACGTACGAGCAAGGGCCCAATTGCCACCAGGCCCTGATTACCAAGCATCCAAGTCTCTAAGCAAATGAGCAATGGCCTTCTAACCGCTAATTATTTTTTCTTTTTCGCATACACAAAACTAAGCCTAGTTACACAGACCTAGGAGGGGCCCCCAAAATTCTGACCCGGGGCGGCCGCCCCTCTCGCCCCCCGCCAGGACTGGCCCTGGTGGCTTCCTCGGTTATGGTCGGTGATGATGAGACAAGTTACCCCGTGGATTATATCACGGAGAAAACAACTTGTGAGCTGCATGTCCCAGTATTTAACTTATCCATGAAGGCGGCGGACGGCTATGCATTCTCCATTGACTCTACAGCATCGTGGCTTGGCAATGCCATTCCAGATGGATTTGCTCGTGTCGGCGTGGATCAAGTTGTACAAGGATATGAATCACTGAACCTTGAGTTCCCAAGAGCTGATGATGAGTCGGTGCTAGGGGACGTCGTGGGTGGTCTAATTCTATGGCGGAAGAAATACATCAAGTTTGAAGGCTGGGCGCCAAGGCCACCATCGTCTCCGCCAATTCATGATTCACCACCTGATGACGATGAAGGGGACGACAACCATCAGTCGCCTCCGCATCAGTCGTCTCCGCCGCCGCGTGCGCCGACTCCACCGCCGCGTGAGCCGACTCCACCGCCGCGTCAGCCCACTCCGCCGCCGCATGAGCCGACTCCACCGGCGCATGAGCCGACTCCACCGCCGCGTCAGCCCACTCCGCCGCCGCATGAGCCGACTCCACCGCCGCATGAGCCGACTCCTGAGCCCCGACATAGGAAGGGCGCCACTTCGTCGTCCATGGGATTCGGGCGAGACCCCCGACGTTCGCCCCTCCCAAAAGTACCCAAAAGCCTTGACGACCTCAGAGCTTGCGACATGACTAAAGAGCAATTGGATGCGTGGGTGGATGCAGACACAAAAAGACAGCTTGCACGGAAAAAGCCCGAGGAAAAGCAAACATTTACTGCAAAGGAAAACAAGTGGGCTATTGGATTCATCACGGAACCATCGCAATATGAGAAAAATAAGCCAGATAACTATTTACGAGCTCTGAGTAAAAGTAGTAGCTCTCCCAAGACGAGAAGTAGTAGTGCCAGAGGGAAAAGAGACGTTGCCCAGCTCGGACAACAGGCAAACCAGTCGATAGCCCCGCTCGTAGTTATACCCAGTGGTCATGGCTCCGTGACGGACCTAATTCCTACTTTATCCTTGAAGAAGGACTTTGCTGCAGATGCTGGTATTACTCTTGCTCAACTGGACAACGAAAATCTCTTTCCGTCTGATGTAGATGATTCATGGAAATGGAAATGGGGGAGGTCCCTGCTGCGAGGTGATCAGATAAAGTTTCTACCGACATGTATGCGACAACTCCATAGTTGGTACATGAAAACCAGAAAGGAATTTGATGACTTTTTGATCTGTGTGAAAGTTACAAAAAATCATTTCGCGGGTGAAGACATGTTCACAATTCAGCTCGAAGAACTCTGGTACTTATACAACCTTGACTCCCTCGACTTGGCTCTCGTCGGTGCCTACTGTCTGTAAGTGATTCAATTCATTTATTTCCAAAAAAGATAAAGTCTTTAGCTCTCAGCTCGTTCATTGCCATCGCTAATTATGCTCACTACGGTATTATGCAGAATGAAGAGTGATGAATGTGGTAGAAATGACATCTATGGCTTTGGGTTCGTTAACCCAGTACGAGTTAATGCAAGGACACTAAAAAACCACGTGAAGGACACGGAGAAGAACTTGCTAAATGCCCTAATGAAGCAACATTTCAACACGGAGATAATGTTTCCTTACTTCTTCAGGTAAGAGAGTGTTACTCGCTTGTGCAAATTAAGTGTAACTGATGAGTTACTGACGTGTATATAATCATGCGCAGCGATCATTACATTCTGCTAGTCATTGAAGTTGATAGATCAAGAGTTCAAGTCTACGACTCATTGGACTGGCCTGAGGAGAGGTACCAAAGCATTCTATATACACTCCAAAGGTAATTTCAAACATTATCGCACTATATCAGTCTCTCTTATTGATTTCAGAGATATCAAGCAACTAATAACTCATTTATTCTTTTTTTTTTGCCGGCAGGGTTTGGAAACAATTCAAAGCGAGGACAAAGGGTTCAGGTTCATTTGAAGAACAACTGACTTTTGTTCACCCACAGGTAGGTAGTACGGTCTAGGTAGGTTCGCGCATCTCTTTATTTATAGTTTTCAATACCACTATATGTTGACTATGATTTGATTGAATTCTATTCTCGTAAAGTGGATCGAGAGGCAACCACAGGGGACCAATTTCTGTGGATATTTCGTTTGCGAGTGGATTCGTCGTTCGGTCACTGAGCGGGACCCAAAGAAATTTTTAGACGTACGTGAACAATCATATTCATCAATTGATCTCCAGTGTCATTCATAATTTTTCATAATCATGATTAATATTCGTATTGATCTCCTTCTTTTATAGGCAGAGCCATTGCGCGAGAGTATGCCACTAAAGAAGCGCTTTCAAGCACTAGCAGAGTAACTTGCGGGGTTTCTGCTCAGCGAAGTCATATCAACAAAAGGAACATACAATGGAGAATAGCGGTGAAGTCCCGGTTATGATCTCCCGTGTAACCGAATTAATAGACGGGCTCTAGTCCCGGTTATGATCTCCACACACGTGTAATCGAATAGACGGGCTCTAGTCCCGGTTATGAGCACCTCCATGTAACCGGATAGACGTGAACATATTTTTATTTATGAACATTTTGATATGTTATATGTAGTTTCTGTTTTTAATTAATTAAACGCATATTTTTTTGCTCCATTTCAATATTAAATTGGGAGGAAAAACAAAAAATTACAGGCTGCCACGTGTGAGGTCCTTGGTCCCGGGTCGTATGACCAATCGGGACTAGAGGTCCTCCACCACGCTCGCGCCTCGGCGGCCACGTGGGAGCCTGTTGTTCCAGGTCGTAACGGACCCGGTACTAGAGGGGGGGCCTCTAGTGTCGCCTTGCTAGTCCCGGGTGGACACCCGGTACTAGAGGCCCTTACGACCCGGGACCAGTGGCCCTGTTTCCACTAGTGTGGCCAAATGAAATGATGCCCTTAGTGTATTTTCATTTCATTCATACCTAATGAAATAAAATGACGGGTGCCAAACGAGCTATTAATTGAAACAAAAAATGCCAATTTATTTGCTCATGCACACTTTTTTTTTGGAACTGCTAGTGAAAAAACGGCATACCATACTAACTTACTGTTTTTATAGGAAACAAATAATGGAATCTGATGAAGGAAAAATCTATCAAAAAAAACTATTTGTTAAGAAAACAAAACAACCGGTTGTTGATCGATTGGCCAAACCATGCATGGTTAGTTGGCGCTCTAGTGAAGATTGGTCTCCGAAACAGATGCGATCGAAGGTTAGTTGGCACGTTTCTATATGACATGATTGGCATGGTATTGACTAAGTATTTTTATGGTGCGTTGATTCATTCGTTGGGTTGCTGTACGTACCACGTAATGTATACTAATTAATTAACGGAATCGGTAGTGCAGCATACATGCATGAGATATATTATGCGCCCAAGTATGGCGACGTATCCTGTGCATCCGACCTTAGCGTGTATCCGTGTATCCGTGCAATTCCGGCCGAACGATCTAATCTGACGAGCTAGCTTAGCCTGCATAATTTTTACACAAACACGCCCGCCCACCACGCCTCTACCTAGGTATCCGAATTTCCTTTTTTTAGAAAACCCCCTGCAGACAGAGATCCCGGCGGCGGACGGTGAACCTAGGCGGCCATGGCCAGCCATGCCGCCATGGCTCCACAGCCTCCACTTCTGCCGTCTTCCTGCAAGTTGCTCTGCACGCGTGATTCCTAAGCCGGCGCCGCCTTGGACATACCCTGTAAGACCCTCTTGTAGCGCAGGTTGTGGAAGTGCCTCACTGCCTCTGCGCCATGGCCTCCGGCGAACTGCTGCCAGAAAGGAGACGCCGAGGAAGTCGAATTCAGGCCCAGCCCCGCGAAGTTGGACCTCCGCATCGCGCCATGAAGCGAGATTAGGACAACCGCATGAAACATGAGTAGTACAATATGATATTCTTCCAACTCTTCCCAAAGTGCTTTTGCATGCGTGATATTTAACTGATGTTTTAACCTGATGAATTATGTTATTCAGGTGATGGTCTCTACTAGCTGAGCTCTGATTATTCCAACGCCTAGGAAGCGGATGCAATGGCATAGATGGATGGTTTGCAACTTGCTCTTGCTCGAAAAAACAGTCCAGTGATCGACGAGATTTTCTTAATAATTGAAAAGTAGCGCTCGCTACGGTTCCTCAAAAAAAATCGACGAGATTTTCAGTCTGATTTTGCTTCGGTGGTGTGATCAATCTAGATGATGGTTGTGACGTCTCTATATGAACCAGCCAAATAAAAATTGGCTTATTTTATGACGATACTTTCTGAAGTTCGAGTGATGAAGATTACAAGAGACCAAATCAGTTGGTACATGAGTTAGAGGCGCATATTAGAAACAGGGGTGTGTGAATGATGTATTGTTGTGTTTTTTTTTTGACTGTAACGACATTCTTTGTGTTCATGAATAAAGTTCTCTCTGAATTGTGAGAAGGTCTGTACACAGCTTTATTCTATTTTGACTTCTGAGTTTACTGTTGGCTGCCTACTGTCCCATCCTGATGACTACTGCTATCTAAAAAACTGATGCCTCGGTTCATGGCGCGATCCGGGGGTTCTTCGCGGGTATGGGCTCCTTTCATGTCTGCACCTGCAGCAGCAACATGACGCCACTAGGACTGAATTCGACTTCCTCGGCGCCACCTCCAGCAGCAGTTCACCGGCGGCAGAGGTGGGCAGATGCTCTTCAACAACCTGAGCCACAAGTATGTCCGAGGCAGCGCCGTCCCGGGAGTCGCTCGCGCAGAGGAACTTGCAGGAAGACAACGGAAGGGGGCCATGGTTGCCTAGGTTCACCGTCCGCCGCCAGGATCGCATCAGCGTGGACACCGACCAGTCCTGTCTGCAGGGGGTTTTCTAAAAAAAAGGAAATTCGGATACCTAGGTGGAGGCGTGGTGGGCGAGCGTGTTTGTGTAAAAATGATGCAGGCTAAGCTAACACGTCAGATTAGATCGTTCGGCCGGAATTGCACGGATACACGCATACACGGCTACACGCTAAGGTCGGATGCACAGGATACGTCGCCCCCAAGTATTGCATCCACAAATATGTTACTACCCATAATAGATGTAGTAACACAGACTAGTATCATATGCATAATACCAATATATGATACTTCCCACTATGCCTAGTCTAAGAAAACAAAACAACCGGTTGTTGATCGATTGGCCAATCCATGGTTAGTTGGCACCTCTAGTCCGAAGCAGATGCGATCGAGGTTGGATGATTAATATGGAGTAGTGTTAGAAGATACATATAGAGAAGATCCTATGCCATGATTGGCATGTGATGTTGATTGTTGACTAAGTATTTTTATGGTGCGTTGATTCATTCCTTGGGTTGCTGTACTTACCATGAGAGATATTATGTCACGTACTAATCGGTAGTGCACCATATAAGCATGAGAGATACTATGCTCCCAACTCCCAAGTATTGCAACCAGATCCCAATCTCTCTTCTTCCTTGCTCGAATAGATTCCCTCCGGCCGCCATGCAGCCGGTTGGAATCGCAGACCCAGAGATACAAGAAGTAGGCCGGGAAGAAGGACTCGGCAACGGCGGCTCGCGCAACTGGATGCAGGCGGTGAAGCTGAAAATCAACGAGGACGCTATGGGAGTACCCTTGAGCAGCGCCACTCCGCGCTTCCGAACGACCGCCGGCGACATCATCGTCGCCGCCGTCGGGCCGTACCACCGTGACGAGACGTCTGACGATCACCAATCGTCGAAGTCGCGGCCGGCTGCGGCTCTCATCACCCGTGCCAAGAAGTGCGCCATCGTCGAGTTCCTCGCTCGCGAAGACTTCGGCCTCGATACCGCCGCCTTCCTCGAATGGGCGCGGGACAAGGACGCCCTCGCTCGCGAATTCTACGAGCCCGACTCGGTTAAGAAGATGAGCCCCGAGGAGCTCGCCGAGATGCATCTGCTCGACGGCTGTGTCGTGCTCTTCGCCGTCTTCCTGCTCAGGAAGTGGAGCGTGCGGGAGGACCAGCGGCCATATCCCCTATGTTTGGCAGAGGACATATCCATGTCCGTGTCCTCGAGGACCCGCTGCCATACGAAGCCCGCCCAGGATTTCATCAATCTGTCGGCCGATATATCCCAGCACATGAAACAGACCAGGCTGGACCTGCTGTTGCTGCGCAACCAGATCCCCTTCTTCGTGCTCGCCGACCTTCACGGCCGATTGGCCGGTACCTTATTTCAGGGGATCAAGCGCAGCATACAAGAGCTGGCTCTCTCGTGCTTCGACGATATCCGCCCCAGCCCCAGCCCCACCCTAATCTTGTCCCCGCCAACCGTAGTTCATCACCTCCTGCATCTCTTCCACTGGTCACGGGTGCCCCCTGGCAAGCACGCCGTGAACCCCTCTGCGCCGCCGCTGCTCGGTGAGCCGGAATCGAACCTCGCCTGCGCGACCTGGTTCGAGGACTCCCACATCGGCTTCAGCGCTCACGCAGCTGCGCCAGGTACGCTGCACATGGTCTTCCAGAGGAGCATGCTCGGCGCGCGAGGGGTGCTGCGCGTGCCCGCGCTGCACATCCACGGCTACAGCGCGCTCGTGTTCCACAACCTCATCGCGTTCGAGCAGCAGAGACATCTCTCATGCAGCGGCCCCGGCGCCACCACCTACTGCATCTGCATGGCGAGGCTGCTGCAGAGCGAGGCCGATGCCAAGCTGCTGAGGCGGAGCGGGATCCTGGCGCACACGCACAAGACCGACGATGAGATCGTAGGCTTGTTCAAGGACCTCGCGGATAAGTACCGGAATGCGTACTATTCCCGAGACCTGCTTGACCTCTGCAACGACGTGGAGGCGCATCATCAGAGCACGGCTTGGGCCCTCAGGTCGGTCGTGCTTCAGTGCTTCCCAAGGCAAACCGTCACCTTCTTCGTCATCCTGGCGGCCCTCATCTCCATTGCCACGCTCATCAGCACCATCTTCTCCGTCTACAGGTTCTTCCATCCAGTCAAGCAGTAATAATGCATGCATGGGTAACGCCGTAACGGAGTGTGTGGATTACTGGATTCTCACACTGCTGGCCTGCTGCCACATGAGCTGCGCTCAGCATCTCCTTTCAGATACAAGCTAGAGAGTAGAGAGTACACAATGCTTGTTGTGTACTCTCCTTTCAAATACAGTGCATTTTATCTCATTGCATTTTTGTTAAGTTTAACTCATTGCTTGGAATAGAGTCACTTCTCCTAGCGAACTGACTTTATGTTACTACTATATCTTTATGCTTTTTTTTCCTCGTTTGTGGTTTGGACCTGCTTCACTTTAATTGTGATTCGAACAAAAAATATCACAATTCACTTTTGTGGTGACCAACTAATGTACAACGGCAAATACTTCCTCGGCATGTGTGTAAACACCGGTGAAATCAATTCAGTTAGTCTCTTTTATTGGGATTTCACCTGACAGACCGCTTCTCCGAGAGAATGTTTGATTGCACGCAAGGCTTATGGGCTCGGTGGGTGTAATTTTGATACCTTCGGTGGGCTGACTTGTACGTGCAATCTTCAGACCTTGGGCCTGTCCTGTAAGAAACGGCCGAGTCAGTTTTTTTCTCCAGATTCAGAATCTCGCCTACGAGTCGAACGAAGGGATCTTCCTTGTCAAGAAGTCCCATGTTTCAGTCTTGCCATGAGCATGTCTCCTCCAAATTAGTTAACATAAATTTGAAAAAGGTTAGGCTTAGTTTGGCAGCGAAGTAATTTTAAAACCAACGTATTTGAAAACCACATTGTTCTTTTGCCTAGCAAATCAATACTTCAGTTTTGAAAAATAAGAGTCTTCATATACTTAAAAAATACTGCAATTTTCTATATTATCAAATATATAAAACTACAATTTTAGTTAAAGCGAAACATCTTGAAGCATTTAATACTTTAGTATTTCTGATAACCAAAATATTCTTGGAATACTTAAAAAATACTCAGCTCTCAAACGGGGCCTAAGTGAATGTTGGTATAATAAAGTATATTTTCCAAATCGTTGTCAACAAGTGTACATATGATGATATGAAGTAGGCTGTAGGCATTACAACATTAGTTACGAGAATATTTCTAACAATTCAATTTATGCTCCCGAAGATTCTACAGATATAAATGTCTAACTCATATACTAAAATATTTGTTAAGATATTATCTAGACGATATCCTTAGAGATCTCTGTCGTAAATATGTATGATCATATATAATTTATGTAATTGTGAGAATAAATTTTATAATGAAAACATTAAAATAAGTTTTTAAACATAGTGCAATATGAGTGTATTTGTCAACGATATAGATTGCATCTACAAAAAAAGTATTAACTAGTCTTAATAACTTTATTATATGGTTTACTATGTAAAGTAACTAACAAGAAATTATACTCGATAGGACCATAGCATGCTACAAATGAGTTCGAGCTATAAAAGTTTAGTATACAAAATATATCTGTTTAAAGTAGTGTAGTTCACCAAATACGTTTCACACCAAGATCTGTAGTAACCGGTGATTAAGATTAACATCAAACATTCGCTCAGCTCTGTTGTCTGAACCTACTGAGCAAAGACCCCCTGGATGATCCCTTCCCTCTCGCCATGTATACCTCAAGTAATGTCATGGTGTACTCACTGAAGTTGGGATCGCTTATCTCGTCTACTCGACGCAACACCTCAATGTTATTCAGAGCAATGGTCTCGGACTTGTAAGCAGGCCTGGAAATCAACAAGCATTTGTTGGTTGGATCATGTATCGTGGAGCACAGTTGTAGTGCAGTATGCTCTTCATGACATGAACCTCCAACAAAACTTTTCAGGTCGGCACGGCTGACTGAAAGCACCCATGTAACCCCATCCTTTCTGTCGATCCTTGATGCGTGTAAAGCACACGTTCCTCAGGAGACCCCAAGAGTAAGGTTTGATGAGTGCAGCGGCAAGTCTTCCCTCAGTAAGAAACCGAGGTTATCGAACCAGTAGGAGATGAAGACACTTCTGAAGGTGTCAACGGCGCCAGAAAACTTGCTTCGTCGCCGGTTGACTTGGAACCTGCACACAATACAATCAAACTATTTTGCCCCAATGAATCAGTGAGGGTGTCAACCTCACCGGCTTGCTGAAAACGAAGGATTAAATGTGTGGTGTGGAAAATAATGTTTGTTTGCAGAGAATGAAAGAGAACGATGATTGCAGTAGGTTGTATTTCAGATGTAAAAGAATGGACCGGGGTCCACAGTTCACTAGTTGTGTCTCTCCATAAAAACAACTAACATGCTGAGTAAACAAATTACAGCTGGGCAATTGACAATATTGAAAAGTGCATAATATGCATGTGCAAGTTGTAGTGTCTACTATGAGATTCATTTGGGCATTACGACAAAGTACACAGACCGCTATCCAGCATGCATCTGTGCCTAAATAGTCCACCTTCATGTTAGCGTCCGCACCCCTTCCGGTATTAAGTTAAAAGCAACAGACAATTGCATTAAGTAAAGTGCATAATGTAAACAACACATTCATCCTTAGACAAAGCATTGCTGTAAACAACACATTCATCCTTAGACACTACATGATGCAAGAGCTTAAACATGATCTACTTGAGAGCTCAAAACAATTACAAAGTATCAAATTAAAACAACACAAAACAACCCTCAACCAGTACATGTACTAGTTGATTTCGGAATTTTGGCCAAATAGGAAGTAGAGCCTAACTACTATATGTACTAGTCAATTTCGGAATTTTGACCAAATAAGTAGAGGCTAGCTAGTACATGTACTAGTAGGGTTCTACAATTTCCAACCAAACACCAATCAACTTATTTCAACATAAAACTCTCCAAATAATACAACAATGAAACAAGAGAATACTTCTCTACAAGAACTAACAGGTCTGAACAAGAAATGCATGAAAAACAGGAGCTAAAAGTATTGCAGTAGCTAGACAAGAATACTCAACAAATATAAGTGAAGAATACGAGTATTCACATAAAAAGCGGAGCGTGTCTCTCTCCCACACAAGAATGATAGGATCCAATTTATTCAGAAAATGAAAATAACAAAGCAAAAATAAAAGCACACAGACGCTCCAAGTAAAACACATAAGATGTGAAAGAATTAAAATATAGTTTCACTAGAGATGACCTGATAAGTTGTTGGTGAAGAAGGGGATGCCCAAGGCATCCCCAAGCTTAGACGCTTGAGTCTTCTTGAAATATGCTTGGATGCACCACGGGGGCATCCCCAAGCTTAGACTTTTCACTCTTCTTGATCATATCATATCATCCTTCTCTTTTGATCCTTGAAAACTCGTTTCACACCAAACTCGAAGTAATTCTCATTAGAGGGTTAGTGCATAATCAAAAATTCACATATTCTGTAATGACACAATCATCACCAAAGCTTCTGAACATTAGCTACAGCCACTGATATTTTGTGGAGCAAAGAAATCCACTCAAACACAGTAAAAGAGAGAATGCGAAATAAAATGCAGAATCTGTCAAAAACAGAACAGTCTGGAAAGACGAATTTTTTAGAGGCACTTAAGTTGCTCAGATGCGAAAACTTAAAAGTAATGAAAGTTGCGTACATATATAAGGATCATGCGTGATTTTTTTCAGAATTTTTCAATATTTCTGGAGTGAATACAGCACAAAACCGTGGACAGCAAAAATCCGTCACTGCGCAGAAATCCAAATCTAGCATCAACTTTCAACTAGAGACTTTACTTGGCACAACAATGCAATAAAATAAAGATACAAAGGAGTTGTTACAGAAGTAAGCAAGCTCCTTGACTCAAAGAAAAAGAAAAAGCAAAATTACAGAAAATAAAAACCATGGGTTGTCTCCCATAAGCGCTTTTCTTTAACGCCTTTCAGCTAGGCGTAGAAAGTAAAAATCAAGTGTTTCTAAGTGAAGAAGCATCCAAATCATTACCACAGGCTTTACGTCTACGTTTCTTACTCTTATTCTTACTCTTGGGTTTAGGGAATACATGACCGCATCCTGGTGGTGTGGTAAAATTCAGAGTGCCCTTTCCCACATCTATTATTGCCCCCCCAAGAGTTTTAGCAGAGACCTTCCAAGTGTAATTTGTCCTGTCCCTACACAATCAATAACAAGATAATCAGTGGATACCGTTCTCCCAAGAAAGTTTGTAAACACCCCTTCAGCTATCCCAATGGGTAGCACAACGGAGTTATCAGTGAGAGTTATCCCTTCTCCACCTTCAGAAAGTCCCCAAAGATTCAAAGTTTCATAAATACTTTTGGGCATAAGGCAAAATTCAGACATAATATCACAACGGGCATAAAAAGTTTCACCACAAATAGCAACCTTTACCGTAGGGACCCACATTGAAGGCTCAAAACTTATTGGAACATAATCATAAAGTTCGCGAATCTGGTTATACCCTTCTTTTAAACAAGATAAATTTGTCTCAAGAGTGTTTAACCTATCATTAATGCTAACCAGGGCCGAATCAAATTTATTAGCTGAGCTGGAAGATGCAACCAACTTTTTTATGGCATTAAAAGCTTGATCCCCATCACATTGAAGGAAATCTCCTCCCACTACAGCATCTAAAACATATCTATAACACAGAGCAAGCCCAAAATAAAAGCTACTAAGAAGCAGGCTTAAATTCATCTTAGGCTTAGTTTTACCATAAGAATAAAAAATTCTAGACCAAGCTTCTTTGAAACTCTCTTCACTCCCTTGTTTAAAAGTGAAGATCATTTCCTCATGCGACATAGTAACGGGAATAAAACTAGACATGATAAAAGCTGAAAAATAAACTAGAAACGAGTGACTAATTTTGTGTGTTTTTGATAAAGAGAGCAAACAAGACAAAATAAAAATAAACTAAGCAAGACAAATAACAAAGTAAAGAGATTGGGAGTGAGAGAATCCCCTTGCAGAAGGCAAGATCTCCCCGGCAACGGCGCCAGAAAACTTGCTTGATGCGTATAAAGCACACGTTCGTCAGAAGACCCCAAGAGTAAGGTTTGATGAGTGCAGCGGCAAGTCTTCCCTCAGTAAGAAACCGAGGTTATCGAACCAGTAGGAGATGAAGACACTTCTGAAGATGTCAACGGCGCCAGAAAACTTGCTTCGTCGCCGGTTGAATTGGAACCTGCACACAAGACAATCAAACTACTTTTCCCCAATGAATCAATGAGGGTGTCAACCTCACCGGCTTGCTGAAAACAAAGGATTAAAAGTGTGGTGTAGAAAATAATGTTTGTTTGCAGAGAATGAAAGAGAACGATGATTGCAGTAGGTTGTATTTCAGATGTAAAAGAATGGACCGGGGTCCACAGTTCACTAGTGGTGTCTCTCCATAAAAATAACTAACATGTTGGGTAAACAAATTACAGCTGGGCAGTTGACAATATTGAAAAGTGCATAATATGCATGTGCAAGTTGTAGTGTCTACTATGAGATTCATTTGGGCATTACGACAAAGTACACATACCGCTATCCAGCATGCATCTGTGCCTAAATAGTCCACCTTCAGGTTAGCGTCCGCACCACTTCCGGTTAAGTTGCAAGCAACAGACAATTGCATTAAGTAAAGTGCATAATGTAAACAACACATTCATCCTTAGACAAAGCATTGCTGTTTTACCCCTAGTGGCAACAGCACATCCACAACCTTAGAGGTTGCTGTCACTCCCCCAGATTAAATGGAGACTGAACCCACTATCTAGCATAAATACTCCCTCTTGGAGTCACAAGCATTCACTTGGCCAGAGTTTCAACAAGTAACGGAGAGCATGCAAGATCATAAAAGACATAGACATGATAATTCAATATTCAACTTGACATAGTATCAATATTCATCGGATCCCAGCAAACACAACATGTAGCATTACAATAAGATGATCTTGATCATGATAGGCAGCTGATGCATGTAAAATGCAGACATGAACTTTGCACTTTATTCACTCATATTCCAATCATATTAGCATCATATAAGGGTTATATCAATGTTTTATCATGATTTTGGAAATATCTTAATGATTTCCTATTTTTATGGAATTAACCTTGCACAGGCAGAAAACCCTAGTTTTGTATTTTAATGTTTCAGGGACCCAAACGTCGTCCAAATCACCTGCAAATTTAGGGGCGTCATTTTTTAGAAGGAAGAAGACCTGTGGGCGAAGGAAGCAAGCAAACGGAGGCCTGAGGCCCAAAAGGGGGTGGCCCCCGCGGCCACAGTACCTGGCCACGTGGGGCCCACTCTTTTGGCCCTCGAGGCTCCGTTGTCGTTGATCTTTGCTCCACCGACTCCGTCTTGACCTAAAAACGCCTATAAAAAAGGTCCCCCGACGTTCTCTGGAAGGAGGCGGCGGAGAAACACCGAACCACGAAACAGAGAGTCAGAAGGCTACCGCCGGAGAAGATCGGAGGGGGGAAACGCCGCCGGAGTCACCTCCGGAGGGCTCCACCCCCCTCCGGCGTGTTCATCATCAACATCTACAGCAAGAACATCTCCACCATCATCTCCATGATGAAGGGGGAGTAGTCCACCCCCTGGACTAGGGTTTGTGGTGGTAACTTTTGTATCTCTCCTCTCTCTTGAGCTTCACTAATTAGTACCGTATGAGCTGCCAAACATGATTACGGTCATCTATGTAATACCTTTGTGGTGAATATTGTGGTGTGAGATGATTTGTTATGCATTTACCGTTGTGTTGGAGCTTTTGTGATTTGTCATACTTTGAAGTATGATGTATGTGGGTACGGGATGGCCGATGTGACACGGCATAGGTATTGAGTGACACAGTACCGCCCAACATCCTTTATCTGGGGGTAAAAAGAAAGAGTATGATGTGGGAGTGAGAGCAACCACGCTAGCCTTACAAGGGTGACCTAGCAACACAAATGAGTACTTCTTTCAACTATGTATTTTAGGACATATATCCGTTATAAAAGCTACCATTAAAACATGACAATTGTGTGTACTTTATCTATAACATGATAATCACAGTAGATGAGGGAGAGAGGATTAAGTGAACCATGAATCCATGTCCATTGTTCCTATAAGAAACTTACACTTGAGCTTGTCCTCTTGCTGCATAGGGGATTGGGCTTTCTCTCTCTTTGAGAGCTTTTGCTTGCTACCATTTGTCTTGTCCTCTTGCATTGAAGAGGATTGGGACACTTTTACATTCTTGCTTGGTTACTTCCATCCATCAACCACCTTGTTCTCCAAACTTGTTTAGTGCATAATCAACTAAAACTTGTGACACTTTAGTTGTAGGGAATAGATAACTTTTCCTTCTTGCTCCTGCGGATCGATACCTTACTTCCACATTGAGAGGTGCTACAGTGATCCCTTGCTCTTGGGGGTTATCAAGTACTTTTCTGGCGCCGTTGCCGGGGAGCGTAGCGCTTAAGTTTCTATTCTTGTGTGCACTAGACTAAGCTTGGGGAAGTCTCTTTAAACTTGTTTTATATCTTGCAATCATCTAAGCTTGGGGAGGTTCCTTTAAACTTGTCTGGGTGTAAGTTCTTCATTACTTTTGCTATGGGTTTTCTGTTTGATTATACACCTGAGGAACTTGCAACATTTACACTTGAGGAACTTGAAATATTACAAGAAGCTGATGATTTCTTTTCTCGAGCAGATGCTATTAAACGTAAAAAGTTAACTCTTGCTGCCATGGAAAGAACTAATATTTTGCAGGAAGAAGAGGACAAAAACCTAAGCTTGGGGATGCCCATGCAATCTCAAGAAGATGCTGAAAAAGAACAACTGGAGAATGAAGAGTTGGATCTCCCAACTTCACCATCAACATATGATAGTAACACTCAAACTCAAAAACCTTTTGCTAGTAAACTTATTGATAATAATGAGGAGTGTTGCTTAAATGTGCTATATGATAATGCTTTAGATGATGGTCCTATGCTTATTGATAATCCTACATGTTTGGAAGTTACTATATTATGTGAGGATAAAAATGATATACTTGCTGCTCATGATAGTACTCTTACTCATGAGAGTCCTGCTATGTTCTTGAATTCTCCTAACTACACCATAGAGGAGAAATTTGCTTATGTTGAGAAATACTTATGTGGTTTGCAATTATCTTTAGTTCCAAATCTTTGTTGCAACCATGATATAAACTTGATATTGATCTTAATAACTATTTTGAAAGAGGGAAGCATGCTAATGAATTCCAAAATAAATTTAATGATCCTCTTTATGTGCCTAAATTATCTAAATTGGAAGATCCTATTGGTTATATGGTTGAATACACTTCTATTACTTGCAACTATTATGAGAGAGGAGGTTATGAGAACCCTCTTTATGCTACTAATAATTATGGGCTGCAAGTAAATATTGTTAATATGCATTGGAAAACTTATATTCATTGTGATTCATTCATATACAAAATGCCAATGCATAGAAGGAAGTTAGACTTCGTTGTTATTACTTTGTGTTTGTTTTCTCTCTACCATGTTTCAACTTGACTATTATCTTCATTGGCTTGAGAGCAACATGGGACCCTGGTATTATGCATGGAACACTTCCCAAGAAAGAGGGGAACATCAAAGTTCAAGCTCCCTCATGAGCTTCATCTTCAATAAACAACAAGTAAGAAGCCTAGCTATATGGCTATAAAGAAAGCGCTTTGCGGGAGGCAACCCGGTTATTTTTGTGTGTGATTTTTCTTTGTGTCCTCTTGCTGTAACAAGAGATTTTGTGTCTAGTTAGTTTCTGGAGTTTTTAATAAAGTGCCAAGTTTTACCCATTTTGGTCTTGAAAAGTTGCTTATTGAGTTCGGAGATTTTATTCCTGCACGAGTCAGTGCACGGTATGATTTTTAATTCTTATTCTGTAACTCCGAATGAGCTCATATTTGAACTGTAGTTGCAACTTTTCATCCTCTGTATGCATGAATTTTTTCGGAATTTTTCGAGAAAGTTTGGTAGGGTAGAAAAATACGTTTTGCTGCTGCTGTTTTTCTGGACAGATTCTGTCCCATTTTGTTTGATGCATGCTTTGAGCTTTTAAGTTGAATCTTTTTGATCCAATTGAGTTTATGAGTAGGCATACAACATTATACACTTTCTGGACATCTCATATGAATTTTTGTTCAAGGATTATATGCAGCAAGAAACATATTTGTTTATCACTATTAATGCACCCCACAGAAAAGAAATGGGAGAAACGGTGTTTTGAAGTTTTTTCACAGGGATTGGAGGAGATGCACCAAGAGCTATCCAAGGATGGTGAAGACCATAAGCTTGGGGATGTGAAGACAACCCCGCTGGACCTACACACTCTCGGTTTGCACACGTCCAACTTCTGTTTTTCGATCGAAACACTTTATCGCATAAACTTGGAGCGTCTTTTTGTTTGTTTTTGGTTTGATTTTTTTGAGAGACCACCACACTATCATTTATATATGAGAGAGCTACTGGAAATATGGGTTGAAATATGTTGGATGCTTTTATAAGATTGGGAAAAGGGATGTTTGAGTTGATTTTTAATGATACATATAGTTGCATGATTCATGAGCTTGTTTATGAGTAATAGTTTGCAAATCCTTTTTGAAGAGCTATCACTTATTCATGTTTTGGTGCTGATTGTTATTTTACTTGGTTTAACATGGATTAGTTAGTTCTATGGACACTCATGCATGCATCTAGATGGTCAACTTTCTCCCTTTTGCTAGCCCAAACATTCCAACAAGTCAAAACTTGTTTCCAACACCTTCAACCAAAGTTATTCCAGTGAGTCCACCATATCTACCTACTAGCTATATGCTATTCCGAGTATGTTCATCATGATATTTGTGTTATCTATACCTCTGAATGAAAATGATTATGTTATTGATTGCCATGGGAAAAGTTGGTTATATAGCTCTCACGAACTTGATGCACATTTTACTATCATTGCATAAATAAAACATGACCCATTGTGATTAAGATTATGATGCTAGTGGCTTGATAAATGTTCGAGGTTGGGAGTTAGCCCATATGTGCTG
This sequence comes from Poa pratensis, assembly GCA_947311845.1. NCBI lineage: Eukaryota > Viridiplantae > Streptophyta > Magnoliopsida > Poales > Poaceae > Poa > Poa pratensis. The sequence continues at coordinate 2,176,936 of CAMZMU010000085.1, read as the reverse complement.
TCACATGCAAAGCTTTCAACATGCTCCATTTAGTTGATATCATGTGCTTTTGTTATGGATGCCTATCATGGTGAAATAAGGGGAAAAGATAGTTTAAATGAGTTTGTATAAATGGTTAGAGAGACGCCTGGGCCGCTAATCTAAGCCATGCATTATTCATGGTGGAAATTTACTTACATGCTATGGTGAATTATCTATGACACACCTTACAATAAAAAGCTATTCCAATGGTAAATAAAAAGGGTGTTGAGGTTGTTCATCTTGTTTGTTTGTCTTGTCATTTTGATATGGGCTTGTTCCATATCCTGGGACAAGAGGTACCCCAGTTGACGCTCTTGATGATACTATTATTACTTACAATGATAGATAACTTGAACTTGCTTTTTTCCAAGTTGAGTAATCATGGTGTAGGTACTTGTATTCAAGGGGCATGAGACATCCAACCTTTACTTTGTCAAGCACACTACTCATATTTGCTCTCACATTAAACTATAATCATTCAAGATGCTATGATAGGGGAATGAGAGCTTGACACCAAGTATTACCACATTGCAATCATTAACTTAAGTAGAGAGTTTGGAGGTTAGATGAAACTTATGCATGCTTTACCTCTACTCACTTATTCATCTTTCCAAAGTGTCCACCAAACATATTCAGATTTTCATCATCACTCTATGGACCACATGTATGCAAAAGTAAGAATGTCCATATTACTTGCTTCTATGTTACACTTTGTGAACTATCAATGAACATCCTTGTCTTGAATACTTGATATCACTTCATAAACTATCTTGCATATTGCTACTCCTTTGAAGAATGAATCATTTGACTTTATGTAGCAATTGTAATCATCTTTGATATCCATTGTTAGTATTAAATTGCAAAGTCCATGTTAGTTTTATCACCTTCATACTCGAGGACGAGCATGGGTTAAGCTTGGGGATGTTGATGCATGTAAAATGCATACATGAACTTTGCACTTTATTCACTCATATTCCAATCATATTTGCATCATATAAGGGTTATATCAATGTTTTATCATGATTTTGGAAATATCTTAATGATTTCCTATTTTTATGGAATTAACCCTGCACAGGCAGAAAACCCTAGTTTTGTATTTTAATGTTTCAGGGACCCAAACGTCGTCCAAATCACCTGAAATTTAGGGGCGTCATTTTTTGGAAGGAAGAAGACCTGTGGGCGAAGGAAGCAAGCAAACGGAGGCCTGAGGCCCAAAAGGGGGTGGCCCACGCGGCCACAGTACTGGCCGCGTGGGGCCACTCTTTTGGCCCTCGAGGCTCCGTTGCCGTTGATCTTTGCTCCACCGACTCCGTCTTGACCTAAAAACGCCTATAAAAAAGGTCCCCCGACGTTCTCTGGAAGGAGGCGGCGGAGAAACACCGAACCACGAAACAGAGAGTAGAAGGCTGCCGCCGGAGAAGATCGGAGGGGGGAAACGCCGCCGGAGTCACCTCCGGAGGGCTCCACCCCCCTCCGGCGTGTTCATCATCAACATCTACAGCAAGAACTTCTCCACCATCATCACCATGATGAAGGGGGAGTAGTCCACCCCCTGGACTAGGGTTTGTGGTGGTAACTTTTGTATCTCTCCTCTCTCTTGAGCTTCACTAATTAGTACCGTATGAGCTGCCAAACATGATTACGGTCATCTATGTAATACCTTTGTGGTGAATATTGTGGTGTGAGATGATTTGTTATGCATTTACCGTTGTGTTGGAGCTTTTGTGATTTGTCATACTTTGAAGTATGATGTATGTGGGTACGGGATGGCCGATGTGACACGGCATAGGTATTGAGTGACACAGTACCGCCCAACATCCTTTATCTGGGGGTAAAAAGAAAGAGTATGATGTGGGAGTGAGAGCAACCACGCTAGCCTTACGAGGGTGACCTAGCAACACAAATGAGTACTTCTTTCAACTATGTGTTTTAGGACATATAGCCGTTATAAAAGCTACCATTAAAACATGACAATTGTGTGTACTTTATCTATAACATGATAATCACAGTAGATGAGGGAGAGAGGATTAAGTGAACCATGAATCCATGTCCATTGTTCCTATAAGAAACTTACACTTGAGCTTGTCCTCTTGCTGCATAGGGATTGGGCTTTCTCTCTCTTTGAGAGCTTTTACTTGCTACCATTTGTCTTGTCCTCTTGCATTGAAGAGGATTGGGACACTTTTACATTCTTGCTTGGTTACTTACATCCATCAACCACCTTGTTCTCCAAACTTGTTTAGTGCATAATCAACTAAAACTTGTGACACTTTAGTTGTAGGGAATAGATAACTTTTCCTTCTTGCTCCTGCGGATCGATACCTTACTTCACATTGAGAGGTGCTACGGTGATCCCTTGCTCTTGGGGGTTATCAAGTACTTTTCTGGCGCCGTTGCCGGGGAGCGTAGCGCTTAAGTTTCTATTCTTGTGTGCACTAGACTAAGCTTGGGGAAGTCTCTTTAAACTTGTTTTATATCTTGCAATCATCTAAGCTTGGGGAGGTTCCTTTAAACTTGTCTGGGTGTAAGTTCTTCATTACTTTTGCTATGGGTTTTCTGTTTGATTATACACCTGAGGAACTTGCAACATTTACACTTGAGGAACTTGAAATATTACAAGAAGCTGATGATTTCTTTTCTCGAGAAGATGCTATTAAACGTAAAAAATTAACTCTTGCTGCCATGGAAAGAACTAATATTTTGCAGGAAGAAGAGGACAAAAACCTAAGCTTGGGGATGCCCATACAATCTCAAGAAGATGCTGAAAAAGAACAACTAGAGAATGAAGAGTTGGTTCTCCCAACTTCACCATCAACATATGATAGTAACACTCAAACTCAAAAACCTTTTGCTAGTAAACTTATTGATAATAATGAGGAGTGTTGCTTAAATGTGCTATATGATAATGGTTTAGATGATGGTCCTATGCTTATGGATAATCCTACATGTTTGGAAGTTACTATATTATGTGAGGATAAAAATGATATACTTGCTGCTCATGATAGTACTCTTACTCATGAGAGTTCTGCTATGTTCTTGAATTCTCCTAACTACACCATAGAGGAGAAATTTGCTTATGTTGAGAAATACTTATGTGGTTTGCAATTATCTTTAGTTCCAAATCTTTGTTGCAACCATGATACTAAACTTGATATTGATCTTAATAACTATTTTGAAAGAGGGAAGCATGCTAATGAATTCCAAAATAAAGTTAATGATCCTCTTTATGTGCCTAAATTATCTAAATTGGAAGATCCTATTGGTTATATGGTTGAATACACTTCTATTACTTGCAACTATTATGAGAGAGGAGGTTATGAGAACCCTCTTTATGCTACTAATAATTATGGGCTGCAAGTAAATATTGTTAATATGCATTGGAAAACTTATATTCATTGTGATTCATTCATATACAAAATGCCAATGCATAGGAAGGAAGTTAGACTTCGTTGTTATTACCTTTGTGTTTTGTTTTTCTCTCTACCATGTTTCAACTTGACTATTATCTTCATTGGCTTGAGAGCAACATGGGACCCTGGTATTATGCATGGAACACTTCCCAAGAAAGAGGGGAACATCAAAGTTCAAACTCCCTCATGAGCTTCATCTTCAATAAACAACAAGTAAGAAGCCTAGCTATATGGCTATAAAGAAAGCGCTTTGCGGGAGGCAACCCAGTTATTTTTGTGTGTGATTTTTCTTTGTATCCTCTTGCTGTAACAAGAGATTTTGTGTCTAGTTAGTTTCTGGAGTTTTTAATAAAGTGCCAAGTTTTACCCATTTTGGTCTTGAAAAGTTGGTTATTGAGTTCAGAGATTTTATTCCTGCACGAGTCAGTGCACGGTATGATTTTTAATTCTTATTCTGTAACTCCGAATGATCTCATATTTGAACTGTAGTTGCAACTTTTCATCCTCTGTATGCGTGAATGTTTTCGGAATTTTTCGAGAAATTTTGGTTGGGTAGAAAAATACGTTTTACTGCTGCTGTTTTTCTGAACAGATTCTATCCCATTTTGTTTGATGCATGCTTTGAGCTTTTAAATTGAATATTTTTTATCCAATTGAGTTTATGAGTAGGCATACAACATTATACACTTTCTGGACATCTCATATGAATTTTTGTTCAAGGATTATATGCAGCAAGAAACATATTTGTTTATCACTATTAATGCACCCCACAGAAAAGAAATGGGAGAAACGGTGTTTTGAAGTTTTTTGGAGGCAGAACTTGAAGGTGATGTTACCTTCAATTGCCTCACCATTTTTATGCATTGTCGTCGAAATATACTATTACTTCATACACTAGCTACACAAAACCACAACGAGGATTAGCACATTGACAAATACTAAAAACAAACACAACACAATACTAAACTTCAAATACTAGACAAGTTGAAGGTAATGTATTCATCATCGGCAGTACTAAAAACAAACACAACACAATACTAGACTTCAAATACTAGACAAGTTTTATATGCTACTTTAAAAAAAATGTAAGATCTAGTGTTGAGGGGTGTATTCATCATCGGCAGTACTACAATACTAGACAGAACACAATACTACAATACTAGACAGTACTACAATACTATATCGGTAGATGCTACTTTAAATAAAATGTAAGATCTAGTGTCGAGGGGTGTATTCATCATCGGCACTAGACAGAACACAATACTAGACTTCAAATACTAGACAAGTTTTCTGTGCTACTTTAAACAAAATGTAAGATCTAGTCGGCTACATACCCGGGGAAGATGCACGGCAATAGACCAGTAGATCCGCGTCGGCGACATACTCGGGGAAGATGCGCGGCGGCTCACGACGCGCCGCTGGGGGGATGCGCGGCGGCTCACGACGCGCCGCTGGGGGAAGATGCGCCGACGCGCCGCTGGGGGAAGATGCACGGCGGTGATGCCAGCCGGACGCGCCGCTCAGATCTGCGAGATAAGGGTTAGGTCTAGAGCCGCCGCCACACTATGACTGTGGAGTGAGAGTGAGAGTGAGAGCGAGAGCGTTAGGGTTGCCGCAGTGGCACATTTATAGCATATAACATCGCAAACGGAGGCGATAAACAACCGTTTCCTCTAATTTCTTCACTGACACACTGGGCCTACTTACAAAGGATCGATAGAGTAATTGAACTAACTATCTACTCTACTTGTTCTGCTTACGCCCTGCCTCCGCGCCATTGTCATCCGCGGCGCGGCGTCGCTTCTTGCCGGTTGCCTTTTCCACAGGCGCGTGCTCCTCCTCCTCCTCCGGCTCGTGCTCCTCCTTCTCCGGCCGTGCGTCCTTCTCCGGCGAATCCTCCTCTCACGCCTCCTTCTCCAGAGCGTGATCCTCCTTCTCCGGCGCGTCCTCCTCCGGCGCGTCCTCCTCCGGCGCCTCCTCCGATGCCTCCTCCTCCGGCGCCTCCTCCGACGCCTCCTCCTCGTCGTCGTCGTCGGCGTCGTATTCTTCCTGGCTAGAATAATACGGCTCCGGCGGGTCCTCCGGCTCCTCTTCCTCCGGCGACTCGTCCTCTTCGGAGTCGTCTTCTCTTTCGCGTGAAGACGGCGGGTCCGAGTCGTCGGAGTCATCTTCTACAGAGCGTGAAGATGGCGGGTCCGAGTCGTCGGGGTCCGAGTCCGGCGGCCCGTCTTGATCCCACCATGGAACTTCACCGCGGTCTTCCGCGCTCGCGTCGTCGCTCGGGACTTCCTCGTTCTGCCACCAGGGTTCCTCCATGGCGGTTGTGCTAGTGTGGTAGATAATGTGGGAGAGAACGAAGGGGAGAATGCGGGACCTGCCTGGCTTCGCGCGGTTCCAGTCACATTTTATTAGCGTCGATCAGGCGGTTCCAATCCCTCGTGAATTAAGCCGCATTGAACAGGCGCGCTTCCAGATTGCAACTGCAATTTTCCAAGCACATCGCAAACGGATATACATAAACAACCGTAGCCATAGAGATACATATTGGAAACGGAGACAAATTTATGACCGTTGCCAATACTTTTGGTAACGGAGATATAAAATTCTCCGTAACCAATGTTGACGGACCAACCTCTGCCAGGCCTCGTCCGCAACGCTAAAATCGCGATTCTCTGTCGCCTAACTCGTGCCGTTTCCATAGAGGGGTATCCGATGTGTCGTTCTGTACTAGTGTATGGACCCATAGTCCAAAGATGAACTACTCACACATCACTCCGGAGGCAGGCATGGCGATGTAGAGCCCTCCGGTAATGATTCCCCTCTCCAGCAGGGTGCCGGGAAGAGCTTCAGAACCCTCCCGAGTTAGGGTTGACGGCGGCGGCGGCTCTGGAACTTTTCGTGGAATATGACTCGGGTATTTTGGGTTTTCCCGAACAGATGAATATATAGGCGAAGGGGCGGCGTCGGTGAAGGTCCGTGGCCCCCTGATGCATGTAAAATGCATACATGAACTTTGCACTTTAATTGCTTATATTCCAATCATATTTGCATCATATAAGGGTTATATCAATGTTTTATCATAATTTTGGGAATACTTCATAGTTTTCCCATTTATTTGGAATTAACCCTGCACAGTCAGAAAACCCTAGTTTTGTATTTTAATGTTTCAGGGACCCAAACATCAACGAAATCACCTGGAAATTTACGGGCGTCAATATTTGGAAGGAAGAAGGACTACGGAAAAAGGAAGCAAGCAAACGGAGGCCCGAGGGCCAAACGAGCATGGCCCACGCGGCCAGGTACTGTGGCCGCGTGGGACCCACCCGTTTGGGCCTCGTGGCTCCGTTGCCGTCGATCTTCGCTCCACCGACATAGTCTTGACCTAAAAACGCATATAAAAAAGGTCCCCCGACGTTCTCTGGAAGGAGCGCCGCAGAAACACAGAAACACCGAAACGGAGATCAGGAGCTGCAGATTGGAGGGGGAAAACTCCGGCGGGGCGCTGCCGGCGTGGTCTCCACCTTCTCCATCGACTTCTCCACCGTCTCCATGATGAAGAGGGTGTAGTCCACCTCTGGACTATGGGTTTGTGGAAGTAACTTATGTATCTCTCCTCTCTTGAGCTTCACTAATTAGTACCGTATGAGCTGCTGAACATGATTACGGTCACCGTTGTAATACCTTTGTGGTGGATCTTTATGAGTTAATATATGTTTGAGATTGCAATGTTTGTTTCAGTTATGAGTATAGATGCATATTATGTACCCCGTTCTTGTTTACTTGTTTTGATCAAGCATGTTTACGAGAGCGTGTGAGGGGGAACGTGTGCATTAGTAGGAGTAACGGGGGGTGGCTAGTGCAGTGAACGTGAGAGAAAGTTCTGCGATCCACTTTGGTATCTTTACCTTACTTTGTTACCTCACTAGGGATAAACTAAAATACCATGCTACCGGGGATGTGGGCGTGACCATTGCCACTACTCCATGACTAGATCTAGCATGTTCTTATTTTCACTTCATGTCATGATACTTATTGCTATACTCTGAGTTATCTTAATTACTGAGGTGTTATGATTTAGTTCGCATCTTGGTGGAGTATAAGAGAGGTTAATAACCAAAAGATCTCTATGTTAGGACGTGATGCCCATATATCTAAGTAACTTGTTATCAAACCCTGTGTTGCAATCTCATATGTTAACTGTGTGTGTTCCATTGTCTACCACTTTATAAAGAGAGAGTGCATTTGTGAAACCATGAACCCCAGTCCATTGTTAATCATAAGAAACACCTTTCCAACACCATATACCACTTTTATATTTTCAGCCACCATTAAATCCGAAAATACAAAAATACTTTTCATCTTGCATACATCATTTAAAAACCCAAAAATATCATTTACCATTGCATCCACCATCATTGCATATTTATTTCCTGTTTGCATTGCATAACTATCCTGATATCATTCTTACACCTTGTGCTTGACAACCACAGGTGAGGTTGAGGACCAAAACATCTAACCTTGTTTTGTAGGTAACCAAAAGAAGGATAAGAAGATAAATCTACCACTGCAGATTCCCCGAGAGTTCGATATTAAACCCTCGAGTCACCCCTCGTGGGGAAAACTGTCTTCCACTATACTATACACTCTGCACTTGGAGTCTCAACCTAAATCCCGTTATTTGTGCAGGCATCAAGACTTGCTCTTCGGGATCATCACCCCCTCACCATATGTCGGCGTGGCAGGGGGCCCACCCGTACCATGACGTGGTGAGGGCAGCCCACGGCCCCTCTTCGTCTCTCCTTCGGACTCAGTGTACGTGTCAGAAAAATAGGGACTTTGGCTTTTGTTTCGTCCAATTCCGAGTATATTTCCAGAACAACTTTTCTGAAACCAAAAACAGCAGAAAACAGGAACTGGCACTGTGGCATCTTGTTAATAGGTTAGTCCCAGAAAATGCATAAAAATGATATAAAGTGTAAGTAAAACATGTAGCAATTGGTATAATATAAGCATGGAACATCAGAAATTATAGATACGTTCGAGACATATCAATCCTCGACCCTGATTTCCGATAGGCTTTCTCATAGTGAGAGCAAAGCACCTCCACTGGAAGAGCTGCTGGATCTTCTCAGCCGCGGTTGGAAGAGAGGCCTTGTTCATGTGATCTAGTGAATGTGATGTAGCCATTATCACAAGCTCATCACCAATCTAGCCAGCAACGAATCTAGTAGACAGATGGGCAACAACATTAAGAGCCTGGTGCATGTCCTTCTTAGTCTTGGTTTGCGCCTTCTCAGCTAGGGTTTCGATCGTTTTCGGTTGTCTTATCTTAAGTTATGAAATATTCTTTCTTTACTCTGAG